>CM062818.1:15332016-16677639 GCA_031772625.1 Pinus tabuliformis | reverse complement strand
ATTAAATAAGATTTATAATGTATTTTTAAATTAATTAATTAGATAAAGTTTATGAAAGAGACTTTTAATTAAATAATGAGATAAAGTTTATGAAAGAGACTTTTAATAGGAATTACCAATAACAACCAAATGGGTAACTATTGGAAATATTTTCCAGAGTTCAAAGACATGGTAAGAACTCGAACTCTTTTTATGCAAACAAAATATAAGCATTTAGGGTTATCAGTAAACATTGTAATTGAAAACTGTGTTTGTGATATTTGTTAGAAAACAAGTTAAAGAGGGGGGACTTCAGTTCCTAAATATAAATAATCGTTTTTAAAAATGATAGGGTATTTTGACTATGACATAAATGAATTGCAATGATATATATATATATATATATATCTATATATATATATATATATATAATGGGCTAAGTAAGGTACATTACTGAGTGGTATCAAAGTTGTAGGTTACAACATTGGTCGTTTTACGAGTTTTGAACTAAAAATATTATATATGTCATGAACAAATTGTTCAAAATAATGTTAGAGTTTAGTGTATGTTTGAAGAATTTAATGGACAATGTTCTATAGGACACCGATAGGTAGTAAGGAACCCAATACTGAACTAGGAATGATGGGTGGTGGAACCCACAATGCTGAAAAACAATAATCTAGTTTACTGCAAGTAATACAAATCTTGATGATAGACTTAAATGATATCAAGGAAAATCAAGAAAGTTTGTCTAAAGACAAAGAAGAGTAGGAAGAAATTATTGGCTACTTGTTGAGAAAACTAGAAGAAAATAGAAACAATAGAAAAGTGAAAAAGGATCATAAGAAGAGAGCTAGAAGTGAATCCACAGATACTAATGATTCTATAACTTCTGTTGCAGACGAGTTTCATGAATTTGAAGAAAAAGAAGAATAGAGATATGAAAGTAGCACCTCTACATCTAGGAAGAAGAGGAACTCATCTCATCGACAAGGAGAATCTAAGAAAATTAGGCCTCCTAATTTTGATGGTGAATTTGAAGGAGTAGAGGCATGGCTCCTCAATATGTCCAAATATTTTGAAGTATACATGTATCCAACTAACTTGAAAGAAATATTGACAACTTTCCAGTTGACTAGTAAGGAACCCTTATGGTGGGAAAAGAACAAAGTTGTTAAGATAATTAGGAGTAAGAAATTAACTTGGAATCTATTTATAAATGAATTCAAAAAGAAATATCTCATTGAAAGGTATTTTGATGAAAAATCTATGGAGTTTCATGAGATTGGGACAATCTATTATGGGTGAGTTTGTTGGTAAATTTACGAGTTTGGTGAGGTATGTGCCTTACTTAAAGGAGGATAAAGCTAAAATACAAATATTTATCATTTGTATACCTTTCTCATATTGGGACAAAATTGAGTTTGATAACCCAAAGACTATGGAGGAAACCATAAGAAAGGAAAAACTATGTTTTTTTCAAAATCAAAGGAAGGGTTCAAGAAACCAATATTCCCAAAAAATTCCAAGAGTAATCAAGGTGGAAACTATAGAAAAAGTGTAAATAAGTTAAGGAATTTTGGACAAAAAATGGGATAGGGAGCTGGAATTGGGAATAAAAATGTTGTGGAAGCTACAAGACCACCAATTAAATGTTGGGGATGCAGTGAAAATCACCTGTGAAAAGACTGTCCATAAAATCCAGCAAATAAAAGAGGGATTGTGCATAACTTACAAGAGGCCTCAATTGTTAATTACATTGCCTACAACATCCCAAGGATTAGTGCGACACTAGATGGAAGGCAAGAAAACCATAAGTCAACAATGGTGGAAGTTCAAGGTAATATTTCTGAACAAAAAGTTTCGATACTAATAGATCTTGGATCTAATTTAAGCTATGTTTATCTTGCTACAATTGAAAGGTGGGAACTTAGAAAGGAAAATGAAATCAAACCTTGGTTAATATAGCTAACTACAGGAACAAAACAAAATTAATTGAGACCAACAAAAAATGTCTAGTAAATTTGAATGGAATGTACAAAGAATTGAATTTAAATGTTTTACCTCTAGGGTCATATCATATACTAATTGTGATGGATTGGTTAGAGTCCTATAAAGTGATTTTAAATTGCATAGAGAAATAATTTACCTGTGTTAATGATGAAGGAGAAGACTGTATGGTTAAAGGAGTGCAAAGATCTATTTCAATAAGGAATATTTATGCTTTACAACTGAAGAAATGTGCTCATAAAGGCTATCAAATGTTTATTGTTCAGATTGAAGACTTAGCTAAAAATAAGAAAAAGCCATCTCTAGATTACTACCCCGTGTCACATAAATTCAAGGACGTTTTCCTGAGGAGATACCAAGACTGCCCCCAAGAAGAGTGTAATGTCGCCTCCCATCATATCTACCCACTTTCGCCGACTTACCCTGGTAAACATGAGATGAGGGTCTACTATGACAAGACTCGACCTCCTAGGTGGCCTTAAGGAAGTGGAATCGACAAAAACCCACCACACAAATCTTATATACCTACTAGAGGATTCCTAGAAGCCCTTCAAGTCATCGCCATGACTAGTCCCTCAGTATCACTGAGTTTTAATTCATCAAACCCTTGGAAGCTCCCATGATGTGGACAAGGGTGCATCTGGGAGGCTCAAGTCGCTCCCATAAGCATCTGGGGAATTTTCTCCTCAATCTTGTGCTTGTGACTCTGGGATTTGTGTCACTTTTCAAGCCCATAATCTAGGTCACTATCCAGAAATTACTATAGCTTTTAGAATCCATAATTTACATGACAACAAGACCTGCAAGCCAAGAATTGGCTCCAGGACTAGGCCTGACCACGCCCAATCGGGACTGACATTCTGTCAAACACTTGGCATCAATGAAATCTATAGGACATGAATACAAGACAGAGCAGAAATGACTGGTAACTCATATGAGACTTGACAAGAAGGATCACCACGCTCTTCCTTTAATTATTTTGACATCAATTAGGTCTTGCATCCATTATCCTTTTAGTTACAAGTAAATACATGAAATAACCATGATTATAACCAGTCATATAACCATGCTTATAACCAACATCAATCCATGTAGATAACAATGAGATAACAACCATTAAGGCCATATAAGAACAAGTACAAAAGCAAGAGAACTTAGCTTTTATTAAACATAGGAAGGAGCCAACCAGGTTTGGGGCTTCCACGTATGACCTGACTATAGACATGGTTGAACCAAATATCTCTTTCAGTCAATCACCCCCATGACATATTCCAAGGATGAATGTGGGATCTCATGGATAAACCAATCCAAAAACAACCAAGGGAATCCAGAGGTTAAACCACCTCCATCCTCACCAAATCATGATCTCACCAAAACCGACACCAAGATCACAAAACCAAACCAAGCTTGGAATGCCTCGGGACTCCATCATTATCCTTGAGGAATTTTCTGTCTCCTTATCTCTTAGGCTTTACCCTAATCCACACCAGATCACTAGGCCCTAAACTGAGACTCCACCCCTAGGCTTTACCATGTTTCCCGCCAAAGCTAGTCAAGGGATTCCTAGGCCTTTGGGAATTTTCCTGAGACCATCTCTGTTGGGTCGCTATAATACTAGTGATTACCCCATTACTATTGTAGTTATACCCCTTATTAATATTGTTGTGCCCCTATTGCCCCCATATTGTTATTATTGTGCCCCATAGAATCCCTCTATTGTTATTTTTGTGGCTTTATATTATTATTGTTAGGTCGGCTGGATTATATTGTGACTCCTTAGACTCCTATATATAGAAAGGAGGTTTGTCATTTGAATAATCCAAGAATTGTTCCTTTATGTAATGTAAAGGAGGTTTCCCCCTCAAAGAGGTTGAATTCTAAGGCGTTGTTCTATCTTTTCTATCTTCTCTTGAGCTGGTTTCATAACATTTGGTATCAGAGCTTTGGATTCTAGGGTTTCGCTGCTCCAAACAGGTCATCGTGGCATTTTCACTATAACTTTTTTTTCTGTGACGTTTCAGAAGTTGCAAGAAAAACCCATTTGAGAAGAAATCGCGCTGAACCTTGGGTCCGAATTTCAGAGCTTTTCACGCGATATTTGTGGAGATATGATCTGAGGAAGTTGGTCTTTTTGCAGACTCCTGAATTACATTCAAAATAGGTGACCTGGGAAAATCGTCACAACTTTCTCTCTGGGGATCAGATTGAAATTTCGTAAGAAGGTAAAGAAAGAGGATGGACTATAGTTTCTTGTGTGCATGTTTTAGATCCAAAGGTCGAAACACTGACTTGTGGCACGTCCTACAAGTTCGCTCTACTGAACTATTTTATAAGCAAGTCACTGTGGGAGATTTCACATAACGCTTTCTTGGAGAATCCAATTTGGGTCAAACTTGTGGCATTGGAAAGAGGACACAGAGGGCTAATACAACTCACAAATTTAGAACTAGATGATTGGAAAGTACAGAGATACATCATAGGCAATATCGAGCTCCTACAAAGTGAAAAAAGGTGTGTAGATTTTCTTAAATTTTTGCTTAAGCTTGGTTTGAAAATTTATTTTGAAGGAATTCAAAGGGCATAGTAGAAAATTATTATCGGTAACTGATGCCCCGAGAAAAGAAAATGCAAACAACTAGTAAGGAACCTGAAAGCTCTAACAACATTATTGAAGAAAGATGCATTTTCATGGACTCCGGAAGCAACAAAGGCCTTTGAACATCTTAAAGAGGCAATGTGCCAAGCACCGGTCTTAGCTACATTGGACAAAAATCTTTATTTTGGAATGTGATGCTTCAGGAAATGGAATTGGTGCTGTTCTAATACAAGATGAAATACCCATTTCTTTTGAAAGTCATCCAATCAAGGGAAAGTTTTTAAGCAAAGCTATTTATGAGAAGGAAATGTTGGCAATACTCCATGCACTTAAGAAATGGCGACCCTACCTAATGGGTAGACACTTCAAGGTAAAAACGGATCATGATAGCCTTAAATACTTTTTACAACAAAGATTATCCTCTGATGAGCAACAAAAGTGGGTCAGAAAGATGTGGGGTTATGACTTTGAAATCGTCTACAAAAAAGGGAAGCAAAATGTGGTGGCAGATGCACTCTCAAGAAAGGATGAGGATGTGGAAGCATTGTTGTGCGCCATTTCTATTATCCAACCAGATTGGATAAACAAAGCAAGGGAGGAATGGAAGAATGACGAAGAAGTGTGGGCACTTATTCGAAAGTTACAACAAGATTCCAGTATGTCTGGTACATTTAGCTGGCAAAATGATTCGTTATGGTACAAAGATCGCTTATACCTCTGTAAGAATTCCCAGCTAAAACAAAAAATTCTTATGGAATTGCACACTTCTCCCTTAGGAGGGCACTCAGGATTTTTAAAAATGTACCACAGGGTTAAGAAGGAATTTTTTTGGGATGGCCTTAAATCAGATATTCAAAAGTTTGTGGCTGAATGTTTGGTTTGCCAACAAAATAAAGTTGCAACAATTAAGACACCGAGTCTATTACAACCTTTATCCATTCCAAGCCAATTTTGGGAGGCGGTTTCAATGGATTTTATCACAGGTTTACCCAAGTCTGAGGGAAAGAGTGTCATCATGGTGGTAGTTGACAGACTTACCAAGTATGCACACTTTTGTGCATTATCACATCCATTTAAATCCAGTACAGTTTCTACTGCATTTATGGAAACAATTCAAAAGCTACATGGAAACCCAAAGATTATTGTAAGTGACAGAGATCCCATTTTCACTGGAAATTTTTGGACAAAATTATTTTCTTGTCTTGGTACTCAGTTAGCTCATAGCTCATTTTATCATCCTCAATCTAATGGGCAAACTAAGATAGTAAAAAAATGTTTGGAAGGATATCTTCGTTGCTTTGTATCAGATAAGCAGACACAATGGGTCAAATGGTTACCTCTGGCTGAATGGTGGTATAACACTTCCTTCCATACAGCAACAAAAATGACCCCATTTATGGCACTTTATGGGTATCAACCACCATCCATCACATCATATTTAAGAGAAAATTCTAAGGTTCAGGCAGTGGAACATCACATCGAACATCAACAAAAAGTCCTCCAACTCTTAAAGGATAACCTCGTGTTGGCACAGAATAGAATGAAACAATAGTCAGATCAACATCGCAATGAAAGAAGTTTTGATGTAGGTGATTGGGTATTCCTACGGCTACAAACATATAAGCAAATGTCCCTCAAGCAAGCTAAGAAGGATAATAAATTATCACCAAAGTATTATGGTCCGTACAAGGTGTTGCAAAAGATTGGTACTATGGCATACAAATTGGAGCTTCCTGCAGCTTCTCGATTGCACCTAGTTTTCCATGTTTCATGTTTAAAGAAGGTTATAGGCGACAAGTTCCCATTTCAAACAATATTGCCAGAACTTGACGAGGAAGGAAAAATTATATTAGAACCGGAAGCAGTCACAGAAACAAGAACTCGACAGCTACGAAATTGTTCAATTTCAGAATATCTTATCAAGTGGAAGAACTTATCTGCTGAAGATTCCACATGGGAGGATGAGAATTTTATGCAGAAGTATCCAGAACTACTCAAGCGTTGATGACAACACTTTTTTGAAGGAGAAGGGCATGTTGGGTCCCTATAATACTAGTGATTACCCCATTACTATTGTAGTTATACCCCTTATTAATATTGTTGTGCCCCTATTGCCCCCATATTGTTATTACTGTGCCCCATAGAATCCCTCTATTGTTATTTTTGTGGCTTTATATTATTATTGTTAGGTCAGCTGGATTATATTGTGACTCCTGAGACTCCTATATATAGAAAGGAGGTTTTGTCATTTGAATCATCCAAGAATTGTTCATTTATGTAATGTAAAGGAGGTTGCCCCCTCGAAGAGGCTGAATTCTAAGGCGTTGATCTATCTTTTCTATCTTCTCTTGAGCTAGGAGCTAGTTTCATAACAATCTCTGCCATGGATTTCGAAATCATCCAGCAATTCCGAATCTCAAAACCGAGAAAATAATCCCATCATACCATGGCTATCTGGAAAAAGGTAAGGCAAGGCTGAAAACCATTGTCATAACCCAACAAGACCATGCCACTGACAACTAGAGAACCAAATACTAACATGCAAATCCATGCATGTCAAAAACACCTAGGAAATCAGAATTTCAGAATGTTACCTGCAAGTATTCCTGTTGAAGCTGCTTGATCCTTCTCTTCCTTCCTTTTTCTTTTCTTTCCTTTCTTTTTCTCGTCCTTCCATTTCTTTCTTTTCCCTTCCTTTCTCCAAAGCTAGAATGCTCCAAGAAAACTCCAAGTGTCCAAGAGTGTGAGAGAAAGAATAATGAGAGAGCTGAAAAACTGAACTGACAAAATGTTAAACTAACCAAGCCTGAGAAAAAGCTTTCCATCTAATCCTCAAATTTTTTTTTATCAATGAGGCCTCTATTTTCTTCATTTTCCATTATTTTCCTTCAATTTCCTCCTCACATGCGACCTATGACCTTTCACCTTCCTTTTTTCCTAATTTTCTTTATTTTCATAAATAAAATGCCAATTAATGCCACTTTTCCTTTCTAAATTCCTTTGCCATTTCCTTTTCCAATTTCCATAGCCATAATAACTGAAATGAACGCCCACTAGGATGTCTTGCCCAACATTCAACTTGGAATACATGTCCCATGACCTTGGTCTTATTTTTTCCTTTATTAAATTTTACATGGAATTTTGACTAGGGATATTACAGAACCCTCCCCCTTGGGGGAATCCTCAGTGTTCAATAATGCCTATGACCAAGAACGCTGCTGCAACTGAACAAACTACCCATGGAGCTTTATAACTTAGCTCGTTGCAGTATTTACAATGACCACTACTGAAAACATGACAAGCATATCTCTTACTGGAGCTTTATAACATGGCTCATTATGGTATTTGTGATAACAACCACATATACACATGCACATTTTCTTCAACCAACATTTTCTTCAACCAACAAATAACCATATTGTCTATGGAGTTTTATAATTCCAGTTCGATATAGTATTTTTAATAATATACACATATGCACATTTTCTCAAATAGCAAATAAAGGATAGGATGCTTGCATCAACAACAAGGGAATCCAAAGGCTTACACCTCCACCCTCAAAATTAATGCCAGGATTCACTTCTTCCAAAGAAGTCTAGAATCTGCTGCCAAATTCAAAGTTGCATCCAATGTCCAATGCTATAATCCTGTGTCAGTTTTCCTCTCGGTGAATAGTTATCAACTCATTTTTCCATGGAGTACTCCCTATGTGTATCTGATTCCATATGGAAAAGCTAATGAGAAAAAAAAAATCCATCCCTGGACTTCCCTTCTCTACTACACAGTCCCTCGGGAAATCCAGTCACCCCCTTCCGTGTAGTCACTCACCTTCCAAGTTCCCCAACATCCCCTATCTTGGGCGATCCATCCCTTGGAAAGGATTCCTCGCATCGGAAGGTCAACAACCAAGGCATATACTTGCCTCAAAACCATCATACCAGTCATAGCATGCTCATGGAAATCAATGGACACTATTGAGTACTAGTGTCCCATAATGGCCCTACTCCTGAAGTGCTTTACCAACATACTACTTCCTGTTTCAATTCCTTTCACTAACATTGCTAATTCTTGTAGTCGGTTTCAACAACCAAACCTAGGAATCTCTCATGATTTCCTATACCAAGCACACAACTGCCATTAGATTTAAATAAATTGAAATAAATTCACATCATACCTCAAAGGTAGCCTGTCAACAAGGTACACTTGCAATTCTGTTTGCTTCCTGTCACAACAAGTCAAACTAGCTTCTTTGACCAAATCATCATGTATAAACATATCACATCAGGTTAGCTCAAAAAGCGACCATCATAGATCAAAATCATAAATCACATGTAACCATCATAAACTGGAATCATGGATCACATGTAATCATCATAGACCAGAATCATAAATCACATGCATAATAAATCTGAAATAAAATACTGATACTTATCCTTTAATCAATCCTTAGCTTTTACCTTTGTATTTATTTCATATGCACAACAGATCGGTTCCCACACCCGATAAACACCCAGTTCCTTCTCTTCAACCATGTACACATACACATTGTACATCACAAGACGTACATCCACACACAACTTATGACATCATGCAATACATGCACCTACACTTGACATGCAACTCATACACCTACACCCAATGTACAACACAACACATACATACACCTACACCCAATGTATGATACAAGACAATACATACTTCTACATCCGGTGTGCAACACTACACATATCACAATACCATGATTACACAATGCACATACATAGTACTACAAGGCAGCAACACAACATGTATGACATGGACACAATACCACTTGTACACCAGTACCATATGTACAACATGTACATAGTACCACTTGCACAATAGGTGCACAATGTCACATGCACATGACACCACCTGCACAATGTGTACACAACACCATATGTACACTACACCACATGTACAATGTGTACATAATACCACATGTACATAAAACCACATGCACAACATGTACATGACACCACCGATACAAAGCACCACATGCACACAACACCACCTTCACACAACACCACATGTACAGTCTTGCACACAACATCATATGTACATAGCACCATATGTACAACATGAACATAACACCATATGTACATAGTACCATATGTACAACATGCACATAACACCATATGTACATAGCTACAACATGTACATAACATCATATGTACACAACACTACATATCCAACATGCACACAACATCACATATACAACATGTGCACAATATGATATGTACACAATACTACATATACAACATTACACATCACCATAGGTACAATCATTGAATATATAATATGTCACTGGATATACAATATGCACAATATATTCACAATAATAGCACTGCACATCCAAAACCATAATGCCTCTACCAAGCAACCTTTCTTCCATTGTCTCTCTACCATCCATGCTTATCCTAGCATGCCACATAGCACATTTTTTTTCATTCCGTTGATGTATCCTTTAGTGTTACCTATCATAACATAAACATAAGAATAATACAAGCATATAATATCAATTCATATCCGCATGATATTGACCTTGTAATTTTTTTGAGGCTACTCTTCCCACTTGATTTCCTATATGGCCAGGAACCTCTTTCATGTCGTTCTCCTACATAAGTAATCATTCCTCCACAAGAATGATCCCTAGTGACCCTATCAAAAAACAAAATAGATACATATATGTATACATATAAACTTCAACATAAATAATCATGATCCCTGATGACCCTGTCAGATAACAACATACATACATACATATATGCATACAAACATTAGCATAAATAAATCATGATCACAACATAATTACTAGATATAATAAGGCCAAGGTTAAGAGAACTTTTATTCATGCAAAATATTGAGAACAACAATTCCCAACATATCCAAGGCATATGAAACCTCAAATACATCTACTTTACCCTTTATGTTACCTTTCTCATGATTGTCTTATCACTGCCCATTTACCTCAAGGAACACAACTAATCGAAGTAGCTATCATATGCTTGCCTTCAGTTGCCCTTATACATGCACCCACTTCATCTGAGTCTGTCATTATCTGTTGTGTTCCTCACAGCTCTCCTAGAGTTCCATCAACTTTCTTCTCTCCCAACCAATTTCCAAGACCCTCAAAACATAAAAGGCAAGATCAAGAAAAAAATAAGAATAAAATCATGAAAACCAATAAAAATTCGACACCACAAACAAAGTGGCAAGGCATTGCACTAAACATAAAAAAGATGCAATCAAGAAAACCAAATCATAACTATTGAAAGAAAAAAAACTAGCAATAGACACCATGACTCCATCCCCATGGCTCCTAGTGCCTCCAAGCGAAAGCTCAACTCGAGCCTTCTTGAAGATTTCATGGCGATCTCTTTTTCCATGCAATCCCTTGCATCATACTGCCATCAACACATAACTATTAGGGCATAAGTAAACATAACAACATACTAGTTACCTTACCTTGTGTTATCACCAAAAATGGATCATCTAACCATAACTTACTAGATGGATCAAAGTACACCATGTAGGGCCAAATTTACCGTAGTAAAATTGCTTTCACTATAAGAAATTACTTAATAAACCACATTTGTTAAGTTATTTCTAGTTAAACCCATGAAAAATAATTAAATAAATCATTATTTATTTAATTATCTTCTAGGAATAATTAATTAAACATTTGCTTAACTAATATTTCTTGTCATAGTTGACCCAGTTATGAGAAATAAATAGATAAATCATTAATTACCTTATTTTTCTCTAGGAATAATTAATTAATCACTAATTAATTATTATTCCTTGTCGAGTTTGACTAAATCCCCTAGGAATACTTAAATAAATCATTATTTGTTTATTATTCCTTAACCACATTCCTTGATATGATAAATAAATCATTTATTTATTTATTATTTCTAAATAAAAGTATTTAACCAATATAAATACTTTTTCCCTCCAACCAAATATAATAAAATATTTCAAATGGTTAATTCTAGAATTTGGTTAATAATATTTTATTATTTCCCATTATTCAAGAATAACCTAATATTTTGTTATAAATAGAAGGGTTTTACATTCATTCTTCACATTCAATTATTTTCATTGTTGCATTCACTGTTGTAGCTCTTATTATTATCATTGTCGCACACCATTTCCTTTTCCATTTGAGTTCTCATTGAGATCAAACATTTTGTTGACTCGGTTTTACACATTATAGAGGAGAGAGACTCTCTGAAAGCTGAAGACATTGAGGATAGCCAAGAACCCATCCCATAGAGGGGGACTAGTAATGTTATTTGTTCCCTTCATAGGTGTCATTTAATAAAATATATTCTTTATATCTATGGTTTCAATTGGATTATTGGAGATACTTGCAAGTATTTTCTTATTTCATTTTGTTGTTTAATGATTTATGTTGCATAGATTAGGGCTTTGGTAGGTTTTGTTTCTATCATTTGTTGCAAATCCACACTGTTTAACAACCATTTTTAATGTTAGGGCTATTTGTCATCCATAGTCTAAAGTGGTTTCTTTTCGTACACCTTTGAGAAGAACACTAGATAACAATTGGCGACTCCCTTAGGGAATTTTTGATTATCACTACATAACAGTTGACGACTCCACTGCATTTTTAATTCTGATTCAGAAACTTGGGTGACCTTCAGTTTTCATCTTAGGGTTTTTTTTTTTTTTCAATCTCTTAATATTGTTTACTAGAATTCTAATCCTAGGTCGGTCAAATTTCTAACTTCCCCAAGTTTTCTGGTTATTTCCATAGATCATAGGAACCAGCTACGATAGAGATGGAAAATTTTTCCGAGACTTGCTGCCCGAGAACTAAGGAGTAGAAATCACCCTTTTCTGCCCTAAACCTGTGATCTGGAGGTATAGAATGCACTTTTTGGCCCAAAAAGTGTGATATCCCCTGAATCAGGACAGTAACTGCGATTTTAGTGTTTCCAGGAAATTTTTTGATCTTTTTTTTTGGGTTTGCGGAGAGTAGTTTACTAGGTTGGTTGACCACTATTTTAGCCCACTTAGGCCTTAATCTACTCTATTTCACTCATCGAAGTGAAATTTAGCCCTTTAGGGCTTCTAGTACGCTTCCACACTTATAAGAGGAGTTTAGCCGGGTAAGAAGGCTGAGTTTTTGTAGAGATTTCAGTGATATTTTCTAGATTTGTACCTTCCTTTTTCTAATCTGCAAATATAGGTTGTTTTCATCCAAAGTCCTCCCTTGAACCTTGTTTGGTAATTTTCCTTAAGGTGCCATTGTTTTCCCCAGGTTTCACACCCATCTCCCTATCTTTTGCAGCAATTTTCCTCACTGGTTTTTTGCTGTTGTTACACCACTTTCCAGTAACACAGTGTCATTTTATCCCAGTCACATTGACGCTTAGATCTATTAGCCTTTTTTGTGTGTTTTCAGTTAATTTCACCACCAACCAAAATGATGTTTGCAAACCCAGTTTGGGTGGGGTTTTAGATAGTTGATTTACTATTCATTTTCTATTTTTAATTTCAGTTTATTTCAACAATCTTTTTCTTTTTTCAAACACAATTTGGGATTAATTAATAAACACACTTCCACACATAAGCACACCTTAAGGGTGCTTGGTTTACACTACTAAGCTAAGACTTAACTTAATTAATTTATCTCCCCAAACAAAGAAAAAGACATTTTGTTTATCTCCCTTCACCATTTCCGTGTCACTTGTGTCTTGTCACCATTGTGTCACCAAGGCATTTGTCACAGAGAATTTTAGGTATTCATCCTCAGTTTCCACTTAGATGTATTACTCCTCACTGCAGGGTTCGAGTTAGTCATGCCCTAAGTCCCGATACCAACTCTTCTTCTGGTTCATCTGATTCCTCATTTGATTTCAAGCCTCCTTCATCGCATACTGTCATCATGTCAGGACCCACTACAGGTGCAAGAAGCCAACCTGGTGGTGGCTCCGGTTCTATTCTGGTAGTCACATCTAGTGGAACCATTACAAGAACCGTTCCGACAACCCCTTTTCTACCTTTCATGGATAGTTTAAGTCTGTCAGATTTTAACCACTTGATTAACAACCATATACACCATGATGCTAGTTGACCGGCTATGTTGACTAAGCTTCCCTCAGATATTCCAAAGTTTGAGGGTAATTTTGGAGAGGACCCCACCAATCATGTCCGCTCCTTCCATATGTGGTGTTTGTCTAATTACATCACCGATGATTCCATTCATCTTCGGTTGTTCCAACATATGCTTACTAGAGATGCTGTGAAGTTGTACAATGACCAACCCTCTGCTTCTCATTCCACTTTTGTGATGCTTGCTAAAGAGTTCCTTTCATATTTCAGTTGCCTCTCCGATATGACACCAATACAGATCTCTTGACCACATTTAGTCAGTCCTCTGCCACCCGTCTTTTTGACCATGTCCAGGAATGGCGTAGAAGGAGGAGCATGTGTCGTACCCCCTCCTTTGAAGACCATGTCTACCTTGATTGGTTTTTGAGGAATCTTTTAGTGCCCATTACCAAAGATGTCGCATCTCACTTTCCTCAGACAGAGGAAGAGTCTCTCTAGACTGCTATGAGATATGACTTGATTTATGCTCAATCCAGTTATGTCTATACCATTAAACTTGACCTCCCTCATCCCGGTGGTGCCAATGCACTAGGGGCATCTCACACCATTGATGGTATAATTGGAGCTATTTCAAATCCTTCACCTTATACTCAGTAGGGTTATGGCCATTCGTAGGGAGGCACTAGTTCCTCAAACATTTATTCCCCTCCTCCCAAAAATGTGTATTCATGACAAACCACATATTATGCATTCACCCAACCACATCAGCAAATGTTAGGGCTAGCTAGTGCTCAACCTGTCTACCAGACCATTGCCCCTTCACCATCTTACACCTATGCACCGCCAAGGGCTTCAACCCCTCAGGATTTAATGTTGCAGCCTCCCATGCATCCTCATCCCCAGCAACCACCACCCCCTCAGGGCCAAGTGTATGCACAGTAGAGTGCGACCAATCCCCAAAATTCGAAGAAAAAGAATAAGGGGAAGGGTAACAAGATTAACCAGGGTAACTAGGGTAATCAACCTAATCAACCTAGGGGAACCAACCTAACACCAACAACCAGCAATAGGGAAACCAACCCAAGAAGAACAAGGTTGTTCATATGAACAAGCCTTCTGCATGTTGTGGTGTACATGGACATTATACTGATGAGTGGCCCCTCTTACCTCAGATGCACCAAATGTGGGAAGCCTAAGCAGCTTCTAGAGGTCAAACACCTATACAACAACCATCTCAGAATCCTACGCCATCTCAACTAGCTATGCTTACGAATCCTTTCCCTCAACAAGGATTTGTTGTTGCTCAACCTTAGCAAGGTAAACCAGCCCACCCTCCCCAACCTTTTGGTCCTAGTGACTACCAGATCCTCATGATGAATTATGACGAGGTCAATACCTCCGATGTCAGCTTGCAAACTTGGTCATGTCAATACGACAAACCATTGACTTCGTCTGCAACTAAGACCAAAAAAAAAAGAATCTACTGAGCCCCTTACGGAACCAAATGGTTATTATAGATCCCTCAACCTAAATTTGAGTCAATTCCCAAGATCCCTAAGGGGCCATTACGCTGTAACGCGACTTCTAACCAAGTTGCGCACACATAAAATATAGTAGATAACTTGGCACAATCACCTGCTGCCACGTTGATGTTGGAGGTTCTCTAGTCATTCCCATCTCAAAAGAAATATATACTAACTGCTTTGGGTGCAGTAGATCCTTCAGACGATCATTTGACTGTCTTTCTTGTTGATGCATTATAACATCCTCCATTACCTCCATTCATTACTTTCTAGATAGTAGTTCGAGTCCATATTGCCATCATCTGTCTATGCATTATTGATGAAGGCACATCCACCTGTGTGATGTCTTCTGCTATTTGGAAGCAACTCAAGTCACCCGAGCTGGCTCCATCTACCATCACTTTGCGTGCTTAGGACGGTCACCCCTCGCAGCCTCTCAGCATGTATCGCATTTGTCCAGTGACTCTTGCGGGCACAACTGTCAATGTAGACATTGAGGTTATTGATGCCCCTCTAGATTAAAACATTCTCTTGGGTTGTAGTTACACATACGCCATGTCATCTGTCGCATCTGCGATTTTTCGTAAGATGTGCTTCCCCCATGAAGGGAAGATAGTCACTATTGATCAATTGACATATTACGAGCCATCATCCTTAACCTCCCCTAAGTCCATTATCTCATCAATGTCCAGAAAGAAAACTTCCACCCCTCTCACCGATGTTTCACCCAAAGTCTACAAAGATTCCACCTTGTTGGGTGATTTCCTTGGTCGCCCCCCCCTCCTATCTTTGAGCCAAGCTCATCAAGTGTCTGCCTGTTACAAGCATCACGGGGTGCTCAAAATTAGTCTGGTACCTCTGGTCAACAACCAACTCCTTAGCACCCTGATGTGACCATCTGAGCCAATCCATCCAGATCCACCCCTCAAAGACCTACTCCTTTTGTGGGTGCCTCTCCTTTGTTCCCACCGGGAACTATTCCTCCAGGTCTTAACCATCCAAAAGCTATTCCATTAGGAAATTACCCTATAGGACAGATACCTTTCTTTTTTCCTCCTCCTTGAATCTCTTTTGTCCTTGTCATGGCTTCATTGAGTCTCCCTAATATGACTTTGGGGATCCCAGTCTGTTACATTGATCCCTAAGCATGCACTCTTCCTGGTCAGCCTATACTGTATCATGCTTTGACCTTAGTTCAATTGGTTCCTACAACCCCTGCCATTGCTCCAGTTCCACCACAACCTCAACAAGAACCCACTCCTATTGTGAAAGCATTTGGGCAGGGGGGAAAATCCAAGAAGAAGGAACCTAAGGACAAGTCTCCCATAGCACCTCCAGCTCCTAAGCCACCAAAGTCGACACCTCCATGCATTTTATGTGAGGTTGTTGGGCACACCACCAATAATTGTCCTAAAATTCCTCGTCTCAAACCTTTGATTCATGAAACTTTTCTTGAGTCTAATATCCATGAGGTCCAAGTTACCTTACCGGATTCAACCAAGAGACTTAAAACGTTGTGCACAAATCACCCTTGTTTCTTGTGCAATCATTATGGTCATTATTCCCATTGTTGGCCTCATCTCAACGAATTTCGTGACTTCCTTCATGTGCTTCGTGAATTCGAGGCCACTCATAGTGGGTCATCTACTCCTGTACTTGTGGATTCTAGTACCACTAGTACACCAGAACAGGGGGACTCTGGTACCACCATCGTGATTCCTCCCTTGATGTTGAGATGACGAACTCCATGATCCATATCCTTTATCTGTCATCATCCTTGAGATCTTCGCAGGAAAACCTCTCTGAGGTTCCTGCGCGCACTTTTGTTGAACCTCCCTTGTCGAAAATCAGGTCTCAATATCAATAGATCTTCGATCTACTAGCTCATCTTCTACCATTTCAGATGATTCATATGTAAACCTTCTTTCTCATGATGATGCACCAGGTACTACTACCGCATCATGTAGTCAATCTACCTCTCATCCACCCATCTTCCATTCTTATGAGGACATCATGGAAGCCATGTATAACCTTGATTACCCTTGGGATGATATGCACCATTGTGCGTAATTCCTTCCATATTTGCGAACCCAAAAGTTTTCCCCCCATCTTATGTGTGATGATCAACAACGTATCCGATACCGGGCCCCTTGCTATCTTCTCATCAACAATGACCTTTATCATTGTGGCGTTGATTGTATCCTTTGTCATTGTCTCACTCGTCATTATGGCTAGAACCTTACATCATTTGTAAGGACTTAGGTAAGGGGGCATATATCTTAGAGGATTTCAAAGACCAACTTCTTCCTAATCCTCGCAGTACACTCTACATCAAGAAATTTTACCCATATCATATCCCATTTATTTGCATGTATTTATTTCTGTTATGTATTTTGGTAGGTTGCATCATCTCATTTGTTGTCTTTTGCGCCTTTTAGATAGATCCATCATCCACACTGTATATTGGTTATGCCAACGGTGTGATTCGATTATCTAGGAATCTAGCCTCGGCAACAAGGGCCATTTTCACCCCCTTGCATATGTTACTCCATTCTAACGGCATGTGCATTGGATCTTACACCAATAACTAGGCCAAATATGATGCATTGATAGGTTTGTTAGTCGATGCCCTTGCTCATCGCATCCTTCATCTTCATGTTCATTTACATTCCTTCCTACTTGTCATGCAATCAAATGGTGTGTATCATGTGCATAACCAAGTCCTATTTAGAAAATATCTACAAGTTAAGCTGTTGGTACGTGAACTTGAAACCATTGCCTTCAGCCATGTTTCTCGAGCTCAAAATAACTATGTAGATACCATTGCAAATAACATTCTGGATTGGCATTTATCACATGTATACCACAGAAGACAACCATAACCAAAATAAATGGTAAACCACAATTGTCATAAAAAATATTCATAATCACATTATGTATCACATAAAACATATAAGTGTTTGGAGACCATAGCTCTAAATACATCTGACATGGCCATAACATGTCACAAAAATAAAAACAAAGGGACCCACATGTCCCTGTCACTAGTCACTGTCTGGAAAATCTCACACCAAAGGCTCTCCTCCACCTACCCATAGATCATGTACCACCTGATCGGCCATCACCATGTGCCACATGATCCCTCGCCACTCTGAGGGAAGACTTATACACTCATCTGGGTACTGATCATCTAGTTCATGCTACCTGCGCTTAGAAACTCCGCCCAAGAGCACATCACATCTACGACATATGTTCGCAAGTAGAGCATTGTATTCTAGACCTTGGTGTGACGATGATGTTTCTTGATATGTAGCTCGAGGTGTTGCATCTCTGCCTACATATCCTACCGGCTTTACTGGTGTTATATCCACATACCACATATTTTACACTCAGTACCATATACATGTGATAAAAATATGAAATGCACCATAAAATATCAAATTAACACTTACCGTCTGGACCCCATGCTCGTCCAGGTGGAAGTGGTAGGTCAGGATCACCTTGGTAGTTCATCCCACTATAGGGATAATCATCTATGTAAAGGGGCATTTGATCCCAGTGTGAAAAAAATTCGGTTCGAAACACATGCCTGACCCCCCGCTCCCCCTCTCCCTAGTAGTTGTTAAACACACATGGGCAGCAGAGGAATATGAAAGATAAAACATGCAAGTACAATTTTTATTAACAAATGATTTACATTTATAGTACATGTTGTGACCATTGGGTTTCACATCCCAAGGTCTCTTGGACTCCTTTTGTCCATTTGGCTTCCACACTAACCCATTGAGGATTAGGTGTCCAACATTCCCCCCCTTAATCCGAAGGGTTATGTATGAGTCCAATAAGATAGTTGTAATACAAAATGTGCAAAAAATGCATGGCAGCACTAGGCTAAATGTGCTCTCTGAAATGTTGGTATATAGGGCAGTGGTTTAAGGATGACCACCAACACTGGAACGCTCAGTGCAGTTCCTGGAACTCTTCCAAAACTGGCAAGAAGCTGAAGTCTTCTGCTAGAGGAAGTGCTCCTATTGTTTTCAAGAGGGAAACCTTCAACTAATAAAGGGAGGTCTCACCCCACATAAAAGGGAGAACTTCAACCTAAAAAGGGAAGTCTCAACCTGTGATGGTTTAAGGATGACCAACAACTCTGGAATGCTTAATGAAATTCCTGGAACTCTTCCAAAACTGGCAAGAAGCTGGAGTCTTCTGCTAGAAGAAGTGTTCTCAATTTTGTTCCTGGAATTCTTCTGAAACTGGCAAGAAGCTGAAGTCTTATGCTAGAGGAAGTGTCCCAGATTACCAACTGAAGGCATGTTCACGGGCATCTTTGTCTCTGGCTACAACTCTGAAACTAGTGTGGCAGGTTGTGGCTCAGGCTCGCTTGATGTGGCTTTGAAGCTTGTAGATGACCATCATTTCCCCCCCTATCAGATACAAGGTGAGGTGATGGAGAAAACTCAACTGCAAGACTATTTAATACTCTAGAACTAGTTCTGACATGTGTTTGGAATATCTTCTTGGTTGTTGATGCTCATTGCCAAGAAGCGATCCATCCAAGATGAATCTTTTTTCTTGCAGGACATTTGTTTCTGAAGCATTTGTGTGAAGAATGGGTGGTTTTATGATAGTGATTACATGGATGAATATCAAAACAGTGATCTTTCAGATGGCCAACTCGGTCACAGTGTTGGCATTTCACAATCTATTATTGTTGTTGTTGTGGAAGAGGGACAGAATCTGGAACAGCTGGAGGTGAACTGTCATGAGGGGCAGGTGAAATGTCATGAATGAATCCAGCACTCTGAAACTAAATGGGCTTGGCATAGTCTGGAATATGAAAGGACAATTCCTTGTCATATCCAAGACCAGTTCTGTGCTTGTTGTGGACAAGCAGTTCCCAAGGTCTGATGATGGGCTTGGGAAGTGCAGACTAAGTTTCTGCATCTACATGTACAACTGCTGCTTTATTGGGTACTAGATCTAAATGAACTTCAAAAATATTGTCTTGCTATTTATGGGAGTTTGCTTCATTGTTCTGAACGGAAACAGGTTTAGAATGACTCCTCTATTTTAATTCTTCTTGTTGTAGCTGAGATTCAAGCTGTAAAAAATCGATCTTTTCCTATGCATTTTGTAGACAGACCTGAATGTCTGTGAGAGAAACTTTGCTAAATTTTAATGTATCATGAGTAGTAGACAACATCAGAGTTTTGAGGAACTCTGATACTTCAATGATTCTAGCCATTTTTTTTTTCAATGTCAGATTTACACCTTAAAAACTGAACACAACTACTACTCAACGCAGAAAAGTAATATCACTCACAGTACTCAACAATATCCTTTATAAATGTGTAGCAAATGAATCAAGGAAGCAAGGCAAAGAAGTGTTGTATTGATAAAGGAACCTGGAACAATCGCGAGTTTGCACAGTAATAAGGATAAGTTTGTTCCTAGAAATTCATCCTCAACACACAACAGGCAACTATGACTGATCTGCAAATGTCTCTGAAACCAACTTTTCCTCTTTGGATAAGCTACAACCAACTCAACCTCTTGAAATAGGCTCCTCTTTGTCTAGAGTTGGCACCACTAACAAGTGCTACTCGACCCCTTTGAAATGATAAGTCTACTATTAATTCTGGAACATATGATCAGTGGCGCCTTGGTCTACTGTGAAATTCCTCTTCGAAAAGTTCCAAAATGGTTCTGAGTTTTTGCTGAGTTTGATGGGATTTTTCAGTGAGGAGTTTAGTTAAACACTTTGGTGACAGACAACTGTAATTATATTTATTAAGTTTTACTCCAAATTGAGATTCACAGTGAGAGTATAATGCCTCCAAAAACCTCTCAATTAGAAATATAATATATTCAATGATTTCACCATTAAATTAAATTGCTGCTGAGCACATTACATCAGTCATTGGGAGTAATTTACTCACTGGAAACAACACAGAAGATACTAGCCATGCATCTCTACTGATTTCTGAACTTACAAATAAGAGTTTACAGTACAAAATAAGAACCTGGAACCTGCTGCAGCAATGAATATCAATAATGTTTCAAATAATAATACCTTACAATTGCCAAGCTTGTGGCCTTCCTTAACACATCAGCCTCTTGCAATTGCATCCGACTTTGATGAGCGAGTAGCTAACTCTGCTGATAGCAAGGAATACCTAAATACATCCCAGAAAATTAAACTCTGATTGATACATGTTCAAGAAGTGAGGAAATATTATCTGTCAAAGAATTTTCGGTGAGTGCATCTCTTGAAGCACAGTAACAAATTGACCCAACCAAAAGTTGCATTCCTCTCGCCCTTAGTAACACCGTCAGACGATTTTGACTCTGAGTTGCTTCAGCAGCCTGCAGAATTAATGACAGCACATTTATCTGCGAACAAGAGTACGATTTGGTACACTGCCTTTGCACAACATATTTCCATGTGAATAGGACAACTCAGTAAATGCCGACGTCGGAGAGGAAAAAAACAAAAAACTTTGAAGTGCAGTGATTGGCCAGATACTCTCAAGACCTCTGAGGAGAGTTCCAGGCTCCCTTCCCAAGTCTTTGAAAAATCGATGACCTATGACTGCTTCTTTGGAACCTTTTGTATCATTCCAGTTCTAGATGGTAAAGATGTTAACTTTTTTTTGTCTGTTGTTCAGATCCCAAGTTTGCAGACAACAATGACGCCTAAAGGAGATTCAACGCATATGCGCCAAAAGCTTATTTTCTTTCATGGACAACCACTCATCTTCGTGCATAGCCTGATTTCCTCTCGATGTGGAGCCATCATATCTACAATGACCGTTTCAACAATGGTTCATGACATATGTCAATGGAACAAGCTTCAAAGCAAACGTTACATAACCTTCAAAGCAATTTTAACAGCTTCTCAAATGATTTAGGATCAACGGAAGTTCAACGCTTCATTCCAATAATTAATCAATACATGGAGACCTTTTATATCAACCCACGAACATGGACTTCAACGCATAGTGAATCACATACTATGAATCGAATATTTACACCATGAACTGAATCGCACCATTCATATACACCATAAATCGAATAGCATACTATGAATCGAATCACGCCTTTCTACTGCCTGTCATTCATTCCATTCTATTCCAGAATGTACCAATGCACAGGTGATAACATCAAGTTACATATTTCACGCACCAAATTAGTTGTTAATTGTTTGAAACTGTTTAGAGCACAAACGGTGAGTAACACCAATGAAACAAATTTTACAGGGAGATAAAGAGAAAACTGTGATGCTTAATTAAAATGAATGCCATTAAAATTTCTGACTGTGAGTAACAGAACGTTCCAGCGATTTGACTACTGGTGAGGAGTGCCTTCGTTTGGCATTTCGAAGAATCCAAGGTAGATTCAATTCGTTGAACTAAAATAATGGTCAATATTGATTTAACAAAAACTTGCCAGCTTCGGAGGATGGAAGAATTCCAGGAAGATTGAACGCAGGGAAAATAATGTTGTTAAGAGATTAGGTGCATGCCAATGGAACGTTAGGTATTAGAATCAATGAGATTGTCAAGTCAGGAGAGAAACGTAAGTGTCAGAAGGATAATTTGTTACAACAATTCAGAATTTTTTCAGAGCTAAAGGATGGCAGAAATGGCGCAGAAATAATTATGGTAGACAGAGTGGTGCAACATCAATAATGGCAGAAAATGGTTATAGAGAGTGCACAGAGCGTATCTTGGATAGTGCTAGCAGTGTCAAACAGAGGAACGTTTCATTTTCAAGTGAATGTCAGGCGCAGGTCTGTATAAAAGGAATATGGCATATAGAAGGCACAGGTAATGCAGAAGAGAGTCTTAAAATAGCCAAAGTCAGGTGCAGCATATACAGTGCCAAAGGTCAGGTAGGAGAGGCAGCAGATTTCTGGCAGACAATGAATTAATGGAGCGTTACAGGTAATGGGCAGAACTGACAGGTCTACACAAAGTAAAATGCTTTATAAGGTGGCAATTCTGCTCAATTCTGATTAGGAGAAAGGTAGAACTGACATATATATGGAGACCACAAAATAAGTGGCTCAAATTGGAGCAGGACCAACAATCACCTGCTCTGATACCATGTTAAACACACATGGGCAGCAGAGGAATATGAAAGATAAAACATGCAAGTACAATTTTTATTAACAAATGATTTACATTTATAGTACATGTTGTGACCATTGGGTTTCACATCCCAAGGTCTCTTGGACTCCTTTTTTCCATTCGACTTCCACACTAACCCATTAAGGATTAGGTGTCCAACAGTAGCTACCCCCACCAGCCCATCCTGGGCTCCTGTGGGCCCCCATCCCAGATATGTACATGAGGGAAGATGGTAGGTATATTCTCAAAGAAGAAAGCACATAGCAATATACCAAATGAACAGTCGTGGTTCACCTATCTCTTGCATAGACACAACTATTGTTTCATTGATAACAACATCGTTTGGGCCCACCCATAGTAGGTCCCTTCTAATACACTCCCATCAAGCATCATCTACCCACTAGTGATGTGGTGGAATGCCTGGATGCCCAAAATCTATAGCACTATTGCAACGACAACCTGTGTCTCTAGCCTATATAGATCACTGATCGGGATGGTCATGCTTTTCACATGAACACACTGTGTACAATGGCGATCTACAAACTCTGTAATGTTCCTCCCACGAAGTAACACCAGATGTATATCCCCCACCACCCCAGGGGGGAGTCTGGTCAGGAAATAAATGTCCTGGAAAGTGAACTCGATCCTATGCCCCTGCACTATAAAGACCTCCTAGTTGGGGTCCCAATAGCTCACAATCCTCGATAACAAGGGCTCACTTGCCCTCATCAATGGGTTCTCTAACAACTTGAGCACCCCTCCAACCACCTGATCCCCATGAATCTCAGATTGAAGGGTGTCCAAATCTTGTTTGTGCCAGTTGATTTTCAACTCTTCCATACCTGCCAAACACCACATGTATTATCAGTTCAGAACACTGGTCTTGACTGTTCAGCCTATAGCCCCCACCAGGCCATTAGATCACCTTTCCTCTCAGGTCCATCTCGTAGCTTTCAGCCAAAAAAGTGTGAGCTCGTAGGTTTTTGACCAATTCCTACGAGCCAGATCGCACTTCAGGCCCAAAAAGGTGTGAGCTAGTTGTGAGGAGCAACTGGGGTCTCCCAGGGTGCTGTAGGGCACCAAAAGCAAAAAATAAGCCACTGAAACTGAAGAGATGAGTAAGTTCGCGTACCTGAAAGTCGCAGATTCTAATTCCGATGGTCGGTTTGTCCATTACAATCTCCACAAGATTTAGGGCCCTTTCTTCCTTTCCAAATTCACCATTGCTCACTTAGCAAATGAATTCAAATTGGAGGGAAAATGTCCTTTTATGGAAAAACCCACAGTTTGTTTGTCACCCATTATGAAAAAACCATAGCTCAGTTTGATGAACCATCAACACCATTGGAAAGCTATCATTGAGTACTATAATGGATATTTCTTAGTTATTGATGATTTGACACTTCACCTGGAAGCCATTTTTCCAAGAAGGGTCACTTTTTCGCCTCTTAAAATCGAATTTATTCATATGTGATGCTTGTACTTTGGGAACTACCTTCCCTTGGCACTTATTGTCTCACGTGTTGATTTTCGTCATGGGAAACTATCATTTTCTCATGTTTTCATGGTCCCCACCATGCCTATTTTGTGTGGCAGCATCATCGAGTCACCCTTGTTCAGAGCATCTGTGATGAGTCACCTTTGCATCCATTGAGTCTGTTTTGCATCCCATTATACCATGTCATAGTATTCCATCCATCTTTGCATACCATTCATCCCGTGTTTCCCTTTTTTGCCTTCAGTAATACTATCCATCATCCCCTCCGAAGTCGAGTTAATTGTTTCCAGGTCAACCATGCACTTTATTCTCTAACAAGGGAAGTCATCTGTTTTTCCCTCAGTCCCATTTTCCCCATATTCCCTGGTGTCAGTACATTAGTCATATTACTATTTTCCCTTGTTCCTTAGTTGAGTATCCTCATTGCCTCACCTATGGCAAGCCTTATTCTATCGACATCAGCACATATATTCCAGAAGAACGGCTTAGAGGGCGGTGTATGTTGGCTCCAGCTCCCACTCTTGTTCAGTGCCTCGAATCAAGAAAAGGGACTCATCATTTCCCTTTGACTTGATTGTTTCATGCTCGTGATTCATACACTTGATGGTCCAATAATGTAGTAGATTGTACCAGTGATTCCTGGGTGTGTGGGAGATGTTTCAGACCTCATGAGCGGGTGGCCCTTCAAGTAGCCCCCCACATTCTCAAATGAATTCATATTATGCTACAACCTTATATGTAGTTCCACAAACTTGATGGATTCAGTTCCTTCTGCTTGCAGCATTCATAGCATGCATGTCTCCTTCAGATGATCCATTCAATTTTGCAGAGCCCTTTCCTATTCAGCAAAGCTTCTTTGGTTGTTCTACCCTTCCTCCCACCCATTTTTTGAGGGAAGGGACATTATATCTCATGTACTCAAATGTTATTGTATTTATTCCTGGCTCATGTTTTTCCCAGGTGCATTACGTATATGGGATACATTGTATTATTTTTTGGCTCAATAATGTCAGCATGTCATGTACCATTCATCATGTACTTTAGTGCTTAGTTTCATTTTTCTGGGTGCATTATTATTTTTTGTACCGAGTTATCTCAGCGGGTATAGATATGCCTCCCCCACCTCACTGAGGTTAGGTACCACAATACAAAAGGAGACTTACATTAATTAGTTGGTCTTTCCCCCTCAATCACTATCCTCTTTCGATTCAACTCCATTGGACTCTCTCTCTCTCTCTCTCTCATAGAATCCCCTTCGGTGTCTAGTGATTTTGTCCTTACAACGTACTTTAGTCATACCTTTTGCTCCTAACACTCGTACATTGGGGGCAATATGTTATCACCAAAAATTGATCATCTATCCATAAGTTACTAGATGGATCAAAGTACACCATGTAGGGCCAATTTTAACATAGTAAAATTGCTTTCACTATAAGAAATTATTTAATAAACCACATTTGTTAGTTATTTCTGGTTAAACCCATGAAGAATAATTAAATAAATCATAAACCATTGTTTATCTAGTACTCCTTGTCATATTTTACCTAGTTATCAGAAATAAATAGAAAAATTATTAATTATCTTATTTTTCTCTAGGAATAATGAATTAATCACTAATTAGTTATTATTCCTTGTCAAGTTTGACTATATCCCTAGGAATACTTAAATAAATCATTATTTGTTTATTATTCGTTAACCACATTCCTTGAGATGATAAATAAAACATTTATTTATTTATTATTTCTAAATAACAGTTTTTAACCAATATAAATACTTTTTCTCTCCAACCAAATATAATAAAATATTCCAAATGGTTAATTCTAGAATTTGGTTAATAATATTTTATTATTTCCCATTAATCAAGAATAACGTAATATTTTGTTATAAATATAAGGGTTTTACATTCATTCTTCACTTTCGATCACTTTCATTGCTACACTCACTGTTGTAGCTCTGAGTCGCACACAATTTTCTTTTCCATTTGAGTTCTCATTGAGCTCAAACATTTAGTTTTCTAGGTTTTGCACATTATAGAGGAGAGAGAATCTACAAAAGCTGAAGACATTGAGGATAGCCAAGAAACCATTGCATAGAGGGGGACTGATAACATTATTTTTTCCCTTCACAGGTGTCATTTAATAAAATATATTCTTTATATATATGGTTTCCATTAGATTATTGGAGATATTTGCGCGTATTTTCTTATTCCATTTTGCTGTTTAACTATTATGTTGCATGATTAGGGCTTTGGTAGATTTTGTTTCTATCATTTGTTATAGATCCACATCATTTAACAACCATTTTTACTGTTAGGGTTGTTTATTTTTGTACATCTTCAAGAAGAACACTACATAACACCTTGTTATACTAATTCCAAGCATGTTACCCTAAAACTCCTCACACATGTCAACCACATGTTCCAAATATCAAGACAATCATATCTATCAATTTGAAATCAACCTTTACCAAGACTAACAATCATGGAATAATCCATAGTCAACTCATAGTCATTAGACATAATGCTACAATTGTCACCTATTACACTCAAGTACATGTCATCTATCTCAACACATATGTTTGAGTAAAACCATCTTAAAACAAGATCATTTCTTGACTCAATCTTATAGAAACATACCCATATCATGCCATTAATCAAACAAATAGACAACATAATATAAACCAACACTCAAACACCAAATAGACGAAATAGTCAAGCATTCAAGCACAAAGTAGATGACATAAGTAAGCTCATACCTTAATGTATATCAGGGGAGGCTATCTTGTCTGCACAATCAATCCAGATTGGTGTGATATAACTTCATGGCATATCAACTCAAACATAAATAAGGTCATGATATCCATAATAGTCACTAGCTAACATATTCACATCATAAACTCATAAAAAAATATCATTCATACATAATAATCACATCTGCATAGTCAGTCAAGACTAGTATGACATAATATTACAACATATTAACTCATACTTGAATGTCATAACCCTAACCATTTGCATAGGAAAATCCAAATTAGTATGATACATATAACATCAAGATCTTAATGTAATAACCCTAATCATCAAGCTACTAGCATATAACAACAACAAGTTATATGTCATGCTCATTAACGACATATAACATAATTATCAAGTTATCTAACATAAAACAACAATAGCAATGCATACAACCATAGGTTAATACCAGTCATGACTATCTGACACATATGTATATGACTACACTAATCGACTAGCATCTATCATGAATGCAACCATAATAATAATAGAATGGCAGGCATATCAGTAACCCTAATGCTTATAAAAAACATTAAGCAACAAACTTGCAATCCCACCATACAAACCTTTATGGTGATCTTCTCCTACCTCGAAGTCCATTGTTGCAAATTCACTTTAATGATCTGCATCTCCTTCTCTATCTCAGCAAATACATTAGCATCATAACATACTAATATCATCATGATGATCTAATTGCATACAATGACCTTATGCACAATGAAACTCACCATGAAAATGCATGCATAAGAACATATAAACATCGACATGCCTAACAAATGCACAACCATACACTAATGATGACACATCCCACAACAACACCATCAAACTTCACATGGCGACATCACTACAACCATGATCAACACCATGCAAATGAAACAATCACATGAACTACAAGCATAAGTAAAACATATGCAACATACATGAATGCATGACACCACCCTTGTAGTCCAAGGGGTGAACCATGCTCTAATACGACCTTGTGGTATCAAATATAGCCCAAAGAGAATGGAACCCACTTTGATACCACCGTGTAACAACGCCTACCCTCATATATAGCCACTTTCATTGGCTTAGCTAGGGTAAACATGAGATGAGGGGCTACTATGACAAGACTCGACCTCCTAAGTGACCTTAAGGAAGTGGAATCTGTTAGCGCTTGAAATTTCACCTCAGGCTGAGAAAGGTAAACTTCAAGGCAACATCAAACCACTTAGCCTCGTAGCTAGCCCTACGGGGCAGGAGAGGGCTCTCTCCGGTCTATCTCAGTAAAGATCTTCAATGGGCGAGATGATCAATAGGAAAACACTGATTTTAGGCTAGTAAACTGATCAAGAGGTTTTAAATTTGGGATTTTTAAAGTTTTGGTGGAAAATTGGGGAATGGAAATTTCGGGTTCGAGGATTGGACACAGTTTTCGCAGGGAGTTCTTTGGGGTGAGGTAGGAAACAGTATTGATGCCTTTGATAGAGATGGATGGATGAGAATGACTGGTGAGGAGTTAAGGAGAGCAAGCAATAACCTTGAATTCCCCTTAAACAATTGAAAACATTGATATTAAGCAAACTTAAAAGCAGAGCATGACAGTCATGAATTCTACTTTAACACTTCATTTGTCTAATTTGCAGAAGGAAAAGTAAGGAAATGATTCACATAACACACTTACAAGTACAAAGAGAAACACACCATCAATGCATTTGACCACAAGAATCCCAAAAAGGACTGCAAAACCCTGGTCTTCCTTTGCCAAAAATTGCAGAGATATAGTGAATAATACAATAAGAGTTTCTCCCTCAAGAGTCCAACCTCTCCAACCTCTGAAAATGACTAAGAGTGTACATAATGTAGATCATCTAACATCTTTCCCTGCCTCTAGGGGTCGAGCTCACTATCCTAGGAGCTGTTTCAACCAATTCTAAACTAAGCACTGAAAACTAGGCAGTCAAAACAACTTGTCTCTATAAGCTAGGAAACCAATTCATTCATTTAATTTTCACCTATCTCATGAATGAATCTTCTAGAAGAGATACATAAGTGTAAAAGTGTCATAAAATTACATAATTTACAACAAGGAGGATAAAAATAAACTCCAAAAAGTCAAACATAGTCAAAACTGCGTTTTGCTGAACTGTAGGCTGAAATCCTGAGCAATTTGCCTGATGGGTCGCGCGCCATTCCTGAATGGGTTGTGCGCCTTTGAGAGCACTTTTGGGGCACTTCCAGGTGTCCAAATGGGGAACGAGTAGGCTTTTTGGAAAGGTATGGATGTCTACTTTCCAACCCAAGTAGAATTTCTGAATTTGGTGGTCATTTACCCCTCCAAAATTGCAATCTCCCAAGACTGCTTTCTGTGTGTCAAAAATGTGGCAGAAAGTCATTTTTTGCTTGTTTTTTGACTTTCTGGAGGCCCAAAACTTCATAAAATCTCTTGGAAATGGGTGAGCATGTGTAAATTTTCATAAAAAATCCATAAATACTGAGTTTTCCCGGAACGGAGTAGCCAAATGAAAGGGTCGCACGGGGGGTGAGACCCGTTGAGGGGACAAAACTTGTTTTTTGCCTGAAAAAACCAAAAATGACCCAAAATGCTCAAAATTTCTTGGAGTTTGTGCTGGGGCTGATCTATTTAGTGCCTTTCTCAGTCAAAGAGGCTTTGGCCAAAATTTGGAGTGGATCGGGCCTTTTCCGTCGTTTTAGTGCCTTGGCCAACCTCCTTGGATCTAGCGATTGAAATTTTGACATTTCTCTAAAACCATGACACCTGTGCAAAACGTGAAGGAGATTTTTCTTCTTTGGAATGTTATGGACAAAAACCTCTCTCAGTTTTCCAAAATTCATCTTTTATTACTCTGGAACATCATTTGAGTGCGACTTGTCCCGATGTGTGAAACAAGGAATTTTGTCGAAATGGAGCGAAATGAAGGGGATAGGGGGCTTCTAAATTCTTGGGGAAATTTTGGGGAGTGGGGAGGGATGTTAGGAAGCAGGGGAAAGTGGAATATCAGAGATTGAGCAAGGGGAAGGGGTCCAAAAGGGAAAAACACAGGCCAAACCTAGAAAATTGCCAGGTTGTAGCTAGAAACTAGGGTTTGTGCAAAAATGAGGAATTTGGGGGATCGTAGTGATGGGAAGCATTTGATAAGGTACATGAAGGATAGGGGAAGGTGTATGAACATCTGGATACAAGTTTTGCCGATGATTTGACTGTCCAATAGAAATTGCCTTCGAAACCCTAAGAGAGGGAAATGACCTTACCTAGGCGCAACTGAAGCATGAACAAGGGGTACAATGACTCATTTAGACATTGACATGATAGTGACAACCCTATGAATGATGATAGACTCAGTTGAATAGTGACATAGATTGGCATTCAGGCAATTTTAGAAGGAGTGAAAGCAAACCCTAGACCTAATGCCTAGTGACCAAATTTTGCTTGAAAACTCTTTGAAATGACAAAATTTGACCTTGACACTCAGAGACCACTTTGTAAGAGCATATTTGATCACTGGAGGAATGCTGGAAAGACTGACACTAACATTGGCTCCAATGGGGATGGTAGCTCCTTGGAGGTGCCAAGAACCTTAGACCTCTGGGAGAGCAGACCAGTGCTTTCAACCATTGGGCGATGGAGTCAAAAACTCAAGCTGAAATGCATGACTAAAAACTGATGACTTGACAACACAAATTGACTCTCACTCAGCTAAAAACTGACTCAACACTTAAACACAACCGAAAAACTGGAAATGATGCTCAAATGGGAGCTTATTCATCAAAACCTACTCTAACAGTTTCATTCATCACCTGATCAAGTGAAATGAAACAACCAATGCAACCAAGTAAGTATCCCGTCTGCTGGTTGAATTCTCCACAAGTTATCGCTTATGAATAACAAGAGAGAACTACTGCACGACAACTCCCATGATAACTTGGAAACAAATCCGTAGAATGATATGAATTCTCTATCCGCCTCCAAAAACACTGCATAAGGATCTTGAAGTTCAGGCACACTGGAACTTAGCTCATCCAATGGATTACTTCTCTTCTCCTCATACCATGAATGCAAACTTTGATCTGAGCCTTGTGACAAGACCTCTGCTGAAAATGAGAAAGAAACCGGCTGCCGAATCAAATTCATATCAGCACATGTTTCAAGCTCACATGTAGACAATGGAGAAAAACTTTGACTGCAAACCTTATCCAAAACATCAGCTATTGGATCATGAAAAACTTGAAAAGACTGCTGCAATCCCATTTCTATTGGTTCCATTGTGATTACATGATTGCCTACATGCTGCTCATTCTTCATTGAAGATGGAGTATGCAAATTTCCCTTCAAATACTGAAATGATTCAAAACAAAATGGTAGGGAACCTTCTTGTATCATTTGATCAAATATGTCAGCTTCCATGCCTTCATCTGCAACTTGACAACCAATGGCATTTGAGGGCTGCAAATCTGAATATGAGAAGTCTAGAACAAGGTTTTTATTGCCTTCAAGATGGTCTAGATCAAGACTGGTTGACAACTAATTTCTAAGTTCATGGAAGTTGTCTCTAATGAACTGACATGAATCAAAACAAAAAGGTAAAGATCCTTCACTTACTTCAAACTTTGCTGCACTTTCCTCATCACTGACATAGCTGATATGTGATGGCTGAACATTGTTTTCAAACTGCTGAAAATGAACTTCCTCCTCCCACAAACTAGCTGCTGATTTGTTTGTAAGATTAGCTTTTGTTTGGAGAACATAATCATCATCATACTGATCATACTGAGGCAAATCATCGGTATAAAACATATCATCAAGCATGCAGGCCATATCAACAGTTCTTTCTTCTTCACAATGATCTATAAAACAATCACTATGACAACTGGGATCAGAAACAAAATGTTTTGGATCAGCAACTTGTTCTTCTTCAATCAGCGAGCCATGAGCTTGAACATCATAAGCATTTCTTGCGTTGATCTTGTCCATCATCTTGTCCACTGCACTTACCAAAATGTCAAGTTTCACCTCTAGAGATGTTGTTTCGGCTGGATCTATGTTTTTCATCTCTTCTTCCTTCATCCTTGCCCTTCGGATCAACAGATGAGCCTCTACATTTACTGCACTGTTTTGCATCTCATGAAGTGTTGCAATATCCCTTTCTCTCAGCTGAAACTCCATCTCCAGATCAAAGGCACCCGGATAGTGCAAGAGAGCCGATCTAGGTGTAGGCCTTATATCAACTGGCATCGAATAATAAACTTGATTAAATCTAGCCGAAAACTGTTGTACTGTCTCCCCTGGTAATCTTTTCAGCTGGTTATACTCTTCTACAATCAAGAAAAGGTTCTGTCCGATCATCCACCTGTCGAGAACAACTTTGACGAACTGCTGGAAATCTGAGATGCTTGTTGGCATTATGTTTTCTGGTATGACTGTATGTTACAGATGTTGTACTTGATGGCAACTCCAGTGGTAAGGCTCTCAGTTTGATGAAAATTAAGGAGGACGCAGGCAATCGGTTCAGAAAGTGCGCCCCCGCAGGTATACCATGCAGAAACCGCGTCCAGGGACGCCGGCCGGCCGTTCAGGGGGTGCGTCCACCCAGTGCACACATTTCAAGACAGAGAAAAGCACGTGGGGGTTTCTTGTGTGGTATCTAGCCGACGGTTTTGTGTTTCTATGGTGTCGGCTCGTGGTATTGTTCCATGTTTTGGGGAGGAGCTTGCCTATATAAAGAAAAGGAGTTCATTTGGATTAATCATCATCTTTGGTTGAATATCTTTTGGTGTGATCTAGTCCAGATCTATGAGGGCGAATCTTCTAATGGACTGTGATCTCTATGGCGCATGATCAGATCTGCAGATCTGACTGTTTGGGCTAGTTCCGAAGTCTTCATATCTTTTATATCTGAAGGGACGTAGGTTCAGTGAAGTGTAAGTGCGCCGAGACGCAGTACAGTAAGGGCTCAGGTGCGTCTCTGAAGCGAAAGACGCGGCGCGATAGTATTATTGGATGCGTCTCTGAAGCAAAAGACACGGCGCGATAGTATTGTTGGGTGCGCCGGTACGCAGAGCAGTTTAAAGGAACAGTGCATCGGCACGCAGAGCAGCAGAAGGTAAACTGCGTCCAGTCGCAGGCCACAGAAAGGAAAATTGCGTCCTTGTCTTAAGATGATCTGTTGACTGTATTTTTCTGTTCATAAGGTGTTCTGGGTTAGTTCTATGATTACTGATCTGATAACTCTAGTGGACTGTAACTGTTGTATACTTGTTGATCATTTGATTCTTCATGAAAAGAAGTAGGGGGTTGTAGCTCCCTTCCAGGAGAGACTGGAGAACGAGAGAGAGTTGTAGCTCTCTGCAGGTTGCAGCCTGCGTACTGGTAAAGGACTGCACCAGTACAAAATCATTGTAAAAGAATTTCTAAATTGAAAGAAGATAGAGACATATTGCAGCAGGTGGTTTTCTCCCACATTGGGTTTCCACCTTACATCTTGTGTTCTTTGGTGTGACTGTCTATTTTCTTTGTTCATGCTCATTATTTTATGGTACTGATATGCAAGAATAATTCAAAAGATCAAATAAGGAATATTTGTTAAATTGCTAGATAATACTGATTCACCCCCCCTCTCAGTATTATTTCCAACAATTGGTATCAGAGCAGGTCCTTCAGAAAAGCTTGATCGCTTGAAGGTAGATCATTCATCATGAGCAACTACGAGAGAGAAGCATCAATCAGGCCACCGGTTTTTGATGGGACAAACTTCAATTATTGGAAGGTAAGAGTTACTGCATATCTTCAATCTCTTGGTACAGAAGTTTGGGACATTGTAGAAACAGGTTATGCTTTTCCTTCAGCCACTCCTACAGATCCAGCTGAGAAAAAGAAGTATGAAACAAATGCAAAAGCAGTCAGTACTCTATTAGGAAGTATATCCCAAACAGAATTCATGAAGGTAATGCACTTCAAATCAGCAAAAGAAATATGGGACAAAATGATCACGAGCTATGAAGGAGATGAACAGGTAAAACAAGCTAAACTTCAAACTCTCAGGATTCAATATGAGACTCTCAAGATGTATAATGATGAAAGTGTGGCTAATTATTTTCTTCGGGTAGATGAGATTGTTAATTGTATGAAAAATTTGGGTGAAGAAGTAAAAGAGTCTATAGTAGTTCAAAAGATTCTAAGATCATTATCCCCCAAGTTTGAATCTAAAGTATCTGCAATAGAAGAAAAAGAAAATCTCCGTGTTCTCACTATGTCTCAGCTACATGGAATTCTAACTGCTTATGAAATGAGAAAGGGAGGTCCATCAGACAGAAGGGAGGCTGCTTTTAAGGCATCAGGCAAAGAAGATCACTATGAAGCAAGCCATGTTCCAGAAGAAGAGGAAGAAGAATCAAATTTTGTCAGAAATCTTCAAAGGGGTTCTGGAAGGTTCAGAGGTAAGCTACCCTTCAAATGCTTTGCTTGTGGGAGAGTAGGTCATTATGCTGCAAAATGTCCTTATAAGGATAAAGGAAAGGAACCAGCTAGATGGAACAAGAAACAAAGTGCAAATAAGAAAAGCTATTACACCCATGAAGATAGTGATGGCTTATCAAACAGTGATGAAGATGAACAAGGTAATAAATATAGGTTGTTAATGGCATTTGAAGATGATGATTATGAGGATGCTGTAGATGTGGATAACCTTTATGATGAAATTGCTAGACTCAAGAGATGTATAGAAGAAAAGAACATGATCATTGATACTCTACAATTTCAAATTGATGAAAAGGAAAAACATCTTGAAAATTTAGAAGGTGAAATTGTTGGTCTTAGAAAAGAAATTGAGAAAACAAAAGCTATTAATCTCAAGTTTGTCAAAGGATCTGAAACTTTGGATGAGATTATCAGTGTGCAGCGGTCTCCACTAAATAAGACAGGTCTGGGCTATAATGGAGAAACTTCTCAAGCATCCACTTCAAAAAGTTATCTTGATGCAGCAAGAAGAAATGAGCAAAAGCACAATGAAGATCATCAGGTAAAGCAGGGACAAACTTCAAACAGAAACTATCAGGGGCAATCCAGCTTAAGGGTGAACAAAAGCCACAACCAGCCACAGGTAAAATCTTCCCAGTTTGGTTCAAGAATAGATGAAAATAGAAATTACAATCAGTTGGCTGGTAGATTCAATAACCGCAGAAGCTTCTTCAATGGACAATGCTTTTCTTGCCATAACTTTGGTCACAAAGCAGTTCAATGTGTTGCGTATAAAACAATCATGACTAGGGAAGCTCAAAAACAAAGAAGTATGACAGGGATTACAAAAAAGACCTATAACAGCTTTTCGGCTCTTGAAAATGAAGTTGAATGTTCTATTTGCAATAATTTTGGTCATGAAGACTTTGAATGCAGAAGCAGGTTTCAAGAAAGAAAGGAACAAGAGCGGAAAAAGGAACAAGCCTCAGGAACCAAAACATGGAGAATAAAGGAACCTCAAACAGAAAGATGTGGGATAGCATTTTATGCAGAAGGACAGGAAAATCTATGGTACATTGACAGTGGATGTTCGAAGCATATGACAGGTGATAAAGAAAAACTTGAGTCTTATTCTATTTTAGAAAAGGGAAAGAAAGTCTCTTTTGGAAACGATACTCCTGCAACTATAAAAGGAAAAGGTATTGCTCCTTTAAAAGAAGATGTTAAGGCTGGAAATGTTTTGTTTGTTGATGGATTGAAGCATAATCTACTAAGTGTCAGCCAGATGTGTGATCAAAGAACCGAGGTTATATTCAGATCAAATGGATGTCTTGTTCGTGATCTTGATACAGGTAAAACAGTTCTCAAAGGGAAAAGAACTCCAAATAATCTATACATATTTGAAGAAGGACAACAACAATGCTATCTAAGCAAGGATGAAGAGCACTGGTTATGGCATCGAAGATTGGGACATCTAAGCTTCTCACAAATAAGGAAAGCATGCAAATATCAGGCAGTTCGCGATCTTCCAGATATCAAAATTCCTGACAACACCATATGCAGATCATGTCAGTTTGGAAAAAAAACCAGGACTAACTTTCCAGAGAAAGAAGGATCAGCTAGCATGCCTCTTGAGCTAGTACATACAGATGTATGTGGACCATTCAGGAAAAGAACACCTAGAGGAGAGGAATACTTGATATTATTTATTGACGATTTCTCCAGGTTTGTTTGGTTAGGACTTATGAAGCACAAAGATGAAGCATTCGAAAAATTCAAATCCTTCAAAGCCTTGGTTGAAAATGAATCGGGTCACAAAATTAAGTGCCTCAGATCCGATAGAGGTGGGGAATTTACGTCAAATGAATTTTTCGATTTCTGTAATGAACATGGGATAAGGAGAGAATTCTCTACGGCTAGAACTCCTCAGCAAAATGGAGTTGTTGAAAGAATGAACAGAACAATCCAAAAAATGGCTCGTGCTATGCTTGATGAATCAGGAACTCCCACAACTTTCTAGGGTGAAGCTGCACATGCTGCGGTTATTATTCTCAACAAGACAAATGTCCGGGTGAACAGCACTCAAACTCCTCATGAGCTCTGGAGTGGTAAAACTCCTTCGGTAAAGCACTTCAAAATCTTTGGGAGCAAATGCTATATCAAGAATACTGAAGAGCAGCTTGGCAAACTTGATCCTAGAGCAGATGAAGGCATTCTTCTTGGCTATTCTCCACATAGCAAAGCATACAAATGCTACAATAAAAGACTTGGCAGAATTGTTGACAGAATTGATGTAGTGGTTGATGAGAAGGGATACATTCCTAGGCAAATACATCGTGAAGACATCGAAGAAGATGAAAGCTACCCTCAAAAACAAAATGATGAAGAAGAAGAACCTCAAGAAGAATCTCAAGAAGAACCTCATGAAGACGGAGAAGAACGAACAAGAATAGAAGAAAAGACTCCATCCAGATATGTTCAGAAGAACCATCCAGAATCTCAGATCATGGGACAGAAAGAAGCAGGTATACAAACTAGAAGAACAGTTGCAGAAGCTTCAAGCTATTTGGCATTACTCTCCTCTACTGAACCACAAAATGTGAAAGAGGCATGCAAAGATGAATGTTGGGTGAAAGCAATGGATGAAGAACTTGAGCAAATCGAAAAGAACAACACTTGGGAGCTGGTTCCTAGACCAAAGGATAAGAATGTTATCGGAACTAAATGGGTCTTCAAAAATAAATTGAATGAAAATGGAGAAGTAATTAGAAACAAAGCCAGTCTTGTTTGTAAAGGGTATGCGCAGCAAGAAGGAATAGACTTTGAAGAAACTTTTGCTCATGTTGCAAGACTTGAGGCCATCCGAATGTTCCTTGCTCTCTCAAGTTTTCAGAACTTCAAAGTATTTCAAATGGACGTAAAATCAGCCTTTCTGAATGGAGACTTGGAAGAAGAAGTGTACATTGAACAGCCAGATGGGTTCATTCTTGGAAATGATCCAAATCTTGTATGTCGATTGAAAAAGGCTCTCTATGGTCTCAAACAAGCCCCAAGGGCTTGGTACTACCGGTTGGACAAATATCTTCATCAACAAGGTTTTTCAAAAGGTTCAGCAGATAGCAATCTGTATATAAAAGTTGAAAATGACAAATTGCTAATACTTGTTGTGTATGTAGATGACATTATTTTTGGCAGCAATGAAGAAGCTATGAGTCAAAGCTTTGCCTCAGTCATGCAGAAAGAATTTGAAATGTCCTTGCTAGGAGAACTGACATACTTCCTTGGTTTGCAAATCCAACAAAAGGAAGGAGGAATCCTTTTATCTCAAACCAAGTATCTCAAGCAGATTTTGAAGAAATATGGCATGGAAGATGCAAAACCAGTATGTACTCCCATGGTCACAGGATGTAGTCTCAGTGCAAATGATGAATCTGCAGCAGTACATCAACCAACCTACAGATCTATGATTGGAAGTTTACTATATTTGATAGGTACCCGACCGGACATCATGCATGCAGTTGGAATAGTTGGAAGATTTCAGGCAAATCCGAAGGAAACTCATCTTCAGGCAGTGAAGAGAATTTTCAAATATCTTCAAGGGACTCAAAATTATGGCTTATGGTATCCTAGAGATACAGATTTCACTCTTCATGCTTATTCAGATGCAGATTGGGCCGGAAGCGTGGATGACAGGAAAAGCACAAGTGGTGGTGCGTTCTTTATGGGTTCCAGACTGGTATCTTGGTTCAGCAAGAAACAGAGTTCAATTGCCTTGTCTACAACTGAAGCAGAATATGTTGCTGCTGCATCTTGTTGCACCCAACTCCTTTGGATGATGCAGACTTTGCAGGATTATCAAATCACTTGTACACCTCCAATCCCTATCTTATGTGACAACACAAGTGCAATCAGCATCTCAAAGAATCCAGTTATGCATTCAAAAACCAAGCACATACCAATCAAGTACCATTTTCTCCGGGAACAAGTACTTGAACAGAAGGTCAAGTTGGAGTATGTTCATTCTAAGGAACAAGTTGCTGATATTTTCACCAAACCGTTGCCCAGGGACACTTTTGAATACCTCAGGCAAAAGCTGGGGGTTGTTGATGCATCATCTTATTGTTGAACATCTTCTTATTGGTGGTATAGGCTCAGGGTGAGCACATAATGCATTGTTGGCATTATGGAGAAGGAGATCTTGGAAATAGCTGCAATATGTCTCTATCTCTTTCATGGTGGTACATTGCTGCAGATCTGGTTCATAGGGGGAGCATGAGCTTAGGGGGAGCATACCCTTTGCCCTTGATGTCAAAGGGGGAGAATGAAGCTGAAGTTTGTCAGGTTGCCATCAAGTCCAAAGGGGGAGATTGTTGGCATTATGTTTTCTGGTATGACTGTATGTTACAGATGTTGTACTTGATGGCAACTCCAGTGGTAAGGCTCTCAGTTTGATGAAAATTAAGGAGGACGCAGGCAATCGGTTCAGAAAGTGCGCCCCCGCAGGTATACCATGCAGAAACCGCATCCAGGGACGCCGGCCGGCCGTTCAGGGGGTGCGTCCACCCAGTGCAAACATTTCAAGACAGAGAAAAGCACGTGGGGGTTTCTTGTGTGGTATCTAGCCGACGGTTTTGTGTTTCTATGGTGTCGGCTCGTGGTATTGTTCCATGTTTTGGGGGGGAGCTTGCCTATATAAAGCAAATGAGTTCATTTGGATTAATCATCATCTTTGGTTGAATATCTTTTGGTGTGATCTAGTCCAGATCTATGAGGGCGAATCTTCTAATGGACTGTGATCTCTATGGCGCATGATCAGATCTGCAGATCTGACTGTTTGGGCTAGTTCTGAAGTCTTCATATCTTTTATCTCTGAAGGGACGCAGGTTCAGTGAAGTGCAAGTGCGCCAAGACGCAGTACAGTAAGGGCTCAGGTGCGTCTCTGAAGCGAAAGACGCGGCGCGATAGTATTATTGGATGCGTCTCTGAAGCAAAAGACACGGCGCGATAGTATTGTTGGGTGCGCCGGTACGCAGAGCAGTTTAAAGGAACAGTGCGTCGGCACATAGAGCAGCAGAAGGTAAACTGCGTCCAGTCGCAGGCCACAGAAAGGAAAATTGCGTCCCTGTCTTAAGATGATCTGTTGACTGTATTTTTCTGTTCATAAGGTGTTCTGGGTTAGTTCTGTGATTACTGATCTGATAACTGTAGTGGACTGTAACTGTTGTATACTTGTTGATCATTTGATTCTTCATGAAAGGAAGTAGGGGGTTGTAGCTCCCTTCCAGGAGAGACTGGAGAACGAGAGAGAGTTGTAGCTCTCTGCAGGTTGCAGCCTGCGTACTGGTAAAGGACTACACGAGTACAAAATCATTGTAAAAGAATTTCTAAATTGAAAGAAGATAGAGACATATTGCATCAGGTGGTTTTCTCCCACATTGGGTTTCCACCTTACATCTTGTGTTCTTTGGTGTGACTGTCTATTTTATTTGTTCATGCTCATTATTTTATGGTACTGATATGCAAGAATAATTCAAAAGATCAAATAAGGAAGATTTGTTAAATTGCTAGATAATACTGATTCACCCCCCCTCTCAGTATTATTTCCAACAATGCTCGCATCAGGCAGGGCTTTGAACCAACTCTTCACTTTAGCTTGCAAAGAAAGAGAAAAAAGTCTAATACTAACATCTTCTTCATCAACTTCAAAAAGATCTAGAAAATTTTGGATTTAAGAGATCTGTGGCTAGTGTCTTTTGAATCAGTGATCGGAGAATCCACAGTTTTAACATCGGAAAATTCTCAAAATTCTGCACATGTTGTTCAGCATTGACATTCTTACATTCACCGTCAAACCTCGGCAAGTATAGATCATAGTTTTTGGGGAAAGAATGAAGAACAGAAGGTAAAACAAGAGGTTTATATCGATCTGGAATTTTACAAGGTGTAGGGGTATGTACAACAGGTATAGAATCGGTCTTGGTCTCTTGAGATTCATCAGTTTTAAGACGGTCATCACAAGATTTAGAAGAAAGGTCTTGATCAAGCTCAAAGGTATGTAAATCTTTGGTATTCACGATCTTCAAAGGGAAAGAATGAACTGCAGGCCAAGGATCTTTTCTCAAGCATAGTATACTTTGCAAAGCCTTCTTGACATTCTTGGGAAAAGAGAAGAAATAATTTATGACAAAGAACAAAATGTCTTGGATGAAATTCCAACTTGGATACCTGATCTGTCCATGTTGTCCTTTCATGTTTTCGCTGGTCGGGATCATCCTCCAGCGGAGTCTTTGGATCTGATCTCGAAAATGATTTAGAGTCGCCAAGTGAATGATTTCAGCCTTTCAAGTGTCTGGTCGTTGTCCACTATCAATAATCAGATCTAAACTTGATACATGTACTAGGGTAAAATGCAAATGAAGTGCCGTATTCACAAGCTCACGGAGATTGACTGAAGCAACGTTTATCTACTTCCGCTTATGCAAAGCAAAAGCGTTTCGAAGGCTACCTGGCATAACTTCAGGCTCCGTCTAAGACTTATGAGACAAACACATCAACCCACAAACAAGTTTTTTCTCCCCAGTATGGTCGCCAATATGTTAGCGCTTGAAATTTCACCTCAGGCTGAGAAAGGTAAACTTCAAGGCAACATCAAACCACTTAGCCTCGTAGCTAGCCCTACAGGGCAGGAGAGGGTTCTCTCCGGTCTATCTCAATAAAGATCTTCAATGGGCGAGATGACCAATTTTAGGCTAGTAAACTGATCAAGAGGTTTTAAATTTGGGATTTTTAAAGTTTTGGTGGAAAATTGGGGAATGGCAATTTCGGGTGCGGGGATTGGACACAGTTTTCGCAGGGAGTTCTTTGGGGCGAGGTAGGAAACAGTATTGATGCCTTTGATAGAGATGGATGGATGAGAATTACTGGTGAGGAGTTAAGGAGAGCAAGAAATAACCTTGAATTCCCCTTAAACAGTTGAAAACATTGATATTAAGCAAACTTAAAAGCAGAGCATGACAGTCATGAATTCTACTTTAACACTTCATTTGCCTAATTTGCAGAAGGAAAAGTAAGGAAATGATTCACATAACACACTTACAAGTACAAAGAGAAACACACCATCAATACATGTGACCACAACAATCCCAAAAAGGACTGCAAAACCCTGGTCTTCCTTTGCCAAAAATTGCAGAGATACAGTGAATAATACAATAAGAGTTTCTCCCTCAAGAGTCCAACCTCTCCAACCTCTGAAAATGACTAAGAGTGTACATAATATAGATCATCTAACATCTTTCCCTGCCTCTAGGGATCGAGCTCACTATCCTAGGAGCCGTTTCAACCAATTCTAAACTAAGCACTGAAAACTAGGCAGTCAAAACAACTTGCCTCTATAAGCTAGGAAACCAATTCATTCATTTAATTTTCACATATCTCATGAATGAATCTTCTAGAAGAGATACATAAGTGTAAAAGTGTCATAAAATTACATCATTTACAACAAAGAGGATAAAAATCAACTCCAAAAAGTCAAACATAGTCAAAACTGCGTTTTGCTGAGCTGTAGGCTGAAATCCTCAGCAATTTGCCTGATGGGTCGCGCGCCTTTGAGAGCACTTTTGGGGTACTTCCAGGTGTCCAAATGGGGCACGAGTAGGTGTTTTGGAAAGGTACAGATTTCTACTTTCCAACCCAAGTGGAATTTCTGAATTTGGTGGTCATTTACCCCTCCAAAATTGCAATCTACCAAGACTGTGTTATGTGTGTCAAAAATGTGGCAGAAAGTCATTTTTTGCTTGTTTTTTGACTTTATGGAGGCCCAAAACTTCAGAAAATCTCTTGGAAATGGGTGATCATGTGTAACGTTTCATGAAAAATCCAGAAATGCTGAGTTTTCCCGGAACAGAGTAGCCAAATGAAAGGGTCGCGCGGGGGGTGAGACCCGTTGAGGGGACAAAACCTGTTTTTTGCTTGAAAAAACCAAAAATGACCCAAAATGCTCAAAATTTCTTGGAATTTGTGTTGGGGCTGAGCTATTTAGTGCCGTGCTCATTCAAAGAGGCTTTGGCCAAAATTTGGAGTGGATCGGGCCTTTTCCGTCGTTTTAGTGCCTTGGCCAACCTCCTTGGATCTGGTGATTGAAATTTTGACATTTCTCTAAAACCATGACACCTGTGAAAATAGTGAAGGAGGTGTTTCTTCTTTGGCACGTTATGGACAAAAACCTCTCTCAATCTTCCAAAATTCATCTTTTATTTCTCTGGAACATCATTTGAGTGCGACTTATCCCGATGTGTGAAACAAGGAATTTTGTCGAAATGGAGCGAAATGAAGGGGATAGGTGGCTTCTAAATTCTTGGGGAAATTTTTGGGAGTGGGGAGGGATGTTAGGAAGCAGGGGAAAGTGGAATCTCAAAGATTGAGCGAGGGGAAGGGGTCCAAAAGGGAAAAACACAGGCCAAACCTAGAAAATTGCTAGGTTGTAGCTAGAAACTAGGGTTTGTGCAAAAATGAGGAATTTGGGGGATCTTAGTGATGGGAAGAATTTGATAAGGTAAATGAAGGATAGGGGAAGGTGTATGAACATATGGATACAAGTTTTGCTGATGATTTGACCGTCCAAGAGAAATTGCCTTCAAAACCCTAGGAGAGGGAAATGACCTTACCTAGGCGCAACTGAAGCATGAACAAGGGGTACAATGACTCATTTAGACATTGACATGATAGTGAAAACCCTATGAATGATGATAGACTCAGCTGAATAGTGACATAGATTGGCATTCGGGCAATTTTAGAAGGAGTGAAAGCAAACCCTAGACCTAATGCCTAGTGACCAAATTTTGCTTGAAAACTCTTTGAAATGACAAAATTTGACCTTGACACTCAGAGATCACTTTGTAAGAGCATATTTGATCACTGGAGGAAGGCTGGAAAGACTGACACTAACAGAATCGATAGAATCCCACCACGCAAACCTTCTATACTTGCTATAGGATTCCTAGAATCCTTCCTAGTCATCCCCATGACCAATCTCTGCACCCCAATAAGTTTTAGTGCATCAAACATCTTGATGCTACCTTAATATGGACAAGGGTACATATGGGAGGCTCCAGTCGCTCCCACAACAAGGCATGGGTGTGTCTGGGGACTTTTCTCCTTAGACCTGTGCCTACAACTCCAAGATTTGTGCCGCTTTTCAAGCCTAGAATCCAGGTCACTTCCCAGAAACCATATAGCTTTTAGTATCCATCGTTTACATGAAAACGCAACTTGCAAGCCAAAATATAGCTCTAGGACTAGGCCTGACAATCCCCAACCAGGAATGGAATTCTGTTAAACAAATGGCATCAATGCAATCTACATGACATGAATATAAGATAGAGAATAAATGACTGATAAATCATATGAGACTCGACAAGAAGGATCACCACCCTCTTCCTTTAATTGTTTTGACATCACTTAGGTCTTGCATCCAATATCCTTTCAGTTACAAGTAAAGACATGAAATAACCACGACTATAACCAACCTTATAACCATGCTTGTAACCAACATTAAACCACGTAAATAAAAATGAGATAACAACCATTAAAGCCACATAATAAAAAGTAAAAAAGAAAGAGGAATTAGATTTTATTAAACATAGGCAGGAGCCAACTAGGTTCATGACATCCATGTACCACCCGACCATAGACATGGTTAAACCAAATATTTCTTGCAGCCTTCACCCCCATGCCATATTCCAAGAATGAATGTGGGATCACATGGAATAACCAATCCAAAAACAACCTCGACCCTCACCAAACCATGATCTCACCAAAATCGACATCGAGATCAAAGAAACCAAGCTGAGCTTGGAATGCTTGCGGACTCCATCACTATCCTTGAGGAATTTTCCATCTCCTTGCCTCTCAAGCTTTACTGTAATCCACACCGGCTCACTAGGCCCTAAACCGAGATTCCATCCTCAAGTCTTACTATGTATCCTACCAAAATCAGTCAAGGGATTCCTAGGCCTTTAGGAATTTTCCTGAGACCACCTCCACCACAAATTTCAAAACCATTAAGAAATTCCAAAGCTGAAAATTGAGAAAAAAAATCCCATCATACAATGGCTATCCAGAAAAAGGCAAGGTAAGGCTGAAAACCACTGTCATAACCTAACAAGACCATGCCACCGACAACCAAAGAACCAAATACCAACATGCAAATCTATGCATGTCAAAACCAGCTAGGAAATCACACATGCAATATGTTACCTGCAAGTATTCTTGTTGAAGTTTCTTGATCCTGCTCTTCCTTCCTTGCGCTTTTCTTCCTTTATTTTCCTTGTCCTTCCTTTGCTTGCTTTTCCCTTCCTTGCTCCAAAGCTAGAATGCTCCAAGAAAGTGTCCAAGAGTGAGAGAGAGAGAGAGAATAATGAGAGAGCTGCAAAATTAAACTGACAAAAGGTTAAACTGACCAAGCCTAAGAAAAACCTTGCCCACTGATCCTCTAAAGAATGTTTATGAGTGAGGCCTCTATTTTCTTTATTTTCTATTATTTTCCTTCAATTTCCTCCTCACATGCAACCTGTGACTTTTCACCTTATTTTTAGCCTAATTTCCTTTATTTTCATAAATAAAATGCCAATTAATGCCACTTTGCCTTTCCAAATGCCTTTTCCATTGCCTTTGCCAATTTTCTTAGCCATAATAACCGAAATGAACACCCACTAGGATGTCTTTGATCAAAATTTAAATAGGAACGCAAAAAATTACAGATATAACCATAAATATAGAGACGCAGTAGAAATAACACTTCATTTCATTAATATCAAATACTGAAATATGCTTACAAACAGAATGGAAATAAGACAAGCTCATGTGATGGTAGCTTATCTCTAAGAAGGATGTGGCATCTACATCATCTGAAATGTGTTATAATGAGGCTCATAGGCCTATTTATTATTGATAAATAATGGAAAACCCTAAACATCCAAAAACCTAACCCTAGTAGATGAAGCGCCAAAACTATGGGCCATGTTTGTTTAAATTGGTACATCAACTTCCCGAGGTTGTAACTTTGGCATACAATCTCTGTTTGACACACAAAATACCTCGTTAGAAATATCTATCCGAGGAATACAACTTCCCACTAACCAACACTTGTCTATAACCTTTGTTGGCCCTATTTTTCCCAGAAAACATCATTTGGGGCCTCCAAACGACTCTGGAAGTCCAAGACTCGAAAAACTACCAAAAATAGTAAATCTTGCTACAATTAAGGAAACTGAAAAACTGAAAGAGACAGTGGTTGGGGTCCAAGTGGAATACGTGGGTGGCCACCAACATCCACCTAGATCATTCCCTTGCCCTTAGGAAGCAATTGTCCCCATTGCATTGAGTGCCTTCATGAGATAGGGAAACTTTTACTGAACCTGGTCCTTGGTGCACCACTTGGCTTAGTGCAGGAGTTGGCTAGTTTTGACAACCTGATATAGTTTGGTTTTATGTTTGTGAGTATTCTTGAACCATGTGTCCATAATCTGATCATATGTGTCCTATTCCATGCAATATGGGTTTAATTCTATTGGTGTGAGCTATTTTGCAATGTCTGATGTGTCTAGTAATGGTGGGAAGTTTGGCTGAAGGCGGTCCACATTGAACAATTGATACAAGCCAAGGAATGGGGGAATGATGAGCTAAAAATTATTGTCTACCACAACCTTGGTAATGGTGTAACGACCATATCAGAGTGGGCTGAGCTTTCGATGGGCTCTAGTAAGCCTTTATTTTTGCAAATGCAACCAAAATTTGTCACCGACCTGAAACTTGTGTGGCACCCGATGTTGATCATGTCACTGCTTGTACTTGGAATTTTCCATAATGGAGGGATGATATATTTTCCCGTTGGGTAGAGGTGCTTTGGGAGTCAGATCAAACGAATGCTTGACCTGATAGTGCAATGGTACCCTTATGGGTGAGGAGAAGATGTCCCTATATTATTTCATGACTGTATCCACTTGCTTTTGCTACATGGAGGAACCATTCCTTGGGGCCGTGGATGTGGCTACAATATTCCCCTTACTTTGAGAGTTAACCAGAAAGAAAAAACATTTCCTATTTTGGGAGATGATCTTACTGCATTTCTTAGCAAAGATCAAAGAGGTGGCGGTAGGTGGGGCTACCTCTAGTATAGTATATAAAGTATTATCCAAAGAAATAATCATAGAGTGAGGTATAGACACATATAAAATATCACTTCCACAAGTATGGTTGTCCTAATAATACATCGCAAATGTCAAGAGGAGAAACATCACACAATACCCTATCTGTGAAGGGCTTGATGTTGTAGGGAAGGCAATGCTGCTAGTTGACTTGGAGATCGTGTCCTTGGTGAAGCCACCCGAATCTGTATGGTTGCGAGTGTGGTATAGTTGGTAGGCCCAATAGCTTCATGAAGTATACTGAAATGAGGTTCTTTTGGCTTCCACTATCGACAATGAGTTACAGCGGCGAACCCTTCACCCACATTTGTGAGTGGAATATGCTTGCCCTCATCTAGATCTTCAGGCTCATTATTATGTATCTTGGTGGTGAAAACAATGGCAATGTGCTCTGCATCAATAATCTCTTTCCCTTTGTCATTCCTCTTGTTAGGTTCTAACTTAGAGTCAGAATATGCATCTAATTCTGAAGCCTTCAACTCAACCACTAGCAGCTACTTGGCTCAACACTCACTTGTGTTATGAGTGGGGCTCTTATGGAACTCACACCACTTTCCTGTGTCCTTCTCTGACTTCGTGGTGTTGTTATTTTCTTATGGCTTCAATAGGTTTTCTTGGGTCACCTCGCCTTGGCTTTGTACTTTTTTCTCTAGTTTTGGGGCACCTTTCCCTTGCTTCGGATTCACATATCCAAAGTCTTGGTTCTTTTGTTTATTTTTTTTCTCGATCTTGACAATGTATCAGTACACTGTGTCTAGCAAGGAGATTTCTAGGAAGTAATCCATCTCATATTGGATGTACCTGTGTAGGCAGCTGCAGTAATTTAGTACCAAATTATGCTCAAAATCTTTGACACCCAACTTCGTGTGAAGGGTATGAAAATATTGGTAAACTCTGACATGTCTTGGTCCATTCCTTGTCGCAGCATGGTCCACTTTATGGATTTATCCTCATAGCTCTTGACAGGGTAGTACTTCTCCTTAATGGCATCCTGGAATGAATTCCAAGTGGGTGCGGCTGAAAATAGTGAGGGTTGCCTCTCACCCTTCTGCTTAGAGTAGGTTTCCCACCAATCCTTGACATGGGAGGCAGCATTGAGAAGTGCAAAAGTAATATTTTCCTGACTGGAAAAATCATGAACATAAAAATATCCTTCTAGCATATTCAACCATTTATCTACGATGTCTGCATCTATCTGAACCTCAAATATGGGGGTGTCAAAGTTAACTTGTACCTTAAAGGGTGTGGCGCTTCCAGAGTAGCTACTGGAAGGAGTTGTGTCACCCTTGGGTAGCCGCTAAAGGATCTGGGCAAAGTTGTCCATCATCGCATTCCTTTATTGCTTGAGGGATTCTTCAAGCAAGATTTTGAAAGTATCTCTTGCCCCCTCATATTTCTTCTCCTCCGCCATGGGAGGCTGTCGGGATTTGTGAGGCTGGTCTTGCAAAGGTTCGATTAGTTCGAGCCCTAACTCCTAATATCCTGACCTCATTGGGGACATGCAAAGAAAAGTAAAGAAAGAGCAGACCGCTCTGATACCACTGAACTAAATTTAAATAGGAACACAACAAATGACAAATATAACCTTAAATATAGAGATGAAGTAGAAATAACACTTCAATTGATTTGATATCAAATACTGAAATATGCTTACAAACATAATGGGAGTAAGACTAGCGTGGGAAATGGTAGCTTATCTCTAAGAGGAGATGTGGCGGATACATCCTTTGAAATGTGTTACAATGACGCTCAAAGGCCTATTTATTATTGATAAACAATGGAAAACCTTAAAAATCCAGAAACCTTACCCTAGGAGATGAAGCACGAAAACCATGGACCCCAGTTGGGTGAATTTTTACATCAACTACCTAGGGTCATAACTTTGGCATATGATCTCCGTTTGAAGTGTGCAATACCTCGTTAAAAAGATATATCTTAGTAATACAACTTCAGACTTGCCAACACTAGTTTATGACCCTTGTTGGTCCCTATTTTCCCAAAAAAGTTGTTTGGGGCCTCAGAACGGCTCTGGAAGTTTAGGGCCCAAAAAATTGCCAAAAATAGTAAATTGTGCTACAATTAAGGCAACTGAAAAATTGAAAGAGATAGTGGTGGGGGTCAAGGTGGAATAGGCGGGTGGTGAACAACATCCACCTGGATTAGTCTTGCCCAAGATTCAACTTGGAATACATGTCCCATGACCTTGGTCTTATTTTTTCCTTTCTTAACTTTTACATGAAATTTTGACCAGGGTTGTTACAAAGAGATATTAATTTCACTATTGATCTCATTCTTGGAGTTATTCCGGTGTCTAAAACCCCATATAGAATGAGTATTCTTGAATTAATGGAATTAAAGATTTAGTTACAAGAGTTTCTTGACAAAAGTACATAAGTCATAGTGTGTCTCCATGGGGAGCACAAGTGTTATTTTTCAAAAATAAGGATGGGAAAATGAGGCTTTGTATTGATTATAGACAACTGAATAAAATGACAATTAAAAAAAATATCCCCTACCTCAGATTATTGATTTGTTTGATCAAGTTCAAGGAGCATCAATATTTTCAAAGATTTATTGAAGGTCAGGTTATCTTCAAATAAGGATCAAGGATGAAGACATACACAAGAAAACATTTAGAACAAGATATGGACACTATAAATTTGTAGTGTTACCATTTGGACTCACTAATGCACCAAAAAATTTTATGTGCTTGATGAATAGTGTGTTAAGTCCTTACCTTGACAAATTTGTTATAGTGTTTATAAATAATACTCTAGTTTACTCTAAGAGGAAATAAGAACATGATCAACATTTATAGATTGTTCTGCAAACACTTAGAGATAATGAGCTATATGATAAGTTTAGAAAGTGTTCATTATATTAAGAAGAAATTCAATATCGCGGGCATGTAGTGTCAAAGGAAGGGATTGTTGTGGATCCAAAAAATATTTTAGCCATTGTGGAGTGGCCAATACCTAAAGATGTAGCTGATGTGAGGTCATTTATGGGGATTACAAGGCAGTATATAAGATTCATAGAAGGTTTATCTAAGCTAGCCTATCATATTACTTCTTTACAAAGGAAAGGAATAAAATTTGAATGGATTCAAAAGTGTCAGGACAACTTTGAGAAGCTAAAGAAATTATTAACTACAACTCTTATCCTGAAACTAGTTGATCCAAATAAATTGTTTTTTGTTTGTACTAATGCTTGCAAAGAATGTTTAGAAGGTGCTTTGATGTAGGATGGACATGTAATTATTTGAGTCCAGAAAGCTCAAGGACCATGAGAATAATTATGCTACACATGATTTAGAATTGGAAACCATAATACATGCTTTAAAAATGTGGGGACAATAATTGATTGGAAGAAAATTCCAGCTAAGGTTAGACAATATAAGCCTTAAAAACATTTTGACCAGCCTAATCTAAATACAAGACAATCTAGATGGTTAACCTTTATCAGTGAGTATCAATTTGAAATTGTGCACATTAAAGGCAAGGAAAATAAAACTAATGATGCCTTGAGCATAAAGCTACATCATATTTGCATATTTTCAGCCACTAGTTGGAAAACAAAATTGATTAAAATGATAAAATTATCAACAAAATTAGATGAAGAGTATCTACAAATAGAAAATAAGTTTCAGAAAACTGAAGAATTATGTGAAAATGAGATTGTTTTTTTCACTAAATAATGCAGATTTATTGTTGCTTAAAGGAATAATTGACCTAGAATTAAATATTTTTTGTGTTAGATGAATGACATAAAAGCCCCATAGCTAGAAACCCTAAATTTCAAAGGTTGATAATAGTGTTGATAAAATATTATCACTGGCCAGATATGAAGTTTGAAGAAGCATAATATGTGGCTAGATGTCTGGAATGCCAACAAGTAAAGTCATCCCGCCAACGTCTAGTATGTTTAATGCAACCATTACCAATTCCAATAATGGAAATGGGAAACCATATCCTTGGATTTTAATACTAGGTTTCCAAGAACAAGAAAACAACACGATTCGATAATGGTAGGGGTAGGTAAGATTAGTAAAGTTGCACATTTTATTCTTGTTCAATCTACTTTCAAATCTATTAACATAGAATAAACATTTATGAAAGAAATATTCAAGCTTCACGGTATGCCCAAAAGTGTAATTTCATATCAAGATGCCAATGTTACTTCGAAATTTTGGAAGCAACCATTCAAAGGAATGGGAAAAACCTGAATTTTATTACAATTTGTCACCCTCAAACTGATGGGACAACAAAAAGGACTAATCAAATTTTATAAGACATGTTAATAATGTATGTTATGGATAGACCAGACAAATGTGAAAATTAACTTCAATTGGTTGAGTTTGATTATAGCAATGGATACCAAACTTCATTAAAGATGAGTCCCTTTGAATTACTCTATGGAAAAAAATGAAAAGTACCTTTGGATTGGGACCATCTCGAAGATCGGTTGGTGTAGGGGCTAGATATGTTGAATGGGATGGAAGAAGTGGTTAAACAAGCCAAAAAAAAAATTGAAAACAGCACAAGATCATCAAAAGAGATATGCAGATTTGAAAATACTACCAAAAGAGTTCAATGTAAGAGACCATGTATATTTTAAAGTGAAACCCAAGAAGAGAACACTTAGACTTGGCAGTGTGCTAAGTTATCACCTAGGTATTGTGGACCTTTTGAAGTTCTAACCTGACTTGGACCTATTTCTTATCAACTTTCCCTTCTAGCAAACATAAAAGTTCACAATATTTTTCATGTGTCTTTACTAAAGATGTACATGATCCAAATCATATTTAGCTGAAATTTTTTGCATGTGGAACTAGACGGAGATTTCCCAGAAGAACCATTATGCATTATAGACCGAAGGGTAGTCACACTCCAGAATAGAGATATAGTGCAACTAAAAATTCAATGAAAACATTTCAGTCCAAAAGAGGCAACATGCGTGTTGGAGTTTTTTTTCAAAGAAGCATATCCATCTCTGTTTTGATAAACTGGAATGTGTTCCAAAAAAACTTTGATCAAACACTAGGACTGTGTCAAATTCAAGTAGGGGAGGATGTGATATCCTCTAGCTTGAAATTTTATGTAATTAAATGTGCATATGTGTTTTTTTGGTTTATGGTCTTAGTTTGAAAGACAATTGGAAATTTTAATTATTAGTAATTTATTACTAATAACAATTGATTGTAAATTTGTAATTATGATGCTTTAATTTTTGTAAATAAAGAAAATATGGAAAATAAGTTTTTGAGTGAAAATGGTTGAAAGAGACAAGGCTATATATTTATTATCAATAAGTAAGTCCTAGTCATCTAATATGGATGATTAAATTTAATTGAGGAATTATGATATTGGCCAATTAATTATATCCCTAGAAGACAAGGAGTTTTCTTTAGGAGTGGGAAACAAAATCTCACCAATGAGTTGACAACTACTTGCCGCCTTGTGGTGAGGTGGAGGCAGTTATTAACCACAAAAAGAGTGGTAGATGGGATGGATAATATCTTATATTTTTACTTTATTTTGTCTCATTCAAGGAGAGGAAGAGGCAGAATATTAGAAAGAAGTAGAGAAAAAAAAAATGCAGGTGTGGTATGTTCGAGGGGACATTGGATGGTTTGCAGTGTCAAGGTTGGGAGGAGCTAAGTACTTAACTATAATTTTGATCCGAATGGGATCCTTAAACATTCTCTCAGTTTTCAGGACTGCTTCAAATTATGTCAAGCTTCAAAGTCTTATGTATCGAGCTTATTAGAAATAACCTCTAAACAATGGAAATTTTTGGTTAGCACGGAACAACGAGGACCCTCGGTCAAAGCGAGAAGAGCGTTGGCCCATGGTGACTGCGCGCTGGAATAAATTGAAAAACACGAGGTCAAATCCAAAAACAGAGGCAGTTTCTGATATGTGATTAGCTTTAATCGCATATCGTAGGGTGTCCCCCTCAGTTAAGGAAAGCCTCCAAGTGCTCAGCCACAAGGAAAGCATAAAAATTTACAGAAATCGCCGATTCTGTCAGAAGGCGGATCCCGCACTAAAACCGGCAAGATATTGGAAGGGCTTCAAGTGGTAAGCGGGTTCAACCAAGTCCCGCCCAATGCCATAAAATGAGTGACATGCGTCCGGCGGATGAGAGAGAAAACTGCTCACATTGAACGGGTAAAGGGCATGCTACTTACCCACTCGATATGGACGGAGACCGTAGGATCTAGAGGCTCCCAATCAACAGTGGAGAAATGATCTGATGGATGACTGAATTCGATGGGGAAATAGGCTAAGTCATATGAGATTTGAGGTCCGGCATGACCAATGAGTTGGCAGAGGAATCAGTTTCGCTGGTAATCTTGGAGCAACAGAAATAACGATTGTTCAAAGAGAACTGACACTCAGTTCGTGGGGAAACAGGTGGCCACCTCTCTGTGAAGTGTTACACAATGATGATGACGTAGAGCAGGGGAATTCAAGCAGACAGAGGAGGGAGATCCAGAGAGTTGGGAAGCGGAAACGAACAGTTGGGAAGCGGATTGGCTTTATGTCACGAATGAAAAGAGAGTAGAAGGTAGAAAGAGAGAGAATCAAATTGCAGAGAACCGAGAAGTCGAGCTAACCTGCAAAGAAAGGGCAGCATCGAGCAAACAGAGACAAAGAGAGTCTAAGAGTCTGTGAACTCCAGAGAAGGCTTGAGAGGTTCAAGCAACTCTTCTGTGTATACCTGTCAGGTATTGAGTACCAAATTGGACTCATACAACCGAGACTAGTTGAGGTTGAGATTCCATAAGGGGATTCTGTGTACTCTAGAGACTTGGGGGATCCAAGTACAATCCTACTGATCATCATCTGTTAAGTGAGACTCAAATTGAGCTCCTTATTGTAAAAACTTCGCTTTAAGACACAATAGAAAGGCCACCATTGAAGGCTGGAACAGGAGACGTAACCCAAGAGGATTGGGTGAACTCCTTATTAAACTTGTTGTGTTTATGTGTTTTCTTACTGTGTTTCTCTTACTGTTTCAGTGTCTGTGTATTTCAAAATCTTATCAATCTATTGCATAAAATAACATAGCCACACCACAACAAATGAGTCTATAATACCTTCATTAATTCTCTAAGGTCATTTACGGGTGATTTCAGATCAAGTGGTATCAGAGCTCCTAGGTTGTTAAGGTTAGACGAGCTTGTGCTGGATTTTATTGTTGAATTCTAACTAGATCAAAGATTAAATTAGGAGAAGGAGAGTTGGTTGAAACTAACTTGGAAATTGGAAGAGTCTATTCCAAGAGGAAAATGTCAGAAGAAAGTCCCTTGGGACTAGACCCCCAATTTATAGATAGTTTCCTAGCCATGAGGTCCATGGTGGAGGAAATGTATAGGGACTTTAGGAAACATAAAGATGAAGATTCGTCAGGCTCCAAACAAGACAAAGAAGAGGAAGAATCTCTCCTCCATGACCACTCAAAAGGCAAAGGGAAAGAAGAAAACTTTCTCACGCATCCTAATAGCCCTGAACATAAAAAGAAGACATCTTTGATTAAATTAGATGTTAAATTTGACTTACCCATATATGATGGAGAGTTGAATGCAGAAAAGATGGATAATTGGATCAAGCAAATTGATGCTTATTGCAGAGTGCAGAGTAGCGACTCAGACAAGAGTAAGATTCAACTGGCCAGCCTACGCCTCAGAGGCACTGTTATAGACATTTTTGTGCCTCGCAACATGGAGCATGGAATGTCAATAATTACAGGGATCCTCAGTCCCTAAACATGTTGTTCTTACCCCTAAAAGAACAAGGTCATCAAACAACAACACTTCCAATCAGTTCTCCACCTGAAAACACTTCAAAACAGGCTTATTTTGGATCATGTCAGCTGCTCCACTAAGCTTCTGCGCTGGAATGCAACTATCCCTCCTTGTACCTGCGCTGGAAGTCAATATTAATGAAGGCTACCTGCGCTGGGCGAGATTGGCCAAGTGGCACAGTCATCCTGCAAGGTGTCAACTGCCCAGGAAGCTTCCAAACTGACACTTGGTTCATGAGATTCGCCCTGTGATGAGTAAGAGGTACTTGATCACCATGTGTAAGCAAGGATCTCCAAGTGGACTCAAGAACTGAAGATTAACTGAAGAGGGAGAGGACACAAGGCAGCTTCATGTCAGTCTCAAGCTGACTCATCCTCTCTTCTTCTCTCCTATATATAGAGCTCTTCTATGAGGTCTAAGGAGGATGGAATTTTGTGTTAAGCAAGGAGGTGCTGTTGGATTACAGTTAGAGCTATTGGGTGATTGTTTTACTAGAGGTGAAGAGGAGAGTTCTTGCTGCTGGGGAGGTGCTGCTGGATTGGAGCCATCATTGGTTGTAACCTTCTCAGAACCCTGTTACTTCTATCAATAAAGTTTTGCATGTTCTCCTATATACTTGTATTGCATTGATGTATTGTATTTACATGTATATTTGATTCACCCTAATCCATGCTTCAGTTATGAGTACATGTATCTTGTAGTTTCCTCTCTTGTTTTGTGCAGGATCTGTGTGTAGCTGGACCGGCAAAGAGAGCAAGGAGCTGGGAACAAGAGACAAAAGAGAGAGGACAAGGATCGACTAAGCGAAAGACACCAGGTTGGTTGACCTTCTTTTCCATCTCTCTGTACTTTCATAAAGGAAATCATCAAAGCTTTACTTTCAGTTGTTGCTAAAGACTGTCACCTTTAGAGTAGGGATAGGGTCATCCGCATCGGATACTTTTCCCCACAACAAAACTGGCGACTCCGCTGGGGAGCCTAGTATCTTGTTGGTGTTTGTAGTACTTTGTTATTCATTTCTTGAAGAAAAGAGTACCAAATCGAAAAGCTTTTGACTATATCAAAAGCGAAGTAGAGGGACTGCTACTCTTGCTCATTTGCTGAGCAAATTCAAGATTTGAAGAGCTTATCTACAAAAGACTCTTTACTCTTTGTGATAGATTTTCACCCTCTTGATCATCCCTTAGCCTGTACTTGACCTATAGCTTTTTATTTCAGCAAAAACAGTGCATTTTTGAGCTTTTTATGACCCGAAAAACTTTGTAGACGAAACTCTCGTGTGTCAGTGCAGGCTGTCCACAGGCAGTCTGCATTACAGCGTAGGTGCTCCCTTCGGGAACTGCGCTGAGAGTCAAACTGGCAGACTAGAACCTGCGCTGGTCCAGTTAGCCATTGTCTAGCTCAGCTTTCCCTTTATGTCTTGGCCTGGTTTTCACTGATTTTTTGCTGATTGCTTGCTGGTCATTGTACTTGCTGTAAACCACTTCTCCTTGAAATTATTCCGCCTCAGTTGTGTGATGAAACTGTGAATGTTCTTTCAGTATTTCTTGTTTCAGTTACAGTTTCCCATTATGAAAAGCGAACCAGTATAGCTGTGGCCTCTTAGATCCTGAACTGTAAAAGTGTCTTTGTGATCTGAAGAGCTAGTTTTATTACTGTTCATGGCTGTTTGAGTTTGTTTGCTCTTCATTTTATGGTTTGAATCTATACATTTCCTGTGTTTAAACAAGTCTATCATAAGGTGTCTTTTTTATTGTGGACAAGCTTGTTTATTTCTACTTGAAATTAGATTCAAAATTATACAACAGTTTCCTTTCTGTCTTACATCAACATTAAGGATAACGAAAAGAAATACATGCATTGTGAATTTTGCATTTGACTGTGTGCTTGACGATTTAGGAAAATGTGCATTTTAGTGTGTGTTCTATGATCTGTGGAAAAAGTTGTGTCTTTCTTTTCCCTCAGTAGATTAAGGTTTTCAAAGTTGAAAGATTGAAAAGATTTGCTTCTCATTCTTAGATTGCATATAGGAAGTTGTATATATACATCTCGTGGCGACCCTGAAAGGCAAACTGTTAAAAAAGATCAACATTAAAATAAACTCAATCTACATAACAACGCTTTGGAATTTAACGCAAACATCTAGAGGTCTAGGTAGAGACGTGTTCCGGCGTCGTTAAACATAGTGACTGTCGATCTCTACGAAGGTGGGTGATTCCTCCTGAGAGTCGGTGGCACTAACACGGACTTGTGCTCCCGCGTACCGTCGCGTATATTGGGAGACCCCTATAGGCTTTTATCCTTTATCCTTAGGAAACCGTGTCGGCCGCCCTACTGATCGCGATGCAGTGAACACAGCATTCACGAAGATCGACCACCCGTATCGTAAAACGTATTCTGTGGTTTCGCGAAAGGTTTGGCACACCCTCTGCCTAGATCTCCAGAGCAGTTTCTTTTGGCCTTTTTCAAACTCTATAACTGAAAAAGTCCAACCGAGCATTTGTCACTTCGGGCTCATTAATAGATCGAAGGCAACTAGAGTCATCTTTAGCTTTTTCTCGACTCTTAAAACATGAAAAAGCAAGTTTGTGTCTAAAAGCGTTGTTAATAAAATTTATTTTAAGCGGAACATAATCACCTGTTATTCCCACGTTGATCTTTCAGTTGAAAAGTATGGAGCCCACCAACCAAGAAAGTAACCTTGGCGGAAGTCCAAATCCTTTCTCCTCTTGGGGATATGTTGGTGCGCCTCATATGGCTACATTGTCACTTCCAGGATTGACAATCGGCCTCCCTGTATGTCTTTTCTCAACTAATGTAGTCCAGATCGCCACTAATCCTGAGCAGTCGAATCAACAGTCAGAACAATCTAGAACTACCCACCAGCCTTCCACTTCTTATGATACTTCCTCTGATCCTTCATCTTCGCAAGGTAGAGCCGGCAAAAGTCAGCCTCCCAAGGGGAAGAAGGAAAAGAAGAAGAGAGAAAAGAAGCAGAAGGAGCCTCTGGCGAAGGCGACTGGGGGCAAGCAGAAGAAAACTGACAAAAACCCACACACTACACCGACCGGGCCTAAATCGCCATGTGTCATTTGCAAAGGGAACCACTTCCATCGTGATTGTCCTTGTATTCCCCGGATACTAAAGGACTGGTCCCCAAGGTTGCACAATCCGGTAGCATCAACCTCTGGTTGTCATGTTGATTTCATTCCGTCAACTAGCGAGAGTGAAGGACAAAGAAGGGGACCAAGATCACCCTGTCTATTGTGTGAAGGCAATCATGCCATCCACAAATGTCCATTCTTAGATGAGGCAAAGAGAGTTTTGGAAGATCGCCCGGTTTCACCATTGCAACTTCCTCCTGGATACCGAAAACTCGCGCCTAATCCCTCGATAGTTGAAAATCCAGTTGACCCGCTCAAGTGGTCAGCTGAAGTGTCGGTCGTTGAGAATGAACCTACTGAATCCAGACCAGACGAAAGTCTAAAGGTCGATACGGCAGTTGGCCCGGTTCTTCCTTCAGAGGTTCTATCATCCAATGACTCTGTCATTGAAGACCTGTCTTCAAATGACACCGTCGCCGAAGAGTCATCTTCATGCGACACCCTCACTGAAGAGAATAAGGATGACACTATCCAGGTTCTTTTCATCAGCACCGACTCCGATGAGCGTCAGGGCAATGCGCCCATTCCTTTATCGCAGGAAGGAACATCATCAGAGTCATATCCGGTCGTATATTCGGTCCCACCGCCAAGCAACCTGGTTGTATCCTTTGATTGGAATCAACTAGGCAGACCCCGGTTACCAGCCAGTACACCATTCAGAATTATTGTCCAGATCTATATAATGATTATGGCTGGTACTATCATTGATGAAGGGGCATCTGTGAGTATCCTTTCCTCTGTTGCTTGGAAAGCACTGGGTTCCCCAGCGCTTTTACCTGAGTTGAGAAATCTCTCAGGTTTTGATAAAGGAGCCAGTCGACCATTAGGGATCCTCCCCAATGTACCTGTTACATTGAAAGGGAAGACCGTCGAGATGAACGTGATGGTCGTCCAAGGACCCTTGGATTATAACCTACTCCTTGGACGTGACTATATTTATTGCATGGGAGTGATAGTCTCCTCACTCTTTAGAGTAATGTGTTTTCCACACGAAGGAAGGGTGGTCAAGCTCGTAGACCAACTTTCATTTCCGGGATCTCGCATCGCAAATAGTCAAATACCATTCCTAAATGGTCTGTTCACTCAAGATTCACCTCCCCCCCCGGTCCTCCTTCCCGATGAGCGCGAGTAATTCGGAAAGAAAGACTAGGACCCAGGGGGCATGCACCCTGGTCTGCTTCGGGCAGAAGAAACTCCGGGTATAAGGAAGAATTTCCGCAGAAGAATATGACTAGTCCGTACCCCGTCCGTAGGAAGTGGGGTTGTTCTGGAATAATAATCTTTTGTTAAAGTTATGTGTTTGACCAAAGAGTCATTCACCTTTGTCTAAAAAGTGGGCAATGCCCGAGTGGGAATTTCCTTATTGCAACAGATAGTAAACATCCTTGAATTCAAGCGTCGCCCATCGAAACATATGTTTTGAAGGATAAGCAGGGGCAACCTACAAGGAAGGGGACTATATTGTTTTGACAGAAGGTAACCATCTTTGGACAACCCAATGATAGACACCGCCGAAGAAAGAGATTGATTTGCGGCAACAAATCGAACCGTCTTTGGAATAATAAGAAAGAGGCAAGCCTCCCTCAATAATACCAATGTTTCATCTTTGAGTAGTGTTCTTCCATTGTCACAAATAGCTGTTTGTTAAAAGTGGGCCGACGGGAAGCCTGAGTACTGTGTAAGACCCCTTAGAATAACGAGAAGACAAGTATCGTTAACATTAGATTGGCAAGATGACAAGTAACTGTGAACACCCAAAGAAAAGCAGAGGTAGGGGAGAGGAGGGGCAGCCTCGAAATTCTATCCTATACCTGGGGGCATGCAAACCTTCTGGAGTGCAAGCTAGGGGCGGTTATTTATCTGGTTTTAAGATTAGCCGTTTCCAAACTTGCATGAAAGAAGCCTGTGGGGCAAAAGTAAAATTTGCCAAAAGTGAGCATAGCTGTGGTAAGGCATAAGCTCTATAAAAATTGGTCCTTACGGGAGGCGTTCTTTTTATGACTGGTATATCGAGCAGTTTTAGCATATAGTTCATGCTCGTTAAAAAATAAACGCAAAATTCGAGCATTTTTATGACTGAATCTATGCTCGTTAAAAAATAGAAAAGTGTGAGCAAAAGTTTCCCCCAGAGTTCAAGCTCATGGAAAAATGAACCGGTAAATAACCTTTTGAGATTGTAAATTCATCAGCCATAAGAACCTTGATCGTGTTTTCATCCATCACCTCCACTGTTCATTTGGCCGATCATTCACTTCCATTTGTGTGTTTACCTCTTTTGAGAAACAGCTGCGAAGAGTGATTTCACCTAGCCATCCTTGTGACACTGCCGTGATTGGAAAATTCCAACCTGTACCTGGAATCTGTAGCTATCCCTGTTTATCACTCGTTCCTCAAAAGACGAGTCTTCTTTGAGCTCTTTTCACTGACTCGTAAAATATGAAAAGTTTGCCGAGTTTTGGCCTTCCAGCTCGTTAAATGACCGGAACGCTATCCCTCCTCTAAATTTTAATATTTTTGGACCTGAGGGATTATTGCACAAAAGGATCGAGCGCTTGTCTTGTTCGGCTCGTTAAAAGTACCGAACAGCCATCCCTTCTGTATTGTTTTATACTTTTTCGGACTTAAGGGATTAGCTGACGAAAAAGGAATCATGGAGTTGACTTTCTGTACCTTTTCAGACTCTCTAAAAATGAAAAGGACCGAGTTTTCCTTGTCGTTAGACTCGTTAAAATGATTAAATAGCGACAAACTTGTCTTTAGACGAGAACGAGTTTCCCTATCGCTAGACTCGTTAAATCTTAGCGATAGGCTTGCCCGAAGGGCAGGTTATAGAACAAGCATATGTTATCCTCCTCAAGCTTGACAAAAATAAAGAGGTACTGGTCAGAAATGACTGGGGAAAAATTGGGAGAACATCAAAGTTTAATGGTAGCAAGTCACTCTTGAACATGACACTTTTCCTCCGTACCACATCGGATTGGGTTGTTTCATTCACCGGTCTCACCGCCATGGTCCTCGCCAAACCATCCACATTTGGGGTAATGCTACCGATCCATCGCATCAGTGTCGTTATACGTTCAAGAGGGGTCATTCTGAAAGTGTCAACCGTGTCCCGTCCACTGCCATACATTATCCTTCATCCATTCATGATCGCCACCCTGAATCATATGTCACAGTTTGTTTTCACCTCCACTAAAATCATTAGCTCCGTTCCGTGTCACTGATGTGGGATTCATTAAGGCCCTCCTTTGACGGATCACTTCTTGTCGACTTCAGCTCATTATCCAGGAAGTTGATCTAGGAACACCCCCATCAGTACTTTGAAGCTTGCATGCCTCAATGGCAAGTTTCTCACTTCCGGCGACAGGTATACATCAATGACCTTCGACCAGAAGATTTTGCGTGGCGTTCGACGCCAAGTCCTTTATTCACGCCACGTGAATTGTACTGCAGTACCTTGAGGGTCATCGTCATTATTGGTGATTCCTCTCGCGCTTGTTAACGGTTTTCATTATTGACCGGTAATCAAGCGATGTCTTTCCATGTTCGACTTCAGCGCAATTCTCACATGGATCGACTTGTACTTAGAGTGAAGATCGAACGAGTTTGAAGACCCCGGATCTAGTTTCATCCATCCGGGCTGCGATATATATTCAGGAAATATAAAAGCGTTTGCCATGTACATCATTGCAGCAGATGATCATCCTATTCAAAGGATGATAATTTCAGCAGAAAATTATCAGTCTACCTTCAGACGATCGTCTGTCATATGTACCAAAATGTATTTATAAAAGCTGAGCATGGGAATGCCTGCCTCAGCTAGATCATGAAAATAGAATGAAAAATAATGTATTGTATTGTATTGTATTACAGGGCGCCTCCTCAGCACTGGAATGAACTTCGGACCCTCTAGATAAAGCATTTCACCCGATAAATGGCCTCATACTTTAGGGGGCAACTGTTATAGACATTTTTGTGCCTCGCAACATGGAGCATGGAATGTCAATAATTACAAGGATCCTCAGTCCCTAAACATGTTGTTCTTACCCCTAAAAGAACAAGGTCATCAAACAACAACACTTCCAATCAGTTCTCCACCTGAAAACACTTCAAAACAGGCTTATTTTGGATCATGTCAGCTGCTCCACTGAGCTTCTGCGCTGGAATGCAACTGTCCCTCCTTGTACCTGCGCTGGAAGTCAAGATTAATGAAGGCTACCTGCGCTGGGCGAGATTGGCCAAGTGGCACAGTCATCCTGCAAGGTGTCAACTGCCCAGGAAGCTTCCAAACTGACACTTGGTTCATGAGATTCGCCCTGTGATGAGTAAGAGGTACTTGATCACCATGTGTAAGCAAGGATCTCCAAGTGGACTCAAGAACTGAAGATTAACTGAAGAGGGAGAGGACACAAGGCAGCTTCATGTCAGTCTCAAGCTGACTCATCCTCTCTTCTTCTCTCCTATATATAGAGCTCTTCTATGAGGTCTAAGGAGGCTGGAATTTTGTGTTAAGCAAGGAGGTGTTGTTGGATTACAGTTAGAGCTATTGGGTGATTGTTTTACTAGAGGTGAAGAGGAGAGTTCTTGCTGCTGGGGAGGTGCTGCTGGATTGGAGCCATCATTGGTTGTAACCTTCTCAGAACCCTGTTACTTCTATCAATAAAGTTTTGCATGTTCTCCTATATACTTGTATTGCATTGATGTATTGTATTTACATGTATATTTGATTCACCCTAATCCATGCTTCAGTTATGAGTACATGTATCTTGTAGTTTCCTCTCTTGTTTTGTGCAGGATCTGTGTGTAGCTGGACCGGCAAAGAGAGCAAGGAGCTGGGAACAAGAGACAAAAGAGAGAGGACAAGGATCGACTAAGCGAAAGACACCAGGTTGGTTGACCTTCTTTTCCATCTCTCTGTACTTTCATAAAGGAAATCATCAAAGCTTTACTTTCAGTTGTTGCTAAAGACTGTCACCTTTAGAGTAGGGATAGGGTCATCCGCATCGGATACTTTTCCCCACAACAGGCACTGCCTTGGTATGGTGGGAAGGTAGGACACAAGCTGACATGAAGAAACATGGTAAGATTCTTTCTGTCTGGAGTGAATTTGTTTCTACAATAAAAAAGAAGTTCTTTCCACTAGCTTACATGCAGCAAGCCATGATGAGCTTGCAAACTCTTCGCCAATTGAAAGGGAAAAGTGTACAAGGTTACACCCAAGAATTTAGGGAAAGGAGCTTTGATTCTAGGAATTTCTTTAGACTCACCTGAGACTCTGTTGAAGTACATAGGTGGTCTACACAGCTACATGAGGCACACTATCCTCATGTTTAATGCCACTAGTGTAGATGAGGTATCTGTTCAAGCTACGCATCTAGAAGTTAGAGGAGAGAATGGGAACCCAGAAGTTGGGGGATAATCCAAACCCACTGCAAGCAAGAGTAAGGAGAAAAGAAAATAGAAATGGAAAGAGAGGAAGGCCAACACTGTACAGAAAAGTAAGTCTTCATGCATTCACTATAAGAAGGATGGGCATGATGATGAGCACTGTTGGATTCTGCATCCGAAGCTAAGACCTAAGAAATTCAAGGGCAAGAAGAAGAAGACTGCTGCAACTATTCAGAAAGATTTGGGGTCAGACTCAAGAGATGAAACAACCATTATAGCCACCAGTATAAAAGGTAAAAATTCCGAAGCATATATTAGTAATTCTGCACAATCTACTAATAATGAAGAAAATGAGAGGAAATGACATGAGCTTTTTCATATTTGAGTTATTTCCAATCATGAAAAGATTGATACTTTGTTTGATAGTGGCTCACAAGTAGATTTAATTTCTCAAGCAATTGTAAAGAAGTTGGGATTACTGACTACACCTCGCAAGAAACCATATCCATTAGGTTGGTTATGTGATAAAGCACAACTACAAGTGACTAGACAATGTAAACTTAAGTTTTCTTTTGGGTCAACATTTGTAGATGAGGTTGAGTTAGATATAGTTCCTTTGGATATATGTGGAATTGTTTTAGGAAGTCCTTACTTGTATGATAGAAAAGCAATTTTCTATAGAGCTGAGAACAAGTATCTACTCGTTAAAGATGGAATCGAATATATTGTAAGAGCTCATAAGCTCATGAATAATTATACTCTCATAAACTCGGGGCAGATGAAACGAATTGTAAATTCATGCAAATAATTTTTACTGATGGTTGTAAAGGAAAAGAAACCTAATAAAACCAATGTATTTGAGGGCTGTGATGCTAAACAATAAGCTGATTTAGAAAAAGTTGTTTCAAAATATGATATCTTGTTTCAAGAACCTAAAGGTTTGCCACCCAAAAAGGAAATAGTGCATGATATTAATTTGTAGCAAGATGCTCCATTGCATAACATCAGAATTTACAGGTTTTCTGCTTTAGAGAACGTAGAAATCAAGAAGTAGGTACAGGAGCTGCTCGGGAAGGGGTTCATCAGACCTAGCACATCACCATGTGGGTCTCCAATCTTTTTGGTGAAAAAGAAATATGGCTCGTGGAGAATGTGCATTGTGTTAGGACTTCGAACACCACATATCTCCACAATGGTATGATATTGTCCACTTTGGGCCTAAGCCCTCATGGATTTGTTTTTGGGCTTTACCCCAAAAGGCCTCATACCAATGGAGATATTTGTCCATCCTTATATACTCATGATCCTCCCCACTTCTAGTCAATGTGGGACTTTGGTCGTATACCCAACAATCCTCCCCTCGAACAAAGGACCATCGAGCCTCCCCTCAAACGATTATCCATCCATCCACTCTCTACCAACCAGGATTCTCTGCTCCAATGCGTTGGAGGCACACGCCTTACATGGAAGCACCACCTACCTTGAGAGCTTGCTCTATCCCAGGTCAACTCCTCTTCACCGTGTTGGGACCAGGACACGTCCATGAAGAATCCGGAGCACATCGCCTGTCTAATCGAGCTCATCCACGGATCCCATCATGATATTACCAGGGCCCACCACCTTCGTTCAGCATTCCGAGGATTCATCCACTTGGCTAACTTCGGGGCATGGCTCTGATACCACTTGTTAGTACTCTGGATACCACATATCTCCACAATGGTATGATATTGTCCACTTTGGGCATAAGCCCTCATGGATTTGTTTTTGGGATTTACCCCAAAAGGCCTCATACCAATGGAGATATTTTTCCATCCTTATATACCCATGATCCTCCCCACTTCTAGTCAATGTGGGACTTTGGTCGTATACCCAACAATCCTCCCCTCGAACAAAGGACCATCGAGCCTCCCCTCAAACGATTATCCATCTGTCCACTCTCTACCAACTAGGATTCTCCGCTCCAATGTGTTGGAAGCACACGCCTTACATGGAAGCACCACCTGCCCTGAGAGCTTGCTCTATCCCAGGTCAACTCCTCTTCACCGTGTTGGGACCAAGACACGTCCATGAAGAATCCGGAGCACACCGCCTGTCTAACCGAGCTCATCCATGGATCCCATCGTGATATTACCGGGGCCCACCACCTTCATTCAACATTCCGAGGATTCATCCACTTGGCTAACTTCGGGGCATGGCTCTGATACCACTTGTTAGGACTCTGGACACCACATATCTTCACAATGGTATGATATTGTCCACTTTGGGCCTAAGCCCTCATGGATTTGTTTTTGGGCTTTACCTCAAACGGCCTCATACCAATGGATATATTTGTCCATCCTTATATACCCATGATCCTCCCCACTTCTAGTCAATGTGGGACTTTGGTCGTATACCCAACACATTGATTACTGAGCACTGAATAAGATAATAATAAAAAATTGTTATCCTCTTCCTCGCATATATGACCTATTAGATCAATTGAAAGAAGATGTTTATTTTTCCAAGTTAGACTTGCATAATGGATATCATCAAGTTAGAGTTGTAGAGCAAGATGCATGGAAGACTGCTTTCAAAACAAAGCAGGGATTGTATGAGTCGTTGATTACCGAGCACTGAATAAGATAACAATAAAAAATCGTTATCCTCTTCCTCGCATAGACGATCTATTAGATCAATTGAATGAAGCTGTTTATTTTTCCAAGTTAGACTTGCATAGTGGATATCATCAAGTCAGAGTTGCAGAGAAAGATGCATGGAAGACTGCTTTCAAAACAAAGCAGGGATTGTATGAGTGGCTGGTTATGCCTTTTGGCTTAACAAATTCTTCTACTAATTTCATGAGAGTAATGAATGATGTATTCAGGCCTTTTCTTGATGATTTTGTTATTGTATATCTAGATGAGATTCTTATATTTAGCAAAATGTGGGAAGAACATTTAAATCATGTTAAGCAGAAACTAGATGTTTTGAAAAGAGAAAAACTTTATGTTAAACTCTCAAAATGTGAATTTGGAAAAACATCTTTGAATTATTTGGGACATATAGTAGGGGGTGGTGAATTGAAGATAGATCCCTCTAAGGTTGCAGTCATTATAAACTGGCCTAAACCAAAATCTGCTATAGAAGTTAGAAGCTTCTTAGGAGCAGCACAATATTGGAGAAAGTTCATTTCTAACTTTTCCTTAATTCCAGCTCCCTTACTTGCTTTAACAGGATTGAAAAAGGTGCTTCAGTGGGGAGGAAAATAGCAGAAAGCCTTTGACACATTGAAAGAAAATATTAGTACAGCACCAGTACTGGCACTACCCGATCTTCAAAGACCATTTGAGATCCAAACGGATACCAATGATTATGCCATGGGAGCAGTGTTGATACAACATGGTAAACCCATATGTTATCATTCTGAAACATTTAATTTTGTAGTAGTTAAGTATCCCACATATGATAAATAATTGTATGCCTTAGTACAGAGTGTAAAAAAGTGGAAACATTACTTAATGGGAAAAGAGACAGTTATACATAATGATCATCAACCACTTCAATATCTACACTGCCAAAATAAGTTGCAGCAATCAAGACATTATAGATGGATGGGTTTTCTACAACAGTTTCATTTAATCATCAGATATAAAAAGGGCATACATAATAAAGTTGCATATATGTTATCTAGACCAATTATAAATGCATCTACTATACTTAAGCATAATTCAGTGTTGCATGAGAGCTACATTGAACAATATGCTCAAGATATAGATTTTAAAGATGTATATGCAACTTTAAGTCAAGGCAAACAAGGAGAAGAATTGGATTATCATATTAAGGACCAATTCTTGTATCATTGTGGGAAGCTATGCATTCCACAAATTGAAAGAGTAAAGATAATTCGAGAATCACACACTTCTCTAATATCAGGTCACTTTGGTGTAAATAAAACGGTTGCACAACTGCAAAGATTTTGTTATTGGCCAAAAGTGAATGAGATAGTTTCTAGATATGTAAGAGGGTGTACCATGTGTGCTAAAAGAAAGCCCAGTAATAGAAAACTAGGCTTGTACACACCACTACTAGTTCCTTCTCATCCTTGGGAAGGTGTTTCCATGGACTTTGTTGGAGGATTGCCTAAATCTATGAAAGGTCATGACTATTTATATGTTGTTGTGTATAGGTTCAGAAAAATGTGTATTTTGATACCTTGTAATAAATAAATTACAATTGAGAAAACCACAAAGTTGTTCTTTTAGCATGTATGGGTTCATTTTGGATTACCCACTTCCATTGTATTTGATCGAGATTCCTGATTTGTTGGGAAGTTTTGGTCGAGTCTGTGGGAACTGATGGACACCAAACTGAAGAAAAGCACAACCTTTCATCCATAGATAGATGGCCAGATAGAAGTGGTCAAAAAGATAGTGATCCAGTTTCTCAGAGGCTATTGCAGCAAGCATCCCAAACTTTGGCATGAACATTTGTGTTATGTGCATCATGCTTACAACTGGGCAAAACATTCTTCTACATAGAGATCTCCTTTTGATACCTGTTTTGGTTTCACTCCAAGGTTTCCCTTGGATTTTGTCTTTGGTAAAGACATAGCGGTTGATGGACACAGTGATGTGGAAAAGGCAACCAAGTTCATTGAATAGATCCAAGATATTCACCATGCAGTATAGGAACAGCTGGAAAAGAGCTAAGCCAAGTACAAGGCAAGGAATGACAAGCATCAGATGGAGCATAGTTTCCAAGTTGGTGATCAAGTCTGGCTGTATATCAGCAAAGAAAGAATGCAAGGTGAAGGAAAAAATATAAAGCCAATAAGGTATGGACCTTTCAAGATACTTGATAAAATTGGTGAGAATGCTTTTCGCCTTGATTTACCAACTTACATGCACATATACTCAGTCGTTAATGCAAACAACTTGAGACTATTTGAACCTTCATTAATTGAAGATCTCGAAGAGCAGAGTCAATTGCCTTCTATTGATGATCTGTTACCTGAATATCTCAATGAATTGTAGGAAGACACTTTTCTGGACCGGAAGGTGAGGACGACCCGCAGGGGAGATGTTGAGTACCTCAGGATTGGACTCAAGGGTTCAAATCCAAGCAGTGCAAAATGAATAGAGATCGGATAAGTGAGATAGCTATACCCTCACTTAGTTGATGCTTGAAAACCAACTTTTGGTGGTCCAAAAGCTTTTTCAGTGGGAAGGCCATGATCTGAATTGGATCCTTAAACATTCTCTAAGTTTTCATGACTATTTCAAATTATGTCAAGCTTCAAAGTCTTATGGATATCGAGCTTATCAGAAATAACCTCTAAACAATGGAAATTTGTGGTCAGCACGGAACAACGAGGACCCTCGGTCAAAGCGCACAAACCATTGGCCCATGGTGACTGCGCGCTGGCACAAATTGACAAACAGGAGGTCAAATCCAAAAAACAGAGGCAGTTTATGATACGCAATTAGCAGGGCGTCCCCCTCAGTGAAGGAAAGCCCCCAAGTGCTCGGTCATGAGGAAAGCATAAAATCGTACGGAAATCGCTGATTCTGTCAGAAGGCGGGTCCCACACTAAAACCGGTAGGATATTAGAAGGGCTTCAAGTGGTAAGCAGGTTCGACCAAGTCTCGCCCGATGCCATACATTAGGTGACACACGTTCGGCAGATGAGAGAGAAAATTGCTCACATCGGATAGGTAAATGGCATGCTACTTATCCGCCCGATATGGACAGAGACTGTAGGATCTGGAGGCTCCCAATCAACGACAGAGAAATGATCTGATGGATGACTGGATTCGATGGGGAAATAGGCTAAGTCATATGAGATTTGAGGTCTGGCATGACTGATGAGTTGCCAGAGGAATCATTTTCGCGGGCAATATTGGAGAAACAGAAATAACGACCGTTCAAAGAGAACTGGCACTCAGTTCGTGGGGAAACAGGTGGCCACCTCTCTATGAAGCATTACATAGTCATGGTAAGGGGAGTCTGTGTACTCTAAAGACTTGGGGGATCCAAGTACAATCCTACTAATCATCATCTATTAAATGAGACTCAAATTGATTTCCTTATTGAAAAAACTTTGCTTTAAGACACAATAGAAAGTCCACCACTGACGACTGGACCATGAGACATAGACTAGGAGGATTGGGTGAAATCCTTATTAAACTTGTTGTGTTTATGTGTTTGCTTAGAATGTTTCTCTTACTGTTTCAGTGTCTTTGTATTTTGCAATCTTATCAATCTGTTGCATAAAATAACATAGGCACACCCCAACACATGAGTCTGTAATACCTTCATTAATTCTCTGAGGTCATTTACGGGTGATTTCAGATCAAATTTTTCCAGAAAATAAATATTGTTTCAAGTCGGTATCTTTAAATATTTGTTTTTCAAGAGAATGGATTTGGTTGTGTTACGCAGAGTTTTTACACAGTGGAAAAATGAAAAGAAAAGTAAAAAATTATTTTTATTTGGAATTTTTTTTAAGAAAACACCTGCAGGTGATTTGAATGGTGACCTTAACGGTGCACCCATTCACCATCAATCTAAAGCCCCATGGGCTTATTTTTGTTTGGAATTTTAAATGCCATGTTTTATTCATTTATTCTATACAATATAGGTTAAATAGAATGCATGAATTGACATAAATAAAAGAAAAAATGTCTATATTTTATTGAATATTTACACAAAAATAAAAATAAAAAAAGAGAACAGTTTGAACCATAAAGTATTCTTTCAGAGAATAGATTTCTAAATATGGTGCTAGTTAGAAGTAGAATTTTATTGAACATAGAAGAAATATGAAGATAAATACCATCTCTTGATATATATATATATATATATATATATAATTGTAGAACTAAACGAAACCCTAAATTATTAGTATAAAAGTATACTATTGTAAATATAAAAACCGACAAAAGGAAGAGTCCTTTTTCTCTTCTAGAAATAATTTTTTTAAATAAACAATCAAAATATTACAAAATCATTCCATGATATGAATAGTGGTGAGGATTAGTGTAAATTGTTAAGTTAACAATTTGATATTCAAATCTAATAGTGACGAGCTAAAACAAGGAATGCAGTAATTGAAAACAATACGCAATTGAGAACCTTTCAAGAGAAAATGCACATATATGTATGTATTACTACAAGGAGCATTGTGCAAATGGATAATTGCATATAAATTGTATATAAATTTAAAATAAAAATGAAACTACATAGAGTCTAGTGCAAATGCCCAAGGAGAGGGTTTATAAAAGACCTGAATTAAAATTAAATAGTTCGTAATTATTACAAAACTATTTGAAGAATACAGTTACAAATGATCATAGCCATGAAAAATAAATTCTTCAAATTAGGAAGGCTAACTTAAATTAAATGAAGGCGAATTCGCCCTCATACACTGCATTCGCGCTAGGGTGTGTCAGAGATCTGACTTGATAAATAAGGGAGTCAAGAAATTAGTATAGTTTGTATTGTTGAACTTAAAATTCAAAAACTATAAAAAAGAAAGGAATTTTCGCTGGAAGTGTTGAAAGGATTACCTAAACATGCAAGAATGCAATTAGAATGCAGTTTTTCAAGAATGCCGTTTTTACATCCATTTGATGGACTTTCCAACCGTTCTGAGCTACTAGTGCAAAGAGTGTCTAGATGGTGGCCCATTTTGCTGTGGGGGCAAAAGTTTCCTCATAATCGACCCCTTCCTTCTGTGCAAAACCTTTTGCCACAAGACTAGCTTTGTGCTTGTCAAGTGAGCCATCAGCTTTGTACTTGTTCTTGTAGACCCACTTGCAGCCAATTGGTTTGGTTCCAAATAGAGGATCAACCAGCTTCCAAGTGCCATTCTTTATGAGGGCATCATACTCCTTTTGCATCGCTTCTTTCCATTCATCATGAGAAGCAGCTTCTTTGAAGGAAGTTGGTTCAAAATCTATAGACAAGTTCAATTCACAATCATAAGTAACATCCATATCAACAGGTGAATTAGAGTCATCTACATCACCTCCATTTTATCGGTTTGAATTTCTGGTTCCTGTTTTTCCAATTTCATTAGGATGAACACTTTCAAGTGTCTTTGTCAGCCACTTTGGGGGACCTTTCTGAGATGGTCCAGGCTGCTCTGTTGATTGAGTTGGGACTGAATCAAGATTGAGTCTCCCAATTCTATCAATTACATCACTTAAAGCATCATCCGTTGTTGGAGTTTCATGCAGAGGAGATTGTTCTTCAGAAGAAGATTTCACATGTTGTTCTAGTATAGGAATCCCCCCTATCAAACTCTTGAAATCATTTCGTTTTTGTGAATCTATCCAAGGGATCAAGTTGCTGCTCAACAACATTGTCAGATTTGGATGATTCAAGAAAAATTACATCTCTAGATACAACAAACTTTTTATTTACTTCATCATAAAGACGGTATGCTTTGGAGGTGTTTGAGTACCCCAAGAAGATACACTTACGACTTCTAGCACCAAGTTTGTTTCTATGTACCTTTGGTATCAAAGCATAACAGGTGGAACCAAAGACCCTGAGATGTTTTACCGAAGGAACATGTCCATACCACAATTCATAAGGAGTCTTGTTTCTTATAGCATTAGATGGACATCTATTCTTTATATATGCAGCACATAGAACAACATTAGCTCAAAACATTATCTTTACATTTTTGAAGAAAAGCATGGATCGTACCATATTCAAGATTGTTCTATTCATTCTTTCAGCTACACCATTCTATTGGGGATTATAAGGCACAGTTGTTTGATGTTTGATCCCATGTTGGCGAACATAGTTTTCAAATTCATTTGATGTATATTTTTTTCCATTATCAGTGCGAATAGACCCAATATGAGATTGTGCATAATTTTCAATCCATTTATGAAAATTCTTGAATGTTTGAAAGGCATCAGATTTGTTCTTCAATAAATAAACCCAACACATTCTGGTGTAATCATCAATAAATGTCATGATATATTTATTTCCATTTGCAGAAGGAACAAGCATTGGACCACATAAATATAAATGAATGAGTTCAAGCTTCCTATGTGCTCTTGAATGTGAATCATGAAAAGACTGTTTTCTATGCTTTCCTAGAATGCAAGCATCACATTGCTTATGTTTCCTAGGAATTGTAGGCAAACCAGAAACACCATTTTTCTTCAATAAGCGGAGACTGTCATAGTTTAAATGTCCAAATCTAGCATGCCATAATAAACTTGATGGAAGTGTACCTTCTTCATGATGAGAAATATATGAGAAATGTTGTGCATGAGCAGAGGTTCCTTGCAGTTTGAGAAGTCTTTCTTCTTCTATTCCCCTCATGAAAAGTGAGTGGTCAGATGCTTTTCTTACCTCAAGCTTGCCATGAAACATATGAATGGAGTGACCTTACTGGCGGATGTGGACCAAGGACAACAAGTTTCTCTTGAGCTGTGGGAGATATAGAACATGATCCAGAAGAAAGTCTGGAAGACCAGGCAGTTTAAGCCTGATTGTGCCAAGCCCTGATGGCTTGATTTTTGAATGATATGCAAAGTATACTACTCCATCAACATTGTCAGTGAAATCTTCAAAAAAATCTTTTCTATAAGTCATATGATAGGTTGCTCCTGAATCAAGCAACCAATCATTTTTTGAAGAAGCAAGTGAAGCATTAAACAAATCTTCATTTACTCCAATGTTACATTGTGCCTCAATATAGTGAGCGGATTCAGGTGCTTTACCTTTGTCTGTATCATTAGTTTTACCTTTCTGCTGGTTTCTTTTCTGCTCAATTTTTTCCCATGGTATCTTGCATGTAGAAGCATCATGTGATCCATTTCATTTGCAGCGAATGCAATTGCCTCTGAAGTATCTTCCTCTTCCTCTTCGTCCACCTCTTCCTCTTGTAGAATCTTGAGCAGGATGCTTTTCTTTATGAGCAAGGCACACAGTCTCTTCAGAAGATTCAGGGGCTGTCTTCTTTCCAAAGGCTTTCTCTCTTTTAGCAAACTTTTTCACAAGAGAGTTAAAGGTTATATCTTTAAGATTTCCATTTGCTTGTAAAGACTCAAGATAATTAGAGTAGGTAGGATAGAGTGCCTTGAGAAAAGAAATAAGAGGGATATCCAGCTCAACCTTAGTGAATTTGATATCATGCATTATAGACTTTACTTCAGATGCAAGAGCAAGAGGATCATTATTTTTTAGTTCAAGAGTGAAGAGTTTAATCATGAGCTGAACAACTTCAAGTGCAGAATGTGAGTCATAGAGTTCTTTCAGCTTTTGTAAAGCTTCAAAGGCAGTTGAATATGATGAAATATGGCGACTCACCTCTTCATTTACAGATGCTGCGATTAGTGAATAGGCTTTGCTGTTCTTGTTTTCCCAAATGACGAGCTCTTTGTCTGATGTAGGCTGCACTGGGTCATTGTCTCCTTCTCCGACACACACTCCTTTCCACAACTCATTGAAGATGAGGGTGTGTTTTATCATTCGGGACCATTCAGGATAGTTCTCCTTGCCAGTGAGAACTATTCCTACCATAGAGATGATTGAATGCATTTTATAAAAAATTACTTCTGATGATAAAAAAAACTTCTGCTGATAAAAAACTTCTGCTTATAAAAAAAACTTCTGCTGATGTAAAGTGAAATTGCACTCAAAAAGGCATTCTCAAAGGATTTCAAATCTCGTCCTTACGCTACAACTTTATGCACTATATTTTCTTCAAATCCCTCTAATTTTAGATAAAAGCATCCAGAATAATACCAGCTGTTCATCCATACATAACTTCAATACTTACAAGATTATCTGAATACTTATTACAATGATGCAAACTTGGTTTCACCTTATACTTATTACAATGATACCATAATAATAGCAGAAGGCTGAGGCCAAACCTACGCTCTAAGTCTTCCACTTTCAGCCAAAGAACACCCAACCGGAGTATGATCTTACCCGGATGTGGATGAAGACCCACGTTGAAGAAGCGCCTTCCCACTGGGTAAGGCTGAGAGCCACAATTCTGCAACCAAACAACCTGTAGATAACAATCCACTGCCGGACTCTAAGGTAGAAACGGTAAATACTTATCCGAGCAGGCTCCGCTGGGGAGCGGCATAGCGAATGGAACTTATTGCTGGAGATATACTTTAGCTAACCGTCTACAAAGCGTGCCCTCACTGAAAATATCTTCCTTAAAATATCATTAGTGTCAACAGAAACTAATTGCTACAGTCCCTACAGCGTGTGCTCTTACTGAATATATCTCCCTTAAATATCTTGAATGTCAACTGTAACTTTTTGTTCGCTATATAATCTACAGTCTCTACAAAGTGTGCTCTTACCAAAAATATCTCCCTCAAAGTATCCCGAGTGTCAACTATTACAGTGAAACACTTCAACATATACCACAATACCCAGAATTTTACCCGCGAGTGCAGAGATTTATGGTTTTACATAAGAAGTGATTTAGATTTTTACCGCATTTTCACATTTTTGTGTTGGAGAGAATGTAGAAATCGCTAGTTGAAACCATCATTGCAGCAAACTCCATTGACGTAGACCCGAGTCACAGCAATCCAATTATCAGTGCGAGCAATCAGTTCACATACGCTTCAAATCTTCAAGCAGCTGCAACTCGTTACATAAATCATGATTCACCACCGGTGAGGCAGAGAGATGCCATCAATATGGAGAATGAAGAAGGACATAATATCGATATTTACATTCCAAGAAAATGCTTAGGTCTATAGCTACAGTTTCCAGAGAACCAATGTCTGGAAAATTAACCCAATCGATTCATTGATGTAGCGCAGTGGAAGAGGAAACTGTTTCTCCAATGGAATGTACACAGAATAATCAAAGGAGGAATAGCGCCCTCTTTTTTTTGAAACGTTTATGACATGGCTTTGACTGTTCAGAGAGCGACAAAGTCAGAGGTAGAGCAGCGCTCAGGACAGAGGCAGTGGCAGTGCTCAGGACAGAGGCAGTGGCAGCAATGAAGGGAGTTATGACTATTTTTAGAACTGGCTCTGATACCATGTCAGGCCAGACAGTAACTCTCCAAAGGCAGAAAAAACTGATTCGTCTGATTATTCCATAGGTAGGTTATTGTTATATACATTAGGAGTGATTGTTCAGTTCATCTCTCAATCACTGTTCACATTCCTGATTTATTTATTTACAAATTCCCCCAATCATGAAGATTAGGTGTCAACATACATAAACCTCTCTATTAGATCTTCTAGACTCTCATCTTCTCTTTGATTCATTCTAAATATTTCTTCTCTAAGATCATGATCTTTATATTTTTCTATAAATATCATTTTCACATCATTCAATGATCTTATTGAATTAGTCCCTAAACTCATGAACCTTTTAAGAGCTCTACCCTTCAATGTTGCCAGAAACAATCTCAGTTTTCGAGTTTTTAATAAGTAATCATAAGATCTACAAACAATTTGAAATTCAAAGAGAAAGTCTTTTCAGATCCTCTGAACTTAGACCATGAAATTTTGGAAGAAAATATGGAGGGATGTTCTTCATGTACACATTACCATCAGTATCTTGTATGGGAAATCTAAGAGTATCTTCCTCATTGTCATCATCTCCATCAATTTCATCTACATTCTTTGCCATATCCTTCTTCTTCTACCTGCAAAAGTGGATTGTGATATGGCTCTTACTGCACCATCTGATCAAATGGGGGGGGGGGGGTGGGTTGGTGTTGGAGAATGTTTAGCTTTTATGATTGAATGAAAATACTAATGCAATGCACTTTTCCTATTTTTGAAATGAAATATGCCTAATGCAATTATTTTTTTGTTTTTGCAAAAAGTAAAAAGAAATGAATCAAATAGGGAAGAAAACAATGCACACTTTGACACCTCCCCGGCAATGCACCAAAAAGTGATGAGCATCGGTATTGCAACAAGAATGTTGCAACTCCCAAGGCTACCGACTTTAATTATCAACCAGGGGTTCATACAAATTTAAGAGGTATCGACACTATATTTGCAGCATATAATGTGTCCTTCCTTTGTTGTCATGATCTAATGGAGTGCATGTACTGAAGTCAAATCCTAAACTAATTGTAGAAAATGAAATGCTAGAAATGTAACCTTAACCTATTGCAAGAAATAAAGTACAAGGAAAGAGACTGAAATCAAATGCTAGAACACACCATTTTATAACTAACTTCTAAGAGGCTTTGATTCAAAAGAATGCTAAGTTAGCATGTATGTCATCCTACTATCCTAAGCATGTAGATTCAAACCATCAAACCTTCTACTGTTGTGCATGTAAATGAATAAAATAAATCTATTTTTTTTTTGTCTTTTTTCATGTGAGAGTGTGAAAGCTAATCTCTTTTGGTGATGTGGCAGGTGGCTTGGAGATGATGGTGGTTGGTTGGAATTCTTGGGAGACCCTAGGTGACCTTGTATGGCTTCCTAGAGGTTTTCCCTCAGTTCAGCCTCAAAACATGCCACTATAGGAAAACCTACAGGATGTACTAAAAACCTATAGGATCCCCTAAAAACCTACAAGATACAGACAAGAGAAAAAGGATGGATGTTGAAGGTGATGGAAAGCTTAGGGAAGGTGGTTGGTGGATGGAATGAGGTAAGGGAGTGCCTAGGACCACTTTAGAACTCAAAACCAAAGTTGGGAGATGGATGGATTTGCTCAAAAGGATTGGAGAAGTTTCCTTGTGAAATGATGAAATTGGTGAGGGTTTAATGATCAAGAAAATCAAATAAAAATTGGATTGGAAAAATTTTCTTATTAACTAGGATGTCTTATGTCCCTATTCCAAGTGTAATCACTCAAATATACCTCTGTTAAACCATGCAAAAAAAAAAAAACATTACTAGTCGAAAATCTAGAAATTCGAGAACTAGTGAGCTAGTAAATCTAAAAAAAGCCTAACCAAATCAAGTGCAGATGCAATGGGGTAATTTTTGTTATGAACTAGATTTTTTTTTGGATCTAATGAAAGTGGAACCAACTCAATTTAATCTTGTTAGCATGGTCTAAAAAATAGTAGAAATTTACTGTTCTTTGCTAAAAAGGAGGTCCAACAATCTAGATTTGGAAATAAGAAGACTAATCCAAGCAACTAAATGATTACTATAAACTTTAAAATATTTTCCAAGGATTAAATAATTCTTTTGATCCTACAAAAGAACTTTCATGAACTATTTAACTCAATCCTACAACAAGAAATCATTAATACTAAATGCAGAAGTAGAAAGAAATGAAAACTAGAGATGCATGTGAATAAGCAGTGAAAAAGGAAAGAAAATGATACAAAAGGGCTTTGAGGTTCTTGGGATGGTCAAGCCCAAGGAAAATCAGAGACCTATGGAGGAGAACAAGATTTAGAAGTTGAACATGACACCAATATTCATTATTTTCATCAATAGAATTACATCCCTGCAAGAAAATACAATGGAGCTACAAAAATATGAGTTCTCTCCACAAGAACACTAATGAAAATCTCCCCCTAGAGGAAAATTTGACTTGGTACTTATAAAAAATGATTAGGAATCATTCCCCATGAATGGAGGAAGTTTTCCCCACCAAAATCCCTTGATTAGTGGATCTGGTCCCCAATACTAGGAATCTGCATTAAATGGCAGGGAACACATTCCTAGATTTTCTCAATCATTGGAGTTCCACAATTTGTGCCATAATTCCATAATATCTTGTTGATTTAATATTTATCCTCCTATAGTAGGGAACAAGTCCCTAAATTATCTCCTCCTCTAAATCTTCATAATCTGCCTGATATTCTCATAATATTCCACAAAAATAAATAATATTAGGCACAAATATCCAATTATTCATAAACCTTCCTAATGCATATATTAAAGTTAGAAATTAATAGATAGATGAAATATACATGTATTTCAGTTGAAAACCACACCATCTATAACTTAGTTTTTTGGTAATCAACACCCTATACATCCTATCACATTTTTATTAGGAAACTGGTCCCATTATATTTAGTCGGAGCCACTAATCCAAAAGGATAAGGGAAGTATTCAAGTCTGCGAGTAGGTGGTTTTCCCCCATGTTGTTGCAACAATTTTTGAGGCTTCAACACTTTAATAGAGAGAGTATCTCTGCTTCTAAAATTTCCTTTGTTTTGGTGCTTTCTTCCAACTCCTTTTATAGCATTTCTTCAATTTATATAGCCTCCTCTAATTGTACCTTCAAGCTAATGAACTCCTCTTACAACTTCCTAACATTTTTCCTTTCTACCTTTATATCCTTTAAATAACTAACCAATTCTCTTTGTAGATAAACTTATCCTTTGACATCTTCTTCATCTTATTGATTTTCAAATTCCATGAATTACTATCACTTTCATTGTCAAATGAAGAGAATCATTCTTTTGAATAAAATATTTTCTTGAACATTTTATTTTTTCCTTACTTCTTGTTCCCTTTCTTCTTCATTAAAACTTTTGATGGGAATCTTAGCTTTTTAATTTCCGGTTCCTTTCTTTAGCTTCCTCAATAATTGGTTATTTCTTCATATGAATCTTGATTGATAATTGTTCTTTCTTGTCTTCTTTTATGATTTTAATGCTTTTTCTCTTATGGAAGGATCCTCATTTCATAATTTGTAAGAATTCTGTGTAATTCGTCCATGCTCCCTGTAATTCATCTAAAACAAAGACCTTAGATTCAAATCTCATCAGGAGAGATCTTAGAACCTTTCGAACAACAATTTTGTTTCCTAAGGGCTCTCCCAAACCTTCCAAAGCATTTATTATTTCATCTACATGAAGAAAGTAAGCAACAATATTTTTGTCTTACCTCATTTTCATTTGTTCGAATTGTCCTTTGTAACTTTGAAGCTTAGCCTCTTTGACTTTGTTGTCTCCTTCAAATATATTTTGAAGTTTTCCCTAAACATCTTTAGAAATTTTGTGACTTATCACTTTAACATAGAGTGATTTTGATAGGCCACTTAAAATAACATTCTTGGCTTTAGCATCATTTTTAGCAGGTTTCTTGCTAGCTTCATTTGTTGGGGGAGTGGTGTTTCAGGTGGAAGCACCCTAGGGATTTGGGTTAGAACCCCAACAGATCAGAAGCAAACTACAATTAGAAACACTCAAACAACTCAGGAAAGATGCTTATATAATCAAACTATGTAAGAGTGACCGTACCCGGATTTCCTTCGTTCGAGTAAGTCCCGTAGGGTTCAGACCCTCTGCAACTCTCAATGTTCTTCAATCCTTAAAATCATTCAACTCGAACATACATAGTAGTATAGAAGTAAATCATATTCACAAAATTGAATTTATATCATATAAACAAATGATTGATCATACATCAAAACGAAATTCATATATGAATTAAAACATAATTTTATGCATAGACATAGTTAATTTCGGAAACAAGACAACATTTCTTTTATTGCAGTAAGCTATAAATAACATGGAGAGAATTCACCTGAGTCTTTATCTGGCTCCAAGCAGAACCATCCTCTGGATTTGTCCTATCCCAGCCTTCAACAATCTTCTTCCATCACCAACACCATGATATCTCAAGCAAAAGGAAAGATATATATAATCAAGGAAACAAGAATTTCCTGAAGCTTGGGGAAGTGCATGAGGCACAGGGATTCATCAGACTCAGTTAGGGATAATCTCAGTATAATAACTCTATCTCTTCTCCTCTTAAGGCCTTCCCATAGAGGTCTATTTATACCTCTCCCAAATAGTTTTTTAGTTGGGAAACAGTTGGGACACAGACAATAGGAGGTAATCAACAGGTAAAACCATGAACTCCGCCCAAAATTAAGGAAATTTATTTTTTTAAGGTTTTAATACATATACGTGGGTTGAGTATTGACTGAACCATGTGTACACACTTTTAGCTCAGCGCAAAGTAGTGTACAGGGAATAAAACAATGTTTTTTATATATTTGGACCAAGTCTGGAAGGATGGGTTGCCCTAGGCCATAAACAAAGCATCATATATACCAAGAGTGGTAAATGGTGCTATAACAAGTGGGAGGTGTAGAGTATCCATTTTGAAAAATGCCTCAAATTGTAGGTTTTAACCCCTTACAAAAATTACCTGCATACGAATTCTAAAACACAGAAAATAAATAATGCGATAGCATAACACATAAAACACATATACACAGAGATTTTCCCCTAGATCCCAAAACCGGGACTACCAGCTTGATTTTTCATTATGTTCCTTTCAATGCTACAATATATATTTATACATGCTAAAGCATCCAATACCATGGACCGAAAAACCATCGCATCCAATACCATGGACCGAAAACCATCGCGTCTAAAAAACATGTACGAAAATCATGCACAAAACCATAGGTGGGTCCGCCCAACCTAACATAGGGTCCAAAACCAAAATTTTCGGGGGTGCTACCCTGGACCCCATAAAGTGGGGTTACGGGTGCCCCTCAAACCCCTTGTTAACTATGTGGAAAGAATATAACACAACCCAACATTCTCCCACTTGTTGTTTTCTTTCCACAGGGGGCCACAAGAGAGCTTAGTCATTTTTCCAGCCCTGAAATTCCCATTGTCTCTCTACACCAAGAGAACTTCTCAGAGCTCATAGTTTTTGTCATTACATCTGCAGTATTCTTCAAAGTGTCCACCTTTACCAGCAACATCTTTTTGTCTTCTATCATATCCCTCACAAAGTGATACTGAACATCAATGTGCTTTGTCTTTGAATGATATGCGAGGTTCTTTGCCAAGAAAATTGCACTTTGGCTATCACAGTCTATGCTTATAGCTTCCTATACTAACCCCATACTTGAACACAATCTCTGCAACCAAACTGCTTCCTTGCTTGCATGAGTGGCTGCCATGTATTCTTCCTCTGTAGGTTATAGTGTCACTACAAATTGTTTCTTACTCATCCAACTGACTGCACCTTCAAATAGGTTAAACACATACCCACTTGTAAGTCTTCCATGATCTAGATCTCCTGCCCAGTATTCATCAACAAAGCCACGAATATCCAAAACTCTATCCAATCCTGGTCTTCCTTGGTATCACAAACCATAATCACTAGTGCCACGCAAATACCTGAAAAGCTGCTTCACTGATGTCCAATGCTCCTTTCTTGGTTTTGACATAAACCTGCTCAATACTCCCATTGCATGTGCAATGTCTTGTCTAGTACATACCATGGCATACATCAGGCTACTGACTGCACTTGCATATGGAACACGGGACATGTCCTCTTCCTCTTCTTGTGTCTTGGGACACTGTTCAGTAGATAAACTCACACCTACAGGAATAGGAAGCTTCACGGGTTTACTATCCTACATATTAAACCTCTGCAATATTGTCTCGACATACTTCCTCTGGTTTAACTAGAGCTTCCTCTTTTCCTGATCTCTTTTAATTTCCATGCCCAAAATATAGTTTGCAGCACCAAGATCTTTCATGTAAAATTTGGAGGACAATTGGGTCTTCAAATCCTAGATAACTTCTTTGTCAGTTCCAACCAACAACATATCATCCACATACAAGACTAGATAAATAACATAGTCACAAATTAATTTAAAATAAACACAGTGATCTGCTTTGCTTCTGGTGAAGCCAAGTCCCCGTATAAATGTATCAAATTTCTGATACCACATTCTTGGTGACTGTTTTAACCCATATAGAGACTTATTTAACTTACATACCAGTTCTTTCTTACCCTTCACCACAAAGCCTTCAGGTTGCTTCATGTAGATCTCCTCTTCGAGATCCCCATGAAGAAATGTTGTCTTCACATCCATCTATTCTACCTCAAAATAAAAAGCAGCAGTAATGGATAAAAGTAATCTAATAGAAGTTACCTTGGCAATAGGAGAAAAAATATCACCAAAATCAATTCCCAGCACCTGGGAACCGAGCTTTGTATTTCTCCACCTTTCCTTCTGCATTTGTTTTCTTCTTGAACACCCATTTGCTACCTGTTATCACTTAGAACTATAAACATATGTATATAATCCTTTGTCCAAGTTAAATGTCAAAAGTTGGTGTCAAATGGTTTTTGTCCTATGTTTCTTACTTAGGGTTGAAGTTTTAAAGGTGTTTGATGTAAATTGTTCTCTAATCCTATTGGTCATCCTCCATCATGATTGCTAAAGCCATGTCTTGTCTTATCCATGTCACCGATCCTTTCCGTAATTTCGCAGCGCAGTCTCATTGGTTAGTTTTGCAGCGTAATCATTGTTTAGCCATTTCGTAGCGCGTCAGCATCAAGCCGTTTTGCAGCGCATTATGCCAATTCATAACTAACTGCGCTACGAAATCGCAGATTCGTGCGTTTTGTAGCGTATATTCCTCAAAGGGTCAAGTCTGTTGATGAGTCACCACTTCCGTCCGTTCATGTCAGTGGGCGTACCTCCCAAACAGTCATTAACCATCACTCCACCAATAGATTTGTAGGCATGCACATAAATATTATTCAAATGGGTTTTACCGTGCAAGGATTTTTTATGATGATCGTAGATGATGCATAAATGACCAACCTGTGTGATGAGATATTTGAGTTTGCAAGCGAGCCCGAGTTTTTCAAGTGAGCCTGATTACAAGCGAGCCCGCGTTAAAAAAAATTGAATTACCATTTGAGTTGAAGCTGTTGGCCATTCTCTGTGTGAAAATTTCAAAAGCGAAATGGAGAGGAAAGAACATAGGTCTGGAAAATGTCAGAAAACAGAGCCTGAAGGTTTGGACCTTGCATTAAGAGATGAAGGTGTGAAGAAAGCCTTCAAGGATGCCCTCTGTTGGAATTTCTGTAAGAAGCTGCAGGGTGGCTATGCTCAGGTAATAAAGGATTTTGCTTTAAACTTCACAGGGTTGAATTCTAAAATAGCTATGTTAGAAGTTCAAGTGTCTCCGGAGGCAATTGCTGCTGTAACTGAGATTCCAAGAGGGGGGCAAGAATGGTTTAAGAACTTTAAATTTGATATGAACCCCTGCAAAGAGTTTTTAAAAGAGCCCTATGTGAATGAAGACCTAACAAAAGCAGTGCCTAGAAACTATGTTAAGGAGCACTATGCCATTCTTCTCACCTGTATTCAGAAGTACTTAACATGTGAGGGAAGATACAATAAGGTCTACTCCTATAACTTCAAGTTGCTGTTACATTTTACTGAAAATAGGTAAGGATTGGAACTCCTTTATCTTCATGGCTGGTTTCCAAAGTAAAACAGGTCTTACTCCACAGCCGGTTAGAGAAAAATAAAAATCAGTTGAAGAACCCACGATAGCTGAGCTTCGAAAGGAGGCAAAAGATAAAAAGAAGGTCAAGTCACAGTTGAGAAAATCAGTGAAGCCACTGATCATTAAAGAGCAACCTCAGCCATCATCAAAAGAAGAAGCTAAGCATAAGAAAGCTGTACCTGGACTAAGTGGATCTGAAACAGTGTCAAGAGTTAGGACAAGGAGTCTAATAAGCAAAGAAAAAGGCAAAGAATTAACTGTTGAGGAAAGCCCGATATCTAAGGCCAGCTTGAGTGATTTGCTTGAGGCCATTGAGTTTGAGCAGGTTGAACCGGTGCATATTGAACCAATGCACATTGATTTGACTCAATCATCACCAGAAAGCACTAAGAAATCTAAAGCTTCAAAAAGACTGAGGTTTGATGAACCAGGTGATGAATTTATCTTCAAATCAAGAAGACCTGTTACAAGAAAACAAGTAAGGGAAGCTGAGAAACTGCCTAGAGCAGAGGAAGTTGAAAAATTGCCCAGAACAGAGGTAGCAAAGGAATTGTCCAGAACAGAGGAGGCAGAGAAAATTAAGCAAAAAGACAAGAATAGAACAGTCATTATTTCCCAAGGAGGTAATATTATAGCTATAAAGAACCAGTTGGAGGCAGCAAAAAATGTAATTGCCAAGGTGAAGAGTGCCACTAGGGAGTCTGCAGTCAGGTATGCAAATTATCGTAAAGTTGTTTTGAGAGGAAGTAAAAACCTAGTAAGCCAGGTGGATTCAGTAGCTGATGTTTACACATGGACTGTTCCAGCTCTCAAACAGGCCAAATCCATTAGAAAAATAAACATGCATTTAAGAGCTGAAAACAAAGCCTTGAGGAAGGAGGTTGCAGACTTAAAGGCACAGCTAGGTCAAATAGCTGCTAACTGATGTTGAGAAAGGTGTTGTTCTAAGTTTTGTAAAATTTTGCTTAGTTTCATTATTTTGAGGACATATAGATCTCTGCCACATGTAAAGGAGGTTTAAAAAATTAAAGGTCCAAGCAGTAAATACTTAAGGGCAAATACACACTGTTTTAGCAAATTCAGCAGTTTCGTAGCGCGCTACGAAACTGCTGTAGGTGTTGTTTTTTAACGCAGACAAACAGTTTGATAGGATGATCAGAAATTTTAAAAGGAAACATCTGAGGGACATTTAGGAGACCAAATGAAGATAGCATAGCCATTCAAATGATGACAGGTGTACCTTTGTAAAAGTGTAATGTTTTGGCTCAAGTTAAAGTTTTGATTATAAATGCACTTTATTACCGGTCATTAGGGTTTGGAAGGAGTTGCATACGAGGAGACTTGGCTTGCACACCTGTCCATCAACGAAGCCTCCAACACATCTGGAAACATGGTGGTACTCTACATTTTTGGGATATTAAAGAGCTGGAGACACGCTGTTGCATTTTCGAATAAGTGGTGGAAGACTGGAACCGGAAAAACATGGGTTTTCTCCTAACATCACTGAACCATCAAAGCATTCAGCATCCAAAGCTAGTATGGGACATTGAATCCTTTTCTCAGCCATCTCGGCCAAACTAAAAGGAGACAGGTGTCAAAGAACAAGAAAGAATCATTCTACGATGAGGATAGAATTAGAGTTATAGTTAAATTAGGACTCTTTAAAATTCCAGTTTAGCACTTATTGTATTTAATGAGTTAGTTCAATAGTGGATAGGGGTAATTAGTGGAAGTCATCGAGCTCCCCTCATGCTGGAGGAGGAAGCTCAAAGTAGTTAAAGTTATTTTTCTATATATAGATGAAACTTTTATGTAATGAGGGTTGGATATTTGAGAAAACAGAGTGTTATTTTGGCTTGTGTACAAACTCATTTTCAGTAATACAAGTGACTACTTTTCTTCTCAGGATTCATACAGTGTTTCAAATGCTCAAGATATGTGGTTTTGTTTTATCCTTTATGTTTTTACAGTTGTATAGATACACAATCACTCAGAATTCACTTTGCTGCTCTGATTTCCTATGTGTATTTGTAAGCTGAAGTTTCCATGAGATGTGTTTTGAGTATTTAAACATTACATGCCATGACTTCTATGTATGAGTAGTGTTATAGTTTACTGAAGGATGATTAACTCCATAAGCCCAATGGAAGTCTTTGTAATGTCTGTCCAGCCAACATATTTGTTAAATTTACTTTGCAAGAGTTAGCCATCTCATCAATAGTCAAAATCAATAACCTTTTGAGAGAGCCCTCTCAGGCTAAGGAGGCTAAGCCTTAGTCAAAAGTCTGGTTTGAAATAGTTACACAGAGTCTACCTGGTCAGCAGCCTTCCAGTGCTTGATTTTGTGATAACATTTTGGTGCGTTTGCCGGGAGCCTAAAGATTACTCATTCCCGAAATTTTAAGATTGAACTTCCGAAGGTAGCAGGAGCTCAAAAAGGTTTTCGAGGCTGCATTCTACCTTGGTGACTCCATTAATTCTTAAATTTTAAAAGGTGGCTTCGAGAGGAAGATATACAAGGAGTAATCCTGACCCAAACCCACCTAGTCCTGTGGATAATCCTAATATCATCTCAAGGAGTAGAAAAAGATTTTCTGATATACCAGGTACTTCAAATATTTCAAAGTCTTTGTTTCATGAGTTTTCTAGAAGTCCTGAAGATAAAATTGTTGATGATAAAATTCAAGAAGTATTGTTGAGTCTGAAAACGAAGAAGAACTTATTGGTATCATTTTGGATTTACAAAAGAGAGGCATTGATACTTCATCTTTAGTGTCACAAAAAGATAAAGAAGAGTTTTGGGAAATTGTTACTTCTGAATTGTTATTAGAGGAGGAGGACTTGAAACAGCTCAAGGAGCTTGACCCTTTTGAAGTTTTGCTTAAATCTAAAACTGGTTTACCTCTCCCAAATTGGAGTTCTTTTGTCAGTGGTTTACAAAGTCCCAATAGCCCTTTCCGTACTCATACTTTATCTTCTGCCTCTGCTAGTCCAAATAGTCCTCAGACAACATCTCATACTAGTTCTGGTCCCCCTAGTCACACAGTACTTGTTATCCCTGCTCCTCCTTTCATTATGGTTGTACCTGCTAGGTATGCTCCTCTAGCTCTCCCTGCTGTTTTGCATGATCTCCCTAGTAAATATGCTGCTAGAATTCCAACATGGGGAGGAGATGAAGACATTACAGCTGAAGAACATGTGGATAGATTCAATGATTTTGTTGATAGGGAAGAAGTGGATGATGAAGATGTAAAGTTAAGACTGTTTGCTCAAACTTTTATTGGGGAAGTCCGAAAATGGTTTAAAGCCCTGGGAGCTGGTAGCATTCATAGTTGGGCTGAGTTTGAAGATAGTTTTCTGAGGAAATGGGGAAATAGAACCAATCCTGTTCAAGCCCTCACTGAATATAATAGTCTAAGAAGAGCTCCAGATGAAACTGTCCAAAACTTTTCTAAGAGGTTTAATAAAGTATATAATTCCATTCCAGCACATTTGAAACCTCCTGGAGCTTTGGCACAGTTAAGATATGCTGAGTCATTTGATTCAGATTTCTCTCTTTTGCTCAGAGAAAGAGAGTCTGCTACTCTGGCTGAAATGCAGAATGATGCAGTCAAGGTAGATGTGAATATGCTTGCTGCTAAGAAGTCGAAGATGGCAAATACTAAGATAAAGGAAGAGGAGAAACCTTCTACCTCTACTCAAGAAGACAAGTTTGAAACCATGATGAAAACCATGGAGAAATTGATGGATCAATTAGCACTTGGGAATACTGCTGCTCCCCAAGCAGAACAAGAGCCTCGGTTTAGGAACCCTCAATTTAGAAGGCCTCAAAATCAGCAAAGGCCAAGAGACAATAGAAATCAGCAAGCAGATCCTCCAGTGAGACCTCCTTTCCAACAAAACATGGTGGATGAAGAAGAAGAACCTGAAGTACTTGAGGAATCTATTCATTGTTTTGGTGAGGAAGACTCAGAAATTTTCTTAACAAAAGAGGAACATGATGAGTCCAGCTTGGTAAAAGCAGAAGAGGAGCCTTCAGATTTCTTAAAGGGTTATCAGCATGCCATATTTGAAATTCAGAAGCAGTACAATCTTAGAAACAGAGATGTCCCTATTACAGCAAATAAAGCACAACCTAAGAAGAATATTTCAAAGGCAATTGAAGATAAAAAGGAAAAGTCAAAGCAGGTTGATGGTAAAGGTGATGCCCCTCTTGATAGGAAGGATATTCAAACCCCTGCTCCTCCTAAGGAAGTTGAAAAGTCTACCACTGTTTTTAATATTGAAAATGAGATTGCAAAAATTAAAATATCAGTCCCTTTCAATGAAATTCTCAAGGTAAACAAATATAGAAGCAAGATTGTTGAAATGCTTAATTCTCCACTAGGAGGGGCTGATATTCTAAATGTGCAAGAGGATAATCCTATTATCTGTTTAGGTCCAAGACTTGAGGATGAACAAAATGATGAATTTCCCCCTTTTTACATAAGCATTAATATCCATGATATGACCCTACATAATGCCATGCTGGATTCAGGGGCATCACATAATCTCATGCCTAAGGTAATCATGGAAAGACTGGGATTAGAAGTAACTAGACCATACAAGGACCTGTTTTCATTTGATTCAAAGAGAGTTCATTGCATTGGTTTAATAAAAGATGTTTTTGTGGCACTCACACAAATCCCAGCAAAAACAACTGTCATGGACATTGTTGTTGCAGACATTCCACCTAAGTTTGGGATGCTTCTTTCAAGGTCATGGGCGGCAAAAATCAAGGGTACCATGCAAATGGATCTGACATATGCTACCATTCCAGTGTTTGGTGAACAAAGGAGGTTGTATCGTGAAACAAGGATGGCATATATGGTAAGCAGCAAGGACAAGCCTCAGAATTTTCCTATTTATTCTTGTGATACAGGACTTGGATCAGCTATCCTTTTCAATGAATCAGTTGGAAAAGAATCACAAGATGAACATGCAGAAAATCAGTGTCAGGAGGTACAACAGAGAAATGAAAGAGACATCACTGGTTGCTGGTCCCTATACTTTGATGGAGCAGCAGGGAAAGAAGGCGCAGGAGCTGGGATTTGGATCACTAGTCCAACTGAAGAAAGTAAGTTCCTGTCATACAAACTGAACTTTGATTGTACCAATAACATGGCTGAGTACGAATCTCTGGTTTTAGGCCTGGAAACCTTGATAGAGTTGAAGGCAAAGAACATTGTTGTTTGTGGAGATTCTGAATTGATTATTAAGCAAGTACAAGGTGCATATCAAACAAAGGATGCAAGGATGAGAGCCTACAGAAATTTAGTGTTGGAATTGTTGGAAAAATTTCAATCCTATACCTTCAGTATAAAAACCAGAGATCAAAATTCTATTGCAGATTCTCTTGCTGTTGCAGCTAGTCTTTTTATTATTCCTAAACATTCTTCTGATAGCTATGAAGTGAAGGTTCGCCATAGACCAGTCATCCCAGATAATATCATAAACTGGCAAGTCTTTGAAGATGATCAGCAAGTAAGAAATTTTCTTGAGTTGAAAGAGGAGTTTGAGCATAATCAAATAGATCAGCAGAATATGTTAACAGAGACAAGGGAAAAGTCTGAAGTGTTGCAACTACAAAACAACCTAATTCCTAAAGGCCTTATTCCACTTGAAAAGTTATTTGATCAAAATGATGTGTTTAAAGCACCAAGATTGCAAGCTAATGAAGAGGAAATAGAAAGCTGTAATTTAGGTGACTCAGTTGTGCCCAAATTAGTCAAGATTTCAAAGTTCTTATCAGCTGATATGAAAGTCAAATATGTTGAAATGATGAAGAAATTTATTGATGTTTTCACATGGAGCTATGCTGATTTGAAACAGTATGATTCTTCAATCATACAACATACCATTCCAATTAAGCAAAATGAGAAGCCTTTTAAGCAGAAATTAAGGAGGATTAATCCCCTTCTGATGCCACTAATTGAAAAAGAAGTGAAAAAGCTTTTTGATGCAAAAATTATTATTCCAATCAGATTCTCAAATTGGCTGGCTAATTTGGTACCAGTCAGAAAAAAGAATGGGGAGATTAGAATTTGCATAGATTTCAGGAACTTAAACAAGGCTTCATTGAAAGATAATTACCCTCTCCCCAAGATGGATTTCATTTTGCAAAATATTGTTGGTTCCCAAAGAATGTCTATGCTAGATGGCTTCTCAGGGTATAATCAGATCCTTGTTCATCCAGATGATCAGGAGAAGACAGCTTTCACTACACCATGGGGCACATTTATGTATGCAAAGATGCCCTTTGGCCTCATGAATGCAGGAGCAACTTTTCAGAGGGCTATAGACATTGCTTTTGCTGAAGAAAAAGATAAATCAGTGGTGGTATATCTTGATGATATCACAGTCTTTTCAAAAAAGGAAGAGGACCACTTAAAGCACCTTGAAAGGATCTTACTAAAGTGTAGGAGGTTTGGTATTTCTTTAAACCCAACCAAAAGTATCTTTGCTTTAACTTCTGGCAAATTGCTTGGACATATTATTTCTGAAGAGGGAATTAGGATTGATCCTAATAGAGTTAGTGCTATTCAAAGGCTAGATTTGCCAAGGAGCAAGAAAGAGATTCAATCCTTTCTTGGAAAGGTTAATTTTGTTAGAAGATTCATTCCTAACTTTGCTGAAGTAGTCAAACATATAACAAAAATGTTAAGGAAAGGAGCAGATTTTAAGTGGACAGCTGAAGCAAAGAAGTCATTTGAAGAGATTAAAAAAGCACTCACTCAAGCACCAGTCCTCATCAGCCCGGATTTCACCAAGGAGTTTTTGATCTTCACATTTGCTTCTGAAGATACAATTGCTGGAGTTTTATTACAGAAAGGAAGTCAAGGTATTGAACAACCCATTTCTTTCTTTAGCAAGACATTGGCTAATGCTGAATTGAAATATAATATCTTAGAGAAGCAAGCATATGCATTGGTGAAAGCAATTAAGGATTTCAGAATTTATGCGTTGCATTCTCATATTGTTGCATATGTGCCAAGCACTGTTATAAAAGATATTCTTACACAAGCTGACCCAGATGGAAAAAGGGGGAAATGGATAGCAAAGCTGTTGGAGTATGACATTGAGATCAAGCCCACTAAGTTGGTAAAGGGTCAAGGCTTAGCAAAATTGTTGACTCAGTCAAATCTGGACTGCATTGGTATCAATTTAAACACAGAAATATCAGAAATTTCTGAGAATGAAGAATAATTGGTCCAAATCAATGAAAAATTTGTAATCTCAGAGTGGTATAAAGATGTAGCATTTGTCTTGCAGCACAATAGAGCCCCTGATAACCTTTCAAAATCTAAAGCTCGGTTCACCAAGTTGAAATCTCTCAGATATTTTGTATATGATCAAAATTTATTTTGGAAGGATGCAGGAGGAATATTACTGAATTGTCTCATTGAAGAAGAAGCTGATAGGGTAATTGATGAATTTCATAAGGGGGATTGTGGAGGCCATCACTATTGGAAAGCCACTGCAAACAAAGTTCTGAGAGCTGGATATTTTTGGCCAACTATGTTCAGAGATATTTATAAAAAGATAGCATCATGCCATGAATGTCAAGTATTTGAAGGAAAGAGAAAGCTCATGCCAATGCCATTGGTTCCTATTTATGTTGAAGCACCTTTCCAGTAGTGGGGATTAGATTTTATAGGGGAAATCCATCCTCCTTTATCAGGACAACATCGCTGGATTCTCACAGCCACTGATTATTTTACAAAGTGGATAGAGGCAATACCTACCAGGCAAGCAAATGATTCAGTGATAATTTCCTTTTTAGAAAATAACATCTTATCAAGGTTTGGTTGTCCAATCAAGATTATCACAGACAATGCCCATGCTTTTAAGTCCAAAAGACTGATAAATTTTTGTCATCAATACCACATTTCCCTTGGTCATTCCACTGCTTATTATCCACAGGGAAATGGCTTAGCTGAAAGTTCAAACAAGAGTCTTGTGAGAATTATTAAGAAGCTACTACAAGAAAATAAAAAGGCTTGGCATTTGAAGCTGAAGTATGCCTTGTGGGCTGATCGGATTTGCACAAAGAGGTCCATTGGAACATCACCATATGAACTTGTGTATGGAGCAGAGGCTATATTCCCAACTTCTCTCGGGGTACCAGTTATGAAGCTGATTCAAGGATTAGAAGAGGAACCAAATGCCATACAGCGAAGGATAAATCAGCTAATAGCTTTGCAGGAGAAAAGAAGTGAGGTGTTTGAAGGTCATCAACAAAACCAGAATCGGGTCAAGAGAGCATTTGACAAGAAGATCAAAGAGGTTACATTTCAGATTCATGATAAAGTCCTGAAATGGGAAGCCAGAATTGAAGAGAAAGGTAAACATGGTAAATTTGAAAATTTGTGGAAGGGGCCATATCAGATTTCTGCTTTCCATGGAAATAACACCTACATTCTGCAGGAAGTTGATGGAACACCATATGCTGGAGGACCTGTTAATGGCAGGTTCTTAAAGCATTACAATCAATGAAAGTCTGCCAAGTATCTCATGAGCATTGTATATAACCGTTTTATGAATCTTTCCTGTTGAAAATAAATGACAAGCTGAACAGAAAAGCTTTAGCCCGAGGAGAAGGCCCACAAAGCTAGAAAGGAATGCTTGTCAACTGTGTGTGTGTTTTTAAGGAATGGATAAAGCACTGGATCTACGAGTTCTTAGTGTACTACAGGAGCACACTATCCCAAGTGGAGCCACTGTTATCACTTAGAACTATAAACATATGTATATAATCCTTTGTCCAAGTTAAATGTCAAAAGTTGGTGTCAAATGGTTTTTGTCCTATGTTTCTTACTTAGGGTTGAAGTTTTAAAGGTGTTTGATGTAAATCGTTCTCTAATCCTATTGGTCATCCTCCATCATGATTGCTAAAGCCATGTCTTGTCTTATCCATGTCACCGATCCTTTCCGTAATTTCGCAGCGCAGTCTCATTGGTTAGTTTTGCAGCGTAATCATTGTTTAGCCATTTCGCAGCGCGTCAGCATCAAGCCGTTTCGCAGCGCATTATGCCAATTCATAACTAACTGCGCTACGAAATCACAGATTCGTGCGTTTTGTAGCATATATTCCTCAAAGGGTCAAGTCTGTTGATGAGTCACCACTTCCGTCCGTTCATGTCAGTGGGCGTACCTCCCAAACACTCATTAACCATCACTCCACCAATAGATTTGTAGGCATGCACATAAATATTATTCAAATGGGTTTTACCGTGCAAGGATTTTTTATGATGATCGTAGATGATGCATAAATGACCAACCTGTGTGATGAGATATTTGAGTTTGCAAGCGAGCCCGAGTTTTTCAAGTGAGCCTGATTACAAGCAAGCCCGCGTTAAAAAGAATTGAATTACCATTTGAGTTGAAGCTGTTGGCCATTCTCTGTGTGAAAATTTCAAAAGCAAAATGGAGAGGAAAGAACATAGGTCTGGAAAATGTCAGAGAACAGAGCCTGAAGGTTTGGACCTTGCATTAAGATATGAAGGCGTGAAGAAAGCCTTCAAGGATGCCGGCTGTTGGAATTTCTATAAGAAGCTGCAGGGTGGCAATGCTCAGGTAACAAAGGATTTTGCTTTAAACTTCACGGGTTTGAATTCTAAAATAGCTATGTTAGAAGTTCAAGTGTCTCCGGAGGCAATCGCTGCTGTAACTGAGATTCCAAGAGGGGGGCAAGAATGGTTTAAGAACTTTAAATTTGATATGAACCCCTGCAAAGAGTTTTTAAAAGAGGCCTATGTGAATGAAGACCTAACAAAATCAGTGCCTAGAAACTATGTTAAGGAGCACTATGCCATTCTTCTCACTTGTATTCAGAAGTACTTATCCTGTGAGGGAAGATACAATAAGGTCTACTCCTATCACTTCAAGTTGCTGTTACATTTTACTGAAAATAGGTAGGGATTGGAACTCCTTTATCTTCATGGCTGGTTTCCAGAGTAAAACAGGTCTTACTCCACAGCCGGTTAGAGAAAAAGAAAAATCAGTTGAAGAACCCACGATAGATGAGCTTCGAAAGGAGGCAAAAGATAAAAAGAAGGCCAAGTCACAGTTGAGAAAATTAGTGAAGTCACTGATCATTAAAGAGCAACCTCAGCGATCATCAAAAGAAGAAGCTAAGCATAAGAAAGCTGTACCTGGACTAAGTGGATCTGAAACAGTGTCAAGAGTTAGGAAAAGGAGTCAAATAAGCAAAGAAAAAGGCAAAGCATTAACTGTTGAGGAAAGCCCGATATCTAAGGCCAGCTTGAGTGATTTGCTTGAGGCCATTGAGTTTGAGCAGGTTGAACCGGTGCATATTGAACCAATGCACATTGATTTGACTCAATCATCACCAGAAAGCACTAAGAAATCTAAAGCTTCAAAAATACCGAGGTTTGATGAACTAGGTGATGAATTTATCTTCAAACCAAGAAGACCTGTTACAAGAAAAAAAGTAAGGGAAGCTGATAAACTGCCTAGAGCAGAGGAAGTTGAAAAATTGCCCAGAACAGAGGTAGCAGAGGAATTGTCCAGAACAGAGGAGGCAGAGAAAATTAAGAAAAAAGACAAGAATAGAACAGTCATTATTTCCCAAGGAGGTAACATTATAGCTATAAAGAACCAGTTGGAGGCAGCAAAAAATGTAATTGCCAAGGTGAAGAGTGCCACTAGGGAGTCTGCAGTCAGGTATGCAAATTATCGAAAAGCTGTTTTGAGAGGAAGTAAAAACCTAGTAAGCCAGGTGGATTCAGTAGCTGATGTTTACACATGGACTGTTCCAGCTCTCAAACAGGCCAAATCCATTAGAAAAATAAACATGCATTTAAGAGCTGAAAACAAAGCCTTGAGGAAGGAGGTTGCAGACTTAAAGGCACAACTAGGTCAAATAGCTGCTAACTGATGTTGAGAAAGGTGTTGTTCTAAGTTTTGTAAAATTTTGCTTAGTTTCATTATTTTGAGGACATATAGATCTCTGCCACATGTAAAGGAGGTTTAAAAAATTAAAGGTCCAAGCAGTAAATACCTCAGGGCAAATACACACTGTTTTAGCAAATTCAGCAGTTTCGTAGCGCGCTACGAAACTGCTGTAGGTGTTGTTTTTTAACGCAGACAAACAGTTTGATAGGATGATCAGAAATTTTCAAAGGAAACATCTGAGGGACATTTAGGAGACCAAATGAAGATAGCATAGCCATTCAAATGATGACAGGTGTACCTTTGTAAAAGTGTAATGTTTTGGCTCAAGTTAAAGTTTTGATTATAAAGGCACTTTATTACCGGTCATTAGGGTTTGGAAGGAGTTGCATACGAGGAGACTTGGCTTGCACACCTGTCCATCAACGAAGCCTCCAACACATCTAGAAACATGGTGGTACTCTACATTTTTGGGATATTAAGGAGCTGGAGACATGCTGCTGCATTTTCGAATAAGTGGTGGAAGACTGGAACCGGAAAAACAGGGGTTTTCTCCTAACATCACTGAACCATCAAAGCATTCAGCATCCAAAGCTAGTATGGGACATTGAATCCTTTTCTCAGCCATCTCGGCCAAACTAAAAGGAGACAGGTGTCAAAGAACAAGAAAGAATCATTCTACGAGGAGGATAGAATTAGAGTTATAGTTAAATTAGGACTCTTTAAAATTCCAGTTTAGCACTTATTGTATTTAATGAGTTAGTTCAATAGTGGATAGGGGTAATTAGTGGCAGTCATCGAGTTCCCCTCATGCTGGAGGAGGAAGCTCAAAGTAGTTAAAGTTATGTTTCTATATATAGATGAAACTTTTATGTAATGAGGGTTGAATATTTGAGAAAACAGAGTGTTATTTTGGCTTGTGTACAAACTCATTTTCAGTAATACAAGTGACTACTTTTCTTCTCAGGATTCATACAGTGTTTCAAATGCTCAAGATATGTGGTTTTGTTTTATCCTTTATGTTTTTATAGTTGTATAGATACACAATCACTCAGAATTCACTTCGCTGCTCTGATTTCCTGTGTGTATTTGTAAGCTGAAGTTTCCATGAGATGTGTTTTGAGTATTTAAACATTACATGCCCTGACTTCTATGTATGAGTAGTGTTATAGTTTACTGAAGGATGATTAACTCCATAAGCCCAATGGAAGTCTTTGTAATGTCTGTCCAGCCAACATATTTGTTAAATTTACTTTGCAAGAGTTAGCCATCTCATCAATAGTCAAAATCAATAACCTTTTGAGAGAGCCCTCTCAGGCTAAGGAGGCTAAGCCTTAGTCAAAAGTCTGGTTTGAAATAGTTACACAGAGTCTACCTGGTCAGCAGCCTTCCAGTGCTTGATTTTGTGATAACACTACCAATGGGTTTGCTTCCAGCCGGCAACTCCACCATATCCCAAGCCTCATTTTTGTGCAAAGATGCCATTTCATCAACCATGGCCTCTTTCCAGAGTTTTCCATCCTCTGAATCCACTGCTTCCTTCACAGTTCTAGGATCATCACCAATAATAGAAAAAGAAAAATTTGAACAAAAAGTAGATGGACTATACCTTTTTGGCTACCTTCTTTCTTGAACTGATCTTCTCATAGCCGGAGTTTGTGGCTCTTCATCTTCTGATTCCTCCTCTACTATAGAGTCTGATTCTACCTCCTTTAGCTCAAACTCTATCTTCTCAGATTCCTTTGGTTGGAATTCATGTTTAATAACATCTTTCACCTCTCTGAACACCACATCTTGGCTACACACAACCTTCTGGGTTCCAAAGCTTATAACCCTTTAAACCATCCTTATACCCAATAAAGATGCTCTTTTTAGATTTACTATCCAACTTGTTTCATTTCTCCTTTGGAACATGTACATATGAATCACATCCAAATACCCTCAGATGTGAAATAGAGGGTTTCTTACCAGTCCATACCTCTTGTGGAGTCTTATCCTCCAACGCTGATGAAGGTGACCTGTTGACCAGGTAACATGCAGTATCCACCGCCTCTGCCCAGAATTCCTGTCCTAACTCGACACCACTGAGCATGCTTCTTGCCCTTTCCATCAATGTCTTGTTCATTCTTTCTGCAACTCCATTTTTCTAAGGTGTATATGGAGTATTTTTCTACCATGCTATACCACACTTCTTGTAGAATTCTTCAAATTCCTTCCTTCAAAACTCTCCACCATTATCTGTCCTCAGCACCTTTATCTTCTTCTCTGTCTGGTTTTCCACTAGAGCCTTAAATTCTTTAAACATTTCAAAGACTTTAGATTTCTTCTTAAGGAAATATATCCATGTATTCCTTGAGAAGTCATCTACAAATGATACATAGTACATAGACTTACCTAGTGATGGAACCTTCACAAGTCCAAACACATCACTATGCACAAGCTCTAATACATGTTTCGCCCTCTTACCACCAGAGGGGAAGCTCACCCGATTTTTCTTCCCGCATACACAATTTTCACAGAAATCAAAATCTAGAGAGCTATTACTCATACCTTCTACCATACCTTTACCATGACGTATACGAAGGCCCTTCTCTCCAATATGTCTAGGTCTTTGATGCCACAACATGGTCTTTTCTCCAGAGAACACTAGATTTTCTGCTCCACTTTCAAGAACCATGGAACTGTTGCACCCATCAACAACAGTGCTACCTTGTAGCTTGTACAGAGTTCCAATCCGAACTCCCCGCATCAATACCAATACTCCCCGAACCATCTTGCAGGTATCCTTCTCGAACACTATTTTTACACTTGAATCATCTAGCTTGCTAACAGAAATCAGATTTCTGGCTAATGCAGGAATATGCAGAACACCCGGAAGTGTTCTAACCCTTCCACCTTGCAAATTCAACTTTACTTTTCCACGACCAATGATTCTAGCCTTCCTGTCATCCCCCAGGAGGACATCACCACCATCATATTTCTCATACTCACACAACCACTCTCTATGGGGAGTGAAGTGAAAGGATGCACGTAAGTCAATCAACCATGCCTCATGATCAACGTGTGTACTTGAAGAAGCCAAGTGCACATCCCCACCTTCATCTGAGCTGGTTTTTGCCTCTGCAGAAGGAGCCTCATCAGATCCCTTTCCTTTGTCACGAGCTTTAGATTTAAAGTCCCTTTTGAAGTGGCCTTCCTTTTCGCATTTCCAGCACACCACCTTTACAATTTTTCCTGGCCATTTAAATCTACCTCTAGATTTAGATCTCTCATTTGATGACTTATTTTTGTTTCTGTTCTGAGACCATCCTCATACAGACAAGGCATCACCATTATGGCTCTCTGTATTTTTCCATCTCAACTCCTCTGTCAGCAAGGATGAGACTATTTCATCAAAATGCAAGGCAGTTGCATTGCTACCTATTGTAATAACCAGACTATCCCACAAATCTGGTAGAGAGCACAACAAACTGATGCACTTATCTTCGTATGAAATTTTAATATCAACAGATGCTAACTGACTTACCATAGCATTAAATGCATTCAGATGCTCTGTCACCGAGTCTCCATCTTTCATCCTCAAGTTATATAGCTTTTTCCGCAAGAACAGTTTATTCACCAAAGACTTATATTGGTACAAAGTCCCTAACTTGTCCCACAAAGCCTTCGCCATAACTTCCCCTGATACATTCAGCAATACTGAATCTAAGACACACAATCGCATTATGCTCTTTGCCTTCCAATCCAAATTCTTCCATTCTTCATCAAACACTCCCATTGGTTTAGTACTTGGATCTACCACAATCCACTGATCTTTATCCACCAATAGATCCTCCATCTTGAGTTTCCACAACTCAAAACTTTGACCATTAAATTTGTCGATCTCTATCTTTCCACTGCTCACCATCTTCTTTCACCACTAGAATCGATCTTGCAGATTTCCCACTGAATAGGGTCTACCACAGGCTCGAGTGAAACCCCTCAGCAACAAAGGCGTCCCCTTGAAGCCAAAACAGCTCTAATACCAAATGTAGGTTTTAACCCCGTACAAAAATTACCTACATACAAATTCTAAAACACAGAAAATAAATAATGTGAGAGCAGAACACATAAAACACATATACATAGAGATTTTCCCCTGGATCTCAAAACCGGGACTACCAGCTTGATTTTTCATTATGTTCCTTTCAATGTTACAATACATATTTATACATGCCGAAGCATCCAATACCATGGACCGAAAACCATCACATCCAAAAAAAATGTGTGAAAATCATGCACAAAACCATAGGTTGGTCCGCCCAAACTAACATAGGATCCAAAACCAAAATTTTCCGGGGCGCTGCCCCGGACCCCATAAAGTGGGGTTACAGGTGCCCCTCACACCCCCTGCTAACTACGTGGAAAGAATATAACACAGCCCAACACAAATCACAAATCATTGTGCTTATGTATATATCTTCATCCTTCTACTCTAAAGTGCATAGTTCTATCCATTTAATAGTGGAACTCCACTCTTGGTGCAATCAATGATCTCCCTTTAGTTGTTAGACAACTTGCAAAGGGACAAGCTTTAATACCAATGGTTGGAAATACTAAGATGGGGTTGAATCAATATTTCACCTATAATTAGTTAATTATTAAAGTTCAAAGCATTACCATCATATCAAAACCTAAATCATTAACACATCATTAAAGAAGATCACAATAAATTTTAGGTGTAAATCCTTTCGGTGGAAAAACCACTGAACGCTTTTCTAATAGAATTTTTTAGTGCAATATTTCTCTAGTCCAACTGAAGGGGACGCTTCAACTTTCTAGTACTCTAGAAACACAATAAATTTATTAGGAAGCTCCAACTCTTGAAATGATGCTCCAACACCTTATTTTTACTAGCTCCAATTGGAAGGGTGCTCCAACACCCTAGTTTTATCAGCTCCATCTAAAGGATGATCCAATACCTTGCAAGCTCCAACTTGTCTTAACACCACCTTGCCACCTTGAGGTATTTTCAGGATCTAATATGAGGGATACTTCACTCTCCTACCTTTCACCATCCAACCAACATGAGAATATAAAAATAGAGAAATAGTTGTGGGCTCTCGTACTAGGTACAATGACCAATTTAAAAAGATATTCAATAAATCTCATTTACTATTAACATATGTATAATGATTTGCAAACCATATCAACTGTCAAACTTCAAAACAATTCCTTGTATACTATAAAATCTTAACTCAACCATAAAATAAGAAATTTAGAAATCGTGTTTCATACCTTAGATAATTTTGTTGATGAAAGATGTGCCACTATATTTTCTTCATATTTTCCAAGTGTTTTGCACTGATTTTATCTCTGATTTGACCCTATACCTACCATTGATTGTGTCTAAATATTTCATTCAACCTTAATATATTTTTTTATCCTTAATATTAACTTGATGAATATTGAAACACAACCCCAAGTCCAATTCTTCCACTTCTATAGCCAGTTCCTCCTTTCAAACATCCCTTAAACTATGATTCAATGTGTCAAACTACCTCAAGAAACGAAAGATAAATTCATCTTGTTTTAGTTCCCAAAGAGAAGGTTCTTATTTAATGTAGGCATGGAATTGATCAACATCCATAGGGCCACATTGGCCCTAGAAACCTTTCCTTAACGCAATAAAAATCATCCTTCAAAAACTGTCTATACAAAAAACTTGACCTTTGAAACTTTTGTATAGGCCCTTAGTAAGGATGAAAAATTTACCCATAGATATTTTATGAATTGGTCCTTCATTTTAAGTTTGCTCAAACTTTATATAATTAATATAAAAGGGGGTCAAAGTATCTTAAACTTGGCTTTTTACTTGATAAATAAAAACCTGTCTCAATTCTCTGTAATTAACCTTAGATGGTGTAAACGAGGCTAAAGCTGCGTGTTAGAAAAGGAACATGTCTGAACCCAAGGAGGATTTGAAACTAGGGCATAATATAGGTTTCAAGATTTGTCTAAAATAAAATTGAATCAACCTCAAAAAGTGTGAAGTCCCCACAAATATTTGTCACAATGCTTAGCCAAATCATCCACAAGGATAAGAAGCCAAACCCAGATCAAGGGCAAGACTAAGTTTATAGAATAACCTTCAGCCAACACCTACACTATTCCACGAAGATAAAAACAAAGAGCCTTATAATAATTCGTTAGATGAATCCACAAAAGCCTCAGGTCCATTTAAGAAAGAACCTCACAAAAGGTCAAGATCAGACCTAAAAAACAACAAAAAATCCTTAGACTGGCTTGGATTAGACCTCAGAAAAATCAACAAAGTTTCCTTACACAAGATCATATTAGACCTTAGCATAGACAACAAAATTTCCTTGGATAGGCTCATATTAGGCCTCGGTAAAATCAAATTGAATTTTCTTCATGCTTGTACGAAGATGCCTCTAGCGCTATCTCTTTCCAACAAAGGATAAGAACCATATTAATCAATCTTTTAAGCTTAGGAAAAATTCGGCCTAGACTCCACATATGCTTGACTAATATAGGATTATGAGATCATATCAATAGATATATGTGTGCTTGATAGATTTAATAACATGTATGGAGAAGTCGAGCTCATATATATAATGATAAAGGGGTATTCTAGAGTGTCCGACAAGACCAACATATCTTGAGGCTGAATTACAGTTTAAAATTTGAATTTTCAAATTAAAAAATTTTGGAGCCAAATTTAATCTCCCATTAAGGTTGACTTAATGAAGGGTTTCTTCCTTGAAGGAGAATTGATTATGGTAGCTCAAAATCCCATAAAAACTTATCAAAAATATATTTTAATATTAATGCCATCAATAATCCAAATTTGACCAATCATCAAGTTTCCATTAGCATCACAATTTGGTGTTTCTTGACCACAGAATGGGGCTACAACTTTGAAGAGGCATATATGCTCAACTATGAGGATTTATGGGATTTTCCAGTTATTGTCAGAATCATCGCGATGAGGAAAATCAGATTTTGATCTTCTTGGTCACTGAAACACCGATCTTCCTTGTCATTTTCATCATCAAAAGCAAGGCTTCTTCTGGGTGCTTCCTGGGTTGACTTCAATGGAAACCAAATTCTATACTTTTCCCATTCAATGATTAATTCACTTGTAACCTATTCTTTTCTTTTTTCTTCCTGAATCTTGAGTTCCACATACATAGTTTCCTATTTATCTGTTTCTAGAGTCATTTTCACATATTGCTTGGTCAACTCTTGTTTCAAGAGTTTATTCTTGTTGGCAATATGATATAGGTGTTGTCCTTGATGGCAACTCACTCATATGAAAGTTCACAGTGCAGCAGGTCAACAGCAAGGGATTACAGATCAGACTCCAAAGAATGAAGAAAGAGAGGTATATGTTGGTTAACTTTGTCGAAGGCATGTATACACGCGGTTTAAAAGAACAAAAGTAGCGTATAACATATACATGCACTTTCACAGGAAGAAAAGAACATACATGTTGGAAAACCAAGATTTTTGTCCAAGGTAATTGGTTCGAGGCATTTGGCCCAAGGTATTGACCCTAGGTATTGGGTCCAAGGTATTGGCCCTAAGTGGTTTTGGTCCAAGGTATTGAGAAAGGCCTAAGAGTATATAAGGAGGAGAAGGTCATTAGGCCAAGGGGTGCAAGCAATGAAATTCTAAGGAATACTTCTATCTGAAATATATATTATGTTGAAGGGTAATGTTTGGGACTGGATCTGAAATATTCATGTGCACCTTGAGTTCAACATTGGATTAGGAATCATGAGACTTGAAATGACTTATTCTTGAATGATCTAATATTGGTTGAGACTAGATCTGATGTTTTGCACCTGTTCTATTTGTTATCTTTCATGATCTAGGTTTGTTTGAAGTCTGGAATTGCAGCAAAGTTTTGAGTCAAAATTTGCAGATATATACATAGGTTCATCTCGGTCAAAGCCCGTGTACATGCAGGTTCAACACTTTCAAGTAGCGTATACAAAAAGAAAAGCTTCTTTTCAGATCTGACTGATCTATCTAATCAAATTCTGTTGTTTTATTGTTGTCTGCCAATGAAGTTTTCTTAGATTTGAATGTAGAACTGTTATGTAAGGAAATTGAGTTTGATTAATTGATTGATTGATAAGGAAGGGTGATCCTTATTGCTATCTATTTTGAACTCTGTAATATGACAACAGATATTTAGAATGTCACTAATTGGTATAGTCTGTGGTTTAGAAGTTTATGATTCAGTATCTTTAGAGATATACACAAGTTGGGTTTAAGAAAGTAGCATATACATGCAGATTGGGTTCAACCAAGTTGCGTATACACTCTAATGCATGATTTTGAGGTTATAGATGGTTCTGGATGATAATGTAGGGTTTTGGGTTCAACATAGTGTTCTAGTGTTAGTGATCTGATTGTTTAGATTATCTAAATATTGGTTGATGCAGTTTAAGTTTAAAAGGCTTTGATGGGTCCAGTGTGAAAATTTGATGAAACGTGGCCTTCAGCTTGTGGTGTTGTGATCCTAGAGTATCCAGCCTGAAAATTCATGAAACGTGGTCCCTAGTGGAAGAGTGGAATTTTTTGTAGGTTGGCACCTATGTACTATTAAACATATTGGCTAGTACAAGAGCTAGGGGTTTGTAGCTCCCTTCGAGTAGAAGCTGGAAAGCGAGAGAAGGTTGTAACCTTCTGTAGGTAGAAGCCTGTGTACTGGTATGAGTCTGCACTAGTACAAGATTGTAAATAGATTTTCTTATTATTAAAAGAAGACAAAGACGACAACAGCAAGTGGTTTTTACCCACATTTGTTTTCCACCCTAAATCTTGGTGTTCATGTGTGTTGCTTATGTGTGATGCTTTATTCTTCTTTTACTGGACTGCCTAATAAATCTCTAATATACTGGTTTACGATCAACACATGATAAACTATCTAAATCACAATTTCTCTGCATATACGTTGGTTTATTTAAGCAAAGTTGCGTGTACACGCTAGTTCACTTCACTAAAGTAGCGTATATAAATCTGTTTGGGAAATTAAATTATTAATCTGATAATGCTGATTCACCCCCCTCTCAGTATTATTTCCAACAATTGGTATCGGAGCAAGTCCTTTAGAACAAGCTTGATCACTTGAAGGGAGATCCATCAACATGAATAATCAAGAAAGCATGGGATCCATCAGACCACCAATCTTCAATGGGAGAATTTCTTTTTATTGGAAAATAAGAACCACATCCTATCTACAATCGTTTGGAACGGATGTCTGGGAAATTATGGAAGGAGGATATACATTTCCAACAACAATTCCTACATATACGACAGGTAAAAAGAAATATGAAACCAATGCAAAAGCTGTCAATACGTTATTGGGAAGTCTATCACAATCAGAGTTTGTCAAAGTCATGCAGCTCAAATCCGCCAAATAAATATGGGACAAAATCGTTTTTAGCTATGAAGGAGACTCTCAGGTAAAACGTGCTAAGCTTCAAACTCTCAGAATTCAGTATGAAACCCTTAAGATGCATAGTGATGAAAGTATAGCTAGTTACTTCCTACGTATAGATGAGGTTGTCAATTGTATGAAGAATTTGGGTGAAGAAATTAAGGAAGTTACCTTAGTTGAGAAATTTTTGAGATCCTTGTCTGCTAAATTTGAATCCAAAGTGTCTACCATAGAAGAAAAACAAGATCTGCAGAATATCACTATGACGCAACTTCACAGAATCTTGACTACCTTTGAAATATGAAAAGGTGGACCATCATATCAGAGAGAAGCCGCATTGAAAGCTTCAGAAAAAGGAAAGGAAGAACACAATGAACCAGGACATATTTTAGAAGAAGATGAGGTAAACTTTGTCAAAAAGCTTCAGTGGGGTTCTGGAAGGTTTAGAGGTAAGTTACCCTTAAAATGTTTTTCCTATGACTGAGTCAGTCATTATGCTACCAGATGTCCTCATAAAGATAAATTTGAGAAAGGAAAGGAATATGCAAAAGGAAATATAAAACAAGTTGTGAATAAAAGGAGTTACTATACTCATGAAGATAGCGATGGTTTATCTAATAGTGATGAAGATGAAATTGGACAAGATTACAAACTTCTCATGGCTTATGACGATGATATTCTTTTGGATGCTTTATAAGAGGAAGACCTTCATGAAGAAATATCTAAACTCAAAATCTGTTTAGAAGAAAAGAATATGATTATAGATACCTTAACATACCAACTTGTTGAAAAGGAAAAACAAAATGAAAAACTAGAATGTGAAATTGTGGGTCTAAGAAAAGATTTTGAGAAAACAAAATCTCTCAATCTTAGATTTGCTAAAGGATCAAAAAATTTAAATGAAATTATCAAAGTTCAATGTTCTCCTTTGATAAAGACAGGTCTTGAATATACTGAATAAGCATCTCAATCACAGAAGCCGTCAACCTCCAGCAAAAGCTATCTTGATGTAGCAAAGACCAGTGAACAATATGACAATTGTCAGCAAAGGCATAAAGAAGATCACCAGGTAAATCATACTCAATTTACTCCAAGTATGAATAGGAGCCAAAACCAACCTCAGGTAAATCATACTCAATTTTCTCCAAAGATGAATATCAATAGAAACTACAATCACCAGGTTAATAGATTCGATAGTCGCTGGAACTTCTTTAATGGGAAATGTTTTTCATGTCATAATTTTGGAAACAAAGCTGCTCAATGTGTTGCCTACAAAACCATCATGACTAGAGAAGCACAAAATCAAAGGAATGTAAAAGGGATCAAGAAAAGTTCCTATAATAACTTTTCTCTTCTTGAAAATGAAATAGAATGCTCAATATGTAACAACTTTGGTCATGAAGAATCGAAATGTAGGAGCAAATTTAGGTAGACATATCAAAAGGAGCAAACTCCATTAAATCCCAAGATATGGAGAAGAAAATAATCTCAAATAGAAAGATGTGGTATAGCCTTGTATGCAGGAGGACAAGAAAATTAGTGGTACATCGACAGTGGATGCTCAAAACACATGACAGGTGACAAAGAAAAACTTCACTCATATAATGCCTTAGACAAGGAAAAGAATGTCTCATTTGGAAATGAGACTCCTGCTATCATAAAAGTTAAAGGCTCTGTTTTCTTGAAAGAAAAGGTTAAAGCTGGAAATGTTATGTATGTAGATGGTTTAAAGCATAACCTGTTGAGTGTCAGTAAAATGTGTGATCAAGGAAATGAAGTGGTGTTTCGATCAAACGGATGTGTTTTTCGTGAGATAGATACAGGAGAGACTGTGATCAAAGGTACAAGAACTCCAAACAACTTATACATACTCAAGGGAGGACAACAACAGTGCTATCTAAGCAAAAATGATGAAAACTGGTTGTAGCATAGAAGATTCAGACATCTAAGCTTTTCTCAAATAAGAAAAGCATGCAGATTCAAGGTTGTTCGTGATCTTCCAAATATTAGCATCCCAAAAAATACAATATGCAAACCATGTCAAATCGGCAAGAAAACCAGAGTTCACTTCATGGAAAAAGAAGGGTCGACTAGTAAGCCTCTTGAACTTGTCCATATTGATCTATGTGGACCATCAAGGAAAAATTCACCTCGTGGAGAAGAATACTTCATTTTGTTCATTGATGATTTTTCCAGAATGTGTTGGATATGTCTTCTAAAGCATAAGGATGAAGCTTTTGAAAAGTTCCAAGCCTTAAAAGCTTTGGTTGAAAATGAATCTAATCAAAAAATCAAATGCATTAGATTTGATCGAGGAGGGGAATTTATCTCAGATGAATTCTTTGACTTTTGTGAAAAACATGGAATAAAAAGGCAATTCTCCACTGCAAGGACTCCTCATCAAAATGGTGTGGTAGAAAGAATCAACAGAATAATTCAACAAATGGCTCGAGCTATGCTATATGAATCTAGAACTCCTGCAACCTTCTGGGGAGAAGATGCATTCGCTGCTGTAACTATTCTTAACGAAGAAAATGTTCCAGTAAACAACACTCAAACTACACATGAACTTTGGTATGGTAAGACTCCTACTGTAAAATATTTTAAAGTTTTTGGAAGAAAATGTTATATCAAAAGGACTGATGAGAAACTTGGTATGTTTGAACCCAGAAAAGATGAAGGTATTCTTCTTGGTTATTCTTCTAGAAGTAAAGGATATAAATGTTATAATAAAATACTTGGAAAAATTGTTGAAAGCATTGATGTTGTAGTTAATGAAGAATGCAAAAATCCAAAAAAAATAAAATCAACAAAAGATTATGAAAATGAAGAAGATGAGGATTATTTTCCCACATCAAATCAAAATCATATTGAAGAAGAAACCAATGAAGCACCAGAAGAAGAGATAATGGTAGAAGAAAAGATTCCATCTAGGTATGTTCAGAAAAATAATCCAGAAAGTAAAATTTTAGGGGAAAAAGAGGCAAGCGTACAAACAAGAAGAACTATTACAGGGACCTCAAGCTATCTAGAATTACCGTCCTCCAATGAACCTCAAAATGTAAAAGAAGCATGCAAAGATGAATGTTGGGTTAAGGCCATGGATGAAGAACTTGAGCAAATTGAAAAAAATGATACTTGGGAATTAGTTCCTAGACCTCATGATAAAAATATTATAGGAACTAAATGGATATTCAAAAACAAGTTGAATGAAAATGGAGAAGTCATTAGAAACAAGGCCAGACTTGTTTGTAAATGGTATGCTCAACAAGAAGGTATAGATTTTGAAGAAACTTTTGCACCCGTTGCCAGACTTGAAGCCATAAGGATGTTTCTTGCTCTCTCTAGCTTTCAAAAATTCAAAGTGTACCAAATGGATGTAAAATCAGCCTTCCTAAATGGAGATTTAGAAGAAGAAGTTTATATTGAATAGTCAGAAGGATTCATTCTTTGAAATGATGCAAAACTTGTATGCAGACTCAAAAAGGCCCTCTATGGTCTTAAACAGGCTCCAAGGGCCTAGTATTACTGCCTTGACAAATATCTACACCAACAAGGTTTTACAAAAGGTTCAACAAATAGCAATCTATATACAAAGATTGAAACTAATAAATTGCTAATTATTAATGTTTATGTTGATGATATCATTTTTGGTAGCAATGAAGAATCCATGAGTCAGAATTTTGCTTTAGTAATGCAGTAATAATTGGAAATGTCCTTGCTTGGTGAACTTACCTATTTTCTCGATCTACAAGTTCAACAAAATAAATATGGTATTTTTCTTTCACAAACCAAATATCTCAAACAGATCTTGAAAAGGTACGTAATGGAAGATTCTAAACCTGAATGTACCCCAATGGTAACAGGATGCAGTCTCAGCTCAAATGATGAATCAACAACGGTACATCAACCAACTTACAGATCCATGATTGGTAGTCTACTTTATCTAACAGGTACTTGACTTGACATCATGCATGCAGTAGGTGATCCGGATTTAAACAGGAACGCAACAAATTACAGAGATAACCATATACACAAAGATGCAGCAGAAATAATACTTCATTTCATTAATGGAAAATACTGAAATATGCTTACAAACAGAAATGGCAATAAACTAGCTAGGGCGATGGTAGCTTATCTCTGAGAAGAGATGTGATGGCTACATGCCTCTGAACTGTGTTACAATGAGGCTCGAAGGCCTATTTATTTTTGAGAAACAATGGAAAAAACCCTTAACATTCCAAAACCTAACCCTAGGAGATGAAATGCCAAACTGTGGAACCCGTTTGGGGGTAAGTTGGTACATCAACTTCCCGGGGTCGTAACTTTGGCATATGATCTCCGTTTGATGCGTACAATAGCTCATTAGAAAGATCTATCCGAGCACTATCATTGTTGGAACGGGAAACACCAGTCCATTCCATGGACTCGTGTTGCCCCTGGATTCCCCAAAAAATGTCGTTTAGGGCCTCAAAACAGCTCCGGAAGTTCAGGACCCGAAAAACTGCTAAAAATAGTAAGTTGTGCTACAATTAAGGAAACTGAAAATGCTGAGAAAGACAATGGTGGGGGTCCAGGTGGACTTGGCAGGTGGCGACCAATATCCACCTGGATCATTCCTCCCCCCTTAGGAAGCAATGGTCCCCATTGCGTTGAGCTCCTCCATGAGATGAGGAAACTTCTGCTGAACTTGTTCCCTGGTGAGCCACTTGCCCTGCTGAAGGAGTTGGCCCGCTTTGACAACTCGATACAGTTGGATATTCTATTGGCGAGTGTTCTTGATCTGTGTGTCCATGATCCGATCAGTTGCAGCTTGTTCCATGCAATCTGGATTTAATTCTGTGGGTTTGAGTTGTTCTGCAATGTCGGATGTGTCTAGCAATGGTGGAAAGTATGGCCGAAGGCGGTCCACATTAAATATTGGGTGCAGGCCAAGGAATGGGGGAATGCTGAGCTCAAATGCATTGTCTCCCATAGCCTTAGTAATGGTGTAAGGACCATATCGGAGTGGTCTCAATTTCCGATAGGCTCCAGTAAGGCGTTCCTTTTGCAAATGCAACCAGACTTTGTCGCCCACCTGAAACTTGTGTGGCACCCGATGTTGATCATGTCGCTGCTTGTACTTGGCATTTGATTTCTCAAGCATGTCATGGACCTCCTGGCGAATATGTTGGATGCGCTCAATGAAGTTTGTGGCCTTATCTGTTTCGGACTGGACATGAGCTGAATTCATGTGAGTAGCTGCAAGTGGCATGGCCACATCAATGGGGCATAGTGGCTGGAATCCCAAACCCACCTGAAAAGGGCTATGGCCAGTGGAGCTGTGAAGAGCTCGGTTGTAGCTGTGCTGAACGTAGGGGAGGCTCTCGTCCCATGTGCGTGGATGCTTTGAGTTATACATGCGTAGAATGTGCACAATCATCCTATTGAAAACCTCTGTCTGGCCATCAGTTTGAGGATGGAAGGTTGTGGACTTCGTGAGTTTGGTGTCCAGCATTGACCAGAGACTGGACCAAAAGGTGCTGAGAAACCGACTATCCCGATCTGAGATGATAGACTGTGGGATCCCAAAGTGCACCCACACTCATTCAAAGAAGAGTTTAGCAGTGGCTTCTGCTGTGATATTCTTCTTGCAAGCCATCATAATGGCCATCTTTGAGAACCTGTCGACGACCACAAAAACACAGTCATTTCCATGCTTAGTGGAAGGAAGGCCTGACATGTAATCCATGGAGATGGATTCCCAAGGTCGACTAGGGGTAGGCAACGGGGTATAGAGGCCTTGCTTCTTAATGGTCGGTTTGGCAATGGCACAGGCAGTACATGATCAGATGTACTTCCCAACATCCTGTCGAAGATTCGGCCAATAGAAATAGTTTTGCAGTACTGCCACTGTTTTCTCAACCCCAAAATGCCCAGCAGCCCGACTGTAGTGTGCTTCCCAAATCATCTTGGCACGCTCGCTTGAAGGAACACAAAGGTGACCGAGGTGGCATAATAGGGCATCCTGGAGGTGAAAATCTGCAACCTGCCGACCCTCCAAGAGTGTCTGGTATGTGTGGCCGAATTCTGGGTCGCTTTTGTAGAGAAGTGGCCAATCAGAAGTCTCGTGCCCGCAAGAGTTGAGCACGGTGGTTAGCGCCATGATCGGTGGTCGACTGAGGCAATCTGCAACATTATTGGTGCTGCCCTTTTTATACTTGATATTCAAGTGAAACTGTTGCAGGTATGTAGACCACTTCTGATGGCGATCATTCTGCAATTTCCCTTGGGTCTGTATGAACTGCAGAGGTCGGTGGTCTGTGTGGATGACCGTTTCCTTCCCCAAAATGTAATGCTTCCATTGTCGGCAGGCCTGTACAATGGAATACATCTCTTTATCATAAGTGGGGTACTTCCGGACTGTGTCTGAAAGTGTTTCACTGTGATATGCCACTGGATGTCCATGTTGAGTAAGGACTGCCCCAATAGCATAGTCAGAGGCATCTGTCTCGACCTCAAATGGTTGTTGTAAATCTGGTAACGCGAGCACTGGTGTCGTGCAGAGGCGATCCTTCAACTCCCTGAATGCCTTCTGTTGAGATTCAGACCAAAAGAATTTTGCTTTTGCCCCGCCCTTGGTGACTTGACTCAAGGGCCAAGAAATATGAGAAAATCCCAACACAAACCTGCGGTAGAAGTTGGCAAGACCTAGAAAGCTGCGGAGCTCTGTTAGAGTGGTTGGAGAGGGCCAATCCCGAATGACTTGGACCTTGGCTGGATCGACATGCACCCCCTGTTCATCAATGATGTATCCCAGATAATGAACCTCGGTCATGCCAAAAGTGCATTTCTCCAAATTGGCACATAGCTTGTGTTGCCGCAGTGTTTGGAGAACCTGTCGGATGTGGTGGAGGTGCTCTTCCCAACTCTGGCTGAAGATCAGAATGTCATCCAAGTATACTACTACAAAGGAGTTGGTGAATGGCCGCAAGATGTCATCCATTAGCCTCATAAAGGTTGCAGGAGCATTCGTCAATCCGAAAGGCATGACCAACCATTCGAAGAGGCCCTCCTTGGATTTGAAGGCAGTCTTCCACACATCTGAGGGTTCAATTGGTACCTGGTGATATCCTGACTTCAGATCGATCTTGCTGAAATATTTCGCCCCCTTTAGTTGGTCTAGGAGGTCATCAATCCGCGGGATCGGGTACCTATTACGGACAGTGATCTTGTTCAGCGCCCGATAGTCAATACAGAGTCTCCACGTCCCATCCTTCTTCTGTACCAACACTATCGGGCTCCCACAGGGCGAAGAACTCGGACGGATGTGACCTTTCTGCAGGAGCTCCTGAATCTGCCTCTTGATTTCATTGTTCTCCAGAACGGAGCGCCGATAAATTGGTCCATTGGGTAGCGGTGCACCTGGGGTCAGATCAATGGAGTGCTTGACTTGACAGTGCAGAGGAACCCCTGCCGGGGAGGTGAATATGTCTTCGTACTCCTCCACAATCTTGTCCATCTGTAGCTGCCGTGCAGAGGGACCCCGTTTGGAGGCCGCGGCCACTGTCTTCTTCTTCCCTTGAGGGCGTATCATCAGGAAAACAAATTTCCTGGTTTTGGAAATGATCTTACTGCATTGTTTTGCAGTAATCAAAGAGATGGCGGCAGGTGGTGCTACCTCTGGTATCCTGAACAACTTATTTCCCAATGTAATAATAACAGCACGGGGCCTTGATTCATACACAGCATGTCGCTTCCACAAGTATGGTTGTCCTAGTAATACATCACAAACTTCAAGGGGAGCAATGTCACACAATACCTCATCCGTGAAGGGCTTGATGTTGTATGGAAGGCGACACTGCTGGCTCACGCGAAGATCTCGCCCTTGGTGAAGCCACCCAATGGTGTATGGTTGTGGATGTGCTGTGGTCGGTAAGCCCAACCGCTTCACGACCTCTGCCGAAATGAGGTTCTTTTGACTCCCGCTATCAACAATGAACTGTATCGGGGAGCCCTTTACCCACATCTGGGAGTGGAAGAGACGCTCCTCCTCCTCTGGATCTTCGGGTTCATTTTTCTGGATCTTTGCGGTAGCAACAGTGGCGCTGGGATCCGCATCAATGATCTGCTTCCCTTTTTCATACCCCTTATCGGGTTCTGACTCAGAGTCGGAACATTTATCTGATTCTGAAACCTTTAGCTCAGCCACCAGTGACTGCTTGGCCCGACACTCACTTGTGTTGTGAGTGGAGCTCTTATGGAACTTGCACCATTTTCCAGTGTCCTTTCTCGGCTTCGCGGCATTGCTCTTTGCTTGCAGCTTCGGCTGGTTGTCTTGGGCTATCCCGCCTTGGCTTTGTCCTTTGTTCTGTGGTTTAGGGGCACCTTTCCCCTGCTTTGGATTCGCAGATCCAAAGTCTCGCTTCTTTTGTTTAAACTTCTGCTCGACCTTGACGGCATACCGGTATGCTGCGCTGAGTGAGGGGATGTTTAGGAACTGTATTTCTTCCTGGATGTACTTGTGCAGGCAGCCACGGTATTTGAGTATCAAATGTTGCTCCGAATCCTTGATACCCAACTTTGTGCGAAGGGTATGGAAAATATTGGTGAACTCCGGCACGTCTTGGTCCCTTCCCTGCCGCAGCGTGGTCCACTTTATGTATTCATCCTCATAACTTCCGACAGGGTAGTACTGCTCCTTGATGGCATCCTGGAACGAATCCCAGGTGGGTGCGACTGAAAATAGTGAGCCAGTACTTTCATCCTTCTGCTTGCAGTAGGTTTCCCACCAGTCCTTGACGTGGGGGGCTGCTTTGAGAAGAGCAAAAACAATCTTTTCCCGACTCGAAAATTCATGAACAGAAAAATAACCCTCTAGCAGATTTAACCATTTATCTACGGCATCGGCATCTATCTGACCCTCGAATATGGGGATTTCAAAATTAACTTGTACCTTAAAGGGTGTGGCATTTCCAGAGGAGCTGCTAGAAGCCGATGCGCCGCTTCTGGGCAGCCGCTGAAGGATTTGCGCAAAGCTGTCCATCATCGCGTTCCGTTGTCGCTCGAGTGCTTCTTCGAGCAAGATTTTGATGGGATCTCCTGCCCCCTCGTCTTTCTTCTCGTCCGCCATGGGAAGCCGTCGGGATTTGCGAGGCTGGTCTTGCAAAGGTTCAACCAGTTCAAGCCCTAACTCCTTATATCCCGACCTTGTTGGGGACATGCAAAGAAAAACAGAGAAAAAGCAGACCGCTCTTATACTACTGATCTGGATTTAAACAGGAACGCAACAAATTACAGAGATAACCATATACACAAAGATGCAGCGGAAATAATACTTCATTTCATTAATGGAAAATACTGAAATATTCTTACAAACAGAAATGGCAATAAACTAGCTAGGGCGATGGTAGCTTATCTCTGAGAAGAGATGTGATGGCTACATGCCTCTGAACTGTGTTACAATGAGGCTCGAAGGCCTATTTATTGTTGAGAAACAATGGAGAAAACCCTTAACATTCCAAAACCTAACCCTAGGAGATGAAATGCCAAACTGTGGGCCCCGTTTGGGGGTAAGTTGGTACATCAACTTCCCGGGGTCGTAACTCTGGCATATGATCTCCGTTTGACGCATACAATAGCTCATTAGAAAGATCTATCCGAGCACTATCATTGTTGGAACGGGCAACACCAGTCCATTCCATGGACTCGTGTTGCCCTCGGATTCCCCAAAAAACGTCGTTTAGGGCCTCAAAACGGCTCCGGAAGTTCAGGACCCGAAAAACTGCTAAAAATAGTAAGTTGTGCTACAATTAAGGAAACTGAAAATGCTGAGAAAGACAATGGTGGGGGTCCAGGTGGACTTGGCAGGTGGCCACCAATATCCACCTGGATCAGTAGGAATAGTTGGAAGGTTCCAAGCAAATCCAAAGGAATCACACCTTCAGGCAACCAAAAGAATTTTCAAATATCTTCAAGGAACTTAGGACTTTGGTTTATGGTATCCTAGAGATGCAAATCTTACTCTTCATGCATATACAGATGCTGATTGGGCAGGAAGTTTTGATGACCGAAAAAGCACTAGTGGTGGTGCATTCTATATGGGTTCTAGGTTAGTCTCTTGGTTCAGCAAGAAACAAAGTTCAATTGCTTTATCCCCATCTGAAGTAGAATATGTGGCTGCTGCATCTTGCTGCACAAAACTACTTTGGATGATGCAAACCTTGCAATAAATTCAGATCATATATACTCCACCCATCTCCATTCCATGTGATAATACAAGTGCCATCAGTATTTCAAAGAATCCAGTCATGCACTCCAAGACCAAGCACATACCCATCAAATACCATTTTCTACGTGAACAAGTGCTTGAACAAAAGGTCAAACTGGAGTATGTTCCCTCCAAAGAACAAGTTGCTGATATATTGACTAAACCATTGCCCAGAGAAATATTTGAGTATCTTAGACAAAAGTTGCGAGTAGTTGTTGCATCATCCTACTGTTAAATCTAATTTTTCAGAGAAAGGATGTTATCCACATGTTTCATGAAGTATAGTCGCGTAAACATGTGGGTTTCTATGGGTCAAGGAGCATATATGTTTTTCAGACAAGAAAAATAATGGGGTAGGCTCTGATATGGGTTCTCTATCTGATGTTGATGATTACAGTTTATTGATATGCTCTGTTCATTAATTTTTCTCTAACTGACAAAGATGCCTTGATCATTGACTTGTTAACAATGCACAGGTAGCATAGGTTCAGGGGGAGCATTATCCTTCACTCGCATTCTGCATTGTTGGCATTATGGTTGTTGAGTCTAGCTATGGCTTTAGATATGTATACCTTCTGTTGCTTAAGTCATGTACAAGTCTAGGATTTGATATGTCTTCTCATACATTTGAATGATTCCTATTGGACAAATGATATAATTTGTATCCCCACTTTGCATGGGATGGATGATGTAATTATATTTCTGTCATGTATAAACAATTGGTATATCCCCACTTGGTTGGGTGGATGAGTCAATTTCGGTATATCCCCACTTAGTTGGGAGATGGATGTATGTATGCGTCATTGGTGATAGTAACGCAATACTCAATTATTTGAGTTATAGAGTCATGTTATTCTTTTGGAGAATAATTTTGTAGACTTTGCCTTTACTCAAGGGGAGCATGGACAGTTTCAGTGCATCTTAGCATGTACAAAGGGGAGGTCAATCAGAGAATTCATCATGTACTTAGGGGGAGCATGAACACCATAGGGGAGAGAATATCTTGGTCTGCCCTTTTGCCCTTGATGTCAAAGGGGGAGAATGTCTTGGTGTTGTTGTTGCCATCAAGTCCAAAGGGGGAGATTGTTGGCATTATGATACAGGTGTTGTCCTTGATGGAAACTCACTTAGATGAAAGTTCACAGTGCAACAGCTCAATAGCAAGGGATTACAGATTAGACTCCAAAGAATGAAGAAAGAGAGCTATATGTTGGTTCATTTTGTCCAAGTCACGTATACACGTGGTTTAATAGAACAAAAGTAGTGTATAACGTATACACACATTTTCACAGGAAGAAAAGCATGTACATGTTTGAAAACCAAGATTTTGGTCCAAGGTAATTGGTTCGAGGCATTTGGTCTAAGGTATTGACCCTAGGTATTGGGTCCAAGGTATTGGTCCTAAGTGGTTTTGGTCCAAGGTATTGAGAAAGGCCTAAGAGTATATAAGGAGGAGAAGGTCATTAGGCCAAGGTGTGCAAGAAATGAGATTCTAAAGAATAATTCTATCTGAAGTATATATTATGTTGAAGGGTTATCTTTGGGACTGGATCTGAAATATTCATGTGCACCTTGAGTTCAACATTGGATCAGGAATCAAGAGACTTGAAATGACTTATTCTTGAATGGTCTAATATTGATTGAGACTAGATCTGATGTTTTGCACCTATTCTATTTTTTATCTATCATGATATCGATTTGTCTAAAGTCTGGAATTGCAACAAAGTTCTGAGTCAAAATTTTCAAATCTGTGCATAGGTTCATCTCAGCCAAAGCGCATGTACACATAGGTTCGACTCTTTCAAGTAGCATATACAAAAAGAAAAGCTTCTTTTCAAATCTGACTGATCTATCTGATCAAATTCTATTGTTTTACTGTTGTCTATCAATGAAGTCTTCTTAGATCTGAACGTAGAACTCTTGTATAAGGAAATTGAGTCTGATTGATTGATTGAGAAGGAAGGGTGATCCTTGTTCCTATCTATTTTGAACTCTGTAATGTGACAATAGATCTTTAGAATGTCATTGATTGGTACAGTCTATGGTTTAGGAGTTTATGATTCAGTATCTTTAGAGATATATGCAGGTTGGGTTAAAGGAAGTAGCGTATACATGTAGGTTGGGTTCAACCAAGTTGTGTATACACTCTAATGCATGCTTTTGAGGTTACAGCTGGTTCTGGATGATAATGCAGGGTTCTGGGTTCAACACACTATTCTGGTTTCAATGATCTGATTGTTCATATTATCTAAATATTGGTTGATGCAATTTAAGTTTAAAAGGCTTTGATGGGTCCATTTTGAAAATTTGATGAAACGTGGCCTTCAGCTTGTGGTGTTGTGATCCAGGAGTATCCAGTCTGAAAATTCATGAAACATGGTCCCTGGTGGAAGAGTGGAGTTTTCTGTAGGCTAGCACCTACGTACTAGTAAACATATTGGCTATTACAAGAGCTAGGGGGTTGTAGCTCCCTTCCAGTAGAAGCTGGAAAATGAGAGAAGGTTGTAACCTTCTACAGGTAGAAGCCTACATACTGGTATGAGTCTGCACTAGTACAAGATTGTAAATAGATTTTCTTATTATTAAAATAAGACAGAGACGACAACAATAGGTGGTTTTTACCCACATTGGGTTTCCACCTTAAATCTTGGTGTTCATGTGTGTTGCTTATGTGTGATGCTTTATTCTACTTTTACAACACTCTCTAATAAATCATTGATATACTGGTTTAAGATCAACACATGATAAATTGTCTAAATCACAAGTTCTCTGCATATATAATGGTTTCTTTAAGCACAGTCACGTGTACACACTAGTTCACTTCACTGAAGTAGCGTATATAAATATGTTTGGGAAATAAAATTATTCATCTAATAATACTGATTCACCCCCCTCTCAGTATTATTTCCAACAATTCTCATCCTCTATCTTATTAAAAATCTTTTGTTTCTCTTCTAATTGTTGTGCTAGCCTTGCTTTTACTATTAATAGATTCTTCAATTTTTTCTCTTTGATTAACTAACTCTTCATTATCATAATTGCACATACCTTCTTCTACTCGCAAAAACTACTCCTTTAGTTGCTTGTTCTTCCTTCTGATCTTCTTTATTTCATGAAGAGTGTTGATGAGCTCCTTTTCAAGATCCACTATGCCTTCTTCCTCTTCCTCACAGTCTGAGTAAGAATTCATCAGGCTCATGTTCTGAAGGCTCTTCACTATTTTCTTCTGATGCAGAACTATCCTTGTTGGAGTAGAGCCCTTTTCTCTTGAAATATTTCTTCTTTTGAGTTTTTTGAGAATTATCTTTGGTATTTTTATCCTTTTCATTTCTATCTTATCTCTATAACGACATTTGGAGTAAAAAATCCCAACTCTTCCATAGTCAAATCATTTGAAGGGTAGATTTCCCTTATACTTTCCTGAACCATGTTTTAATTTTCTAGCAAATTGAGCCAACTCTTAGTCAGATTCACAACTGGAACATTCTTGGTGATATTTGTGTTCCTTAGTCTTCTTTGACACTTTAAATGCTACCTCCTTTGGCTCAACCTTCTCTTTTCCTATTCTCATCTCATAAGCTATAATTTTTCCACGTAATTGATCCATTGTGAGGAATTTTAAATATAACATCTATTCTATAGATGAGATCTTAGAATTGAATCTCATAGGAAGAGATATCAATACCTTCTAGAAAACTACTTCATTCATGAGTTCTTCTCCAAATCCTCTAATCATATTTTCTACCTAATCAACTCTAAGGAAATATTATGCTATATTCTCTTCTTCATTCATTTTTAAGCTCTTGAATCTCATTTTGAAGGCTTGAACCTTGGCTTGCTTAACTTCATGAGCTCCTTCATAAATATTCTTGAGATTGTTCCACTCTTTTTTCGTAGACTGAAAGTGTATTATTTTACTAGTTCATATTGATTGAGGCCAAAGAGAATGGAATTTTTGGCCTTTACATTTTTATCATAAATTTTTCTACCATCTAGATCTATTAGAGGGGTTATTGGGACTACATTTTCAACTAACACAACATTCAATACATCTACACCTAAGGACATGAGGTAGGACTCCTTCGTAAATTTCTAAAATACATCATTTGTAACATCAAATACATGTATCTTACTTGAATAAGCATTCTGGATTTCTTTTCTGGAAATGATTCCCTATTGATCTACCTTTCAATGGTTAAAATGTTCCTGGAGGAACTAGGCTCTGATACCAATTGTTGGGAATCAAGAATTACTAGGGCAGGGCGGTGAATCAATAATTAACATTTTTTTCTTTTATGTTGAGAACTTAAACTTTTAATTTCATACAATCAAACAACACATGAGATACCAACATTCAGATACGTTTGAACATAATTATTTATGTCGAAACCCTTCTAGGAGAAAAACCACCAAATCTTATTTCTTTTATTATGATGAAAGTATAAAGCACCTACATATAGTACATCATTAATTTGTGAGCACCTACTCATAGGAGACTCCAACCTCTTATAATTGTAGGCCCCTGCCTGCTTCAACTAAGTGTTCAACTTTTCATAGAATTTTCAAACTGAAAATAATGGCCCATCTTAGTATTGCAAAAGAAACACTGAATCTGATTTTTTGTCTCTCTATAGCTCCCTCTTCTCTTATTTTCACACTCACTTAGTTGTCCTTTCCTCAACCTTTTTTTCTCAGCTACACCCTCTACTCCTCACTTCTCATACTCAGTAATGGAAAATAACCACATAGATTATTCTATGCAACTCACTCTATAGTTCCACTCTATTTTAGTCCATATGTCACTCGCACACACACAACCAAAACACACTCCACGATCAACCACTTCCTAGATAATCTCACTACAACACTATATAGAGAGTACCCTCCAACATTATCATGCAGTTTGAGAACCACATTAAATGAATTAGAGCTTGCAGGGAAGGAACAAATGGAGTGGAAAACCAGTAATAATAATTATATATAATGATTTCTTGCACGATACCATTTATCATTAAATTATCAGTATGGATTCCCTTAATTAAATAACCATAGTTGTTGTAATCTAGGGAAAAATATACATGGTTACTAGTAGTAAATGCATCAAGAATTCACATAGAAAAGCACATAAATAAAGAGAGAAAGAAGAAACAAAAGTAGTGGAGAACCAACAGAAGAAAAATTTATATTATATCTCTTAAAATACAATCATAATGGATACATTGGTGCATTCAAAAATATTTATATCATGCCGAGACAACGACAACAACCTAACTATCCAACCTGACTCTAGCTTAATCCGACTTTAGTTATCATCTAAACAAGATTGTTGATCATCTTTACAATTTATTCTTTTCTAAATTAGCTAGGCTAGTTGAGCCCTCCAACATCTGCCCCACCCTCAAATCCTTCTTCATCCCAAAAAAGGGGATATTTGGAGTGATACAAAAGTTTTTATATAAAATTTGTTACAACAAAATCGATATGACTTTTACAATTTCATATTCATTTGCTGGCTCTTTGAGCGATGAAAATTTTACAGCATTTTGATACAAAATAGATTACAATGTAAGATAGAAAGAAAAGAATGACTTAAAGAAAAAATTCTAGTGTTTCTTTAATAGGTTCTTCTGAAGGCTTGGTCAGAATGGGTTTTGTCAACTAATACTATTCTTGGTACGCTTCAACTTCATGATATTGTTGTTCTGAGGCTGCAATGCATGTTGGAACACTAGGTTCAAAGAACTGATGGGTAGGTCATGATGGTTGTGGCGGTGAGGAATGAACTAGCTATTGTGGTGGCATATTCGGGAAATTATCTTGATAGATGACTGGTGCGATTATTTATAGATTCACATCGACGCTTAACCACTCATGAATTTCTAGCCTTGCTTGGGCACTCGATCCTTTAAGGGTTGCCAAAAACTTGAATTTTTCTTCCAATGGATTCTCTTTTGACAATATTTAGTCAAGAGGCCTTACCTATTCTAGATGTTGCACCTAATTTAAGTATTCCTTGTAAAATGTTTGAAGCATTATTTTCTTCCATCTATACTTTTTTTCCTTCTGCGAACCACTAGTGCTGATTTTATATCAAATGTGCATAAATTTCCATTTCCTTCTCTAGCTTATTGTTTAGTTCCTATTTTGCTCTTGGGACTGCAACGTCCCTTGAGGATAAGTTACAAATAAGCATTTATTTTGTTTGATGTGAGAATGGGTCGATGCTAAATAGGCGGGATAATGGTTCAGTGTGGTCATTAAGGTAGATTATCTATCGAGTGTACACTCCAATTTTTTTTGGCTACTAGGAATTCATGGTGAGCCTTTTGGATTATTTTTGTCAACTGTTCACTTCACACCACCACTGTTATCAACTGTGACTCAGTTTTCTATGCACTAAGTTTCTTATTCCTGTCAATCAACTAATGAAAAAATTGTTGAAAGGAAACGCGATGATCATAAGCTTTGGTTAGGATGTCTACATTAGATTTTTCTATTTCCCGGTGTTGACAATCCAACCAAATCTTCCTTTCTAATTCCTATCTTTGTTGAAGCTTATTGGTGTCTTTTTCTCCCTTTTTCAATCATAATTTTGTTGAATTTACAAAATTCTCTAAAAATTCAAAGATTTTCCTGTCACTTGCAAGGTTTAGGTATAATTACTGTAAATGTCGATAAATTCCTTTTTAACTTGGGTTTTAGGCATGCTTGTTGAGGTTGGGTCAGATGATGGTGTGCTAGTTGTAGTAGGTTGAGTGACTACTAGATTAGTTGATGGCATATTATTCATCATTATTTGTTGTTGATTTTTTAGGGTATTCGATGTATCCTGAATTTGCTCATTATGGGTTCTAACTGTGTCATTTGATAGTACGCTTGGATGAATTTTCCTGTGAATCTTGATGGTCCAAAAATCTTTTGTCTGACTAATGTTGTTCCTCTTCAATATGTGTTAGATATTTAGGAGGTGTATCCTCAATTAGAACAATATCAATAATTTGATCCTTTGTCTCTGTGGTTGTAGCTTGATCCATTTGACTCTATTATTGGCTAGAAGTATCATTTTGTTTCTAAGTAGAGATGCCATTTTTATCTTAATTAGGTGTTCCATTTTGTGTAGGACTACATCCCAATGAAGCTTGATATATTTCTTACATCTTTTGTCGAACATTTTCCATAAATACTTCCTTAGAATTTCCAACTATTTGCAATGTGTTGGCTTGAACAATCAATATTGTATTTTTTGTATTTTTAGGATTTTCTACCACTTTACCTTTTTCTTTAACAAAATTTAAGATTTCTCAGAAAATTGCATCAACTTGTTGTTGATATGGGTTTTCTAGACAAATGTTTGATAGTGCCTCTTCCCACCAAATTCCTTCATAGGAAGTCGTGGTGTTCTTGGGACTTTGTGACTCTTTTGTGCTAGGATTTGTGATGGTTCAGCTAGAGGAAATTGTTGGCATTATGATTCAGGTGTTGTCCTTGATGGCAAACCCATTCAGGGGATAAATCAAGAAGGACACAGGAAATATGTTCAGCACGTGCGTCCCCGCAGGTATACCATACAGAACCCGCGTCCAGGGACGCAGGCCAGCCGTTCAGGAGGTGCGTCCGCCCAGTGCACACATTTCAAGGCAGAGAAATGCACGTGGGGGTTTCTTGTGTGGTATCTAGCCGACGGTTTTGTGTTTCTATGATGTCGGCTCGTGGTATTGTTCCATGTTTTGGGGAGAAGCTTGCCTATATAAAGCAGAGGAATTCATTTGGATTAGGTATCATCTTGGTTGATCATCTCTTGGTGTGATCTAGTCCATATCTTTAAGGGTAAATCTTCTAAAGGACTACGATCTATATGGCGCATGATCAGATCTGTGGATCTGAGTGTTTGGGTTGGTTCTGAAGTCCTCTTATCTTCTATATCTAAAGGGACGCAGATTCAGTGAAGGGAAAGTGCGCCGGGACGCAGTACAGTAAAGGATCAGGTGCGTCTCTGAAGCGAAGGACGCGGTGCGACTGTGGTATTGGGTGCGTCTCTGAAGCGAAGGACGCGGCGCGACTGTGGTATTGGGTGCGTCTCTGAAGCAAAAGACGCGGTGCGATAGTGTTGATGTGTGCGTCGGTCGCAGACAAGCAAAAGTAACAGTGCGTCTGCACGCAGAACAGCATAAGGTATACTGCGTCCAGTCGCAGGTCACAGAAAGAAAATATGCGTCCCTGTCTCAAGATGATCTGTTAACTGTATATTTCTGTTCATAAGGTGTTCTGGGTTGTTTCAGTAATTACTGATCTGATATCTGTAGTAGACTGTATCTGTTGTATACTTGTTGATCATTTTGAAAAAGAAGTAGGGGGTTGTAGCTCCCTTCCAGGAGAAGTCTGGAAAACGAGAAAGAGTTGTAGCTCTTTGCAGGTTGCAGCCTGCGTGCTGGTAAAGGACTGCACCAGTACAAAATCATTGTAAAAAGAATTTCTTGAAAGAAGATAGAGACATTATTGCAGCAGGTGGTTTTTCTCCCGCATTGGGTTTCCACCTTACATCTTGTGTTCTTTGGTGTGACTGTCTATTTTCCTTATTCATGCTCATTGTTTTATGGTACTGATATGCAAGAATATTTCAAAAGATCAAATAAGGAAGATTTGGTAAATTGCTAGATAATACTGATTCCCCCCCCCTCAGTATTATTTCCAACAATTGGTATCATAGCAGGTCCTTCAGAACAGCTTGATCGCTTGAAGGTAGATCGTTCATCATGAGCAACTACGAGAGAGAAGCATCAATCAGGCCACCCGTCTTCGATGGGACAAACTTCAATTATTGGAAGGTAAGAGTTACTGCATATCTTCAATCTCTTGGTACAGAAGTTTGGAACATTGTAGAATCAGGCTATGCCTTTCCTTCAGTTACTCCTACAGATCCAGCTGAGAAAAAGCAGTATGAAACAAATGCAAAAGCAGTCAGTACTCTATTAGGAAGTATATCTCAAACAGAGTTCATGAAGGTCATGCACTTCAAATCAGCAAAAGAGATATGGGACAAAATGATCACTAGCTATGAAGGAGATGAACAGGTAAAAGAAGCTAAACTTCAAACTCTCAGGACTCAATATGAGACTCTCAAGATGTATAATGATGAAAGTGTGGCTAATTATTTTCTTCGAGTAGATGAGATTGTTAATTGTATGAAAAATTTGGGTGAAGAAATAAAAGAGACTATAGTAGTTCAAAAGATTCTAAGATCTTTATCTCCCAAATTTGAATCTAAAGTATCTGCAGTAGAAGAAAAGGAAAATCTCCGTGTTCTCACTATGTCTCAGCTGCATGGAATTCTAACTGCTTATGAAATGAGAAAGGGAGGTCCATCAGACAAAAGGGAAGCTGCTTTTAAAGCATCAGGCAAAGAAGATCACTATGAAGCATGTCATGTTCCAGAAGAAGAGGAAGAAGAATCAAACTTTGTCAGAAATCTTCAAAGGGGTTCTGGAAGGTTCAGAGGTAAGCTACCTTTCAAATGTTTTGCTTGTGGAAGAGTAGGTCATTATGCTGCAAAATGCTCTTATAAGGATAAAGGAAAGGAACCAGTTAGATGGAACAAGAAACAGGGTACAAATAAGAAAAGCTACTACACCCATGAAGATAGCGATGGCTTATCAAACAGTGATGAAGATGAACAAGGTAACAAATATAGATTGTTAATGGCATTTGAAGATGATAATTATGAGGATGCTATAGATGTGGATAACCTTTATGATGAAATTACTAGACTCAAGAGATGTATAGAAGAAAAGAACATGATTATTGATACTCTACAATTTCAGATTGATGAAAAGGAAAAACATCTTGAAAAATTAGAAGGTGAAATTGTTGGTCTTAGAAAAGAAATTGAGAAAACAAAAACTATTAATCTCAAGTTTGTCAAAGGATCTGAAACGTTGAATGAGATTATCAGTGTGCAGCGATCTCCTCTAAATAAGACAGGTCTGGGCTACAATGGAGAAACTTCTCAAGCTTCCACTTCAAAAAGTTATCTTGATGCAGCAAGAAGAAATGAGCAAGAACACAAGGAAGATCATCAGGTAAAGCAGGGACAAACTTCAAACTATCAGGGGCAATCCAGCTTAAGGGTGAACAAAAGCCACAACCAGCCACAGGTAAAACCTTCTCAATTTGGTTCAAGAATAGATGAAAATAGAAATTACAATCAGTCGGCTGGTAGATTCAATAATCGCAGAAACTTCTTCAATGGACAATGCTTTTCTTGCCATAACTTTGGTCACAAAGCAGCCCAATGTGTTGCGTATAAAACAATCATGACTAGGGAAGCTCAAAAACAAAGAAGCATGACAGGGAATACAAAAAGGACCTATAACAATTTTTCAGCTCTTGAAAATGAAGTTGAATGCTCTATTTGCAATAATTTTGGACATAAAGATGTTGAATGTAGAAACAGGTTTCCGGAAAGAAAGATACAAGAACAAAAAGGGGAACAAACCTCCGGCACCAAAACATGGAAAATAAAGGAACCTCAAACAGAAAGATGTGGGATAGCATTCTATGCAGAAGGACAAGAAAATCTATGGTACATTGACAGTGGATGTTCAAAGCACATGACAGGTGATAAAGAAAAACTTGAATCTTATTCTAATTTAGAAAAGGGAAAGAAAGTCTCTTTTGGAAATGATACTCCTGCAACTATAAAAGGAAAAGGTATTGCTCCTTTAAAAGAAGATGTTAAGGCTGGAAATGTTTTGTTTGTTGATGGACTAAAGCATAATCTTCTAAGTGTAAGCCAGATGTGTGATCAAAGAACCGAGGTTATATTCAGATCAAATGGATGTCTTGTTCGTGATCTTGATACAGGTAAAACAGTTCTCAAAGGAAAAAGAACTTCAAATAATCTATACATTTTTGATGAAGAACAACAACAATGCTATTTAAGCAAGGATGAAGAGCACTGGTTATGGCATCGAAGATTGGGACATCTAAGCTTCTCACAAATAAGGAAAGCTTGCAAATATCAGGCAGTTCGCGATCTTCCAGATATCAAAATTCCTGACAACACCATGTGCAGATCATGTCAGTTTGGAAAACAGACTAGAACTAACTTTCCAGAGAAAGAAGGATCAGCCAGTATGCCTCTTGAGCTAGTACATACAGATGTATGTGGACCATTCAGAAAAAGAACACCTAGAGGAGAGGAATACTTGATATTATTTATTGACGATTTCTCCAGGTTTGTTTGGTTAGGACTTATGAAGCACAAAGATGAAGCTTTCGAAAAATTCAAATCCTTCAAAGCCTTGGCTGAAAATGAATCAGGTCACAAGATTAAGTGCCTCAGATCCGACAGAGGTGGAGAATTTACTTCAAATGAATTTTTCGATTTCTGTGATGAACATGGAATAAGGAGAGAATTTTCTACAGCTAGAACTCCTCAGCAAAATGGAGTAGTGGAAAGAATGAACAGAACAGTCCAGCAAATGGCTCGTGCTATGCTTGATGAATCAGGAACTCCTGCAACCTTCTGGGGTGAAGCTGCACATGCGGCAGTTATTATTCTCAACAAGACAAATGTCCGAGTGAACAGCACTCAAACTCCTCATGAGCTCTGGAGTGGTAAAACTCCTTCAGTAAAGCACTTCAAAATCTTTGGGAGCAAATGCTATATCAAAAATACTGAGGAGCAGCTTGGCAAACTTGATCCTAGAGCAGATGAAGGAATTCTTCTTGGCTACTCTCCACATAGCAAAGCATACAAATGCTACAATAAAAGACTTGGCAGAATTGTTGAAAGCATTGATGTAGTGGTTGATGAGAAAGGATACATTCCTAGGCAAATACATCGTGAAGACATTGAAGAAGATGAAAGCTACCCTCAAAGACAGAATGATGAAGAAGAAGAACCGCAAGAACAATTTCAAGACGGACCTCACGAAGAAGCAGTAGAAAGAACAAGAATAGAAGAAAAGACTCCATCCAGATATGTTCAAAAGAACCATCCAGAATCTCAGATCATGGGACAAAAGGAAGCAGGTATACAAACTAGAAGAACAGTTGCAGAAGCTTCAAGTTATTTGGCATTACTCTCCTCTACTGAACCACAAAATGTGAAAGAAGCATGCAAAGATGAATGTTGGGTGAAAGCAATGGATGAAGAACTTGAGCAAATCGAAAAGAACAATACTTGGGAGCTGGTTCCTAGACCAAAGGATAAGAATGTTATCGGAACAAAATGGGTTTTCAAAAATAAATTGAATGAAAATGGAGAAGTAATTAGAAACAAAGCCAGACTTGTTTGTAAAGGGTATGCACAGCAAGAAGGAATAGACTTTGAAGAAACTTTTGCTCCTGTTGCAAGACTTGAGGCCATCCGAATGTTTCTTGCTCTCTCAAGTTGTCAAAACTTCAAAGTATTTCAAATGGATGTGAAATCAGCTTTTCTGAATGGAGACTTGGATGAAGAAGTGTACATTGAACAGCCAGATGGTTTCATTCTTGGAAACGATCCAAATCTTGTATGCCGATTAAAAAAGGCTCTCTATGGTCTCAAACAAGCTCCAAGGGCTTGGTACTACTGGTTGGACAAATATCTTCATCAACAAGGTTTTTCAAAAGGTTCAGCAGATAGCAATCTTTATATAAAAGTTGAAAATGACAAATTACTAATACTTGTTGTGTATGTAGATGACATTATTTTTGGCAGTAATGAAGAAGCTATGAGTCAAAGCTTTGCCTCAGTCATGCAGAAAGAATTTGAGATGTCCTTGCTAGGAGAACTGACATACTTTCTTGGTTTGCAAATCCAACAAAAGAAAGGAGGAATCCTTTTATCTCAAACCAAGTATCTCAAGCAGATTTTGAAGAAATATGGCATGGAAGATGCAAAACCAGTATGTACACCCATGGTTACAGGATGTAGTCTCAGTGCAAATGACGAATCTGCAGCAGTTCATCAACCAACCTACAGATCTATGATTGGAAGTTTACTATATTTGACAGGTACCCGACCAGACATCATGCATGCAGTTGGAATAGTTGGAAGGTTTCAGGCAAATCCAAAGGAGACTCATCTTCAAGCAGTAAAGAGAATCTTCAAATATCTTCAAGGGACTCAAAATTATGGCCTATGGTATCCTAGAGATACAGATCTCACTCTTCATGCTTATACAGATGCAGATTGGGCCGGAAGCGTGGATGACAGGAAAAGCACAAGTGGTGGTGCATTCTTTATGGGTTCTAGACTGGTATCTTGGTTCAGCAAGAAACAGAGTTCAATTGCCTTGTCTACAGCTGAAGCGGAATATGTTGCGGCTGCATCTTGTTGCACCCAACTTCTTTGGATGATGCAGACTTTGCAGGATTATCAAATCACTTGTACACCTCCTATTCCTATCTTATGTGACAACACAAGTGCAATCAGCATCTCAAAGAATCCGGTTATGCATTCAAAAACCAAGCACATACCAATCAAGTACCATTTTCTCCGGGAACAAGTACTTGAACAGAAGGTCAAGTTGGAGTATGTTCCTTCTAAGGAACAAGTTGCTGATATTTTCACCAAACCGTTGCCCAGGGACACTTTTGAATACCTCAGGCAAAAGCTGGGGGTTGTTGATGCATCATCTTACTGTTGATCATCTTCCTATTGGTGGTATAGGCTCAGGGGGAGCACATAATGCATTGTTGGCATTATGGAGAAGGAGATCTTGGAAATAGCTGCAATATGTCTCTATCTCCTTCATGATGGATTTCTGGTTACAAATTTGGAGATGCATGAGCATAGGGGGAGCATACCCTTTGCCCTTGATGTCAAAGGGGGAGAATGAAGCTGAAGATTATGTGGTTGCCATCAAGTCCAAAGGGGGAGATTGTTGGCATTATGATTCAGGTGTTGTCCTTGATGGCAAACCCATTCAGGGGATAAATCAAGAAGGACGCAGGAAATATGTTCAGCACGTGTGTCCCCGCAGGTATACCATACAGAACCCGCGTCCAGGGACGCAGGCCAGCCGTTCAGGAGGTGCGTCCGCCCAGTGCACACATTTCAAGGCAGAGAAATGCACGTGGGGGTTTCTTGTGTGGTATCTAGCCGACGGTTTTGTGTTTCTATGATGTCGGCTCGTGGTATTGTTCCATGTTTTGGGGAGAAGCTTGCCTATATAAAGCAGAGGAATTCATTTGGATTAGGTATCATCTTGGTTGATCATCTCTTGGTGTGATCTAGTCCATATCTTTAAGGGTAAATCTTCTAAAGGACTACGATCTATATGGCGCATGATCAGATCTGTGGATCTGAGTGTTTGGGTTGGTTCTGAAGTCCTCTTATCTTCTATATCTAAAGGGACGCAGATTCAGTGAAGGGAAAGTGCGCCGGGACGCAGTACAGTAAAGGATCAGGTGCGTCTCTGAAGCGAAGGACGCGGCGCGACTGTGGTATTGGGTGCGTCTCTGAAGCGAAGGACGCGGCGCGACTGTGGTATTGGGTGCGTCTCTGAAGCAAAAGACGCGGCGCGATAGTGTTGATGTGTGCGTCGGTCGCAGACAAGCAAAAGTAACAGTGCGTCTGCACGCAGAACAGCATAAGGTATACTGCGTCCAGTCGCAGGTCACAGAAAGAAAATATGCGTCCCTGTCTCAAGATGATCTGTTAACTGTATATTTCTGTTCATAAGGTGTTCTGGGTTGTTTCAGTAATTACTGATCTGATATCTGTAGTAGACTGTATCTGTTGTATACTTGTTGATCATTTTGAAAAAGAAGTAGGGGGTTGTAGCTCCCTTCCAGGAGAAGTCTGGAAAACGAGAAAGAGTTGTAGCTCTTTGCAGGTTGCAGCCTGCGTGCTGGTAAAGGACTGCACCAGTACAAAATCATTGTAAAAAGAATTTCTTGAAAGAAGATAGAGACATTATTGCAGCAGGTGGTTTTTCTCCCGCATTGGGTTTCCACCTTACATCTTGTGTTCTTTGGTGTGACTGTCTATTTTCCTTATTCATGCTCATTGTTTTATGGTACTGATATGCAAGAATATTTCAAAAGATCAAATAAGGAAGATTTGGTAAATTGCTAGATAATACTGATTCCCCCCCCCTCAGTATTATTTCCAACAGAAATGACATGTCAACCTTGAAAGGATGTAAATACAACACAAGTTCCTTCTCCTTCTCCTACTTTGCATAAAAAAGTGGGGTAATTATATATTTAAATGGTTCTAAAATTCATGAGGGGATAGGAAGCATTATATTGGACTGTTGATGCAATTCATCAATTTTTTTCTCAAAAATGATTTGTAGGGTAGCTCCAGTGGGTCTACCTCTGTGGTATTATTATACCAAACTCTTGTGACATCCAAACACAAATAAATGTGGGAAGTAGACAGTAGTGCCCAATGTAAGTGCTGCGGAACTCTCCATTAGTTGGAGGATGACTTAATATATAACAACCAATTTCTAAATAACTCATGGGGGCCCAGAGACTAAGGCTTCCCTGACCAACTACGTGAAAAAATATTAAATTTATTCATCAACAACATATTCTTCGTAGTGAATTCGAATGGTATTTATTTGAAACTTCTTTTATGCTACTTCCCTTCAACACATGGTCGAGGCTTTTGTCTTGATTATTTGTCTTTTTGAAGTATTATTTATGGCCCTATTTTTCCGGACGATTCTTTTTTACTTCAGGTCGGATTTGGGCTTGTTCTCTTAGTGTATCTTCTGATTCAAGTCTTTTATTATAGTAATCCCTTAATTTCTCTCTACATTTTTTCCTTCTCTTTTCCTTAGAATGTTGCCTATCCATACACTATTTAGCTTTGTTATTTAAGAGATTACAAAAATCTCCTTCTTGCTCCATGTTTCTATCATATTTTTCTACTTGATTTGTGCATCCTCTCTTTTTAATGGATTCCCAACTACTATTTCAATTACTTTATTTCCAATCTATAACTGCATTTTGTAATAAACTTACTAAATTATAATTAAAGAAAAATTGTTAATTTTACAAATTGCTTGGTTAGTTAGCCTACCACAAGGTGGTTTTTAAGCTAACTCATGTCCCTAATCCTTAAATTATTCGATGGTTCCATTTTCTTATGGATGGTATGCAGTGGTATTCGTATGCTTGATCATGAAGTTCTTGATTAACTTTTTAATTGTAGCATTTAAAAAATGATTCCCTCTATCACTATTGATGACCATAGGACAACCAAATTGAGTTACTATATTTTCATATATGAATTTTGCTGCTATTTCTTTTGTACACTATTCGACTTGTTTTGGTTCTTCCCAATTAATTAGATATTCCACTACTATTATGATGTATTTTTCTCCTAAACATTTATCTCTTTTGGGAAATGGTATGATGAATTCAATTGCCCAAATCTCAAAAGGTAGTGATGGGATGATTGAATTTAATGGAGTGTGGTGTTTAGGTGGTGGTTTCCCAAAACTTTGGCATATATTACATTTTTGTACATGTCGTTGGCAGCCTTGAAATATTGTTGGCCACCACGACCCGTCTTGGAGTATTTTCCTTGCAGTTGTGTCACCTTGATAATGACCTCCAACTCCCCCTTTATATGCATCGTCTATAATGCCCCACCTTTCATGTTCGAAGACATATCTCTGAAGTACCTTGTCAATAGCAACTTTATATAATTATCCATCTATAAATGTAAATGGCATTGCTTTAATAGCGAGAATATTTTTCTTCTTTTTAGATAATCCCTCAAGTACCTTTCCCATGCATAAAAATTGTGTTGTATCAGAAATCCCTATAGGGATCACTTCAAATCTAAACAAGTTCTCATCTGGGATTTCATATTCAATATCTATAAATTATTCTCCAAATTATAGTTGGGATAAATGATCAGGATCAACATTATTCTTTCCTATTCGAACAATAACTTCAAATTCAAATTCTTGAAATAATAATAACCAATGACAGATGCAACCTTGATGAACTAGTTTATTAATGAGGAACTTCAGTGCTTGATTATCAATATATAATATAATTGGGTTTAAGAGGAGGTAATTCCATAATTTATGAAACAAAAAGATAATGGATAAAGCTTCTCTTTCAGTCCTTGAATAATTTCTTTTGGTTTTCTTGAGCTTCCAACTGTGGAGCGCTGAAAAGGTATGTTTTTGACAAACAATTTAGTGACTTTTCAGTGACAATTGTAACCTTTTCTACATCATGAACTCAAAGAAATAAAGAATTTTAATATAATGTGTGAGAATTAGTATGGAAAGCTTAATCGCTGATAATTGTCATTTTTCTATGCAGGAAAAGGTGGAAACGAAGAGCTGCCGTTCAAAAGGGAAAGACAAAGGAGGAATAACTGCTGCCCCTCTAGAAGGGAACCGGATGCAAACGAGATCGAACAGATCGAAGCAGAACGACCCAGGAAAAGAAGGAAGGGATACCAATTCGGCAGAAAAGGGAAAGAAAAGTAAAGGATTAACAGCTTGGCGAATCCCTAAGGATCTTTGATCCTGAGGGATCGTTGTTTTAATTATTTTTGTTACCTAGATATCTCCGCCGTTACTTTTATAAAAAGGAACAGCATCGTTAAGAAAAAGGACTTTGATGTAATTTTCAGTTTCAGACTAAAATTTGATCATCGACTCTCACTGAGACTTGGTTTGCTGTACGTTTGTTGATGCGTTAATATAAAAGACTGGGTGTTTATTTCATCTTTGCGTCTGGAGTAATCTAAGGCGGTGTACCTGTTATGAAACCAGGGCAAGAAAAGATAGAAAAGATAAATCCACGCCTTAGAATTCAGCCTCTTCGAGGGGGCAACCTCCTTTACATTACATAAATGAACAATTCTTGGATGATACAAATGAAAATACCTCCTTTTTATATGTAGGAGTCTAAGTGGTCCCAATACAATCAAAGCCTACATAACAATAATATTGTAGGGCACAACAGTAACAATGGTGGGCTTCTATGTGGCATAATAGTAACAATATGGGCACTACATGGGTACATCAATATAATAAGTGGGTTATACTAATAACAATAAGGGGTTACACTAGTAGTATAGGGGCCTAACATGCCCCTCTCCTTCAAAAAGCGTTGTCCACAACGCTTGAGTAGTTCTTGATGCTTCTATATAAAATTCTTGTCCTCCCATGTGGAATATTCAGCGGGTAAGTTCTTCCACTTGATGAGATACTCTGAAATTGATCGATTTCGTAGCTGTCGGGTTCTTGTTTCTATGACTGCTCCAAGTTCCAATATGATTTTTCCTTCCTCTTCAATTTCTGGCAATATTGCTTGAATTGGGATCTTTTGCAACTTTTGAATAAGTCGCCATACTTCTTCGTTCTTCTTCCATTCATCCGTTGCTTCGTTTATCCAATTTGGTTGGATAATATAGATAGCACAAAACAATGCTTCCACATCCTCATCCTTGAAGCGTCTTCCCATTCGGTAAGGTCGCCATTTTTTAAGTGCATGTAGTATTGCCAACATTTCCTTCTCATAAATAGCTTGCTTGAGATGTAGCAGTAAAAATACCCAATCACTCACATCAAAACATTTTTCACCACGATGTTGATCTACTTGTTGTTTCATTTGATTTTGCACCGAAGTGGCGTTATCCTTTAAAAGTTGGAGAACTTGCTGTTGATGCTCGATATCATCTTTCTCTACTTGAACCTTTTTCTTCTTGATATGTCCTTCTATCTTTTGAGGAGTGGTAATTTCTTCCAGTCCTTTACAAGATATGGTCGGATTCATTTCTTGATGCTCGATGCGATCTTTCACTTCTTGAACATTTTTCTTCTTGATGTGTCCTTCTATCTTGATAGTTTGAGGAGTGGTAATTTCATCCATTGAATTACAAGATATGGTTGGATTCATTTCTTCTTTCTCGATGTGATCTTTCACTTCTTGCACCTTTTTCTTCTTGATATGTCCTTCTATCTTGAGAGTTTGAGGAGTGGTAATTCTTGCCAAGGCTTTACAAGATATGGTTTGATTCATTTCTTCTTTCTCTAGGGTGGTGTCCTGACGTATATCCTCTTCTTTTGATGTTTCTTGATCCTTTTCTTCCTCCTCTTCATATTCTATGTAAAATAATTTCTTCTCAGCACACCTATGACCTTTAGTGCATTTTCTATCACAATTGTAACAAAGCCCTTTTTCTCTTTTTTCTTCCAATTGTTGTGGTGTAACCCTTGTAGGTTGTGGAAGGCTGGGAGAAACAACACTTCCATCTTTATAGTTGTGAGGGGTATGCTTCCTGGTTTCCATAATTTTGCTTTCCATTATGTCACAAAGCCCTTTTACTCTTTCCAATTGTTGTGGTGTTGCTCTAAAGAAGGTGTTGCTCTTTATATCCTCATAATGTGCTATCATTTCCTCCGTGAAAATTGACCACGTAACAAGTTTTTTACGAGAACAAAGCCCTTTGTACCATAAAAATTGATCTGGTTCTAAATATGAAGATGCAATACATACCTTTTGTAACAGTTGTACACCATGTATATCAAAATATTGCTCCATCTGAAGTATCCAATTTACCGGATCCTTGCCATCAAACTTCCTCATCTTGCTTTTTCTTTATTTTAGGAGCTCTACCTTGAAATGACTGTAACTCTGTACTTTCAGATCTTTAAGTTCTGAACTTGTGAACTGTTGTAGCCCTCTGTGTCCTCTTTCCAATGCCACAAGTCTGATCCAAATTGGATTCTCCAAGAAAACGTTATGCACAATCTCCCGCAGTGACCTGATTATAGACTGGTTCAGTAAAGCGAACTTGTATGAAGTGCCACGTGTCACTGTTTCAACCTTTGACTCTGAAAAATATATAAACAGAAACTACAGTCCGTTCTCTTTCTGTACCTTCTTACGAAATTTCAATCTGATGCTCAGAAAGAAAGTTATGACGATTTTCCCCAGGTCACTTGTTTTGAGTGTAATTCAGGAGTCTGCAAAAAGACCAACTTCCGCAGATCAAATCTCTGCCAATATCGCGCTAAAATATCTGAAATTCGGACCCAAGGTTTAACGCCAATTCTTCTCAAATGGGTTTTTTTTGCGACTTCTGAAACGCCACAGAAAAAAAGTTATAGCGAAAATTCCACGATGACCTGTTTGGAGCAGCAAAACCCTAGAATCCAAAGCTCTGATACCAAATGTTATGAAACCAGGGCAAGAAAAGATAGAAAAGATAAATCCACGCCTTAGAATTCAGCCTCTTCGAGGGGGAAACCTCCTTTACATTACATAAATGAACAATTCTTGGATGATACAAATGAAAATACCTCCTTTCTATATGTAGGAGTCTAAGTGGTCCCAATACAATCAAAGCCTACATAACAATAATATTGTAGGGCACAACAGTAACAATGGTGGGCTTCTATGTGGCATAATAGTAACAATATGGGCACTACATGGGTACATCAATATAATAAGTGGGTTATACTAATAACAATAAGGGGTTACACTAGTAGTATAGGGGCCTAACAGTACCGTTGGAAGCTAAGGGCCCGGTGTTGTGGGGAAAAATGCCTATGCAGGACGATCCTATCCACCTAAGGTGTGACAGTGCCTTAGCAACAAACAGAGACAGCTATTCTAATATTCTTCCTTTATGAATTAAGAATGAAGAGAGGTGGATGGACTAACCGGTGTCTTCCGTTTGTCCCTCAATCCGATTTCTCTTCTCTTTGAGAGTTCCCAGCTACTTTTCTTCTCGCTCGCCCATCTTCAAGAGGTTTCTGCAAGATCACAAGAAGAGAACACTACACAAGACATGGATTCATATTCATAACTAGTTCAGGATTAGAAATAAACTAAATACACTAATGTAATCATACATCAAAGATACATCAGTATATAGGAGAAACCAAGATAGCTTTATTGATGAATAACAAGGTTCAGGAAGAGATACAACCCAGAGGGCTCCAATCTAGCATCTCCTTCCCAGCAAATGGAATTCCTATCTTCACCCCCTTCAAAGCATTAAGCACCTAATGATTCCAATCTCAAACCAACAACAATTCTTTGCAATAACAAAATTCCAGCCTCTAGATCTCATGGAGGAGAGATCCATATATAGATGTTTGGAGAGAGGATGAGTCAGCTTGAGATCTGACTAGTGTCCTCTCCCTCTGTCAGTTCTTGATTCCACTTGGAGGTTCTTGCTTCCACTTGGAGATTGGGAACCTCTTACTCATCACTAGTCGAATTCACTGAGGCAAGTGTCATTGAGGAAGATTTTGGAAGCTTCCTGTGTGTTGACACCCCTTGGAATGAACTTGCCATTTGGCAACTCTCGCTCAACGCACCCTGGTAGTGCTTCTACCTGCGTTGCAGTGCAGGTAGCTAGTGTTGGCTTTGACATTCAGTGCAGATAGCTAGTGGAGCCACTGAATTGATCCTGAATTGACTTGTTTTTGAGCAGTTTCTGGTGGAGAACTTTTGTGAATTGCTGTGGTTTGTTAGCCTTGTTCCTCTAAGGGTAGGAACAACATGTTTAGGGACTTTAGATCCCTTAGATTATGGAAATTTCATGCTCAATGTTGTAAGGCACAAAAATGTCTATAACAGTTGCCCCCTAAAGTATGAGGCCGTTTATCGGGTGAAATGCTTTATCAGGAGGATCCGAAGTTCATCTAATGCTGGGAGGAGATCTGTAATGAGATACAATACAATACATTATTTTTCATACTGCTTTCATGATCTAGCTGAGGTCGGCATTCCCATGCTCAGCTTTATAAATTCATTTTTCTGTACATAGAACAGACAATCGTCTGATCGTAGACTGATAATTTTGATGAAATTATCATCCTTTGGTTAGGATGATTATCTGCTACAATGATGTACATGTCAATGTCTTTATCTTTCCTGAATATATATCGCAGCCCGGATGGATGAAACTAGATCTGAGGTCTTCAAAACTCGTTCGATCTTCACTCTAAGTACAAGTCAATCCATGTGAGAAATGTTCTGAAGTCGAACATGGAAAGACATCGCTTGATTACCGGTCAATGAGGTAAACCGTTAACAAGCGCGAGAGGAATCACCGATAATGATAATGACCCTCAAGGTACTACAGTACAATTCACGTGGTGTGAATAAAGGACTTGGCGTCGAACACCACGCAAAATCTTTCGGTCGAAGGTCATTGATGTATACCTGTCGCCGGAAGTGAGAAACTTGCCATTGAGGCATGCAAGCTTCAAAGTACTGAAGGGGGTGTTCCTAGATCAACTTCTTGGATAATGAGCTGATGTCGACTAGAAGCGATCCGTCAAAGGAGGGCCTTAATGAATCCCAAATCAATGACACGGAACGGAGCTAATGATTTTGATGGAGGTGAAAACGATCTGTGACATATGATTCATGGTGGCGGTCATGAAAGGATGAAGGATAATGTACGGTAGTGGATGGGACACGGTTGAATTTTCTGAACGACTTCTCTTGAACATATGGCGACATTGATGCGATGGATCGGTAGCATTACCCCAAATATGGATGGTAATGCGAGACCATGGATGTGACCGGTGAATGAAACAACCCAACCCGATTGTGGTACGGAGGAAAAGTGTCATGTTCAAGAGCGACTTGCTACCATCAAAGTTTTCTTGAGTTTCTCCCAATTTTTCCCCAGTCATTGCTGACCAGTACCTCTTTATTTTTGTCAAGCTTGAGGAGGATAACATATGCTTGTTATATAACCTACCCTTCGGGCAAGCCCATCGCTATGTTTTAACGAGCCTAGCGATAGTGAAACTCGTTCTCGTCTAAAGACAAGTTTGTCGCTATTTAATGATTTTAACGAGTCTAACGACAAAGATAACTCGGTCCTTTTCATTTTTAGAGAGTCTGAAAAGGTTCATAAAGTTAACTCCAAAAGTCCTTTTTTGTCATCTAATCCCTTAAGTCCGAAAAAGTATAAAACAATACAGAAGGGATGAGTTTTCGATAGTTTTAATGAGCCGAAAAAAACAAGCGCTTGATATTTTTGTGCAATAATCCCTCAGGTCCAAAAAGATTAAAATCTAGAGGAGGGATAGCACTTCCTGTCCCTTTAACGAGCTGGAAGGCCAAGGAATCGGCAATCTTTTCATATTTTACGAGTCAGATGAAAAGAGCTTAAAGAAGACTCGTCTTTTGAGGAACGAGTGATGAAACAGGTTTGCAGCTGATTCCAGGTATAGGTTGGAATTTTCCAATCACTGCAGTGTCACAAGGATGGCTAGTGAAATCACTCTTCGCAACTGTTCCTCAAAATGGGTAAACAAACAAATGGAGGTGAACGATCGGCCAATGGAAAAGTGGAGGTGACGGGCAAACACGACCAAGGCTTTAATGGTTGATGATATTACATTCACAGTGGTTATTTACCAGGATAGTTCATTTTTTAACGAGCTTAAACGCGGGTGGAAACATTTGCTCGATCTTATGTTTATTTTTTAACGAGCATGAACTATGTGCTAAAACTGCTCGGATCTTGCGTTTATTTTTTAACGAGCATGAACTGTGTGCTAAAACTGCTCGAATACCCAGTCATATGATAAGAATGTCTCATTAAGATTCTATTTTTTATGGAGCTTCATCTTATAAAGCTATGCCCTGCATCCTTTCTTTATGCAAGTTAGGAAACGGCTAACCCAAAAAACAGATAAATAACCGCTCTTTGCTTGCACTACAAAAGGTTTGCATGCCCCCAGGTATAAAATACGATTTCAAGGTTACCTCTACTTCTTTTCCGTCAAAACAATTGTTTTAACGAGAGAGGCTTACCTCTTTCAGGTTACCCAAAGATTGTCTCGTTAATCTTTCAAACAAAACACTTCCTCAGCAATGTCTACCGAAATAGACAAAGGTGAGCGACGATGCCCGCCAACTCACATAACTTTGACAAAAGAATATTATTCTGGAATAACCCTCTTCCAGCATGGGCAGGGTACAGACTAGTCATATTCTCCCGTGGAAACCTACCCTATACCCAAAGTTTTCCTGCCGAAGCAGACCAGGACGCATGCCCCCTGGGTTCCAGTCATATCCTCCTGGATTACTCGCGCTCATCAGGAGGACGGACCGTGGGTTGAGACACTTCTTGCGTGAAGAGACCATTTAGGGATGGTATATGAGTATTTGCGATGCGTGATCCGGGAAATGAAAGTTGGTCCATGAGCTTGACCACTTTTCCTTCATGCGGAAAACACATTACTCTAAAGAGTGAGGAGACGATGGCTCCCATGTAATATATATAGTCTCGTCCAAGGAGTAGGTTATAATCCAAGGGTGCTTGAACAACCATCACGTTCATTTGAACGGTCTTCCTTTTCAATGTTATGGGCACATTGGGGAGGATCCCTAAAGGTCGACTGGTTCCTTTATCAAAGCCTGATAGATTCCTCATTTCAGGCAAAAGCGCTGGCGAACCAAGCACTTTCCAAGCAATAGAGGAAAGGATACTCACAGATGCCCCCTCATCAATGATAGTGCCAGCCATTACCATTCTGTATATTTGAACGATAATTCTGAATGGTATGCTTGCTGGCAACCGGGGTCTGCCTAGTTGGTTCCAGTCGAACAAGACAACTAGGTTGCTTGGTGGTGGGACCGAATAGACGGCCGGGTATGACTCTAACGAAGTTCCTTCCTGCGACAAAGGAATGGGCAAATTGCCCCCTTGTTCGTCGGAGTCTGTGTTGATGAAGAGAATTTGGACGATGTCGTCTTTATTCTCCTCTGTGATGGTATCATTCGAAGATAGAGCCTCTGAAGGAAAAATCGGGTCAACTGCTGCCTCAACCTTTTGACTTTCGTCAGGTATGGATTCAGACGGTTCATCTCCAATGATAGGTGCTTCGGCTGACCACCTGAGCAGGCCAGCCAGGTTCTCAACTAGTGAAGGACTTGGCAGGAGTTTTTGATATCCAGGAGGAAGTTGTGCCCGTAAAATCGGGCAATCTTCCAAAACTCTTTTAACCTTGTCTAAGAAGGGACAATGGTGGATGGCGTGATCACCTTCACACAGTTTGTAGGGAAATCTAGCTTTCCCTCTCTGTCCTCGGACTTCACTTTCACTAGTTGACGGCGAGCTGTCAACAAGGTTATCAGAGGTCGACGCTACCGAATTGTGCAGACGGGGAGACTAGTCCCTTAGTATCCGAGGGATGCAGGGACAATCTCTATGGAAGTGGTCTCCCTTGCATATGACACATGGCGATTTAGGCCTAGTCAGTGCCGTGTGTGGATTTTTGTCAGACGACACTTGTTTGCCCCTAGTCGCTTTTGGCTCCTTCTTCTTCTTCTCTTTCTTCTTCTTTTCCTTCTTCTCCTTAGGAACTTGGTTTTTTGTTTTACCAGTTCCGTCAAGCGAAGAGGAAGGAGGAGAGGAAGAATTAGATGAAGTAGAAGGCTGGTGGGCAACTCTGGTCTGGTCTAACTGTTGATTTGACTGTTCAGGAATGGTGGTGTTCTGAACGACATTGGTTGAAAAGAGCCAGACCGGCAAGCCGATTGTCAGTCCTGGAAGTGACAATGTGGCCTTATGGGGCGCACCAACATCTCCCCAAGAGTAGAAGGGACTAGGATTTCCACCAAGGGGAACTCCTTGGTTGGTGTGCTCCATTTTTTCAACCTAAAGATCAACGCAGGAATAAAGGGTGATTGTTCCGTTTAAAATAAATTTTAACGATGCTTTTAGACACAACTTGCTTTTTTACTTTTAAAGAGTCGAGAAAAAGCTAAAGATGACTCTAGTCTCCTTCGATGTTTTAACGAGACCAAAGTGACAAATGCTCGGATGGACTTTTTCTGTTATAGAGTCTGAAAAAGGCCAAAAGGAACTGCTCTGGAGTACTAGGCAGAGGGTGTGCCAAATTTTTCGCAAAACCGCAGAATACTTTTTAGGGTACGGGCGGTCGATCTTCTTGAATGCTGTGTTCAGTGCATTGCGATCAGTAGGGCGGCCGACACGGCTTCCTAAGGATAAAGTTTTTATGCCTATAGGGGTCTCCCAATATATACTCGACGGTACGTGGGAGCACAATCCGTACTGGCGCTATCGTCCCTCAGGAGGAATCACCCACCATCAACGAGATCGACAGTCACCAGGCTTTACGACGCCGGAACACGTCTCTAGCCTAGACCTCTATGTTGTGCGTTATGTTGCAAAGCGTTGTTAAGTTCATTCAATTTATTTTAGGTTGATCTTTTTAGAAGTTTGCCTTTTGAGGTTCACCACGAGATGTATGATACAATTCCTAAATGCAGTCTAAAGATGATAAGCAAGCTTTATATCTTCTCAACTTTGAAAATCCTAGCTACTAAGGGAAAAGAAAGACACCATCTTTTCTCAAAGAGCAATCAGCACACTCTAATGCACTTTTCCTAAATCAGACATGCAAACTATCAAAATGCAAATGCACAATGCAGGTGTTTGTTTTCCGCTTTCTTAGTATTTACTATTGATGCCTACAAAGAAAGATTTTTGTACAACTTTGAATTCGCTTTTAAATGAAAAATACAACCAAGTTTACTTTTTCCAAATCAGAAAGGGTAGAAGGGATTACAACACTTAACGATTTTCGAAATGAATACTTGTTTTGACACTTAAAAGAGAAAAACTCAAACCAAAAGAAAAAGTAAATGTATAATCAACTGTAATAGCCAATGAACTCTCTCCTAAGATCATAATCAAAAGATCTGAATCAAGGGCTACAGGATGACTATTTCACTCTTGCAAAGGAAAACTGTAAATGACGCCAAAAACACATAAAAACACTCACAGTCTTTTTGTACAAAAGGAGGCGGAATTTAAGCAGAGAAAAGGAGTTATCAGACTGGTACCTATGTTGGTTACAGGCTGCAAAAATCAGAGATCAAAACAAGGCAAAACAGAGCAGAGAACCCCAGCTGCACAAGGCCTAACTGGATCAGCTCAACCTCAACACAGGGGTTTTGACATTCAGCACAGGTAGCCTTCACGGGACCTGCGTTGAAATGCAGAACCTCTTCACAGGGGTCGCGCTGAAGGAGAAACGAGAGTTTCTCACTGGTTCTGGGTCACAGATTGCTATTTAATCTACAGTTTCAGGCCAAATCAAAGCAACAAGCAAGGTACAATCAAAGGGATGCTTTGAGGGGGTACTAAGATCTATCACAAAGGGTCATCAAATCATTTGTGAGTCCATTGTTCAGATCATAGACAAATCCAGTGATTGGATCAAAGCAGCAACTGTCTACTTTGCATCTGAGAATAGCAGATGCAGTTCGATTGTTGCTGTTGAGTCTATGAAACAAATAATGATAGAAACACAAACAAAATGACTAAACAGATCTCCCCAGTGGAGTCGCCAATTTGTTGTGGGGAAAAATGCCTATGCAGGACGATCCTATCCACCTAAGGTGTTATAGTGCCTTAGCAACAAACAGAGACAGCTATTCTAATATTCTTCCTTTATGAATTAAGAATGAAGAGAGGTGGATGGACTAACCGGTGTCTTCCATTTGTCCCTCGATCCGATTTCTCTTCTGTTTGAGAGTTCCCAGCTACTTGTCTTCTCGCTCGCCCAACTTCAAGAGGTTTCTGCAAGATCACAAGAAGAGAACACTACACAAGACATGGATTCATATTCATAACTAGTTCAAGATTAGAAATAAACTAAATACACTAATGCAATCATACATCAAAGATACATCAGTATATAGGAGAAACCAAGATAGCTTTATTGATGAATAACAAGGTTCAGGAAGAGATACAACCCAGAGGGCTCCAATCCAGCATCTCCTTCCCAGCAAATGGAATTCCTATCTTCACCCCCTTCAAAGCATTAAGCACCCAATGATTCCAATCTCAAACCAACAACAATTCTTTGCAATAACAAAATTCCAGCCTCTAGATCTCATGGAGGAGAGATCCATATATAGATGTTTGGAGAGAGGATGAGTCAGCTTGAGATCTTACTAGTGTCCTCTCCCTCTGTCAGTTCTTGATTCCACTTGGAGGTTCTTGCTTCCACTTGGAGATTGGGAACCTCTTACTCATCACTAGTCGAATTCACTGAGGCAAGTGTCATTGAGGAAGATTCTGGAAGCTTCCTGGGTCTTGACACCTCTTGGAATGAACTTGCCATTTGGAAACTCTCGCTCAACGCACCCTGGTAGTGCTTCTACCTGTGTTGCAGTGCAGGTAGCCAATGTTGGCTTTGACATTCAGTGCAGACAGCTAGTGGAGCCACTGAATTGATCCTAAATTGACTTGTTTTTGAGCAGTTTCTGGTGGAGAACTTTTGTGAATTGTTGTGGTTTGTTAGCCTTGTTCCTCTAGGGGTAGGAACGACATATTTAGGGACTTTGGATCCCTTAGATTATGGACATTTCATGCTCAATGTTGTAAGGAACAAAAATGTACCTACATTGCAGTGCAGGTAGCCAGTGTTGGCTTTGACATTCAGCGCAGACAGCTAGTGGAGCCACTGAATTGATCCTGAATTGACTTGTTTTTGAGCAATTTCTGGTGGAGAACTTTTGTCAATTGCTGTTGTTTGTTAGCCTTGTTCCTCTAGGGGTAGGAACAACATGTTTAGGGACTTTGGATCCCTTAGATTATGGACATTTCATGCTCAATGCTGTAAGGCACAAAAATGTCTATAACACCCGGCTCCGAAGGACACTTTCTTTTGTATCATTATAACTTGATTTCTGCGTGGTTTGCTTATCTTTATTGCTTAGTAATCTGATATGCTTTTCATGTGCTATTCCATGCTCTACTATGATTAATTCATCAATGGTTTCTTCAGGAAATTCATTTAGTGACTCTGTATTGTATGAGTGAATCTTTTCGGAGTTGATTACATGTTATTGGTCTAAACCAGCTATTTCTGTTACAGAGCGTTTGTACTGAATATTACTGTTATTGGATTCATTTGAAATCTCGATTATTGGAATCCGAAAAGTGATATTGTTCTATTTGGAAACATAGTCGGATTCACCTTAATCGTCAGATTACTATATTAGCGTGTTGTATGTATGTATGGTTGATTCTTGCTGTTCCATAATTCATCAGCGAGTGTTGTTCCATAAAGTACATTTCATCCGATTTGACTTAAGAGAGAAGATTGTTATTTTATTGCAGAGTGTGAGTTTGGTTCAATAGAGCAAGTTTGGTTCTGACTCGCGAGACTTAGTTTATTTGATTGCTGTTCCATTTTAGACTTGCTGTTCCATTTCCTGTCTGCTGTTCCATTTTACTTTATGTTGTTCCATTTACTTGCATTTGCTGTTTTGGTGTGAGAGAAGCTCTAAGGCTGTAGTGATCCTCAGCAGTCGCTGCCTAGCTCCCAGACCTATGGTCTAATTTCCTTTCCATCAGTTTCTAGAGGGATGGGTTATCGCTTCCACACCCTTGACTGATAAACTGCCCTGTGTGGTTTTATTCTTTTAAAGTAATTTAGTCATAGTTTAGCATCTGTTTAATCTTGTATTTTCTGAACGTTGTATTAATAAGCATTACTCTGACGAATAGCCTCGGATTGAGATACTCTTTGCAATAACAAAGAGTTCCCGGATTGACTTATTAATGTGGGATAACTAGAGGTGAAAGAGACCCTTGTTACAGCTCTACATTTTGGCACCGTTGTCGGGGAAAGAGTATAGCCATTTGTCTTTTACAGAGTAGTGTACGAATCTGCTTGGGGAGAGTTAGATTTTAAAAACGGAAGGTAAGAACCTACGTACGGAGCATGTAAAATCCCTACTCCACCGTCCGCTTTCCTGGCAGAATTGTGGGTTGAATAGGATCTAGTAGTTTATAGAGTGCATGACTAAGCAGAAAAAGCCAGAAAAGAATATCAAACCTCCATTCAAACCCGAAAAAGCCAAAGGGCCGGTGACCCTTGGCCGAACAACCTTCATAGACGAATTCTATAAGAAAACTGAATCTCAGCCATCAGTAGGCCCCAGGAAAATGAATTCTAAACAGCCTACTAGCTCCCTTCAGGCCACAGGATCACCATCTGTAGCCTTCGTTGAGGTGCATAGTCAGACTGATGAATAGGACTTTCAAGAAATTGAAAATTCTATTCCAGAACGACTACAGGAAGGGAATCTAAGCAATCTTTGTGAAGGAGAAGGGGAAACAGGGGAAGTTGGGGAGCCAAGATCTTCTCCTAGGATAATTCAGCCATTAAATAGCCCAGATAAAGGGAGCGCTGCAAAAATCATTGTTGGGGGAATTCAATCTCCTCAAACAACAGGGACTTTCATTATTTTAGACAAAGGAAGTGTTATTAAAACAATCCCTGTCAAGGCCATTCCTTCTCAGCCTAGGAATACCCTCCTAGAAATCCCGGAAGATTATTGGCACATATTCGATCCCATGGCGCAGAACCAACCAAATACTCAAACTTCTACATTACAATATCCTATAGTGGATTCCACAGCAAATGCTCCTATGAAAGCAATTCCCCTTCAACACATTCCTACATTTCACAGACTTACATCAGAGGACCCCGATGCATTCCTATTTGAATTTGATGTGCTATGCAGAGGATATGATTACACAACTGACCCCCAGAAATTAAAATTGTTCCCCTCCACTTTGAAAGGGGCGGCTTTAAGATGGTTTATGGGTTTAGGTGGTGGAGTTATAAATAACTGGGAGCAAATGAAAGAATCTTTCCTAAAGAAATATCAAGATTACTGTAGGTATAAAGAACTGAAATATGAAATATTTCAGATGATAGCTAGACCAAATGAAACATTAGAAGAATACGTAGAACGTTTTCAGTATAATTTACAAAGATCTCCCTATGCATCACTACCTCTGCATGATAATGTGTTAAAAACTGCATTGATCAGAGGCATGAAGGAACAATGGATTGAAACATTAAATATCATGGGAAAAGGGGATATTTATCAATAGAATTTTGCTGACATCATTGATTTATGTATCAGGAGCTCGAGAGGCAGCACAAGGATAAAACCAGTAGAATATGATCGGTTTGTCAGAGATAACAAAATATCAACAGAAGGAGTAACACGTATAGAACTTGGAAATTTATTAGAAAATTTTAAAGCTGATATTCTGGGGACATTAACTACACAACTTGATATTGTGCAGGCTAAACAGAAGCAGATGGAGGCAGAACAGAATTTGGCGATCTTCTACCCCCGATGTAGACGAAAACATAGCCACAAGGAATGTCCACTGGATGCAATTCAAACATGTGCTATCTGTACAAAATATCACCTTACTGAGAGCTGCCCCTCACTTCCTGGATTGAAGGCAGTATATAAGGAAGCAGAAGAAGAGCCAGAATCAGCATACTTCATTAACCAGCGTCGCCAATGGCAACCAAGGCAACCTGGTATGTTTTCAGACCCAACTTCTTCTTTCCAGCCTCCACAGTATAATGCTTAGCAATATAGTATGTGGCAAAACCAATCTCAACCCCCATTTCCGAACTGGTCATCACAGTTGTTTCCTTCTCCAAATTCGTGGATGAAGCAGACAAGCCAATTTGGTTGGCTGAATTTTCCTTACGCCCCACCATATTGGCAGAATAACCCATATCCTCCACAATGGACTCCTCCTACTTCACAAGGTTCACCCTGGCAGACAAACTGGCCAAAATCGACATATCAGCCAGCAGGAACTATTCCACTCCCTCAACCGACTCTGCCAGCTTTACAACAAAACCCCCAGTCTAATCTGAGACCGCAACTCCCAGGCCAACCCAATCCCAATCCAAATAATAGACCGGTCCAATCCCTCCAAATCATAGAATTATCAGAAATCGGACCTGACCTGAGGGAGTGCAATGATCTTCAGTTAAGATCTGGACGTATAATAGAAACAGAGGGAGATAAAACAGTTCACATTGAAGATCAGTTACCAATAGAACAACCATTACAATAAGAGGGTGTAAATAAGGAGCAGACTCATCATCAAGAAAGTACATCCTCTCCTCCCTTCCCATAACGATTAGTCATACCATGACCTGTACAATATCCAGACTTTGACATTCTGGGAGAGTTACAAAATCTGTACATAAGAATTCCATTCCTCCAAGCCATTCAAGACATCCCTATATACGCAAAAACTATAAAAGAATTGTACATAAAAAAATCAAGGAGGAATGCAACCATTAACCCAAGAGTCTAAGTAGTCGGTACTTTATCTGACCTGTTATCAGGAACACCCATTAAATATGAAGATCCGGGAAACCCAATCGTAACTGTTCAAATCTATGACCAGACCCTGACTAATGCTTTAGTTGATCTAGGAGCTACGATTAATATTTTGACAACTTCTACTTGCCAAAAGCTCGGCATTACATCGGTAGAACCTACTTCTACTTTCTTAGGATTGGCCGACCGATATGTAGTTCGACCAGAAGGTACTCTATACAATGTCATGGTCTTTGTAGATTCCTGGGAATACCCAACCGATTTCCTGGTAATTAATCCAAAAACCCGACTGGATGGACACCCGCTAATTCTAGGTAGACCTTGGCTTGCTACCGCTGATGCTTACATTGGTTGCCGACAGGGAAATATAACTATAACCAGAGGACCAGATATTAAAAATCTAGTTCTATACCCTCCAGCACAGCCAAGTCTTACGATGATAAAAACTAACCAGCACCCTGTGTCATACCTTACTGACAATATCAGATCCCCATTGACTGTACAAAGGGTCTAGACTTTAAAGACCAAACATAAGACGATGCCATCAATAATTTCATTAGTAAAACTGAATCTAGATCTCACACACAGTGTTTCATGATAGAAGCTGCATTCGATAGCGAACTAGAAGAAGATCCTTTGAAAGATGTGCATGACCAAACAATACCTGTGACTTCTGTTGCCAATAGCAAAGTAGTGGAAATTGAACCGGGAAAGACTCTAAATATCAATGCCAACCTTACACCGGACCAAGAAATAAAGATCATCCATCTGTTACGAAAGTATCAAGAAACATTTGCATGGGATTACCCTGATATGAAATGGATTGATCCCCAGTTGTGCACCCACCATATTTATATAGAAAAAGACACAAGACCTGTTCGTCAACCGCAAAGAAGACTCAACCCTCATCTAAAAGATGTTGTAAAAGCTGAACTTCAGAAACTTTTAGATGTTAATTTTATCTATCCTATTTCTGATAGTAAATGAGTCTCTCTGGTTGTGGTTGTACCCAAGAAGAATGGGAAATTGAGGATTTGTGTGGATTACAGGGAGTTAAACAAAGCCACACAAAAAGATCACTTCCCTCTCCCATTCATAGACCAAGTATTGGACACTTTAGCAGGAAAGAAATTCTTTTCTTTCCTGGATAGCTTCAGTGGATACAATCAGATTCAGATTGCCCCTAAAGACCAGGATAAAACTACTTTTACTTGTCCTTGGGGAACGTTTGCCTATCGAGTTCTACCCTTTGGCCTATGTAATGATCCTGCTACATTCCAAAGGGTTGTTCTTAGCATCTTTGCAGATTTAATAAATGATGGACTTGAAGTGTACATGGATGACTTTACACCATATGGAGATGATTTTGATCCAGCTTTAGACACTCTAGAAAAAGTCCTACAACGTTGCATTGCTACCAGGCTTTGCTTAAGCCATGAAAAATGTTATATGATGATGACTGAAGGACTTATTCTAGGACACTATGTCTCAGCAGCTGGCATTCAGGTAGATCTGGCTAAAATTCAAATACTTTTGCTTACACCCACCCCCACTACTCAAACAGAGGTACGCAGCTTTCTTGGATTTTCTGGGTATTATAGACGATTTATAGAACATTATTCACACATTGCTGCACCTCTATATGCACTAACTGGTAATGTTGATTTCTTGTGGACAGAAAAATGCGACCATGCTTTCCAGGAATTAAAAAAGCTTGTATCAACAGCTCCAGTCCTTCGAGGACCAAATTGGAATTTACCATTCCAAATCTCATTTGATGCCTCAGATACAGCAATCGGTGCAGTCCTTGGGCAGGAAGAGGATAAAAAACCATATGCTATCTATTATATCAGCAAAAATTTATCCCCTGCTGAATTAAATTACACTGTAACTGAAAACGAATTCCTGGCTGTAATACATGTTGTCAATAAGTTTAGACATTATATCACAGGTTATCCCGTTATTTTATATACAGATCATTCTGCTATCAAATATTTAGCAAATAAGCCTATCACAAATGCTAGAATAACTAGATGGTTGATCTTATTGCAGGAATTCGATATCACAATCAAGGATAGACCTGGTAAGGAAAACCCTGTAGCTGATTTTCTCTCATGAATACCAAAATCAATTGAAGCAGCAGCAGTGGAAGATCAATTTCCGGATGAGCACCTGTTTGCTATTGCTGTTCAAGCACCCTGGTATGTTGATGTTGCCAATTACCTTGTAGTAGGTAAGCTACCAAAACACTTATCCCCTAATGAACGTAAGCAGATTGTCCAGAAGAGTACTCGATTTTCGTGGATTGGGGGCTATTTGTTCCACACAGGGGCAGACATGCAAATTAGGAGATGTATTCGAGAAGATGAAATTTTCGACATCTTAAAAGCCTGTCATGACGGACCATGTGGGGGACACTTTGCTAAAAAAAGAACAACACATAAAGTATTGTAGACAGGATACTACTGGCCTACAATTTTCAAGGATGCGAAGAAATTCGTCCAAGCCTGTGACAGGTGCCAGCGAACAGGACGACCTGGTCAAGCTGACAGAATGCCTCTGAGGCCACAATTAGTCATTGAACCATTTGAATGATGGGCTCTTTATTTCGTTGGACCCATCAACCCATCATCAAATCAGAGAACATATATCTTGGTAGCCACAGAATATGTCACCAAATGGGTTGAGGCCGAAGCGTTGCCTAGAGCTACAAAAGATTCTGTAATACAGTTCATGTTCCACTTGTTTGTACGTTATGGCCTTCCGAGAGAAATAATTACAGATGGAGGACCACAATTTTCCGGAAATAAATTAGCTGCAACACTTAACAATTATCACGTCCAGCATAAAATTACTACCCCATATCACCCGCAGGCGAATGGGCAAGTAGAAAGTAGCAATAAGGTAATAGAGTCAATTTTAACAAAAACCATTGCTTCACATAGGCGTGATTGGGCCGCCCGATTATCTGAAGCACTGTGGGCTTATAGAACCACATGGAGAAGTACCACCGGTTATTCACCCTATCAATTGGTGTTTGGAAAACAACCTATTTTCCCCATAGAATTCGAATCCAAACGTTGCGAACCGCACAGGAATTTGGCCTAGATTTAAGTGAGGCACAAATTAATCGATTACAGCAGATTAATGAATTGGACGAAATCAGGCTCTCTGCATTACAGAATACAACACTTATTCAACAGCAGCGAGCTAAATGGCATGATGCACTTATCAAGAATAAAGTCTTTCACGAAGGAGACTGGGCTCTGTTATATGACTCTCGGTTTCAGGACTTCCCGGGGAAACTGCAGACTCGTTGGTTGGGACCATACGAAATCCAGAAAGTACATGATAATGGGACCCTTACTCTGATCACAATCGACGGTTCTGGATATGCATTCAAGGTAAATGGCCACCGAGTTCGTCTCTATCACAAGCCACTCACTCAGGAATCCTTCTGTCAGCAGCTACGACGAGACACTGATATAGAAATTTTAGGGGAGGAAGCAAAATCTTCCTCACCTATAATTCAGTAAGGAATTCATTTTTTTTCTCTAACTTGTACATAAGTTTTTGTATATATGCTTTCTTAACATTTTCATTGATCTTTCTCTTTTTTTAATTGTGATTTTTGCATTCTGCGTATCTTTGTTGTTCCTTTTCCAAAAGGAACAACATTTGCCTGTTCCTGTGTTTCTGCTGTTCCTTTTCAAAAGGAACAACATTTGTGATTTTCTGTTGTTCCTTTTCAAAAGGAACAACATTTGTGATTTTCTGCTGTTCCTTTTCAAAAGGAACAACATTTGCGAATTTCTGCTGTTCCTTTTCAAAAGGAACAACATTTGTGATTTTCTGCTGTTCCTTTTCAAAAGGAACAACATTTGTGATTTTCTACTGTTCCTTTTCAAAAGGAACAACATTTGCGAATTTCTGCTTTTCCTTTTCAAAAGGAACAGCATTTGTGATTTTCTGCTGTTCCTTTTCAAAAGGAACAGCATTTGTGATTTTCTGCTGTTCCTTTTCAAAAGGATCAGCATTTGCGATTTTCTGTTGTTCCTTTTCAAAAGGAACAGCATTTGCGAATTTCTGCTGTTCCTTTTCAAAAGGAACAACATTTGTGATTTTCTGTTGTTCCTTTTCAAAAGGAACAACATTTGCGAGTTTTTGCTGTTCCTTTTCAAAAGGAACAACATTTGTGATTTTCTGCTGTTCCTTTTCAAAAGGAACAACATTTGTGAGTTTTTGTTGTTCCTTTTCAAAAGAAACAACATTTGTGAGTTTTTGCTATTCCTTTTCAAAAGGAACAACATTTGTGAGTTTCTGCTATTCGTTTTCAAAAGGAACAGCATTTGTGATTTTCTGCTGTTCCTTTTCAAAAGGGACAGCATTCGTGTTCTTCGGCTAATCCTTCTAAAGAAACGACATCTTAAGTATTTGTTTGCATGGATTCTTCTCTGATGTTCCTTTCTCAAAAGGAACACCATCGCCATGTTTTTGCTCTCTGTGATGACTTATATTGAGGATGCTTTTCGCCCATGTTTTCCCCAGTTTTTAAGATACAACTATGCACTTATGCAATGAACATAAATCACGACATACCGAAGTCAGCAGATTATAGATCGCTATCTTTATAAGGCCTAGTATTGATAAGAGGACAAGAGGAGGGACACACTTACCTCTCATCTTTGTTGTCATTGTCTTATAACCATTGCTCTGGTTGGTTATCTTTATCATGATGATTTCCCTAAAAAATTTCTTTGATTATTACTTAGGGATAAGAGCAGAGGATTTATATCTTCCTGTTGGGATGATAAGACTTCTTCCACCATTCCCACTCTTAAGGAGTTCTGAACCACCCTTATGTGTAAATAAATAAGAAAAAGTGATTTGCAAAAAGAAAAAAGTAAATATGGATTATCAATTGTCAAATGCAGGATAGGGGGTCTCATCAAGAGCCAGCCTACCATGATCATCAGGATGGAAGCGAAGTGGCATTCCCATTATGGCAACCACACTAAGGAAATGGTCCAAAAGGTACACTAAATAAACAGACCTTGGAACAAGGGGTCTCATCACGAGCCGGCCTGCCCACGTTTCGCACCTTCCTTGTGAATGGCATTATGGCTACCTGGTTACCAAGCCAGCATAATGGCCTGCATTTTGACAAAATAATTTCCAAATACACACAAAGGATCATGGTTCCGGGGGTGAAATAAAAAACTCTGCCAAGGTTATGAACACCTGTCGGCAACAGAGCTCTGTTAATGGTATCGAAGTCGTAATGGTTACACCAATAGGTATGATATCAATACTTCTTTGTCTCTTATATCCTATGGATAAGTCATATTTTATGTCCCGATGTAAACATTGCATGAACACTCATTACCACCAATCATGGCAAAGGAACTGACAATGACCTCTGGAGATTTCGTACGATTGACAGACGTCCCATCCCCCGGCCTCGCATCATATCACGCAGGCTCTTATGTAAAACGCGATCCACCTTTTTGCCTTGATTTCGGTATTTCGTTGTCCATCTAAAACATGGCATAATTTCATATGTTGTTCCTTTATGAATTGGTTACACAATGGCTTCTGCTCCTCTATTTGACGGCTGGGACAACCTATCACATTGCAAGGGGGAAGGTAACATCATTACTCCACGAATTACGTGTCAGCACACCATTCGGGGAACATAGTGTACGAAGGTATGGCATGGTTTAATGGTATGATAATTCTATTTTATGCAAGTTTCCATCTACAATCCATTTTTGTTGCATACTCTATTTTTTTCTTGCGACGATCACCCTCTCTGCGTCTCAAATAGCACAGGCAGTTGCTGTTCCATTGGAAATTCTTAGTGGAACCATGGGGGGAAAGGCAATCCGAAGCAAACCTCAGGAGTTGACAGTCTCCGCTGCTGCCCGGGAGATCCTGGAAAAGGTAGGATGGATAAATTATTTCAGTCGCCTACAAGAATCAAACGAAACAGTGGCGTTGGAGTTTCTGCAAAAATTGCAGGAGGACTACTCCATAGTAAGAGAGAAGCGGATAGCAGTCACTGATGATATAATTGCAGAAGTCTCAGGACTACCAGCCGCCGGACCTCTATGGACGCTGAAGAAAGAAAGATTACAAAAGATTATGGAGATTTTCTAGGATGAAGGCCAAAGCTTGACAGTTAAGGGGAAGGGAGTTCTGCCAGCAACGTTAGGAGAACCCTGGACCGAATTAGCAAAGATAGTGCAGAGCTAAATCACTTTTGAAGGAAGAAAAGACGTGGTAAGACCACGTCATCTTAAACTCTTAGCTGTTTTGAAAGAAAAATGTTCTGTAAATCTGCTTGCACTTTTAAATTCGTTATTGCATGATGCGGCCCGAAGCCCGAAAAAGGCACAACAGGTAGAAACAGTTGTTAACCACCATGGATTGATTCGATTGATAGTGAGCCATAGTCTCACTGAACAGCAGAGCAGCTGGGAGGAGCTCATTGCATTGATTGAGGGGGGATTGGCTGCACCATCCCAAAAACCTAAACATTCCTCTAGCACACCAGAACGATCAGAGAAACGCAGAGAATTGGCAACAGAAAAACGTGTTGCTCCAAAACGAAAACATTCTTCAAGTACACGGGAACGACCAGAAAAACGCAGAGAATTGGTAGTGGAAAAACCTGTTGCTAGTACACCCGAACAACCTGAGAGACCAAGAAAATCAGCCTGGCTAGCTCGGATACGAGGGAGGCTGGAAAATATCCAGGAGAGCACCAGCCAGCCAATCGAGATTACAGATGAACCTCCAGAACCAGAAGGAGGACGTTCCGAAGAAAATGTTGAACAATCTGGGGGCGAGGCTGAGCAAGCCGGAGAAGGAGTCGAGGAGGGAGACGAGCACTCCGAAACAGAAACAGAAGTTGAACACTCCAAGGCAGACACTGAGCAGGACAATCAGGAGGAGGAAGTAGTACAGCCAGAGGGCAGCCCGTCGCGATACCATGTGGGTGAAGACGAATTGGCCGCAATCCTGGCCAATATGGGGGAGTATGGCCAACCCTCCAGCCAAGCAGGTCCCCCCGACGGACCTCCAGAAGAAGACATACCTGAGAAATCACATGTAGAAAAGGCAGGAGAAGAAAACCCACTCGTTCATGAGGAGGAAATAAGAGACACCAATCGGGAACAATCTGTTCCCAAGAAACTAGAAGAAATTCTAGACGGAGTAGGAGTAGATTTAAGGGCCAGTCATGAGCCCTCTGCTGAGGCAATAGAAATCAAGAAATTTAGGAGGAAATAGAAGAGGTTGTTGAACACTATAGCCCAGCTCCGACAGCAAATTCGGATTCTGAAAGCCAACCTGAGGATACGAAGGACCACAAGGAAAAGAAAAAGGGCCACTGCAGCAAAATCCCGTAGGACAAGAAGATGAAGGACTTATAGCCGCCATGTTGGTCAAAACCCCGCTGAAAGAACTACTGCCGTTCCAAATGACAGTGAAGAACAGACTGCTGTTCCAAATGACGTTGAAGAACAGACTACCGTTCCAAATGACGTTGAAGAATAGACTGTTGTTCCAATTGACACTGAAGAACGGACTGCCATTCCAATTGAGGCAGAGGGACATGATGATGTTCCATTAACAAGGGAACCACAACAACCTTTCATTCGTGTTAAGAAAGAAAAGGAGAGTAAGGAGATCCAAACAGAGGCACCACCCTCAGGCGTAATTCGGGTTCTGAACTCCAAACAGCATAACAAAAAGGTTCAGGTAAAACTCCCGGCCTCTACGGCTCTATGGAAAAAGGATCTGAGAACAAGAACCTTGCACAAGATGATGAAGCAAGCTCAACAAGAAGCTGAACAATTGAGAGAACAAACAGTCCCTCGAGAGAAATATGAAGAGTTACAAAAGCAACTTCGGGATATTAGTCAGTCCGAGAGCCAGGTCTTCGAAGGATGGCAAAAGGAGCAAGAAAAGGTTGCCAAGGTAACTCGTCGATTAGATATTGTTGTTAGGCAGATGGACACTATGTGTTCTTTGTATAATGATGTTCTGACCTGTAGGGCCCCTGCTAAAAACTATGCTTTATTTTTGCTTGAACAATATTTACGATTAAAGATAAAAGTTGTTAGGGCGGGTGCCCCTATACAAATCAATACTGTTAATGATTTCATAGATTGTTGCAAGCATTATGGAATTAAGGTTCAAAGATTATTATGTGAATTTTAGTTGCATAACCTCGTGCTAGACCAGGAAACTGATTTAAATCCTGGCCCTTTTGTTGGGGACATACAATTGCAAGCCTTCGTTTCATTCAGGGTTAATCAGCTGAAATGGCTCAGAGCTTATAACACTTTTCAGAGACAGGAGAATAGCCTAGACTTGTGGGTGAGAGCCGAGCCTAGAGACCCAGTGCTGTTATGGAGAGCACATAGGAACCTTATGAGAACCCCGGGTGTTATGGAGACATTAGGACCCATGCACGAGGACCTAATCCAACACAGTCTAGAATATTTTATGACTATTAAAGACCTCGCCATCGATGCTGCAAAATTCCAATACCGGATTTCTAACCCAAACATCCAGCTCAGGGAACCGTTCAAATACGAAAATTTTGAGCTGGCTGCCAGCCGATTGAACCTTTATGGCGAGCGTATTTTGCAAGCAGGGCCATCCTGGTTAGGGTATCGATTTCTTAGTCCAATCATTTGGCACCCTGCACCCGGTTATCAGGCCTTGTATGAAATGCCTGAAGGTCAAACAAATCAGTTCTTTGATGACCTAGTTGCTCATCACGGTTGTAGGCCTCCACACGAGGTTCCCTCTCCGGCCTATTCTTTTACCGCCTTGCATGTCAACTATAATGTTTTCATGAGGGCATGAAACAGAGTAAGCTGGGGGGTGTGTGGAACGCTGGAAAGGTATGTTTTTGACAAAAAATTTAGTGACTTTTCAGTGACAATTGTAATCTTTTCTGCATCATGAACTCAAAGAAATAAATAATTTTAATAGAATGTGTGAGAATTAGTATGGAAAGCTTAATCGCTGATAATTGTCATTTTTCTATGCAGGAAAAGGTGGAAACGAAGAGTTTCCGTTCAAAAGGGAAAGACAAAGGAGGAATAACTGCTATCCCTCTAGAAGGGAACCGGATGCAAACGAGATCGAACAGATCGAAGCAGAACGACCCAGGAAAAGAAAGAAGGGATACCAATTCGGTGGAAAAGGGAAAGAAAAGTAAAGGATTAACAGCTTGGCGAATCCCTCAGGATCTTTGATCCTGAGGGATCGCTGTTTTACTTATTTTTGTTACCTAGATATCTCCGCCGTTACTTTTATAAAAAGGAACAACATCATTAAGAAAAAGGACTTTGATGTAATTTTCAGTTTCAGACTAAACTTTGATCATCGACTCTCACTGAGACTTGGTTTGTTGTATGTTTATTGATGCGTTAATATAAAAGACTGGGTGTTTATTTCATCTTTGCGTCTGGAGTAATCTAAGGCGGTGTACCGTTGGAAGCTAAGGGCCCAACTCCGAAGGACACTTGCTTTTGTATCATTATAACTTGATTTCTGCGTGGTTTGCTTATATTTATTGCTCAGTAATCTGATATGATTTTCATGTGCTATTCCATGCTCTGCTACGATTAATTCATCAATGGTTTCTTCAGGAAATTCATGTAGTGACTCTGTATTGTATGAGTGAATCTTTTCGGAGTTGATTGCATGTTATTGGTCTAAACCAGCTATTTCTGTTACAGAGCATTTGTACTGAATATTACTGTTATTGGATTCATTTGAAATCCTGATTATTGGAATCCGAAAAGTGATATTATTCTATTTGGAAACATAGTCGTATTCACCTTAATCGTCAGATTACTATATTAGCGTGTTGTATGTATATATGGTTGATTCTTGTTGTTCCATAATTCATCAGTGAGTGCTGTTCCATAAAGTACATTTCATCCGATTTTCCTTAAGAGAGAAGATTGTTATTTTATTGCAGAGTGTGAGTTTGGTTCAATAGAGCAAGTTTGGTTCTGACTCGCGAGACTTAGTTTATTTGATTGTTGTTCCATTTATTGCTGTTCCATTTTAGACTTGCTATTCCATTTCTTGTCTGCTGTTCCATTTTACTTTCTGTCGTTCCATTTACTTGCATTTGTTGTTTTGGTGTGAGAGAAGGTCTAAGGCTGTAGTGAGCCTCAGCAGTCGCTGCCTAGCTCCTAGACCTATGGTCCATGCTCTAATTTCCTTTCCATCAATTTCTAGAGGGATGGGTTATCGCTTCCGCACCCCTGACTGATAAACTGCCCTGTGTGGTTTTATTCTTTTAAAGTAATTTAGTCATAGTTTAGCATCTGTTTACTCTTGTATTTTCTGAACGCTGTACTACTAAGCATTACTCTGATGATTAGCCTCGGATTGAGATACTCTTTGCAATAGCAAAGCGTTCCCGGATTGACTTATTAATGTGGGATAACTAGAGGTGAAAGAGACCCTTGTTACAGCTCTACACCAACTAACATACGAATTAGGGTGATCTATTGACTCACCATCGGATTGTGCCAAAACTGCTCAAACTACCACATTCGATTAATCGACATGCACATGAAACTACTTCGACCAATCAGGAAACTTAAGTATGGGTGGTTTGACTAATTTATTTTTTAGCATATAGAATGACTCATTACACTCCTTTGACCTTATGAATGGGACATCTTTGTTTAGAACTTCTTATATGGGAAATATTATATAGAAGTAGTTTCTAATGAATCGTCTATAGAAACCAATATGGCCCAAAAATGTTGTGATTTTATTTTGATTCACGGGAGGTTTCAAATCTAAAAGTATTTTAATCTTTTCCATATCAACTTTGATTCCATCCTTTGATACAACATGACCTAGCAATATTCCAATGGGTGTTGCAAAGATACAATTTTTGATGTTCAATGATAAATGAATTTGTCTACATCTTTCCAACATTAATATGAGCCATTGTATATGATATTAAGAAATGTATAAATTGTCAATTCAGGAAAGTATACTTCCATTATTTTATAAATATATTCTTGGAAAGCTTTGATGAGAATTCGTTAAAATATTGTTGGAGAATTTTTGTGTTTAGAAGGCATTATCTGATAAGAAAAAGAACCAAATTCAGTGACAAACGTTGTTTTCTCCCTGCCTTCTTTTGCAATAGGAACTTTAATATACCTTAAGAAACCATCTGTAAAATAATAACACTCATGCCTTGCAACTTAATTTATGATTTTGTCGGCTAATGGGGTAGGAAATGGAACAATCATAGTTAATTTATTGAGCATGTAGTAATTAACACATATGCACATCTTAGTTGGGTTGTGATTTTTGGGCTCCATGACCATAGGAATTTCCCATTATGATGTCTAAATTAGGTAGATGATGCCAACAACAAGAATCCCTCTATTTCCTTTTGAACAATAGGATTATATTTGTGGTCAAGCTTGTTGGAGAGGTAAATCCCCTCTACGGATAGAGGCGATCCCTACTAGCCCAGCAAGGGTCTAGCAACAATCAGTCAATGCTACTATGCAAGTTCCTAATTGCAATTAAACAAGAGGTAAAGAACACCTACTTGGATTCCAGCGCTGTTGTTTGATGAAGAGATGCTACCTTCACTCCTCCGCTCCAGCTGGTCACAATCTCCCGCGATCTCCGCGAATAGATACCTACACACACGAAGAGGAACAAACAGAAGCGTGAAATCTAATAAAAGCAACCATACATCAGTCAGAAAGGATGTAATTCACATTTAACCATTGCATAGACAAATTAGAATGGAACAATAATAGTAGTCATCTATTATTAATCAAGCAGAGAAGAGTACAACCAAATGTTCTGACGTCGGTATCCTTCTCAGGAGGGGCCAGTCAGCAAGTGTCTCAAGCATTCACCTTTGGAAATGATTCTCCCAAGACAAGAAACTCTCTCTCTCACACAAGCAACACAACACAACCTTCCCTAAGCTATCATGCACTCCCACACGTATCACACCAAATACCTATAGTAGCAGCAGTCTGAGCACTATAAGCTCTACACAATCCAAGCTATTCCAAACTAGCTGCTCATGGTAATGGTAGAAGTTTATATAGGAGAAGGAGCCTCCTAAAAGGGTGGAAGGATGAGCTTATCTTCAAGGGAAGTAGTTGCAAAGGGTCGAACAGACATGCCATAGAAGGGAGTCGATACTCACAAGGCCAACAACCAAGTCTGGAGTTATCTGGAAGGCTGGCTGTTTGAACAAATTCGCCAAAACTGGATCAGCGCGGGTGCATAACTGGTCTGGCGCGCTGACGTCGCAATGACATAATGGAAAAGGCCATGTCAGCGTGGGTAGATAAAAACTGGGGCTGCGCTGGTCATGAAATTCGATCAGCGCAGGAAAGGCGTGTGCTTCCGCGCTGGCAGCGCTCACAGTCTGTTATAAAGCGCCAGTCATCGCGGATATTTTAGAACCAGGCGCGCTGATGAGGAAAACTTTGGAAAAGTGGGTTTTTGGCCAGTTCAGAAGGCATGAACTTGATTATTGTGAATTCCTAACACAGTAGGGTGACTGACAGGGAGACAGTGACAAATTACTGTGTAACAGATGCCCCCTAAAGCATGAAGACCGAGAGAGTGGGAGGGGTGAAATGCTTTACAACACTCGCCGAACTGGAACACCACCAGGAAGGACCGAATATCTCTGATAATCAAGTACATGCAGTCTAGGCATGGGCGCAACCATCCGAAAGACATGCGAAAAGGTCTGTGGAATGGATGCAGCCACCCAACTAAAGAGACCAAAATAATGATAAGGTATGGTCGCAGCCATCCATGAAGACTCAGGTATGGGCGCAGCCATCCATCAATGAGTCATGTAATGATCATCCACAAAATCGCAACCTGGACCATAACAGAGAGAGATCCAGGGTCCGTCGAGAACGTTTCGTCCCTGCCTCATCGTCCTTTCGAGGAGAACCAGGAACCGTTGGACGTTACATATGATCCCGTTACTCACGTTTTTCATGGGTGCCGGAATCCTCCCGGATAGCCCCAAGGACCACCCAATCAAGGCCAGCCGCCTTATGTGCAAACCCCGCAAGGGCAACCACTTTATGGCCCGCCTTACCTAGGATAATCTGGGGGCCCACAGGGACAACCCTACCCGGGACAACCCTCGGCCGTTGGAGGTCTGTCGTATTCATATCAAAGTCAACCTACTGGATATCCAGGGCAACCTGGTACCCAGCAAGGTTACCCAACTGGACAACCCGGGCAACCTTACATTCAACAAGGCCAACCCGGTTTCCAGCAAGGGTACCCATCTGGACAAACTGGGCAAGTTTATACTCCTCAAAATCAACCAACAGTCCAGCAGGGATATCCTCTTGGGCAGGGGGGGCAACCCTACGGTCAGCAGGGTCAACCCACTGCACAATCCATCCATCCTTCTGGGCAAGGGGGGCATCCTGCTATACAGCAAGGCCGACCCAATGCTCATCCTATGCACTAGGGGGGCAGCCTGCTATACAGCAAGGCCAGCCCTCTGCTCAGTCTGCACACCCTGGGGGGCAGACGGGCCAACCTTCTATGCATCAAGGTCAACCCGCTGTCCGCCCTAATCGTCCATCTGGACAAGCTGGCCAACCTCAGGGTCAACCAGCTGTTCAGCCAGCTCAGTCATCCGTTCCGCAAGGACAACCCTTGGGTCAGCGCGGAAAAACTGGGCAAGGTTCCCCTTGCCATGCGCTCCATTTTGAGTCCTTTTAGTAGCATTTTAACGGTGGAATTTGCCCATTTGGGCAAATTCTTTGAGCGTGGATGCGCTCTCGGTCAGCGCAGATTTCCCGCTCGGGACCGCGCAAATCGATTTAAAATTATACGTACCACCTTTTGGGTCAGCGCGGAAAACGCGTGTTGTTTCGCGCTGACCCAATGAAAAAACTGGGCAAGTCATTGATGAGGGTGCCTCAACCTGCATCATGTCAGTTGCTTGCTGGAAGGCTATTGGTTCTCCTACTCTGAGCTAGTCTCCTACAACCCTGGAAGCTTTCGATGGAAGAGAATCTCGTCCATATGGTATCCTCCCACGATTGCCTATCTCTTTAGAAGGGAAAACCGTAGAGGTAGAGGTTGAAGTTGTTGACGCTAATCTCACTTACAACCTCCTCCTTGGACGAAGTTGGACATATGCCATGCAAGCCGTGGCTTCCTCCTTGTTCCGTGTCATTCGCTTCCCCCATCAAGGAAGAATCGTCACGGTCGACCAGCTGTCCTTTTTTGCTTCCTCTTCTGAAGGAAATGTCCCATTCGTGGAGCATACCTCCAAATCGTTAGTGAGCGTGGGTGCCGGGCTGTTCAAAGATCCCTCATTGATGGGAGTCTTGCCCCTCCCACCTCCAAATCTCGCCCCTGTTAACATGATTTCAGTACGTTCTAATCCATGGGTTCTCCCTCCCTTGAATCAGGAAGACTCTTGGGGTGATATGATGCCGTTGAGTCCTGCCGAGCTCAACTACATCGAGATTGTCGCTGCATCGGCTCCCCCTCCTTAACCTACTTTTCTAAGCAGCGTTCCCGATTCATATGATCATTTCCCTTGGCTAGGAGATGAGGCCACTTCGGATCCCCTGAAGGAAACATTTCCCTCCGATGAGGCCATCATTGAGACTATGTCTCTTGAAGAACTCCCTTGGTTAGATCACCACCATCGTTCTTCGTTTCTCCCTCCACATTCGGAAAATGGTCGCATGTCTCGAGCGGTTTGCTTCATGTGTCCCATCTCCGCCTCTCCAAACACCTGTTTAGCTATATCAAGTGTCTTCGGAAGGCAATATGGGTAACATCACGCAGACCCAGCCTATCGACATCTCTGTCAAACCAGGGATTGTTGAGAATATTTTCATTAGCGTCACATGTACTCCTGAGGAAGTTCAACTTTATACCGCTTTATTTCGTGAATTCCGTGATGTCTTCGCATGGTCTTACGAGGAAATGCCCGGCATCGACCCTAGTATTGTGGTGCACGAAATACCTACTTATCTAGGCGCTAAGCCTGTTCGTCAGCACTTACGTCCAGTGCACCCTCAAAAGGTTGCAGCCATCAAGGCCGAAGTCGAAAAGCTTCTTTGAGCTGGTTTTATTTATGCCATCCCCCTCACGGAGTGGGTGTCCAATATAGTCCCTGTGAATAAAAAGCAGGGCACCATTCGGGTCTGTGTTGACTACCGCGATATCAATCGTGCCTGTCCAAAAGATAACTTTCCTACGCCTTTCATTGATTAGCTTATTGATGACTGTGCAGGAAGTGAGGTTTATTCATTTATGGACGGATTCTATGGTTATAATCAGATCAACATAGCCCCCGCAGACCAGCATAAGACAACTTGCATTTGTCCTTAGGGCACCTTCGCTTATAAGAAGCTTCCTTTCGGTCTCAAAAATGCCGGTGCCACTTTCCAGCGTGCGATGTCATATGCTTTTCATGATATTCGACACATCGTACAGCCTTACCTGGATGACCTCCCAGCTCATTCAGCTAAGCATCAAGACCATCCATCTCATCTACGTGAAATTTTTCTCCGCTGTCGACACTACCATATTCGACTCAATCCGCATAAATGTGTCTTCTGCGTAGAATCTGGCTGACTACTCGGGTTTATCGTCTCCCGGGAAGGCATCCGTCTGGATCCCCTCAAAGTCGAGGCCATTTTGAATCTTCCTCCCCCTGCCTCTTTGCTGCAATTGCAGAGCCTGCAGGGTAAAGCTAATTTTCTCAGACGATTTATTCCGAATTATGCCGAGGTGGCTAAGGGTTTCACACGGTTATTAAAGAGAGACACACCCTTTCTTTGGGATGCTATCGCCCAGGAATCTTTCGAGCGCCTTAAAGACCTTCTTGTCTCAGCTCCGCTCTTAAGACCTCCGAATTACCACCGTGATTACACTCTCTATCTAGCTTCCGCTGACACCACCATCGGCATGGTTCTAGTGCAGGATGATGATGCCGGCACCAAGCACGTTATCTACTATCTTAGTCGCAACCTTCTGGATACGGAAACTCGCTACGCATATGTCGAGAAGTTGGCATTGGCAGCTGTCTGCGCCGTCCAACGATTCCGGCATTATATCCTGTTGCACACAACGACCGTGATCTCTGACTGCAACCCCATGACCTACATTTTGTCGCGTCAGCTGCTGGGGGGAAAATACTCAAAGTGGATTGTGATCCTCCAAGAGTTCGACTTGGAATTCACTGCGGCCAAGTCTAAGAAATCTCTGGTCTTTGCTGAACTGCCCTGTTCCTTACCATCTCACTCTGCACCCTCTCTTTTGGAGGAGCATATCCCGGATGAAACATTGTTTCTCATCAGCACCCTTGACCCGTGGTACGGGGACATTATCGTATATTTGCAGACGTCTTCCTTTCGTCCAAATGTATCGAAAGATGCTCGATGGCGAATTCGTTACCAAGCTCAACCCTATCGCATTTTGGGCGATACCCTGTACCGCCTCGGCGTTGATTCTGTTCTCCGCCGGTGTTTGACTCTCGAGGAAGCTGAGCGGGTATTGAATGACTGCCACTCTGGTGCTTGTGGCGGTCACATGTCTGGATATGCTACCGCCCAGAAGATCCTCCGTGCTGGTTATTTCTGGCCTTCCATTTTCAATGATTGCATCCTTGCTGTACGTGCATGTCATGAATGCCAGGTTTACCACCGGAAGATGCGTGCACCTGCTGCACCACTGCATCCTGTTGTCACCGTAGGTCCATTTTCCAAATGGGGCATCAATTATATGTCCTGTAACCCTCGTTCGGCCGGGGGGCATGGGTACATCATCGTTACCGTGGATTATTTCACCAAGTGGGCCGAAGCAATGCCTACATTGAACGAAGACGGTTACTCGTTTCGGAGTCCCTCAGGCTATTGTCACGGATCACGGAAAGCATTTCCATAATCACATGATGACGGAACTAACGACCCAACTAGGCTTGCGTCAAGATAGTTCGACACCGTACTATCCACAATCCAACGGACAAGTTGAGGCAGTGAACAAAGTTTTGATCACTATGCTTCAACGCACCGTCAATACGCACAAGTCTAATTGGCATCTGATGCTATTCCCAGCCTTGTGGGCCTACCAGACTTCTATAAAGGACGCCACCAGTTTCACTCCGTTTCAGTTGGTTTATGGACTGGAGGCCACCCTTCCCGTCGAATGTGAGATTCCTTCGTTGAAATTAGCTATCGAGTTGCTTCCCAACACCACTCTGGTGGAGGAACGGCTTCTTTACCTAGAACGGTTAGACGAGACTCATCGTTTAGCTTCTCTAGCTATCGAAGCACAAAAGAAGAGAGTCAAGGCTCACTTTGACCAGAACATTCATCCTCGTTCCTTCGTTGAGGGAGATCTAGTACTGCTCTACGATCAAGCTAAAGATACGCTGGGGGCAGGAAAACTCGAATCCATGTGGCTAGGTCCCTATATCGTGAAAAGAGTTTTACAAAAGGGCGCATATGAGTTGATTGATTACGAAGGAAATCCTCTTGACAAGCCCCGCAACGGGCTTTATTTGAAGAAATATTATGCATGACTTCGTGCACTCAGTTTGTACATACACGTGTTTGGTGTGTTTTGTGTGCATGATTTCATGTTTTGCTTCGGTATGAAGGCGTGTTTGCCTCTTATTGTGTTTTCTTCTTCTTGTGCAGATGTCTAGTGCACCTTATGTTGGTTTCGCTGATGGTGCCTGCCGCAGTATTTGCAATTTGTCTTCTGCGGCGTGGGCAATCTATGATCCTCATGGAGAGTTGCTAGATATTCAAGGAGTCTGCCTCGGTCATACCACTAATAATGTTGCCGAATACAGTGCCGTAATTGAGCTACTAGCCGAAGAAATTGATCTCGGCATTCGAGCAATGATGGTAAACCTGGACTCCCAGCTTGTCGTTCATCAACTCAACGGGTGATATTTCGTCAGAGACCAATGTATCCTAAGGTTGTATCTACGTGTCAGATTGTTAGAAAGGAATTTTGACTATATCACATATCAACATATTCCGAGACGATTAAACACGTTGACTGATGCATTGGCAAATCATGTGTTAGACATACATTTGCGAAATAGATAACATCATACAAGAAAGCGTAGAAAGCATGATAGAATAAAGCATATGTAAATAAGATATTTCCCAAGCATAGTTTGCATGCGTGCTGTGTGTGCTTTTAAGCTTGCATTTAAAAAATTAAAATCTATGGGTCATGTGTTGTGCAATTCATACATAAGATTACATTTGTACTGAACATTTGCATAGCATAAACAAAACATCATCACATGTAACAAGATCCATCCAAAAATCGGTATGTATATATATATATATATATATATATCGTGTGGCGCACTAAGGCGATCAAAAATAAGTGTGTATGTCAAAAATAGAGTCACTATCCTCAGTACATCCAAGACATATGTCTCTCAAAACATCAGTGGAAATAAACCTAGGCGTCTAGTGTGCAGGGTTATGCTCTCTGTAGCATACAGCTGCTCGTGCCACCCGCCTCAAAAGGCGGTGCATCCTGGGTGCCACCCCCACTGTGTGGATCTGGTGCTCTATAGGAACCTCCTCGACCCCCTGGTAATCCGGCACTCCCTCCAGCAAACCCTCAAGGTTGCGAGCCACGGTCTCCGATGTATCCACTCCTGGAGGAACTAAGGCCAGGGCTCCAGCTTCTGGTCCCTCTCTCCGTGCCGTTGGGGCTAGGCCAACGGGTCTCACAGGTCCCACATCTGCATACAGTGACATTTATTAAGACATGTACATGAAAAACCAAAAACATCAAAAAATGTTAAAATGAGATCAAGTGACATACCTCCATCATCCCAATGCTCTCCTGCGGGCAGTGGCATGTCAGGGTCATTGCGGAAGTCCATGCCGACATATGGCCAGTCCTCCACAATGACAACCTGGCACTCTAGCCACTCTCTAAAATACACTCCCCAAGATACTGGGTGACCACCACCTCCACGCGGCATGACGCGGGCCCATCGACTAGCCCTCATCTCTCGAGGACCTCTAGGTGGATCCACAGCCATGGTCTGTAGCTGTAGAACCGGCACCCGCTCCAGCATGAGCGGCAGAAGGAGCGACCCATACGCGAACTGCTTCGTCTCTCCACGACGGCAGTTGCTTAGTTGCCTCTTCATACTAGCGGTCACAGCAGTCGCCCAGTCAAAGATGGTGGGCTGTAGGCACTCCAGAGCTAACAACAGTTGGTTCTTCGAGGCCTCATGATTGGCCAAGGAACCCACTGCCCGTGTCACTAGGAAGAGTATCGTGCAGAGAGGCATGTCCCGCACTGTCGGGATAGCAACCTTCCCGCTCCGTGTCTTTTCAGCTCCTGGGCATACTCTAGCCATCAGCTGGTCCAGAGTCTCGCCGCTGGGTCGCTGCCCCTCCAGGATGGGCCTCTGGCCCCGGCGCGACAAACCAGTCAAAAAATAGATATCCGAGGCATCGAACTCGATGTCTTGGCCGCGGATGGTGAATTTCTCATCTATTGGGTTCCAAGCTCTGATCAGGAACTCCAGCAAGTCAGGTTGCGCTCTCAGGCGCGGAGTCAGGAAGAACTTCAGGAAACCGCATGCCCGCATTGCATTCCGGCATTCGGCAAGTGCATATGCGGCTATATCTTCGTTATCGTGGGCTCTCTCTTGCCATACAAAAGCCATTGTGCCCTGCAAAGCCATGAAGAAACATTAGATCGCTGTTTGTGGAAAAATTTACGTTCATTTTATAAAAATTCATATTTTTCCGCGCCAGCGCGACTGTTTTAAAAACAGTCGCGCTGAAAATGGCGCCCCTGTGTTTTTTCATTGGGTCAGCGCGGAAGAACACGTGTTTTCCGCGCTGACCCAAAAGGTGGTACGTATAATTTTAAATCGATCAGCGCGGTCCCGAGCGGGAAATCCACGCTGACCGAGAGCGCATCCACGCTCAAAGAATTTGCCCAAATGAGCAAATTCCACCGTTAAAATGCTACTATAAGGACTCAAAATGGAGTGCATGGCAAGGGGAACCTACCTAGATCAAGCCGTTCGATGAATGGTGTCCGCACGAGGAAGAATTCGCTCCATCAACTTCACAGCTTCACAACGTTCTCGAAGGCTCAATATGGCAAAAATGACTATTTACCCTTCTATTTATAGTAAAAATGGCTCAATTAACTATAGATTTTTCAAATGTGGGTTTTGTCATGCTTTTACCATGGATTTAGCACTTCTGTCAATGTATTATGCATGTTTTAAGGTGTTTTTTAACATGTCGAACGGATTTATGCGGGTATTTTTACTGTGCAGGTCCTCACGATCGGTGAAGTCATAATGGTCCTAAAATCACTTGGTCCCAAAAAATGTCATCTTTGAGCTCTTTTCTGACATAAAACAAGAAAAGATGGCCGAGCTTCCTTTCAGCTCGTTAAAGGGAATGAGAGGCGGTCGTTTTAAGCTCTTTTTCCGACCGTGTAACTTAAAAAGATTGACGGGTGTTTGTCGTTTCGCACTCATTATCGGCTCTAAAATGACGTGTTTCCGACCGCTTTTTTACTTTTTCAGGTCGAAGGCACTATTTACGAAAATTACTCCTCGATCGTAGTGGTCGGGCAATTCTTTCGAGCATTGTTTTATACTTTTTTGGGCTCGAGAGACACAACTGTACGAAAAAGGACCCCCCTGGAGTCTCCTTTTCCGCTGTCTTTTTAGACTCTCTAAACAAGAAAAGACGTTGAGCTTTTCCTTTGTCAGGCTCGTTAAACACTTGATGACATCGGGCATTGTCGAAATGACACTCTTCAAGCATATGCTATCCCCGTCAAGCTTGTCATCCAAAAATAACCGGGGTACCTGCTAGAAATGGTGGGGAAAATGGAACTGCAATTGTTGCGTCGATAGTATGTCGCTCTTGAACATGGCACTGGTCTGCATTCGTGTCGGGTGGAATTTTCTCATTTTGTTTCACAACTGACCTCCATGGGTATGGGTTATTCTATTTGACCTCTCATTTGCTCATTGCCACCATCATCATACCCTCTGCTCATTTGATGTCAAATACTGCCAAATCCACTGTCGTGCCACCGATATGTTCAAGAGAAGTTGACCTCTGCAATAATACAACCTCATCTGCTATCTCACACAAATCATTTTACCTCTGTCTTGTGTCGATGATGTGGGAAACATTATGGCCCACCTTCGATCAAGGTCGCTTCCTGTCGACTTCAGCTCATTATCCAGGAAGGCGACTTAGAGACTCCCTCCAGGTGCCTTAGAGCCTGCATGCCTCAATGGCAGGTTCTTCGTGTTCGACGCGAGGTTTTCATCATTGGCCTTCGATCGAATGATTCCGTGGGTGTTCGACACCAGCTCATTGATTCACACACCGCGGATTGTACCTATAGTACCTTGAGGACCATTGTCATTATTGGTGGTACCTCTCGCGTCTGTTAACAGTTCTCATCATTGACTGGTAATCAGACGATGTTCATGCATGTTCGACTTCAGCTCCTATATTCGCATGCTTGGACTTGTACTTTGTTCAGATCGGGACGGAGCGCAAGACCCTGGATCTCTATTTGTTATGATCCAGGTTGCGATTTTGTGGATGATCATTACATGACTCATTGATGGATGGCTGCGCCCATACCTGAGTCTTCATGGATGGCTGCGACCATACCTTATCATTATTTTGGTCTCTTTAGCTGGGTGGCTGCGTCCATTCCACAAACCTTTTCGCATGTCTTTCGGATGGCTGCGCCCATGCCTAGACTGCATGTACTTGATTATCAGAGATATTCAGTCCTTCCTGGTGGTGTTCCAGTTCGGCGAGTGTTGCAAAGCATTTCACCCCTCCCACTCTCTCAGTCTTCATGCTTTAGGGGGCATCTGTTACACAGTAATTTGTCACTGTCTCCCTGTCAGTCACCCTACTGTGTCAGGAATTCACAATAATCAAGTTCATGCCTTCTGAACTGGCCAAAAACCCATTTTTCCAAATTTTTCCTCATCAGCGCGTCTATTTCTAAAATATCCGCGATGACGGCGCTTTATAACAGACCGTGAGTGTTGCCAACGCGGAAGCACACGCCTTTCCCGCACTGATCGAATTTCATGACCAGCGCAACTCCTGTTTGTATCTACCCGCGCCGACATGGCCTTTTCCATTATGTCATTGTGACGTTAGTGCTCCAGACCAGTTATGCACCCGTGCTGATCCAGTTTTGGCGAATCTGTTCCAACAGCCAGCCTTCCAGATAACTCCAGACTTGGTTGTTGGCCTTGTGAGTATCGACTCCCTTCTATGGCATGTCTGTTCGACCCTTTGCAACTACTTCCCTTGAAGATAAGCTCATCCTTCCACCCTTTTAGGAGGCTCCTTCTCCTATATAAACTTCTACCATTACCATGAGCAGCTAGTTTTGGAATAGCTTGGATTGTATAGAGCTTATAGTGCTCAGATTGCTGTTACTATAGGTATTTGGTGTGATAAGTGTGGAAGTGCATGATAGATTAGGGAAGGTTCTGTTGTGTTGCTTGTGTGAGAGAGAGAGTTTCTTGTCTTGGGAGAATCATTTCCAAAGGTGAATGCTTGAGATACTTGCTGTCTGGCCCCTCCTGAGAAGGATACCGACGTCAGAACATTTGGTTGTACTCTTCTCTGTTCGATTAATAATAGATGACTACTATTATTGTTCCATTCTCATTTGTCTATGCAATGGTTAAATGTGAATTACATCCTTTCTGACTGATGTATGGTTGCTTTTATTAGATTTCACGCTTGTGTTTGTTCCCTCTTCGTGTGTGCAGGTATCTATTCGCAGGGATCGCGGGAGATTGTGACCAGCCGGGGCGAAGGAGTGAAGGTGGCATCTCTTCATCAAACAACAGTGCTGGAATCCAAGTAGGTGCTCTTTACCTCTTTTTTAATTGCAATTAGGAACTTGCATAGTAGCATTGACTGATTGTTGCTAGACCCTTGCTGGGCTAGTAGGGATCGCCTCTATCCGTAGAGGGGATTTACCTCTCCAACAAAGCTTGTAAGGAATCTTTTTAATTAGCTTAGCTCCTGGGATGAGGTTTATTTTTATCTTCCAATTTTTTTTTTTACAATTTCCTTTAAATATTTATAGTCATGGGTGAATATGTCCTAATATTCTTTGAGAAAGTTGAAAATTCTTGTTATTTGTTTGTCTGACTAATAGTCACCAAGTCAGGAAATCTTTGGTTGATCATCATTTGATATGTTAACTTATTTTATCTTCACTTTTGCATCCATCTAGTTAGGTGCATTTGACTCGTCGAATCATTGGTTCCCAACTTTTATTTCTTGGTAACTAGGTGGAAAGTCTAGTTTCTCAACATTCTCAATTTCTTGCTTCTCAAGCTTTTACACCGATTTTATTATTTTGTGATTTTCTAGATGATCCTTCTTCCAACAAAAACTTTGGTCGGGGATAAGATATTCTTCCACTTCTAATGGCTAGGCATTTTCTGTCCTAATGTATATAATGTATATCACACGTATTACAAGTGAAGGAGACATTGATGGCTAATGTTTTATTGTTGGATGGTTTTTCCTTTATAAAATCCTTTAATTTCTAAATTGCGTCATTCAATTCTTTCTCCTTTAGCCTAAACTAAAAATACTTAATAAAATTATATTTCAAATCTTTCCATTATAAATATTTACCTTGAGCTTCTAATTTATACCACTTATTAGACAAGTCATCTAAATTATTCATAAACATATGAGGATAGAATCTCTCATCTCTATATCTGATCCTACTTGATTCCGACTCATATTTTTGTATATGAAGGACGAGGTCTTGTCGAAGGCTAAATATAGATATATTTTCTTGTGCGGAATTTTTTTGATCTCCAGAACATGCAATAAAATATGTCGTCAATGTCTTCCATGTTTAGAGTCGAGATGAGTGGGTATCCCACCATCTTTATGCTTGACCTGTAAAGGTTTGCACCAGAATTTTCATCCTCCCGTGTACGCCAATGGATTTTGTTACTTGTTCAACATGGTTAACAGGGGAATCCCATTCCTCAATCGAAGCATGTTACTAGAATATTGTGCTAAATCAGTTTGTAGTAGTGACAATGTTCCTCTCCATTTTTTTCTTTAAGGATAGGAACCACTTTAATAGAATAATAGGGTCAATTTTTTGTTGTTGGAATTGCTTCAATCATCTGGTATTATTTTTCTTTTTATTCATAGCTTTTAGCTTGCCACTCATAGAGATCTGTATCAGAGTTCTGACTGATGGAGAGAGGTGATCCTGTTAAAATTTTTCCAAAGGCATTCAATTTCACATTGTTCTGATCTTCATGTAGCACTTGGTACAATCTTCTTGTTTTTTATTTTTCTTTTCAAGCTTTGACCCATGGATTTCCTTCACGGTGTTCCAAAGGAATAATGATTTTATTTTCATTAAAGCTAAGCTTAATTCTATCTTTCTCTAATGGGATATTTTATTTCATCCTTTGTCCCCATGGCCTACTGATTAGTGCAAGATATGTCGATGTTTTGTCAACTAGGTCAATGAACTAAAAACTAGCTATTCATGGGATGCCCATTATTGAAGTTTTTATTGGCCTTAATGTCCCAATAGGTTCAATGAAACTTCGATCAACAATTTTAAGATAATTATTCATCCTATGTAGATTTGGTCTTCCCATGCTAATCCATGTTTCTCAAGGGAGTATATTAACTTGTGACCCAATTTTAAAAAGACTTGTCTTACCATATATCCATTTATCCTTAGGTTGAGTTTTGTATCATGGTCTTCAAACTATTTCCCTTGTGATAGTTGTTGTACATTTTTACATTTCTCTCTGCTTTCATTATAGTCTTTTAGCATGTTAAAAATATCTAAAAGATGTCCAAGTGAATATTTTTCTTTATAAGCTCCAAAAATTCTTCTAGTATGACATCCTTTGATAGTTTTTGTGAGTCAACTTATTTTGTAAAGAATTTTACTACTCTTATCATTGTGTCATTTTGTCCCTGTATATCTGGGTGCTTAGTCATATTTTTTTCCGATCGAATATTTCTAGTTGTGATTATCATCTCTTACAATGCCTGGCCTTGTAACAACATAAATATTTTTCAAATTAAAAATATCATGTCTTGGGACAGTTTGGAATAAATTCACAGTTCTCTTATTAAAAAAAAATCAATAATCTTGGGGAAATTTTTGAAGGAATGATCCCCAAAGTTGCACATATTGTAGAAGCATAATTCAGTCTTATCCTTTAATGGGAATTTTGGGGTTGTGTGACCCTCCTACCAACAAGTGAAGCAACAAAGCCTTCCTCAACCTCAACCGTGACCTCAATCTCTACTGTTGTATCCCCCTTGTCAACCACCATATCCTCCTCGACTGTTTCCTCTTTTGTCATATGTTGGTGGCTCCTTAAACTGATGCACGGTTTGTGTATGATAGACAATATGATAATTTAGCTTTTTATTTCCATTGAGCAGACATTCTTTTGTTTAGTGGGTTTTTTCTTAACAAATGGTGCACCATTTAGGCTTAGAGTTATGAACATTGTATTGACAATATTTAGTTATATGATTTGAAGCAATTTGACAGATATCACAATATATGTTAGATTGTATCTGTTAGACATCCTAATCAAAGTAGTTTGAAAATTTACAAGTATCCTTAGTGTGTCCTTCCATCCAACAATTAGTCCACCATAAGTTTTTATTTATAAGTTTCAAAGCCAAAAATGAATTTTGTAGTTTCTCAATTTTTTCTTCAAGTTTATTATTAGTTGATGAGATAGTCAACTCACCTTCATCACCTGTTTTAATACACTGGGCCAACTTGAGAACCTTTTCACAAGTTTTAAATTCATGCATTCTCAGTGGGTTGTGAATATTTTATAGGATACTAGCCACATACCATTGCAATAATAAGTGTTCATCAACGATATATGGGATGTGACTCAATAAGTCTTTAAATATTTTATCATATTATCTCACTATTTCATTGGGTTGCTATTTAATTTCCTTTTACTTCTGTGCTACCAGATGTTTTACATCTTGGCCCATGAAGAAAGTGAGAAAGTTGGTTTTTAATTTCATCCTTTGATTTTGGTTGCTTCTCAATAAGATTCATGAACCATATTAGTGCATGTTTCCTCAAGGCTGCTACAAATTGAGCCCTTTGTTTATCCTTATCAGTAATTTCATTTTTAGATAAGAATTTATCACAAACAAACCAATGCCTTTTTTGATCTTCATCACCCTCATAGAGGGGTATTTGGTATAATCACATTTTACTTAACAAAGTTTTTGATGTTACAAAAGTTCCAATATTACTTGACTGGTCATTAACGGTATGATCAACAGCGGGTCAATTGCTCAAAGACATGTTTCTTCCTTGCTTGTCGATGTTGTCTTTCAAGAACAACTCATCGGTGTTGAACACTTTATCTATATATTAGGAAAACCATGTTAGAAATCAATTTTCGAAGAAATGAAATACACAAAATATTGCGGAAACACAAATACATAAATGCATAAAATAAGAGAGACATAGATATATGTGGTTCACCCAATTTGGGCTACGTCCACAGAGAAACAACTAGTCCTTCCTTTTATATTATACAACAAAATGAATAGATACAACTTACAGTAGATCCACCATAATTTTCTCTTCACTCTCCTCTCTCTCTCTCCTAGAACAATAATATACAACCATAATACAATTCCCTCATATAAACTGAGGGTTGCCTTCTACGGTAAAAAACCCTAAATTAACATAACTTCTACTGTAAGATCATCTACCCATTGAATGACCCAGAGGGGTGTATATTCTTCCTGGGGTATACATTTGGCTGAAACAAAGACCTCTAAATCAAGAAGATAACCAAGCTATGTTACACTTCATTTTTTCACCATGAGACTTGACTATTAAAATTGATCTCTCGTCATCCATAAACATGTCCCATTACACTCCCTTAGAGGTCAAACAATAAAAAACCCTTGAAGAAGCTATGAATTTGGGAAAAATAGATTTATAAGTTCTTTTATATGACCTGCACACTTTTCCTAGTTAGTTTATGCTCATTTGCAGTTTCTATCCTTTAAACTTGCACAAAACTGTGATCTGTCTTCTGTTATAGACCACACACACAACTCAAAGAAAAGTAAGAATAAAAAGTCAATTCCAGAAGAATTGTTGGGTGAATATATCGCAACTGAAAGCTTTTGGGTCATATCTATTTGAGCCATACACCTTAGATCATGGAGCTAATTCGGTCTCATGAACGAACCCTAATTCTCCAATTAGAGGATGTCATCCTTCTCTTTTGGATCTAAAACTTCTTCCTCTTGGCGTATAATTTGACTACAGGCTAGAGGGATTGGGAGGTTTAGAAAAAATACACTTATGCTATTGGATTTATATTTGAAGTCTTATCATCTAAGGAGAGGATTAGAGGCATTTGGGAGGAACCTCATGACACCAAGGTATAGGTTGTAAGGTTCTTCTTTATCGTTGAATTACTACAAATGAATTCCTTTTTCCATTGTATTATCTTACTGAGATGATGAATGATTTATGTCGCTTTTGATATTCATTAAGATCATTTCAACATTCATTATTAGATTAAGATTGTTTGAATTTTCATGTTGCATATTCCTTTGATATTTCTTATGTCTATGATTGCAGGTATTTTTGAGAATTCAAAAGTTGCATCGAGATGGAGTAGGGATCTCCATCAAGCATTTCACAAATAGGTAAGAGGGTTATTCTCCTACTCTTGTATTTACAAATCAAACGAAGTGAGATTAGGAAAAGAGCTATTCAATTATATGTTTGTTTCTAGTTTCCTTTAGGATCTAGGGATATTTCTCTTGTCAACAAGAGGGATTTATCCACTTAACATGCTCCACACCCAACAATCTCCCAGTTGGAGACTGATCAAAGCAACTTCATCGCTACTTCGCTTGCTAGACAATGCTTCCACTTTGGACCTATTTGTTTCTCATATTCATAATCATACTTGAAGAACAATTTAAACTAAGAAAAATCTTAGTTTCTCCCTGCTTACAACTTTTGTTAACATACCTGCAAGATTCTAGCTAGTGTGTACCTTTTCCAAATTCAATTGTCCATCTTCCAACACTAACCATACGAAATGGTACTTGAGCTGTATATCTTTAGTCTTGGAATGAAATGTTGGGTTCTTTGCAAGATGACTGGCACTTTGGATGTCACTCCATAACCTTCCCATCTCTTGCTTCTTTCCCAACTCATCCATAAACCTTTGTAACCAAATTGTTTATTTACTAGCCTTTGTAGCAGCAACATACTCTGCTTCTATTATTGAAAGTGCAACAATGTTTTTCAACTTTGAAACCCAACTGACAGTTGTTCCATCTACAATAAACACATACCCTATGGTGCTCCTCTCGTTATCTCTATCACCTACCATATTTGCATCAACATATCCCTTTAGAGCAATGTTTTAACCACCAAATCATAATACTTGATTTGTGGTACCTCTCAAATACTTGAGAATCCACTTCACTGCCATTCAATGCTCTTTTCTTGGATTGTCCATATACTTTCCTACAACTCCCACTGCATGTGCAATATCAGGCCTTGTGCAGACCATTGCATACATCAACCTTCCAACTACTGATGCATATGGAACTTTACACCTATAATCCATATCTTCGTGACTCTTTGAACACATCTCCTTAGTTTGAAATGGCTAGCCATAGGTGTACTAACTATTTTTTCATTCCACATATTAAATCTTTTCGAAACCTTTTCTATGTACTCACTCTGAGACAATGTTAATTTGTGTTTTTTCTTGTCTCTAGTTATTCTCATACTTTGTAGCACCCAAATCCTTCATTGTAAATGAATTTGCCAATTTTTCTTTGAGCACATTTATTCCCTACAGGTTAGACTCTGCGACAAGCATGTCATCTACATACAATAGTAATATAATATAGATTCCATCATTTTGTTTCTTAAGATAAACATAATGATCAAAAGGACATCTAGTATAACCTTGTTTAGACATAAACCTATCAAATTGTAGATACCATTGCCTTGGAGGTTGCTTTAGGCCATACTATCTCTTCTTCAACTTGCGCACTAATTTCTCCTTCCCTTTGACCTCATACCCTTGTGGCTATTGCATATATATTTCTTCCTCCAAATCCCCATGGAGAAAGGTTTCCTTTACATCTAACTACTCAAGATGCAAACCTTCTATTGCCACTAGATTTAAAATATTTATGATTGAAGTCATTTGAACAACAAGAGAAAATATTTAATCAAAGTCTATACCTTTCTTTTGTGCAAACCCACTCACCACAAGTATATAATTATACCTGTGTTTACATCCATCTTCTTCATTCAACCTATAAACCCATTTATTATGAAATGCTATTTTACATATATACAAATTTACTAAGTCCCAAGTCTGGTTATACATCAAGGACACCATCTCTTCTTCCATGAACTACTCCCACTTCTTCCTAGTTTCTACCTACATTGCTTCTTCATGTTGGGTTGTGTTATATTCTTTCCACGACTAGCCCATGTAGTTAATTGGGGGGTTAGAGGGGGGACAGAGCCTCCCCTTCGTTGTGCCAATTGTGTAGCGAGGGGGTCACAGGGGGTTTGAGGGCTGCAGTTAACCCCACTCTATGGGGCTGCCCCAGAAAATTTTGGTTTTGGAACCTATGTTAGGATGGGCAAACTCACCTATGGTTTTGTGCATGATTTTCACACATGTTTTTGGACATGATGGTTTTGGGTCCATGGTTTTGGACGCAATGTTTTTCGGTCCATGGTATTGGATGCTTCTACATGTATAAATATGTATTATAATGTTGAAAGGAAAATAATGAAAAATAAAGTTGGTAGTCTCGATTTTGGGATCCAAGGGAAAATCTATATGTATATGTGTATTATGTGTTATGCTCTCGTATTGTTTATTTTATGTGTTTTAGAATTCGTACGCAGGTAATTTCTATACGGGGTTAAAACCTACATTTGGTATCGGAGTTGTTTTGGCTTCAAGGGGACGCCTTTGTTGCTGAGGGGTTTCGCTCGAGCCTATGGTAGACCTTGTTGGATGGGAGATCTACAAGATCGATTCTGGTCATGAAAGAAGATGGTGAGCAGTGGAAAGATAGAGATCGAGAAATTTAATGGTCAGAGTTTTGAGTTGTAGAAATTCAAGATGGAGGATTTATTGGTGGATAAAGCTCAGTGGATCATGGTAGATCCGAGTATTAAACCAACAGGAGTGTCTGATAAAGAATGGAAGAAGTTGGATTAGAAGGCAAAGAGCATAATACAATTGTGTGTCTCAGATTCACTATTGCTGAATGTATTAGGGGAAGCTTCGGCGAAGGCTTTGTGGGACAAGTTAGGGACTTTATACCAGTCTAAGTCTCTGGTGAATAAACTATTCCTGCAAAAAAAGCTGTATAACCTGAGGATGAAAGATGGAGACTCGATGAAAAAGCATCTGAATGTATTTAATACTATGGTAAGTCAGTTAGCATCTATTGATATTAAAATTTTAGATGAAGATAAGTGCATCAGTTTGTTGTATTCTCTACCAGATTCATGGGATAGTCTGGCTATTGCAATAGGCAGCAATGCAACTGCCTTCTAGTTTGATGAAATAGTCTCATCCTTGTTGACAGAGGAGATGAGATGGAAAAATATGGAGAGCCAGAATGGTGATGCCTTGTCTGTACGAGGAAAAAAACAAAAATAAGTCATCGAGTGGGAGATCTAAATATAGAAGGATATCTAAATCTCTAGGAAAACTTGTAAAGGTGGTGTGCTGGAAATGCGGAAAGGAAGGGCACTACAGAAGGGACTGTAAATCTAAAGCTCCTGATAAAGGAAAGGGATATGATGATGTTCCTTCTGCAGAGGCAAAAACCACCTCAGATGAAGGTGGGGATGTGTACTTGGCTTCTTCAAGTACACATGTAGATCATGAGTCATGGTTGATTGACTTAGGTGCATCCTTTCACTTCACTCCCCATAGAGAGTGATTTTGCAAGTATGAGAAATACGATGGTGGTGATGTATTATTAGGGGATGATAAGAAGGATAGAATCATTGTTCGTGGAAAAGTAAAGTTGAATTTTCAAGGTGGAAGGGTTAGAACACTTCTGAGTGTTTTGCATATTCCTGCATTGGCCAGAAATTTGATTTCTGTAAGCAAGTTGGATGATGCAGGTGTAAAAACAGTGTTCACGAAGGATACCTACAAGATGGTTCGGGGAGCACTGGTATTGATGCGGGGAGTTCGGATTGGAACTCTGTACAAGCTGCAAGGTAGCACGGTTGTTGATGGGTGCAACAGTTCTGTGGCTCCTGAAAGTGGAGTAGAAAATCTAGTGGTCTCTGAAGAGAAGACCATGCTTTGGCATCAAAGGGTTGGACATATTGGAGAGAAGGGCCTTCGAATACTTAATGGTAAAGGTATGGTAGAATGTATGAGTAATAGCTCTCTAGATTTTGATTTCTATGAAAATTGTGTATATGGGAAGCAGAATTGGGTGAGTTTCCCCTCTAGTGGTAAGAGGGCGAAATATATATTAGAGCTTGTGCATAGTGATGTGTTTGGACCTGTGAAGGTTCCATCACTGAGTAAGTCTATGTACTATGTATCATTTATAGATGACTTCTCAAGGAATACATGGATATATTTCCTTAAGAAGAAATCTGAAGTCTTTGACAGGTTTACAAAATTCAAGGCTTTGGTTGAAAACCAGACAAAGAATAAGATAAAGGTGCTGAGGACAGATAACGATGGAGAGTTTTCTAGTAAGGAATTTGAAGAATTCTGTAAGAGGTGTGGTATAGCATGACAAAAGACTACTCCATATACACCTCAGCAAAAATGAGTTGCAGAAATAATGAACAAGACATTGATGGAAAGGGCAAGAAGCATGCTCAGTGGTGTCAGGTTAGGATAGGAATTCTGGGCAGAGGTAGTGGAGATAGGATGTTACCTGGTCAATAGATCACCTTCATCAGTGTTGGAGGAAAAAATTCCACAAGAGGTATGGACTGGTAAGAAACCCTCTCTTTCACATCTGAGGGTATTTGGCTGTGATGCATATGTACATGTTCCAAAGGAGAAATGAACCAAGTTGGATAGTAAATCTGAAAAGTGCATATTTATTGGGTATAAGGATGGTTTAAAGGGTTATAAGCTTTGGAACCCATTAACAAGGAAGGTTGTGTACAATCGAGATGTGGTGTTCGGAGAGGTGAAAGATGTTATTAAACATGAAGTCCAACCAAAGGAACCTGAGAAGATAGAGTATGAGCTAAAGGAGGAAGAATTAGACTCTACAGCAGAGGAGGAATCAGAAGATGAAGAGCCACAAACTCTAGTTGTGAGAAGATCAATTCGAGAAAGAAGGCAGCCAGAAAGGTATAGTTCATCTGCTTTCTATTCAAATTTTTCTTTATCTATTACTGATGATGATCCCAGAAATTTGAAGGAAGCAGTAGATTCAGAGGATGGAAAACTCTGGAAAGAGGCCATGGTTTATGAAATGGATTCTTTGCACAAAAATGAGGCTTGGGATCTGGTGGAGTTGCCAGCTGGAAGGAAACCCATTGGCAGCAAATGGGTGTTCAAGAAGAAGACAAATGCAGAAGGAAATGTGGAGAAATACAAAGCGTGGTTGGTAGCAAAAGGTTATTCCCAAGTGCTGGGAATTGATTTTGGTGATATTTTTTCTCCTATTGCCAAGGTAACCTCTATTATATTACTTTTATCTGTTGCTACTACTTTTGATTTTGAGGTAGAACAGATGGATGTGAAGACAACATTTCTTCACGGGGATCTGGAAGAGGAAATCTACATGAAGCAACCTGAAGTCTTTGCGGTGAAGGGTAAGAAAGAACTGGTATGCAAGTTAAAGAAGTCTTTGTATGGGTTAAAACAGTCACCAAGGATGTGGTCTCAGAAATTTGATACATTTATACGGGGACTTGGCTTCAGTAGAAGCAAAGCAAATCATTGTGTGTATTTTAAATTAATTGGTGACCATGTTATTTATTTGGTCTTGTATGTGGATGATATGTTGTTGGTTGGAAATGACAAAGAAATTATCTAGGATTTGAAGACCCAAAAATCCTCCAAATTCAACATGAAAGATCTTGGTGCTGCAAACTATATTTTGGGCATGGAAATTAAAGGATATCAGGCAAAGATGAAGCTTTGGTTAAACTAGAGGAAGTATGTCGAGACAATATTGCAGAGATTTAATATGCAGGATAGTAAACCAGTGAAGGTTCCTATTCCTGTAGGTGTAAAGTTATCTGCTGAATAGTGTCCCAAGACACAGGTTGAGGAAGAGAACATGTCCCGTGTTCCATATGCAAGTGCAGTCGGTAGCTTGATGTATGCAATGGTCTGTACTAGGCTAGACATTGCACATGCAGTGGGAGTATTGCGCAGGTTTATGTCAAAACCAGGAAAGGAGCATTGGACAACAGTGAAGTGGGTTTTTAGGTATTTGCGTGGCACTAGTGATTATGGTTTGTGCTACCAAGGAAGACCATGATTGGAAAAAGTTTTGGATATTTGTGGCTTTGTTGATGTAGACTAGGCTGGAGATTTGGATCAAAGAAGATCTACAAGTGGGTATGTGTTTAACCTATTTGGAGGTGCAGTCAGTTGGATGAGTAAGAAACAATCTGTAGTGGCACTATCAACTATAGAGGCAGAATACATGGTAGCCACTCATGCAAGCAAGGAAGCAGTTTGGTTGCAGAGATTGTGTTCAAGTATGGGGTTTGTACAGGGGGCTATAAGGATAGGCTAGGACAACCAAAGTGCAATTTTCTTGGCAAAGAAACCTGCATATCATTCAAAGACAAAGCACATTGATGTTTAGTATCACTTTCTGAGGGATATGATAGAAGACAAAAAGGTGATGCTGGTAAAGGTGGACACTTTGAAGAATACTGTAGATGCATTGACAAAATGTATGAGCTTTGAGAAGTTCTCTTGGTGTAGAGAAACAATGGGAATTACAGGGCTGAATAAATTACTAAGCTCTGTTGTGGCCCCCTGTGGAAAGAAAACAACAAGTGGGAGAATGTTGGGTTGTGTTATATTCTTTCCATGACTAGCCCACGTAGTTAACCGGGGGGTTAGAGGGGGGGGCATAGCCCCCCCTTCGTTGCGCCGATTGCCTAGCGGGGGGGTCACAGGGGATTTGAGTGGTGCAGTTAACCCCACTCTATGGGGTCTAGGGCAGCACCTCGAAAATTTTTGTTTTTGGAACCTATGTTAGGTTGGGCGGACCCACCTATGGTTTTGTGCATGATTTTCCCACATGTTTTTGGACGTGATGGTTTCGGTCCATGTATTTGGACACGATGGTTTTTGGTCCATGGTATTGGATGCTTCAGCATGTATAAATATGTATTATAACAATGAAAGGAAAATAATGAAAAATCAAGCTGGTAGTCTCGGTTTTGGGATCCAAGGGAAAATATCTATGTATATGTGTTTTATGTGTTATGCTCTAGCATTGTTTATTTTATGTGTTTTAGAATTTGTATGTAGGTAATTTCTGTACGGGGTTAAAACCTACACTTCATATCTTTTTGGTTCACTAGAATCAGTCAAAAACACATAATATAACAAAGGAGAGTATCGTTCCAGGGGTCTACTTATCCCAGTAGATCTTCTAACACCACTTTCAGGTGTTTGAGGTGTCTATTGTTGTTGTGGTTGATGTTGTTGTTGTGGTTGTTGATCATTATGATTTTCATGAACCTTTACCTTTTAACTGATCTCATCAAGCACTGTGTATTATTTTTTTCCTTTTCTTGCTTCTTTCCCTGCATCTGATCCTTATACAAGACCTTTTCATTGAATATGACATCTCTACTCTTAATTATTTTTTGATTTTCATAATCATATAAGAGATAACGAAAATCATTAACACCATATCCAATGAAGGTACATTTCTTTGATTTTGTCACAAGTTTTGTTCTAGTTTCTTTATTAATGTCAACACAAGCTTCACAAATGAAAAGTATTTAAAAACTAGTAGTTTACCTTTTAACCTGTCCATGCCTCTGGAACACCACCATCCAAGGAACTTGAAGGCCCTCTATTTACTATATAGACAACAATATCTACAACGTCTACCTGAAATTGTAAAGGCAATCCTGCATGCAATCTCATGCACCTTGCATGCTTCATGATTATCCTATTCATCCTTTATGATAGAAAATTGTCTTGTGGTGTCCATGGAATTGTCTTTTCTATGTGAATTCCATGCTCTAAACAATAGTTATCAAACTCTTTGTTGTAGTATTCACCTTCATTTTCTAACATGAGACACTTAAACTTCATTATTGTCTCATTCTCAAACAAATATTTCCATTTCTTGAAAGTATCAAATACATTAGATTTATTTTGAATACAATAAATCCAGGTTTTCCTAGTTGTATCATCAATAAAACTAACATAATAGTGAAAGCCACCAAGATATGATACCTGAGTAGGTCCCCATACATTTGTATGCACAAGCTCTAATTTTTTTCTCTTCTTTTTCTTCCCAACTCTAATAAATATGACTCTCTTATGTTTTCCGTATACACAATTTTCACATAAATCCAAATCAACCTGCTTCATACCTAGAAACAAATTTCTTGAGTGAAGAATATGCATCCCCTTCTCACTCGTGCCTAAGCCTATAATTCTAGAGTGTTGTATCTACTCCTATGGAGGTTAAAGCATTAACAAAATTAGAAATACATAAATAAAATGTACCAACCTTTTCTCCTTTTGCTATTACCAAGGCTCCTTTAGTGACCTTCAAGGTTTTTCCCTGAAAATTAGTTACATAGCCTTCACCACCTAACTGCCTAGTTGAAATTAAATTTTTCTTCAGATCTGGAACATACCTTACCTCCTTTAATAGATATTCTTTCTTCTATTGCTTGTTCTTCACAAAAATAGTCCAAAATCAACTCAACCCACTTGTGAAAATTCATTTGACCATTGTTTGATAGCTTCAATAAAAGTTAGACATCAAATTCACCTTCAGGTTTTTTCATGACAAATTTGGTCAAGAAATTTCTTGATTTCCATCAGGGAACCTTGAATAAACCATTCATGCGCTTCTATGAAACAATTGGTTCTCTCTTCTATTAATGATAATCTATTCCTTCTCGCATAGTTATTTAGGTAGTTATTGATTTTTGTCTCACACATCAATTGTCTATCTTCCAAGGTTAACATTGACGTTTGCATATTCTTTATGACTCGAGTTTAGAATTATGAACAATAGAACCAATGTTGTAATATAGGGAAACATATACATGGTTACTGATAGTAAAGAGATGATCCAGATTGGATCATTATATTTTTTGTCATCCATCGCATTACATTTAGAATGGAAAAGTGGAGGAATCATCTTATGGAACTGTTTTTACCAACGAGACCTAATTTGAAAAATGGGGTATGAAACCTTCTGGGAGCATTTTGAGGCATCAAACGACATTTTTTGGGGTAAAAATTTTCCACTTTGGCACCATGCCTTTTCTTTAGCTATTCCACACCCAGAGACCTTTTCAACGATGTAAGAATTAGGTCAATTGAAGTTAGTATGTGAAAGTTATGCAACTCAAAGGTTGAACTTTCTGTTTCCACCACCATGGTTCGAGAGGATGCTATGTCAACCCCCATTATTCATGGAAAAGGGGCTAGCCACGTGTTTTTGATGTAAAAGAATCTAGAAGAGTTTATATTGTACCTCTGGTTAAGAGTTGATGTAGTCAAACTTAGCTACTAGTAGGTTATTGGGCTGTGTTATAACTGGGCCAATATGAGGAAGAGGCAATCCATTCTTTTGAGAGCATTTTGTTCCATAACTGAGAAAATGCAACCAAGAGAGATAGGAGGTAGAGAAAAAAAAGAGGATCTATGCATTGTAGCATCCCATGAGCCACATGCCTTTAAACTTCTTTGTATATGCATCCATATTTCCAGATAGAGAAATAGAGCGAAGCAACCTTACCTTCCATCTGGGTTTTCTCTTGAAAGGGTTTCCCGAACCATATCTTGTCTTATGTGTGTGTGTGTTTGTGTGTGAGATTGCTTTTTTTTTCTCTATTTTTTTGCATAATTTCCATTCACATGCATGCACTAATTATAGCTTAATCTATAGATACTGAAGTCTAAATAAACTATAATAGTCAAGAATTTTCATATTCCTAATATAATATTATGATATTCGATGTGCCAAACTATCCAATGGAATATCCACGACAGTTTAAAGATAAATACATCAATCATTCACATATAAAATCACATAAATAAAGAGATAAATAAGATACACAAGTAGTGGAGAACCAACAAAAGCACACTTTATATTATATCACTTAAAAACCAATCAAACTAATACATTGGTGCATTCACAAATATTTATACCATGTCGAGACAATTACAACAATTTAATTTTCTGAATAGATGCTAGCTTAATCTAACTTTAGTTATCATCATAACAAGCATGTCAGTTTGTTGACGGTGCTAGACCCATCAACATGTCAGGGGATCTCCCCATTAGGAAGTCCCAATTAGACCTCAGACCATTTGGTGTAGGAGGGCCAGCAGTGGTTCGTACGGTAATGCCTTAACCATGGTTCTGCATACAGGTAAGTAAGAAGTCCCTGTTGGTAGCAAGGGTGTGACATATGCGGTAAGACAAGGAAGGTGCATGAGCGGTTCTAACATGCGGAGGGTGAGGTGAGTGCATCCCTTGGAAACCTATGATAGCATGAAGTTAAGAAGGTAACACATGACCAAAGATGCATCACAACATGGAAGGAAAGTTAGCCAGCAATCCAAAGTGATGGTTAAACCAACAATACATTTCAGAAAGATTCATACATACATATACAAAAATAGCTACACATGCATGCATAAGAAAACAAATACATATATAATTTAGAGTAATCAAGATAGCTGAAATACAATACAACATATTCATGAAACATGTTGGCTTTGTTATATTAAGAAGTGTAAGTTACAGTCATACAATACATCCATGTCCAACCACTAGTTCTGACAATGGAACGTTACAACCACAACCGCCTTCTCCTCCAAAGAGATATACTAGCTCTGTGCAGTGGAGAAGACAAGGCTCGTTACAATATTGTCCAAGCTCTATCTAAGATAGTCTTATTAGAAGCTTGGTTGATCAAAAAGCCTATACAATGAGTTATGAGGGACTATTTATAGAAAAGGGTGGGGTGGCCCTTGACATTCCCCTTTATGACAATTAATCTACCCTCATGACTCTTCATTTACTCTATGACTATTACATCCAATTACCGACACTTGAAACTACACTTGACAAGACTTTACATTACAATGCACATGTACCCATGTGAGACAAATGGCTTGAGAAAGCCATGCAAGACATCACTATGACTCAGATAATTGTTGGAAGACCAGCTCTTTGACATCCTCACGGTGGTCGATAGTAGTGAACTAATGCCAAGCTTGGTAGTCCGTGATGGTGTCCATGTACTCTAAGGTGACATCTTTTTGGAAACAAACTCTTGTCTCCATACCATCCAAGTACACTTCTCGAGCTCCTCTGTCTAACTCATCTAAGAGCATGCACATCATTTTCTTGAGTGTGACCTGACCAGAAACATACTTGTGCATGTTGTCTGCACTAATTGACAAGTCTGGGTTGGTGGTTATGCGCGTCAACTCATCAAAGTACGAGTTAATCTCTAGTTGGACCCATGAGTTTGTCTTCGCCTGCGTGAGTGTCTTAATAGATGGGATCACATGTGTGTGCACCACAACATCTATATTCTTGAATACATGTACATGGGAAGCCTATAGACTAGTGATGAGGTACGTGATCTCTTCATAGTTCCATTAGTGATGAGGTACATGAGCTCTAGCCTTCATCATCTTGGGCAAGTGAAGCAGGGCTCCCCTGTATCTCATCATTCACGTTTACATGTAATTAATAGCAGCACGCATGTTTGACATGATACGTGATCTTCTAGCACATCGTTGTTTCCAACCATTGACGACTACCTTATGCATGGTACCAAACTTGGAATACAATGCCCACATGACTGTGTCAAGGGACAATACTTCATCCAGTATTACCTTCTTCATTATGCTCATGTGGATGTTGTAACCAGTTTTCCTCCCTACTTGGCCATCTATAGCTCCTTATCCATTCGCTTGTTCTCAACTATCAGGAAGTCAACACTCGAACTAGTGGCTTTGACATATGCTCTCGTAGCATCAGCCAATGCTGCTAGATGTTTGCGGACGTCAAGCGTGATCACTCATTCCTCAAACAGCATAGGAGATGTATGATCATTCAGAGTCGACACTCTGCGAGATTGCATAACTCTATGTTGGGACTCATCAATTGAGATCTTGTGCATCTCCTCCTTCGGATTGTCTCCAAGGATTTTAGTGTCTCCTTGGTCGCTTGCGACTTGCTCCTCTTCTAGGAACAGTGAAGCTAGTGGGTTGACCTCTTGGTGGTGAGGCATGAGGTCGATATCTTGCTCTATCTCCTGAGCGGAGTCCTTCTCCTGCGATGGTTCACCATGTCTGCCTGATGCCAGTTGTTTTGATGAGTCTACTATCTGTATGGGCGAAGTTTCATATGTTTGCAAAATTTGCACCTCCTGTTGTACCTATTCCCACTGCACTTCCTTCTCTTGTCTGTCCAGCTCCTATTCCTTCTGAAGTTGCTCCTTCAAATCATGTAACTCCTTATCTATTTCATCCATTCTCCATTTCTCTCTCTATGTTTGCATGTTTCTCTTGTCACGTTGTTGCCTCTTTGCCTCTATGGCCAAATATGATTTCTACACAAGCGGGTATGCTCAGAACTTGCAACTTTTCTCATCCTCCATGTAGTCGAAAATATTCCTCTTACCCTTGTCACACACTGGTATGTTTACTCTATTTCTACTACTTCTAGTACTCTCTGGGATGCTGCTCCACACTTCTTCACTATCCATTTCACAATGAGGCTGACCAGTTCATTGAGTCTGGAGGACTTGTAACAACATCTCCATGGGTCTTCCTCCGCCGAATGACATGCCCCATGGATTTAGTTAAATTGTACTCTCACGCAATGATCTTTCACAAGACAATGCGGGTCATACGGATTGTAACTTCGGAGGTCAAATGGGTATTTCTTCATCTTCTCTGCTTCAACATCCACATGCTTGAAACTTCGTATCTCGTATATTCTGATCCAAGAGTGGGCTAAGGCATTTTCTTCTTTTGATGCAGCCTAGCTGTCAATCCTATCGAGATGTGATATGATACTTCCTACATGACGAGCTTGTCTAAGGCAAACTTTAGTAGAGCAATTGCGGAGGCTTCTCCATGCTATACATTCATATGAAGGTGTCAGACGGTGATGCATACCAATCAACTATGTTGATTAGTGCCTCCATTGCTTCCTTCGACATGAGGGTGGATCCTATTCGAATATCATCTTGTAAACCTAGGTGACAAAATGATTAGACAGCTGTGTGATAACTCCTCTAAAGTTGCATTTAGACTACATCTTACAATAAGTGTTCATAGAGGTCTTTGTCGGTCTCCATGCCCACTTCAATCCTAAGAACTCCTAATGGGCATAGATTTCATCCAAGATGTAGGCAGATATGTAGATTTCTACTTTCATACCTTTGGGTGGTTGTCGATCCCTTGTTACCTATTCATTCAGTTGGTGATCCAACAGGTCAGACCAATTGCATGCTTTGCCTTCTCTGGCCAGTTGCTCCAACGCGATCACCCAACTCTATGGGAAGGTTTCCGTGCTTTCTTGGCCATACAGATGACATGTGAAGGTGACCAAGTATTGATATGCCTTCCATAGTATCTTCGTCTTGTAGACCTGGTTGGCTATTATCCTCAATTTAGCTGGCTCCTTCACCCAATTCTTCAAGATATCTCTGGAGTTGGCATTTCTCCTGGGTAAGCTGAAAGGTGTCTCCATGGTGATCACAGGGTTCGACATCTAATACATCTCATCATAATCTTATGCCCTGAAGGTATAAATCTCCATCCCGCTGACACTGCTCAATTCCATCATCTCAGGATCAGTGTGCGAGACGATCCAATATTTCATGTCTGTGCATGGGAGCACGGGATACCTACATGAAATCGGTATAAACCAGACTTGTGGATGTTCAGATAAACTTGGAAATCTTTGTGGTCTTCCCCAAATGTGCCTGCAAATGCATCATTAGCCTCTTTCCATTTCAATTTGATGTCCTTGTCTACAATCAGCTTGGTGTCTTCACAGATCGACCGACTTGTAGACACTCGCTCAACTACTGCTCCAATTGCACTTTCGTCAGTGTCCTTTTATCCTACTCTCTTAGAGGCCATTGATCCTAAGCTACTAAGAGTCAGATGAAAACCTACTAGATATGGAGACAAAGTGACATGCATGGCAAGAAATATGTCAGTGAAAACCAAAGCAAACTTGAAGGATGACATACAACATACATGGGGACTGACTAGCAAGGATTGTGTAATTTTTCCTAGGAGGCTAGGAGACTAGCTACCAGAACTATGCAAAATGAGTCTTGGTTGTCTGGGGAGGTTGGCTGGTTGCTGGAATTGTGCAATGCACAATCGAAACTGGCCTACTGATTGTTGTGATTGCGTAATGCGCAATTTTAGCTAGCAATGGTTGTATGCCCAATGAATGCATTGCGTAATTTTCTGTGCCAGCTATCACTGTCCCTCAGAATTGTGCAATGCAAGACATGAGGAAAATCATTGGGAAAAAATGCACATTTCTTGAGATGAAGACAAATATTTCCCTCTCAGGATTGTGAAATGTTGTCTTAGTGAGGCAGAGTCTTGGCCAAGGCTACCTAGACCCATTGACAAGCAACTGAAAGAAAATTTGAATGAGATTTCATGGCGATAATGAGTGTAAGCAAGAGTGAATGATCATGCATTCAAATAATGAATGAAAGATTTATAAAATGAAACAATATGCATGTGGGTGAAGTGAGTTGCCGAATTAGTGATTATTCATGCAAAACAGTTTCATGCAAGTGACAACAATGAGATGCTAACAAAAACTAAAACAGTGCTAGTACAATCTAGTATGCATGTAAACGACAGCAAGCATTCATAGAAATCAAGCAAACAACACTCACACAAGTCAAAACACAAAAAGCGACATAGATGATGCAAAAGACAAGTTAAGACGACTTACCCATGAATAGCTGAGATGGATGTGTCAACGACTCCTGGATGTGTCGTGGGATGTCAGAGCTCCAAGATCAATGTGAAGAAGTGAGCTCTAAAGCATCGAATAAATCAATTTGAGGCTCATGACGCGCCTGCCACAAATCTAGGAAAAAGAGACACTTGGAGGAAAGATTCTAAGACAATCTTTGCATGTAACCTTCAGCTGCTAAAAATAGCTCCCTAAAATCTAGGGATTCTTTTTACTATTCCAGGAAAAATCAGCCCATGCATGGAATTCAAGTTTTCCCGATCCCAGGTGGAACTAGTCAACTTAATGGCACATACAACAACCTGCTCAGCTCAGGTGAAAAGATGCGCATTTCTGGGAGGAAGCTGAGCTAAATGCCCAGAAGGTTTTCATAATTTCTGGGCTGAGAAGTTGATTGCTGCCCATAATTACGCAATTTTTGGGCTGAGTAGCCCTATTGGGAGGAATTGCGTAATTTTCTCAGTGAAACTTGATAGGAAAATTTGCGTAATTCTGAAGCCGAACAAACTGCAAGACATAATTGCACAACTTTTGGAGGGAAGGACGGTTCCCATCCAGAATTGTGCAATTTCTTAACGGAGCTATTCGGCATGCAGCTAGAACGAGTCCAGAGAAACAACCTGTGAGGGGGTGCAACAAGCTCTCATGCATAGGTTGGCAGTCTGCTAGAAAATTACTGAAGCTTGTGTACTTGACAAGGCAAGACATGTTGCTAAGGAAGGTTGGTAGGGAGGCTACAAAATGAAGCTAAGGAAAAAAATTTGAGGGTGGTTGTAGCCACTACAACATAATCATATTTACAATGTATTCTTTTTCAAATCGACTGGGTTAGTCAACTAGCCACTCCAATAATAACACTTAATCACAATTTTTCAACTAAGATTTCATGCTTAATTTCAATTCTCTAAATCTTTCCCTCCATTTTCATTTGTTTAGAGTGAATTCAATAATGAAACAAATGCAGTACATGAACCACATTAACTATGATCTATTGCGTTCAACCAGTGTAGTTCAATTCTGTGCCAAGTTTTCTATTATGGCATCAAATTATGATACAACCTCCTTGATTTAACAATTACCACAATTTTCGGCAGCATCTATACCTATATCTCCAAAATTATATAATTTTCAATTTCAACACCAAATATGGAATTTTTCACCCTTAATGACTTGGAATCATATGTCCAAGGGGATAGAACCAAATACTTAACTAAAGAGAGCTTAGAACAAAAACTCCTGTGGGGAGTTAGGAGGTCTTTTCGTGTGTGGTATGTATGACTTTCTAATCACTCACTACATGCCTTATATGGCATTCGAGTCTTGCTACACTGGGTCCCACATTGGTCGGGAGATGGGGGAGGGGGGGGTGGATCAGTATTATAGAAATTTAACAATTTATTTGTCACTAGTAAAGCTAATAGGACACCAATAAATATTTCAAGAACAAATCATATGAGCATCACAAGAATAAACACAAAAAGAAAAAAATATAGCACAAATTCTTCAAAATTATCTTATATTATTTCCACAAAGGCAAGCTTCTGCTTGCTTTACAAATTTTTTTGGTTGTAGCTAGAAGGAAACTACCACTACCTAATTTATCAACTACAATTGAAAGGAGCTACAACCCCTAGTTTATCAGCTACCACTAAAAGGATATCGAACCCCTGACTATTTACCAACCACTACTAGAAGGTACTACAACAACTGAACTACAAGATATCACTTGCTTAACCTCATTGATTCATATTTCATACCATTTGTTTGGTCAATTTAGTGTGTCCTAAATTTCTACATTAATTATCAATCTGGGAGTCGTAGACTGATGAAGTGTGGCGCACTATATGTGCAAGATAGCCTCTTTCTTATCTTTTTGTCGTTTTCAATTTTTATTTTGTTTTGGGGGTTTTTATCTTCGTTTATCTCCTAATATGAATGGAAATCCTATTCCTGAGTTTTAAGAATACTCTAGAAGGAAAGTATGGATATATATTTTAAGGCAATTGTGTCCTCTATAATGATTTCTAGAACTTAACACTTCAGATGGTCTTAGAACATACTAGTGATGAAATTAATACTTGAACAAGAATAACAATGTGTTGATATTTAAATCAAGCAAATAATGAACCACTGATCATGAAACCATTATCTCTGTTGCTGTCTAAATACAGAAAAATTAATTAAGCTACTGCACTCAAATAAATAAAAAATTGCAATCTGGTAAAAGTAAAATCAATTCACATCATTCATAGTCCAATACCTCGCTAGGTAGTCTAAGCTATGGCTTTCGGAGATAATGTCAATGATATGAGCAAGTTGATGTCTAATTGCAGAAAAGTAAAACTAAAATCAAATCACATCATTCATAATCTGATTCCTCACCAGTTAGTCTAAGCTATGGCTTTCGGAGATAATCATCAATGATATGAGAAAGTTGATATCTAATTGCAGAAAAGTAAAACTAAAATCAAATCACATCATTCATGATCCGATTCCTCACTAGTTAGTGTAAGCTATGGCTTTCGGAGATAATCGTCAATGATATGAGCAAGTTGATATTTAAACTAACTACTAAAGCAAGTGAACAAAATTGGAATCAAAGCATAACTGGAATTAAAAAAAACTAATAAAATCAAAGTCAGCACAGAGGCTAATTCCATGTCACTAGTTATTACGAAAATTGCATGAAAAATGCCCGGGCCTACTCTGTCCTGAAACATACACACACTGATCAACGTTAGTACAAAGATTGTAAAATCATAAACAAGAATGAAATGTTAATATCATAACAGATGAAATATATACACAGGTGGATAACTATGAAAAATGTGCAATGGAAAGAAGGAAACAATATGTAAAAATTGTATAGCAACAAGGAAAACGAAACCTCGGCATATAGGGGCCCTCTGCACAGCCTCAGTCAAGAGGCTATCAATCCAAAATTATGTTCACGCAATCATATAGAAACAGTGTCTTCTTTATATATCAAAACAGAGGAAGAAATCCTCTTGTTGCCATAGTGGAACTAGTGTCACGGCACAGTAAATTTAATAGCAAAATTACATTAACAAAGAATAACTCTATGCATATAGAAACACGTTATTTATAACAAAAACTTCATATTTTTTTTCCTGTCAAACTACGTCAACAGAAGACACGTAAAAGACAGCGTCCATGGATTTAGCATAATGGTTGCCGAGATTATTAAATCTATCAACTGTGGCTGTTGGATTCGCATCGTGGGGCAGTCTACAGTGGTCAGCATGTCCCCAGGGATCTAGGAACGACCACGAATACTTCACCTGCTTGAAGACGGAGTCCTGTTGCTGTAGGATTCCTCTGTTTGACCACCGCTTGACCACCTTTGACCACGAATTTCCTTGATGAATACGGCTGAACCAATAGGACCTGATCCATGTCCAGGTCATTCTTGATCTACCCATGTGTCCCGTTTTTCCTGATGACACCTGCAACCTGGAGTTTAACAAAAATAGCTTCGGAAATTTGAATCAGTTGTGGAAAGTGGCTGCATTCCGCAGCTCATGAGAAAAATCTAAATCAAACAACAAACAAAAAAACATAGTCAGAAAACCACTTAAGTGCTCTTTTAGAATCAATATGCAATGATTTTGATAGCTTATGAGGTTCCAAGTGAGGGGAAAAAGTCTAGGAAAGTGTGTAGGAGATATGTAGTTTCAGGACTCAACACCATTTTCAAACTCAAACCATGAAGCCACTTTCTTTCATAAACAATTGAATTTTTCACTTCAAACACTCACCATAACCACCATTAAGTCGTTTTCAACAATCTTTGATCACTAGTCAATCCACCATCCACCTCTAAACAATCAAAAACTAACACAACCAATAACACTTCGTCTTGCAAATTCAATTATGCTTATATAAAATTAGGACTGATATTTTTAGTTCTCGATCTTGCTCTTAGTTTTCACTTATCAAAAGTTTTGATCTCACTAACTTCTCGTTTTTCTATTTTTGGAATGTCTTATTGATTTGAATAATAAGTATTATAAATATTCTTCCCTATGTATGTATGAAAACCAAAGTTAAACTGCTCAAATTTGCAATTCTGGAATTTGACAGGTTTTAGTAGTGTTTCTTGTAAATTTGGTTGATTCAAAATTTAGAAAATTTGCTAAATCCACATCCAAACTATCCATTCTGCCATATGAGATGAAAACTCATTCATTTTTAGCAAATTTGCTAAATCCACATCCAAACTATCCATTCTTCCATATCACATGAAAACTCATTCATGCATGGATTTCCAAACGTTATTGCTTCACCAGTTTGGTTCCAAAACCCCAAAATATGGCACATAAAAATTCCAAGTTGTTGAATTATTCACACAAATTATTAGCACAAGAAATTAAAATCTAGACTATAGAATTGTCTTTAGCCTGAGTGCTTTCTTGATAAAAATGTTGCATATGTCCTTTTCTAGGTCCCTCTCCACTCTAGCCTTGAGAGCTTAACCTTTGTTCACAAAATATTTTGTGCCCATTGTCACTGTTGTCTCTCCCAGAGATAGCCTTGGATTTCTTACAAGAACAATGCCTGGGGACATCTAAATTCTATGTATCTCATATGATCCTCAAGAAACCGAAGGCATCATATGCATCTTCTACACATAGTAATTACAAATATACAAATATACACATAACAACATGGATTGGTTCCTTCATCCAAGGATATAAGCCATGTATTTATGGTATCCTTTCACATATACAACTCATAAGAATAAGGCAAAAGCAAGTCGAGGCCAAGTAATAAAGGACTTACAACTAAATCAGATTTTGCAAAATAGTGAATAAAGAGAAAGAGAATAATAACTTATCACATAGAGCTTGAAACACGAATATTTCTATACTTATCTGAGATAAATATAGACAGGTGGATGTAATAAGAGTGAATTCTATGATTTCAGGAAGCATACATTTAAAGATATAATCTCAGACTTGCATAAAAGCATATGTATTAACTAGTTAACACCAATGAATTTGTAACAATGTAAGAGATATTTATGGTAGCTACAATTGCTTCAAATCAGAGAGGAAGTGAGAACATAATGGGAGTTTAATAGAGAAAAAACATACTGTAATACTCGAACATGGGAATCACCATTACTTCGTTCATATTAAGAAATTTGTAGATCTGGAATCCATACAACTTTAGAAGCACATACAATTTTTTCCTAGAATTTAGAACCTGCATTCAATGTTTCTTCCTCCCTCTTATAAGGAGAGGGAGGGCAAGAAAATTAGTTACAGAAATATCTTGAGGCTGAATTTATAGTTGTTTTTGTGAATGGTTGTCTTAGCATGAATCCTCTAACTATTACAGCTGGGAGATTCCTTTCTTGAAAGAAAAACAGAGTAAAAATATCATGATCAAAACAACAAAACATAATTAATCCATTGAAATTGAAATGATGCTTTTTGGAAATATCTTCATTTCACTCCTCTTCACTGACCTTTGATCCTACCATTTTCCCAAGTCATGATTAATCCTCTCTTGGCTAGTTCCTGGTCACTGTCAGTATTTAACAGTCTCATCCCTTCCCTTTCACTTAAGCTAGAGTAGTCACCCACAATGATGATAACAGACTTTGAAATAGCTACCGACTCATACACCTTTTAAATTTTTGTTAGATAATATCAGTGCCCTGAAAATCTCTGGTGTCATGTTTCATGGAGTAGCCAGGAGTTTTTTGAATGCAGGCCTTTTAACACAAGAACACCATGAAACAAGCGAGCCCAATTTCCCTTTAAGCCCTTGTGAATATAACCCCTTTTTGCTTCTTCTTCCATGTGATCGGGGGCTTGAACCGAGCATTAAGGCTTTCAAATGTCACACAGGGGGACTTTTCCTTTGTTACTTGAAATAATTTCAATAGCCCCTTACACCACATCGGCTGATATCTCGAATGCGAAAACTTTATAAGTCATAGCTCATTACATATCGCATCTGAGGCCTTTCCTTATCGCAATCACAATCGCTGATAAGCCTAAAACCTAGAACCGTTGATCATTGATAAACCTGTTGCCATCATCACTGCCATGTGTCACCCTATGATTGGTGACATGTGGCACCCGGAAATAACCCCATGTCACCCTTGAAAACACTAAAACTGGGTGACACGTGTCCTCTACCATGTCATCAACCATACAGCCACGTCAATGTTGACATCAGCTTCCATGTCTTCTCTGATGACCAATCAGAGGCTGCCACGTGGCTCTCTGGACAAGAGAGAAAAAAGCCCTGCTAGGCCTTGGTTTTTCATGGAATTCCTTTGTATTTTTGAATCAGACTTCCTTGATGATTTCATATTAAATTGGAATGTCAGTAGATTTACGATGTTTCGGAGTTGCGACCTCGTCAATTGTTGATCGTCGATGCCATGTGGAGGGGAGAGACAAGGGAGGCCCACCCCTTGTCTTGTCATCCATTTCCTTTGTATTTGGTTTTCTCAACTCCCCAACAATGCACTACTTTATTACATGATCGGTGGTTCCCATGATATTATCTTTTTGCAATAATTCTAGCCGTAATTTGGTGTGCACCCCTAGCGCCTATGATCACTGATCTACCATATTGACACTTGGCCTTGAAACCCATCGATAACATAAGTATGTGCCCCAAGACCTACTGATTTCTGATCGTTGATACATTTTTGTGCTCTGACCCATCGACCGCTGATATTCTATTGCGATCAGCCTCAGACCTCTAATTGCGATTTTTCTTCTACACTTATTTTTTTCTCCACCAGCTGGGCTTTTCCAAGGTAATCTTGAAAACACTTTATCTTCTACTCCAGGAGTCCATTTTTGGACTTCCATATACCATTGGAAATATTTTTCTAAGCACATGGCAATGGAGAGGGTCTAGTTAAGCTCTAATAGCTTCTCTGGCCTGAAAAATGGCTTTAACTTCACTGCACTCAGGCAAACTTGACCAATTGAAACCCATAAGGCAGTGAGTGACAATGTTGGCTCCAACTAGGGACAATGTGATCTATTATTGGATGTTGGTTTTGCTGTGATATTTTCAATTACAAATTTATAAACAAATTCTCGTCCATTGCTTCATGTGCATAGGTTTCCTTAGGTTGTTTGTGAATGTAAACAGGTAAATTTTATCAAATTTAATGTGACATTCATGAGAAAAATAGCATGAAAGAAAAGTGTTAGACAACAGCAATAAAAAGTATAACAAACCATCAACATGAACACTTAACACAATGTTTTGATGAAGGAGTTCAGCCCTCCTAGTCTACATCTCCTTGGTCAAGATTCCATGGCTTGGGCCTCTGTATTAGCTCAATATGGAAAAAGTATTGTTTACAAAGCTCTACTTCTCCTAAAAATTGTTTCAATGTATTTAGAATGTCGAAATTAGCTAGGAATACCTTTTCCTAAGCTTCATTTGGTCGAAATTTGCTCCGGTTATAACCCAAACTATTTTTCCCTAAAAAAACTCCTCCAAAACTAGAGAAACTCCAGTTAACTTCACTAAACTTGGAGTTGGCGCCAATTTTGGAGGTCCACCATAATATTCACCGAATCAAACTCCAATTTAATTAGTGTTAACTCAAATTAATTAAGCACTAATCCAAGTTTAACGTAATTACTTCTTGGTTTTCGCTAACCATTTGAGGTGGCGGTTTTGGGTGGACACATGACGTGGTTTTCCACACGGTTTCTACAACAGTTATGTAACGTTGGCCATTATATAAGCCATGACCACCGTATATGTGATGCGTCACATGTATGGCAATGAGCTTGCAATTATCATTTGTGTAGTCATTGGATAGATAGTCGTGCAGTTGTATTAACCCAAACCATGAGAGCGTTCACATGGGGATGGCTGGCCCACAGGCTGGCCCTCCTAACCCCCAAACACTAACCTATTGAACTTTAAATATATGTAGTAGACTATATAGGTTAAGAAATAAAGCATCGTATAGCGGTAATTCTTGTGGTTTTTGTAGTGCAAGTCCCGAGTTCGACCCCCCGACCTGCCATAAAATTTTGGTCAACTGCGCTGGCAAGGTGATGAGGACCTACAAACTAGTAGCCTTTTCTTCCATTGGGCATGGACTTATTCTTAAACAACATATAATTCCATGAAAAAAGGAATTTTCTGAAAATACACTGAACAATTCAAATAAAAATTTCAACACACACATTGAGGACTTACAATGAGCAAGGGACATATATCTCTAATTTTTAAAATAAAATTTTAGGAACTAACCATTTATAGGTAGTTCCAACAGTTCACCATACATGTTTTTGAGCATGTAAGTGTTATTTCCCCTTTCTTCTACAGTCCTGAAGGGACCGAACCATAGCAGACCAAACTTCCCATGTTTTCCTTTGTCTTCTCATTTGACATCCCACCGAAGAACTAAATCTCCTTGTTGAAGAGATCTGTCCTTAGCCTTCTTGTCAAACAAAGATTTCATCCTTTATTCTTAGTTTAACAGCTTGGTCCCCACCTGCTTTTTGTTCTTGTGAAGCTCCACTAGCTGATTTATTCTTCTAGTCAATGTTCTAGGCTCTTCCTTAGCTTCTTGCAACAACTTAGCTACTGGCATTGCTAATTGGATAAAGAAGACAACAACCTTTCCATATACTAGCTCAAAAGGAGATTTTCTAGTGGATCTTTTGGGTGTCACATAGTTAACTCACAGAGCAAACTTTAGGTTAGAGTCCCAATTCCTTTGATTTTTAGTGATGGTCTTCTTTAGAACTCTCACCACAGTTTTATTAGAAGACTCAGCCAAGCCATTCCCATGAGGGTAGTATGTAGTGGAGTGTCCAACGATGATGTTGAATTTGTGGCAGAAGTTGGTGATCTAACAGATTTGAAGACCCGTGCATTACTAATGATGATTTTAAAAGGACACCCAAAGTGGGACAGTATGTTCTCCTCCATGAATTTTATCACCACTAAATCAGTAGAATTCCTAGCTAGGATAGCCTCTACCCACTTGGTGAAATAGCCAATGGCTATTAAAATCCATTTGTGTTGGCCGCTAGAAGGTGAGTTGATTTCTCCGATGAAGTCCAATACCCCAATGTCTAAAGGGCTCCTCTACATGCACAAGAATCGGGAGGCGGGGGGGGGAGAAAACTTCTATCTTTCATCAAATAACTGGCATTTTTGGCATGACTTGACCTTAGAATAAACATCTCCAAACAGCGTAGGCCAGTAAAATCCTGCCTTGAGAATTTTGCGTGTTGTTTCCTTCCAACTGTAGTGTCCTCCACAGACTCCCCCATCGAAATCCTCAATCACTTCATGGGTTTTTCCCTCAACCAAACACAATAGTAATACCCCCACTGGGTCCTTACAATAGAGCATCCATTGGATATAATGTATTTTTGTGCCTGTAATATCAGAATCCAGTATTTTGATATATCTAGTCCCAACGGGCATGTAAGAAACAAGAGGTAATGAAAAATGTTCTTATACATGGGATATCCCTCATATTTGGAATAGATCTCATGTTCAGTTGTTTTAACTCTACTCTGTGCATCTTGTTGGGCGCGAGATCCCCCAAGGGAAGTTTTGGGGCTTAAGTTCTAGATTTTGGTCAGAAACTATAACTCTAATGTAAAGACTCCACATTTTGTGGGTGCAGAGCGCGTATCTTGTAAACGAGTCATTGGATCGTCCGCCCTCAATTTTGTTAATGTAATGTCAGCTGTAGAGATCTACCCATAGTTCACGAACCATGAGATTGTATAAATAGAGCGAAGCTCTAAGTAATTAAGACAATCAATGGAAGAATAATCAATCTAAACATAGAATAATGGAAGTGTAAAGTCTAGTTTGGGTCATAGAGTAGGAGAAGGCTCTGCACTGAGTGCAGAGAGGCCTAGTAGTCTGAAGCTGAGTGTGTGGATCCCTGTAGCTGAGGGCATAGGGCAAGTCGAGTCTGTAATAGTTGGAAGTATTAATAAAGAGAAGTTTCATATATATTCTTTGTATTTATTTCCTGTTTTCTGCATTGAATATATTGGGTATAAATTTCACTTCTATTTTTTATATGATGCATGAATATATATGATTGTATTGATTAAGTGAATACAAGATATAATATCTGTTTATGCAAAGTTGACTAACATCTGTAAGAAGATAAGTAAGTTTCGCGATGATTATTGGGGAAAAAGTGCAGTTCGATGCTAGAGCAGCGCGAAGTCATCTCAGCCCCTGGTTAGGGCCGCATGAAAGATGATTATAAAAGATCGTGAGGGTATTGAAGGTTAGAACAGTGTGCGAAGTAACCTACACAAAGATAGGCACAGTTGGACTAAATCGACACCATAGACATGTTAAGGGTGTGGAAACTTGGTTCCAACATCCCCTCATACTGCTTTGGGTGAGACTTCAATCTGCGCTCCGCGAGCTGATGCCGAAAGGGCCAATAGTGTAGCGATTTGTTTGGCTAAACAATTCCAAACCTGGGTCAAGCCCCCTAAATCCAACAAATGGTTCCATTTCTAGGACCAGAATCTGCATAGAGATGTCTGATGTCATATCATTGGAGTCGAACTAAGAAAGAAATTGAAGACTGTTTGGACAGAAGAATTCATGAGTTCTCAACGCAGGAGAACAGGAATCCATGACTATCAAAAGAAGAGTGGTTAGTCTGTTACTTATACACGGAGATCCATGAAATCTTATTCACGTCCTTCCCTACTGACTTATACTAGTGGATCATGAAGCTAGCAGATAGCCAAGGAAGGTGGAAACTTGATGGTCCTATTGCATGGATCCCAGAGTTAGAGCGAAGGTTGGAAGCATCAGAGGATAATATTGCTCATGCCATTGATCATTGGCTCATTCATATTATAGGAGGATTCGTTACTGAGTTCGCAGTTAACACCTCAGTTAGCTACAACGAAGCAGAGCAACGTTTTCTTAAAGGACTGTGAGGTAAGTACGTAAAATATTTGAATACTTGGATTAAAATGCTATTGTGCAAAAAGAGGGTTATGCAATTACCTTGATGTTTGGGGCTACGTGAAGTGGAAAAGCTTACAGGAATGAAGGAGGTAAGGGTGATCCAGACTTAAATAGGAACGCAACAAATTACAGAGATAACCATAAACACATATATGCAGCGGAAATAATACTTCACTTCATTAATGTAAAATACTGAAATATGCTTACAAACAGTAATGGAAATAAACCAGCTAGGGCAATGGTAGCTTATCTCTGAGAAGAGATGTGGTGGCTACATGCCTCTGAACTATCTTACAATGAGGCTCGAAGCCTATTTATTTTTGAGAAATAATGGAAAACCCTTAACATTCCAAAACCTAGCCCTAGAAGATGAAACGCCAAACTGTGGGCCCCGTTTGGGTAAATTGGTACATCAACTTCCCGGGGTCGTAACTTTGGCATACGATCTCTGTTTGATGTGTACAATAGCTCATTAGAAAGATCTATCCGAGCACTACCACTTTGGGAGGCAACATGGGTCCATAGACCCATGTGGCTCCAAATTTCCCAAAAAATGTCGTTTAGGGCCTCAAAACGGCTCCGGAAGTTCAGGACCCGAAAAATTGCTAAAAATAGTAAGTTGTGCTACAATTAAGGAAACTGAAAATGCTGAGAGAAACAATGGTGGGGGTCCAGGTGGACTTGCCAAGTGGCCACCAATATCCACCTGGGTCATTCCTCCCCCCTTAGGAAGCAATGGTCCCCATTGCATTGAGTTCCTCCATGAGATGAGGAAACTTTTGCTGAACTTGGTCCCTGGTGAGCCACTTGCCCTGGTGAAGGAGTTGGCCTACTTTGACAACTCGATACAGTTGGATATTCTATTGGCGAGTGTTCTTGATCTGTGTTTCCACGATCCGATCAGTTGTAGCTTTTTCCAGGTAATCTGGATTTAATTCTGTGGGTGTGAGCTGTTCTGCAATGTCAGATGTTTCTAGTAATGGTGGAAAGTATGGCCGAAGGCAGTCCACATTGAACATTGGGTGTAGGCCAAGGAATGGGGGAATGCTGAGCTCAAATGCATTGTCTCCCACAGCCTTAGTAATGGTGTAAGGACCATATCAGAGTGGTCTCAGTTTCCTATAGGCTCCAGTAAGGCATTCCTTTTGCAAATGCAACCAGACTTTGTTGCCCACCTGAAACTTGTGTGGCACCCGATGTTGATCATGTCGCTACTTGTACTTGGCATTTGATTTTTATAGAATGTCATGGACCTACTGGAAAATATGTTGGATGTACTCAATGAAGTTGGTTGCCTTATCTATTTCGGACTGGACATGAGCCGAATCTGTGTGAGTAGTTGCAAGTGGCATGGCCACATCAATGGGGCATAGTGGCTGGAATCCCAAGACCACCTGAAAAGGGCTGTGGCCAATCGAGCTGTGAAGAGCTCGGTTGTAGCTGTGCTAAACATAGGGGAGGCTCTCGTCCCATGTGTGTGGATGCGTTGAGTTGTACATGCGCAGAATGTGTACAATCATCTGATTGACAACCTCTATCTGGCCATCAGTTTGAGTATGGAAGGCTATGGACTTAGTGAGTTTGGTGTCCAGCATTGACCAGAGACTGGACCAAACTGTACTAAGGAACCGACTGTCCCGATCTGAGATGATAGACTGTGGGATCCCAAAGTGCACCCACACTCATTCTTCGAGTGATATTCTTCTTGCAGGTCGCCATAATGGCCATCTTCGAGAACCTGTCGACGACCACAAAAACACAATCATTTCAATTCTTAGTGGAAGGAAGGCTTGATATGTAATCCATGGAGATGGATTCCCAAGGTCGACTAGGGGTAGGCAGTGGGGTATAGAGGCCTTGCTTCTTGATGGTTGGTTTGGCAATGGCACAGGCAGTACATGATCTGATGTAATTCCTGACATCCTGTCGAAGATTTGGCCAATAGAAATACTTTTGCAGTACTGCCACCATTTTCTTGACCCCGAAATGCCCAACATCTCGACTGTAGTGTGCTTCCAAAATCATCTTGGCACGCTCGCTTGAAGGAACAAAAAAGTGACCCAGGTGGCATAACAGGGCATCCTGGAGGTGAAAATCTGGAACATGCCGACCCCCCAAGAGTGTCTGGTATGTGTGGCCAAATTCTAGGTCACTTTTGTATAGAAGGGGCCAATCAGAAGTCTAGTTCCCACAAGAGTTGAGCACGGTGGTTAATGCCATGATTGGTGGTCGATTGAGGCAATCTGCAACATTATTGGTGCTGCCCTTCTTATACTTGATATTCAAATGGAACTATTGCAGATATGTAGACCACTTCTGATGATGATCATTCTGCAATTTCCCTTGGGTCTGTATGAACTGTAGGGGTCAGTGGTCTGTGTGGATGACCGTTTCCTTCCCCAAAATGTAATGCTTCCATTGTCGGCAGGCCTGCACAATGGAATACATCTTTTTATCATAAGTGGGATACTTCCGGACTGTGTTTGAAAGTGTTTCACTGTGATATGCCACTGGATGCCCGTGCTGAGTAAGGACTGCCACAATAGCATAGTCAGAGGCATCTGTCTCAACCTCAAATGGTTGTTTAAAATTTGGTAACACGAGCATTGGTGTCGTGCAGAGGTGATCTTTCAACTCTATGAATGCCTTCTTTTGAGATTTAGACCAAAAGAATTTCGCTTTGATTCCTCCCTTGGTGACTTGACTCAAGGGCCAAGTGATATGTGCGAACCCCAACACGAACCTGCTGTAGAAGTTGGCAAGACCTAGAAAGCTGCGGAGCTCTGTCAGAGTGATTGGAGATGGCCAATCCCGAATGACTTGGATCTTGGCCAGATCCACATGCACCCCCTGTTCATCAATAATGTATCCTAGATACTGAACGTGGGTCATGCCAAAAGTTCATTTCTCCAAATTGGCACAGAGCTTGTGTTGCTGCAGTGTTTGAAGAACCTGTCGGATGTCGTGGAGGTGCTCTTCCCAACTCTAGCTGAAGATCAGAATGTTATCCAAGTATACCACTACAAATGAGTTGGTGAATGGCTGCAATATGTCATCCATTAGCCTCATGAAGGTTGTAGGAGCATTCATCAATCCGAAAGGCACAACCAACCATTCGAAGAGGCCCTCCTTGGCTTTGAAGGTAGTCTTCCACACATCAGAGGGTTTGATTGGTACGTGGTGATATCCTGACTTCAGATCGATCTTGCTGAAATATTTTGCCCCCTTTAGTTGGTCCAAGAGGCCATCAATCCATGGGATCGTGTACCTATTAGGGACAATGATCTTGTTCAGCACCCGATAGTCAATACATAGTCTCCAAGTCCCATCCTTCTTCTGTACCGACACGATCGGGCTCCCACAAGACGATGAACTAGGATGGATGTGACCTTTCTGCAGTAGCTCCTGAATCTGCCTCTTGATTTCATCGTTCTCCAGAACAGAGCGCCAATTAATTGGCCCATTGGCTAGTGGCACACCTGGGGTCAGATTGATGGAGTGCTTGACCTGACATTGCAGAGGAACCCCTGCAGGGGAGGTGAAGATGTCCTCGTACTCCTTCACGACCTTATCCATCTGTAGTTGTCATGCGGAGGGGTCCTATCTGGAGGCCGTGGCCACCATCTTCTTTTTTCCTTGAGGGCGTATCATGAGGAAAACAAATTTCCCAGTCTTGGAAATGAGCTTACTACATTGTTTTGCAGTAATCAAAGAGAAGGTGGTAGGCGGTGCTACCTCTGGTATCCTGTACAACTTATTCCCCAATGTAATAATAATAGCACAGGGCCTTGACTCATACACAACATGTCGCTTCCACAAGTATGGTTGTCCTAATAATACATCACAAACTTCAAGGGGAGCAATGTCACACAATACCTCATCTGTGAAGGGCTTGATGTTGTACGGAAGGTGACACTGCTGGCTCATGCGAAGATCCCGTCCTTGGTGAAGCCACCCGATGGTGTATGGTTGTGAATGCACTGTAGTCGGTAAGCCCAATCGCTTCACGACCTCTTCCGAAATGAGGTTCTTTTAGCTCCCGCTATCGACAATGAACTGTAGCGGGGAGCCCTTTACCCACATCTAGGAGTCGAAGAGACACTCCTCCTCCTCTGGATCTTCGGGTTCATTTTTCTGGATCTTGGTGGTAGCAATAGTGGCATTGGGATCCGTGTCAATGATCTGCTTCCCTTTGTCATTCCCCTTGTCGGGTTCTGACTCAGAGTTAGAACATGCATCTGATTCTGGAACCTTTAGCTCATCCACCAATGACTACTTGGCCTGACACTCACTAGTGTTGTGAGTGGAGCTCTTATGGAACTCACACCATTTTCCTGTGTCCTTTTTCGTCTTCGCGGCACTATTCTTTGCCTGCAGCTTTGGTGGGTTGTCTTGGGCTTCCCTGCCTTGGCATTGTCCTTTGTTCTGTGTTTTAGGGGCACCTTTCCCTTGCTTTAGATTCACAGATCCAAAGTCTCGCTTCTTTTGTTTCAACTTCTGCTTGACCTTGACGGCATATCGGTACGCTGTGCCAAGCGAGGAGATGTTTAGGAATTGTATTTCTTCCTAGATGTACTTGTGCAGGTAGCTGTGGTATTTGAGTATCAAATGCTGCTTTGTATCCTTGATACCCAAATTTGTGCGAAGGGTATGGAAAATATTGGTGAACTCCGACACGTCTTGGTCCCTTCCCTGCCGCAGCATGGTCCATTTTATGTATTCATCCTCATAGCTTCCGACAGGGTAGTACTGCTCCTTGATGGCATCCCAGAATGAATTCCAAGTGGGTGCGACTGAAAATAGTGAGCCGGTATTTTCATCCTTCTGCTTGCAGTAGGCTTCCCACCATTCCTTGACATGGGGGGCTGCTTTGAGAAGAGCGAAAACAATCTTTTCCCGACTCGAAAATTCATGAACAGAAAAATAACCCTCCAGCGGATTTAACCATTTATCTATGGCATCTGCATCTATCTGACCCTCAAATATGGGGATTGCAAAATTAACTTGTACCTTAAAGGGTGTGGCATTTTCAGAGTAGCTGCTGGAAGCCGATGCGTCGCTTCTGGGTAGCAGCTGAAGGATTTGGGAAAAACTGTCCATCATCGCATTCCATTGTCACTTGAGGGCTTCTTCGAGCAAGATCTTGATAGGATCTCCTACCCCCTTGTCTTTCTTCTCATCCGCCATAGGAGGCCGTTGGGATTTGCGAGGCTGGTCTCGCAAAGGTTCGACTAGTTCAAGCCCTAACTCCTTATATCTCGACCTCATTGGGGACATGCAAAGAAAAATAGAGAAAAAACAGACCGCTCTGATACCACTGATCCAGACTTAAACAAGAATGCAACAAATTATAGAGATAACCATAAACATAGATATGCAGGGGAAATAATACTTCACTTCATTAATGTAAAATACTGAAATATGCTTACAAACAGTAATGGAAATAAACCAGCTAGGGCAATGGTAGCTTATCTCTGAGAAGAGATGTGGTGGCTACATGCCTCTGAACTGTATTACAATGAGGCTCGGAGTTGATTTATTATTGAGAAACAATGGAAAACACTTAACATTCCAAAACCTAACCCTAGAAGATGAAACGCCAAACTGTGGACCCCGTTTGGGTAAATTGGTACATCAACTTCCCGAGGTAATAACTTTGGCATACGATCTCCATTTGACACGTACAATAGCTCATTATAAATATCTATCCGAGCACTACCACTTTGGGAGGCAACATGGGTCCATGGACCCATGTTGCCCCATATTTCCCAGAAAATTTCGTCTAGGGCCTCAAAACGGCTCAAGATGTTCAGGACTAGAAAAACTGCTAAAAATAGTAAGTTGTGCTACAATTAAGGAAACTAAAAATGCTGAGAGAAACAATGGTGGGGGTCCAGGTGGACTTGGCAGGTGGCCACCAAGATCCACTTGGATCAAAGGGACCAGAAACTAGGCCCTTCATTTCATCTCTGCGAGGGGATGAGGAAGAGCTCGCTAAGGTCTCACCGCGAAGTGCGATCCATCTGATAATGCAAAGAATTCCATGAATACCACCTCCACCCACACCGTAACTAGCTTCACCACCATCACCTCCATCTTCACCTGTACCACCTCCACCACCACCGTGATTCAATATGGCAAGCACAGTGAAGTTGCCTGTGTTCAAAGGTTTGGGAAACGAGGATCCGGAACAATTCTGGTTCGTGGTAAGGGCTATATGGGGAGTGCAAGGAGTTACAGATGACAATATAAAGAAAGCGACACTAGTTAGCACCCTGCAGGACCATGCACTGACTTGGTATATTAACCACTCCAATGATAATACAAATGTGGGAATTGCAGATATCCAAGCAACACTAAATAGAGAATTTAGCAGGCCAATGTCTGAAGCACAATCGATCATTGGATTCAAAGAGATCATGATGCTACCAGGTGAGACTCCTTGGGAGTTAGATTAGACACTGAAATGTACAATTCGCGAAGCTAATATGAATTTGACAAATGGACAACATCATGAGTGGCTTGTAGCTCTACTAATGCCACATCTAAGAAGTGCGTTATCATAGCAGAAGATAACGACTCAGGTGAAGGCCTTAGAGATTGCTATGAGGCTACATGAGACCCCGATGTAGGATCCTAACATAGGAGTTCAGTAGATCCATTGCAGTTGAAGAATTTATGCCTTGAGATGCAGAGTTTGAAACAGGATAGGACAGCTCGACTAGAAGTGCGTGAACAAGTATGGTGTATAAAATGCAAGGGTTAGGGTCATGATAAAGACCATTGCCTGGTTTTTGAAAATTACCTTGCAGGAGGAGAACCGATGCCTTTATGGCTTAAGCACAAGTAGGACCTAGTGTGACACCTACTTTTTGGTGTGAGATTTGTCAGATAGCTGGGAAACATGACATAGACAACTACCACTTGTTACAGAAGTATACGCAAAATTCGCAATAGTTGTTTTGTAACTTTTGTAGCTCGGTGGGACATGATGAACGCACTTGTAGAAGCTAGGAATTGATTATTGATGGAACTCCCACCTATAGAGTTCAGGTCGAAATGAAGCCCCTAGACCAGAATGCACGAATGGCGTGAACACGATTTCAGGGGCACGGATGAGGCCGAGGTGGAGGAGTACCTAGAAGAGTTCGTGAACAGCTAATATGTTAGAATTGCAGAGGGCTAGGGAATTATGCCTATGATTGTATGAACCCAACACATCCATCATGTTTGTATTGTACCTTGTTTGATCATGAGATAGAAGATTGTCTTGCACTAATAGCTAGGATATGCGGCAAAGGAGTGCCACCACCTCCCCTGACTCAGAACCTGCAGGTAATGAGGTCTTAGCTGCACAAGGAAGATCCAAATGTGAACATTGTGCTTCGAAGTGGAATCATGATGGGAGATGACAAAGGCAAATAGCTAGAAGATAGTACTTGGGTTTGCAAAGCTCTGATGAAAGAAGCGGAGTTTGATTTAGAGCGCACTAGGGAAACCTTCATGGAAGCTAAGAAGAGCTTTGCTGATGCCTCCAATTCAGGAAGCAAAGGTAAACTGGAGCTGGATATGGACCCATATATGATCACAACGTTGTTGGAAACATGTATGAAGCTATTGTGTAATAGTAAGGTGGTGAAAGGATTATAGGAACTCATTAACAGATGCACTGGGACCATGCCAAGAGAACCATGCGTAGTCAGGAAGATCGGAAAAAATAAGACAAGAATGAGAAGAGAAATGAGACTAAAGCAAATCGGAGAATATGAGATGGATCAAGTCATCCTAGATTTAGGATCAAATGTGAATGTTCTACCAAAATAGACATGGGAGCGAATGGGGCGACTGACGTTGCAGTGGTCTCCAATTCAGCTAAGAATGGCGAACCAGTAGAAAATAATACCCATGGGGCGATTTCATGGAATAACAGTGGATATTGAGGGAGTGAGAGCACTAGAAGACTTTGAAGTGATAGAGATTGTTGACGATAGAAATCCCTACCCCACGCTCTTCGGAATTGATTGGGCCACTGACATGAACGTGGTGATTAATCTGCAAAAGAGAAAAATTATTTTTGAAAAGAATTCACTACGTGTAATTATATCCCTGGACCTTGCTAAAGGATCGTGCCATATGGAGCCTTGCATGACTATGAAAGTGATGATGATTTGGACTACATCTATAAGATAATAGCATGAAACTAGGACTGGGTGAATCCCAATATGGATAGGCGGATTACATGGGAGTGCAAAAGCTCCTGTACTTTGGATTCGGATGAGGAAATAGAGCAATGGCAAAATCAGTTACACGAGGTAACTACACTGAATTGTAATATGATGACAAGGTCGCTATGCTATGTATCGACAGAAGTAGGAAATCTGCCTACTTATGATGGTCTAAGTGAGGTAGATACATTCTTGAATAAATTTGAAAGGGAGGTGCTGGAAAAGCAACACTTCTACGCCTTTGACTAGGTACTGTGCGCTATGCCCACGAAGTAGTGGGGTATGCACAAAGGGAACTTTGACGACTGGCACGAGTGTAGGGGAATGATGTGCATACGATTTAGGAAGCCAAGGGTGCGACTTACAGATAAGTACAATGGGCAGGATGATCCGTGCATGCATCTGGCGAAATAGACGTAGGCCTATTGGGAAAAGCCACAGCCTGAGTGGGTGCACCTGTTCTGTAATACCTTAGATGTTATACCAATGAATTGGTATATAGAAACAGAGGTCTGTCACAAGATAGGTGAATGGGATGCTCTACGCGAAGGATTCATGATGACCTTCAGTTTTGAGGATGGGTGGGACAGTATTGATGAGGCACTACAAGAGGTAAAAGTAGCCATATTTAGGATACCACAGGAGCCGGTAGAATCGATTCAACCTGAATGGGCTACTCAGCTGAGTTGCACACTAGAATGTTATAATGTAACTGTTCAAGAAGAAGACGAAGATCCGTGGAAAATTAACATTCCTGAGATAGAAGGCCACTGCGAGGTTCAAGGACCACAGATTGAGAACCCTGACATAACCATGCCGGTGAAGACTAAGTAGGTGAATATTGGTATAGAGGTGGAACCTAAATTTGTGAATATTGGAGACTATTGGGGTGGGGTGACGATGGATAAGGTTGTTGAATTACTCCGCGAATATCAAGACTTATTACTGACCAAGTTTATGGATTTGAAGGGAATAATAGAAGATCTAGGGGTAATGAAGATCACGTTAAAACCCGACACAAAGCCAATTAAGCAGAGGTTGTATCTCTTAAATACGAAATAAAAGGAGAAGGTCCACGTAGAAGTAGACAAGATGCTCGTGGTAGGCATCATTGAGCCTACGGAGGAATCCGATTGGATAGGCCCGATGGTGGTACAAGAGAAGAAGAAAAATGATGAAACAAGAATATGTGTGGATCTCAGAAAGTTGAATGACGCGTATGTACATGATCCATTCCCAACTCTGTCCATAGATGAGGTGTTGGACAATGTAGGTGGTCAGGAAGCATATTCTTTCACTGATGGGTTCTTAGGTTACCACCAAATCAAAATCGCTCCAGAGAATAGGAGAAAGACATCCTTTGCGACTGAGTGGGGTTGCTTCCAGTATATTGTCATGCCATTTGGATTGGAGAATGCCCCCGCTATCTTTTTGCATGTGGTTGTTGCGGTATTTAAGGAATATATTCATAAGTTTTTGGAGGTCTATTTTGATGAGTGGACTATATTTGTGTTGGTTAAGTGCCATGTCGTGAACCTGCGCTTGATGTTGGATACATGCTGAAGATACTAAATCACGCTCAACCTCAAGAAGTGTATGTTCCTCGTTCCTTTTGGGAACCTGTTGGGGTATGTGGTTTGTAAACAAGGGCTAATGGTAGACCCCGCGAAAATCGTGGTGATTCTAAATTTGGAAGCGCTGAGTGTGAAACAGATGTACGCTACTCTAGGGCATATGAGGTACTATAGGAAGTTCATCAATGGATATGCCCAGATCACTACGCCGATGGAAAATTTGTTGAAAAAGGATGTCACGTTCTACTAGAATGATGATTGTAAGAAAAGCCTGGATGTATTGAAAGAAAAGATGGTTACTGTGCTGATTCTTGTCTTCCCGAGCTGGAAGAAAGAGTTTCATGTCCATGTTGACGCGTCAAGTATAGCACTTGGGACAGTACTCACACAGGATGGTGGAGAAGGCTTGGATCACCCTATCATGTTCATGAGTCACAGATTATCTAAAGAAGAAAAGAACTATTCCACCACTAAATGCAAGGGACTGGCTATGGTATATGTGCTCTAGAAGTATCGATACTACTTGCTAGGAGGTCACTTTAAGATGTATAAAAATCATTTCACGCTCAAGTACTTGGTCAATAAGCCTGTGTTGGGAGGGCGCATACGCATATGGGTTTTATTGTTCCAAGAATATGATTTTGAAGTTATTGTGAAGCTTGGACAATTGAACATAGGACCAGATCACCTGTCGTGTATTAAGATGGGAGAGGAACCTACTGGTCTAGAGGAAGGATTACCCGATGCACAACTCTTTGTTGTGTGTGTAACAGATGGAAATTATGAAGATATAATTCACTTTCTCATGACTGGAACTACGCTGAAATCATACTTTGTCCAACAGAAGAAGGAACTAGTAGTGCGCGTGACAAATTTCTCTATCATTGAGGGGCACCTATATAAGATGGGGAATGATTAGATATTGCAAAGGTATGCACCTAATTTGAAGGGGTGTTGCGGGAGGAAATTATGCAGGGACAACAACAGTGCAGAAGATTCTCCATGCAGGGTTGTGGTGGTTGACGCTTCATCAGGATTAAAAAGCACATTGCAAGGCATGTGATGTATGTCAAAGAACATGTAAACCATCATGGAGGGATGAGATGCCTTTGAATCCACAAATGACGTTGCAGCCCTTTGAAAAGTGGGAAATCAACTTTATAGGACCTATCAAACCTCAAGGAAAGATAGGCGCAAGATATATTATCACTACGATAGAGTACCTGACTCATTGGGAAGAAGCGCAGTCGGTAAAGGATTGCATGGCTGCGACAATCATGAAGTTTCTGTTTGAACACATATTGACGTGATTCGGATGTCTGAAGATCTTGATGAGTGATCATGGTACACATTTCCTAAACGAGACGATCAACGCGCTGACTGAAGAATTTCAGGTGTATCATCAGAAAAGAACACTATATCACCCGTGAGCTAATGGGATAGTAGAAGAATTCAAAAAAGTACTAGAGACCGCACTGAACAAAATATGTAACATGCAATGAAGTGATTGGGACTTGCACGTACCTACATTATTATGGGCTTATAGGATGACGTGTAAGCAACTGATGGGACAGACACCTTTTAGGCTTGTCTATGGAGTGGAAGTTGTAACGCCTATGGAATACATCGTGCCTAGTCTATGCATAGTAGTGCTCACAGGTATGATGGACTATGGAGCCTTGGAGGAGAGGCTCATGCAGTTGGATGAGCTCAAGGAAGAACAACTTTTAGCTAGATTTCACCAGCAAGTCCAAAAGCAGCGCAAAAATTCTTGGCACGATCGACATATTAAGTTGTGCACCTTCAAGGTGAATGATTTGGTGTTATTGTATGATAGTAAGTTTGATAAATTCCTAGGGAATCTCAAAATGCATTGGATGGGACCATATGTTATTAAGGAGATCACAGATGGTGGCGTGGTGCAGTTGGTACAGTTAAATGGAGAACTCTTCCCAGGAAATGTCAATGGAAGTCATTTGAAGGTGTACACAGGTGGCCCGACCATTTGACTAACCGATAGAAGCACAGCCTTAGTGCTCCAAGTAGCAGAAAGGAGGCGCTGCACTACAAACTACTCTACCTGGGATATATGCGATGTTAAGACTATGCGCAGTAGCGAAGTGTCACAGGGTCTGCAACAGTGCAAGGGTAGCTACGCTACCATGTTGGTCGACTAGAAAGTGACTGGTATAGTCATTATTCATGATGAGATGCTTGGTTTGAGACCAAATGGAGTGGGCAGTAGGCATTTAAGGTGAACTTTATGGGCTATATTCTTGAAAATCTACCGCCAATCAAGCATTTATGGACCGAATGTGGGGGTAATGGTCGAATTCAAATTCAAAGGCACTATAAATTACAAAGGGTTAACCAGCAAACAACACTTGGAAAATTGAGGACTGAGCTGTTGCTCGCATAGGAACTCATGAACCCAGATCTGTTCGATATTTTGAAGGCAAATTTGTTGTTTGAGCATTTACCCGAGCCGTTAAGAGAATTATGGAATACCACTATGGCAGCACCTGAGGAAGCCACGGATACAGGTGTAATGACTGTTGAGGAAGCCACACAGGCCATTACAAAAGTAGAAGTCCCAGAAAGTGTCAAGATAGTCGAAAAAATCCCTAAATCGCCATGCACGCCGAGACCCAAGAAAGACAAGTAGGCTATGGTACCAGTGCGCGTATCCCATAGAAACGCATTAAGGACTAAGTTTACCATGGAAGAAAAGGGGAAGGCTATTTATTTGAAGAAATCCTGGTAGAATAGGAGGAGTATGTACAAATGGAGGTTAACATCCGCGGTGCGGACCCTCTTACTAGGTTGCCCATATATGTTCCTTCACTGAAGGGTAAAGCTAAGGTGCCTAAAGACATAGATGAGAGCAAGAACTCTTTGCAGACTCCGCTTCTCCCCAACGACATTATTTTTGAAGGAGCACACTTGGGGTGAGTGCCTATATTAAAATTCAAAGACTGGGATCTCACAGACCACGAGAAGTTCCCACATTTGGCAACCGTGCATCTAATGCACCAAAAGAAGGACACACCGATGGGAGTTATAGAGTTGGAGCTGCGTAAGTGGCTAAGAGATGTAGAAAAGTTAGGATTGTTAAACCTTCTCTATGTGCTAAATTACCATCGCGCCCCAGTGACTATTTTCTTCATCAGGAAGCTTCTCTTCCTGGGGCATGATGGGTGCTTATGACTGGAGGAGCCCATCCCCATCACAGACCACTTGATTCACAAAATTACCTGGCACCCTTACAAAGGGGATGACCTAGCGAACATCTCGGAGGGTAAGATTGATGATTTTGCCATCGCGGAGGCCATGAAGAAAAATTTCAAGCTGGAGAAGAAGAAGATAGCTTACACGATTTCTAGCTTCAATAACCCTATGGTCAAAGTTGTGATGTAGATATTGGCAGGGAAGGTTACACGGAAGTGCAGCGCAGATGAGGTGCCCAAGCTGGTGGTTGCACTTCTAGTGTAATACAGAAGGGATCTAGTTCAACTGGGAAAACTACTTATGCAGAAAGTTCCTTGAGAACTGCCACAATGCACAGGAGCAAGGGAAGAATTTTCACTATGCCTCGCTTCTGTTATCCATAGTATTGGTGGCATGGGAATTTCCTTAAGCAGCCAGTTCCCGAAGATCACGTAGGACCTTTTGGAGGCAGCGAATCGCTGTGGGCAATCTAAGATGCGCAGAGGATAAGGGATAGTAAAATCTTCTGGGTGTTCATGGAGATGAACATCAGAATGGGGATTAATCGCAAGCCGCCATTATCGCCAACAGTCTACAACAGTCTACAGAGCTTCATGGAGTTCAAGGTAGATTTCCATCACGTTTACGTCAGGGCACGAATGGACCCCATGAAGGCATGCCATGAGCTACCCTACCAAGCGATGGATGGAATCATCTTCGTAGTCCTTGAGTCGTGAACACCAGAGTGGTGCGCTCCAGCAAGCTTCGCAGTGGAAGCAGAAAAGTCCTCCACACAACGAAAAAAGGATGAGGTGAAACTGAAGATGGTGTAGTTGGTAGAAAAATGCAGGAATGAAGCGGCAGTAGCTAAGGCCCAGGCAGCATGCGACGCTGCGAAGTTAGCAGAAGAAGAATAGTAGAAGGCGACTGAGGAAGGGCATAAGGGAGAAAAGTCGCCTTCGCCTGAACAGGAGACAAATATAGAGCAAGGTGGCTTGGACCTGCAGACAGTGTCCACCCAGCTGAAACGACCATGCCCAAGAGAGCAGGTAGGGTTGCGGAAGAAGTCGAAGGCTTCAAAGACCTCTTTTGACCTGATCACCCTCACTGAGGGGGATCTGCACAACAATGGAGAGCAGTGAGGGATGTCACCACGAAGACCCTACAAGAGTTCGTGGAGGAACACCAGATGGTGTTGGGGGCTCTCTGAGTGTAGATACAGGAGTTGTAGGTGTGCACTCCACATGCTGGCATTGTGTCAACTACCTTGCACGGCCGTGGCCGAGGAGATGTTGCGCACCCAGATGACTAACGCAATAGTGTTACTAGAGGGAGCACTAGTTACAAAAAATGAGGCCGAGAGGCCTATGGTCAGTGGGCTTAAGGTAATCGAGATAAACATGGCTACACTCCCTTGGGAGACACTCTATGTTTTGGAGGATGGATTAACTACAGAAGTGCAAGCCAGGGAGGGTCGCACGCTCCAGGTAATGAGTGAGAAGCGCATCAAAATTAAATAGTTTAGCCTGCAGCCGATGAGGTAGTGGCGCAAAACATATAGCTCGTATAGGTGGTGGAGGAATCCTACCAGATGGTCCTACAGCTGGCCATCCAAGCAGAGGAACCAGTGGAGGCGCACGTCCAAAAATTAGCAATAAGGGTGCATGAGGCAAAGGAAGAAATGGCCAGGGTTCAGCTCGAACTGAACCTTTAGATAGCCGAACTATAATTGAAGGTGCAGCCTTGAACCCCAATGGAAGTTAGGGAACAATGCACCAATGCGATTAAAACATCAATAGTAGAGCTTAACAATGCAATGACATACTGCACAAAACTATTCGAGCAGTCATTCAAGGTTCTCACCACCCTATAGGAGGACCCAAACATACATCGACTAGAGACAGAGGCACATGAGCTACAACAAAAATATGACGAAGTAAAAGGGACCGCACAAATGGCTTCCCTTATACAGATGCTCGCGAGGATGCAACAAGTGAAAGCACTCGAGGAATAGGTAGATGTTGCTCGACATAAGGAAGAAGTTTTGAAGGCGTGCTTACAACCATGGATTGATGAGGCATACATCGTTACAACCTCCATTGAAGCAAAGATCGTGTAGCTGTAGGCAACACAAGAAAAGGTTCATGGCAACAGTTCAACTATAGAGGTCTCTACACAGCAAGTCGAGGAAGTACAACAGGCATCTACTCAATGCATTATTGATCTTGCACCGATTCAAGCAGAATTGGGAGGTCTTAGCACAAAGATATCCACACCAATAGAGTGACTCGAGGGAAAGTCACATTGTTCGTTTTGGGGGCCTGTTGGACATGGGATCCCCCAAGGGAAGTTTTGGGGCTTAGAGCCTATATTTTGCTCAAAAATTGTAACTCTGATGTAAATACTTCGCATTTTATGGGTGCGGAGTGCATAGCTTGTAAAAGAGTCATAGGGTTGTCGGCCCTCAATTTTTTTAATGTAATGCCAACTATAGATATCTACCCATGGTCCACGAACCATGGGATTGTATAAATAGAGTGAGGCTTTAAGTAATTAAGGCAATCAATGGAAGAATAATTAATCTAAACATTGAATGGAAGCATAGTGGAAGAACAGAAGTGTAAAGTCTAGTTTGGGTCATAGAGTAGGAGAAGGCTTTGTAGCTGAGTGCGCAGAAGCCTAGTAGTCCACATCTATGTGTGCGAACCCCTGTAGCTGAGTGCGCAGGGCAAGTTGAGTCTATAACAGTTGGAAGTAATAATAAAGAGAAGTTTCATATCTATTCTGTGAATTTATTTCTTGTTTTATGCATTGAATATCATGGGTATAAATTTCACTTCTATTGTTTATATGATGCACGAATATATATGATTGTATTGATTAAGTGAATACAAGATTTAATATCTGTTTATGCGAAGTTGACTAACATCTGTAAGAAGATAAGTAAGATTCGCAGTGTAGATTGGGGAAACAGTGCAGTTTGCTACTAGAGCAGTGTGAAATCATCTTAGCCCTTGGTTAGGGTTGCACGAAAGGAAATTATAACAGATCGCGAGGGTATTGAAGGTTAGAATAGTGCACAAACTAACCTACACGAAGATAGGCATAGTTGGAATAAATCGACACCACAGAAATCTCAAGGGTGCAGAAACTTGGTTCCAGCATCCCTCCATACTGCTTCAGGTGAGACTTCAGTCTGCTCTCCACGGGCTAATGTTGAAAGGGCCAATAGTGTAGGGATTTGTATGGCTAAATAACTCTGAACCTGGGTTAGGCCCCCTAAAGCCAACATATCCTCTGGACTGACTTCCTCTGTGATCAGGCTTATCCCAAGAGCCTGGAAGTTGGATTCAGACAAAACCTTGGCCAACCCCTGACCTTTTATGAGATTGGTAGGCTTGATTTCCATATCATATTCTTGTATTTTATCTATCCATCTACCCCTCTTTCCTTCGTTGTCTCCCTTCACTAGAATGTCTTTCACTGTAGTTTTTGGGACAAATGCTATAGTTTTGGATTGCAGTACATACATACGAAATGACTTCCACACCTTGACCAGTGCATAACCTTGTTTTTCCAATATATCATAGTTCAGTTGAGCGTCCCTTAGGACTTGGATAAAAAAGGAAATGGACTTCTCGTAACCTTCTTTATTTTTCTGTAATAGCACAACAACAATGGTATGTGGAGAGGCGAAATAAAAGATGTAAAAGGGAATTGAATAATCGGGGTTGATTAGCACTAGGGCCTCACCTAAATCTTCTTTGATCCTTCAGAAGTTTATTCTCCCCAAAAAGGCTTGGACTTCTTTCTATTTTCTAGGCAAGGGAATAAGGCTGATGGCTTTAACTCGTTCAGGATCAATCTTTACTCCTTTCTGCACTACTATGTGTCCAAGCAACTTCCCCTCACTCAGGGTGAACTAATATTTCTTTGGATTCAAAGAGAGGCCATACCTTCTGCACTTCTCGAAAGTGAATTTTAAATGGAGCATATGCTCTTCATCAGTCTTAGAAAATACTATGATTTCATCTAAGTAGACTACCACAAATTTCTCTTGCTCGCCCATGAAAGCTATGTCCATTTCTCTCTGAATGTGGCTCCTTCATCAACCTGAGCGAAATGCGTGCGTACATGAAGGTTCCCCACGGGGTGGTGAAAGCAGTCTTTCTCTGGTCTTCGGGATGGACAGCCACTTGGTTATATCCTGAGAATACATCCATCATGGACATTCTAGTTGCACCTACTACCTTTTGCAATGTTATCCATCTTGAATAGAGGATAGTTATCTTTTAGAGACACCCTGTTTAAATTCCATAAGTCCACACATAGCCTTATCTCTCCACTCTTTTTACGCACATGGACTAGATTAGCTACCCACTCAGAGTATCATAGAGGGACTATGATCTTGGCCTGTAGCAGCTTCCATAACTCCTTTTCAATGGAGGGGAGTAAGAGTGGGTTTATTTGTCTCAGTGTCTATTTGCATGGATTTATCCCCCCCCAGATGAATTTTATGTTGAATAATATTTGTATCAAATAATTTCAAATCATTATAAGACCAAGAAAATACATCTTCATAAGTTTGGAATAGATCTAAATACCTCAGTCTGTATTGCGAGTGGATTTCTTTATACATCCTGATCATCTGGGGTTCCTCCTTTGATCCAATTTTGTAGTCCTCTACTTGCTCACCCTTCCCTGGGGCCATTTGTTTGGATGATATGTCGTCTTTATTGAAAATTCTTTCAAGTTGAACAAGTCCATGAGGGATGGTGTCCCCCTTTAGTTGCAAATAATTTTTCCCAATGACTATGTGTTTCCACTAAGTGCCTTCTTGTTTTGCTTCTTCTTCTTTTTGATCTATGGTGGAGTGGGAAAACTCCCCAATGACTTCTATGAATATTTTTACCTTCCTGTCATCTTTGAATACCCATCAGTGTTTGACATTATCAGGTATTGAAGGCCTGTTTCTAACTTTTATCTCATATTAGAGGAGTGGATTCTGTGGGGGCCTGAAAGTGCTTGCAGCTACCGCAAGAGAGTTAGCCATCCTATTTTCTTCCCTAGGCAAAACCTAGATGTTAAATGCCGTGAATAAATTTTAGATTAAGTCCCACACTTCATTTCGGTACAACCTCAGCCTAGGGTGTTTGTCTTGGCATTTAATTATGATCCACCTTACGACGAGTTCAAAATCTCCATAGACTGTTGAGCATTCAATATTCAATTTTTTTGTTTTTTGTAACCCTAGGAGCAATGCCTCATACTCCTCTACATTGTTGGTCTCCTCAAATTAAAGCTTGAATGAGAGGCGTATCATGCCGCCTTTCGGGGATACCAACAATATTCTATCTCCATTTCCCTCTTTTGAGTTTACTCAATCGAACTATAATTTCCATACTTCATTTTCATTTAATTTTTGGTATTTCAACTACCTTGTCAAGTGCACTGATGCTTCTTCTAAGAGTTTCTCATATTAATATAAGAATAGGTAGGAGATGTCACTGTCTTTCCCATGTATTGGGGAGTTTTCTGAGCCTTTATTTGGGGTCATGGTTTTCACAAACCAATATTCTCTATACAACCTTCTTTTTTCACCTCCAAAAGTGCGAATGGTGGCATAAATTAGATAAAGCTTGATAGAGCCACCCACCTTGGAACCCCAAGATATAGATAGTAAAATTCCAAAGCGAGGAGGTATGTCTTCCACCACTATATCCATGACTACACTTTTCACCAGGATCTGAGCCAAGTTTGCCACTAGATCCTTTATCACGCCTAAGCACTTGACTCTCTTGGAGTCAAAGGAGTACAATTCTTTGTATGGTTTGGTGATCTCCAAACCCAGTTGTTCCATTACTGATAATGGTATGAGGTTGTGGGAAGCTCCTAAATCCAGCATGAAATTATGCAACAAAAGGTCATGGATCACCAAAGTCAGATAAAAAGGCATAGTAGAAGCATCCAACTCTTCCATATGTGACCCAAAAATGACCATTGGCCTTTTCTCCTGGAGGTTTAAACTATCATGGGCTAGTGCTGAGATAGAGGGATACATAAATTGGTCAGTGGAAGATGAATTTTTACCTTCTTGAGCTCCTTCTGGAGATTGAATGGAAGTTGGAACTTTTCTATACCTCCTGGCTCTGTTCCTTCTTCCTTGCCACTTTTAGGTAGAATAGGTGTCTCTTTTTCTATGTGTCCCTTTGAACTAGTTCTTTCCTCATTAGAGGAGACTTTATCATGGAAGGGTCAGGATTCAGCTTACCCTTCCCTTTATTCAGTACTGGGGAACAAATTGGGGAGAAGCTTCCCTTTGTTTTTCTGGTTCTCTAGTCCTCTTCTTTGAAGATCTTAGATCACATTTACGTTGTGGCTGTGCTTGCATGAACATTGAAAACTATTTGCAATTATAATCCATATCTTCCTCTTCTGTTGTTCCTTCTCTGTCGTGGTTGGCCTCCTGGTGAGACATATTCTCATATTCTTCTTCGGTAAAAAAAGAATACATATTTCCCTACATCTCTTTTGTATCCAATGATTTCTCATCAGGACCATCTTCCAAGTACAAATTGTTAGGGATATGATCAAGTTGTTCCATTCTTTCCCTCGAAAGTAGTTGCAGTGGAGGCCTTCTCTATTGAAGGGTATAGCCCCGATTATTGACTTGAGAGTTTTTTCTGGAAAGGTTGTTGTTCTCAACTTCAATATTTTCAACCTTTTGTGTTAAACTACTGATGAGTTTGTACAGATTGTCCAACTTTGGGTCTAATGATTCTTTATCTTGACTAGAGGAGGATGCCTCCTCTTTCCATCTTTTAGGTTCAATAATTTCTTTCTTTACCCTTGACTTTCCTGTCGAGACCATATTGGCTTCCACTTCAAGAGCATCAGTCTGAAGTTGGTCTAGAGTGAGATACTTTCTTTCTCTCGAGGAAAAACCAACGTCAGACTCAAAAGATCTGATGAAAACCACACGAGCTGTAATTGGAGGAGGCTTTATGTTAGCAAGAAGGTTATTGTATTGCCTATTGAATATTTTGATAAATTTTGAAGTATCCTCCTTTGGATTTTTTCTTAGGGAATTAAACTCAGTGAGGAGGTACTCATGATCCCTCTTTTCTCCCTATTTCTGGGTGAAAGTGTTTTCCAACTCCTCCCAAGTAGTGATGGAGGCATTGGGTACATCTTTGAACCATTTTCTGGCTTCTCCTCGAGACTTTGTACAAAACGTCTCATGACCACATCCATTTGATCCACATCTAGGATATGAGAAAAATAACTAAAGGCTTCAATGTGACTCTTTGTCATGTTATCATCTTCCCCATTGAACCTAGGTAGCTTCTTTATGTGGTTCTAGGGCATTGCACTCAGAGGCTAACGTAAATTAAGAGGTGCATACTTATTCAACAAAAATCCCAAAAGAGCTATCTAGATTGGTGGAGGGGAATTAAAATTTGCTTGAGAAACTGGGGTCAAGACCACAGTGGTTGGAGGAGAAGTAGGGTATGCTAGGGCCTTAGGAGTAAGTCCTGTGTAGTGAGAAATGGTGGGCCGAGAATTGGAGGCAGAGGTGGAAAAGGTTGATAAGATTATAGTACAAGAAAGGGGGGTTTTCGCTTTCCCGAATTTCTTGGAAATTAAATTTTTTGGATCAGATACAAATGGGGCTTTCTTTTGGGATGTATGTGATTGAGTATGAGGCCCTTTAAAGTCAGGGTTATTAATGATAATGAGGGGGGTATGGAGTTGCCAAGGTGATATGCATGCAATTATAACAAATTTTGCTCACCTACACGAAGGGTGTTTAATTTGTCATATCCTGGGGGAAAAATCCTTCAATACACTCCCCAACAACGATGCCAAAAGATGTTGTCTCTCCTAGATATAGCCTTGGATTTATTACAAGACCAGTGCTTGGGCACATCTAAATTCTATGTATCACATATGATCCTCAAGAAACCAAAGGCACCGTATGCATCTTCTAGACATAGTAATTACAAATATACACATAACAACATGGGTTAGTTCCTTCATCCAAGGATATAAGCCATGTATTTCTGGTATCCTTCCACATATACAACTCACAAGAATAAGGAAAAAAAAAAGTGAGGCTAAGTAATCAAGGACTTACAATTTAATCATATTTTACAGAATAATGAAAGAAGAGAAAGAGAATAATAACTCATCACATAGAGCTTGAAATGTCAAGAGTTCTATACTTATATGAGCTAAATATAGACAGGTGGAAGTAAGAATAGTGAGTTCTATGATTTCAGGAAGTGCACATTTAAAGATATGATCTAGACTTTCATACACGCATATGTATTAACTAGTTAACACTAATGAATCTTTAAGAATGTAAGAGATATTTATGGCAACTACAATTGCTTGAAATCAAAGAGGAAGTTTGAACATAATGGAAGTTTAACAGAGAAACAACATACTGTACTACTCGAACATGGGAATCACCATTGTTTCATTCATACTAATAAATATGTAGATCTGGAATCCGTACAACTTCAGAAGCACATATAGGTTTTTCCTAGAATTCCGAACCTTTGTTCAATGTTTCTTCCTCCCTTTTATAAGGAGAGGGAGGGAAAGAAAATTAATTACAGAAATATATTTAGGTTGAAGTTTAGAACTATCTATATGAATGGTTGTCTCAGCGTGAATCCTATATCTATTACAATTGGGAGATTCCTTTCTTGAAAGAAAAACATAATAACAATACCATGATCAAAACAAAAAAACATAATGAATCCATCGAAACTGAAATGATGATTTCTAGAAATATCTTCATGCCACTCCTCTTCATTGGCCTTTGGTCCTAGTGCTTTCCTGCCATTTCATGATTAATCCTCTCTCGGTCGGTTCTTGTTCACTTTCGACCTTTAACATTCTCATTCCTTCACTTTCACTTAAGCTGTAGCGATCACCCACAATGATGATAACAAAATTTGAAACAGATGCCGACTCATATACCTTTTAAATTTATGTTATATAACATCGATGCCCTGAAAATCTCTAATATCATGTTTCATGGATTACCGGAGAGTTTTTTGAATGTTGGCCTTTTAACACAAGAACACTGTGAAACAGAAGAGCCTGACTGCCCTTTAAGCCCTTGTGAATACACCCCCTTTTACTTTCTATTTCATGTGACCGGGGACTTGAACCGAGCACTTATCCCTTTCGATGCTAAGCCTTTCAAATGTCACATGAGGAGCCTTTTCCTTTGTTACTTGATATAGCTTCAATAGCCCCTTACACTGCATCAGCTAATATCCTAGATGTGAAAAATTTATAAATCACAGCTCATTACATATCACATCTGGGGCCTTTCCTTATCGTAATCACAATCGCAGATAAGCATGTGTTGGTTTGATGGGCCCTGAACCAAGTTCAACATTAGTCAACCAAGAAAACCCCTACACTACTGGCCCTTTTGACATCAGTCCATCGAGCATGGACCAAAGTCTCACCCGAAATAGTATGGCGGGATGAAGGAACCAAGTTTTTGCACCCTAAGATGGATGTGATGTCAGTTTTATACATAAAATCCTTCCTTCACGTAGATTGATAAGACTTTAGGGCTTATTGATGTAATTTCTCTTCCATCTCTTAGAACCCTCGTGAAGGCATACGATCGTCCTTCACATAGCCCTACCCAGTGGCTCAGGTACTTATGAGCCTTTGTTTCTGCATTAGTGTATAATTTCTTCAATTATCTTAAGTGTTCGCCAAATTTACCATGCAATTAAGATTATATTCGCGTAAACATATATCCTTATTTGTGTTCATATAATAGATAAAAAAATATATATTCATGCATCAAATTAGCAATATAAAATAAACCCAAAAATTAACATAACATAATCATATGCGATCCATAGAGGAAAAATACACAGTAATTTCATAATACTTCTCTTTATTGATGATTCAGATTTTCAATACAAACTCTATCTGCCCTACGCACATAGTTGCGGGGGTCCGCACACTCAGCTATGGACTTCTACCCTAGGCATCTACACACTTAGCTACAGAGCCTCTTCCTACGCTAAGACTCTTGCCCTTAGCTCTTCACAGATTCATCAAAACCTAATCTTCCTATCCTTAGTCTCCTCTAAGACCTCCTTTTTATGCAATCCCATGGTCTGCGGACCAAGGGCGGATCTCATCAAGCTGACACAACCTATCTAGACTAAGGGTAGAAAACCCTTTTTGACCCTTGATATCTTTGCACTCCACAACCAAAAAATGTGGAGACTTTACATTTCTTTATACAAAATTCGGGCCTTTTACCCCAAAACTTGGGTTTTTAGCCCCAAAATTGACCCCCAAGGTACCACTCCCAATAGGCCCCAAACGCAAACATGGTGACTCGCCCTTAAGTCACTCAGTTGGCACGCAGATCTTGTCATGGAGACCTCCTAGCTTGACTCAGACTACTGCAACTTCAACGATACACTGTGATGTCGCCTGCTTCATCTCCTTGACCAACCGCTCTATTGCTGGCCCTGTTCTTTCTGACTAAATCTTCTGCTGAGTCTTCTACAGACTAGCCAACTTGCCTTCAATTGTAGTCGTGATCAGATAGGCGTCATCCAACCAAGGCTGTAAGCAAGCCTTCAACATGGCTTCCTTGTGCTGAGATGCATCTACCTGCTCTTTGAAAGCCTTGACCTCCTGCAGCTTTTCCAGCCTTTGTGTGATGGAGATAGTGCACATCGTTGATTAACTTCATTGTAGTGCTACTGCATCTCCCGCGCTTCTATTTCCAACCTCTTCATAGTGGGGTCTTCCTACAGGCTGGTGACCACCTCTAGCGACTGCTTGAAGAGCATCATGTAGTCCTTTACTGCGATGTCTACTGATGCTACGACAACTTTCAAAATTGACTCACGTTCCTCTCATTTCTAGTGGAGTCGAAGGTTGGGCCTTCAACTACAACTCTACGATTTTGAGGTTCAGTTCCAACTAGACCTTTCTCAATTCTATGTGTGCGTCACATACTCCAACATCGAGCTTTTGAACCCAGACATCTATTGGCTTAGCCTCGGTAATGTCTAGATCTGGGATAGATCTGCATGCCTCACCAACGACCTTATCCATGTGTTGACTCTTGTCTATAGGGTATTTCACGACGTCAATGGTAGAGTCTTGTTGTACAACCATCTGGGCGTTGTTGATCTTCTGCTCACTGTTGACCTGTAACGTACGCTATTCACAGGCCCGCAGTTTCACGATCACGCCATGTTGCAACAAGTTAAGCACCTCACTGGGGAGCATAACCATGTTAAGTCCAACTCCCTTGAGGGTGCTGATAGCGGGCCAATCAGGTTCTATCTCTATAGTCAATGCTCCATCTGACAGCACTAGCTCAGGGATCTTGTGTGCCTAGCATCCCTATGGCTTCGGAGGTGCCAAGCGCCAAATTGGTTGATGTTACATTGGTCTGTACCTATGATGCATGGATCTGCAACTGACATAGACCCATTTGGATAGAACCCAAAGCCTGCTACTCCTCCTGCTTGAACTGTTGCAGTAGTTCCGCGGTAGCATCCCTCACCACATCACCTATGTCATTCAAGTCCCCATCTGTTAGGGTGATTAGGTCAAGAGACATCTTGCTAGCCTTGGAATTCTTCCATGACCCTACCTTCTCTAGATCTTTGGTGTGCTTGGTGTGGAATGAAATCGTCTCCAGGTTTTCTCCTCCCTGCTCCATCTATTCGTCCCCTTCTTCTGACTCCGGGGAAGGCAACTTCTGACTCTGGTCAGGGCCATGCTCCTCTTCCTCTGCTTGCCCACTTGTCTGCTTCACGACAATGCACTCTGCCTTGGCCTTATCCTTGGTTTCCTTTCTTTCCTTCATGAACAACTGTTCCATCTTCAGCTTGGATTCTTCCTTTTTCTGTTGTGCGGTGGATTTGGTAGATACTAATGTCAAGTCCATGGTAATGCACCAATCTGCAGGCTAGCAGTCAAGGATCGCTGCAATCGTGTCATCTGTGGCTAGGTATGGTAGGTCAAGCCACTTCTGTCTGGGGTCCTTTCATGCACATATTGAGACATGATGTAAGTTGGCCTTGAATTCCATGTACTTCTACAACCTATCAAAATTTGTAGGTGACAACTGTGGCTTGTGATTGATGGCCATGTGGATGCTCATCTCCATCAATATCCAAAAGATCTTGTTGTCCTTGATCCACTGAGGATCCTTTGTAGCCCACAATGAAGCAAACTTCGCTGCTTCCAGTAGGTCTGGCACGACCGGAGGAAACTGGCCATCCTCGAGAAGCTCCCATGCAACTAGCACTATGGACAGAGGTAGCCATGCATAGTGGAATACCTTACTATGATCCTGCGCCTCGTGGTTGTTCATGAGGAATTCATCGCAGAGGTAGCATTCCTAGTTAAACTATATGCCCTCCACACACTAGGACACCAAGGCTATCATTGGTGTCGGCACTTTATCTGTGCAACACTTCCTCATTACCTTTCCTCCCAAGATTTACATTGCCACTTTGACCGCAGGATCACAGATAATCGTGATGGCATAGCCATACGACTTCTTTACTAGCTTGAATTTTTACTTCATCGCCTCAGCAAGGGCATGCTTGCCAGCCTTTCCACCAAATGCCATGTTCAGATTGTCTCCTAAGTGTGGCAGTCGCGTGGCCCTATGGATCAGCTTGTCAGTGATGGGTATCATCTCCTCCAGCCACATACACCCATTGTGCACCAAGCATAGTAGCTACTTGATCACAATCATCATGATGGGTGTGTGGATGTAATGTAGCACCCATAAAAAGTTTAGAAGGCTTGCCTTGTCCACGCCTTTCAGCCACTTCTTTTTCTCCAAGGCGGTCACTCTAGTGTTTTTGTGGAAGACACGGTGCATAATTTTGTCTGTCGCTAAATGAGGGAAGCGCTCTGTGTCAGCTAAATCCTAGTCTTCCAATTTTATAAGGGGGACATGCCCCAAGTGCGGTCCCTCAAAGACAATTGACTCTGGCAGTAGGGGTGTGTGCAGGGTGACCTTACTCTCATCAATATCCTTCAGCACCTTCGTTTTACCCCTACATGGAGGAATCTACTCAGGTAGCTTAGAAATGGGGTCAGACCCCTCAACCTCAACACCCTTGGTTTCCATCACAATATCATCATCATCCATGGGGATTTCTTCGACCTCTTCTGCTAGCTCTAAGTCAATCACATTTCCATTTTCCTGCATGGTGGGCTTATCCTTCTATGGGTGCTTTCTAGGTGATGCACGCACTGGCTGTGGTGTTGCGGCATGCTTTCCTTTCTTATTCTTCGAACCCTCCTTGGTCGAGGTAGGCCTCGACCTAGGCAACCATGGTGACTTAGGCACTTCAGCTGGTACTTCCGTAGTTACAAGCTCTAGGGCACCTCCCTCGGCTACCATGGATACCCATGGAACAACTCCTTTGACCTTCCTTGCTTCACCAACATTTACAGTCTCAGCCGACGTCGACATGATGTTATGCAATAACTCCTATATCTCCTTTGGCAACATCTCAAACACTGAACTTGCTATCAAAAATTCAAAGTTTTGATAGTTCATGTGCACCTGACATCTCAACACCTCAATTCTCAAAATTCCAAGTGTTTTCCACTAGGAAACACTTTGTAATTTATAGGCATTTTCAAATTAAAATTTGACTGTTCCCTCCACAATCTGTTCATTAATGCTAGATTGGAAACATATTTTCAAAGATCTAGTCAATGAATTCTGACTTAAATGTCGCCCCCCACTCCATTTGGCCATTTTCTCATCATCAAATCATGAACAATGACTTTAACGGTCACTTTCCAGCTATCCTCCAGAGTTTTTCCTTTGGTAGTGTAGCTCCCTGTGTGCTTCTATGGGCTTTGTGACATTTCTTCATTCCGCACAGTTCCGCAATTGCATAGCTCTCCGACCCGGGCAGTGTAGTTTATAGTCCCATGCTTCATTTTAGCTGCCTGTAGCACTCAGATTGTGCTTCCCTCATATAGTTAGCTAGTTGGATCACCAGTGTATGGCTTCAATCGACTGGCATTCACCTTCCTTAGGAAGGGTTCTCCATTCAATTTCACCAGCTAAACTGCTCCACCATCGGTAATCTCCTTGATGACATACAGGCCTAGCTAGTGCATCCTAAATTTCCCTGAAAATTTATCAAATTTGTTGTCATATAACAAGACCAGATCATTTACCTTGAAGGTGCACAGTTTGATGTGCCTATTGTGCCACGCCTTTTCACGCTCCTTTTGAACTTGTTGATGTAATCCAACTAGAAATCAGTCCTCCTCAAGCTTTGCTAGCTGCATGAGCCTCTCTTCCAGGGCACCGTGATCTGCAATTCCTATGAGTGCTACTACGTGCATACTAGGTACAATGTGTTACATTGGCATCACATCTTCTACACCATACACGAGTCTGAAAGGTGTTTGTCTAGTCAGATTCTTGCAAGTCTTTCTGTAGGCCCATAGCACTGCGGGTACACACACATCCCAGTCATTTCTCTGAGCATTGTAGACCTTCATCAATGTGCTCTGGAGTATCTTATTGAATTCTTCCACCATCCCATTAGCCTGTGGATGATAAGGTGTACTTTTCTGATGATACACTTGAAATTCTTTTGTCAATGCACAAATTGTTCTATTAAGAAAGTGCATACACAATCACTCATCAAGATCTTTGGACACCCGAATCTCGTTAGGACATAATCAAAAAGAAATTTTTCTACTGTCACTCCTATGCAGTCCTTCATAGGCCTTGACTCTACCCATCTGGTCAAATACTCAGTCATGGTGATGATGTACCACGCACTCGTCTTCTTTCCTAGTGGCTAAATTGGTCCCACAAAGTCAACTGCCCATTTTTCGATTGGTTGTGATGTTACCTACAACATCATAGGCAGTTCATGCCTTCGTGATGGCATGCCAGTCCTTTGACATGCGTCACATGCCCTATAAATTGATTTCAAATCCTTATGCATGGTTGGCCACCACAACCCAGCACGTATAATCTTCTACGCTAATGCTTTCCCTACATAATTTCCTCCCCTAGCTCCTCCATGAGCCTCAGCAAGGATGCTGCTTTGTTCAAAGTCAGGCGCATAATGTCACAATGTTTCGTCTAACCCCATTTTGTACAAATGCCCAACAATGATAAAAAAGTTTGTCGCACACACTACTAGTTCCTTCTTCTGTTACTTGTATAACCTTCCAAATTTGATCATGTCATCAGGAAGTGGATAATATCTTCAAAGTGATTGTCTGCAATGCGCACTGTAAAGAACTATGCGTTAGGCAATCCTTCCTCCAAATTAGTAGGTTCCTCTCCAGTTTCAATGCATGAAAAATGATTAGTCCCGCATTTAGTCATCCTAGCTTCACAATAAATTTGAAGTCATACTCCTGGAACAACAACAACAATCTACATATTATCCCCCCCCCCAACACAAGCTTGTTGACTAGGTACTTCAATGCGGAATGATTCATATACATCTTAAAGTGTCTTCCCAACAAACAATGCCTAAACTTCTGGAGTGCATACACCATAGCTAATCCTTCACACTCTATCATGGAATAATTTTTCTTTGCTTTATACATCTTCCAACTTGCGAACGCTATAGGATGATCCATTTCTCCCACACCGGCCTGTGTCAGTATGACCCCCAGCACAATACATGATGTGTCCACGTGCACATGAAATTCCTTCTTCCGATTCGGGATGACTAGGATTGGTGTGGTGACCATTTTCTCTTTTACCAGATCCAAGATCTTCTGACGTTCATCATTCCAACAGAACGTAGCATCCTTTTTCAAAAATTTCTCCATAGGCACGGTGATCTGGGCATAACTCTTGATGAACTTCCTATAGTATCTAGTATGCCCTAGAGTTGTGTGTAACTGTTTCACACTCCTTGGTACCTCCAAGTTGATTATCACTACGATCTTCGTGGGGTCTACCATCAATCCTTGTCTACATAGCACATGACCCAGCAAGATCCCAAAAGGGACATAAAATAGACACTTCTTCAGATTGAGAGTGATCTGGTATCTCTTACATGTATCTAGCATCAAGTGCAAACTTGCCATGTGGCGCTTGACCAATCCAAACACTATCCAATCATCAAAGTATACCTCCAAAAATTTACAAATGAAGTCTTTGAATGACACAATGACTACACGTGAAAATATCGCTAGCACATTCTTCAGCCCAAAAGGCATTACAGTGTACTGAAAACATCCCCATTTAGTCGTGAAGGTCACCTTGCTTCTATCCTCAAGCGCGATTTGATCTGATGGTACCCAGAGAACCCATTAGTGAAAGAGTATGCTTCTTGACCACCTACATTATCCAAGACCTTGTCAGTGAACAGGGTCGGGAAAGGATCATGCACACAAGAGTCATTCGATTTCCTAAGATCTATGCATATCCTTATTTCTTCCTTCTATTTCTTTTCCTGAACCACTATTGGGCTTACCCAATCAGATTCTTCCACCGATTCAATAATACTTGCCACAAGAATCTTATCTAACTCAACACGGACCCTTTATTTATACTTCAGGTTGAGGGGGTATAGTCTTTGCTTCATAGGTTTCGTGTCGAGCTTTAGGGTGATCCTCATGACACCTAGGTCTCCTATTATACCTTTCAGATTAGAAAACTTCTTGGGGAATAAGTCCTGATATTTGCGGAGTAGTTCGATGACCTTATCTACTGTTGCATCGTCCCAATAGTCCCCAATATTTGCTAACTTCGGTTTTGCCTCCGTGCTAATGTTCACATGCTTGGTCTTGAGTGTCTCAGTTATGTCTGGGTTTTCTAGTTGTGGTCCTTCAACTTTGCAGTGACCTTCAGTCTCTAGGATATTAACCTTTTTCAGGTCTTTTTCTTCTTCTTCTGCTATTACATTGTAACATTCCAATGTGTGGCTCAGTTGGGTAGTCCAATCAGGTTGAATCAAGTCTAGAGGATCCTGTAGTATCCTAAAGATGGTTGTCTTAACCTCCTCCAACACTTCATCGATGGACTCAAATCCATCCTCAAAACTGAACGTCATTAGAAACCCTTGGCGTAAAACATCCCATTATTCAGTGCCATGATGGAGTTTTGTCTCCAAGTACCAATTCATTGGTATAACCTCCAAGGTATGACAAAACAGATGGACCCACTATGGTTGAGGCTACACTCCATATGCTTCATTCCATTTGGCCAAATCATCGCGTGCGTCATTCCTCTCATTATACTCTTTGGTTAGTCGTACCTTCGGGTGGCCAAAGTGTATCCTCATCATCCTCCTATATTTGTGCCAATAATTAAAACTACCCTTGTGCGTACCCCACCATATTGCAGGTGTAGTGTATAGCACCCAATATAATGACTGGAAGCGAAGCTTCTCAGGCACTTCCCTTTCGAATGTATCCAAAAAGAAATCAACATCAGTTAGCCCATCATAGTGAGGAAAATTTATTACCTCTAATGATACACAGCTCAATGACTTGGTCATCATATTACAACACAACATAGATACTTCATGTAGCCCGTTCTACTAGTGCTCTAGTTCTTCGTCCAAATCTGATGTGCAGGAGCTCTCTTAGTCCCATGAAATACATCCATCTACTATGGGATTTATCCAATCCTTGCCTTGCGTCATTATCTTGTAAATTTGGTTCAAATCATCATCACTTTCATAATCGCGGACTGATTTTGTATAGCATGATCCTTCTGTAAGATCCAGTGGCACCACTACATGAAGCAATTTATTTTCAAATATCATCTTTCACTTCTTCAGGTTGATTACCCCATTCATGTCAATGGCCCAATCAATCCTAACAAGCGCAGGGTAGGGATTTCTATCATCCACAATCTCTATTACTTCAAAATCTGCCAGTGCGCTTGCGCCTTCGATGTCAACTGTTACCCCTTGTAGCCTCCCCATTGGGATGATTTTCTAGTGATTCACCATCCTTAACTGGATCGAAGACCACTGAAGTGTAGGTCTCCCCATCTTTTCCATATTTTGTTTTGGCAAAACATTCGCGTCGGACCTCAGATCCAAGATAACTTGGTCCATTTTGTATTCCCCTATCTGCGCGGTGAGTCTCATCTCACGTCTAGTCCTTGCCTTATGCTTACCAAGCTTTTTGACTACACACGGTTCACCAGTAGCGCTGTCCTTGCTAGTGCACTGATTGATCAGTTCCTGCAGTCCCTTCATAGCCTTACTATTGCAGAGCAGTTTCATGCAGGTCTCTAAGAATGTGGTAATCATGGATGGGTCCATTTGTTCAATTGGTTTCTCCTGAATTCTTGAGGTATAGGCCTCAATGAAGCTTTTATTTTCTTCCATAAATGTTTCCTTTGTGAGCTCTAGATCAAACCCAGTCTCCTCTTCTAGTGCTTTGTAGACCCATTCACCTTCTGCAAGCTACTTCCCTTTATCCTCTCCAGTCGTCGTTCAACTCCACAGCATAATGTTTATCTTAGGGTCTTCCTCGTGAGGCTCAACCCTCATCATTTGGAGTTTCTATGTGAGTTGCAGAGGCTACACCCCCTTTTCGCAAAACTTAGCCAATAATATAGGGAAATCCTTAGTTGCATGGTCAAAATGAGTACAGTAGTGGCATGAAAGTTGCGTCAGATTTGGATAGTCTCTCACGTTTTTCCTCATCCACCACAATTGTAACAAATTAGCTACCCTCAGCCTCTACCAGGCCCCCCTCCACTTCGGCCTCGGTCACGCCCCTGATACCTGCCTCCCGTTCCCCCAACGCCTTGGTATAGAGGCCGCATTTCTACCTGCACCTTGTATGCAGGTGTCATGTCCATCATTAATTTGTAGCTATGGCAATTGTGCTCATCGTGACCTACTAATTGACAGAAATTGCAGAAGAGTTGTTGTGGTTTCTGTACGAATTTCCACAACAAATGGAAATTATCGGTTGCATGTTTCCCAGCTACCTGGCATATAGCACAGCATAGCGTGGGCCTTGTACTTGGCCCTGCCACAGCCTCCAGCCTTAGAGGCATTAGTCCCCCTACTGCAACATAATTCACAATGACGGGACATTGATCCTTTTCATGCCCCTTACCTTTTCATTTTAGGCACCATACTTCTTCACGCACCTCCGGCCAAGCTATTCTGTCTTTCTTTAGACTTTTCATTTCGAGGCAAAGGTTTTGCAACTGTGTCTGAATTTGCTAAACCCCCAAATTAGAATCCTGCACTTGGTGTCTCATGTAGTCTCATCGTGATTTATAGAGTTTATTCCTGGGTCTCGATCTTCTGTTGTGATAGCGCAACCCTTAGGTGGGGCAAGAGCAAGGCCATGAACCATTCACATTACTTCCCATCAGTTAGGTTCATGTCGGATTCTCAGATCATACACTTCAATCTTTGATCCAAATCATAGGGTGCCTCCTCAGGCTTCATCATGATCTCCTTGAATCCCACAATTGATTGCACTTGAGACTTGGGTCTACTGAATTCTCTATTCAGTGTAGTCTAGATATCTTCCAACGCGGACGCTGGGTTATCAATATTATACTTGATGTACCATGTTAGTGTGCGGTCCTGCAAATCACTATCCAGTGTTTCTTTCTTCATTTGATCATCCATGATAACTTGAGCTTCCCATATAGCCTTCATGACGAACCAAAACTGGTCTGAATCTTCATTTCCTACACCCTTGAATACAAGTAGCTTTACGACGTTCACCATGTTGAATAGTGGTGGAGGTGGCGGTGGTGTGGGTGATGGGGTAAGTGGTGGAAGTGAAGATGGGGGCAGTGTGGATGGATGGGATGACAATGGAGGTGGTGTAGGTATTCATGGGAACCATTGTCTTATCAATTAAATAGCGCTTAGCGGGGAAGCCTACACGACTCCCTCGTCGTCACTCAAAGGAGTCTTAATTAGGGGGCTATACTCAGGACCTTTTCTTCCTTCGTCCCTAAAAGACCTTCCACTTCGCGTAGCTCCAAACATCAAGGTAACTGCATGACCCACTTTTCACACAAGAGCATCTTAATCCAAGTATTTAGTGATTTCAAATACTTACCTTGCAGTCCTTTGAAGAAGCAGTGCTCTTCTTCTCTGTAGCTGACCGAAGTATCAACCGTGAACACTGTTACAAACCCTCACATAATATGGTCGAGCTAGTGATGGACATCACACCTGATCTTATCTTAAGAGGCTTCCAATATCCACACTAGCTCTGGGGTCCATACAATCGGATTGTCAAGCCTCCACCTTCCTTGGATGTCTGCCAACTCCGCGATCCACTTATATAATTCAACTAGGAAGGAACAAAAGAAGATTTTGTGAATCTTTGTGTACAGATATCTATCTAACTACTATTCCTTTGTTAATCATGGATACTTTTCTTGCACCATGAATTTCTGGATCTTCCTATCCAACCACTCTTCAATCTCCTTCTTCATTGGGTTCCAATGATTTGACATCACACATCTTGTTATCTAGATACCGGTCCCAACAATAGAACCATTTGTTGGCTTGATAGGCCTTGAGCTAGGTTCAACATTAGTCAACCAAGCAAATACCTACACTACTGGCCCTTTCAGCATCAGTCCATGGAGCACGGACTGAAGTCTCACCTAAAGCAGTATGGGGGGATATAGGAACCAAGTTTCTACACCCTGAGATGGTCGTGATGTCGGTTTTATACCTTAAATCCTTCCTTTCAACAGATCGATAATCCTTTAAGGCTTATCAATGTACTTTCTCTTCTGTCTCTTAAAACCCTCACGAAGGTATATGATCATCCTTCGTGCAACCCTACCTAGTGGCTTAGGTACTTACGCGGCTTTGTTACTGTGTTAGTATATAATTTCTTGAATTATCTTAAGGGTTCGCCAAATTTACCATGAAATTAATATTATCTTCGCGTAAACATATATCCTTATTTGTGTTCATATAATAGATAGAAACATATACATTCGTGCATCAAATTAGCATTATAACATAAACAGAGAACTTAACATGACATAATCACATGCGATCCATAGAGGAAAAATACACAGTAATTTTAGCATACTTCTCTTTATTGATGATTCATATTTTCAATACAGACACTATATGTCCGGTGCACACAGCTGCAGGGGTTTGCGCACTCAATTGCGGTATTCTACCCTAGGCCTCTACGCACTCAGCTGCAGAGCCTCTTCCCATGCTAAGACTCTTGCCCTTAGCTCTTCACAGATTCATCAAAAATTAAACTTCCTATCCCTATACTCCTTGAAGACCTCCTTTTTATACAATCCCATGGTTCACGAACCAAGGGTGGATCTCATCAATTCGACACAACCTATCTAGACATAGGGTGGCAAAACCCTTTTTCACTCTTGATATCTTTTCACTCTGCGATGAAAAAATGCGGAGACTTTACATTTCGTTATACAAACATCGGGCATTCTGCCCCAAAACTTGGGTTTTTAGCCCCAAAATTGATCCCCAAGGGACTCGTTCCCAACAGCCTGAAACCAAGAACCGTCGATCGTCAATAAACCTGCTAACATCATCACTGCCACTTGTCATCTTGTGATTGGTGACACGTGGCACCCAAAAATAGCCCCATGTCACCCCTGAAAACACTCAAACCAGGTGACACATGTCCTCTACCATGTCATCAACCATACTGCCATGTCATTACTGACGTCATCTGCCATTTCTGCTCTAAGGACCAATGGGAGGTCGCCACCTAGCCCCTTGGAGGAGAGAGAAAAATTCCTGTCGGGCCTTGGTTTTGCATGGAATTCCTTTGTATTTTTGAATCAGCCTTCCCCGATGATTTCATATTAATGTTGGGTTGTGATATATTCTTTCCACGTAGCTAACAGGGGGTTTGAGGGGCACACGTAACCCCACTTTATGGGGTTTCGGGTAGCGCCCTGGAAAATTTTGGTTTTGGACCCTATGTTAGGTTGGGCAGACCCACCTATGGTTTTGTGCATGATTTTCGTACATGTTTTTTGGACGTGATGGTTTTTGGTCCATGGTATTGGATGCTTCAACATGTATAAATATGTATTATAACATTGAAAGGAACATAATTAAAAATCAAGTTGGTAGTCCAAATTTTGGGATCCATGGGAAAATCTCTATGTATATGTGTTTTATGTGTTCTGCTCTCGCATTACTTATTTTTTGTGTTTTAGAATTCGTATGCAGGTACTTTCTATATGGGTTTAAAACATACATTTGGTATTAGAGCATATTTTGCTTCAAGGGGATGCCTTTGTTGCTGAGGGGTTTCGCTCGAGCCTGTGGTAGACCTTGTTCATCGGGAGATCTGTGAGAACGATTCTGGTGATGAAAGAAGATGGCAAGCAGTGGAAAGATCGAGATCAAAAAATTTAATTGTCAGAGTTTTGAGTTGTGGAAACTCAAGATGGAGGATCTGTTGGTGGATAAAGATCAGTGGATCGCGGTAGATCTGAGTACTAAACCAACGTGAGTGTCCGATGAAGAATGGAAGAAGTTGGATAGGAAGGCAAAGAGCACAATACGATTGTTGTCTCAGATTCAGTATTGCTGAATGTATCAGGGGAAGCTACAGCAAAGGTTTTGTGGGACAAGTTAGGGACTTTGTACCAATCTAAGTCTCTGGTGAATAAACTATTCCTGTGGAAAAAGCTGTATAACCTAAGGATGAAAGATGGAGACTTGGTGACAGAGCATCTGAACGCATTTAATACCGTGTTAAGTCAGTTAGCATCTATTGATATTAAAATTTCAGATGAAGATAAGTGCATCAATTTGTTGAGTTCTCTACCAAATTCGTGGGATAGTTTGGTTATTGCAATAGGTAGCAATGCAACTACCTTTCATTTTGATGAAATAGTCTCAGCCTTGTTGATGGAGGAGATGAGACGAAAAAATATGGAGAGCCAAAATGGTGATACCTTGTCTATACGAGGACGGTACTAGAATAGAAACAAATGTAAGTCATCGAGTGGGAGATCTAAATCTAGAGGGAGATCTAAATCTCCAGGAAAACCTGTAAAGGTGGTGTGCTGGAAATGCGGAAAGGAAGGTCACTTCAAAAGGGAATGTAAATATAAAGCTCTTGACAAAGGAAAGGGATCTGATGAGGCTCCTTCTGCAGAGGCGAAAACCACCTCAGATGAAGGTGGGGATGTGTACTTGGCCTATTCAAGTACACATGTAGATCATGAGGCATGGTTGATTGAATCAGGTGCATCCTTTCACTTCACTCGACATAGAGAGTTGTTCTGTGAGTATGAGAAATATGATGGTGGTGATGTCATCTTGGGGGATGACAGGAAGGCTAGAATCATTGGTCATGGAAAAGTAAAGTTGAGGCTGCAAGGTGGAAGGGTAGCACTGGTATTGATGTGAGGAGTTCGAATTGGAACTTTGTACAAGTTGCAAGGTAGCACTGTTATTGATGGGTGCAATAGTTTTGTGGTTCCTAAATGTGGAGCAGAAAATCTAGTGGTCTCTGGAGAAAAGACCATGCTGTGGCATCAAAGGCTTGGACATATTGGAGAGAAGGGCCTTTGAATACTTCATGGTAAAGGTATAGTAGAAGGTATGAGTAATAGCACTCTGGATTTTGATTTCTGTGAAAATTGTGTATACGGGAAGCAGAATCGGGTGAGTTTCCCCTCTGGTGGTAAGAGGGTGAAACATATATTAGAGCTTGTGCACAATGATGTGTTTGGACTTGTGAAGGTTCCATCACTGGGTAAATCTGTGTACTATGTATCATTTATATATGAATTCTCAAGGAATATATGGATATATTTCCTTAAGAAGAAATCTTAAGTATTTGATGGGTTTAAGTAATTTAAGTCTCTAGTGGAAAACCACACAGAGAAGAAGATAAAGGTGCTAAGGACAAATAATGGTGGAGAGTTTTGCAGTAAAGAATTTGAAGAATTTTGCAAGAAGTGTGGTATACCACGGTAGAAGACTACTCCATATACACCTCAACAAAATGGAGTTGCAGAAAGAATGAACAAGATGTTGATAGAAAGGGAAAAAAGCATGCTCAATGGTGCCGAGTTAGGACAGGAATTCTGGGCAGAGGCAGTAGATACTGCATATTACCTGGTCAACATGTCACCTTCATGAGCATTGGAGGATAAGACTCCATAAGGAGTATGGACTGGTAAGAAACCCTCTCCTTCACATCTGAGGGTATTTGGATGTGATGCATATGTACTTGTTCCAAAGGAGGAACGAGCCAAGTTGGATAGTAAATCTGAAAAGTGCATCTTTATTTGGTATAAGGATGGTTTAAAGGGTTATAAGCTTTGGAACCCAGTCACATGGAAGGTTGTGTACAGCCGAGATGTAGTGTTTAGAGAGGTGAAAGATGTTATTAAACATGAAATCCAACGAAAGGAACCTGAGAAGATAGAGTTTGAACTAAAGGAGGAAGAATCAGACTCTACAACTGAGGAGGAATCAGAAGATGAAGAGCCACAAAATCCGGATGTGAGAAGATCAGTTCAAGAAAGAAGGCAGCCAGAAAGGTATAGTCCATCTGTGTTCTATTCAAATTTTTCTTTGTCTATTACTGATGATGATCCCATAATTGTGAAGGAAGCAGTGGATTCAGAGGATGGAAAACTCTGGAAAGAGGCCATGGTTGATGAAATGGAATCTTTGCACAAAAATGAGGCTTGGGATTTGGTGGAGTTGCCGGCTCGAAGGAAACCCATTGGTAGCAAATGGGTGTTAAAAAAGAAGACTAATGTAGAAGGAAAAGTGGAGAAATACAAAGCTCGGTTGGTAGCAAAAGGTTATTCCCAGGTGCCGGGAATTGATTTTGGTGATATTTTTCCTCCTATTGCCAAGGTAACTTCTATTAGATTACTTTTATCTGTTGCCGCTGCTTTTGATTTTGAGGTAGAACAGATGGATGTGAAGACAATATTTCTTCACGGGGATCTGGAAGAGGAGATCTACATGAAGAAACCTGAAGGCTTTGTGGTGAAGGGTAAGAAAGAACTGGTATGTAAGTTAAAGAAGTCTCTATATGGTTAAAACAGTCACCAAGAATGTGGTATTAGAAATTTGATACATTTATACGGGGACTTGGCTTCACCAGAAGCAAAGAAGATCACTGTGTTTATTTTAAATTAATTGGTGACTGTGTTATTTATCTGGTCTTGTATGTGGATGATATGTTGTTGGTTGGAAATGACAAAGAAGTTATCCAGGATTTGAAGACCCAATTGTCCTCCAAATTCGACATGAAAGATCTTGGTGCTGCAAACTATATTTTGGGCATGGAAATTAAAAGAGATCGAGCAAAGAGGAAGCTCTAGTTAAATCAAAGGAAGTATTTCGAGAAAATATTGCAAAGGTTTAATATACAAGATAGTAAACCGGTGAAGGTTCTTATTCCTGTAGGTGTGAGGTTTTCTGCTAAACAATGTCCCAAGACACAAGAAGAGGAAGAGGACATGTCCTATGTTCCATATGTAAGTGCAGTCAGTAGCCTAATGTATGCAATGGTCTGTACTAGACCAGACATTACACATGCAGTGGGATTATTGAGCAAGTTTATGTCAAAACCAGGGAAGGAACACTGGACAACAGTGAAGCGGGTTTTTAGGTATTTGCGTGGCACTAGTGATTATGGTTTTTGCTACCAAGGAAGACTAGGATTGGATAGAGTGTTGGATATTCATGGCTTTGTTAATGTAGAATGGGCTGAAGATCTGGATCAGAGAAGATCTACAAGTGGGTATGTGTTTAACCTATTTGGAGATGTAGTCAGTTGGATGAGTAAGAAACAATACGTAGTGGCACTGTCAACTACAAAGGCAAAATACATGGTAGCCACTCATGAAAGCAAGGAAGCAGTTTCATTGCAGAGATTGTGTTCAAGTATGGGGTTAGTATAGGAAGCTATAAGGATAGACTGTGACAGCCAAAGTGCAATTTTCTTAGCAAAGAACCCTGCGTATCATTCAAAGACAAAGCACATTGATAATCAATATCACTTTGTGAGGGATATGATAGAAGACAAAAAGGTGTTGCTAGTAAAGGTGGACACTTTGAAGAATACTGCAGATGCATTGACAAAATCTGTGAGATCTGAGAAGTTCTCTTGTTGTAGAGAGACAATGGGAATTTCAGGGTTGGAAAAATGACTAAGCTCTCTTGTGGCCCCTGTGGAAAGAAAACAAAAAGTGGGAGAATGTTGGGTTGTGTTATATTCTTTCCACGTAGTTAATAGTGGTTTTGAGGGGCACCCATAACCTCGCTTTATGGGGTCTCAGGCAGCACCGCAGAAAATTTTGGTTTTGGACCCTATGTTAGGTTGGGCGGACCCACCTATGGTTTTGTGCATGATTTTCACACACGTTTTTTGGACGTGATGGCTTTCGGTCCATGGCATTGGACGCGATGGTTTTCGGTCCATGGTATTGGACGCTTTGGCATGTATAAATATGTATTATAACATTGAAAGGAACATAATGAAAAATCAAGCTGGTAGTCTTGGTTTTGGGATCCAGGGGAAAATCTCTGTGTATATGTGTTTTATGTGTTCTGCTCTCGCATTATTTATTTTCTGTGTTTTAGAATTCGTATGCAGGTAATTTCTGTATGGGGTTAAAACCTACCATTAAATCACAATGTTACCATTTTTATGATGTTTCGTAGCTACAACCCCACTGATCACCGATGTAATGTGGAGGAGAGAGAAATGGGAGGTGCACCCCCTATTTTGTGATTCATTTCCTTTGTATTTGGTTTTCTTAGCCCCCCAGCAATGCACCACTTTATCACATGATCGGCAGTTCTCATGATATCGGTGTTTGGTGATAGTTTTGGCCCTGCTCTGGTGTGTACCCCTGGTGTCTACGATCACCAATCTATGATATCAACAATCGACCATGAAACCTGTTGATAACATAAGTATGTGCCCAGAACCTGCCGACTGCCAATCATCGATATGTTTCAGTGCCCTGACCCTACGACCACCAATCTGCTATTGCGATTAGCCTTAGACCTTTGATTGTGATTTGTCTTCTACACTTAATCATTTTTTTCTCCATCGGTTGGGATTTTATAAGATAATATTCAAAATTATTTATCTTCTACTCTAGGAGTCCATTTTTGGACTTCCATATACCATTCGAATATTTTTCTGAGAACTTGGCAATGGAGAGGATCTGGTTATGCTCTGATAACTTCTGTTGCTTGAAACATGGATTTAACTTCATTGCTCATGGGAAACCTTGACTAATTAAAACCCGCAAGGTAGTGAGTGACAACAGTCACAATGCCTGCAGAGAACTAGGTGTTTACCCATTCTTTATCTCCTGAAATTTATTTTCTTTGTGAATACTTTCTCAAGAAAAACTCACTAGAGGAACCTTGATTGCCTCTAAGAATTTTTATTCCATGAATCATTTCTTTTGGGGTCATTTCTTCCATGATGAGTTCCTTTCAGGATGATGTTTCCATGGGGACTACTTGCTTAACACATGGACCAACAAAATTTTAGTCGGGATTGCCTATCTACCATTTCATATCAAAACTTATTCTCAGACTCTACTACATGTGGCTCTTAGAATAACTACAAATATTAGTTTCCTCCAAGATCTATTTCTTCTAGGGTGAGTTTCCTCTGATATTACATGGCTTCTTCGACTGTTCAAAAATTTTTCAAGATGCTACCTCATTTCCACTTTGTCCTGGAGCTAATATCTTGGACTTTTCAACCTGTGCACAATTCAATAACTTTCGAGATCATTTTTTCTATGGACATTTTCTTTCAGGGTGATGTCTCACTACTAACTATTTTCCACCTCTGCAAGGGTGCCACATGTCACTCACTAAGTGGTGCCATGCATCACTCATTTTTGTCCCACTTGGTGACCGAAAAACATTCTACATGCCACATATTGTGCTCTTATTGGACCAAATCATTACTGATGTCATCATCAACCTTGTCTCCTTTAGCTAATCGAATTGTGCCTTAGTATTTCATAAAATTTCTTTGGAACCAAAACCACTCGATTCAATCCCTTTGGTTCACGAGACCCAGGGTCTTAGATCTTAGAACCTCGGGATCTTGGGATTTTCTAAATCTAGACTCTTAGGGAAATCTCCAAGGAGTTTCTTCCAAGATTTTTATGCTGATATAGAAAATTTGTCTATTCTTTGAATCTTGACATTCTTTCATTGTGCCACTAATACCATTTAACCGCCATGTTTTTATGTGGACCTCCCAGTAATGGTTTCATGGAAAATGGGGAGGATGTCCCACTAAGATATGGAACTTCAATCTCTTATGAGTTGTTATGGCATTAATACCCAATGCGGGGCTCCCCTTGTAGTTAAGCCACCGATGGGCTTGGGCCCTCGCAATTTCTTCAATGGAGTTAAGAGAATATGTGGCACACATATGTTGCTAATATTAAATGGGATTTAAATGTCATTCTTCACCAACTACTTTTCCAATTACTCCATGTTTTTCCAAACACCAAAACTAACTCCAAATAAGGCCATCACCATTTCATTAACTGCAACCATTGACTTTAGGGCTTCTGATCTTTGAATGGAAATAAGTTCTATTCTAGGAGGTTACTTGCAAACTTCTATACCACTAGAAAGCTCTTTCAAAGCTCTATCCATCAAAGAAGTTTCCAACAATACCTAAGATTATCTTCTATACCAAAAGTGGCTCCAAATTCTATGCACCTTTATCATTCTTCTTGCAACCACTTGTGCCTTTGCAGTCATCTTCTTTGCCTTTTCCATCAATGAAAACATATTTCTAAGATTTCCTCCCTTTGGAATTAATAGAAGCACTAAAAGAAACAAACATATGGAAACATCAAACACAAGAATAAAAGACAAAGCAAAGAGTACTTCTTGCTTCTCTTTCTTCTCCTCCTTTGGATGTTTCTCCCCCATATTATGCACTTTTCCTTAGGCATACTTCTTATTTAGTATACCTTTGCTTTGTTGGACTTCTCCTTTTATGGTGTTACCTATCTCCCATGCTTTTTTTTGAGTCACTTCTCCCCTTTTTAATTTGAGTTACTTTCCCCTTTTGACATCATTGCAAAAGAAAATAATGTGCTCCCCCTCTCAACAATCTCCCCTTGTCTTATTTATCCTATAGGCCTGACAACTTTCATCTGTTATGTTGAGTGCTTGTTGGTTGTATTTGTTCCTCTTAAGGAATATCTAGTGGAGGGATTCAAGTGGAACTACTCCTAGTCTTTTCCTTAAGTACTCAAATTGATTTCTTGGGAGAGATTTGGTGAATATATCAACTACCTTCTCTTTTGTAGGTCAATACTCAAAATTGACAATCTGATTTGCAACTTGTTCTCTTAGGAAATGGTACTTGATTGGAATATGCTTTGTCTTTGAATGAAAATAGGGTTCTTGGACAAACTAATGGAAATTGTATTATCACAGATGATTGGGATAGGCTGATCATAGAATAATTGCACATCTTGTAAATTCTACTTCATCCATAAGAGTTCAGTGCAACAAGAAGGTTTTTCTATGTATTTTGCTTAAAAAATAGATAGATAGATTAAAGGTTGCTTCTTGCTCGACCATGAAACAAGACATTCACCAAGAAAGAAAGCACCACCACCAGTGCTCTTTAGATCATCTACATCACCTATCCAATAAAAATTAATAAAATCAATTAGTGAAAAATATTTACCTTTGGGATACCAAAGTCCATAGTCCATTGTGTCTCTAAGATATCTGAGAATCCTCTTTGCTGCTAGGAGATGAATCTATCTAGGGGATGCTTGAAATATTCCAATAATAACAACTACTTACATGATGTCTAGTCTTGAGGCTGTCAAATATAATAGGATGCCAATAATATATCCGCATAAAGTTTATTCCACCTCTGGTGATTAATCAGTCTTTTTGAGCTTGCATCCAATAAAAATTGGAGTGATTACCAAACAAAATTCCTCCATGTGAAATTTATTCAAAACTTCCTTGAGATACTTGCTTTGTGAGATGAAGATTGCTCTGGAATATTGTGCAATTTGTAAACCAAGTAAATAACAAAGTTCTCCAATTATAAACATATCAAATTTAGCCTTCATATCAGTTGCAAATTGTCATGTTAGTTGATATGAATCACTAGAAAAACTAATATCATCAACATAGACAACCACCACTAGTAAGTTTCCATCATTTGATTTCACATATAAATTACTACCAAATGCAGCTCTTCTAAAACCACAATTGAATAAATGACTTTCCAACTTGGAATATCAATCCCTTTGGGCTTGCTTGAGATAGTATAAGTCCTTTTTCATCTTGCAAACATAATCATGCTTATCTGACAACCGAAACCATCAGGCTACTTTGTATAAACGTTTTCCTGCAATTCTTCATTTAAGAAAGGATATTTGACATTGATCTGATATAACTTGAATTTATTGAAGCTAGAAAAGGCGAAAAACATTCATATTGCCTCTAAACCTTCAATTTGTGCATATAATTTACAAACTAACCTTACCTTGTTTCTTACTACTTCACGATGTTCATTCAATTTGTTCCCGCGGACCCACTTCGTTCTAATCACATTCATGTTTTCTAGTCTTGTAACAAGCTTCCATGTCTAATTTTTCTCGATATAGTCAAGATCCTCATGCATGGAATTTAACTAATTATCATCTTGGATGCCTTGAGAAAATTCCTTTGGTTCCATCATAGATAACATAGCTCCATGCGCTTTAGTAGGGGGATTTAGCAATATTCTTCTTTTTTGCACATTCAAATATAAATCACCAACAATTTGGTCAGTTGGGTGGCGTTTTTGCACATACCATACAAAATCTTTGGTTTGAGGACTGAGAGATTCTTAAATTGTCTTCATCATGTGAAAGTAGCTCATCTATCTTCTCATAATTGTTTATTGGATCATTTCAGCTGGTATTTACTAGATGATTGTATTCAAAATAAATATTCTCAACCACTTTGACTTCAATGTAGTCAAGTAGCCTCTTTGTATTCTTGTTGTAGCATATATAGCCCTTGAAATTATGAGATTATCTAAGAAAAATACCTTCATCAGCTCTTATATCAAACTTACCAAGCTTTTCATTGTTCCTTTTGATAAAGAAATTGCTTCCAAATACTTTAAAATGCTTGATTGATGCAAGTCTACCATACCAAAGTGCATACGTAGTTTTATGAATGTTTGGTCTGAAGTGTGCTTTGTTTAGAATCACCACTATTGTGTGTGTTTTAGCTCAAATACTCTTCTTAATATTTCTTTCACCCATCATGGCTCTAGCCAACCATTGAGCTAATCTATTGGCTCTCTTTGTTAAACCATTTTGATATCGAGTCTCTACTATGGTATACTTCCTTTTGATGTCATGTTTCTTGAAAAATCATAAAATCCTTTTGAGGTATACTCACCTCCATTATCAAACCTTATGCATTTGATTTTACAATATATCTCATTTTCAGCCATGGCCTTAAAGCCTTTAAATTTATCCAAGGCCTTTGATTTTTCTCTTAAATTTCCACCCAAAACATTTTTCCGAAGTCATAAATGATAAGCATGAAACATAATTTACCTGAATGTGTATGAGTTCTTGAAGGACCGCATAAGTCCATATGGATCAATTCCAATGGCCTGGTTAAAGAGTTTTCCTTTGACATGAATGGTACTCAAACTTGCTTACCCATTTGACAAGACTAGCAAATAGTATTCTCAAGATTTGAAAGATCTTTAACATTGTTCTTCTTTCCCAAATTAAAAATTTGATCAAAATTTAGATGTCTAAGTCTTCTATTCCACAGGTAACTCTAGTCAATATTTGACAAACAACATCTCTTTATATTTTGTTTTAGCATATAGTGTTAGAAATTTAGAGCACTATTGAGGGTGGGGGGGGGATTCGTAGTGAAGGAACTTGTAATTTTTTCTCCAATTAATTAAACCTTTAAATATTCCAAAAACTAAAATACATGAGAGATCAAAGCATCATCCATAAGCATGAAAACATAAAAAATTCAATGCATGAGGCAAATATTTATGGTGGAAAACCCCATCTAGGAAAAAAAACCATCCTTCTTGTTGTTGTGTTGCTTTTAGTTCTCTTATGAATCAAATCAAATAATTTACATCAGTTTAACTAGCCTCCACTATCAAGGAGAAACCACCCCTATGTTCAGCATTATTGGTGTCCACCAACTAGGAAGTGTTTGGTGTGGAGCGTGATTATCTTCTTTATTGAAAGGTATCGTCGCGTTGGACCCTAGTTCGTAATGTAAAATTGCCTTGTAAAATGTTGTAATTTTGTAGTAAATCTGGGTCATCCATTAAGCCGACATCTGATGGTAGAAGTTATGTTTAATTTAGGATTTTTTTCCCTAGAAGGAAACCCCTCGCTATATATGAGGGAATTGTATTATAGCTATGTAGGTTCGTATTCTGAGCGAGAAAGAGAGAGGAAATTGTGTGAGAGCGAAGAGGGAATTACAATAGATTTGTTGTAGGCTGTATCTCTTGATTTTACTGGATAATATAAAAGGGAGGACTCACTATTTCTCTGTGGATGTAGCCCAAATTGGGTGAACCATGTATATCTGTGTCTCTTTTTTTATACGTTTTCTGTGTTTATATTTCCGAAATACTTTATGCGTTCCATTGTTATGTAATATATAATTTTCTAACAGGAAGTATATACTCACACAAATCTACAAGCCACCACTTGCTAAAATATACCACTCCCAACGATTCTCGCCCAACTACCACTGGAATTTCCACCACCATAGATGGTGATACAAATCCAAAAATAATGTTTTTCTAGCTACAAATGGCAAGGAGCCACCACCCTAATCAAAATCTCAGAGCTACACTTTCATTCATTTTCATACTGGACTCCAAGGAGAACTTCAGAACTCAACAACAATAAATTAGTCTTCAAATATAGAATCAATCAATACAAACACTACATAAAATAATTTGATAAACACATTAGCAAAAGCCCTCTTTGTAGTAGATAAATCTGCTCACAAACAAATGCCACACAGAAAAAATATTGAAGAATACACAAGCTGGTACCAATCACCAAAAGGATATGCAAATAATCTTCACTTCATATACTCGCTCTTTGCACAAAATGTTGGTTGAAATATGCCTCTTCTACCTTCTTCGATACCTACAAACTACTTCAGAATTTATGCATCATAAGCCTCACAACCGGCATACACTTCACCTCTCTCACACTCATTCAACACATAACACAACCAACCAACTAGCATTGAGCTCTCTCCAATATATAGATGATTTGAAGTGATTAACTCAATAATTACTAAAAACCACTAAAATCAACAAATATTTGTTCATACATTTCGACATTTTGAATCAAATATTTATCCTTGACTTAATATGCCACTAACTTCACTTAATGAGGGGTACTTTTCACTTTAACCATGTTCTAGAATTTAGTTAGCCTTTCTCCAACCTTCTCATGAAAATTACTAAACAATGTAATCAGAAAAACCAATGAAACTCTTGAGATGCACGAGGAATGCGGAAAATTTCTAGTTTAGGCCTTAGTGACACCAAGAACAGTAGCAAATATTGGCTAAAAGGCTTACAACCACACAGATGACACTAGAATACGTTGGATAAAATATTTTAGCCACATGAATGACATCTCTCCCAAAAGCTGGAGAAAATCATAGGAGAAATCAATAAATCCTCAACTCATAACTTCTCCCAATTACTTGCACACCTTCTTCAACATCTATACACACCTCCAAACCTCAATGACATGCTTAGAAGCTGGTAGCAGAAGCCAAAAACTTCTCAACGAGTTAGGGACATGAAGACCTAATATGGAAAACTCCTCAACATGGACAAACGTCTCTAACACCTATAATAAGATCATTAACCTATCCAAATATCTCCAACACCCGTACCGGCATCATCCACCTGTAGTAGCATCATCAAACTACTCAACCACCTCCAACACATCTCTACTCCACCTTCAGTTTCTATATATCCCGCACTAGTTCATAACCATGTTGACATCAATGCCAACCAACATGACCAACAAGTGGATCACTTGCTTGCAATAGACCAATGAACACAATACTTCTGCACAATTCCAACAACACTAAAATGCCAAAAAGCTCCCACTTTGTCATTGATGTCAATCTAAACCTAATCTCCAACTTCTGAGGTCAATCTCTATACACTCTCTACAACTTAGACGCTTATCTAACTGATTTCCATACATGCGAGATTTGACATCAACAACAAAGGTAAATACCGATACTAAAGAAATATGCCAATGATGTGTCTAATGAGAGAAGTAATTCCCTTGTTGTTGTGGGGAAAAGTATCCGACGCGGATGACCCTATCCCTACTCTAAAGGTGACAGTCTTTAGCAACAACTGAAAGTAAAGCTTTGATGTTTTCCTTTATGAAAGTACAGAGAGAAGGAAGAAAAGATTAACCAACCTGGTGTCTTTCACTTAGTCGATCCTTGTCCTCTCTCTTTGTCTCTTGTTCCCAGCTCCTTGCTCTCTTTGCCGGTCCAGCTACACACAGATCCTGCACAAACAAGAGAGGAAACTACAAGATACAAGTACTCATAACTGATGCATGGATTAGAGTGAATCAAATATACATGTAAATACAATACATCAATGCAATACAAGTATATAGGAGAACATGCAAAACTTTATTGATAGAAGTAATAGGGTTCTGAGAAGGTTACAACCAATGATGGCTCCAATCCAGCAGCACCTCCCCAGTAGCAAGAACTCTCCTCTTCACCTCTAGTAAAACAATCACCCAATAGCTCTAATTGTAAACCAACAGCACCTCCTTGCTTTACACCAAATTCCAGCCTCCTTAGACCTCATAGAAGAGCTCTATATATAGGAGAGAAGAAGAGAGGATGAGTTAGCTTGAGGCTGGCATAGAGCTGACTAGTGTCCTCTCCCTCTTCAGTTAATCTTCAGTTCTTGAGTCCACTTGGAGATCCTTGCTTACACATGGTGATCAAGTACCTCTTACTCATCACAGGGCGAATCTCATGAACCAAGTGTCAGTTTGGAAGCTTCCTGGGCAGTTGGCACCTTGCAGAATGACTGTGCCACTTGGCCAATCTCGCCCAGCGCAGGTAGCCTTCATTAGATTTGACTTCCAGCGTAGGTACAAGGAGGAGCAGTTGCATTCCAGCGCAGATGCTCAGTGGAGCAGCTGGCATGATCCAAAATTAGCCTGTTTTGAAGTGTTTTCAGGTGGAGAACTGATTGGAAGTGATGTTGTTTGATGACCTTGTTCTTTTAGGGGTAAGAACAACATGTTTAGGGACTGAGGATCCCTGTAATTATTGACATTTCATGCTCCATGTCGCGAGGCACAAAAATTTCTATAACAGTTGCCCCCTAAAGTATGAGGCCGTTTATCGGGTGAGATGCTTTATCTAGAGGGTCCGAAGTTCATTCCAGTGCTGAGGAGGCGCCCTGTAATACAATACAATACAATACATTATTTTTCATTCTATTTTCATGATCTAGCTGAGGCGGGCATTCCCATGCTCAGCTTTTATAAATACATTTTGGTACATATGACAGACGATCGTCGGAAGGTAGACTGATAATTTTCTGCTGAAATTATCATCCTTTGAATAGGATGATCATCTGCTGCAATGATGTACATGGCAAATGCTTTTATATTTCCTGAATATATATCGCAGCCCAGATGGATGAAACTAGATCTGGGGTCTTCAAACTCGTTCGATCTTCACTCTAAGTACAAGTCGATCCATGTGAGAATTTCGCTGAAGTTGAACATGGAAAGACATCGCTTGATTACCGGTCAATAATGAAAACCGTTAACAAGCGCGAGAGGAATCACCAATAATGACGATGACCCTCAAGGTACCGCAGTACAATTTACATGGCGTGAATAAAGGACTTGGCGTCGAACGCCACGCAAAATCTTCTGGTCGAAGGTCATTGATGTATACCTATCGCCGGAAGTGAGAAACTTGCCATTGAGGCATGCAAGCTTCAAAGTACTGATGGGGTTGTTCCTAGATCAACTTCTTGGATAATGAGCTGAAGTCGACAAGAAGCGATCCGTCAAAGGAGGGCCTTAATGAATCCCACATCAATGACACGGAACGGAGCTAATGATTTTAGTGGAGGTGAAAACAAACTGTGACATATGATTCAGGGTGGCGATCATGAATGGATGAAGGATAATGTATGGCAGTGGATGGGACACGGTTGACACTTTCAGAATGACCCCTCTTGAACATATAACGACACTGATGCTATGGATCGGTAGCATTACCCCAAATGTGGATGGTTTGGCGAGGACCATGGTGATGAGACCGGTGAATGAAACAACCCAACCCGATGTGGTACGGAAGAAAAGTGTCATGTTCAAGAGTGACTTGCTACCATTAAACTTTGATGTTCTCCCAATTTTTCCCCAGTCATTTCTGACCAGTACCTCTTTATTTTTGTCAAGCTTGAGGAGGATTACATATGCTTGTTCTATAACCTGCCCTTCGGGCAAGCCCATCGCTATGATTTAACGAGCCTAGCGATAGGGAAACTCGTTCTCGTCTAAAGACAAGTTTGTCGCTATTTAATCATTTTAACGAGTCTAACGACAAGGAAAACTCGGTCCTTTTCATTTTTAGAGAGTCTGAAAAGGTACAGAAAGTCAACTCTATGATTCCTTTTTCGTCAGCTAATCCCTTAAGTCCGAAAAAGTATAAAACAATACAGAAGGGATGGCTGTTCGGTACTTTTAACGAGCCGAACAAGACAAGCGCTCGATCCTTTTGTGCAATAATCCCTCAGGTCCAAAAAGATTAAAATTTAGAGGAGGGATAGCGTTTCGGTCATTTAACGAGCTGGAAGGCCAAAACTCGGCAAACTTTTCATATTTTACGAGTCAGTGAAAAGAGCTCAAAGAAGACTCGTCTTTTGAGGAACGAGTGATAAACAGGGATAGCAGCAGATTCCAGGTACAGGTTGGAATTTTCCAATCACGGCAGTGTCACAAGGATGGCTAGGTGAAATCACTCTTTGCAGCTATTTCTCAAAAGAGGTAAACACACAAATGGAAGTGAATGATCGGCCAAATGAACAGTGGAGGTGATGGATGAAAACACGATCAAGGTTCTTATGGCTGATGAATTTACAATCTCAAAAGGTTATTTACCAGGATAGGTTCATTTTTTCCATGAGCTTGAACTCTGGGGGAAACTTTTGCTCACACTTTTCTATTTTTTAACGAGCATAAATTCAGTCATAAAACTGCTCGAATTTTGCGTTTATTTTTTAACGAGCATGAACTATATGCTAAAACTGCTCGATATACCAGTCATAATAATAACGCCTCCTATGAGATAACTATTTTTTAAGGAGCTTTATCTCACAAAGCTATGCTCCAATTTTTTGGCAAATTTTTACTTTTGCCCCACAGGCTTTTTTCATGCAAGGTCGGAAACGGCTAATCCTACGAGTTTAAAGGGTTAGACCTACAGGTTTAAAGGGAGGACCTAAAAATTTAAAAAATAAATAGTCGCCCCTTGCTTGCATTCCAAAAGTTTGCATGCCCCCAGGTATAGGGTAGAATTTCGAGGCTGCCCCTTTATCAACGAGGTTTGCCTCTTTCTTATTATCCGAAGAGGGTTCTATTTGCTACCGCAAATCAATCTCTTTCTTCGGCGGTGTCTATCATTGGGTTGTCCAAAGATGGTTACCCTCTGTCACAATAATATAGTTCCCTTCTTTGCAGGCTGCCCCTGCTTATCCTTCAAAACATATGTTTTAATGGGCGAGGCTTGAATTCAAAGATGGATACTACTTGTTGCAATAAGGGAATTCCTACTTGGGCATTGCCCACTTTTTTAGACAAAGGTGAATGACTCTTTTGCCAAACACATAACTTTAACAAAAGAATACTATTCCAGAACAACCCCTCTTCCTTTTACGGACGGGGTACGGACTAGTCATATTCTTCTGCGGAAATTCTTCCTTATACCCGGGGTTTCTTCTGCCCGAAGCAGACCAGGGTGCATGCCCCCTGGGTCCTAGTCTTTCTTTCCGAATCACTCGCATTCATCGGGAAGGAGGACTGGGGGTGGAGGCGTATCTTGAGTGAACAGACCATTTAGGATTGGTATTTGACTATTTGCGATGCGAGACCCCGGAGATGAAAGTTGGTCTACGAGCTTGACCATCCTTCCTTCGTGTGGAAAACACATTACTCTAAAGAGTGAGGAGACTATCGCTCCCATGCAATAAATATAGTCTCGTCCGAGGAGTAGGTTATAATCCAAGGGTCCTTGGACGACCAACACGTTCATATTGACGGTCTTCCCTTTCAATGTAACAGGTACATTGGGGAGGATTCCTAATGGTCGACTGGTTCCTTTATCAAAACCTGAGAGATTTCTCAACTCAGGTAAAAGCGCTGGGGAACCCAGTGCTTTCCAAGCAACAGAGGAAAGGATACTCACAGACGCCCCTTCATCAATGATAGTACCAGCCATAATCATTCTATAGATCTGGACAATGATTCTGAATGGTATACTGGCTGGTAACCGGGGTCTGCCTAGTTGATTCCAATCAAAGGATACAACCAGGTTGCTTGGTGGTGGGACCGAATATACGGCCGGATATGACTCTGATGATGTTCCTCCCTGCGATAAAGGAATGGGCGCATTGCCCTGACGCTCATCGGAGTCGGTGCTGATGAAAAGAACCTGGATGGTGTCATCCTTATTCTCTTCAGTGAGGGTGTCGCATGAAGATGACTCTTCGGCGACGGTGTCATTTGAAGACGGGTCTTCAATGACGGAGTCATTGGACGATAGAACCTCTGAAGGAAGAACCGGGTCAACTGCCGTTTCGACCTTTAGACTTTCGTCTGGTCTAGATTCAGTAGGTTCATTCTCAATGACCGACACTTCAGCTGACCACTTGAGCGGGTCAACTGGATTTTCAACTATCGAGGGATTAGGCGCGAGTTTTTGATATCCAGGAGGAAGTCGCAACGGTGAAACCGGGCGATCTTCCAAAACTCTCTTTGCCTCATCTAAGAATGGACATTTGTGGATAGCATGATTACCTTCACACAATAGACAGGGTGATCTTGGTCCCCTTCTTCGTCCTTCACTCTCGCTAGTTGACGGAATGCAATCAACATGACAATCAGAGGTTGATGCTACCGGATTGTGCAACCTTGGGGACCAGTCCCTTAGTATCCGGGGAATACAAGGACAATCACAATGGAAGTGGATCCCTTTGCAAATGACACATGGCGATTTAGGCCCGGTCGGTGCAGTGTGTGGGTTTTTGTCAGCTTTCTTCTGCTTGCCCCCAGTCGCCTTCGCCATAGGCTCCTTCTGCTTCTTTTCTCTCTTCTTCTTTTCCTTCTTCTCCTTGGGAGGTTGACTTTTGCCAGCTCTACCTTGCGAAGATGAAGGATCAGAGGAAGTATCATAAGAAGTGGAAGGCTGGTGGGTAGTTCTAGATTGTTCTGACTGTTGATTCGACTGCTCAGGATTAGTGGCGATCTGGACTACATTAGTTGAAAAGAGCCATACAGGGAGGCCGATTGTCAATCCTGGAAGTGACAATGTAGCCATATGAGGTGCACCAACATCTCCCCAAGAGGAGAAGGGATTTGGACTTCCGCCAAGGTTACTTCCTTGGTTGGTGGGCTCCATACTTTTCAACTGAAAGATCAACGTGGGAATAACAGGTGATTATGTTCCGCTTAAAATAAATTTTATTAACGACGCTTTTAGACACAAACTTGCTTTTTCATGTTTTAAGAGTCGAGAAAAAGCTAAAGATGACTAGTCGCCTTCGATGTATTAACGAGCCCGAAGTGACAAATGCTCGGTTGGACTTTTTCAGTTATAGAGTTTGAAAAAGGCCAAAAGAAACTGCTCTGGAGATCTAGGAAGAGGGTGTGCCAAACCTTTCGCGAAACCACAGAATACGTTTTACGGTACGGTTGGTCGATCTTCGTGAATGCTGTGTTCACTGCATCGCGATCAGTAGGGCGGCCGACACGGTTTCCTAAGGATAAAGGATAAAAGCCTATAGGGGTCTCCCAATATACGCGACGGTACGCGGGAGCACAAGTCTGTGTTAGTGCCATCGACTCTCAGGAGGAATCACCCACCTTCGTAGAGATCGACAGTCACTATGTTTAACGACGCCGGAACACGTCTCTACCTAGACCTCTAGATGTTTGCGTTATGTTACAAAGCGTTGTTATGTAAATTGAGTTTATTTTAATGTTGATCTTGCTTAACAGTTTGCCTTTCAGGGTCGCCACGAGATGTATATATACAACTTCCTATATGCAATCTAAGATGAGAAGCAAATCTTTTCAATCTTTCAACTTTGAAAACCTTAATCTACTGAGGGAAAAGAAAGACACAACTTTTCTCACAGATCATAGAACACACACTAAAATGCACATTTTCCTAAATCGTCAAGCACACAGTCAAATGCAAAATGCACAATGCATGTATTTCTTTTCGTTATCCTTAATGTTGATGTAAGACAGAAAGGAAACTGTTGTATAATTTTGAATCTAATTTCAAGTAGAAATAAACAAGCTTGTCCAATAATCAAAAAGACACCTTATGATCGACTTGTTTAAACACAGGAAATGTATAGATTCAAACCATAAGATGAAAAACAAACAAACTCAAACAGCCATGAACAGTAATAAAACTAGCTCTTAAGATCACAAAGACACTTTTACAGTTCAGGATCTAAGAGGCCACAGCTATACTGGTTCGCTTTTCACAATGGGAAACTGTAACTGAAACAAGAAATACTGAAAGAACATTCACAGTTTCATCACACAACTGAGGCGGAATAATGTCAAGGAGAATGGTTTACAGCAAGTACAATGACCAACAAGCAATCAACAAAAAATCAGTGAAAACAGGGCTCAGACACAAAGGGAAACCTCAGCAAGACACTGGCTAACTGGACCAGCGCAGGCTCTGGTCTGTCAGTTTGATTCTCAGCGCAGTTCCCGAAGGGAGTACCTGTGCTGAAATGCAGACTGCCTGTGGACAGCCTGCACTGAGACACGAGAGTTGCGTTTACAAGGAATTCCGGGTCATAAAAAGCTCAAAAATGCACTGTTTTTGCTGAAATAAAAAGCTATAGGTCAAGTACAGGCTAAGGGATGATCAAGAGGATGAAAAGCTATCACAAAGAGTAAAGAGTCTTTTGTATATAAGCTCTTCAAATCTTGAATTTGCTCAGCAAATGAGCAAGAGTAGCAGTCCCTCTACTTCGCTTTTGATATAGTCAAAAGCTTTTCGATTCGGTACTCTTTGGTTCAAGAAATGAATAACAAAGATACTACAAACACCAACAAGATACTAGGCTCCCCAGCGGAGTCGCCAGTTTGTTGTGGGGAAAAGTATCCGACGCGGATGACCCTATCCCTACTCTAAAGGTGACAGTCTTTAGCAACAACTGAAAGTAAAGCTTTGATGTTTTCCTTTATGAAAGTACAGAGAGAAGGAAGAAAAGATTAACCAACCTGGTGTCTTTCACTTAGTCGATACTTGTCCTCTCTCTTTGTCTCTTGTTCCCAGCTCCTTGCTCTCTTTGCCGGTCCAGCTACACACAGATCCTGCACAAACAAGAGAGGAAACTACAAGATACAAGTACTCATAACTGATGCATGGATTAGAGTGAATCAAATATACATGTAAATACAATACATCAATGCAATACAAGTATATAGGAGAACATGCAAAACTTTATTGATAGAAGTAACAGGGTTCTGAGAAGGTTACAACCAATGATGGCTCCAATCCAGTAGCACCTCCCCAGCAGCAAGAACTCTCCTCTTCACCTCTAGTAAAACAATCACCCAATAGCTCTAACTGTAAACCAATAGCACCTCCTTGCTTTACATCAAATTCCAGCCTCCTTAGACCTCATAGAAGAGCTCTATATATAGGAGAGAAGAAGAGAGGATGAGTCAGCTTGAGGCTGGCATAGAGCTGACTAGTGTCCTCTCCCTCTTCAGTTAATCTTCAGTTCTTGAGTCCACTTGGAGATCCTTGCTTACACATGGTGATCAAGTACCTCTTACTCATCACAGGGCGAATCTCATGAACCAAGTGTCAGTTTGGAAGCTTCCTGGGCAGTTGACACCTTGCAGAATGACTGTGCCACTTGGCCAATCTCGCCCAGCGCAGGTAGCCTTCATTAGATTTGACTTCCAGCGCAGGTACAAGGAGGAGCAGTTGCATTCCAGCGCAGATGCTCAGTGGAGAAGCTGACATGATCCAAAATTAGCCTGTTTTGAAGTGTTTTCAGGTGGAGAACTGATTGGAAGTGCTGTTGTTTGATGACCTTGTTCTTTTAGGGGTAAGAACAACATGTTTAGGGACTGAGGATCCCTGTAATTATTGACATTTCATGCTCCATGTCGCGAGGCACAAAAATGTCTATAACACTTGTCATGCTCATCACCATGCTCATATAAACCAAAGATGTCTCTCTTACAATATATGCATGTAAAACAAGTAAAACAACTAACTTATCCACCAACATGTCTCTTGCCAATCCCATGCAATCTTTGATACTTAACATCCTCCCGCTAAGAATGTAATGGACCTACAAACACACTCTCTTTGTTGTTGTAGAAATACTTTTGCTTCTCTATAATAAGCCTCCTTTTGAAGTGAAAGAGGCTACTCCTCATGTACCATGACTCCAACTGACTTTGAAGAATGATATACAATAAAGTACCATGCATATACAAGGCTTCCTATTGAAAATACATGGCCATGACAAGTACATAGGACTAACATAACTCTACTAAAAACATACCTATCACCAACCAATGACTATATGGACCAAATTTTACATCATTCACCAAATGAAATGGGGATACATAAATAATATACAAAATAGGATATAACTTGGACACCTATTAGCCCATACATAGCTAACTCACAATATGTTCTAGACACCATGGATCTCTCCATGAGAAATGAAACAACAAGATAATAAAGATACATGGCTTTTACATCTACATATAAGTGTGCTTCCCTCTATGCATGCCCAATACAATTATATACCATAAGTACATGGCATTAATGAGAATCACTATATGCTCCATACAACAATAGTAATGAAAATATAATGCATGGAATGTGCATTAGTTACAAGGTCTCCATGAATAATGATATAAGATATATGTAACAAAAAAAATAGGATACTATACATAGCATATGCTAGTGCATGGCCACTCTCAACACCTTGCCCATAAACAAATATCTCAACAACATAGAGATGTGACATCAATGAAATCCTTTTGTAACACCTATAGCAAGTCACAAAGAAACCAATAGGAACCACCCTGCTCCATATACACTATGTAACGAAAACATCTAACATTAGCAAGATGAGTAACATGACATACAACCAACAACATATACATCCTCATCATCATGATGCATTATATCATCAATGAGGCTCAACAACAAGAAACATATGACAATAGTACCAAGTCTAACTTTAGGAAGTAAATTAGTAAGAGACAAATATATCATTGGTAGAAATGAGACTAAGTAGCAAAAAATATCTCTAACATCATCAAAGTGTGGCTAATATGAAATATATCCAAGAGAAATAATAGATAACTAATAAACAACAAAAACTCAACATCTCTTTGACCTCATTCCATCAACGGTCACAATATTGTCACCAGTTAAAACATTTGATATTTCTCAGTACATGTACCTTTATTTGATTTCTCTTTTGGTCCTTGCATAGATGTTGATTTTTTTTATGATTCTCCTTTCTCACACTCTACTAGCTAGTCCAATATTTTCAGATTTACTTGTAGTCACTTGAGCTCTAGATATAAACCTCTCTAGTTCCTCTCTTCTAGAAGTTTCTTCATATTTAATTCTTTCAAACATATCCTCCATCTCCTTTTATTGCTTCCTCATTCCTTCAATTTTCCTTCCTTCTTCCAACTGATTTTTGAAATCTAAAATTTCTCTCTTATAGGCACACTATTTTTCATCAAATATTTGCAATAACATTCACTGATATTTATTCTCACCGTGAGCCTTTTAATATCTGCTTATAAGGTCATTATATTGGATTGATATTCAAACCTTACCAATGCTTCATCTTTGTGGTTGATCTCTTCTTTTTGTTCCTCTAGATTAATTCTTGAACCATCATTTTTATAACTAGTGCTTACATATTCATCTTGTGAGTGAGTGGTTCTTCCATCTTCTTCTTGCAAGGAGACTTGATTTGACATTGCAATAATTGTGGAATCCTTTGAATTTTCCTTCTTATCAACATGTGAGTGGCAAGGTCCCTCATCCTTCTTTTAAATCATAAATTTTCCTCCAAAATACAAATTTTTTAACCTATCCAACATCTCTTTTATAGTTTCACAACGTCTGACATATAGATTATCATATCTTAAAAGTCCATGTAAGTTAATCTCTTTATCCATATCTTTAAATTCATATTTTATTCCATAATATATTGATATAAAAATATCTTCATGAAGAGTCAATAATTATAAATCCAATTTCAACTTAGATGTTGCAAATTTACCCCCATGAAGAATTGGAACTCCTTGCTAATACATTTTGAATTTGTTGTTTTGCAAAATTTCTACCAATACTCTAGAGATATACTCTCCAATGATCAAGATGCATGCAATCGAGATCCCCACTTTTATACCAGTTTTTAGAAACATAGAGCACTACTAAGAGGGGGGGAGGGTGAATCAATAGTGAGGGAACTTATAGTTTTTTCTCCAATTAATCAAACCTTTAAACATTCACAAAACTGAAACACATAAGGAGAGAACAGAGCATCAACCATAATAATGAAACCATAAAAACATTCAACACAAATATTTTTGGTGGAAACCCCACCCCCAGGACAAAAAACCACCCTTGTTGCTATTGTGCTACTTCTAGTTCTCTTGTTATTCAAATAAAATCATTTACATCAATATCGCTAGCCTCCACTAGCAAGAAGAAACCGCCCTTATGTTTAGTATTGTTGGCATGGACCAACTAGGAAGTATCTACTCACACAAGTCTATAAGCTGCCACTTTCTGAAAGAAACCACTCCCAACAAGCCTTGCCCATCTAGCACTAGACTCTTTGCCACCATCATTGGAGATTCAACTCCCAAAATATTGTTTTGCTGACTACCACCAACAAGGAGCCACCACCCCAATAAAACTCTAAGAACCACACTTTCGTTTTCCTGCTAGACTCCAAGGAGAAATTCATATCTCAACAACAAAAAAATTGTCTCCAAAAATATAATCGATCAATACAAATAATGTATAAAATAATATGATAAACACATAAACAAAAACTCTCCCTATAGTCGATAAATCTGCTCACAAAAAAATTCTGCACAAAAAAATAAATTGGAGAACACATAAGTTGCTAGCATTGAAAAAAAGGATTTGTAAACAATATTTACTTCATCTCCTCGCTCTTTACACAAAATTATGGCTAAAATATGCCTCTTCTACCTTCTCCAGTACATTCAAACTACTTCATAATTTCAGCATCATAACCCTCACAACTTGCATACACTTCACCTATCTCACACTTGTAGGAATTTACAGGGTAAGTTCCTCAGCTAGAACACCAAAGGATACTGCTCAAAAATAGATCATAGATCAATAAACCAATATTCTTGACATGGTTAAAACCCTCAATGTAGGAATTTACAGGGTAAGTTCCTCAGAAAGAATACCAAAAGGACACCGCTCACAACCAGATCACAGATCAATACACCAGTATTTTTGACGTGGTTAAAACCCTCAAAGAGGGAAACAGTCCACGGCCTGTCCCAACGTGGGTACTACAGGCAATTTATTAATCAAAAAATGAAAATTTACATAAGCTTCTCTCATGCACGGATTACCCGAACAATGATCCTCCATGCGCTTTAAATAGAACTCATGGACCAATCGGGTGTCAAGCCACGGATCAAGTGTCGGTAATACCGAGGAGAGAATGAACCATCGGATCACTACATATCGTGACCGTCGGATTGTAAGTTACAAAATGTACAATGATAAAGAAACACACTTTACCTAACTCTATACCTAACTCTACACTATACCAAGTTGAACTTAACTATATCCTATGTGTCGGAATATCCTAACATCTCCCCTTAAGAAAAACTTGGGATAGGATTGAAGGATTTACAAATATGACACAATAGGAGAAGGAAGGAGGCACTAGAGCCTATCCCCCCTTACTGACAACTTCCTGAACTCCAAGCATATATCGAAGTTTAGTGAACTTCACCTCTGTGAGAGCCTTTGTGAAGATGTCTGCAACCTGATTATCTATTGGACAATATTGCACTTCAAGAACATGGTCATGAATGAGCTTTCTAATGAAGTGCATGTGTAGTTCAATGTGTTTGCTGCGCTGATGTTGGACTGGATCTTTGCATAGCTGAATGGCACTTTGATTATCACACCAAAGTGTGGTTGGATGCTGTTGCTCAAAGCCAAACTCTGATAGGATCTGACGAAGCCACAAGGCTTCCTTACTAGCTTCCACGACACCACGATACTCTGCTTCTGCTGATGAAAGAGAAATGGCAGCCTGTTTCTTACAAGCCCATGTAATAGGTCCTGAACCAAGAGTGAAGGCATAACCGGCAGTAGACTTCCGATCATCAGGGTCACCAGCCCAATCAGAATCAGTGAAACCAACTAACAGAGGAGCTGCTTTGGCACTGTAATGAATCCCAAACTGTACTGTACCTTGAACATAACGAAGTATTCTTTTAGCTGCTTTCCAATGACTTTCACGGGGGTTTTGCATAAAACGAGCAACAAGGCCAATAGCAAAGGAAAGATCAGGATGAGTATGGGTTAAATACAAGAGTTTTCCTACAAGTTGACGGTATAAGGTAGCATCAACTTCAGGAGAAGTACAAGAGACTGAAAGTTTGACTCCAGACTGAAAGGGAGAAGGGGTTGGCTTACAGTCTTCCATGTGAAAATGACGAAGAATATCACAAGCATACTTGGACTGGGAAAGGAAAATACCTTCCTTGGATTGCAAGACTTGAAGACCAAGAAAATAGTGTAAGTGTCCTAAGTCTGTCATTTCAAATTTCTTTTTAAGGTTGGACTTCACATGGTTTATAAGGTTGGGATCACTACCAGTAATAATAAGATCATCAACATAAAGAACAAGGATGATAAGAGAGTTGCGCACTTTCTTGGTGTAGACAGTATTGTCAGAATGACACCTAGAAAAGCCAGATTCTAAAAGAAAGCTATCCATTTTGGCATACCAAGCCCGAGGAGCTTGCTTGAGGCCATAAAGGGATTTCTCAAGTCGACAAACAAGGCTGGAGTCTATTTGTATGAAGCCAATGGGTTGTTCCATATAGATTTCTTCCTGCAAGTCCCCATGCAAGAAGGAAGATTTAACATCCATCTGATGGACTTCCCATTTTAAAGAGGAAGCAAGGGAAAGAACAAGGCGGATAGAGTTCATTTTGGCAACAGGGGAGAAGGTTTCAGTGTATTCAATGCCTTCAACCTGTGAAAAGCCCTTAGCAACGAGACGAGCTTTATGTTTATCAACTTTCCCATCTGGTCCATACTTGGTTCTGTAAACCCATTTACATCTAACAAGTTTGCGTCCCTTTGGTAGAGGAACAAGATCCCATGTATCATTTGTCATCAATGAATGATATTCTTCATTCATAGCTACTTCCCAATGTGGATGGCCTAAAGCTTCTGCAAAAGTGTCAGGATCATGATTTACTGGAGCTTGAGCCAGTAAACAAGAGGCTCTTTCAAACTGAGAACGTGTACGTCGCTGATCTGTAGGATCACCGGCAAGATCACCTGCTGCATCCCGAGTAGCACAGACCCATCTTGGAAGTTGAGGATCCTGAGAAGGTGGGGGAGGATTATCATCCTCGCTTTCATCATCTGAAGAAGAAATGTTTTCAAAAGTGGAAGAGATAGGAAGAGGTGGCACATCCACCGGACTAGGCTCGCGGGCCGATTTATTTTCATCAAATTTTACATCTCTTCTAATGATAACATTTTTGGACTTAAATGGAATAAGTCTATAACCTTTTACATCTTCAGAATATCCAACAAAAGTACATTTCTCACTCTTAGGTTCTAAAGCTTTATGCTTTTCATCTAGAATATGGGCCCATGCTTCACTTCCAAACACACGAAAGTGACTTACATCTGGTTTAATGGAACTCCAAGCTTCTTCTGGAGTGATATTCTCTAGAACCTTAGTAGGAGTGCGATTGAGTATATAATTTGCACAATTAATTGCTTCGGCCCAAAAACTAAGACTGAGTCCTTTTGATTGCAACATACAATTAGCCATTTCCTTTAAGGTGCGATTTTTCCTTTGAGCTACACCATTTTGCTGTGGAGTGTATGGAACAGTATGTTGCATTTGAATTCCATTTTCGGTGCAAAAGTTGATGAATGTGTTTTTAACATATTCTCCACCATTATCAGTTCTTAGCTTAAGAATTTTATGTCCAGATTGTTTTTCAACAAAGGCTTTGAAGGCCAAAAATGTGTTGAAGACTTCGCTCTTGAGTTTTAAGAAGTATACCCAAGTGCGTCTGGAGAAATCATCAATGAAAGTTAAGAAGTACTTGCAGCCAGAGAATGAAGCAACAGGAAGAGGACCACATAAATCACTGTGCAAAAGCTGTAAAGGGGCTGAGGCGTGCCAAGAGGCACGTTTGTCAAAACTGTCCCGATGATGTTTTTTGAGTACACATCCGGAACAAACACCATCTCTGCAAGATACCATAGGAAGACCTGTCACCATATTTTCTTTACATAGATGCTGAAGGGAGCGATAGTTTAAGTGACCAAATCGCTCATGCCAAAGTTTGCTCACTTCATCATTATGAGCAACAAATACTGAGGGAAGATTTGATGACCCAAAGTTGTGAAACTTATACAACCTTGTGGAATCATCAGCAAGACCAGTAGCTAGAATCTGTTTAGGATCTTTTAGATCCTTGATTACAACATCATGAGGTGAAAATTCAACAATTTTACCTTCACCTGAATGAGTTATCTGATAGACAGATAGAAGGTTGCAGGATAAGGTTGGAACACATAATACATCATTAAACTGACCATTGTCTAGATGAACAGTTCCAGTCCCTACAACATTAAGAGATCTATCATCACCAACATATATATTTTTGGTGTTACAATCATTTAAAGAAGAAAACATGGCTTGGTTTTTGGCCATGTGATAAGAGGCTCCAGAATCAATGAGCCACTCATGAGAATGAGAAGAAGAAGAAGATACATTTAATGCATAACCAGACTGAGATGATTGACAACGACATGTAGAAAGTGCCATTCCAGAAGTTGAAGTTGAAGTAGGCTCCACATGGATGTTATGTTTCTTCATTGCGGTTTCCAAGGCTTCCATCTTCTTAAAGCATTTAGATTCTAAGTGGCCATCTCGATTACAAAAGTTACAATGTCTATCAGTCTTCTTCCATTTTTTTTTATTGGTCTTATCATTTTGCTGAAATGATCTTTCATTTTGAGGCTGAGTTGGTTTAGGACCATTCTTTTGAGGATATGACTTCTTAGGATTCTTTGAATTTTGTTGTTGTTGGGTGGCTAACGCTTTCGTGGAAGAGTTTCCAAGATTAAGAAGACCAAGGTGTAAGAGTTTTTCTTGTTCTCTTATTAAGGAATCACAAAAGGAGTCAAAGGAAGGGGCCTTGTAGTCTTTTCCTTGACAAATGAAAGCTTCCCTTGTAGAATGGAAAGTGGAAACAAATACAGAGTAGGCTGGTCCCAACTTAGTAAGGATGGAATAAATAAGGTTACCATCTTCTTTATTAACTTTAACACCTTCCAAGAGATATCTAAGGGTCTTGAATTTGGACAAGAAATCTTCAATGCAAGAAAAATTATTAGGATCCAAAGTAAGCAACTCATTTTCAAGTTCATGGGCTCTAATTTCATTTTTAATCCCAAAAACTTTAGTGAGTTTTTCTAATGCTTCATGAGGAGTCTCAAGTTCTGCAATGTGGAATCTAAGATCAGGAGAAATAGACATCCCTATCAAACCACGTGCTTGATCTTGTCTATTTTCCCATTTTGCAGCCTTGTCTTCATCTTTTGGTTTCTTCTCTTGGTCTGTGGCTATTCTGAAGAGACCTTTACTTCTAAGTAAATCTTCCATGTAGGCTACCCATTGGAAGTAGTTAGTGCTGTCAAGAATGACTTGGCATGGAATTTCCATTTTTTTTAAAAACCTGAAGCTGAAGATGCTGAAAGTAAGTGTTCCAATGGATATATCTCGAAAAAATAGGCGGTTTAAAAAAAAACGGCTCTGAAAAAGGCTTCCGGATGAAGAAGTTATTGTAGACATTTTTTCTACAATTATCTAGCTCGCTCTGATACCATGTAGAAATTTTGAATAATTTAACACATATTCAATGGAGATTATCCTGATCATGTACTATTGCGGAAAACATACACAATACATAAGCTCCTCTACGTTGATCAACAATATAGCAGCATCAATAACAATAAAACATCAAGAGCATTCACACATTAACACAGTATGTATCCAGGGGAAAGAATCTCGCTAAAAACCCCAACTATCTGTATATTAATGATTGAGTCATGTAACATTACACAGCATAATACTTCTCACAAGTATCTCCACCTCTGTTACACACAATACAGCTAAGATCTGATCTCCAAATCTCTTCCACTGCTTGCCTGCCTCCACTGCTCAATACCTGCTCAAGAACTGATGAGAATTGCTTCCCAAACTCGTTTTTCACCTGAAAAATAGTCACTCACTCTTTGTGGACGTGAGAAAAGGCTAAAATGTGGGCCAAATACGTGAGAAAACTCATTTGCATACTCAATCCTTTGATTGTGCAAGATTTGATGCACAACTATAGTCACAACTAATAGCAATCTGATTCTCTACCACCTGTCCTTGTTGAACTGAACATGCACTGACATGCAACTGAGTTAACTGATGTATTCATTAGTTGTATTATGAGTTAATAACTTGTGAATTAATTAATAACTAATTCACTCAACTCATCTCTAGTCTATTTTCCAGTTAGACTAAATACAACCAGTTTAACAAAGCTAAACTGAACACAACTCCATCAACTGTACCTCCAGTCCACTAAACTCAACTCACTTGAGTTCTAACTGAATTCATGCATGCAACAACTCAACTGACTCATAAGAAAAGCGTATTTCCTTCTGACAGCTGCATGTGCCACTTCTGTAGCTCAAACTGAAGTGCTCCAAGAGAATAAGATTAAGTTTATAGTCCAAATATTATTGTGAGATAATAATATTTGACTTTTCTATTTTTGACAGCCAGTCTAAAAATAGAATTTGATCACTCACACTGTGATCACTCACACTTTCATCAAAAATAGAAGTCCATCTATTTTTCCCAACTTGATCAATCATCCATAAAGATAGACATGATCCATATGTCTAAAAATAGACATAGTCTAAAAATCGACTTGCGCCAAAAATAGCCTGCGGGCCCACTTAGTGAAGGCGACTCTTTTCACTAAGCTCCATCATCTTGTTGCAATCTCAACACTCCCTCTTGACAAGATATGGATTATCAACAACCCCTATCCTGCCTCAGTGGTACTCGAATTTTCTCCTAGTGAGAGCCTTCGTCAGAATATCAACATCCTGATCCTCCGTTGGAATGTACGAAAGTAACATGATCCTCCACTACACACAATCTCTGATATGATGGTACCTGATGTCAATATGTTTAGATCTATCATGAAATACAGGATTAGCCGAGAGTTTAATGCAACTCTGGTTATCACAGTAAATCACAGTAGGATCCAAATGAGAACCGAACAAACCAACCAGGATCTTCCTCATCCATATAGCCTCGCATGCAGCCAAACTTGTTGCCATATACTCGGCCTCCACTGAACTGAGTGCCACGGATCTCTGCTTCCTGCTGTACCAAGAAACTGCTGTCGATCCGATACTGAAGACCCCTCTTGATGTGCTCTTTCTTTCTGTTGGGCTCCCTGCCCAATCTGCATCCGTGAAGCCACATAGCTTCACCTCATCCTCCTGTCTGTACCACAAACCATATCCCAATGTGCCTCTCAAGTAGCGCAATACATGCTTGCCCGCCTTCCAGAAGAGCTTGGTAGGCTTAACCATAGCTTGTGAAAGCTGGTTAACTGCATAGCATATATCAGGTCGTGTATTGACCAAATACATCAGCGACCCCACCAACTTTCGATAAACAGTGGCATCCACTTCTTCTCCCGAAGTGGCATCCTCCTTCCTCCAACCTCCAGGAAGAGGAGTATCAACAGGCTTGCAGCCATGCATGTTTAACTTCTCCAGTATCTCCCTAGCATACTTGCCCTGAGAAACAAACAGTCCACCACTGCACTGCCATATTTCCAATCCTAGGAAATAGTGAAGGAGGCCCAAATCCTTCATCTCAAACTCTGTAGCAAGATCCTTCTTGCATGAGAGTATCAACAGATCATCACCCGTTAGAATCAAATCATCAACATACAGTACAATGATAAGCAACTTACCCTCCACCACAATCTGGAATAGGTTTGGATCCGCCTCGCTCTTGGAGAATCCAAGTCCTGTGAAATAGCTGTCTATCCGTGTGTACCAAGCACGTGGTGCTTGCTTCAACCCATACAGCGCTCTCTTGAGCCTGCACACATGCAACTCGCTGCTGAAGACTTCAAAGCCTTCGGGTTGCTCAATGTACACCTCCTCCTCAATGAATCCGTTGAGGAATGCATTCTTGACATCCATCTGATGAATGTGCCATCCCATCTGCGCTGAGAGAGCAAGAATCGTCTGTATGGAAGAATACCTTGCGACAGGTGCAAAGGTCTCCTCATATTCGATCCCCTGAATCTGTGAAAAACCTCGGGCAACAAATCTTGCCTTGTACTTCTCCACACTCCCGTCAGCTTCCTGCTTAACTTTGTAGATCCATCTCTAACCCACCACTGATTTCTCTTCCGGTCTAGGAACAATCTCCCATGCATTGTTTCTGACAATAGAATCATACTCTTCCACCGTGGCGTCTACACATGCGGGATCCTCCACAGCTTCCTCGAAAGAGGATGGCTCAGTCACAACACACTTGCTCATAAGAGCCATGTATCCAGTGTACCGATCAGGTGACTGTCTCTGCCTGTGTTGGGCTGTAGGTGGTCCTACAACTTTCTCTGCATCTTGAGCCAGTCGCTCAGCTTCTGTCAAGCGCTTTCACCCTCTGATGGTTGGCGCTGCATGAGTGGTCTCTTCCACTCCATGAACCTCGTCCTGTGGCTGATCCACGTCCTGAAGCTCATCCTTAGGAACTAATAGCTCCTCATCTGTATGCAAGTGTAGCTCCCTCTCAAGCGAACACTTCATGGTTTTCTCCTCCTGAAATTTTATATCACATCGCACAAAAGTTTTACCACTGTCTGGCAAATACACACGATAGTTGTGGGGCATATCAGCGTACCCCACAAATATCCCAACCTCTACAGTCGGCTCCAACTTCTTTCTGGCATCCTTCGTCACATGCATGTAAACGTTAGCACCAAAAATTCTCAAATGAGAAAGATCAGGCTTCTTACCAGAATAAGCCTCCTCGGGTGTACTCATGCCAAATATCCTATGAGGACAACGGTTCTGCACATAAACTGCTGTATTGCATGCTTCCGCCCACAAGTGAAGGGGTAGGCCCTGATCATGCAACATTTCCCGTGCAACACCCACAATCGTTCTGTTCTTCCACTCAGCTACCTCGTTCTGCTGTGGGTTATGGGGAGCTATGAGCTCTCTACGAATCCCTTCTGCCTTGCAGAAATCCTTGAACTCGTTCGAGATGTATTGACCACCATTATCGCTCCTAAGAGCCTTCACCTTCTTCCCCGACTCCTTCTCGACCAGTGCTTTGAATTCACAGAACTTTGAATATGTCTCGCTCTTCTTCTGCATGAAGAAGATCCAGCACTTACGAGAGAAATCATCAACAAAAATCACATAATACCTGTGTTTTGCTGTCGAAGCAACTGAGAAAGGTCCACACACGTCTATGTGAATTCTCTCAAGGATCGTCGTGGCGCGACTATCCTTCTCGTGAAAGGTGGCTTTCACAAGCTTCCCCAAAGTACACCCCTTGCACTGATCTGACTGCGCAAGTGTGCCTTTAGGAAGCCCTGTAGTGATCTGCTGCAGTATCTTCAAGGCTCCATGGTGAAGGTGATCCAATCTCATGTGCCACAACTTGCCATCATCCCGGCTCACCAATCCTTTTGCCTTGCCTGCGATTGCTGCGCATCCATCTACATGCAACTGATAAAGGTTCCTCACTCGAACCCCTATCTTCCGGGTCTCACCTGTTGTCTTGCTGCACAGGAAGGCCTTTCCCTCGCTGAAAACAACATCATACCCCTTGTCTTCTAACATCGCCACTGAGATGAGATTCTTATTCAATCCTGGAACATGCATGACTTCCTTCAATACAAAGGGTTTACCAGACTCCCTCTCAAAGGAAATGGTACCGATACCGGTCGCACTGTATCTACCATCATCGCCCATCTCGATGTGCACTCCAAGATCTTTGTCCTCCAGATCAGAGAACAAATCTCTATCTCCCGTCATGTGAAAAGACGCACCACTGTCCAAGAACCACACTGATCCCATCACACTTGAAACCAAGCATGCAATCAATGAAAAATCAAGCTCAAACTGAGAAGCTAAGGCCTCTCCCCCTGCAGATCCAGTAGCTTGCTTGTTCTTCTTCTTCTGTGGACAATTTGTGGCATAGTGTCCATGCTGGTGACAGTGAAAACACTTCACCTTGGACATATCCTGCTTCTTGCCTTTCGCACTAGACTGAGAAGCTTTCTTTCTCTTCCCTTTCTTTGCTTTGGCAGCCAAAGCACAATTCTCTTCATCAGCTCCCTTTGACGAAGATCTGTCCCTGGTACTCCGCCTGATCTCCTCCTGCACAAGATCTGACCATAGTCTTTCCCATCCTGGCAACTTCTCCCGACCATTGACAGAGTCCTGATAGGAATGCCAACTCTTCGGAAGACCAAGGAGAGCCAAGCTCACCAAGTCCTCATCATCGACAGTAACCCCCACACTTCCCAGCTCATCTTGACACTGAGTGAACTTCGTGAGATACTTGGGAATACTGTCACCCTTCTCGCATTTGATGTTTCTGAGTTTATCTTTGAGCGCCAGCTTCCTCTGATCGCTCTTGCTTTGGAATAATTCTGTTAATGATTTCCACATCAAATATGGAGTAGCCTTTCCATGGAGGCTGGACACAATGTGATCCTTCACGCCCTCCAACAGAATCCTTCGACATTTTGCGATCTTCTTTTGCCAAGCATCAGCTTGAGTAGCATCATTAGGCTTTGGGATATCCGTATCTATGAACTCCTTCAGTCCGTTATCATCCAATACTGCCTCCATCCTGTCCTTCCATGAAATATAGTTTGAGCTGCCCTAAAGAGCATACTCCAATCGCAATCCGTTGAAAGACATTGCTGCGTTGTCACCAAGAAAACACTGCTGCAAATTCGAATTCCACCAGCAACCAACTCAACTGCTTCCGATCTAGAATTCGTGAGAACAAAATATTTCTCGTACAGAGATTGACTGTATGGGCTTTTACCGGATATTTCACCTTCCAAAGGAAGGATGAATCTAGAGGCTACCTGGCCCGATTACAGACTATGCCTGAAGAAATAGAATGTAAACACTTCCTGAATCGTAGATCTGATGATCAATCCTTGCTTGATATCCTGTAAAAATCTCTTCTACAAATCAAGCAGCTCTGATACCATGTAGAAAATTTTTCTACAATTATCTAGCTCGCTCTGACACCATGTAGAAATTTTGAATAATTTAACACATATTCAATGGAGATTATCCTGATCATGTACTATTGCGGAAAACATACACAATACATAAGCTCCTCTATGTTGATCAACAATATAGCAGCATCAATAACAATAAAACATCAAGAGCATTCACACATTAACACAGTATGTATCCCGGGGAAAGCATCTCGCTAAAAACCCCAACTATCTGTATATTAATGATTGAGTCATGTAACATTACACAGCATAATACTTCTCACAAGTATCTCCACCTCTGTTACACACAATACAGCTCAGATCTAATCTCCAAATCTCTTCCACTGCTTGCCTGCCTCCACTGCTCAATACCTGCTCAAGAACTGATGAAAATTGCTTCCCAAACTCATTTTTCACCTGCAAAATAGTCACTCACTCTTTGTGGACGTGAGCAAAGGCTAAAATGTGGGCCAAATACGTGAGAAAACTCATTGGCATACTCAATCCTTTGATTGTGCAAGATCTGATGCACAACTATAGTCACAACTGATAGCAATCTGATTCTCTACCACCTGTCCCTGTTGAACTGAACATGCACTGACATGCAACTGAGTTAACTGATGTATTCATTAGTTGTATTATGAGTTAATAACTTGTGAATTAATTAATAACTAATTCACTCAACTCATCTCTAGTCTATTTGCCAGTCAGACTAAATACAACCAGTTTAACAAAGCTAAACTGAACACAACTCCATCAACTGTACCTCCAGTCCACTAAACTCAACTCACTTGAGTTCTAACTGAAGTCATGCATGCAAAAACTCAACTGACTCATAAGAAAAACGTATTTCCTTCTGACAGCTGCATGTGCCACTTCTGTAGCTCAAACTGAAGTGCTCCAAGAGAATAAGATTAAGTTTACAGTCCAAATATTATTGTGAGATAATAATATTTGACTTTTCTATTTTTGACAGCCAGTCTAAAAATAGACTTTGATCACTCACACTTTCATCAAAAATAGAAGTCCATCTATTTTTCCCAACTTGATCAATCATCCATAAACATAGACATGATCCATATGTCTAAAAATAGACATAGTCTAAAAATAGACTTGCGCCAAAAATAGCCTGCGGGCCCACTTAGTGAAGGCGACTCATTTCACTAAGCTCCATCATCTTGTTGCAATCTCAACAGTCATGGCTTTTTGAAAAAAAAATTGTTGACGTTGCCGACAAAGTGCGCGAATGTGCGGGAATGAAAAAATCCGCCCCCACAAAATGGAGACTTGAACCCAAGACCTCTACTCTCTTAAAATAGCTTTGAACCAATTGATCTATACAAAAAATTTGAGAGAGAGAGAGAGAGAGAGTGAGAGAGAGAGAGAGAGGGGGGAGGGGGGGGCCTTGGTTTGCGTGCTTTCCTTGAGAAAGCTCTTTTTCCCTACAAAACACAAAACACAAAACCCAACACGAATATGCAAAGAAAAACGAACCTCGTGGCTCGAAGTTAGCTTTAGCCAAAAAAACTAGAAATTTAAAAAAAAAATCTCAAAGTTAGCTTTAGCCGAAAAACTAATTATTTTTCTCAATGTTTTTGATTTTCCGAGATCACACTAAGGTGCAGGGAAAAGAGCATACGCATGAGAAAAATCCTTCCTTTCTGTTTCTGATTTGCCCAGATCGCACAGAGTCGCAGGGCAAAGAGCATATGCAGAAATGAAAGGTATAGATCCAGTTAAAAAAAAGGCAAAATAAACCGAAACCGAAATAAGCAGAGAGAAAATAACAGTAAACTGCAAAAAACATTGTATACCTCCCGATCTGAAAAATGACGTAGCTAGGGCTACCGGAAACCTTTTCGCGTGAAACGAAAGGGGTTCCTCACTGGAACAGATGCTCCGAACGCAACAGAGCAGTCCTCTCGGCCCGAAAGCAGTTAGAAACAGCAGATCTAGGAAATGACAGCCGCATGCAGTTCTACCGGCTTCAGATTTGGATCACCAACGGACGCGGCCCTCAAATAGCTCCGATACCATGTAGGAATTTACAGGGTAAGTTCCTCAGAAAGAATACCAAAAGGACACCGCTCACAACCAGATCACAGATCAATACACCAGTATTTTTGACGTGGTTAAAACCCTCAAAGAGGGAAACAGTCCACGGCCTATCCCAACGTGGGTACTACAGGAAATTTATTAATCAAATAATGAAAATTTACATAAGCTTCTCTCATGCACGGATTACCCGAACAATGACCCTCCATGCACTTTAAATAGAACTCATGGACCAATCGGGTGTCAAGCCACGGATCAAGTGTCGGTAATACCGAGGAGAGAATGAACCGTCGGATCACTACATATCGTGACCGTCGGATTGTAAGTTACAAAATGTACAACGGTAAAGAAACACACTTTACCTAACTCTATACCTACTCTACACTAGACCAAGTTGAACTTAACTATATCCTATGTGTCGGAATATCCTAACAAGAGGGACATAGTCCATGGCCTGAGTTGACGCGAACACTTCAGGCAAATTATTAATAAAATAAAGAAAATTTATATAAGCTTCTCTCATGAATTGTCACCTTACAAATGACCCTCCATGCTCTTTAAATAGAGATGATGGACCGTCGGGTGTTAAGACATAGATCAAGTGTCAGTAATACTAAGCAGAGAATGAACCGTCAGATCACTTCATGTCTAGAACATATTGTGACCATCCGATTGTAAGCTACAAAAGTACATAGTAAAGAAACACACTTTACTAACTCTACACTAGACCAAGTTATACTTAACTATTTCCTATGTGTCGGAATATCTTAACATCCCCCCTTAAGAACAACTTGGGATAGGATTGAAGGATGTACAAATATGAAACAACAAGAGAAGGAAGGAGGCATTACAACCTATCCCCCTTTAGTGACAACTCCCTGAACTCCACCTGTAAATTGAAGTTTAGTAAATTTCACCTCTGTCAGAGACTTTATAAAGATGTTTGCAGCTTGATCATCAGTTGAACAATATTGCACTTCAAGAACATGTTCATGAATGAGCTTTATGATGAAGTGAATGTGTATTTCAATGTGTTTTCTGCACTAATATCACATTGGATCTTTGCATAGTTGAATGGAACTTTTATTATCACACCAAAGTGTAGTCGAATGTTTTTGCTGAAAGCCAAACTCTGACAGGATCTGACAAAGCCACAGGGTTTCCTCACTAGCTTCTATGATGCCACAATACTCTACTTCTACTGAAGAAATAGGAATGGAACTTTGTTTCTTCTAAGCCCATGTAATAGGTCCAGAGCCAAGAGTGAAGACATAACCTACAATAGACTTTCAATCATCAGGGTAACCAACCCAATTGGAATCAGTGAAACCAACCAATAGAGGAGATTCTTTTTCATTGTAATGAATCCAATAATTAGTTGTACCTCGAACATAATGAAGTATTATTTTAGCTTCTTTCCAATGACCTTCATGTGGGTTTTTCATAAACTGAGAAATAAGGCCAACAACAAAGGAAAGGTCAAGATGGGTATGGGTCAGATACAAAATTTTTCCTACAAGCTAATGGTATAAGGTAGCGTTAATGTTATACAACAAAATGACCTCCTCATAACCTCAGAGGTGAAATACAGGATGACTGAAGCAAAGACCACAATTGCAAGCCTTGATTCCACGCTAACGTTGGTTGCACACTGAAAACCTTCTTTATAAAGCTTGCTACCAAGCCTAAGGGAGCGTTAGTGACCCCACTAACTCATGTTACTAGTGAAGGGTCGACGTTAGTGAAACTAAGAGATATTCAATGGGTCAAGCCAAGGAATTGACTCACAAATATCTAGATATTTATCCCTAAATTTGCTCAAGAAAAGCAAGGAAACATCAAAAATCAAGATATTTGGAGGATTTCTAATCTAAGAAAAGAAGGCAAATGGGAAAGAGCTGAAAAGTGGAGCAAGTTCATTGCTTTTTCCCTAGTGAACTCTAGGAGGAGCTTGGCAACCCTAACTTGATTTCTATATAAGCAAAGTGAGGGTTATTGTGAAAAGGGTCAGAGCATTTGAAAGGATAGCCCACTAAGTTGTTGTGAACTGTCATACACTTGAAGAAGTGAGCTAAAAGAGAGAGAGAGAGAGAAGAAGAAGGGGCAAGGGAAGACTGATACAATGGATGGTTGTAATCACTCTTCCATTATTAATACAGAACTGCAGTTGTGTTCCCTACTCCATAGTGTCGGTAACATTGTTCATTGAGTTGTTCATTTTGATACTTGTTGAGATGAGTAGTTAAGATATATACAAATATATGTTCATTGTGCATTCTTATATTAGTTTTCAAGATTATATGTTGTGATTGTGTTTGCCTTTCCTTTGTGCAGGAATTGTCTTGGAGCTGGCTTTGAAGGAGTTCTTCTTGGCTGCATTGAGATCTCCAAAGAAATCTAGAAGGAGACTTGAGGTAATCCTCTTTCCATACTTTGTTAACTTATATTTGATAGATGAACATGTGTATAACTTGGTAGTTTCTGCAGATAATATTACAGTCTATCGAAGGTCCCGAGAAGGCCTTTGAGGGTAGTTTTCATTCTCCATACACTGTGCATTTTACCCCAGAGCAGAATTGGTGACTCCATTGGGGACTATACATCTAGTTCTCAGTTTACCCAAACTCTTCTTGGTTCTTTCTTTCTTCTAAGATCTCCCTATTCTTCAGCAATCCTTTTTCTGATCCACCAAATATTTTGTTGCATCCTAGTGGTATACATTCATCTTAGAAACTGATCTTGTAAACCCTTGTTGTGCAAGATTTACCACACTAATGCAGGTTACCAGGCTACACAGAGCTTTATAAAGCATTGTGCCTGTGTACAGGGAGTGTTAGTGACCTTACTAACTCTCTGTAACCACTGTTACAGAGAATTAGTCTCCCTTTGTCTCCATTTCCAGTAGTATTTGTAGACCAAAAGGGATGGAAAATATTCTCATGGGATGAAATAAGGTCTGTAACTATATTATGTTAGCAAAATTGGTGTCTTAGAAATTTATTTTTAGGAAAAAAATTTGGTTTTTCTCTCTTAAAAAACAATTTTTTTGAAAGAAAGATTGATATTTTGTATTCATCCTTCTATTTAAATAGTTGTGAGTTGCTTCATTTTGGTTTTCAATAGTTGTTAGGAAATATTGGAAAAAAATCTTTTGTTTATGCATGTGTTGAAAGACTATAGATGCACAAACAAAACTATGAATATGTGAAAAATATGAATATGTAGAATAAAGCTTGTTTGCATAAAATTGAATTCTTTTTTTCAAAACATTGTTTCTGCATGATTTATTGAGTCAAGAGTCTTACCATATTTCATACGTGAACACCCCTACCGAAGACAAATAATCAAGTACACATAAAATTTACATTAAAATCAATCAGTTACTCTTTTGAGCAAACCAACATTAGCTAGGCTAGGATCTTGGGATAAGCATGTGAGTGAACTGCCCAAGGTTGAAAACCAAAACTAGTGTCATTAACGAGCGAACAATACCTTGTGCATTCATATTACCAGGACCACTCCACTAACAACGGAGAAAAGTACGAGACAACATCGGACTGTAATTGAAGGTAGCCCATCTTCTCTTACAAATCCTTTGGGCATTTTGTGTACTAGGGGTCCCTTCGCGGATTTTGAAACTGAGTCGGGGACTTACGTATCTTGCCCACACAGCGTGCTATCTACCACTATGTCTCCCCCGGTGATGTTTGTGATCTAAGGTATCTCTAGTGGCCAAAATTATAGGGACTTACACCAATTGATTGGGACAGGCTGTCCTGGTACCTAACACATATAGACCTACTTTGTCTTCAGTTTTTGGGAGGGTGCTCTTCTTCACGAGAGTACTTGGCCCCTCAATCTAAGGTTCAGGCGAAGATCTAAAGTAACTGTAATTGTACATCTGGCCATCCTTCTATGTTATTCATTGAGATACCGGGTTTCATCTCTGGTGATCGGTGCTTATCAGATGAGGTATTTTCCCTCTCTTTGTTGATTGATAGACTTAGTGTATTTTTTATATTAGGTACCTGAGTGTTATCATTTTGAGACTTTAACAAACATCACAATAAAAAATTATTGATAAAATTAGTGGTCACCATGGCTACATCCAGCCCTCGTCGTCACTCTAGATGATTTTTAGGACTTCCTCCACTCATCGTGGAGGATCCGTTGAGCTCCAGTGAACTGGATTGCCCATCTTTAGGGAATCAGTCTCCTAGATCTCACATGGGATCTGTTTGGACAACTGACAATTCAAGTTTGCTAGAGGATTTCTTCCTCATTTTAACCCTCCGCTCACAAGTCAGTTGGACCCACTCTTGATTCAATTGGCACCAGTACTTCCTAATTTGGTAGTTGGAACATTTCCATCTATCCAATTGACTACTAATGGGTTGTGTAAGTTTAGGGACACTTTTGGTCCTTCACCACTCCCCCAGTCGACAGTATCCACAACACCGGTAATGGAAAATCACGATATCACATTTGTCCCAAGTATAACTGCTCACACAACACCCTCTATGAGTGGAACCCAACAGATTCTGGTTCCACCCCTATGGTGCCACACTGCATACCTTCGACAAGTGCCACATATAGTGCTCCTTATAAACACTCAATGCGGCACTATGGGCGTGATTCCCATTTACTAACAACATGGTCGGCTGCAAATGTACAGTTCAAACCCCTCGATTCATATACCTGGGGGGGTTCCCAATTTGCACATGTCGGTAGGGAATGTAATAGTTCCCCCTCCATTCTCAAGCATGCATGGTCAGTCACTAATTTACATGAGTGTTCCCTCTGTCAATCAAGGCCAAATGGTCAATTTTGTGTTGGGCGGGAATCCACAAGGGTGTTATGCTCTTAACCTGCAAAATGATACCCAAATATAGAATATGCGAAGAAAAGATACCCAGAACACAGAATAGCAATGATTTTATTATTCAGAGAGTAATGTTCACTTGCCTCTTCGAGGGGGAAACCTCCAATAGAGCAGAGCTGACTACAAAATAAGACACGATGCTCCTCACAGGGAGTCCCTATCCTTTATATATGACTCATACATGCAATACCACGGGCCAATACCGTGGGTTTTATTAATACCATCTATCTAATACTACGACCCATTTGCAACTAACTGCGGTTCCGTCATTAATTGCGGATTAACCACTTACAATTATTAATATGGGCTTTATTGAATCTTGACTATGACGTGATCCCATTACATAAATAAGGGGGTTAGGGTGGGACCCTAACATTCCCTCCCCCTTAAGACGAGCCTTGTCCTCAAGGCTGAAGCTGCGGAAGCTGCTGAAGAATAGTGGCTGGTTCCCAAGTTGCATCTTCCGGAGAGGTGTCTTTCCATTTGACGAGGAATTCCTTAATCATGTGGCCGTGCAGTTGCTTGTCTCATGTGTCTAGGACCTGTTCGGGTTGAAGCCAGATGGACCCTTCTTTGTCCAATTCAGGTAGAGTGGTCTGAATTCTACAATTGTTCCCAATCACTTTCTTGAGGCATGAGACATGGAAAATAGGATGGATTTTTGCAGTAGGTGGCAAGGCCAACTTGTAGGCCACTTCTCCAATGCGCTGAAGTACTTGATATGGTTCGTATAATTTGGGAGAGAGTTTCTGACACCCCTTGTCCTTGAGTGATGTTTGCTTATATGGTTGTAGCCATAAAAAGACATGATCCCCTTCTTGAAATTGTCGCTCTGAGCGATGCTGGTCTACCTGTTGCTTCATGCAGTTCTAAGCTTGATGAAGATTCGCTCGAAGATGGGCGAGCATGGTTGCGCGGTGTTGTAGGAGTTTATCCACTGCTTGTACTTTTGAGCATCCCTTGAGATACGAAGTAGGTGAAGGCGGGAGTTGACCATATACGGCTTCATAGGGATTCATTTTGGTGGTGGCATGATAGTTGGTGTTATACCACCATTTAGCCAGAGGTAATCACTGTAACCAAAGGTGTTGCTTTTCTGAAGTGAAACACCTAAGGTAGGTTTCTAGACATTTGTTGACAGCTTCGGTTAGATCATCTGTTTGCGAATGATAGGAAGTACTGAGTTTGAGTTGAGTGCCTTGTATTCTGAAGAGTTCATGCCAAAAATTACTGGTGAAGATCGGGTCGCGGTCGGACACAATAGAAGTGGGCATGCCATGCAATTTGAAGATCTGATCCATGAAAGATTGAGCAACCAAAGTTGGTGTAAACGGGTGGGGTAGGGCACAGAAATGAGCAGACTTCAACAGTCGGTCCATAACCACCATGATGATTGACTTGTTCCCTGAGTTTGGAAGACTTGTAATGAACTCCATAGAAACCTCCGTCCAAATTGATGTCGGAATGGGCAATGGTTGTAATGTGCCTGGTGTGTTGACGGTTTCCCCTTTGTGGCGTTGACAGACATCACATTCTACTATGAAAGTAAGGATGTCCTTTTTCATGCCTATCCAAAAAAATGATCTTCTGGTGCGAGCATACGTCTTCTGAAAGCCCGAATGTCCTGCAATGGGAGATGAGTGAAATTCTGCCAAAATGTGACTTTTGAGGGTGGATGTTGGTGATATTACGACTCTGTCCTTGTAGCGAAGAATATCATCCTGCCACGAGTAGCCCTTGGTGGAATTTGGATCTACCTGCAATTGAGAAATGAGTTGGGAGAGCCCGGGGTGTGAAAACCATTCCCTGCGAGCCTCTTCAATCCATTCTGGAATGGGGAGGGATATTGTTAGCAGAGTACTTTCCTCCTCAAATTGGCAAGATAATGCATCTGCTACATTGTTGTCTTTCCCTTTCTTGTAAATGATCTCATAATCATATCCCAGCATTTTGGCTAGCCATTTATTTTGTTGTGGGGAGGATAGGCGTTGCTCCAAAAAATATTTAAGACTGTGATGATCTGTGCAGATTTGGAAACGTTGCCCCAATAAGTAAGGTCGCCAGGTCTCGACTGCATGTAAGATGGCCATCATTTCCTTCTCATAGGTAGATTGGCCCAGATTCCTCCCACTGAGTTGTTGGCTTGTGAAGGCCAACAGTTGCCCTTCCTGCATTAAGACTGCCCCAATACCTGTACCTGAAGCATCACATTCAATGACAAAAGATTTGGTGAAGTCGGGTAGTGCTAAGACTGGAGTGGAACACATGGCATTTTTTAAAGCTGTAAAGGCCTGTTGTGCTTCCTCATTCCAGAAGAATGACTTTTTCTTTAGGAGTTGGGTGAGGGGCTTCGCTATGCAACTATAGTTGCGGACAAATTTACGATAATAGCCCGTGAGACCCAAAAATCCTCTCAAGCTCTTCAAGGTCTTAGGTTGAGGCCATTCCTGCATTGCCTGGATCTTTTTGGGGTCCACCTTGACACCTTCACGCCCCACAATGTGGCCCAAATACTCTACTTCTGCCATGCCAAACGAACACTTGGACATCTTGACAAATAATTTATGCTTGCGGAGCAGTTGCAAGAGTAGATCTACATGCTGAAGATGTGCGGCCCAGGTGCAACTATAGATGAGGATGTCATCGAAGAAAACAAGGACAAATTTCCTGAGATATGGTTTGAGAATGTGGTTCATAAGGCTCTGAAAAGTAGAGGGGGCATTACAAAGACCAAATGGCATGACCAGGAATTCATAATGGCCTTCATGAGTTCTGAAAGCAGTCTTGGGGATGTTGACTTCCTTCATGCGAATTTGGTGGTAGCCTGAGCGAAGATCCAACTTAGTGAAGAATTGAGCCCCATTGAGTTCATCCAGCAAATCATCAACCACCGGGATGGGAAATTTATCTTTGACTCTCAACTTATTGAGGGCCCTAAAGTCGGGACACATCCGCCACTCCCCATCTTTCTTGATGATCAGGAGTTCAGTACCAAGTGTCATAAAATGGTCAAAAATGAAAGTGCTTAGAACTGCTTGGAACCTAAACGACTAGAAATTGCTCATCTTCCCGATTCCGGCGCCGCAAACGGTTTGAAAAACGGTCGTCGTATGAGAAAGTTATGCCAAAAACAAAATTTGCCCATTAACCCTTAGTTTTTGGAATTTTTAAAAAAAATTAAAAAAAGAATATTCCACAGAATATTCCTTGGAATATTCTGGGGAATATTCCTTTTGACCAGCGAATCAGAAACTGCCATGTGGCAGGCCCATAGGGTGCCATGTGGCACTGGAATGACATCAGCAAGGGTATGTGCGCATATATTAAAAGGGTGTGGTTGAGTTGTGGTTTGAACCCACAACCTCATTACCACAAGGACAACGCCTTACAAACACACCACAGGGCTTTCATGTGTATGTGCATGGCAGCAACACCTTTTAAATTTGAAATTAACTTTGGGCGGGAAACTAAAGGGGGCCAGCCCCTAAGGGCCAGCCCCCCTCTCATATGACCACGACCCAGGAACCGGGAGCTTGCCCATAACCGCCAGCAAACCACCAGCGCGCAATCCAAGGCAACCGGTCACATGCGCTGTCAATGCAACTGTAGTTAGACTGGCAGTTTATTTGGCAGTGGCGCCAAATTTTTCGGACCCGCCATAATTGGCGGAGTTAACTGGACTCCAACTAAAGTTAGCTGGAGTGTTTCTAGGCATCACTGGAGGAAAACTTTAATTGGCCATAACGTTGGCTAGGAAAGTCAGTTTTGGACGATTTTTTTTTTGATTTTGGCTATTTTTGGACCTTCTGAAGCCATTGGCACAGGTTTCACAGCCATTTGAGGTCATTTTCAGGTGTTTTAGCTTCGTGGAAGTTCTAGGAGCCACTAGGGCCAAATCAGTTTGGGAGCTGCATTGGGAATTGTGCAGCCATTGGAAGTGGAACTAAGGTCATTCCTGAAGTTTTCCAGCCTTCTGAATCCATTTCTACAGCTCTTTTTTCCTTCTAAGGCATTCTTCTCACTATTTAGCTTCAGGGAAGCTTTCAGGGCCACTAGGGCCATTTCAGGGATTGAGCTGTTTGGGGGCTCAGTTCATCCGTTTTTGGTGATTCAAAAGCCTATGTCTGCTATTTTCGACCTCCTGAGTCTAATGGCAAAGGTTTCAGAACAAATTGAGGTCATATTCACCTCGAAATTCTCCATGCAAGTTTAAAGGACCACCAGGGCCAATTGGGGAAAGTACTGTATAAGGTACAAAATTCACTATTTAGTGTTTGGGAAAGAGCATGTTTGGCTAATTCCTATCTTCTGATTCTGTATTTACAGTCAGATCTATCCTTTGAGACACCCATATTCTTGTATTAGCCTTTGTAGCAATTTTAATACAAGAGGACAAGCCTAGTTGGAGAGGCTTGGTCCGGCAGATGTAGCCCAGGAGGGGGTGAACTGCATTATCATTTTGATGTCTTTATTTGTTGAAGATGATATGCTAAACAAAACTGATATAAAGTATTAAACAACAAATAAATATAACTTGCATACACACATAATCACTTATTCAACTACAGAAAGTTACTTGTCTTATTCCGCAAGACCTTAACCTTCAAGTATGTGTATGTCAAAGACTTCGAAGTGTTTACTTTGTTATTTCTTTAGGAAGAGCCTGTAGAGGGCCAGGTAGCCTCTGGAACTCATCCTCTTTTTAGAGGTGACATGTCCGGTGAATGCCCCTACAGTCTATCTCTGTATAAGAAATAAGAAGTTTATACATTTTTAGAGGTCATTTGGAGTGTCTAGCTCACAGTTGAAATTATTGAGAATGGATACCTTGCACCCTTAAACAAGTACAATCCATTTTCAGATCAGATGGTATCAGAGCACTAGGTTGCTTGACTGACATCACTAGCTTGATTGTGTAGCTTGAAAGGTGTCTTAAGCAGTGTTGGAGATTGACTGCTTTATTATTCCGAAAGTACTTGTTGTTTGAGTTGCTGAAGCTCTTTTGTTCATTTTTACAATGACAACTTCCATAAGTGAGTTCTCAAAATCGTCCTCCTTCACAAGATTCTTTGATGAAGGCTTGAAGCAAGAATTTTTCATCATGATGAATATGGTGAGAGAAATGTATGAGGATGAAAGAAAGATCTCTAGACTTCAAGAGCAGTTGAATTCCATGAGGGAAGAGAAGCAGTTGCTTTCTAACCAATTGCAGGAAATGGAAGGCCAACTTCATATTGCAAACATGAAGCTGGAAAGGATGCATGAGTTTGAGACACAACTCCTTGTTGACAAAGAAGCCTTAGCCAAGTATCAGCTTGAAGAAGAGGTAAACAATTCTAGTTTTTCTTCAAATTCTGATAAAAATGTTTATGTTGGTTCTTTTGAGAAACATACCAGAGGCACAGGGTCCAAGTTGATGTCCAAAATGGGATATGAAGGACAAGGATTGGGCAAGCATGCACAGGGTATAGTTGAGCCAATAATGGTTGAGGTAAGGCCTAAGAATTTGGGTCTTGGTTATGGACAATTTTGTGGAGAAAGTTCTAAAGCAGCCATGAAGGCAATTGAAACAGTTCCTAGAAGGAGTTTCGTTTCAGGTTCTCTATCTCAAGGTTTTAAAGGTTGTATCCTTGATGAATGCAATAGTTTGAAACATACCTTGTAGGAAGAAGGTGTGCATAAGCATGCACTTGAACAAGGTAGTGGTAAAAGCTCTAAAACCATTAAAGGGATTGATGGTGTTCCAAAAGGAGCTTCTTCTTCGTTTGATTCATCTCCTCATGAAGGTAATGGAGGTGAAAGGGAAAGGTATAAATCTGATTTCAATCATATTTCCTTTGATCATGTAAAGCATGGAAAATTTCCACACAAGCATTGGAAAAGAATTGCATGTTCTTTTCGTGGTTTGTTTAACCATAGTGTTTCTAGATGTTGGAAAAGAATGACAACATGCAGGAAACTTTTGAAGGAAAGGAGGCAAGAAGCCAAAGTTCCATTGAACAATGTAAATCATGCTATCAAGAAGGTGAACATGTTTTGCACTTACTACCATAAGCATGGACATACTGTTGAAAGGTGTTGGACTTTGAATCCAACAATGCTTCCACGAAAGTTGAAGAAATTGGAGAAAGAGTATGGCAAGAATGGGAAGGAAGTTTCCATCATTGATATGTGTCAGGATGATACACATGTTGATATCGATGTGCAGTTAAAGGAAGTGCCTTTGAAATGGATCGGTAAGAAATGGTTAGAATTCTTATCCAATTAAAGCTGCATGTCTTTTGATTGAATGCATTTCTTGGGTAAGGGAATGCAAGTTGCAGGATGAAAAGCTGAGTATGAGACTCACTCTATTGCAGCGAAAGTTATATTCATTTCAGCTTTGAAAGTACATGTACATGTGATTTAGGATCTTGTACTTATGATTGTACTTAAGAGAAAGTTGAAGGATAAACTGCATGCATGAGAATGATATGCATGTGCACAGGGATCATGATGATTTCCTTGTTTTCTAAACATGTATGTGTGATTAATTTGAAGGGTTGATTACTTTGTTTTTAACCATGCATGTAATGTAATCTTGACTTGGAAAAAGTTAATTTGATCTCCAAGATTGTAAAGGGGAGAGATGATGAAGTATTTCATCTTTGTAAGAGCCTTCTCATTTGGGAGGCAGTTCTTCTTCTGGAGCGGAGGTGCCATGGATGGGCATCGTGACAGCTGGCAAGGCCAGATATTCAGGAGAATATTTCAGCTCATATATCAACAATTTTCATTGCTGGTTTCTACAAACTTTCAGTTTGTTTGGCGAACAAGCTTGGTCGGGATTCGACGAGTACTTGGTTTATGCAGCAACATTCGCCATGACGACAGTTGATAAGGCAGGACATTTTGGCATCAGTATGCTCTTTTGGCTGAATGGAAGAGGATATTTCTGTTCCTCAAGTGCTGTACAATTCAGTTCAGAGATTTAGTGAGCTTTTGGGGACCAAAAGCCTTCTCATTTGGGAGGTGTGATCAGGAGCTCAGTACCAAGTGACGTAAAATGGTCAAAATGAAAGTGCTCAGAATTGATTGGAACCTGAATGACTAGAAAGTGCTCATCGTTTTGATTCTGGCGCCGCAAACGGTTCGAAAAACGGTCGCCGTATGAGAAAGTTATGCCAAAACCAAAATTTGCCCAATAACCCTTAGTTTTTGGAATTTAAAAAAAAAAATAAAAAATAATATTCCTTGGAATATTTTGGGGAATATTCCTTTTGACCAGCGAATCAGAAAATGCCACGTGGCAGGCCCAGAGGGCACCATGTGGCCCTGGAATGACATCAGCAAGGGTATGTGCGCATATGTTAAAAGGGTGTGGTTGAGTTGTGGTTTGAACCCGCAACCTCATTACCACAAGGACAACGCCTTACCAATACGCCATAGGGCTTTCATGTGTATGTGCGTGGCAGCAACACCTTTTAAATTTGAAATTAACTATGGACGGGAAACTAAAGGGGGCCAACCCCTAAGGGCCAGCCCCCCTCTCATATGACCGCGACCCAGGAACTGGGAGCTTGCCCATAACTGCCAGCAAACCACCAGCGCGCAATCCAAGGCAACCGGTCACATGCACTGTCAATGCAACTGCAGTTAGACTGGCAGTTTATTTGGCGATGGCACCAAATTTGGCGGAACTGCCATAATTGGCGTAGTTAACTGGACTCCAACTAAAGTTAGCTGGAGTGTTTCTAGGCATCACTGGAGGAAAACTTTAATTGGCCATAACTTTGGCTAGGAAAGTCGGTTTTGGACGAATTGTTTTTTGATTTTGGGTATTTTTGGACCTTCTGAAGCCATTGGCATAGGTTTCACAGCCATCTGAGGTCATTTGCAGGTGTTTTAGCTTCATGGAAGTTCCAGGAGCCACTAGGGCCAAATCAGTTTGGGAGTTGCATTGGGAATTGTGAAACCATTGGAAGTGGAACGAAGGTCATTCTTGAAGTTTTCCAGCCTTCTGAATCCATTTCTACAGCTTGTTTTTCCTTCTAAGGCATTCTTCTCACTGTTTAGCTTCAGGGAAGCTTTCAGGGCCACTAGGGCCATTTCAGGGATTGAGCTGTTTGGGGGCTCTGTTCATCCGTTTTTTGTGATTCAAAAGCCTATGTCTGCTATTTTCAACCTCATGAGTCTAATGGCAGAGGTTTTAGAACCAATTGAGGTCATCTTCACCTCGAAATTCTCCATGCAAGTTTAAAGGGCCACCAGGGTCAATTGGGGAAAGTACTGTATAAGGTACAAAATTCACTGTTTAGTGTTTGGGAAAGAGCATGTTTGGCTAATTCCTATCTTCTGATTTTGTATTTATAGTCAGATCTGTCCTTTGAGGCACCCATATTCTTGTATTAGCCTTTGTAGCAATTTTAATACAAGAGGACAAGCCTAGTTGGAGAGGCTTGGTCCAACAGATGTAGCCCAGGAGGGGGTGAACTGCTTTATCATTTTGATGTCTTTATTTGCTGAAGATGATATGCTAAAAAAAATTGATATAAAGTATTAAAAAACAAATAAATATAACTTGCATACACACATAATCACTTATTCAACTACAAAAAGTTACTTGTCTTATTCCGCAAGACCTTAACCTTCAAGTATGTGTATGTCAAAGACTTCTAAGTGTTTACTTTGTTATTTCTTTAGGCAGAGCCTGTAGAGGGCCAGGTAGCCTCTGGAACTCATCCTCTTTTTAGAGGTGACATGTCCGGTGAATTCCCCTACAGTCTATCTTTGTATAAGAAATAAGAAGTTTATACATTTTTAGAGGTCATTTGGAGTGTCTAGCTCACAGTTGAAATTATTGAGAATGGATACCTTGCACCCTTAAACAAGTACAATCCATTTTCAGATCACTTGAGCACCATGACCACTAGGGATGAATAAGGACTAATGCTGGGATGAATGACACCTACTTCGAAAAGTTCCTTGATGATTTTTTCTATTTCATTCTTTTGGGTGAACGGATATCTGTATGGGTGCACATTTGGGGGTTGGGTCCCTGGAACCAAGGTGATGCTATGATCATGTTCGCTTCGCGAGGGTGGAAGCTCATGAGGCTTGTCAAAGACCGGCAGATGGTTATTTAAAATCTGTTGCATCTCAGGATGAATTGGTAGAGGCTTTGTTTTGACTGCCTAGATGGAATTAAATTGAGCTACAACTCCATGATGGCCCTTTTTTAACAAATTTTCCATCCTATGCGAGCTGATGATAGAGGGGGCTCCCGCCTAGAGTCCACAGAGGGTATGTGTGTATTTTTTTTGCTTAAAACTCATATATAACTCCTGGAAATCCATTGTGATTGGCCCAAGAGTGCGGAGCCATTCAGCGCCGAGGACAATGTTGCAACCCCCCATTTGTATGGAAAACATGTGGGTTTTCAACTGATAATCCCCCATTTGAAGTTTGACATTTTCACAGCGACCTTCACATTTCATTATGCCTCCATCCGCAATTTGAACTTGGAAGTTAGAAACTGCTCATACAAAACAATGCACTGCTTCTGCAACTTTTTGATGGATGAAATTATGTGTACTTCCACTATCAATCAAGACTACTACTGGGCGATGTTTAATAAAACCTCTGATTTTGAGAGTTTGAGGGGAAGAAATCCCTGCCAAAGCATGCAACGAAATAACTAGTTCGTCAAAGACATTGTCCTTTTGGTTGTCTTCTTCTAGCGGCTCCTGTTCCTCCAGTGGTGGATCTTCCTCTGTTGAGCTGTAGTCAGTGGCATCAATTTGAAAAAATTTGGGCTCCTTGCATTTATGACCTGGGGAGTATTTTTCATCACAGTAGTAACATAGGCCTTGCTTTCTTCTTTCGTCCATTTCCAGAGGTGACACCTTTTGGACCTTAAGTGTTTGAGTTGTGTTGTGAGCTTGTGGGGGGCGACCTTTAGCGGAGAAATTTGGTCGACTGTATTGGGCTGCTAATGCACGTTCCACGTTACGAGCTACCTTGCAAGCCTCCGTCCATGTGGGAGGGTGGTGCAGTAGGACTTGGGCTTTGATAGCTTCTTTAAGACCGCTCATAAAACATTCCGTGTAGAAAACATCTGAGAGGCCCCAAGTGTAGAAGGCTAAGGCTTCAAAAGCTGTAATATATTCATCCACTGTACCAGTCTGTCGGAGCTTAGTAAGACGACCCAAAAAAGATGATTCCTGGTCAAAGTGGTCTTGAAGAGCTTTGGTGAATTTGGTCCAAGTCCTAAAAGGTCCAGTGCAACGCTGATGCCATTCCCATCATTGCCACCTTTCATTGTCCAAGTACATGCTCCCCAACATAAGCTGAGTTGCATCATCGAAGATGTGATTCAATTTGAAATACTGCTCCATTTGTGCTATCCATGCTGACGGGTGAGAACCGTCAAATTTATGCATATCCAACTTGGGAGGTCGCTGACTGGGTGGTGGGTGGGTGTGCCAGACCTGAGGATAGTGGCTAGACTCACCCTTATTGTGTTCAGTGCCATTATACTCCTCCTTGTGGGCTTGCTCCTTGCCCTTCGGGACTATTTTCTCGACCATGCTACATAGTCCGGTAAGCTGAAGGTGGAGGTTGTGCATTGATTCTTCAAGTTTGTCCATCCTTTCATTGGCCATCGCTTGAGCTCTAGTTTCTACCATACACCAACCGGATTTTTTGAAAAATGGGACCGCCTAAAAATTTTTTCACTAAGAAGTGAATGGTACCACCGTGCTCAGCTCGTCGTCCTGATTCTGATGGGCTAGATCACCAATAATCACCCCAAAAGATCTCAGTGTTTTTTATTTTATTTTATTTTATTTTTTTTATTTTATATATATATATATATTTTATTTTTTATTTTTTTTATTTTTTATTCTGAAAACGGAGTTTTACTCCTTCCTTATCAATACTGCAGTGGCCAAATCCTCAAAATGTCAATGTGGCCAAAAGTCCTGCGAAAATTATACCCCGGTATAGGAACCCTTCACAACGACTCCGATCTTGTGGATCTGAGAGATCTAACTGGCGGATCTGACGGCGGAACAAACTGCTTCTGCGGATCTGATGGATCTAATAGATCGGAATGGCTGATCTGCGAACTCGAGACTTTGGGACTGATGTCCGCTGCTGCTGCACCCCTTTGCACAGGCGGATTTAGAAGAGATGTTGTGTGATCCCCCAACAGAAAAGGGAACTATGGTCTTGAGGAGTGTTAGGTGCTACAGATCGCAATATACATAAGGGTTTGGCAGTAGTACTTGGCCCAATGTTTCAGGGCTCTAACTAAGGAGGATCGACCGTACCCTTAGTCGTACAACCCAACTACCCTATCATACGGGCAAGTAATCTCCCCGAGTTCTGTTCTCGGTGTACTGTAGCCGCAAGACGGCCGACGGTTTATCTATGGAGAGGTTTCAAGGGAGCCTAGGGGGCTTCTGATATACCCAGAGGGTACGTGGACGACAATTCATGCGAGATTCTGTCTAATGCGCTACTACTCGAAGGGGTACCCACAGGGGTTACAAGGGAGTCCAACAGACGTGACCACCTCTTGTATTTCCTGCGTGCATGCCTCCCCAAATCCGCAGGTTTATGCGCTCAATGACAGATCCCGTGGTTTAAAGACACCGGAACACGTCTCTAGCCAAAAAAAATTTGCTAAGAAATGGAGATCCCACCGGCCCTAGAAAGTGCTCTGATACCACTTGTTATGCTCTTAACTTGCAAAATGATACCCAAATACAGAATATGCGAAGAAAAGATACCCAGAACACAAAATAGCAATTATTTTATTATTCAGAGAGTAATGTTCACTTGCCTCTTCGAGGGGGCAACCTCCAATAGAGTAGAGCTCTACTACAAAATAAGACACCATGCTCCTCACAGGGAGTCTCTATCCTTTATATATGACTCATACATGTAATACCACGGGCCAATGTCGTTGGTTTTATTAATACCATCTATCTAATACTACGGCCCATTTGCAACTAACTGTGGTTTCGTCATTAATTGCGGATTAACCACTTACAATTATTAATATGGGCTTTATTGACTCTTGACTATGACGTGATCCCATTACATAAATAAGGGGGTTAGGGTGGGACCCTAACAAAGGGGTTGTCAACCAGTCCATGGGGGCACCCTACTCACATACTCAAATGAGTTAAAGGGGCACCGCTTATACTGGGGGAAATACCATAACCCAGTATCAAAATCCTCATGGAAATCCACTCTACAACACCATACCTCAAAGCAAACTACTACACCACATAACCCATGTACACCATGGGGAACCAAATGATGGGAGGAGCACAAAGCTCCTCAAGTCATCCATCGTCACCATGGTCCGAGTTGGGGGCACCTAACTCTTTGCCTTTTTTGGCAATGTTGGATATCCCCAACTTATACAAGTTGACAAATGACCCCATCTATCACAACCTGCAATGGCCGCCGATCCTGCATAAAATACCAATGGACATCCCAAAGTTCGATGGAAAACAAGGGGAGGATCCGAGCACCCATATCACCACCTACCATCTTTGGTGTGTTAAAACTCTATGGTGGATGATAGTGTCCGGTTAAAAAATGAATCAGTTGGTTAGAGGAAAGTTCCTGTTACTGAGTCAACCTCGTTAAAAAATGAATCAGTTGGTTCGAGGACAGTTCTTTTCCTGTGTCAACCTCGTTAAAAAGTGAATCAGTTGGTCAGAGGACAGTTCCTGTTACTGAGTCAACCTCGTTAAAAAATGAATCAGGTATGAGGATAGTTCTTTTCTTGTGTCAACCTCCTTAAAAAATGAAACAACTCCCTTTTCAAGTTAAATATTGAAAGTAAACCTTCATTCCATCCACCTGGTTGAATGCAATGAAGCCTGGGGGGCATGTACCTCGCTTTGCATCATTATCCTGGGGGCATGCGAACTTCTTGAGCATAGTTCCTTGTCTTGTGTCAAGCTCGTTAAAAAATGAAACAAGGAGTCTTGAGCATAGTTCCTTGTCTTGTGTCAAGCTCGTTAAAAAATGAAACAAGGGTAGGTTAAGTAGGTAGATTGTAGAGAGTAGTTATGAGCATAGTTCCTTGTCTTGTGTCAAGCTCGTTAAAAAATGAATCAAGGATTTTATGAGCATAGTTCCTTGTCTTGTGTCAAGCTCGTTAAAAAATGAATCAAGGATTTTAGAGCATAGTTCCTTGTCTTGTGTCAAGCTCGTTAAAAAATGAATCAAGGTTTTTTAGAGTATAGTTCCTTGTTAGGTAGATTGTAGAGAGTAGTTATGAGCATAGTTCCTTATCTTGTGTCAAGCTCGTTTAAAAAATGAAACAAGGGTTTGAGGATAGTTCTTTTCCTGTGTCAACCTCACTAAAAAATGAAACAACTCCCACGAGTCTTTCCAAGATTTCGAAAGTAAACCTTCATTTCATCCACCTGGTTGAATGAAATGAAGCTTGGGGGGCATGTACCTTGATTGGCGTCATTGTGCTGGGGGCATGCGAACTTATAACAAGCATAGTTTTTTTTTCAAGCTTGCGTAAACATGAAACTGAATCCGAGCATAGTTCTTTTCCTGTGTCAAGCTTGTTAAAAAATGAAACAAATCCTCCTCTAATTAAGTCGAGAGTTTGACTAGATCTCATAAATGTTAAGTTGTATATTTAGGTTAGTTATTTCAGTTTTTTGCATAATTTTCTTACAGTTTTAGGTCGAGTCTTTCAAATGATCTCGTAACTCAACCTTCATTTCATCCAACTGGTTGAATGAAATGAAGCTGGGGGGCATGCGCTCTAGCAGTTATGCTTAGGGGGCATCAAGCACAGTTTTCTCTCTATTTCAAGCTTGTGTAAAAATGAAACTACTTTGAAGCATAGTTTTTCTCTGTTTCAAGCTTTTGTAAAAATGAAACCTATCTCGAGTCAATTTCAGTTATTTTCAAGACTCGTTAAACTCTTGAAAATACCGAGATTATTTTGCTATCTTTCATTCTCGTAAAACAAATGAAAATGCCGAGTTCTTTCCGTCGTTTCCTACTTGTAAATTAAATTGAAAGTCGGACATATGAGTACATTTTTATCATTTTCTCAAACTCATTAAAACTTACGAAAAAATGAAAACCATGAGTACATTTTTATCATTTTTTCGAACTCGTTAAAACTTACGAAAAAGTGAAACCTTAGAGTCATCTTTAAGCTCTTTTCTGACTCCTAAAATGTGAAAAGATTGTCGAGTTTTCTTTTTAGCTCGTTAAAACGGAATTAAAAATACGGTCCTCTTATAGCCATTTTTTGACCGTAAAAACATGAAAAGATTGCCGAATTTTTGTCATTTCAAATTCGATATTGGAAATAAAACGACGTGTCCTTGATCGCTTTTTACTTTTCAGGTCAGAGACACTAATCATGAAAGTACTCCTTGGTCGTAAAGACCAAGCGGTTCTCTCAAGTATTATTTTATACTTTTTCGGGCTTGGGAGACACAAATTTACAAAAAAGGTCAACCCTGGAGTCTTCTTAAGTTTTTTCAGACTCTCTAAAATTGAAAAACACCGAGTTTCTCCTATACTGGACTCGTTAAAATTTCACAGTAAAGGACTTTTTCGATTACAAACAGGAACGGACCACTCCTTCTTAGGGTTCGAATCTAAACTAAGTTGGACTCATCCGAAGGCTGAGCTTATAATCAAGCAAATGTTATCCTCCTCAATCTTGTAAAAAATAAAGAGGTACTTGCCAGAAATGGTGGGGGAAAAGAGAGGAAAATGAGCCTATTTGTTATACTTTGTCACCACTCTTGAACACGACACCTTTCATTCACCTGGGTTGGCAAATCCTTTGCCTAATAGTTGATCAAACCATATTGAAAGTCTTCAGCCGGTTTCCAGGTATTAACTTTGGGTCAATTGTCACCAAGCCATCTGTTGTGTCGTTATGTGTTCAAGAGGTCACTGCAAATAAACCATTCATCTGCAAAATACCTGTCATCCATCTTGACCATCCCTGAGTCAGTCCTTACAGCTACATTTCTTCAACTTGAGCTATGATTTCGTGTTGTGGGCTTGCCTACGATAGATCACTTTCTATCGACATCAACACATTATTTAGAAAGATGATCTAGGAATCGTCAGTACCTTGAAATCTGCATGCCTCAATGGCAGGTTTCTCGTCTTTGACGACGGTTTACATCATTGACTTTCGATCAAAGGATTCTGTGACATGTTCAACATCAACACATTCATTCACATCTCATGGATTGTACTGGGTACTTTGAGAACCATTGACATCACTGGTGGTCTCTCTCACACTTGTTAATAGTTTACATCATTGACTAGTAATCAAGTGGTTTCTACCATGTTCGACATCAACTCATTTATTCGCATGGATAGAATCGTACTATTTCGGGAAGCGGAAATGAAGACACTGGATCTAGTTTCAACCATCCAGGCTGCAAGGAGTTTTGTATTCATTATACAGTAGACTAATCATAAACAGATGGTTGCGTCCATATTGTGTCTACATGAGTGTTGTGGGGAAAAGTATCCGACTCGGATGACCCTATCCCTACTCTAAGGGTGACAGTCCTTAGCAACAACTGAAAGTAAAGCTTTGATATTTTCCTTTATGAAAGTACAGAGAAGGAAGAAAAGATTGACCAATCGGTGTCTTTCGCTTTTGTCGATCTTGTCTTCTCTCTTCGTCCCTTTGCTCCCAGCTCCTTGTTCCCTTGCCGGCCCAGCTACACAAAGATCCTGCACAAACAAGAGAGGGAAACTACAAGAAACATGTACTCATAACTGATGCATGGATTAGAGTGAATCAGATATACAAGTAAATACAATACATCAATGCAATACAAGTATATAGGAGAACATTCAAAGCTTTATTGATAGAAGTAAAAGGTTCTGATAAGGTTACAACCATCAATGGCTCCAATCCAGTAGCACCTCCCCAGCAGCAAGAAATCTCCTCTTCACCTCTATAAAAGCAATCACCCAATAGCTCTAACTGTAAACCAACAGCACTTCCTTGCTTTGCACAAAATTCCAGCCTCCTTAGACCTCATAGAAGAGCTCTATATATAGGAGATTTGGAGAAAGGATGAGTCAGCTTGAGGCTGGCATAAAGCTGACTAGTGTCCTCTCCCACTTTAGTTAAACTTCAGTTCTTGAGTCCACTTGGAGATCCTTGCTTACACATGGAGATCAAGTACCTCTTACTCATCACAGGGCGAATCCCTTGAACCAAGTGTCAGTTTGGAAGCTTCCTGGGCAATTGACACCTTGCAGAATGACTGTGCCACTTGGCCAATCTCGCCCAGCGCAGGTAGCCTTCATTAGATTTGACTTTCAGCGCAGGTACAAGGAGGAGCAGTTGCATTCCAGCGCAGATGCTCAGTGGAGCAGTTGACATGATCCAAAAATAGCCTGTTTTTGAGTGTTTTCAGGTGGAGAACTGATGGGAAGTGCTGTGGTTTGCTGACCTTGTTCTTCTAGGGGTAAGAACAACATGTTTATGGACTGAGGATCCCTGTAATTATTGACATTTCATGCTCCATGCTGCGAGGCACAAAAATGTCTATAACAATTGCCCCCTAAAGTATGAGGCCGTTTATCGGGTGAAATGCTTTATCTAGAGGGTCCGAAGTTCATTCCAGTGCTGAGGAGGTGCCCTATAATACAATACAATACAATACATTATTTTTCATTTTGTTTTCATGATCTAGCTGAGGCGAGCATTCCCATGCTCAGCTTTATAAATACATTTTGGTACATAGAACAGACGATCGTCTGATGGTAGACTGATAATTTTCTGCTGAAATTATCATCCTTTGAATAGGATGATCATCTGCTGCAATGATGTACATGACAAATGCTTTTATATTTCCAGAATATATATCGCAGCCCGGATGGATGAAACTAGATCCGGGGTCTTCAAACTCGTTCGATCTTCACTCTAAGTACAAGTCGATCCATGCGAGAATTGCGCTGAAGTCGAACATGGAAGGACATCGCTTGATTACCAGCCAATAATGAAAACCGTTAACAAGCGCGAGAGGAATCACCGATAATGATAATGACCCTCAAGGTACTGCAGTACAATTCACGTGGCGTGAATAAAGGACTTGGCGTCGAACGCCACGCAAAATCTTCTGGTCGAAGGTCATTGATGTATACCTGTCGCCGGAAGTGAGAAACTTGCCATTGAGGCATGCAAGCTTCAAAGTACTGATGGGGTTGTTCCTAGATCAACTTCTTGGATAATGAGCTGAAGTCGACAAGAAGCGATCCGTCAAAGGAGGGCCTTAATGAATCCCACATCAATGACACAGAACGAAGCTAATGATTTTAGTGGAGGTGAAAAAAAACTGTGACATATGATTCAGGGTGGCGATCATGAATGGATGAAGGATAATGTATGGCAGTGGATGGGACACGGTTGACACTTTCAGAATGACCTCTCTTGAACATATAACGACACTGATGCGATGGATCGGTAGCATTACCCCAAATGTGGATGGTTTGGCGAGGACCATGGTGATGAGACCGGTGAATGAAACAACCCAACCCGATGTGGTATGGAGGAAAAGTGTCATGTTCAAGAGCGACTTGCTACCATTAAACTTTGATGTTCTCCCAATTTTTCCCCAGTCATTTCTGACCAGTACCTCTTTATTTTTGTCAAGCTTGAGGAGGATAACATATGCTTGTTCTATAACCTGCCCTTCGGGCAAGCCCATCGCTATGATTTAACGAGCTTAGCGATAGGGAAACTCGTTCTCGTCTAAAGACAAGTTTGTCGCTATTTAATGAATTTAACGAGTCTAACGACAAGGATAACTCGGTCCTTTTCATTTTTAGAGAGTCTGAAAAGGTACATAAAGTCAACTCCAGAATTCCTTTTTCGTCATCTAATCCCTTAAGTCCGAAAAAGTATAAAACAATACAGAAGGGATGAATTTTCGATTGCTTTAACGAGCCGAACAAAACAAGCACTCGATCTTTTTGTGCAATAATCCCTCAGGTCCAAAAAGATTAAAATCTAGAGGAGGGATAGCGTTCTGGTCGTTTAACGAGCTAGAAGGCCAAAACTTGGCAAACTTTTCATATTTTACGAGTCAATGAAAAGAGCTCAAAGAAGACTCGTCTTTTGAGGAACGAGTGATAAACAGGGATAGCAACTGATTCCAGGTACAGGTTGGAATTTTCCAATCACGGCAGTGTCACAAGGATGGCTAGGTGAAATCACTCTTCGCAGTTGTTTCTCAAAAGAGGTAAACACACAAATGGAGGTGAATGATCGGCCAAATGAAAAGTGGAGGTGAAGGTGCACAAACACGACCAAGGCTTTTATGGCTGATGAATTTACGATCTCAAAAGGTTATTTACCGGTTCATTTTTTTTTTGAATGAGCTTGAACTCTGAAGGGAAGCCTGCTCATAAACTTATGTTTATTTTTTAACGAGCATGAACTATGCGCTAAAACTGCTCGGATCTTGCGTTTATTTTTTAACGAGCATGAACTATGTGCTAAAACTGCTCGATATACCAGTCATCGAATAAGAACGCCTCCTGTGAGATAGCTATTTTTTAAGGAGCTTTACCTCACGAAGCTATGCTCCAATTTTGGCAAGTTTTTACCTTTGCCCCACAGACTTTCTTCATGCAAGGTCGGAATCGGCTAATCCTATGAGTTTAAAGGGTTAGACCTACAGGTTTAAAGGGAGGACCTAAAAATTTAAAAAACAAATAGTCGTCCCTCGCTCACATTCCAAAAGTTTGCATGCCCCCAGGTATAAAGTATAATTTCGAGATACCGCCATCTCTTACTTATTATTCGAAGAGGGTTCTATTTGCTACCGAAAATCAATCTCTTTCTTCGGCGATGTCTATCATTGGGACTTACTCAAAGATGGTTACCCTCTGTCACAACAATATAATCTCCTTCTTTGGAGGCTGCCCCTACTTATCCTTCAAAACATTTGTTTTAATGGGTGAGGCTTGCTTTTCCCCAAAGATGGTTACTACTTGTTGCAATAAGGGAATTCCTACTTGGGCAGTGCCCACCTATTTAGACAAAGGTGAATGACTCTTTTGCCAAACACATAACTTTAACAAAAGAATACTATTCCAGAACAACCCCTCTTCCACCGCCGGACGGGGTACGGACTAGTCATATTCTTCTGCGGAGATTCTACCTTATACCCAGGGTTTCTTCTGCCCGAAGCAGACCAGGGTGCATGCCCCCTGGGTTCCAGTCTTTCTTTCCGAATCACTCGCACTCATCGGGAAGCAGGACTGGGGGTGGAGGCGAATCTTGAGTGAACAGACCATTTAGGAATGGTATTTGACTATTTGCGATGCGAGATCCCGGAAACGAAAGTTGGTCTACGAGCTTGACCACTCTTCCTTCGTGTGGAAAACACATTACTCTAAAGAGTGAGGAGACTATCGCTCCCATGCAATAAATATAGTCACGTCCAAGGAGTAGGTTATAATCCAAGGGTCCCTGGATGACCATCACGTTCAAATTGACGGTCTTCCCTTTCAATGTAACAGGCACATTGGGGAGGATTCCTAATGGTCGACTGGTTCCTTTATCAAAACCTGAGAGATTTCTTAACTCAGGTAAAAGCGCCGGGGAACCCAGTGCTTTCCAAGCAACAGAGGAAAGGATACTCACAGACGCCCCCTCATCAATGATAGTACCAGCCATAATCATTCTATAGATCTGGACAATGATTCTGAATGATATACTGGCTGGTAGCCGGGGTCTGCCTAGTTGATTCCAATCAAAGGATACAACCAGGTTGCTTGGTGGTGGGACCGAATATACGGCCGGGTATGACCCTGATGATGTTCCCTCCTGCGATAAAGGAATGGGCGCATTGCCCTGACGCTCATTAGAGTCGGTGCTAATGAAAAGAACCTGGATGGTGTCATCCTTATTCTCTTCAGTGAGGGTGTCGCATGAAGATGACTCTTCGGCGACGGTGTCATTTGAAGATGGGTCTTCAATGACAGAGTCATTGGACGATGAAACCTCTGAAGGAAGAACCGGGTCAACTGCCGTTTCGACTTTTAGACTCTCGTCTGGTCTGGATTCAGTAGTTTCATTCTCAATGACCGACACTTCAGCTGACCACTTGGGCGGGTCAACTGGATTTTCAACTATCAAGGGATTAGGCGCGAGTTTTTGGTATCCAGGAGGAAGTCGTAACGGTGAAACCGGAGATCTTCCAAAACTCTCTTGGCCTCATCTAAGAATGGACATTTTTGGATGGCATGCTTGCCTTCACACAATACACAGGGTGATCTTGGTCTCCCTCTTCGTCCTTCACTCTCGCTAGTTGACGGACTGCAATCAACATGACTATCAGAGGTTGATGCTACCGGATTGTGCAACCTCGGGGACCAGTCCCTTAGTATCCGGGGAATACAAGGACAATCACGATGGAAGTGGGTCCCTTTGCAAATGACACATGGCGATTTAGGCCCGGTCGGTGCAATGTGTGGGTTTTTGTTAGCTGTCTTTTGCTTGCCCCCAGCTGCCTTCACCATAGGCTCCTTCTGCTTCTTTTCTTTCTTCTCCTTGGGAGGTTGACTTTTGCCAGCTCTACCTTGCGAAGATGAAGGATCAGAGGAAGTATTGTAAGAAGTGGAAGGCTGGTGGGTAGTTCTAGACTGTTCTGACTGTTGATTCGACTGCTCAGGATTAGTGGCGATCTGGAGTACATTAGTTGAAAAGAGCCATACAGGTAGGCCAATTGTCAATCCTGGAAGTGACAATGTCGCCATATGAGGCGCACCAACATCTCCCCAAGAGGAGAAGGGATTTGGACTTCCGCCAAGGTTGCCTCCTTGGTTGGTGGGCTCCATACTTTTCAACTGAAAGATCAACGTGGGAATAACAGGTGATTTTGTTCCGCTTAAAATAAATTTTATTAACGATGCTTTTAGACACAAACTTGCTTTTTCATGTTTTAAGAGTCGAGAAAAAGCTAAAGATGACTCTAGTCGCCTTCGATGTATTAACGAGCCCGAAGTGACAAATGCTCGGTTGGAATTTTTCAGTTATAGAGTTTGAAAAAGGCCAAAATAAACTGCTCTGGAGATCTAGGAAGAGGGTGTGCCAAACCTTTCGCGAAACCACAGAATACGTTTTACGGTACGGGTGGTCGATCTTCGTGAATGCTGTGTTCACTGCATCGCGATCAGTAGGGCGGTCGACACGGCTTCCTATGGATAAAGGATAATTGCCTATAGGGGTCTCCCAATATACGCGACGGTACGCGGGATCACAAGTCCGTATTAGTGCCACTGACTCTCAGGAGGAATCACCCACCTTCGTAGAGATCGACAGTCACTATGTTTAATGACGCCGGAACACGTCTCTACCTAGACCTCTAAATGTTTGCGTTATGTTACAAAGCGTTGTTATGTAAATTGGGTTTATTTCAATGTTGATCTTGCTTAGCAGTTTGCCTTTAAGGATCACCACGAGATGTATATATACAACTTCCTAAATGCAATCTAAGATGAGAAGCAAAACTTTTCAATCTTTTAACTTTGAAAACCTTAATCTACTGAGGGAAAAGAGGATATCAACTTTTCTCACAGATCATAGAACACACACTAAAATGCAAATTTTCCTGAATCGTCAAGCACACAGTCAAATGAAAAATGCACAATGCAGATATTTCTTTTCGTTATCCTTAATGTTGATGTAAGACAAAAAGGAAACTGTTGTATAACTTTGAATCTAATTTCGAGCGAAAGTAAACAAGCTTGTCCAAAATCAAAAGACACCTTAAGATTGACTTGTTTAGACACTGGAAATGTATAGATTCAAACCATAAAATGAAAAACAAACAAACTCAAACAGCCATGAACAGTAACAAAATTAGCTCTTAAGATCACAACGACACTTATACAGTTCAGAATCTAAGAGGCCACAGCTATACTGGTTTGCTTTTCACAATGGGAAACTGTAACTAAAGTAAGAAATACTGAAAGAACAATCATAGTTTCATCACACAATTGAGGCGGAATAATGTCAAGGAAAGTTGGTTTACAGCAAGTACAATGACAAGCAATCAGCAGCAAAATAACAGTGAAAACAGGGCTAAGACACAGTGGGAAACCTCAGGAAGACATAGCCTAACTGGATCAGCGCAGGCTCTGGTCTGTCAAATTGACTCTCAGCACAGTTCCCGAAGGGAGTACCTGCGCTGGAATGCAGACTGCCTGTGGACAGCCTGCACTGAGACACGAGAGTTGCGTTTACAAGGATTTCCGGGTCATAAAAAGCTCAAAAATTCACTGTTTTTGCTGAAATAAAAAGCTATAGGTCAAGTACAAGCTAAGGGATGATCAAGAGGATGAAAAGCTATCACAAAGAGTACAAGAGTCTTTTGTAGATCAGCTCTTCAAATCATGAATCTGCTCAGACAATGAGTAAGAGTAGCAGCCCCTCTACTTCGCTTTTGATATAGTCAAAAGCTTTTCGATTTGGTACTCTTTGGTTCAGGAAATGAATAGCAAAGATACTACAAACACCAACAAGATACTAGGCTCCCCAGTGGAGTCGCCAGTTTGTTGTGGGGAAAAGTATCCGACTCGGATGACCCTATCCCTACTCTAAGGGTGACAGTCCTTAGCAACAACTGAAAGTAAAGCTTTGATATTTTCCTTTATGAAAGTACAGAGAAGGAAGAAAAGATTGACCAACCGGTGTCTTTCGCTTTTGTCGATCTTGTCTTCTCTCTTCGTCCCTTTGCTCCCAGCTCCTTGTTCCCTTGCCAGCCCAGCTACAAAAAGATCCTGCACAAACAAGAGAGGGAAACTACAAGAAACATGTACTCATAACTGATGCATGGATTAGAGTGAATCAGATATACAAGTAAATACAATACATCAATGCAATACAAGTATATAGGAGAACATTCAAAGCTTTATTGATAGAAGTAAAAGGTTCTGAGAAGGTTACAACCATCAATGGCTCCAATCCAGTAGCACCTCCCCAGCAGCAAGAAATCTCCTCTTCACCTCTATAAAAGCAATCACCCAATAGCTCTAACTGTAAACCAACAGCACTTCCTTGCTTTGCACAAAATTCCAGCCTCCTTAGACCTCATAGAAGAGCTCTATATATAGGAGATTTGGAGAAAGGATGAGTCAGCTTGAGGCTGGAATAAAGCTGACTAGTGTCCTCTCCCACTTTAGTTAAACTTCAGTTCTTGAGTCCACTTGGAGATCCTTGCTTACACATGGAGATCAAGTACCTCTTACTCATCACAGGGCGAATCCCTTGAACCAAGTGTCAGTTTGGAAGCTTCCTGGGCAATTGACACCTTGCAGAATGATTGAGCCACTTGGCCAATATCACCCAGCGCAGGTAGCCTTCATTAGATTTGACTTTCAGCGCAGGTACAAGGAGGAGTAGTTGCATTCCAGCGCAGATGCTCAGTGGAGCAGTTGACATGATCCAAAAATAGCCTGTTTTTGAGTGTTTTCAAGTGGAGAACTGATGGGAAGTGTTGTGGTTTGCTGACCTTGTTCTTCTAGGGGTAAGAACAACATGTTTAGGGACTGAGGATCCCTGTAATTATTGACATTTCATGCTCCATGCTGCGAGGCACAAAAATGTCTATAACAATGAGTCTATGATTATGATGTACTGCGAAATCATTCCTGTATCAGAGCAATAGTTAGTTTGTTAGTTAAAGTTTTGATCTGAGTATGGGAATGCCTACCTCAGCAATGATATGATCTCATATATGTATTTTGTGTTGAATATTTGCAGGTTCCGACTGGGCTCTCCACAAGATAATCCTCGAAATGATAAATTTCTTCACCCTTCCTAGATGATGTAAAACCCTAATCTACTACAGACTTCGCACTTTAGGGGGCAATCTGTTACACTAAAATTTGTCATCATGACTATTTGCAGTCAGTATGGCTCCATCAACAACCATATTGTCCTCCTTGGTAAGTCTTATACCTTTGCTCCTCATGTCAAACTCCAAAAAAGAGAAAAAGTCTTTAAAAATAAATATAACTCTGGTTACGCAGTTTCTCTTACTCTTACCTGCGTGTACGCACCTCAAGTATATAATAACTACGTACTTGTACGCTCATTGATTTTTAAAGACTTTCTCTCTTTTTTGGAGTTTGACATGAGGAGCAGAGGTATAAGACTTGCCAAGGAGGACAGTATGGTTGTTGATGGAGCCATACTGACTGCAAATAGTCATGGTGACAAATTTTAGTGTAACACTCCCACAATTCGCTAGAGATGTCGTGTTAGGTGGTGTGTCACAAAAGACCAATCCATATGTCGTACCCAACACTTGGATCTGATATATTCATAGTTTGGCACTCTTTATGACATAATCCCAAATTCTCTTGGTAACCCCAATGCTTCCACCACTCAGCACCCCGAAGTGCACGTTGATGGGATTATCGGCGCAACCTCTGAGGTCATTGTAAAACAACTCAGTGGTTCCATTGCCAAGTTGACAGTGGACCCCTCTACCAATACGATTTCTCTTCCTACCATTGCGATAAACTCTATGCAATCTACACAAAATTCCAGTGGCAAGAACAAGAAGAATAAGAAAAAGACTGCTCCTTCTGAAGAGTAGTCACCAAAGTAGCCCAACCCAAAATAGAAGGTCGTTGTGCCTACTTCTGATGAAAAGGATACACCTGCCAGATTTCCTTGCAAACTCTGTGCTAAAGACCACGTAACCTGGCATTATCCACAGCTTTAGGAATGCATAGATTACCTTGCCAAAAGGGATACTGGTAAGACCCCCACTATCCTTAGGAATCCTTTTCCCACTCAGCAGAAGAAAAATATTATTGCCAACTAACAGAAACCCACGGCAAGGGGCAACGATGGTTTCCAACATCCTTCAGCTGGTGAAGGATCTTCTACCATTTACACATTTGAAATGGTAGATGTCGCTACAAGAGCCAAATCTTATGGAGCTCTTGTCGCTCATGTAGCAGAAGCATCGTCCAGTCCAAACCCATCGCCACCCAACGATATCTAGATCGAAAGGCTGGTTGTGGACCTTGTAATTCAATCCCCAAAAGGGGAACTTTGATGCACAACACACAATACATATGCTCATGCTGCCCAACACTACAACATCGTAGAGGATTTGGTACAAGCACTGTCGGCTATGTCGGTGCTTGAAGTATTACAAACATGCCCAACACAATGGAAAGCTTTGCTTTCGGCTATTGGTGGTATCAACCCAGAGGATTCCATGCTTACTATTTTCGACATGGACAAGTGTAAACCTCCCCTTTCTCACCAGATTGCATTCCATGTGCATATAACTTCGAAAGGTAAAGGTATACATTGAACTGTCATCGACGAAGGTTCTTCGACCTGCGTCATGTCGACTTCCTGTTGCCTTACCCTGGGTTCTCCAACCCTAACCCTATCGCCGAACTCCCTAAAAGCTTTTGATGGCCACAACTTTACCCCAAAAGGATACATAGCTACTTTTCCCATCACTTTGAATGGGAAAACTGTAACAGTGGATATAGAAGTCATGGACATAAAACTCGACTATAATCTCTTGTTGGGTCCCAATTGGACATATGCCATGACAACTGTCGTATCTATTGTCTTTCACATCATTCAATTTCCATTGGATGGAAAGGTAGTTACAGTAGATTAGTTGTGTTTCTACACCCCTGATTATTCACCATTACCAAGTGGCTCCATACCCCTAGTAGGAGGTGGAATTGACTCTTACGTCAGTATCGATACCGGTCTACTAAAGGCTTCTTCCCTCATGGGTTGTTTCCCTCTTCAGTTTCCGAAGGATTTACAGATGGTCAATATGCTTTCATCTATTCCTCATGAATAGACCGATCCATGGATCCTACCACCTCCTTCAGACATTGACACATACGGAGAAAAAATGCCGTTGTCACCAGTTGAATTGGCTTGTGAAGCCATTCAAATTGCATCTAAATCTCTGGTCACTTTGGTTTCGGCCAACGGTACCACTGCCCCTCCCATAACCACTCCTTCTTTCGATCCACTAAATCGAGTCCTACTTATCGACGAAGCTATTAGAGAGATCATAATTTTAGAAGAACAACCTTAGGAGGACTTGCAGCATCATGTTTCGATATCTGATTCAGACATGATGCCTCTTCAAATCCTGTCACCTGGCACACATGAAATCATTTCCTCACCATATACGACTATCTAACCTGTGGATTTGGAAGGAAACAGGGGCAATATTTCAAAAACATTTCTCATCGATTTTTTTGTCATGACAGGCATCATGGAAAACATACAGATTGGAGCCAATCACAATCCTTAGGAAATTGTGAGCTTCACCTACCTTGTTAAGGATTTCCGTGATGTTTTCCCTTGGTCTTATGAGGAAATGCATGGCATAGATCCTTGTATTGTCAAGCGTGAGATCAAGAAGGACTGATAATTCTTCTTATGGTATTTTTCTTGCTCATTAATCCGAAAAATCCTCGAGTCTTCTTCTTCAGGCTCGTTAAACTACCATGAAGAAGATCGAGCATTCTTTTTATGGTATTTTTCTTGCTCATTAATCTGAAAAATCCTCAAGTCTCCTTCTTCAGGATTGTTAAACTACCATGAAGAAGATAGAGCGTTCTTTTTATGGTATTTTTCTTGCTCGTTAATCCGAAAAACCTCGAGTCTCCTTATTTGGGCTTGTTAAACTACTACAATGAAGAATAGAGCACTTTTAGAGATATTTTATTGGTCTTTAAAAAATATAGACATCTCTGAGTTTTCATCGTTAAGCTCGTTAAATCTTTGCGACGATGGATAGAGAAATTTTTGTGATATTTTATTGCTCTTTAAAAAATAGAAACATCTTCGAGTTTTCATCATTGTGCTCATTAAATCCATACAACAATGCTCTGAGCAACTCTTTTTCTATCTTTTTCCAGCTCATAAACTGAAAAAGACCAAAGGAGCATTCTTTTTAGACACTTTTTTCTCGCACTTTAAATTGAAAAAATCCCTAGCTTAGTCTTTCTGCTCGCTAAACTTTATGAAGATGACCCAAGCATTCTTTTAGGTACTTTTCTCGCTCGTTAAACCGAAAAATCCCGAGTTTTTGTTACCATACTCATTAAAAATATATGGCAGCAGCAAGAGCACTTTCTTTTTTGGGACCATTTCTCGCTCTTAAATGAAAAAAATCCCCAAGTTTTTCCCCTCCTTCAAGCTCGTTAAATTATGAAGAATGGATGAGCAATTCTTTTCCCTCTTTTTCTCGCTCACTAAACTGAAAAAGGTACCCTGAGTTATCTTCATTTGACTCATTAAAAATTTTGATGAAGGTATTGAGTTTGTCATCACATGACTCATTAAAAATTCACGATGAAAAACGAGTTTAGTCCATCGCCTCGTACTCGTAACAAAATGAGTTCAACATCTATTGAAAATAGGTTTCTCTTTATCTAGGTTCAATAGATTAACTTACGGAAAATTAACCGATCTGGGTATACTATTAACATTTTGTTGCACCTGGTTAACAACTATGACAAAGGGACCACCATGGAGTCTCTCTTTGCGATCTTTTCAGACTCTCTAAATATGAAAAGACCACTTAGTTGTCTAGTCTAGGCTCTTTAAATTACACAGAAAAGATATAGAGTCGTTCTTTTTACGATACTTTTCAGACTCTTAAAACATGAAAAAAATCGACGAGTTTGGCTGTCTGGACTCATTAAACTAATCAGATAGGGCAAAGAGTCATTCTTTTTTCGATCCTTTTCAGACTCTTTAAACATGAAAATATCAATGAGTTTACCCATCTAGACTCGTTAAATTAATCAGATGGGTAAAGTGGAAAATACAACTGTATTCTGTATTAGAAAGTGTGGTTTGATAGCAGTCGTTCCCTTGAGCATGGCACTCCCTCAGATAAACCTTCCTTTTGATGGCCTCTCAATATGAACCCTACCATTCTATGAGTTTTAGGCTATATACCTTGATGTAATTTCATCTCTATATCCTAACACTCTGTAGTGTCCATGAGTCTAGTGTCGTCTGGTTAAAACTGTTGTTGTGTCTTCTATTGTTCAAGGGATACCCATTCGTTTCCTCCATCAAATGATCAAACATTTCCTTTCATCATGCCCTCTTTTGTTTAGACCCAAATTCTCAAAAGATTCCTCAAAAAACAAAATAATTCTTGTCGCGTTTCGTGTCGATTAATGTAGGACGCATCATTGCCTACCTTTCAACAGGTTTCTTCCTATCGACTTCAACACTCTATCTAGGAAGATAACCCAGAAACACATTCAGTGCATCGGTACTTGTAGACATTAGTGGCAAGTTACCTTGTGTTTGATCAGGGGTTCTCATTATTGGCTCCCGGTTAAGCGATTCAACAGGTGTTCGACGACAAAGAAATATTTCACACTCATTAGTTTGTACTGTGCATCTTGGAAACCATCAACATTATTGGTGGCCTTCCTCGCATCTGTTAACGGTCTCCATTATTGACTGGTAATCAGATGATTTCATGCATGTTCGACATCAACACATATTTTTCACATGTATCGATCTATGTTGTTCGATGAAGCAGAAATCAAGACCTTGGGTAGAGGCTTGCATCATTCAGCCTTGTTTCCTCTCCCAAGCTGCGGATATTGGTTTTTGGAGACAGCTATTTCAGGATAATTCTATTATGACATTGGATGTGCATTGTGCTTATCAGTGGCCAGCTTTGTTATATCTCTTCAGAGAAGATTACTCTGACATAACTACTGAGCATGGGAATGCCCAACTCAGGACATGATTTTAGTAGTTTTATATATATGTGTTGTATTAGGTTTCCCTTGCCGCCCGAAGCTTCTCTCTCTCTAAAAATTTTGACAATAAATTACAGTTTCAGTAAAGTATTTCAGCCATTGTCTCTGCCTCTGATCTCATACTTTAGGGGGCATCTGTTTTACAACAAAATGACCTCCTCATCAACTCAGAGGTGAAAGACAAGATGATTGAAGAAAAGACCACAATTGCCACCCTTGATTCCACACTAACGCTAGTTACACACTAAAAACCTGTTTTATAAAGCTTGTTACCAAGCCTAAGGGAGCATTAGTGACCCCACTAACTCATGTTACTAGTGAAGGGGCAGCATTAGTGAAACTAAGAGAAGTTCAATGGGTTAAGCCAATGAATTGACTCAAAAATATCAAGATATTTATCCCTAAATTTGCTCAAGAAAAGCAAGGAAACATCAAAAATCAAGATATTTGGAGGATTTCTAATCTAAGAAAAGAAGGAAAATGGGAAAGAGCTGAAAAGTGGAGCAAGTTCATTACTTTTTCCCTAGTGAACTCTAGGAGGAGTTTCGCAACCCTAACTCGATTGCTATATAAGCAAACAGAGGGTTATTGTGAAAAGGGTCAGAGCATTTGAAAGGATAGCCCACTAAGCTGTTGTGAACTATCATACACTTGAAGAAGTGAGTTGAAAGAGAGAGAGAGAGAAGAAGAAGAAGGGGCAAGGGAAGACTGATACAATGGATGGTTGTAATCACTCTTCCGTTATTAATACAGAACTGCAGTTGTGTTCCCTACTCCATAGTGTCGGTAACATTGTTCATTGAGTTGTTCATTTCGATACTTGTTGAGATGAGTAGTTAAGCTATATACAAATATATGTTCATTGTGCATTCTTATATTAGTTTTCAAGATTTTATGTTGTGATTGTGTTTGCCTTTCCTTTGTGCAGGAATTGTCTTGGAGACAACTTTGAAGGAGTTATTCTTGGTTGCATTAAGATCTCAAAACAAATATAGAAGGAGACTTGAGGTAATCCTCTTTCCATAATTTGTTAACTTATATTTCATAGATGAACATGTGTATAACTTGGTAGCTTCTGCAGATAATCTTACAGTCTATAGAAGGTCTAGGGAAGGCCTTTGAGGGTAGTTTTCATTCTCCATACACTATGAATTTTATCCCATAGAAGTTAACTTCAGGGGAAGTACAAGCAACTGAAATTTTGGATCCAAAATGAAAGGGACAAGGGGTTGGCTTATAGTCTTCCATGTGAAAGTGGCGTAGAAGATCACAAGCATACTTGGGCTAGGAAAGGGAAATACCTTCCTTGGATTACAAGACTTGAAGACCAAGAAAATAATGCAAGTGTCCTAAGTCTATCCTTTCAAACTTCTTTTTAAGGTTGGAATTCACATGGTTTATAAGGTTGGGATCACTATTATTAAGGATAAGATCATCAACATAAAGAACAAGAATGATAAGAGACTTACCCACTTTCTTCCTGTAGATAGTATTGTCAAAATGACACCTAGAAAAGCCAGTATCTAAAAGAAAGGTATCCATTTTGGCATACCAAACCCAAGGGGCTTGCTTGAGACCATAAAGGAATTTCTTAATCTGACATACAAGGCTAGATTCTGTTTGTATAAATCCAAGAGATTGTTCCATATAGATTTCTTCATGCAAGTCCCCATGTAAGAAGGCAGATTTAACATCCATTTGATGGACTTCCCATTTGAAAGAGGCATCAAGGGAAAGAACAAGGCGTATAGAGTTCGTTTTGTCAACAAGGGAGAAGGTTTTAGTATAGTCAATGCCTTCAACTTGTGAAATTCCCTTAGCAACAAGACGAGCTTTATGTTTATCAACTTTTCCATCTGGTCCACACTTGGTTTTGTAAACCCATTTACATCTAACAAGTTTTCTTCCCTTTGGAAGAGGAAGAAGATCCCATGTGTCATTTGCCAATAATGAATGATATTATTCATTCATAGTTGCATCCCAATCTGGATGGCTTGAATCTTCTACAAAGGTGTCAGGATCATAATTCGCTGAAGCTTGAGCTAGTAAAGAAGAGGCTCTATCGAACTAAGAATGTGTACATCACTGATCTGTAGGATCACTTACAAGAGAACCTGTTGCATCCCGAGTAGCACAGACCCATTTTGGAAGCTGAGGAGATGAAGGAGGACCCTAAGAAGGTGGGGGAGGATTGTCATCCTCGTTGTCATCATCTGAAGAAGAAATATTTTCAGAAGTAGAAGGGATAGAGAGAGGTGGCACATCTGTTGAACTAGGCTCCTAGGCCGATATATTTTCAGCAAACTTTACCTTTCTTCTAATGATAACATTTTTGGATTTAGGTGAAAGAAGTATATATCCTTTGACATCTTCAGAATATCCAACAAAAATACATTTTTCACTCTTAGGTTCTAAGGCTTTATGTTTCTCATCGATAATATGGGTCCATGCATCACTTTGAAAAACATGAAAGTGACTTACATCTAGTTTAATTGAGCTCCATGATTCTTCTGGAGTGATATTCTTTAAAACCTTAGCATGAGTGCGATTTAGTATGTAATTTGCATAGTTAATTTCTTCTGCCCAAAAATTAAGACTAAGTCCTTTAGATTGAAGAATACAATTAGCCATTTCCTTTAAGGTGCGATTCTTCCTTTCAGCTACACCATTTTGTTGTGGAGTATATGGAATAGTATGTTGCATTCGAATTCCATGCTATGTGCAAAAGTTGATTAATTTGTTGTTAACATATCCTTCGACATTATCAGATCTTAAATTAAGAATTTGATGTCCAAATTGTTTCTCAACAAAGACCTTAAAGGCCAAGAACATGTTAAATACTTCACTTTTTAGTTTTAAGAAGTATACCCAAGTGCGTCTCGGGAAATCATCAATGAAAGTTATGAAATACTTGTAGCCAAAGAATGAAACAACTGGACATGGACCACATAAATAATTATGCACAAGATGTAAAGGGTCTGAGGTGCGCCAAGATGTATGTTTTTTAAAACAATCCCAATGATGTTTTCTGAGTACACATCCGAAACAAACACCACCTCCACAAGATACCATAGGAAGACCTGTCACCATATTTTATTTACATAGATTTTGAAGGGAATGATAGTTTAAGTGACCAAATGAGTCATGCCAAAGTTTTCTCACTTCATCATTATGAAAAACAATACTGAGGGAAGAGTAGTTGACCCAAAGTTGTTAAATGTATACAACCTTGTAGAATCATCAACAATGCCAGTAGCTAAAATATGTTTAGGATCTCTTAGGTCCTTAATTACAACATCATGAGGTGAAAATTCAATGATTTTACCTTCACCTAAATGAGTTATCTGATATACAAATAGAATTTTGAAGGGTAAGGTTGGAACACATAATACATCATTAAATTGACCATTGTCTAGATGAATAGTTCCAGTCTCTACAACACTAAGAGATCTATCATCACAAACATATATATTTTTGGTGTTACAATCATTTAAATAAGAAACCATGGCTTTGTTTTTGGCCATGTGATAAGAAGCTCCAGAATCAATGAGTCACTCATGGGAATGAGAAGAAGAAGATATATTTAGTGCATAACCAGACTGAGATGATGGACAACCACATGCAAAAAGTGTTATTCCTAAAGATAAAGTTGAATTTGAAGAGTGATCCAAATGGATGTTATGCTTCTTCATTGTTTCTTCCAAGGGTTCCATCTTCTTAAAGAATTTGGATTCTAAGTGGCCATCTTGATTACAAAAGTTGCAATGTCTACCAGTCTTCTTCCCTTTGTTTTTATTTCCCTTGTCATTTTGTTGAATTGATTTTTCATTCTGAGACTAAAAGTGGTTATGACCCTTGGTTGGTTTAGTACCATTCTTTTTAGAATGTTTCTTCTTATGATTCTTTTAACTTGGTTGTTGATGGGTGTCTAAGGGTTTCTTAGAAAATTTTACAAGATTAAGAAGACCAAGATGTAAGAGTTTTTCTTGTTCTCTTATTAAAGAATCACAAAAGACATCAAAAGAGGGGGACTTGTAGGCTTGTTGTTGAGAAATAAAGGCTTTTCTAGTAGAATGGAAGGTGGAAACAAACAAAGAGTAGGTTGGTCCTAACATAGTAAGAATGGAATAGATAAGGCTGTTGTCTTCTTCATTAACCTTAACACCTTCCAAGAGAAGTCTAAGGGTCTTGAACTTGGACAAGAAATATTCATTGGAAGAAACATTATTAGTTGGTGCTGTCAAGAATAACTTGGCATGAAATTTCCATTTTAATAGAAACCGAAGATATAGATTTTGTATCTCAAAAAAATATGTCGATTGAAAAAAAAACAGTGCTGAAAAAGTCTTCCGAATGAAGAAGTTATGGCCTTTTGAAGAAAAGTTGTTGAAGATGCCAACGAAGTACGTGAATGTGCAGAAGTGAATGATAATGTTATATTTAAAAAAAAAAGCCCCCCTCTTTCCAAACTTAATCTAATTAGCTCACTTTTAAAAAAATTATGTGACCCACTTTTATAAATAAGTGAAAGTCACTTTTATAATGGTACTTTATGAGCTACCCACTAAATTGTAACTTAGATAAAAGATAAAGAGACTTTAGAATTATAAGTGACTCACTTTTTATAATGGGTGAGAACACTTTTAAATAAATTAACTTTAAAACATAAGCTATATGTGTTTTTTGGAAAAGTAACTCAACAAAAAGAAAGACTTGAACCCAAGGCCTCTATTCTCATAAAGTAACTTTGGACCAAATGAGCTAGTTTAAAAGGTTAGTAATTTTTGGAAAAGAGGAGGGTTTTTATTTTTTTTTAGTCACTGAAGATTTGGAGTGTGTACTTACTTGAAAAAAACCCTTTTTGCCTACAAAACAAAAAAAGCACACAACTTGACACGGACATGAAAAAAAAAACCAAAACCTTATGGCTTGAAGTTATCTTTCACTAAAAACTAAATATTTTACTCAATGTTTCTGATTTTCTGAGATTACACTAAAGCACGATAGAAAAGAGCATACACATGAGAAAATTCCTTCCCTTTTGTTTCTGATTTTCCCATATCGCACAGAGTCATGGGGAAAAGAGAATAAGAAAAAGTGAAAGGCAGAGATCTGGTAATAAAAAATAGAGAGATAAATAAACCGAAATAAACAAATAAATGAATAACTAGAACTGCAAATAAATACTCTATACGTCAAAATTTTAAAAATGACATACCTAGGGCTACCAAAAACCTTTTCGCGTGAAATGAAATGGGTTCCTTACTAGAAAATATGATCCTAACACAATAGAGTAGTCCTCTTGATCCGAAAGTAGTCAGAAATAGTAGATCTAGGAAACGACAATTGGATGCAGTTGTATCGGCTTTGAATTTGGATCACCAATGGATGCGACCCTCAAATATCTCTGATACCATATAGGAATTTACAGGGTAGGTTCCTCATATAGAACACCAAAGTACACCACTCACAAACAGGTCATAGATCAATACACCGGTATTCTTGATGTGGTTAAAACCCTCAAAGAGGGAAACAGTCCACGGCCTGACCCAATGCAACCACTTCATGCAATTTATTAACAAAAGAAAGAGAAATTACATAAGCTTCTTTCATGAATTGTCACCTTACAAATGACCCTCCATGCTCTTTAAATAGATATCATGGACCAATAAGGTGTTAAGCCACGGATCAAGTATTGATAATACCGAGGAGAGAATGAATTGTCGGATCACTTCATGTCTAGAACATATCATGACCGTCAGATTGTAAGTTACAAAAGTACATAGTAAAGAAATACATTTTACCTAACTTTACACTAGACCAAGTTATACTTAACTATTTCCTATGTGTCAGAATATCCTAACAACACTCAGTGAACACATAGCACAACCAACCAATTATCATTGATCTCTCTTTAATACATAGATGATCTAAAGTGATTAACTCAATAATTACCAAAAACCACTAAGCTCAAAAAATATTTGTTCATACATTCCAACATTTTGAATCAAATCTTCATCCTTGACTTAATCGACCACTAATTTCATTTAATGAGAGAGAATCTTCACTTTAACTGTGTTCTAGAAGTTAGTTAACCTTTTTCTGACCTTCTCATGAAAAATCTTGAAAAATACAATTGGAAAAACCAATAAACTGTTGAGATGCATGGCGAATGCGAAGAATTTCTAGTTTAGTCCTCAGCTGCATCCATAACACTAGAAGATATTGGTTGAAAGGATTACAACCACACGCATGACACTGACATATCTTGTTTGAAATATTTCAACCACATGCTTGACACTATCTCCAAGTGGTTGGGGTAGAGCATAGGAGAAAACAATAAATCTTCAGCTCAGAACTTCTCCCAGTTGCTTGCACACCTTCTCCAACATCTGTACACACATCCAAAACTCAATAACATGCTCTGCAACTGGTAACACAAGAAAAAACATATTCAACAAGTCAGGGACATGAAGACCTATTATTCTGAACTCCTCAAAATGGATCAACATCTCTAACAGTTGTAACAACATCATAACCCTGTCCAACTATCTCAAACACCTGTAGTAGCATCATCCACCTATAGCATCATCATCAAAATGTCCAACTACCTCCAACACATCTCTACTCCACCTTCAGTTCCTGCATTAGCTAAGCATATCCTACACTAGGTCATAACCATGTTGACATCAATGCCAACTAACAAGACCAACAAGTGGATCACATCACTGCAACAAACCAATGAACACAATACCTATGCACAATGCCAACAACACTCATCAAAATCATAAGGAGGACTACGACCATTAGGTTGACATAAAGCATATGAAAAATAGTACAAAGACTCTATTGACATCAATGTTAACACTATTGATCTAGATTTATGAAGAAATTAATGAAACATATATATAAATAGAAACACAGAGCTACAACGAAAATAAAACTTCAATTCATTAATAACAAAGTACTAAAAACTATTACATGCATAATGGAAATAAACTAGCTCAAGTGATAGTAGCTCATCTCTAAGAAGAGATGTGGTGGCCACATGCCTTATGAACTATGTTATAATGAGGCTCGGAGGTCTATTTATAATTGAGAAATAATGGAAAACCATAAAAATCCAAAAACCTAACCCTAGGAGATGAAGCGCCAAAAGTATGTGGGACTCATTAGGGTAAATTGGTACATCAGCTTCCCAGGGTCATTACTTTGTCATACGATATCTGTTTGATCTGTACAATACAACATTAGAAATATGTATCTCAGGACTACAAATTTCAACTAAAATCACTAACAAGAGTTCCAATTTTTCCCATTTTCCAAAAAAACATTGTTTAGGGCCTTAAAATAACTCTGGAAGTTCAAGACCCAAAAAATAACTAAAAATAGTAAATTATGCTACAATTAAGGAAACTGAAAGAAACAACATTTATGTTTGAAGTGGAATAGGCGGGAGGACACCAATATCCACCTATATCAGTCCTCCCCCCTTTGGAAGCAATGGTCCCCATTGCATTGAGTTCCCCCATCAGATGGTGAAACTTCTACTGAACTTGATCATTTGTGAGTCACTTTCCCTGGTGCAAGAACTTAACAACTTTGACAACTCGACATAATTGGATATTCTATTGGTGAGTTTTGATGATATATGTGTTCATGATCTGATAAGTTGTGGCTTGTTCCATGCAGACTGGGTTGAGCCCTATTGGTGTTAGACTTTTTGCAATGTGTAATGTGTCCAACAATGGTCGAAAGTATGGATGAAGGCGGTCAACATTGAAAAATGGGTGCAAACTGAGGAATGGGGGAATATTGAACTCAAAATAATTGTCTCCCAAAGCCTTGGTGATGGCGTAAGGCACGTATTGGAATGGTCGAAGCTTCTTTTGGGTTTAGACAACGTGTTGTTTTTGCAAATGCAACCAAACTTTGTAGCCCAGCTTATACTTATGTGGCACCCAATGACGATCATGCCACTACTTGTACTTGGAATTGGAATTATCCAAGATGTCATGCACATGACAATGAATGTTCTAGATGCATTCAGTAAACCTGGTTGCTTTATCAACCTTAGACTATACATGCGAGGATTCTCTCTGAGTAGTCACGTGAGGCAAGGTAATATCAATCAAACACAATTGTTTAAATCCCAGACCCACATGAAAGTGATTGTGGCCATTCGAGCTATGTAGAGCTCTATTATAATTGTGCTACATATAAGGAAGGCTCTCATCCTAGGTTAATGGATGCTTGGAGTTGTACATGCATAGTATGTGCACTGTCATTCTATTGAGAACCTCTGTATAGCCACTAGTGTGGGGATGGAATATTGTTGACTTGGTGAGCTTGGTTTCCAATAATGGCCAGAGGCCTGACCAAAATATGTTTAGGAACCTACTATACTAATTTATATAATCATCCATGAGGTCCAAAAATGTACCCACACTCATCAAACTAAAGTTTGGTTGAATCCTCTTCTATGATACACTTCTTTCAAACCACCAATATAGCCATCTTAGAAAATATGTCCACGACCACAAATACACAGTCATTACAATGCTTGGTAGAAGGGAGGCCTGATAGATAGTCCATGGAGATGGATTCCTAGCGTCACCTGGGAGTAGGAAGAGGAGTGTAGAAGCCTTTCTTCTTGATAGTTGGCTTGGTGATGGCACAAGCAATGTAGGATCTGATATATTTTCCAACTTCTTGTCAGAGTTTTGGTCGATGAAAATAATTCTATAGTAAGACCATAGTTTTATCCACACCAAAGTGTCATGTGACGAAAATGTAGTGTACCACCCACATAAGCTTGGCACTCTTGCTTGAAGGAACAAAAAGGTGGCCCAGGTGGCATAATAATGCATCTTGGAGGTGGAAATATGGAACTTGCTTCCCATCCACTAGAATTTGGTATGTGATGGCCAACTTTGGATTATTTTTCTACAGCTGCAACCTTTCGAAGGTCTTTTGGCCATAAGAGTGTTGGAAATAATACTGGGGCAGGGGGGTGAATCAGTATTAACAAGTCAATAACTTTTCATTTCCATAATCAGATTCATATACACTACTTCAGTTAATGGAACTCGCGTGTACATGCAACTGTGTTTAAGGAAACTAGCGTATATCCAACAAACTTATGATTCAATTAATTCATGATATGTTGATCCTTAATCAGTGCATCAGAAATTCATTAACCATATAAATAGTAACCAGGTGTAGTAAAAACAGAAAAGACCATCACTCATAAGAAACACACATGAACACCAATATTTAAGGTGGAAACCCAATGTGGGACAAAAACCACCTGCTGCTGTCTTCTTTTTATATAAGAAAAACCTGTATACAATCTTGTACTGGCATAGACTCATACCAGTATGTAGGCACCCACCTGCAAAAGGCTACAACCTTCTCTTGTTCTCTAGCTTCTACTAGAAGGGAGCTACAAACCCCTGGCTCTTGTACTAGCTGATATATTTACTAGTACATAGGCATCGACCTATAGAGGGCTACAACCCTATCTCGTTTTCCAGCTACTACTGGAAGGGAGATCCAACCCCCTGGCTCTTGTACTGGCTGATATGTTTACCAATATGTAGGTTCCAGCCTATAGAAGGCTACGACTTTCTCTCTTCCTCCAGGGACCACGTTTCATAAATTTTCAGACTGGATACTCCTGGAAAACAACACCACAATCTGAAAGGCCACGTTTCATCCAATTTTCATACTGGACCCATCAACAACATTGAAGCTCATAAATCATAACTATAATACAATCATCAAATACATCTGCATCTACCAATCACTGAGACTCTCAATCACTCACAACTGAATCAATCAATCTATCTGAACTTTCAAAACACAGTCACCAGAACACAGAGCAGAACCCATATCTCTGTAACAGCAATCAGAAGCAACTGATACTTCAACCATCAAGTTCATATGGTATACGCTACTTGGCTGTGTTGAAACAACATGTATACGCCCTTTTACCAAGGGTAACCAGTGTACATATCTGAAAATAATTTCTTATACCTTCACTGCAATTTTCTACTTTAGACATACCCAGATCATCATATATAAAGGATAAAACATGCATCAGTATTTAGATCGAAACTATTCATGATCATACCATATAATGATAATGCATTTTAGTCTTCATGATCCCGGTCCATCAACCTTCATTCACCACATAGGTGCATCCTTAAGAAAGCATCACAAACCCATCACCTGCATACTAGATCTTCCACTTCATCAGATATTCAATCCTTCCACACTTGGCCTAATGATCTTATCCTCCTTTTATAGTTTTAGGTCTTTCTCAATACCATGGACCAAAAAAACTTAGGACCAATACCTTGGACCAAATACTTAAGGTCAATACCTCGGACCAGATACCTTGGACCAATATCATGGACCAAATATCTTGGACCAAAACTTAGCTTTCCAAGATATATGCACTTTATCTTCTGTGAAAGTGCATGTGTACGTTATACACTCCTTTTGGTCTGGTAACCCACGTGTATACGCTCCTTTGTCAAGGCGAACTTGCGTATACCTCTCTTTATTCATTCTTTGTAGTCTGATCATTAATTCCTTGTTATTGACATGTTGCACTATGATCTATCATTTGAGTGAGTTACCATCAAGGACAACACCTGTATCATAATGCCAATAAATAGTTGAGAACAATAGTAATTTTTGCAACTAGGGCTTGACTAAGGCAATATGCAACATGACTGGTGTTTCCCTTCTTATATTTAATGCTCAAGTGGAGTTGTTGCAAATATGTAGACCAGATCTGATTTCAATCATTCTGAAACTTACCTTATGTTTGTATAAACTAAACAGGTTGGAAATTAGTGTGGATGATCATCTCCTTCCCTAAATTTAATTTTTCCATTTCTTGCACGCCTGCAAGATAGAATACATCTCTTTATCATAAGTGGGTTATTTACGAATTGTATCAAAAAGTGTCTCACTATGACATGCAACTGGATGCCCTTGTTGGGTGAGAACTGCCCAAATATCATAGTTGGAGGTGTTTGTCTTGATTTCAAATGGTTGTTGCCGGTTTGGCAATGTGAGTACCAATGTACAACAGAGGCAGTTCTTCACCTCAATGAATGTATTATGTTGGGACTTAGAATAGGAAAACGTTTCTTTCACTCTTCCCTTGGTAAATTAACTCAAAGGCCAAGTTTTATGAGATAATCCCAACCAAAACTCCGATAAAAAATGGCAAGACCCAAAAATACGCAAAGCTATTTTAGAGTGGTCGGGGTTGGCTAATCCTGAATGACTTGGATCTTAGGTGGATCCACATGCACATATTTCTCATTAGTGATGTAGCCCAAATATTGCACCTGGCTCATGCCAAAGGTTCATTTCTCAAAGTTGGCACATAGTTTGTGTTGCCACAGGGTTTAAAGGACTTGTCAAATGTGTTGTAGGTTCTCTTGCGAACTCTTGCTAAAGATGAGGATGTCATCTATATATATGACCACAAATGAGTTGGTGAAGGGTTGTACGATGTCACCCATCAACCTCCTAAAAGTTGTAGGGGTATTTGTCAACTCAAAAGGCATGACAAACCACTCAATAAGGCCCTCCCTAATCTCATCAAGAAGGTAATCAAACCTTGGGATGGATACCTGTTCCTGACAATGATTTTGTTTAGTGCCCGATAATCAATGTACAACCTCCAGGTTCCATCCTTCTTTTGTACAAGTACAATCAGGCTCCCACAAGGTGAGGAATTTAGTTAGATATTCCCTTTTTGCAACAACTCCTAGATCTGCTACTTGATTTATTCATTTTCTAGAATAGAATGATGGTATATTGGCCCATTGGGTAGAGGTGCTCCAAGAGTTAGATTGATTGAATGCTTGACCTGACAGTGTAAAGCTACCCTTGTGGGTGAGGAGAACATGTCCCTGTATTCTTCCACGAGCTTATCCACCTACTTTTGCTACATGGGGGGACCTTTCCTAGGGGTCATGGATGTGGCCACTATCTCCCCCTTACTTTGAGATTGAATAAAAAAGAAAACAAATTTCCCTGTTTAGGAGATGATCTTACTACATTGCTTAGCAGAGACCAAAGAGATAACATTAAGTAGGGCTGCTTCCGGTATCCTGTATCACTTATTTCCCAAAGTAATAATAAAAATGTGAGGTTTGGAATCATACATAGCATGATGCTTAAAAAATTATGGTTGGCCTAATAACACATCGCAAACTCTCAGAGGAGAAACATCACACAATACCTCATTTGTGAAGGGCTTGATGATGTAGGGAAGGCGTCACTACTGGCTGATGCCGAGATCTCTTCCTTGGTGGAGCCACCTGATGGTGTATGGATGTGGGTGTGGTGTGGTTCGTAGAAAAAATCAGTTAATGAACTATGCTTAAATGATGTTCTTTTGGCTCCCGTTACTAACAATAAACTATAGTGGAGAACCCTTCACCCATATCTATGAGTGGAAGAGATGCTACCCATCCTCTTGATCTTCAAACTCGATCTTCTAGACCTTAGTGGTGGAAATTGTGGAAATGGTGGCATTAGGTTCTATGTCAATGATTTTCTTCCCCTTGTTGTTCCCCTTGTCAGTTTCTAGCTCAAAATTAGAACATGCATTAGATTCTAAATCTTTTAGCTCGGCCACTAATGACTACTTGGCACAACACTCATTTGTGTTGTGAGTGGGGCTCTTGCGAAACTCGCACCACCTTTCTATGTACTTCATCATCTTCATGGTGCCGTTCTTTCCTTGTGGCTTTGATGGATTTCCTTGGGCGCTCCACCTTGGCTAAGTCCTTTCTTCATTTGTTTGGTGGTGCTCTTTCCCTACTTTTGATTCATAGATTGAAAGTTGCGCTTATTTTGTTTAAATTTTTGTTCAATCTTGGAAGCTTATCGGTATGCTGCACCAGGTGAGGAGATATCTAGGAAATCCATTTCTTCCTGAGTGTATTTGTGTAGAAAACTATGGTACTTGAGCACCAAATGTTGCTAAGATTCTTTGATACCCAACTTTGTGCATAGAGTATGAAGAATATTAGCTAACTCATGCACATCTTGGTCCCTTTGTTTCCATAATGTGGTCCATGGTATGTACTTGTTCTCATAGCTCCCCAAAGGGTGATATTTTTCCTAGATAACATCTTGGAAAAAGTTCCAAAAGGGTGCGACTATAAATAAATAAGGTCCCTCAACGCTTTTCTCATAGTAAGTTTCCCACCAATCCTTGACATGGGGGGCGAGCTTAAACAATGAAAAAATAACCCTTTCCCTATCAGAAAAACTATGGATTGAAAAATAAGCATCCAACAAATTCAACCATTTATCTACAACATCTACATCTATATGACCCTCAAATATATGGATATCAAAGTTAACTTGTACCTTGAAGGGGGAAATGCCTCCAAAGTGACTACTGGATTAAGATGTGCCACCTGTGGGCATCAGCTGAAGAATCTAGTCAAATTTTTCCATCATTTCATTACTTTTTCACTCAAGGGATTCTTCGAGCAACAATTTGATAGAATATCCTGCTCCTGCGTTTTCTTTCCTTTCTCTATGGGAGGTTTTCAGTGTCAACGGGGACGATCTTGTAAAGTCTCAACCAATTCAAGTCCAAACTCCTTATACCCTAACCTTGTTGGGAACATGAAAGAAAAACAAAGAAAGAGAAGAATTCTCTAATACCACTGATATGGATTTATGAAGTAATGAAATGATACAAAAAGGTATAAATAGAAACATAGATCTACAGTGAAAACAAAACTTCAATTCATTAATAGAAAAGTACTGAAAAATGTTACACACAAAGGAAATAAACTAGCTCTGGCGATGGTTGCTTATATCTGAGAAGAGATGTTGTAGAGACATGCCTTATGAACTGTGTTACAATGAGGCTCAAAGGCCTATTTATTATTTAATAACAATGGAAAACCTAAAACATCCAAAAACCTAACCCTAGGGGATGAAGCACAAAATTCTTGTGGGCGTCGTTGGGTTAAATTGCTACATCAACTTCTTAGGGTCATTAATTTGGCATACGATCTATGTTTGACGTGCACAATACCTCGTTAGAAAGATATATTTGAGGATTACATATTTTTTTGGATTGATGGGACCTAACCCAGGTTCGGAGTTAATTAGCCAAAAAAATCCCTAAACTACTGGCCCTTTCGGCATTAGCGCACGGAGCGCGAACTGAAATCTCACCTGAAGCAGTATGGGGCGATGTCGGAACCAAGTTTCCGCACCCTTTAGATGTCTGAGGTGCCGATTTAGTCCAACTATGCCTACCTTTGTGTAGGTTACTTCACGCACTATCTTGACCTTCAATAACTTCGCGATCTGTTATAACTGCCTTTCGTGCAGCCCTAACTAGGGGGTAAGATGCTTTTGCACTGCTATGGAAGCATCCTCTGCTATTTCACCAAATTACATACGTATATTATCTATCTTCTTAAATATCTTAGTTAACTTCATGTAAATAGATATTCTATCTTGCATTCACTTATTCAACACTAATACATATTCATGCATCATATAAGTGTTAAAAGTGCAATGTATATTCAATGTAGCAGATGCATAAAATAGGAAATAAATACATAGAATGGATATGAAACTTCTCTTTATTAATGCTCCAACTGTTACAGACTCGACTCACCCTGTGCACTCAGCTGCAGGGGTCTGCGCACTCAACTGTAGACTACTAGGCCTTTGCGCACTTAGTTGTAGAGCCTTCTCCTACTCTACAACCCAAAACTAGACTTTACACTTCAGATACGACTCAACTCTTCATCCTTATCCTTATTATTTCATGATCTATTTTTTACTTACAGCCTCACTCTATTTATACAATCCCATGGTCCGCGGACCATGGGTAGATCTCTAAAACCAAAATTACATTACAAAATTGAGGGTGAACAACCCTATGATTCGTTTACAAACTACATGTTCCATGCCCACAAAATGCGGAGTCTTTACACCGGGGTTACAACTTTTGACCAAAATCTAGGTTGTAAACCCCAAAACCTCCCGTGGGGGATCCCGTGCCCAACAGGTCCCCAACACAAAAATCGTGACTCGCCCTCGAGTCACTCTATTGGTGTGGAGATCTTTGCGCGAAGACCTCCCAACTCTACCTGGATTGCTACAAGATCGACAACGCACTGAGCGGATCCCTGTTGTACTTCCTAGACATGCTATTCAGAGACTACTATAGCTGAACTGCCTCTCTGAAACTGTTCCTATGTTCCTTGGATCTTCATGAGTTTGGCTTCAATAGAGGTTGGAATGATATACGCCTCATCAATCCACGACTGTAATCACGCCTTCACAATTGTTTCCTTATGTCAAGGAGCATCCACCTACTCCTTGAGCACTTTCGCCTACTACATCCATGCGAGCCTCTGTGTAAGGGAAACCATGTGCATGGTCCCTTTTACTTCATCATATTTCTGCTATAGCTTGCGCGCCTCTGTTCCTATGCGCTGTATGTTTGGGCCCTCTTGTAGAGTGGTGAGAACCTCGAACGACTCCTCGAACAGCTTTGTGCGGTCTTTCACTGCACCGTTGACCTCCATTATTGCTGTTGTAACCACACTGGCACGTTGTTCCTTAACCGCTGGCAGAATTGAAGGTTACGCCTTCAATTGTAGTTTAGCTATCTGGAGGATCCGTTCGAGCTAAACCCTGGCCATCTCTTCCTTTTCTTCGTGCACCCCTGCTGCTAGTTTCTGGATGCGTGCCTCCACTGGTTCCTCTGCTTAAATGGCCAACTCTAGGACCATCTAACAAGCTTCCTTAACCACCCATACGAGTTGTCTATTCTGCGCCACTACCTCGTCATGCTACAGGCTCAGTTGTTCAATGTTGATGCTTGCTCGACCTAGAGTGCGCGACCCTCCCTGGCTTGTTGTTCTACAGTAACTCCATCCTGTAAAACATAGAGTGTCTCCCTCAGGAGCGTAGCCATATTTATCCTGATTCCCTTCTGCCCACTGACCATATGCTTGTCGGCTTCATTTTCTGTAACCAGTGATTCCTCTGGCAGCACTATTGTGTTAGTCATCTGGGCACGCAACATCTCTTCAGTTGCAACCATGCCTAGTGCGAGGTCGGTTGACATAGTGCCAGCCTGTGGAGTGCACACCTGCAACTCCTGTATCTGTGCTCAGAGAGCCCCCAACACCATCTTCTATTCCTCCAAAAACTACTGGAGGGTCTCCATGGTGACGTCCCTCACCGTCTCCCCATTGTCATGCATATCATCCTCAGTGAGGGTGATTGGGTCGAAAGAATTCTTGGAAGCCTTCGACTTCTTCCACGGCCCTACCTGCTCTCTTGGGAGCTGTCGTTTCAACTGTGTGGATGGTGTCTACAGGTCCGTGCCACCTTGCTCTATATATGTTTCTTGTTTAGGTGAAGGTGGCTTCTGGCCCTCACACTTGTCCTCTACTACCTTCTGCTTCTCCTTCACCACCTTCATAGCATCGTGCACCTCCTGGGCCTTGGCTGTTGCTGCTTCGTTCCTTCGCTTCTCTGCCAACTGTGCCATTCGCAGTTTTTCCTCATCCTTTTTCCTCTGCACAGTGGACTTCTCTGCTTCAACCACGGAGTTGGCTGGAGCGCGCCACTCCGGTGGTCATGACTCAAGGACGATGAATATGACATCATCTGTCACCAAATAAGGGAGTTTGTGCAAGTCTTTGTGGGGTCCTTCCTTGTCTTGATGTACACGTGGTGTAAATCTACCTTGAACTCCGTGAAGCTTTGCATACTGTCATAGACCATGAGCGATAACCGCAGCTTATGATTAATCCCAATTCTAATGTTCATATCCATGAACACCTAGAATATTTTACTATCCCTTATCCTTTGCAGATCTCTAATTTCCCGCAACAAGGCATACTTCACTACCTCCAAAAGTTCCTACGCGATTGCGGGGAACTAGTTGTCTTCAGGAAATGCCCATGCCACCAGCACTATGGACAATGACAACCACGCATAATGAAAATTCTTTCCCTACTCCTGTGCCTCGTGGCAGTTCTCAAGGAACTCATCACACAAGTAGTTCACCCAGTTAAACTGGACCCCTTCCGTGCATTGCGTGGCAAGTGCAACTACCGACCAGGCACCCCATCTGCATGACACTTCCACATAACATTTCCAACCAATATCTGCATTGCGACTTTGACCACCGGGTTGTTGATGCTATAAATTTCCTACTCTCTCTTCTTCTTCTCCAACTTAAACTTCTTCTTCATGGCCTTCGCAATGGCCAAGTCATCACTCTTGCCCTCTGAGATATTTGATGGATCCCCCCCTCTGCAAGGGAGCCACGCAATTCTATGAATTAAGTGGTCCATAATGGGGATGGGCTCCTCCAGCCACAAGCACCCATCATTCACTAGGCAGAGCAGTTGCTTGATGATAAAAATAGTCACTAGGGCATGATGATAATGCGGCACCTAGAGCAGGTTTAACAGTCCTGGATTTTCTACACCTCTCAGCCACTTACATAGCTCCAACTCTATAACTCCCTTCGGCATGTCTTTCGTCTAGCGCATGAGCTATGCAGTTGCCAGATGTGGGAATTTCTCATGGTCCACTAGATCCTAGTCTTTAAATTTTTGCATAGGCACTCGACCCAAGTGTGCTCCATCGAAAATGATGTCGCCAGGGAGTAGCAGAGTGTGCAAAGAGATTTTGCTCTCATCGAGATCTTTGGGAACCCTTGATTTTACCTTTCATGGAGGAACATATGTAGGCAACCTAGTCAGAGGGTCCGCACCCTAGGTTTCTACATCCATCTCTACATCCTCCTCCTCCTCTACTAGGATTTCTTCAAAGTCTTCCTCCTCATTGGCTTCCAAATTGATAGCTTTCCCCTTTTCTTCCATGGTAAGCTTAGTCCTTAACAATTTTATAGGGGATACGCGCATTGGTACCATAGCTTGCATGTCTTTCTTGGGTCTTGGAATGCGCATCGATTTAGGGATTTCTTTGACTATCCCAACACTTTCTGGGACTTCTACTTCCAATATGGCCTATGTGGCTTCCTTAGTGGTCATTGCTCCAATATCCATGGCTTCCTCAGGCACTACCATAGTGTTATTCCACAATTCTCTAAATGGCTAGGGTAAATGCTCAAACAATGAATTCGCCTTCAAAATATCAAACAGATCTGGGTTCATGAATGTCTGTGTGCACAACAGCTCAGTCCTTAAATTTCCAAGTGTTGTTTGCTGGACACCCCTTTGTAATTTATAGCACCTTTTGAATTTGAATTTGACTGTTCTCCCCACATTCGGTCCATTAATGCTTGATCAACGCCAGATTTTCAAGAATCTAGCCCATAAAGTTCACCATAAATGCCTGTTGCCCACTCCATTTGGTCTCAAACGAAGCATCACATCGTGAATAGTGATTGTAACAGCCACTTTCTAGCTGACAAGCACGACAGCACAAATACCCTCGTGCTATCGCAGACCCTGTGACACTTTGCTACTATGCGCAAACCTAACATCATGCAGCTCCAAGGCAGAGTAGTTTATAGTCCCGCACCTCCTTTCAGTTGCCTAGAGCGTTAAGACTGTGCTTTTGTCAGATACTCAGATGGTCGGGCCACTTGTGTATGCCTTCAAATGACTGCCATTGACTTTTCCTGGGAATAGTTATCCATTTAACTTTACCAACAGAAGCACGCCACCATCTGTGATCTCCTTAATAAAATATTGTCCCAGCCAATGCATTCTGAGCTTCCCTAGGAATTTATCGAACTTACTATCATACAACAATACCAAATCATTCACCTTGAAGGTGCGCAATTTAATATGTCGATCATGCCAATAATTTTTGTACTGCTTTTGAACCTTCTAGTGAAATCCAACCAAAAATAGTTCTTCTTCAAGCTCCTCCAACTACACGAGCCTCTCCTCTAGGGCTTCGTGATCCATTATAGTTGTGGGCATTGTTATGCACAGACTACGCACGATGTATTCCATAGGCATTACAACTTCCACTCCACAAACAAGCCTAAAAGGTGTCTGTCCCATCAGTTTCTTACATGTCATCCTCTAAGCCCATAATACTACAGGTATGTGCAGGTCCCAATCACTTCGCTGCGCATTGCATACCTTTTTTAGTGTGTTTCACACCTTATTGAATGCTTCCACGTGGACAACCTTCTGTGCGATTATTCTTCGTACATAGTGTTTCCCCAACATTAAGATTCATTTGCACACCCCCCCCCAACACATGCTTATTGACCATACTTCTCAGCACGGAGTTCATGTGCATCCTCGTAGGTTTTTTTCCATATGCCTGCACCCACCTGGCTAGATGTGCACACAGAATATCCCATCCCTTGTACTTGTCTGTCAATCACAACTTAGGCTTCCCAAATCATGTGTGCATCATTATTCTACATTCATTCCAGTCGTCAAAGCTTCCTTTATGCGTACCCCACCATCTCGCGGGTGTAGCATGCAGTACCCAATCCAAGGCCTTGAAGCGTTGTTTTTCTGGCACCTCCCTTTCAAATTTATCCAAGAAGGTATCTACGTCACTTAAACCATCATAAGTAGGTAGATCTCTTACTTTTGTCGATATGCAACGCAGTGACCTTATCATCATATTACAATTTAGTGTAGTTAGCTCATGTAACCGATTCTACCATCACTTTGTCTCCTCATCTGAATCTGAAGTACAGGCGCTTTCGCCCTCCCATGCAATCTGGCCATCCATAGTGGGATTCACTAGTCCTAGTTTCGTGTTGTTAACTTATAGATGTAGTCCAAATCATCATCACTTTCATAGTCACACACCATCTTTGTATAGCGTGATCCTTCAGCAGGGTCCAGGGGTATAATTATGTGTAGTCACTTCTTTTCAAAAATCATTGTTCTCTTTTTCATATTAATCGCCCCGATCATGTCAGTGGCCCAATCTATTGCTAAGAGTCCAGGGTATGGATTTTTTTCATCAACAATCTCTATCACTTTGAAGTCTACTAGCGCACTCGCTACCGCAATATCCACTGTTATTCTCTACAATAGCCCCATGGATTACTTTCTGCTAGTTTGCCATTTGTAGCTAAATAGGATACCACTACAGTGTAGGTCTCCCCATTCGCTTCCATGTCTGCTTCGGCAGAACATTCGCATCTGATCCTAAGTCCAAGATAACTTGATCCTTCTCATATTCTCGAATCTGCATGGTTAGTCTCATTTCTCTCTCCATCATTGTCTTATGTTTTCCGATCTTCCTAACTACACGCGGTTCTCTTGGAGTAGTCCCAACGCATCTGTTAATGAGTTCCTGTAATCCTTTTATAGCTTTACTGTTGTGCAGTAACTTCACACATGTTTCAAAGAATGTTGTGAGCATGGATGGGTCCATCTTTGGCTCTAGTCTATCTTTGCTTCCTGAAGTGAAGGCATCAATGAAGCTCTTCTTAGCTTCCATGAAGGTTTCCCAAGTGCACTCCAAATCAAACTCCGCTTCTTACGCCAGATCTTTTCAAACCCAAGTACTATCTTCTAGTTGTTTTCCTTTGTCATATCCCATCGCGATTCCACTTCGGAGCATAATGTTCACATTCGGATCTTCCTCACGTGGCTCAGACCTCATCATCTACAGGTTTTGAGTCGGGGGAGGTGGTAGCGCTCCTTTGTCATGTATCCTAGCTATCAGTGTAGGAAAATATTCTATCTCCTGATCAAACAAGTTGCAGCACAAACATGACAGGCGTGTTGGATTTGTACATTCACAGGCATAATGTCTTGGCCCTCCACAATTGTAGCATACCAACTGTTCGCGAACTCTTCCAAGTCCTCCTCTGCTTTGGCCTTGTCCGCGCCACTGAAATCCTATTCATGCCATTCCTATATTTTGATCAAGGGGCCACATTTCAGCCTGAACTCTGTATGTGGGAGTTCTATCCATCATTAACTCATAGCTTCTACAAGTGCACTCATCATGTCCCACTGACCTACAAAAGTTGCAGAACAATTGTTGCGAATTTTGTGTGTACTTCTGCAACAAGTGATAATTGTCCATGGCATGTTTTCTTGCTATTTGATAGATCATGCACCACAAAGCAGGTGCCGCGCTAGGTCCTTCTTGCACTTTTGGTCTTAAGGGCATCAATCCTCCTCTTGTGAGGTAATATGTAAAAAATGGGCAGTGGTCCTTGTCATGACCCTAACCCTTATGCACCACACCTCTTGGCACACTTGTAGTTGAGTTGTCTTGTCCTATTTCAGACTCTACATCTCAAGGCATAAATTCTTCAGCTACTCATGGATCTATTGAACTCCTAAGTTAGGATCCTACGTCGGGGTCTCATGTAGCCTCATTATGATCTCTAAGGCCTCTACTTGAGTCGCTAGCTTCTACTATGATAGCGCACTCCTTAAATGTGGCATTAGCGAAGCTACAAACCACTCGTGATGTTGTCCATCCATTAGATTCATATTATCCTCGTGAATCGTACATTTCAGCCTCTGATCCAACTCTAAAGGAGTCTTGCCTGGTAGCATCGTGATCTCTTTGAATCCAATGATCGACTGTGCTTCAGAATTCAGTCTACAAATTCTTTATTTAGCACTGTTTGGATATCCGCAATTCCTGCATTTGTATTATCATTGGAGTGCTTAATATACCAGGTGAGTGCGTGGTCCTGAAAGGTGCTAACCAGTGTCACTTTCTTTATATTTTCATCTATAACTCCTTGCACTTCCCATACAACCCTTACCACGAACCAGAATTGATCTGGATCCTCATTTCCAAAACCCTTGAACACATGCAACTTCACCGTGCTTTCCATATTGAATCGCGGTGGTGGTGGATGGGGTACGGGTGAAGATGGAGGTGATGGTGCTGAAGCTAGTGGCAGTGTGGGTGGAGGTGGTATTCCCAGAATTCTTTGCCTTATCAGATGGATCGCACTTCACGATGAGACCTTCACGAGCTCTTCCTCATCCCCTCGTGGAGGTGAAATTAAGGGGCTATTTTTGGGTCCCTTAATTCCTTCGTTCCTGTAAGCTTTTCCACTTCACATAGCCCCAAAAATCAAGGTAACTACATAACCCTATTTTCGCACAATAGCATTTTAATCCAAGTATTCGAAGACTTTATGTACTTACCTTGTGGTCCTTTGAGAAAGTGTCGCTCTACCTCGCTATAGCTGACTGGCGTGTCGACCGCGAACTCAGTAATGAATCTCCCTATAATCTGATTGAGCCAATGATCAATGGCGTGTGCGATCTTATCCTCTGATGCTTCCAACCTTCACACTAGCTCTGGGGTCCACACAATAGGACCGTCAAGTTTCCACCTTCCTTGGCTATCTGCTAGCTCGCAATCCACTTGTATAGCTCAATAGGGAAAGATGCAAAGAAGATTTCGTGGATATCCATGTATAGGTAGCAGTCTAACCACTCTTCTTTTGGAAATTACGGATTCCTGTTGTCCTACACCACAAACTCATGAATTCTTCTGTCTAGCCAGCCTTCAATTTCTTTCTTAGTTGGATTCCAATTATATGACATCATACAACTCTATTGCAGATTCTAGTCCTGGCAATTTGTTGGCTTGATGGGGCCTGACCCAGGTTCAAAGTTAATTAGACAAACAAATCCCTACATTGCTAACCCTTTCGGCAACAGCTCGCGGAGCACAGATTGAAGTCTCACCCAAAGTAGTATGGGGGGATGCTGGAACCACGTTTTTGCACCCTTGAGTTGTCTGAGGTGCTGATTTAGTCCAACTGTGCCTACCTTCACGTAGGTCACTTCGCGCATTGTCCTGACCTTCAATACCTTCACGATCTGTTATAATCACCTTTTGCGCAACCCTAACCAGGGGTTGAGATGCTTTCATGCTGCTATGGCAGCGTCTTGTGTTATTTCCCCAAATTACACCGCGTATCTTACTTATCTTCGTAAAGATCTTAGTTAACTTCATGTAAATAGATATTCTATCTTGCATTCACTTATTCAACACAATCATACATATTCGCACATCATATAAGCCTTAAAAGTGCAATGTATATATAATGTAACACATGCATAAAACAAGAAATAAATACGCATAATTTATATGAAACTTCTCTTTAATAATGATCCAACTGTTACAGACTCAACTCGCCCTACACACTTAGCTGCAAGGGTCCGCACACTCAGCTTTGGACTACTAGGCCTCTGCGCACTCAACTACAAAGCCTTCTCCTACTCTATGACCCAAAACTAGACTTTACACTTCATGTATGACTCAACTCTTCATCCTTATCCTTATTATTCCATGATCTAATTTTTACTTAGAGCCTTGCTCTATTTATATAATCCCATGGTCTGCGGACCATGGGTAGATCTCTATAGCTAACATTACATTACAAAATTGAGGGTGAACAACCCTATGATTCTTTTACAAACTACGCGCTTCGCGCCCAAAAAATACAGAGTATTTACATCGTGGTTACAACTTTTGACCAAAAGCTCGGCTCTAAGCCCCAAAACTTCCCTTGGGGGATCTCGCACCCAACATCTTTGAACTAAAAACCCTTGCTAAAATCAATGATTTTTCCTATTTGAAAAAAACGTCGTTTAGGGTCTCAAAATGACTCTAGAAGTTCAAGATCTGAAAAACTACCAAAAATAGTAATTTTTTCTACAATTAAGAAACCTAAACGAAACAATGTTGGAGGTCCAATGGAATAGCAGGCTTGCCACCAATATCCACCTAGTTCAACTATAATGCCAACACATAGACATTATTTTCTATCCTTACATCTTCAACTACTATTTCTCTAGTGCCTGTAGACTTTATTTGACAATTTTTAGCTTTGAACCACACATCATAGTCTTGGTCACACATCTGAGACACACTAAGTAAATTATGCCTCAGCCCATCAACAAAAAGCACATTCTTGGATTTATCTATGTCCTTTTCTAGGCTAACAACTCCTTTACCAACAATCTTACCAAGTGTATTGTTTCCAAAAGTCACATTACATTTCTCAATTCGTTTCCAAGATAAAAAAAAAAAAAACTTATTTTTGTCTCCTAACATGTGCCTAGAATAACCATTATGCACATACCAATGAAGTCCTTCATTCTGAACATACAAGACAATATTAAAATTCTTTGTGTTTTCCTTTTCCTTCCAAAATTTGGTTTCCTGGCTTGTCTGCTTAGTAACTGGATCATGCCTTTTATTTTTAAGTCTGAAATCAACTCTATGCCAAAAATTTTGATAGACATAACATTGAATCAAATTATTCAAATGAGTGAATGGATTTTTGTAATTAGGTATACTTACCTTTTGCTGATAGCGTGGTTATTTTAGTAATAAATTTTCCATCATGGTCCGAGCTATCTAAATTATGTATTCATGCTGTAATGTGTTATGTTGTGCCCATAATATGTGCAAAAACAATATTCTAGAAATATTCCTTTGTTTCTTGGGAGAAAAATGATTTTTGAAAACATGTTGGGTTGTCCTTTGTGAAATTTGATTTTCCTCACTAGAATTAATTGACTTTTATTGAGTCAAATTCCTCATTCTATTTTTCTTCTATTGATTAATATTTGGTTGCATGTTGGACTGCATGCTCTCTTTGTTTATCTACTGATGTGTTGAAACATCATTGGCCGCTATGATGTCTCTAATTTTTATTGCTTGCAAAAAGTTAATCACTTTCTTTCCCTTTGAATCAACCACTCAGCGTGACTCGGCCTCAAATCCAATACTTGCTCGATTATTGGAGACCCTTTGAGAATCGACGATCTCATTCAAACTTTTAGTCCCCATTCCAAATTTCTCATTGAAGCTCATATACATTTTTTTCCTTTTCTATCTCTTTCCTTAGCAAAACAATTTCTCCTTCAAGTCTTTCACATGCTTTATTTTTCTCACTAAGTTGTTGATTTAGTGTTTCTTGAATCTTATTGCCTTCTTCAATTTACAAGATCAGAGTTTCCATGGCTTCAACTTTTTCCTTAAGAAACAATCCTTTCTAAGTTTTATTTTTCTTTCCCATCCTCTCATTCTCTTCAATAGGACTAACTAGATATCCTTCTAAATCAGCTTCAACCTCTTCTTCATCAGAAACAAGAACTTCTACTTGCATATCTTCTATAGCAACGAGCATAAATTTCTTTGAAGTTTCGTTATCTCTATCCTCATATGAAGATTAGTTGTCTTCACTTTCAAAGGAGATATCATCTTTGGTGTTGAAGATCTTCTTTTTAGCATTCTTTCATTACTTTTTAATTTTCCTGAACTTTTCTCTAGGGTCATATTCTTTCTTCTTCTTTTTAGGACACTTGAAAGCATAGTGACCAACTTTACAATAATTAAAGAACATAAAAGGTAGTTTTCCTTTGTACTTTCTTGAGCCTCTCTTGATATTTCTCACGAACGTAGCTTCCTCTTCATCTTATTCACAACATGAATGATCATGTTCTTCCTTTCACTTCTTAGCTTCTTTGAAGGTTGACTCCTTTGATGTAGGCTTGCCATTATAAACGATCATTTCATAGGTAGTAAGAGTACCAAGTAGTTGATACAAGGTCAGAGACATTAGATTTCTCATCTCCTCAATGGCTGAAAATTTTGGATTAAATATATCAAGGAGATATATCAACACCTTTTGAACTAGTACAAGCTCTTCTAATTTTTCATCAATACCTATCATAGTCATTTACAACCTCATCAACTCTTAGAAATTATTTATCAATATCTTCATCTTCATGCATCTACAAAGACTCAATTTGTATTCTAAAACCTTGAAGTTTAGCTTTCTTTATCTTATTGTCACCTTCATAGTATCTTCTCATCTTGTCCCAAATAGATTTTGTAGTAGAGAAATCCATGACCTTCACTAATTCTAATTCAGGTAGGCCAGGAAGCAGGGCACTCATAGATTTAGTATTACATGTAAAATCCATCTTATGGTCTCTAGTAATAAAAATTGGAGTCTTTTAATATTGTTCTTCCATCGCATCCTGTACATCATCTCCAAGTGACTCTATATAGGTTTTCATCCCGACTTTCCAAAAGACATAGTTTTTTCTATTGAACATCGGTGCCATATTGGTGTATCCTCCATCTTAGTTTTCCATGGTCCTTAATATCTCTTCCTACTATTAAAATAATATGAAGTAACATGTTTTAGGTCTGATACCAATTTTTAGAAACCAAGACGATATTGAGAGGGGGGGTGAACCAGTGTTGTGGGAATTTAAATTTTTTTCTTTCACTAGTAAAGCTATTAGGACACTAATCAATATTTCAAAAACAAATCATATGAGCATGACAAGGGTAAATGCAAGAAGCACAAAGTAGACAACATAAATTCTTCAAACTTCTCTTTAATTATTTCCACAAAGGCAAGCTTCTACTTGCTATTACAAAATTCTTTGGCTGCAACCAAAAGGAAGCTACTACTCCCTAATTTATCAACTACAACTAAAAGGAGCTACAACCCCAGTTTACCAGATACCAATGAAATAAGCTTCAACCTCTAACTATTTAATAGCCACTACTAGAAGGAAATACAACCTCTAAACTGTGAGCTACCACTTGCTTGACCTCAATGATTCGTCTTTCTGACGAATTTAAACCTCATACCATGAGGGCCACTTCCTTTCATAAAAAATTATGTTGTTCACTTCAAAAAATAACCATAACCACCATTAAGTCACCTTCAACAAACTTTGACCACTGGTCAATCTACCCTCCACCTTTGAACAATCAAAACCATCAAAACCAACAACACTACCTCTTGCAAATTCTATAATGCATATATAGAATTAGGATTGATATTTTTAGTTCTTTATCTTGCACTTATTGTCACTTATCAAAACTTTGATCTAACTAAATTCTTTTTTATCTATTTATCAAATGTCTTCTTGATGTGCTCAATAAAAATTCTAACTATTCTCCCCTGTCTTTGCAAGACAACTTGAGTTAAATGGCTCAAATCTACAATTTTGGAAGCTTATAGGTTTTAGTAATGTTTCTTTAAATTTGGTTGATTTCAAATTTAGTGTATTGGCTAAACCCACCTCCAAACTGTCGATTTCATCATTCGAGCTACCAACTCGTTCATACCTGAATTTTCAAACTTTAGTGCTTTGCTAGTTTGGGTCAATTACCTAGGTGGCTCCAGACATGGGTAGAAATCTAAGAGGACTCAAAAAGGGTCAAAATTCAAAGTGGTCAGATTTCTCCCCAAACTAGCACCAGATCGAAGTGGTCATTGCCCTAATTCCAACAGTGTAAGAAACACTCAAATCTAAGCTCGTATGAGGGAGGAAGAGCCAATCAAAGTTGTTGTCAAAGTTGGGTTGTGGGCCAAGTTTAAGTTTCCTACAAATTGACCAAGTCCCAGAGATGGAATTTGGCTCCCGATGAGTGGGCGAATTTGTTGGATAATTAATTTGTCTAGTATCCCTTATATTAGACAAAATAAAATAAAATTTTATTGTTATACAAAAATCCAAAAAAATATTTAATTAGGTGGAGGTCCATGACCCCCGCCACCCCCATCGGACCAAGAATAACATTAAAGGCAAAATGTTAATTAAAAAAGGCCGATGGGCTGTGAACCCCACTAGCCCAACCACATTTAAAAACAAATTATGGGTCGATGGCCATGACACCGTAGGAACCTCCAACTACACAAAACCAACATATATATATGGAGTGTTGGGCGGGTCACCTCCAGTGGACCCAAACCACACTTACCTCCGCTTGCCATGTGTTGAACTGAGGGTGGCAGGGCTTGAACCCGCCTGACTGGTGTGGTTGGCCCCCCTCTCAGGCGCCCTCACAAACTTTGATCCATTTAAAATGCACCACTTTTAAATCAAAATGTTAAATGCACCCATTCAAATGGTTACCAACCTTTAAAATGGTCTTGTATTAACATTCCGCACCAAATTTACAATGCATATAATTTTGGAGGGGTCAGGATTTGATCCCCCGACTTCCGCACTCCTAATTTATCTGCCTTAACCAATGTGCCACAACGCCCTTATTGTAATCTCTGCCCATGTTCATATATTTAACCCTTCAACTTCATTTGCACAAGGGGAAATGGAGGCCAAGGCAGAGCATAGAGTTCGAGACAATTTTTTCAATTAATTGTAGGTGGAACCATAAGCGTGGAGCAAAGGTGGGCAAAACCATGATCGAGCCCAACTTTTAGGAGGATGAAATTTTTCCAGTGTCCAAATTGGAAAAACTTTATGTCGATTCTACACCTCCCAGCAACACGAACCTGATGGTGCAGACAAATTTGTAATCTAAGTAGCAGATCTTTGGATGACCCAGAGGAGGGAATCTTTGAGGAATCTAGGGGGAATCTAAAAGATTCATGTAACCCTAGATTTTAACTTAGTCAAAATTAAAAAAATTGACAGTCAATTTTACACTATTCAATGCCACAAATCTGACGGTGTAATCAAATTTTCCATTTGATCATTCTATTTTTTGGCCATTTTCTAGATTGGAGTGACGGTGTTAGATTTCAGAGTGTGGACAGTCGATCTTATGCCATGTGATGCCACGATTTTGATGGTGCATTAAAATTCAGCAGTTGAGTATTCTATTCTTCAGCGAACATCACAGTTGAGGTATATGCAGTGTTGCTGTCATGTACTTCTTTAATAATTTGTTGTGAGATGTACTATGTTGTTTCCATTCCTGCTTGATGCATGATGCCGAATCTTTGTGTCTATTTCATGTGAGATGTATTCATCATGGATTGTTATGTATGCTTTTTATTGAGATCCCTTTATTTCCATGATGGCAAGATACTCATTGTCACCATGGGTGTTTTGGTTGAGATCCCTTTGATGCCATGATGCCAGGATACTCATTGTAACCATGTGTAATTTTATGTCATTCTGATATGAGGTCTGTTGTGAGTGATAGTTCCTATATCATAAAATCTCGTGGAGAGACTTTTCCACTCATGTAGAGGGCACATATCCTTGTATGACAGAAAACATAATCCATATACATCTTCACCATTTCTAGCACTATATGAAATGGCCAAAACCATCTTGACACCGGGCCTGGAGACGTAGTCCACACTGGACAAAATCTATTATCAACATGTTGTGTTTTATGTTGTTGATTCTTGTCATGTTCCCTCTTCTTTACAACATGCATATATGTTCCTTTATGCTCTTTTAAATGCAAGTCTAAAAAAATCATGGAAGTAAAATATCTTGGCTAAATCTGGTAGTTGAGTCAACTCAGATCATTCAAAAACCCCAAAATGTGGCACATAATTCCAAATTCCAAGCCATTGATCCGTTCATACAATGTATAATCCTGAGTGCATAAAATCAAGGCTGTAGAGTTTTATTTGAGACCAAGCACTTTTCTCTTAAAATCGCAACATGTGACCTTTGATGGGTCCCTCCACGCCGTATCCCTCAGGGCTTAACCTTTGTTGACAAAATATTTTGTGCCATGGTAACAACGCTCACAAAAAACCAGGTGCTTGCTGATTCTTTAACTCTTGGTGTTTATTTTCTTAATGAATACCTTCTCAAGAAAAAATTGGTGCAGAAACCTTGATTACTTTTGAGAACGTTTCTTCTGAGATTTATTTCTTCTAGGATCATTTATTATGTGGTGAGTTTCTTCTAGGATGATGTGTCCATGGGGGCCACTTTCTTAGCGCGTGGACCAATCAAATTTTAGAGAGGATTACCAATCTAGCATGTCATCTCCGAAAGTATTCTCAAAATTTATTGTTGGTGGCTCTAAGAATAACTTTTGAGAATAGTTTCCTTTGAGATCTATTTATTCCAGGGTGATTTTCCTCCAAGATTATGTGTCTTCTTGGACTAATAAAAAAATTCAAAGATTCCATCTCATCGCCACTGTGTCCCAAAGTACATTCTCAGGATTTTTTACCAATGCGCCATGACATATCTTCGAAGATCATTTCTTTTTGGGTGAGGTTTCACTGCCATCTATCTTCCACCTATGCAAGGTTGCCATGTGTCACTCATTTTTTCCCAATTGGTCATTCATAAACACTAAATATTCATGCCACATGTCATGATCCAATTAGGCCACATCACTTCTGACGTCACGATCCACCTTGTCCCTTTAGCCATTCAAATCGTGCCACGTGTCACATTTGAATAGGTCCATACTATCAAGTCTCCAAGTCACTACTACGGCAGAAAGAGGGTCCCAATCCTTATTCTTTTTTAAAATTTATTTAGTATAAAAACCATGAGATTCGTGAAATTTGGTTTAGAAGACCTATTGTTGGGCAGTGGATGCCCCCATGGTATGTTTTTTTGGGGCTTGAAGCCTGGATTTTGGTCAAGTGTAATGTAAAGACCTTGCGAAATGCAGGTGTGGAGCACGAGAGTCTAGGGTTGTCTTCCCTAAAATAATATAATGTAATGTATGGTATGTCGGCCTATCCATGGTCAGCAGACCATGGGATTGTACAACTAGAGCGAGGCTCTAAGTGTAAACTCAGTCTTAGCTTGAGAAGTGATATGGGTTTTGGAGGATGAATTAGCGTTGAGTCTATAAGTCTGAGCCTTGGGTTCTAGTAGTAGTAAGAGGCTCTGCAGCTGAGTGTGCAGAGGATAGGTAGAGTCCGCAGTTGTGTGCGTGGACCCCTGTAGTTGAGTGCGTAGGGCAGAGTTGGGATTGTATCTGAACAGAGGATTAATAAAATATAAGTTAATTTTGGAATATTTTGTGTCTATGCTTCTAGTATCTTTATGCATCTCTTTACAGTTTATGATTGCGTGCACTTGTTATGAATGTTGAATGATTAATGAGAATATTGGGCCCACATAATTAAATTTAAGATCTATAGTAAACGCATAGTCAGGATTAAGGATCTAGACAACACCTCTTCACACTGTTCACAAAGCTACGCAGAAGCAGTTGCACAAGTTGTGAATGACAGACGGTTGCGCAAAGCAGTGCAAGCACGCAGGATTGGTTTCCCAGCCTTCATCAAGACATCCCTAGGGTGTGGAAACCTAGTTCTAGCACCCTCCCATACTACCTTGGGTGATACCTTAGTCCGCCCACCACGGATTGTTGCCGAAAAGGCCAGTAGTCTAGGATTTGTTTGGCTAAATCACTTCTAAACCCGGGTCAGGCCCCAACATGCCAGCAAATGGTTCCATTGTCGGGACCAGGATCTATCTAAGGGATGTCTGATGTCGTGTCGTTGGAACCCAACAAAGAAGGAAATTTAAGAGTGGTTGGACAAAAAGCTTCACGAGTTCGTGACACAAGAAAATAGAACTCCGCAGGTATACGAGAAAAGGTGGCTAGATCGCTACGTGTATACAGAAATCCACAAGATCTTCTTCTCATATTTTCCTTCCGAACTATATGAGTGGATCGTTAGGTTAGCCGATAGCCAGGGAAGGTGTAAGCTCGACCAACTGATAGTGTGGACTTTTACACAAAAATATCGTCACCATGATTATTTGCAGTCAGTATGGGTCTATCATCACTTGTACTATCCTCCTAAGCAAGTCTCAGACCTCAGCTCTTCAAGTCAAGCTTTGAAAATGAGAGAAAGACATTAAAAATCAATGAAAAACTGGTTCTACACTTTCTCTCACTGTCACCTGCGGTCCCGCACCTTCTGTTTACAAAAAATGCAGACCTGCCCGCTCTGTCCCTAAAGGTGTGGGTGCAGACCCCTGTGAAAGTCAAAAAGGCGCAAGTTTATTCTAAAAAAATCACTTTGGGTTAATTCTAGATGATTCTAGAAGGAATTTTGACATGGATTTGCTGCTCTTAGGTGGTTCATGCATCCCAAAAGAGAAGGAGCTAATCCCTTGATGAGAGGACCTATCCCTTGGAAGGAGGGCTTTATCCCTTTGAAGGAGGACCTAGTAACCTCCCTCCATTGCACTATACATTCAGGAATTGGGATGGTTGCTAAGGAGGTTGGAAGCTGAACATTTTTAAGGGTAAATGCTGGTGAAATTAAGACTTCCTAGTTGAGCTTAAGAGGAGAGATCACATACCTTTTGGGCTTCATTAGGAAGTGAGTGAAACTTGTCAAAGTAGAGGATACTTATTGCTAGACCCTAGGAGGAGCTTGTACAGCGTCAAGGCACAGGTTGTAAAGTTCTTCTTCTTTTGAATTAATACAATCAAACTCATTTTTCTCAACAAGTATCTCATGTTATTTGTTTCATGAACTCCTTGACTTTCATGTTAAATATGTTTTATGATATTGGCTTTTCGGGTGCTATTTAATTTGTTTTCTTGTTTGTGTTTGCATATTCGCGACAAAGGAGCTCATTTGGATCGAAGGAGCGAGGGCATCCACAAACTTGCGTTGGACCTAAGGTAGGCCCTAAAAACACTTGTTTGCCTTTGTTTATTAAAGCATATTTAGAGAAAGATAGTGTCTGATTGGTTTGCTTGTCATTAGGTCTTATTTATATTCTAGGAAGGTCTATCTTGTCCGCAAGATCGACTTATTCCGTGTGACAAAATGGCGACTCCACTGGGGACTTGATTGTTTTCCTTGTTTTTACTTTGACTTGAGAAACTGTGTTTTTGTTTCTGTTTTTGGCTTGTTGAGTGTAAAATTGGGTAGAGTTTATAGATCCAGGGTTATTTTTCGTTTTTCATAGCTTTGGGAGTGGACCGTACCCTAACCTTTTGACACAGTGCGTACCTATCTGCACCTTTTCTTTTAGCACAGAGCGGGACCACACCTGTGTTAACTGTGGGCCTGCGGACCCTGTCAAAATTTTGAAGAACCTAAGATTTCCTCTGTTAATCAGCTTAGTTTTTGTTTAGAAATTATTATCCACTGCCCAGACCTGCATATAACTTGTCAGAAGCTTTCCTTAGGTTTATTTCATTAGTGTTAGCGTTTTAGGTCAAATTCCTAGGAGTTTTGCTTGTTGGGCTTGTTTTTCATTTTGGTTGTGTAGTGGCTCTGAGCTTAGAAGCTGTAGGGACTTCAGATCACCTTGGTGTCTACCAGCCTTCTTATGAGTCTGACCATTTATGAAATCTCCCCTTGTTGAGGAATCCACTTTGAGTTTTCTCTTTAAAAAACTTCGAAAAGCTTGTGTTTAAAAGTTTGGATTTTCATTTTCAAAAAGAAAACAAAATTGGTTGTTCTTGACTGATTTGTGATTCTGCATAAATTGGTCCTTAGCTTACATCCAGCTGAGTAAAACATCCTTAAAAAAGACATCTTGTAGGCTTTGACTTCAAATAGGTTTTTATAATTTATAGATCTCAAAGTTAGTCATTTCCATAGTTTTGAGTGTTTTATAAAAAATAAAAAAATCTCTTTTGGAAAAAGTTTGTTTTTGTAGTGGTTGAGTGCTTTGAAACGAAAAAGGGAAATTTTTGTGAAACAACTAGTTGTCTCATTTTGAGTGCAATGGAAAGGACAAAAGATCTTCTTTTAATTTGTTTCTTAAGAAGGATTTGTGTTTACAAAGTATTTGCATTCTCAAACTCTTTCTTAGTTTAGAAGTTCATTGAAGAGAAAAAGATTGTTTAAATCATCTTAGGTGCATTTTTAGTGATTTTGAGTCGAGTCTTCATACCACAAGTTTCATATCTGCACCTTTTGACTTAAACAAAAACCAATAAAAAATAATGCTTAAAGTAAAATTCATCTAGTAACATTTTTATTTCTAGGGCTCTGATACACCAACTTAGCTTAGGCTAGTGTCTTGGAGTAGGAGAGTAATTAACTCTCCAAGACAGTAAAAACAAACAAGTAGTTATATCTTGTGGTAGGGAAGAAATCCAATTATTGCATTTATGCTCTAGGAAAGCTCCTCCTAAAGGAGAAGCAAAAGATCGTGTCCGAACCAGTGTGGGAATCAATCCTTCCTCATTAGGAACGACGCCAGATATTCACGTATTAAAAACGGTAAACCTCGGATTAACCATTGTCGAGGAGCCTGGGGTGACTTGTTGGTAAACCTTGGATTATGTCAAGGAGCCTTCAAGGGGATTAAGCTTGCTACTCTACCCTTGCGTGCATATCGGATCGTAGACTGTTCCCCCAGGTATATTTGTTCCAGTTGGTAACCTTAGTGGCCATATTCTTTAGGATTCTTCCTAAGGTGACAGTGGTGGGAAGATCCCACTGTACCTGGAGTAGATGTCGGCTAGACTCACTTGGATTTTCTGGGGGGTTCTCTTCACTCAAGATGGTTAAGTGGAGGAACTTGTGCCAGTATATTCATTAAGCAGGTTTCCGGGGTAACTGTTCCAACCGCCATTTCTGTATTGAACTCTGCGACGTTGGATTTCATCACCAACTAGTGTTTTCAATACGGAAAGTTACTGTTTGTGTGTGTTTGATCTCCTAGATTCTTTAGGCGTGTGATTCAAATTTGTTTGGTTCTTTAGAGGCGTTAGGTGGTTTTCATTGAGATTTTACTTTGTTTGCGTGTGAAGTAGTTAAAAGTTTTTAACCGTGGCTGAATTGCCGAGGAAGTCCCATAGACTTCGGGGCCAACCTCCTGAGTTTTCACCGAGCCAGCTTGAAGGCTTGAAAGTCCTCGTAACTCCTAGAGATAGTAGAGTTGGGTCACCTGAAGAAGGAGAATCTTCTTTGGTAGTACATCCTAATTTTCAAGCATTAGTAGCAGATTATAATCCACAGTCAGTGTCTGTTTCTGAAGTTACTGGTAGCTTTTCATCTGCTAGTGATATAGGTGAGGAACCTGAAATATACGATCCTGAAAGTGAATTTGCTGCTACTCCGACATCGGGGTTTGCTTCTCCAGCTTCTAGTGGTCCTGGTTCACCTAGGGTAGAAAGAGTAATCACCCAAGATCTTCCTTCTGGACTTATTTCTATTGAAGAACTTGCTACTCCGGAAGAAGTAGGCATCCCTATCCCTGAAAATCAACCTGTTATTGAGCTAAGGGAGCGTGAATCAATTTTTTACAGTCCATCTAGGAGCAGTACTTGGTATCTTTCTTTGACTAATTTCTTAGAAAACCCAAGGTTAAGTTTTTCACCACCTCGCATTCCTTATCACCCAACACCTAGAGGTTATTATCCTCCCTTAAATATGTCAAGGCAGTCTTCCATGTTTACTCAATCGCCCGAATCCTTTTGTATGGCGGTCTTTCTGTTCCCTCTGGGTATCAGTCACTTTCTGGTACTTTTTCGAGAGCATCTCCTCAACCCATTGAGCAAGGGTTATTAACTGGAAGCAATGGTACTAAGCCGTTGAGCGTAGAAGATATTCTCATGATGTCAGGTTCTATTCCCAATCCTCAACCTCAAGGTGGCCAGTTACCGCCTGGGGGGCAACCTCAAGGTACCCAATTTTCATTTGGGGGTCAACCTCAAGGACAGTACGTACCTACGAGACAGTATGTTCCTCAAGGTTAACCCCAGACTCAATATGTACCCCAAGGTCAACCCTAGTATGAATTTATACCTCAAGGTCAACCCCAGTATCAGTACGTGCCTCAAGGGTATCAACCCTAAGGTCAGTACTCGAACCAAGGTTTCCAACCACCCTCCAGTCAAACGTATGTTCAAGGAACGGGAAATGTACCTTTAAATTATCAATCCTACCCTCAACCCGGTTATGGTCCTCAATATTCTCAACCTGTTATGGGTCCGTACCTAGGAATGAACATAGTGTGGGATCCATCACAAACTCAACAGGTGTTGCAGCTAAATGTACAGTTGTCATCTCAAATTGGACAACCCTTAGTTTCTGGTACACCCCAACAACCAGTCTAGTCTAACATTCAAACTTCTGTACCTTAGGTAGTTTCTCAGCCTGGGCCTAGTACGCCTCGTACTCCACCTCAAACGACTACTACAACTGCTGCAACATCTATTCAAACTACCCCACCTACTTCTTAAGTATCGACAACTCCGGTTTCTACTGTTCCTATATCTACTCCTCAGACATCTTTACCACCATCTGGATCTATGATTCAAACTTCATTTCAGATGCCTATAGTGTTATAGACATTTTTGTGCCTAACAGCATGGAGCATGAAATGTCAATAATCTGAGGGATCCAAAGTCCCTAAACATGTTGTTCTTACCCTTAGAGGAACAAGGTCTGCAAACCACAGCACTGAAAATCAGTTCTCCACCTGAAAACACTCAAAAACAGGTTATTTCTGGATCATGTCAGCTGCTCCACTGAGCATCTGCGCTGAATGTCAACTGCTCCTCCTTGTACCTGCGCTGAAGGTCAAAACTGATGAAGGCTACCTGCGCTGGGCGAGATTGGCCAAGTGGCACAGTCATTCTGCAAGGTGTCAACTGCCCAGGAAGCTTCCAAACTGACACTTGGGTCAAGGAATTCGCCTAGTGATGAGTAAGAGGGTCTTGATCTCCAAGTGGAAGCAAGATTCTCCAAGTGGACTCAAGAACTGAAGATTAACTAAAGTGGGAGAGGACACAATTCAGCTTCAGGCCAGTCTCAAGATGACTCATCCTTTCTCCAAAACCCTATATATAGATCTCTCTCATGAGGTCTAGGGAGGCTGGAATTTTGTGCAAGTAAGGAAGTGCTGATGGTTTGTGTATAGAGCTATTGGGTGTTTTGCTTGAAGGAGGTGAAGAGGAGATTTCTTTCAGCTGGGAGGTGTTGCTGGATTGGGCCCATTGTAACTCTCTCAGAACTTTACTTCTATTATCAATAAAGTATTTGAGGTTATTCTATATGCATGTGTCTTTATGATGAATAGATGATTGTATATTTGATTTATGCTAATCCTATAATCGATTATGGATGTATGCTTCTTGTAGTTTCCTTTTCTTGTGCTTTTACAGGATCTGTGTGTAGTTGGGCCGGTGAAAGGGCAAGGAGCCAGGAGCAAGCAGCAAGGAGTGAAGACTGGATCGACTATTAGCGCAAGATAACGGTTAGTAGATCATCCTTTTCTTCCCTCTCTCATCTCATAAAGAAGAAACTTTGAATAGCTTTGCATTCAGTTGTTGCTGAAGTACTATCACCTTCAGAGTGGGATAGAGACATTCTGCATTAGATACTTTTCCCCCCAACAAATTGGCGACTCCGCTGCGGATCGTATCTTGTTGGTTTTTTGTGTTTCTTGCTATTCATTTCATAAACAAAGGGAGTACCGAATCGAACTGTGTTTGAATCTATCAAATACAAAGTAGAGGGTAGCTACTCTAGCTCAGCTTATGAGCAAGTTTATGATTTGAAGAGCTGATCCACAAGGACTCTAATAAGATCTTAGTGATAGCTTTTCATCCTCCTTTACATCCCTTAGTGTGTCCTTGACTAATAGCTTCTGATTTGAGCAAAAACTGTGAATTTTTGAGCAATCTGTGACCCGGAACCAAGACGGACGAAAGTCTCGTTCTTCATTGCAGGCTGTACAAAGGAAGTCTGCATTTCAGCGCAGTTCCCAAAGGGGCTACCTGTGCTGAAGGTCAAACAGGCAGTGTTACACCTGCGCTGGACCAGTCTTGGCTTGAGCTACTGGGGTTTCCTGCTGTGTCTTGATTTGTTTTCACTCTTGTTTTTGCTGTTTGTTGCCAGTCAATGGGCCTATCTGAAACCATCTTCCTTTGTCATTATTCCGCCTCAGCTGTATAAAGAAACTGTATTTGTTCTTTTGTATTTCTTGTGTCATTTACAGTTTCCCATAACGAAAGTGAACCAGTCTTGCATTGACCTCTTAGATCTAGACCTGTGATTAAGTGTCGTTCTGATCTTAAGAGTTAGTTTATTTGTTGTTCATAGCTGATTGAGTTTGTCACTTTCATTATATGGTTTGAATTTATATATTTCTAAGTGTCGAAACAAGTGAATCGTAAGGTGTCTTTCTATTTTGGACAAACTTGTTTGCTTTCGCTTGAAATTGAATTCAAAGTTATACAACAGCTTTCTTTTTGTATTTCATCAACATTAAGAAAGAGAAAAGAAATACTTGCATTGTGCATGTGCATTATGACAGTTTGCATGTTGATTTAGGAAAGTGCATTAGTGTGTGCTCTATGATCTGTGTGAAAAGGTGTTATCTTCCTTCTCCCTCAGTAGTTAAGGTTTTCAAAGTTGAAAGATTGAAAAGCTTGCTTATCATCTTAGATTGCATTCAGGAGTGTTTCTATACATCTCGTGGTGATCCATAAAGGCAAACTGCTAAACAAGATCAACCTTAAAATAAATTGAATTTACATAACAACGCATTGAAACATAACGCAAACATCTAGAGGTCTAAGCTAGAGACGTGTTCCGGCGTCGTTAAATGTGATATCTTAGCGTTGAGTGGTTGGGTGATTCCTCCACGGTGAAGCGATAAGTATCAATACGGACTTGTGCTCCCACGTACCGTCGCGTATATATTGGGAGACCACTATAGGATCAAAGCTTTTATCCATATGAAACCGTGTCGGCCGCCCTACTGATCGCAATGCAGTGAACAAAGCATTCACGAAGATCAACCACTCGTACTGTAAAAAGTATTCTATGGTTTTGCGAAAGGTTTGGCACACCCTCTGCCTAGATCTCCAGAGTAGTTTCTTTTGGCCTTTTTCAAACTCTATAACTGAAAAATTCCAACCGAGCATTTGTCACTTCGGGCTCGTTAATACATCGAAGGAGACTAGAGTCATCTTTAGCTTTTTCTCGACTCTTAAAAAGTGAAAAAGCAAGTTGTGTCAAAGCGTCGTTATAAAATTTATTTTAAACGGAACATAATCACCTCCTATTCCCGCGTTGATCTTTAGGTTGAGAACATGGAACGCCCCAACCAAGAAACTCCACATGATGGAAATCCTGGTCCTTTCTCCTCTTGGGGAGAAGTTGGTGCGCCCCACATGGCCACATTGTCGCTTCCAGGACTAACGATTGGCCTGCCTGTTTGGCTATTCTCAACTAGTGTAGTTCAGAACACCATGGTTCCTGAGCAGTCGAGTCAACAGTTAGATGAGTCTAGAGCCTCCCACCAGCCTTCTACTTCCTCTAACCTTTCCTCCAATCCTTCATCTTCAAAAGGTGGGGCTGGCAAAAGCCAAGCTCCCACGGAGAAGAAGGAAAAGAAGAAGAAAGAAAATAAGAAGAAGGAGCCTAAGGCGACTGGGGGCAAGCAAAAGACATCTGACAAAAACCCACACACAGCACAGACCGGGCCTAAATCGCCATGTGTCATATGCAGAGGAGACCACTTCCATAGAGATTGTCCCTATATTCCCCGGATACTAAGGGACTGGTCCCTTCGATTGCACAATTCGGGAGCTTCAACCTCTGATAACCATGTTGATTGCTTACCGTCAACCAGCGAAAGTGAAGGTTCAAGACAAAGAGGGGGAGCAAGATCCCCCTGCAAACTGTGTGAAGGCGGTCACGCCATCCACCGTTGTCCCTTCTTAGATGAAGCGAAGAGAGTTTTGAAAGATCGTCCGGTTTCTCCAGTAATACTTCCTCCTGGATACAAAAAACTCGTGCCAAGTCCTTCGTTGGTTGAAAATACAGCTGGCCCGCTCAAGTGGTCAGCTGAAGCGTTAGTCATTGAAAATGAACCTACTGAATCCAGACCAGACGAAAGTCTAAAGGTCGATACGGCAGTTGACCCGGTTCTTCCTTCAGAGGTTTCATCCTCAAATGACACCGTGGTCCGTCATTGAAGATTCATCTTCAAATGACACCCTCACAGAAGAGAATAAGGATGACACCATCCAGATTCTTTTCATCAACAAATATTCTAATGAGCATCAGAGCAATGCGCCCATTCCTTTATCGTAGGAAGGAACATCGTCAGGATCGTATCCGGCTGTGTATTCGGTCCCACCACCAAGCAACCTGGTTGTGTCCTTTGATTGGAACCAACTAGGCAGACCCCGGCTACCAGCCAGTATACCATTCAGAATCATAGTCCAAATCTATAGGATGGTGATGGCTGGAACTATCATTGATGAAGGGGCATTTGTGAGTATCCTTTCCTCTGTTGCTTGGAAAGCACTGGGTTCCCCGGCGCTTTTGCCTGAGATAAGAAATCTCTCGGGCTTTGATAAAGGAACCAGTCAACCATTAGGGATCCTCCCCAATGTGCCTGTTACATTGAAAGGGAAGACCGTTAATTTGAACGTGATGGTCGTTCAGGGACCCTTGGATTATAACCTACTCCTTGGACGTGACTATATATATTGCATGGGAGCTATAGTCTCCTCACTCTTTAGAGTAATGTGTTTTCCACACGAAGGAAGGATGGTCAAGCTCGTAGACCAACTTTCATTTCCAGGATCACGCATTGCAAATAGTCAAATACCAATCCTCAATGGTCTATTCACTCAAGAAATGTCTCCACCCCCAGTCCTCCTTCCCGATGAATGCGAGTGATTCGGAAAGATGGGACTGGAACCTAGGGGGCATGCATCCTGGTCTGCTTCGGGCAGAGGAAACCTTGGGTATAAGGCAAAATTTCCACGAAAAAGTATGACTAGTCCGTACCCCGTCCGTGGATGGAAGAGGGGTTGTTCTAGAACAGGACTCTTTTGTTAAAGTTATGTGTTTGATGATTTTTAGTCATTCACCTTTGTCTAAACAGGTAGGCTACCAAGGAAAGAGATTCTATTGCGGCAGCAAATGGTAACCATCTTTGGGTAAAAGGCAAGCCTCACCCATTAAAACTAATGTTTTAGAGGATAAGTAGGGGTAGCCTCCAAAGAAAAGGATTCCTTTGCTGCAACAAGTAGTAACCATCTTTGAGTAACCTAATGATAGACATCGCCGAAGAAAGAGTTTCATTTGCGGCAGCAAATAAAACCATTTTTTGGATAACCTGAAAGAGGCAAGCCTCACCCATCAAAACGAATGTTTTGAAGGATAAGTAGGGGCAGCCTTGAAATTGTACCTTATACCTGGGGGCATGCAAACCTTTTGGAGTGTAAGCTAAGAGCGGTCATTGATCGTTTCCTAACTTACATAAAGAAAGGATGAGAAGGAGCATAGCTTTGGTAAGGCGCAAGCTCTATAAAAAATGGGATCTTTCAGGAGACATTCTCATCTTATGACTGGTATATCGAGCAGTTTTAGCATAAAGTTCATGCTCATGAAAAAATAAACGGAAGATCTGAGCAGTTTTAACGCGGTCTTCATGCTCATTAAAAAATAAATAAAAGCAGTGAGAAATGTTTCCTCCAGAGTTTAAGCTCATTTTTATCTAAAAAAAGAACCTATCCCGGTAAATAACCATTGTGATCGTAAATTTATTAGCCATAAAAGCCTTGGTTGTGTTTGCACCCGCCACCTCCATTTCATTTGGCCAATCGTTCACCTCCATATGATTGTTTACCCATTTTGAGGAACAGCTCCGAAGAGTGATTCCACTTAGCCATCCTTGTGACACTGTCGTGATTGGAAAATTCCAACCTGTACCTGGAATCTGCTGCTATCCCTATTTATCACTCGTTCCTCAAAAGAAGAGTCTTCTTTGAGCTCTTTTCATCTGACTCATAAAATATGAAAAGTTTGTCGAGTTTTGGCCTTCCAGCTCGTTAAAAGGACCGGAAGAGCTATCCCTCCTCTAGATTTTAATCTTTTTGGACCTGAGGGATTATTGCACAAAAAAGGTCGAGCGCTTGTTTTATTCGGCTCGTTAAAGTTATCGAAAATTCATCTCTTTTGTATTGTTTTATACTTTTTCGGACTTAAGGGATTAGATGATGAAAAAGGAATTTTGGAGTTAACTTTCTGTACCTTTTCAGACTCTCTAAAAATGAAAAGGACCGAGTTATCTTTGCCGCTAGACTCGTTAAAATGATTAAATAGAGACAAACTTGTCTTTAGACGAGAACGAGTTTCCCTATCGCTAGGCTCGTTAAAACATAGCGATGGGCTTGCCCGAAGGGCAGGTTATAGAACAAGCATATGTTATCCTCCTCAAGCTTGACAAAAATAAAGAGGTACTGGTCAGAAATGACTGGGGAAAAATTGGGAGAACCTCAAAGCTTTGATGGTAGCAAGTCGCTCTTGAACATGACACTTTGTCCTCCGTACCACATCGGGTTGGGTTGTTTCATTCACCGGTCTCATCACCATGGTCCTCGCCAAACCATCCGTATTTGGGGTAATGCTACCGATCCATCACATTAGTGTCGTTATATGTTCAAGAGATGTGTTCAGAAAGAGTCAACCGTGTCCCATCCACTGCCATACATTATCCTTCATCCACCCATGATCGCCACCCTGAATCATATCTCACAGATTGTTTTCACCTCCACTAAAGTCATTAGCTCCGTTCCGTGTCACTGATGTGGGATTCATTAAGACCCTCCTTTGATGGATCGCTTCTTGTCGACTTCAGCTCATTATCCAAGAAGTTGATCTAGGAACACCCCACCAGTACTTTGAAGCTTGCATGCCTCAATGGCAAGTTTCTCACTTCCGACGACAGGTATACATCAATGACCTTCGACCAGAAGATTTTGCGTGGTTTTCGACGCCAAGTCCTTTATTCACACCACGTGAATTGTACTGCAGTACCTTGAGGGTCATTGTCATTATTGGTGACTCCTCTCGCGCTTGTTAACGGTTTACATTATTGACCGGTAATCAAGCGATGTCTTTCCATGTTTGAATTCAACGCAATTCTCACATGGATCGACTTGTACTTAGAGTGAAGATCGAACGAGATTGAAGACCCCGGATCTAGTTTCATCCATCCAGGCTGCAATATATATTCAGGAAATATAAATACATTTGATATGTACATTATTACAGTAGATGATCATCCTACTCAAAGGATGATAATTTCAGCAGAGAATTATCAGTCTATCATCAGACGGTCGTCTGTTATATGTACCAAAATGAATTTATAAAGCTGAGCATGGGAATGACCGCCTCAGCTAGATCATGAAAGCAGAATGAAAAATAATGTATTGTATTGTATTTTATTGCAGGGCACCTCTCAGCCGATTGAATGAACTTCGGATCCTCCTAATAAAGCATTTCACCCGATAAACGACCTCATACTTTAGGGGGCAACTGTTATAGACATTTTTGTGCCTAATAGCATGGAGCATGAAATGTCAATAATCTGAGGGATCCAAAGTCCCTAAACATGTTGTTCTTACCCTTAGAGGAACAAGGTCTGCAAACCACAGCACTGAAAATCAGTTCTCCACCTGAAAACACTCAAAAACAGGCTATTTCTGGATCATGTCAGCTGCTCCACTGAGCATCTGCGCTGAATGTCAACTGCTCCTCCTTGTACCTGCGCTGAAGGTAAAAACTGATGAAGGCTACCTGCACTGGGCGAGATTGGCCAAGTGGCACAGTCATCTGCAAGGTGTCAACTGCCCAGGAAGCTTCCAAACTGACACTTGGGTCAAGGAATTCGCCTAGTGATGAGTAAGAGGGTCTTGATCTCCAAGTGGAAGCAAGATTCTCCAAGTGGACTCAAGAACTGAAGATTAACTAAAGTGGGAGAGGACACAAGTCAGCTTCAGGCCAGTCTCAAGATGACTCATCCTTTCTCCAAAACACTATATATAGATCTCTCTCATGAGGTCTAGGGAGGTTGGAATTTTGTGCAAGTAAGGAAGTGTTGTTGGTTTGTGTATAGAGCTATTGGGTGTTTTGCTTGAAGGAGGTGAAGAGGAGATTTCTTTTAGCTGGGAGGTGTTGCTGGATTGGGCCCATTGTGGTTGTAACTCTCTCAGAACTTTACTTCTATTATCAATAAAGTATTTGAGGTTCTTCTATATGCATGTGTCTTTATGATGAATAGATGCTTGTATATTTGATTTATGCTAATCCTATAATCGATTATGGATGTATGCTTCTTGTAGTTTCCTTTTCTTGTGCTTTTACAGGATCTGTGTGTAGCTGGGCCGGTGAAAGGGCAAGGAGCCAGGAGCAAGCAGCAAGGAGTGAAGACTGGATCAACTATTAGCGCAAGATAACGGTTAGTAGATCATCCTTTTCTTCCCTCTCTCATCTCATAAAGAAGAAACTTTGAATAGCTTTGCATTCAGTTGTTGCTGAAGTACTATCACCTTCAGAGTGGGATAGAGGCATTCTGCATTAGATACTTTTCCCCCCAACATATAGGACAACCTAGTTCAAGTACGGTTATTACAAGTCAACCACAATTTACTTATCAACCGTACCAGGGACAGTACCAATTCGGTGCTGCTGTACAACAGCCAGTCTATTAGTATGAACCGTACCCTGGGTACACTTATCAACAACCTCAACAACCCCAGTACGATCCGGTTAATCCTAGTTTTCAGGGAGGATACAATATCCCAAATGCAATTCCTATTCCTAGTTATCCTAGATATCCTCCTCCTGGGGCTGGTCTCATGACCCAGAGTTTTAGGGACCCTAATCGTCAGTTACTATTTATCGCAACTTTGGACTTACCTGACTTGTCATGCCTAATGAATGATTCCATTAATTATCTTCCGTTTTGGCCGCCAACACCGAATAAGTTGCCCAGTGACATTCCTAAGTTCGAAGGTAAATCAGGAGAGGACCCGTCGAACCATGTGATGACTTACCACCTCTGGTGTGCATCTAACTCCATTTCAGATGATTCAATCCGTCTTAGATTTTTCCAGTGCACTCTAATTGGTCTCGCGACCAAGTGGTACATTGAGTTACCGCGAGGCACTTTTTATAATTTTAGTCAATTAGCTACCTCGTTTTTAACTCATTTTCAGTTGCCAGCCCGATATGACAATGGCACAGAATTGTTAACTTCGTTAAAACAATCAACATCCACTTACATTTCAGATCATATTCATGAGTGGAGACGTCGACGACATTTAGTGAAGGTTTTTTTCTGGATCAGATCTTGGCTGAGTGGTTTGTAAAATCTTTGTTGCCAAAGATCATTGAAGATGTAGCTAAAGCCGGAGTTATTACTGAGGAGCAAGTAATTGCTCAAGCACAGTACCTTGACTTGGTCTATACTCAGTCAGGTACGTTACACGAGAAAATCCCCGATCTTCCCAAGCAAAATCAAATCGCTGCAGCTCCTTCGGGATCTCATGCCGCCGATGGTATGATTGGTACGGTTAACACTAAAAGTAAGAAGAAGTCATCCAAGAATTCTTCTCCTATCATAACCTTGCCTGATTCCCCAACAGGAGATTCTTCTGCAGAGATTTCTGCCAATATTCACGTTGTAGAGTCATCTACAACCAAATCAAAATCTGGTGGAAAGAAGAAAGGAAAGAAGAAGAATAAAATGGACAAAAATTCAAAGGAGAAACCTGAAAAATTAGAATCCAATGATGAAAAGCACAAACCTCATTATCCTTGTCTCATTTGTGACGATGAACATTTTACAAGAGACTGCCCTCATCGTGCAGAGGTTGCGAAGATTGTCAAAGGTTCCCAAACTCCTGCTGTTTTGAAGGATCCTTTTCTAGCTCAAGACAATAAGATGATAGGTTCGTCCTCGAGTGCCAATGAAGAACCCATACTGATGATGTCCCATGTTCAGATTGCGACTCGATCGCAAGATTATGGTAGTAAAAGTCCTGTTGATGGTAAAGAAGCCGAATCTTCTCATTCTAATCCATCAACCTCAGCTCCCGGTTCCGATCCACTATAGATCAAGAAGCCTAATCCAGACTTGGTAATCAAACCGCCCGCCAAGGGTATACTTCGAAAGTCAGCTTTCAATCCACATGTGAGAGCGGCTCAGAACTATAACATTGGTGAGGATTTAGCTGTTTCACCCTCAGCAATGTCGGCTTTGGAAGTGCTGCAATCATGTCCAACACAACATAAATTACTTTTGTCAACTATAGGAGCTGTTGATGTTCAAGACTCGAACCTAATAATTTTCAATCTAGAAAATAGTACACTGCATTTACCTCATCAAATGGCTTTCCAGATCCCAGTGATAGTAAAAAATAGGCCTATTCATCGGATTGTGATTGATGAGGGAGCCTCAACGTGTATTATGTCAATGCAGTGTTGGAGATCGCTTGGTTCTCCTTTGCTAAATCAATCCCCGATGATTCTAAAGGCCTTTGATGGCCGTGGGTTTCATCCTTTTGGCATTCTACAGGATTTGCCTACAGGGGTTGAAGGAAAAACCGTTAATCTAGATGTGGAGGTGGTTGATGCCCCTCTAGATTACAACCTTCTCTTGGGTCGAAGTTGGTCTTATGCTATGACAGCGGTCGTTTCATCGGTCTTTCGGGTTATAAAGTTTCCTCATAATGGAAATATCGTAACAATAGACCAGCTGGCTTACTTTTCATCCGACCCAGCCTCTTCGAAAAGTATTCAGCATGTCGGTAAAACGACTATCCCGTATAAGGATGTTGGAGTAGGACTAGTTAAAGATGCCGGTTTACTGGGAACTTTTCCTTTTCCTTCGATCAACGCATCGTCTTCATTTTCAAACATTCATATGATTACATCAGACACCATTGTTTATGATGATCCTTGGATCATTCCTTCTGAATCTGAGATAGACTGATTTGGTAATGTCATGCCTTTGAGTCCATATGAAATTGCGTATGAGACCGTGCAATTGTTTACCAACCCATTTTCAACTGAAAATGACTTCATGAATGTGGTCCGTGAGGAATCACTTTTCACATCAAGCTCAGATTTAATCACGTTTTCTGAATTTGTTCACTCTGATGAGAAAATTCGTGAAATCCTATGTGTAGATGATTTACCATGGGAAGATCTCCATCTCAGATCTTCGTCCTTACCCGAGAATGATCGTTTTGAAAATTATTTCTCATCAATTTTTACGACTGAATATGTCAAGGAACCTCAGAATCCAATGAAACATCCCGATTCAGAGTTAAATTTGGGAAACATCTCTCGAACTATTCCTATTGACATCTCGGTTAAGCCCGGAATTGTTGAGAACATTCATATATGTGCCTCGTGTACAGATGACGAAATTCAAATATATAAGGACCTATTTCAAGAATTCCGCGATGTGTTTGCCTAGTCCTATGAGGAAATGCCAGGAATTGATCCCGCGATTGTTGTTCATGAGATCAAGACTTACCCAGACGCTAAACCCGTCCAGCAAAGTTTGCGTCAGATTCACCCAAGAAAATCTATTGCAATTAAAGCCGAAGTTGAAAAATTACTCAAAGCAGGTTTCATTTATCCGATCCCGTTAACAGATTGGGTATCGAATATTGTTCCGGTTAACAAAAGGTAGGGAACAATAAGAATATGCATCGATTATAGGGACATTAATCGAGCTTGTCCAAAGGAAAATTACCCAACTCCCTATATCGATCAAATCATTTATGATTATGCCGACAGCGAAATATTCTCCTTCATGGATGGTTTTTCCAGATACAATCAAATCAATATTCTACCTGCCGATCAACCAAAAACGGCTTTCATTTGTCCATGGGGGATATTTTCTTATTGCAAGTTACCTTTTGGGCTCAGGAATGCCGGAGAAACTTTTCAAAGGGCCATGTCTTATGCGTTTCATGACATCAAGCACATTGTGCAACCGTATCTCGATGACTTGCCTGCTCATTCATTACATCAAGTTGATCACCTCGTCCATTTACGAGCAATATTTATGAGGTGTAGGAATTATCGGATTCAGTTGAACCCACACAAATGTGTCTTCTGTATAGAAACGGGTCGATTGTTGGGGTTTGTAGTTTCGAAAGTCGGAATTCACGTCGATCCCTCGAAGGTCGAAGCTATCGTCAAATTGCCTCCTCCTTCGAGTCTTCACCAACTCCAAAGTTTGCAAGGGAAAGCAAACTTTTTACGACGATTCATTCCTAACTACGCTGAGGTTACAAAGGGTTTTACCCGGTTGTTGAAACAGAATACTCCATTCTATTGGGATGAGATAGCTCAGAAATCTTTTGATGCACTCAAACATTCGTTGACCCATGCACCGTTATTGCATCCTCCAAGCTACAACCAAGATTACTTCTTGTATCTCGCCGCCTCTCATTCCACCATTGGAATGGTCTTAGTTCAGGAAGATGAATTCGGAAATGAGCATGTGATATATTACCTTAGTCGAACTTTAAATCCAACTGAGCTAAAATACTCACATGTGGAGAAATTGGCATTGGCAGTTGTTCAAGCTGTCCAACGTTTTCATCACTACATTTTACTACGTAAAACTATAGTAATTTTGGATTGCAACCCTATGATCTACATTTTGACCAAGCAATTTCTAGGGGGCAAGTACTCTAAATGGATTGTTATCCTGCAGGAGTTCGACTTGGAATTTGAGAAATCTAAGTCTAAGAAATATTTAGTCTTTGTGGAGTTAATGTGTGATTTCCTGTGTGCTGATATGGAAACTGTGGCGGAGGAGCCCATTGCAGATGAATCCTTGTTTCTAATCAGTACTTTAGATCCGTGGTATGTAGATATTATTGTGTGTGGAGCATGATTGTTCAGGGGTCTTTGTTTCAGCCGGATGTATACCCCAGGAAGTTTTGTACACCCCTCCATGCGGGGGGGACTTGTCCCCCCCGCGGGGGCTCGGGGGCTCGGGGGCAGCGCCCCCGAAGCCAAAAATAAGTGTAAAATTACCTTGTAAAAGTATAGTAATTTCTAGTCAATCTAGGCCGCTCATTAGGTGGATGATCTGACGGTAGAACTTATGTTTAGTTTAGGGTTTTTTGCCCTAGAAGGCAACCCCTCTATTTGTATGAGAGTACTGTATTTGAGGCAATGAAATAGATGTGTATTCTGTGAGCGAGAAACAGAGAGGTGAGACTATGAGAGAAAACAGAGGATATTACAGCGGATTTGTTGTAGGTTGTGTCTCTTCATTTTGCTAGATAATAGAAAGGAAGGACTGGCTGTTCGGGGTGGACGTAGCCCAAACTGGGTGAACCACCTATATCTGTGTCTCTCTTGTTTTGTGCGTTTTCTGTGTTTCTATTTCTGCAATATTTTATGTGTTACATTGCTCCGTAATATATAATTTTCTAACAAATATCATTGTTTATCTCCAGACCCAATCCTTTCAGCCAGAAATATCAAGGTCAGAACGACGGAAAATTTGATTCCAGTCCCAACAATACAGGATTATTGGAGATACTCTTTATCGCCGTGGGGCAGACTCTATTTTTCGACGTTGCTTAACTCACGAGGAAGCTGAAAGGGTTCTAAATGACTGTCACTCTGGAGCATGTGGCAGTCATATGTATGGGTATGCCACATCCCAAAAGATATTGCGCGCTAGCTACTTCTGGCCGTCTTTATTTAAAGATTGTATTACTGCGGTTCGAACATGCCACAACTGCCAAATTTTTGATCGAAAGATGCGCGCTCCACCTGCTCCTCTCCACCCTATAATTGTCGTTGGTCCTTTTTCCAAATGGGGTATCGATTTTATTACATGTAACCCTCACTCGGTCGGGGGGTATGTGTATATCATCCTTGCGGTAGATTATTTTACCAAGTGGGCCGAGGCGATGCCTACATTTGAGGCAGACAGCAAGACAACTGCAATTTTCGTGTTCAATCATATAATTTCTAGGTTTGGTGTCCCGCAAGAAATAATCACTGATCATGGGCGTCATTTTCAAAACGTTATGATGACCGAACTTACAGGCCAGCTTGGTTTGCGTCATGATAGTTCAACCCCTTATTATCCACAAGCTAATGGTCTGGTTGAATCCATCAACAAATTTTTAGTCATCATGATCCGCCAAATCATTGGGATTCATCTATCAAATTGGCATAACATGCTATTTTCAGTGCTTTGGGTGTACCGAACTTCAGTAAAAACATCAACGGGGTTCACTCCTTTCCAACTAGTCTATGGTCTGGAAGTTGTGTTACCCATTGAATGCGAAATCTCGTCATTGCAAATGGCCATCAGGTTACTTCCAGCCACTTCCAAAGAGGAAAAGCGTATTTTATACTTGGCTCAATTAGATGAGAATCGACGTGATGCTGCATTGGCAATCGAGACTCACGCAAAACGTATGAAAGCTCAATATGATCGAAATGTGACCCCTCGAAATTTTTCGAAAGGAGATCTAGTCTTAGTTTACGATCAAGCTAATGATAAATTAGGCGCGGGAAAATTTGTTCCTATGTGGCATGGTCCCTATGTTGTCAAGCGAAAGCTAGCAAAAGGGACCTATGAATTGATAGACTTTGACGGGGATTCTTTGGGTAAATCCAGAAATGGTCTTTACTTAAAGAGGTATTATGCTTAAAGAATGGGTATGGAGATTTTTAGTTAGGATAGTTTTTCTTTCTAGCTGGTGTGTTTTAGTTTAAACAATGTGCTTAGCTTAGAGAGTGTTGTTTCGTCATTATTCCTGCTTATCTTGATTTTACTCTTGATATTGCAGATGTCGATGCCTCTCCAAACATACATTGGTTTCCCTGATGGTGCTTGTCGTAATACACGAAACATTTCTTCCGCAGCTTGGGTTATCTATTCGCCCTATGACGAGTTAGTATCTATGCATCGGGTAAGCCTCGGTCAAACAACGAACAACATTGCCGAGTATAGTGCAGTGATTGAGTTATTATCTGAATCTATTTCATTTGGGATTCGGGGTTTGATAGTGAGGTTAGATTCTGAACTCGTTGTATTAGAGCTTAATAGAGTGTATGCCATTAGAAATCCAGTGTTATTAAGATTATTTTTGAGAGTGCGTCTCTTGGAATGTGAATTTGATTATATTGAATATCAGCATATTCCAAGATCTTTAAATACATTAGCAGATGCAATTGCTTCTCGAATGTTAAATAGACATTTGCAATAATCATACATGTAAATTTAAAACCATTCCATAACATGATTTACAAGATAAGCCGGTAATAGTGATATATATATATATATATATATATATATATATATATATATATATATATATATATATATATATATATATATATATATATATATATATATAGATATATATAGGAGTGTGTCAAAAAATACATCGTCCTTAATCATAGGTTGAAAAAAACCTTATGATCGGCAAAAATGATAAGTACAAAAAACAAAAATGTCATATGTGCCCAAAATAGGCGATCATCCTATCACTGGTGATGATCTCGATAAGAAACCACTGCACGAGCCACCTTGCAAAGGAACCTCCTAAAAGGTCCTGGGACCCCAATCACATAGCGCTGAAGTCGACGAGGAATGTCATCTATAGTGGTCTCCGGAATATCTCCTATCAAGCACTCGAGATGACCCTCCAACTCGGCCAAAACCTCTGTTGATTCATCTTGTGGAGTTGGCGCGACCGCAACTGGTTGTTTCCTCTCGTAAGGTCGGAGAGCGGCTGGTCGTTATGGACCCACATCTGCATTTGAAACTTTTGCTATCAGTTTTGGGACGATAGAAAAATAATAAAAAACTAAATAAGAAAAATGTTGAAAATGATTTTACCTGAGTCATCCCACTGCTCTCCTGGTGGAAGAGCCATGTTTGGGTCACCACGAAAATCTACCCCAGCATAAGGGAAGTCCTGAATAGAAAAGACCTAGTTTTCCATCCATTGGAAATACTTAGGTTTGAATTGAGTAACCTCTGTCCTCTCGTCCGGGTGACGGGCCATAACTGCGACCCATCGCATTAGTTTGGGCTCTCGAGGAAGCCCAGCTCCAACAGTAAGGTCCTGCAGGATCAACATGGGAACCCTCTCCAGGGCAAAACTCACAACCAAAGCCCCATAACCAAAGGTCTTTAGTTGTCCGTTTTTGGCCTTGGTCAGTTGGCCTTTCAGATTGGCCAACACAGCATCGCACCAGTTGAAGATGGTGCCTCGAAAGTAATCAATTGCCATACGCATCTGGGATCCGGTGGCAATATGTAATGCAGCAGCCTCGCAAAGTCTGGTGATAGTAAACGCAATCGCCATGAGTTCAGGACGGGATATGGTCTTTATGTCTATCCCTTTGTCTCTAGCCTTGCTGTTGTAGAACTCTAGCCGGAGGCTATCAACAGACTGGCCACCTGGCCTAGACCCAAACAGAATCAAGTCTTCACCTCTCTTAGGCAAACCAGTCAAGAAATATATGTCCGCCAGCTCAATTTCGAGCTGGTGGCAACCAATGAAGAAGCACTGGTCCTGTATGCTCCATCTGTCAACCAGCCACTGTAAGAAATCCACCTAAGCCCTCATGCCAGGAATGGCCCATAATTTGTACAAGCCGCATGCCCTCAAAGCATCAAGTGAAGTTTGATGGTTCCATGCGGCAGCATCCACGTCCTCATGCTCTCGTTCACGCCAATCTAGCATGATGTACTCTCTACATCAAGTATAAAGATAAATTAAAATGCTAGAAATTGTTTTGTTTGGTCCAATTTTGAGAATTTTTGGGTTAAAAACCCTTGTGGCGAGGACCACACCATCCAGGTTAGACACAGTGCATGGGACCGCACTTTGTCTACATAGAAGGTGCGGACCCCTGACTTTTTTCCAATGGATAAAAAGTCGGGGTTCGCAGGCCAGCAGTGGTACACCTGTGGGCCCCCGTGCGCGGGTTTTAAGCCTAAAAACCCTCCAAAAATGAAATGAATGACTAAAAAAAAAATTGAAATAGTTAAAAATGAAGAGTAGGATGATGTGGATTACCTGGAGAAGACGGCGTTCAATTCCGATGGTTGGATTTTCCACAATCTTCACGGGAAGTTTTCTAAACAAAAGCACTTTTTCTCACCCAAAACTCAAACGGTAAAATTGAATTGACAAAGGCCCTTTTTATAAGTTTTTTTGAGTAAATAAATTGCAAATTTGTTTATGTTTCACTTTGGAAAGGTATTTTTGCAACATTTTTATCCATTTCAAACAGGTATGAGTAATGTTTCCATTTTTATTCACGATAACGGATTATTCAGGCAAAATCTATCATTTTCGACGGAAAAACATTTAGAGTCACCTTTAAGCTCTTTTCTGACTCCTAAAACATGAAAAAATCGCCGAGTTTTTCTTTTAAACGCGTTAAAATGGAATTAAAAGACGGTCCCCTTACAGCTCTTTTCCGACTGTAAAAACATGAAAAGATTGCCGGATTTTTGTCGTTTCAAATTCGATATTGGTTATAAAATGACGTGTCGTTGATCACTTTTTTACTTTTTCGAGTTAAGGGCACTAATGACGAAAAGTGCTCCTCGGTCATTAAAGATCAAGTGGTTCTCTCAAGTATTATTTTATACTTTTTCGGGCTTGGGAGACACAAATTTACGAAAAAGGTCAACCCTGGAGTTTTCTTAAATTTTTTTAGACTCTGTAAAATTGAAAAACGCCGAGTTTCTCCTATACTGGACTCATTAAAATTTCACAGTAAAGGACCTGTTCAATTACAAACAGGAACGAACCACTCCTTCTTATGGTTCAAATTTAAACTAAGTTGGACTCATCCGAAGGATGATCTTATAATCAAGCAAATGTTATCCTCCTCAAGCTTGTCAAAAATAAAGAGGTACTTGCCAGAAATGGTGGGGGAAAAGAGAGAAAAATGAGCCTATTTGTCATACTTTGTAACCACTCTTGAACACAACACTTTTATTCACCTGGGTTGGGAAATCCTTTGCCTAACAGTTGATCAAACCACATTGAAAGTCTTCAGCCGATTTCTGGGTATTAACTTTGGGTCAATTGTCACAGAGCCATCTATCGTGTCGTTATGTGTTCAAGAGGTCACTGCCAATAAGCTATTCATCTGCAAAATATCTGTCATCCATCTTGACCATCCCTGAGTCAGTCCTTGCAACTAAATTTCTTCAACTTGATCTATGATTTCGTGTTGTGGGCTTGCCTGCGACGGATCGATTTCTATCGACTTCAGCTCATTATCTAGAAAGATGATCTAGAAATCGTCAATACCTTGGGATCTGCATGCCTCAATGGCAGGTTTCTCGCCTTTGATGACATGTTGTATCATTGACTTTCGATCAAAGGATTTCGTGACATGTTCGACATCAACACATTTATTCACATTTCATGGATTATACTGATTACTTTGAGAGCCATTGAAATCACTGGTGGTTTCTCTCACACTTGTTAACAGTTTACATCAATGACTGGTAATCAAGTGGTTTCTACCATGTTCGACATCAACACATTCATTCACATGGATAGAATCGTACTGTTTCAGGAAGTAGAAATGAAGACCCTGGATCTAGTTTCCATAATCCAGGCTACGAGGAATTTTGCATTCATTATATAATGGACTATTCATAAACAGATGGCTGCGTCCATACTGTGTCCACATGATTCTATACTTGTGATGTTTTACAAGATCATTCCTGTATCAGGGTAGTAGTTAGTTTTCTAAGTCAGTTTTGATCTGAGTATGGGAATGCCTACCTCAGCAATGATATGATCTCATATATATATATATATATATATATATATATATATATATATATATATATATATATATATATATATATATATATATATATATATATATATATATATATATATATATCTTGCATTGAATGTTTTTACAGGTTCCAACCGGGCTCTCCAAAAGATGATCCTCGAAATGATAAAGTACTTCACTCTTCCTAAATGATAAATGAAATCCTCATCTACTACAGACTTCGCACTTTATGGGGCAATCTGTTACACAAAAATATCGTCACCATGATTATTTGCAGTCAGTATGGGTCTATCATCACTTGTACTGTCCTCCTAAGCAAGTCTCAGACCTTAGCTCTTCAAGTCAAGCTTTGAAAATGAGAGAAAGACATTAAAAATCAATGAAACTCTGGTTCCACACTTTCTCTCACTGTCACGTGCGGTCTTGCACCTTCTGTTTACAAAAACCGCGGACCTGCCTACTCTGTCCCTAAAGGTGTGGGTGCGACCCTTGTGAAAGTCAAAAAGGCGCAAGTTTATTCTAAAAGAATCACTTTGGGTTAATTCTAGATGATTCTAGAAGGAATTTTGACATGGATTTGCCGCTCTTAGGTGGTTCATGCATCCCAAAAGAGAAGGAGCTAGTCCCTTGATGAGAGGAGTTATCCCTTTGAAGGAGGGCTTTATCCCTTTGAAGGAGGACCTAGTAACCTCCCTCCATTGCACTATAAATTCAGGCATTGGGCTGGTTGCTAAGGAGGTTGGAAGCTGAACATTTTTAAGGGTAAATGTTGGTGAAATTAAGACTTCCTAGTTGAGCTTAAGAGGGGAGATCACATATCTTTTGGGCTTCATTGGGAAGTGAGTGAAACTTGTCAAAGTAGAGGAGACTTCTTGCTGGACCCTAGGAGGAGCTTGTACAGCGTCAAGGCACAGGTTGTAAAGTTCTTCTTCTTTTGAATTAATACAATCAAACTCATTTTTCTCAACAAGTATCTCATGTTATTTGTTTCATGAACTCCTTGACTTTCATGTTAAATATGTTTTATGATATTGGCTTTTCAGGTGCTATTTAATTTGTTTGCTTGTTTGTGTTTGCAGATTCGCAACAAAGGAGCTCATTTGGATCAAAGGAGCGAGGGCATCCACAAACTTACATTGGACCTAAGGTAGGCCCTAAAAACACTTGTTTGCCTTTGTTTATTAAATCATATTTAGAGAAAGATAGTGTCTGATTGGTTTTCTTGTCATTAGGTCTTCTTTAGATTCTAGGAAGGTCTATCTTGCCTGCAAGATCGACTTATTCCATGTGACATGGACCCCAGAGTTAGTGCGTAGACTAGAGACATCAGAAGACAAGATCACGCGAGCTATGGACCATTGGCTTGACCAGATAATAGGGAGATTTATCACTGAGTTCGTGGTAGATATGATCGTGAGCTATAACAAAGCAGAATGATGTATTCTCAAGGTACCATGAGGTAAGTACATTAAATCATTGAATACTTGGATTAAGATGTTGTTATGTGAAAAGCGGGTTATGTGAATACATTAATGTTTGGAACGACGTGGAGCGGAAAGATCTACAAAGGTACCGAGGGATTAGGAAATAGTCCCTTAATTTCACCTTCACAAGAGAGCGAGGAAGAGCTCGCTTAGGTTTCTCCGAGAAGTGTGGTCAGTTTGATAAGGTAGCGCATTCCGCGGTTATCACCTCCACTTATGCCATCACCCGCTTCACCTACTTCACCTCCATCTTCACCCACCCCACCTCCACCAAACCCGTAGTTCAGCATGGCGAGCGCAATCAAGCTACGCGTATTTAGAGGAGTAGGGAATGAGGATCCGAATCAGTTCTGGTTCATGGTAAGTGTTACCGGGAAAAGTTTCTATTTAGAACTGCTCTATCCCACTAAGGTGTGACAGCTTCCTTAGAAACAAACAGAGAAAAACTACTTTTCTATTTCCTTTATGAACTATAGACAGAGAGGAATAGAAAGAACCAACCTGTGTCTTGCGCTAATCCTTTGATCCAATCCCTCTCTTCTTTGACAGTCTCCAACTACCTGCTCCCTTACTTGCCCAGCTTCACCAAGTACCTATAAGATCACATAAGAAGAAAACTATACAAAGACATGGATCTATATTCATAAACAACTTAGGATCAGATTTAAGTTAACCATACAAATGTAACAAGCATCAATGATACAAAAGCATGGAGGAAAAAATCAAATAGTTTTTATTGATAAACAAGAAGATCCAAGAGGAGTTACAATCGATGGTTCCTGACCCAGCATCAACCTCCTAGCAAAGAAGCCCCTCTTCACCTCCAACAAAGCATATATCACCCAATACTCTGATGTTTGTCTCAAAACCAACAACAATTCCTTACAATGTGCAAAATTCTAGACTCTGGATCTCTGGGATGAGGGATCCATATATGGATGTGTGTAAGGAGGATGAGTCAGCTTGCGATTTGATTAGTGTCTTCTCTCTGTTAATTCTTGCTTCCACTTGGAGACTGAAGGCCTCTTACTCATCCTTGGTCGAATTCAGTGAGGCTAGTGTCATAGGAGAAGATTCTGGAAGCTTCCATTTTCTTTCCACCTCGCGGAATGACACTTCCATTTTTCATTTCTCGCCCAACGCACCCTCATAGTGCATTTAGGATCATTGCAACACACCTATCCAGTGTATTTAGGTGCAATGAAACACACCTAGCTAGTGGAGCAGCTGAAATGATCCTGTTTTGACTTATTCTGAGCAGTTTCTGGTGGAGAACTTCTGGGAGAAGCTGTAATTTGTTGACCTTGTTCCTTTAGGGGTTAGAACAACACTTTTAGGGACTTAGGAGCCCTTGGTTTATGGGCATTTCATGCTTGGAGCTATAAGGCACAAAAATGTCTATAACAGTTGCCCCCTAAAGTATGAGGCCGTTAACCTTTTGGTGTCGGGTGAAATGCTTTATTATGAGGATCCGAAGTTCTTTCAATGCTGGGAGGAGACCTGTAATAAGATACAATACAATACATTATATTCATACTGTTTTTCATGATCTAGCTAAGGCGGGCATTCCCATGCTCAGCTTTTTAAATTCATTTTCATGTACATAGGACAGACAATCGTCTGATTGTAGACTGATGATTCTGATAGAGCCACCATCCTTTTGGTAGGATGATTATCTGTGTTGTAATGCAGTACATTTAATGTCTTTATTTCCCTGAATATATATCGCAGCCCGGATGGATGAAACTAGATCCAGGGTCTTCAATCTCGTCCGATCTTCACTCGAAGTACAATTCAATCCATGTGAGAAATGTTCTGAAGTTGAACATGGAAAGACATCGCTTGATTACCAGTTAATGACGTAAACTGTTAACAAGCGCGAGAGGAATCACCGATAATGATAATGATCCTCAAGGTACTGCAGTACAATTCACGTGGTGTGAATAAAGGACTTGGCGTCGAACACCACGCAAAATCTTTCGGTCGAAGGTCATTGATGTAAACCTATCGCCGGAAGTGAGAAACTTGCCATTAAGGCATGCAAGCTTCAAAGTACTGAATGGGGTGTTCCTAGACCAACTTCTTGGATAATGAGCTAATGTCGATAAGAAGTGATCCGTCAAAGGAGGGCCTTAATGAATCCCACATCAATGACACGGAACGGAGCAAATGATTTTGATGGAGGTGAAAACGATTTGATGATATACGGTTCAGGGTGGCGGTCATGAAAGAATGGAGTATAATGTATGGTAGTGGGTGGGACATAGGTGGCTTCTCTGGATGACTTCTCTTGAAAATGTCGGCGACACTGATGTGATGGATCGGTAGCATTAACCCCAAATGTGGATGGTATGGTGTGACCATGGCGATGTAACTAGTGAATGAAACAACCAAACCCGACTCGGACACGGAGTGGAAGTGTCACATTCAAGAGCGACTTGCTACCAATAAAGATTCTTTGAGTTTTCTTCCCAATTTTTCCCCAGTCATTGCTGACCAGTACCTCTTTATTTTTTTCAAGCTTGAGGAGGATAACATATGCTTGTTCTATAATTTTCCCTTCGGCAAAACCCATCACTATGTTTTAACGAGCCTAGCGATAGTGAAACTCGTTCTCGTCTAAAGACAAGTTTGTCGCTATTAATCTTTTTAACGAGTTTAACGACAAAGATAACTCGGTCCTTTTCATTTTTAGAGAGTCTGAAAAGGTACGTAAAGGTAACTCCAAAATTCCTTTTTCGTCATCTAATCCCTTAAGTCTGAAAAAGTATAAAACAATACAGAAGGGATGAATTTTCGATAGTTTTAACGAGCCGAAAAAAACAAGCGCTCGATCTTTTTGTGCAATAATCCCTCAGGTCCAAAAAGATTAAAATCTAGAGGAGGGATAACACTTCCTGTCCCTTTAACGAGCTGGAAGGCCAAGGACTCGGCAATCTGTTCATATTTTATGAGTCAGTTGAAAAGAGCTTAAAGAAGACTCGTCTTTTGAGGAACGAGTGATAAAACGGGTAGCAGCTGATTCCAGGTAATGTTTGGAATTTTCCAATCACAGCAGTGTCACAAGGATGGCTAGTGAAATCACTCTTCGCAGCTGTTCCTCAAAATGGGTAAACAATCAAGTGGAGGTGAATGATCGGCCAATGAAAAAATGGAGGTGACGGTGCAAACATGACCAAGGCTTTAATGGCTGAAGTACTACATTCATGGTGGTTATTTACCGGGGAATAGTTCATTTTTTAACGAGCTTAAACGTGGGTGGAAACATTTTCTCGGTGCGGGTTTATTTTTTAACGAGCTTGAACCTTGCGGTAACACTGCTCGATCTTCCAGTTGTATGATAATAATGTCTCATATAAAACGACAACTTTTAGAGTTTTTCCCCACATCCTTTCTTTATGCAAGTTAGGAAACGACTAATCCAAAAAACAGATAAATAATCGCTCTTTGCTTGCACTCCAAAAGGTTTGCATGCCCCCAGGTATAAAACAGAGTTTCAAGGTTACCCCTACTTATTTCTGCTAAAACATTTGTTTTACCGAGAGAGGCCTACCTCTTATAGGTTACCCAAAGATTGTTCTATTTACGGCGCAAACAAAACACTTCTTCGGCGATGCCTACTAAGATAAACAAAGGTGAGTGGCGGCGCTCGCCAACTCACATAACTTTGACAAGAGAATATTGTTCTAGAATAACCCCCTTTTCCAATCACGGATGGGGGTACAGACTAGTCATATTCTCCCGCGGAAACCTACCCTATACTCGAAGTTTTCCTACTGAAGCGGACTAGGGTGCATGCCCCCTGGGTTTCAGTCATATCCCTCCGAATTACTCACGCTCATCGAGAGGACGGACTGGAGATTGAGACATTTATTGCGTGAAAAGACCATTTAGGGATGGTATATGACTATTTGCTATGCGTGATCCAGGAAATGAAAGTTGGTCCACGAGCTTGACCACTCTTCCTTCGTGCGGAAAACACATTACTCTAAAGAGTGATGAGACAATGGCTCTCATGCAATAAATATAGTCTCGTCGAAGGAGTAGATTGTAATCTAGGGGTCCTTGAACTACCATTACGTTCATGTGAACGGTTTTCCCTCTCAATGTTATGGGCACATTGGGAAGGATCCCTAACGGTTGACTGGTTCCTTTATCAAAGCCTGTTAGAATTCTCATCTCAGGCAAAATCGATGGTGAACCAAGCACTTTCCAATAAATTGAGGAAAGGATACTCACAGAAGCCCCCTCATCTATGATGGTACTAGCCATAACCATTCTATATATTTGAACGATAATTCGGAATGGTACGCTTGCTGGTAAACGGGGTCTGCCTAGTTGATTCCAGTCGAAGGAGACAACTAGGTTTCTTGGGGGTGGGATCGAATAGACAGCCGGGTACGACTCTGATGAACTTCCTTCCTGCGGTAAAGGAACGGGTAAATTTCCCCCTTGTTCGTCGAAGTCTGTGTTTATGAAGAGAATTTGGATGGTGTCATCCTTGTTCTCTTCAGTGACTGTATCATCTGAAGATGAAACCTCTGAAGACAAGACCGGGTCAACTGCCGCCTCGACCTTTTGACTTTCGTCTGGTATGGATCCAGATGGTTTATCTTCAATGATAGGTGCTTCAGCCGACCACCTGAGCGGGTGTTGTGGGGGAAAGTATCCAACTCGGAATGACCCTAACCCACTCTAAGGGTGACAGTTCCTTAGCAACAGCTGAAAGCAAAGCTATCTAAAATTACTTCTTTATGACATGCAAGAGATAAAAGGAAGAGATCCACTTACCGATGTCTTGCGCAAATGGTCGATCCAATCTCCTCTATTTGCCGCTTGATCCCAGCTCCAAGTCTTTTCACGGGCCCAGCTACACGAGATCCTGCAAACAAGACAAAGAAAGGAAACTACAAGAAGCATGCATTCATAACTGATTCAAGGATTAGCATAAATCAAATACGCAAGTAAGACAATACATCATTGAAACACATGCGAATAGAAGAACCTCAAATGCTTTATTAATATATGGAAGTAAGGTTCAGGCGGTGATACAACCATGAAAGGTCCAATCCAGCATCACCTTCCTGACGGAGAGAAATCTCTTCTTCACCTCCCTCAAGCAATCACCCAATGCTCACAACTGTAAACCAACAGCAATTCTTTGCACCAAATTCCGCCCCCTAGATCCCATGGGATGAGATCCTTATACAGAGTTTTGGAGTGAAGATAATTCAGCTTGATGTGTGACTTGTTGTCCTCTTCAACTCCAGTTGTTCTTCAGTCCTTCACTCGGAGTTTCTACCTTCCACTTGGAGTTTTAGAACCTCTTTACTCATCATTAGGCGAATCTTCTGATCCAAGTGTCATTTTGGAAGCTTCTTGGGCACTGGCACATTGAGAAAAGATTCCTCCACATGTCAAAGTACGCCCAGCGCAGGTAGCCTTTGTTGCACTTGCTATGCAGTGCAGGTACACCATAGAGCTTTTGACATTCAACGCAGATGCTTAGTGGAGCAGCTGCTTTGATCCAAAATTGACCTGTTTTTGAGTGTTTTTCAGTGGAGAACTGATTTGCAGTGCTGTGGTTTGCTGACCTTGTTCCTCTAAGGGTAAGAACAACATGTTTAGGGACTTTGGATCCCTTAGATTATTGACATTTCATGCTCTATGTTGTAAGGCACAAAAATGTCTATAACAGTTGCCCCCTAAAGTATGAGGTCGTTTATCGGGTGAAATGCCTTATTAGGAGGATCCGAAGTTCATTCAATCGTCGGGAGGTGACCTGTAACAAAATACAATACAATACATTATCTTTTCATACTTTCTTTTCATGATCTAGCTGATGCGGGCATTTCCCATGCTCAGCTTTATAAATACATTTGCTGTACATAAACAGACGATCGTCTGATAATAGACTGATAATTCTCTGCTTTTAATTATCATCCTTTTAGTAGGATGATCATCTGCTGCACATGTCTATGTTTTTATCTCCTGAATATATATCACATCCTGGATGGATGAAACTAGATCCGGGGTCTTCAAACTTGTCCGATCTTCACTCTAGTACAAGTTGATCCATGTGAGAATTTCTTGAAGTCGAACATGGAAAGACATCGCTTGATTACCAGTCAATAATGTAAACTGTTAACAAGCGCGAGAGGAATCACCGATAATGATGATGACCCTCAAGGTACTGCAGCACAATTCACGTGGTGTGAATATAGGATCTGACGTCGAACACCACGCAAAGTCTCCTGGTCGAAGGTCATTAATGTATACCTATCGCCGGGAGTGAGAAACTTGCCATTGAGGCATGCAAGCTTCAAAGTACTGAGGGGGTGTTCCTAGACCAAATTCTTGGATAATGAGCTGATGTCGACAAGAAGTGATCCGTCAAAGGAGGGCCTTAATGAATCCCACATCAGTGACACGGAACGGAGCTAGTGATGATGGTGAAAACGATCTGTGAAATATGATTCAGGGTGGCGGTCATGGAAGGATGAAAGATGATGTACGGTAGTGGATGGGACCCGGTTGACACTTTCTGAATGACATCTTTTGAACATATAACGACACTGATGTGATGGATCGGTAGCATTACCCCATGTATGGATGGTATGGTGAGACCATGGTGAAGGGACCGAGGAATGATAATAACCCAACCCGATATTTACGGAGGCAAAAGTGTCATGTTCAAGAGTGACTTGCTACCATTAAGCTTTGAGGTTTTCCCAATTTTTCCCCAGTCATTTCTGACCAGTACCTCTTTATTTTTGTCAAGCTTGAGGAGGATAACATATGCTTGTTCTATAACCTGCCCTTCGGGCAAGCCCATCGCTATGTTTTAACGAGCCTAACAATAGGGAAACTCGTTCTCGTCTAAAGACAAGTTTGTCGCTATCTAATATTTTTAACGAGCCCAGCGACAAAGACAACTCGGTCCTTTTCATTTTTAGAGAGTCTGAAAAGTGTACATAAAGTGGACTCCAGGGGTCCTTTTTCGTCATCTAATCCCTTAAGTCCGAAAAAGTATAAAACAATACAGAAGGGATGAATGTTCGATATCTTTATCGAGCCAAACTAGACAAGCTCTCGATCTTTTTATGCAATAATCCCTCATGTCCAAAAAGATTAAAATCTAGAGGAGGGATAGCTCTTCCGGTCCTTTTAATGAGCTGGAAGGCCAAAACTCGGCAAACTTTTCATTTTTTACGAGTCAGTGAAAAGAGCTCAAAGAAGACTCGTATTTTGAGGAACGAGTGATAAACAGGGATAGCAGCAGATTCCAGGTACAGGTTGGAATTTTCCAATCACGACAGTATTACAAGGATGGCTAGGTGGGATCACTCTTCGCAGCTGTTCCTCAAAATAGGTAAACAATCAAGTGGATGTGAATGATCGGCCAAATGAAAAGTGGAGGTGACGGTGCACAAACACGACCAAGGCTTTTATGGCTGATGAATTTACGGTCTCAAATGGTTATTTACCGGTTCATTTTTTTTGAATGAGCTTGAACTCTGGGGGAAGCTTGCTCACATGCTTATGTTTATTTTTTAACGAGCATGAATTTCCACATTAAAACTGCTTGGATCTTGCGTTTATTTTTTAATGAGCATGAACTTTGCCAAAACTGCTCGTTTGATAAGGTCAAATTCATATTTTACCATGACTAGTTTTTCTTTTCCAGAGATAGTACTGTTTTCATCAATTGCTGCAACAAACGTGTTAGAAACGGATAACATGAAGTAAAAATACTAATATTTCACTTTGAACTACGTAAAAAGCAATTTAAAAGATGTTTTTACCTCTCATTTTACCATTTCATGTGCATTTGGTTTGTTGGAGCTTTGGAGGTGCCTCTTCCCCTCGATTTTTCACCAGCTAATTTTGGGAGATTCTGTGGACGATTTTCAGTGCCGTTTCCACCAGGTAGGAGCTAAACCCTAGCTCTATCTTTTCATGGTCTTATTTCTCAGTTTTATGTTTGTTTTCCTGCCCCCATGAGCCCCTGGGGTTTCTCTAGGGTGCTCTGCCATCAGCGCAGGTGCCCTATATCGAAACCTGCGTTGGGGGTTCTCATTTCCAAAGGCAGTTTGTCTCCCAATGCAGGTGAGACCCTTCCCCACCTGCGTTGGGCGCAGAAAACTTTTTGGTTGCATATTTCTTCATGAGAATTTTGCCATTTTCTTTACTGAGTCAGGGATCTTACTCCTCCTCTTGTTTGTTTTGCAAAGTTTATTGGAGCAGAATGACTCTCACGTGGCGAGAACGAGAGCATGAAGAGGAGGACATGATTGCCCTCCATGATCCTGTTACCGTGAGCGCGTTGCGGAACTGTGGCTTGCTAAAATTCTTCCGTATATCTAGCATGAGGGCACAGATACGTTTACTGCAGTACCTGCTTGATGCTTGGGATCCTGTTAACCAAGTGTTCCAGATTAGGGGCAGGTCCATCCCTTTGACCATAGTGGACATTTACTTCTTGACTGGGTTGTCAAGGCGGGGTGCCCCCATTTCCTTGTCCAGTTCGGCCCGAGGGAGCGATTCCGTGAAAGATTATATCCATCAGTATTGTAGGGAGGGATCCCAGCCGAGCAGAGACGGCAAGGTTTCTATCCGTGATGTCACTGACAGGTCCCTCAGGTCTATTCTGTACACGATTTGTAGGATGGCCGGCAGTGCATCCCCTCATGTTGCCAACAGGTCATATGTGCAGCACGCCCTGGAGTGTCTTCAGCCGAAAGTTTTTAACTGGTGTGATGCAGTACTGGTTCAGATGAAAAACCAGTTGACCAAAGTAAAGGACAGGAGACTGAAGAATTTTGGCTTTGGTTCAGTTTTGACTGCCTTCGCTCTGGAGAAGATACCCCTGATGCAACCTCAGTACATTGTCCTCGACTTGCCATCTCCTACTGAGCCACGCATGCAGAGGTGGGTCGACCACATGGCTAGACATGCAGGTCAATCTCAGATTACTTTTACTGATGCCTTCTTTAGGTGGTTCGAGCGGCAGGATATGGCTTTTTCCGAGTATCCATATATTGGCATGGATTTCCGAGGTGATCTGGATTTGGTACTACCGGATGGCGAGCAGTGGGGTGATCTTGGTAAATATTTTGACCTTATCACTATTTACTGTTTTTTATTTATAATGTCCTTGTGCTTTACTCTATCAAGACTCTAATCAAACTCATGTGTGCATGCAGATGTGGGCCCCGTCTGTCCAGCAGTTCGTCCGAGAGTTCCGGCCGCTGCCCCAGCAGGGGAGGCTCCAGGGAGAGCTATTCTCCGTGACCTTGACTTGGCCGAGACTCTTGCAGCTGTGCAGGAACAGGTCAAGGGTCTTACCTTTGGGATTCCGGATGTACGGATTGACGAGTTGCCTCTGCGATTGCAGCGACATACTGCTGGTGTTCCTAGACGATGGTCTCGTCTTCTGCGCATGATCGCACAGGCCATGGCATGCTATCATGAGCACCACTAGGCTAGGGTGCCCCCCAGCCATTTTTGAGTTTTGGGGTCGTATGACCGATTTTGTCTTGGTTACAGAACATTATATGTAAACCGTAAACAGTTATATATATTTTTGATTTTCGGGGTTTATTCCAGTTTTTATGTGATCCATGTATGAAACATCGATGATGCTTCTCTTTTTATCACATTTGCAAATGTCTATCTAACACATAGTTTGCTAATGAGTCGGTTAATGTGTTTAAGTTTCTGGAAATGTGTTGATATTGGATAAAATCAAACTGTCTTTCCAAGATTTTAACTCTTAGGAACTTGCGATAAATAGCTGGATTTCGGACAGAGTAGGTACCTTTGAGCTGTAGTACCATGAGCTGTGAGTCTAGCCTGACGACTAGCCGGCGTATGCCATGGGTGATGGCATCAGAGAGGAGCTCTATCAACGCGCTATACTCAGCGATATTATTTGTTGATTGACCAATACATACCCCCCTGAAACTCATTAACTCGCCGCTTGGGTTAAAAATGGCCCATGCTGTTGAGGATAGGTTCCTCGAACTACGAATCACTCCGTCAGCATATCCAACCCATGGTTCCAATGGATTTGACATCTGCAATAAGTGTAAAAAGCGGATTACTTAAACCGGAACAAACGCTTTAGCGAAAAAAAAAATGTAACAAAAGCATACAGGTTACTATTAGGCATAGTAACGCTTAAGGTACAACCCGTTGCGGGGTTGCGCCAGTGGAATTCCGTCATAATCTACCAACTCGTAGGCACCTTTTGCTAACACACTTTTAACAATATAAGGGCCCATCCATAAGGACTTGAATTTCCCAGCTCCCAATTTATCGGATTCTTGGTCATAAAGCAAGACCAAATCACCTTCCGAGAAGACACGGGGTTTGACATTTTTGTCGAACTGCGTTTTGACTCGTTTCTTATGGGCTTCGTTGGCCAAGGTGGCATCACGACGGGTTTCATCCAACTGGATTAACTCCAAGAAATGAGCTTCTTCTTCTGAGGTCCCGGGGAGGAGATCAATTGCGAGTTTAAGGGACGAAATTTCACACTGGATTGGTAGGATCGCCTCCAGGCCATACACCAGTTGAAACGGTGTGAACCCAGTGGCATTCCTTACTGATGTTCGGTAGGCCCACAAAGTCGAGTATAGGATCAAATGCCATCTTCTTTTGTGAACCCCCACCATCCTTTGCAGCATGCGCTTCAGGACTTTGTTGATCGCTTCAACTTGTCCGTTAGCTTGCGGATAGTATGGAGTAGAGTTGTCGTGAGACAATCCTAGTTTGGCAGTTAATTCAACCATCATGTGATTGCGAAAATGCGATCCATGATCTGTTACTATGGCCTGTGGCACGCCGAACCTGGTGACTACATGATTAAAAAAGAATAGGGCTACTGTTTCACCAGTGTTATCCAATGTAGGCATCGCCTCGGCCCATTTGGTAAAATAGTCAACTGCGACTATAATATACCCATGCCCCCCGGTCGAGGTGGGGTTACATTGCATGAAATCGATGCCCCACTTGGCAAAAGGCCCCACAGCTATTATTGGTTGTAAAGGAGCGGGGGGTCTTCTGGTTTTGCTATCAAAAATCTGACATGCATGGCAACTTCTAACTGCGGTTATGCAATCTTTGAACATGGTTGGCCAGAAGTATCCTGCTCGTAAGATTCTTTGTGCTGTAGCATATCCAGATTGATGCCCCCCACAGGTACCTGAATGACATTCATTTAGGGCTTTTTCGGCCTCCTCGTGGATTAGACACCTCCTCAGGACCGTATCGACACCACGACGGTAAAGCGTATCACCGACGATCATGTAGTCTTTTGATTGGTATCGAATGCGTTTTTGTTCTGAGTGAGAGGTGTCTGGCCAAAACTTTTGGGTTTGGAGATAAACTATTATATCTCCATACCGCTCATTACTTGCTGATATCAGAAACAAACTTTCGTCCACGATCGATTCTTTGGACGTTTCATCGCTGTACGATGACGGGAGATCGCATAATAATTCTGCGAAAACTAAAGCTTTCTTTGATTTGGATTTCACAAATTCCAGATCAAACTCTTGAAGGATAGCTATCCACTTTGAATATTTGCCCCCAAGCAACTGTCGCGACAGTATATAAGTCATGGGGTTGCAATCTGACAATACGGTGGTCTTCCTGAAGAGGACATAATGCCGAAATCTTTGTATCGCTTGAATAGCAGCAAGTGCTAGCTTTTCAACATGAGAATATTTACTTTCTGTGTCATTTAAGTTTTTACTCAAATAATATATAGGGTGTTCAATTCCGTCGACTTCTTGAACTAAAACCATTGCAATGGTCGTATCTGCTGCAGCCAGATACAGGTTAAAGTCTCTTTGATAGTCTGGGGCATACATTAATGATGCTTTTACTAGCGCTTCTTTCAGAGCATCAAAGGAAGCTTGCGCAACCTGGTCCCAGACCAAAGGTACATCCTTTTTCAAGAGACGGGTATAACCTTTAGCAAGTTCTGCGTAATTCGGAATGAACCTCCTCAGAAAGTTTGCTTTCCCTTGGAGTTTCTGAATCTGAAGCAAGTTCGAAGGTGGAGGCAAATTAAGGATTGCCTGCACCTTGCAAGGGTCGAGACGAATCCCATCCTTGGAGACTATAAAGCCAAGTAAACGACTAGAACCGACGCAAAACACACATTTGTGCGGATTGAGTCTTATCTTGTAGTGTCGGCAACGTAGAAATATCGCTCTTAAATGATGCGGATGATCAGTCCGCTTTTGCGAATGAGCCGGAAGATCGTCGAGATAAGGTTGAATGATGTTTTTGATGTCATGGAAAGCATAATTCATTGCTCTCTGAAATGTCGCCCCTGCGTTCTTTAAACCAAAGGGTAATTTTCGATAAGCGAATGTGCCCCACGGACAAATAAATGCAGTCTTTGACTGGTCCTGTGGGCGGATATTAATTTGATTATACCCGGAAAATCCGTCCATAAACGAAAAGATTTCACATCCGGCGCATTCATCAATTATCTGGTCGATGAAGGGTGTAGGGTAGTTGTCCTTTGGACAAGCTTGATTTACATCCCTATAATCGACACACACTCGTATTGTTCCTTGTTTTTTCATAATAGGGACAATATTCGATACCCAATCGGTTAGAGGAACCGGGTAGACGAAACCAGCATGGAGGAGTTTTTCAACTTCTGCCTTAATGGCAGCGGCTTTCTTGGGGTGTCCCTGCCGAAGCCGTTGTCTTACTGGTTTGACATCAGGATACATCTTAATTTCATGTTCAACGATACTCGAGTCAATGCCTGGCATTTCATCATATGACCAAGCAAAGACATCTCTAAATTTGCGGAAAAGAGCTTTATATATTTCTTGTTCTGAAGGGGAACAACCTTTGCCGACATAAATATTCTCTACAATGTCTGTTTTGGTCGAGATATTTATGGCTATAGTTTCTTCTATATTGGATAGGTTTCTCTCGGAGTCCACCGTATTTACAGTATTCGTTAGGAACTCAAATACTGAAGGGTGATACAGGTCCCCTTGAGTATCTTCCTTAGGAAGGGAACGATGGTGGTTATCATCCCATGGCGCCCCTTCAACCCACATTGATTGCAGGATTCCTTCGTCACTTGCATGCACTCGTGACCTGAAGGATCCAAAGGGGTACCACATTCTCCTGACCTATCTACCCAAACGCTTGACGAGCATTGATTTGGGCTAGCCTGCCATGCCTGAAACATTGATTGCTACAATATTTCGATTGGGCTCGGGTGCAACACCATTGCCCGATCCATGACGACTTTGTCTTTTGCGACCTTCGTGGAAGATATCATGTTGCAGGTAGCCACCAATGGTACATTTCCTATGTACATATGATTTGGTAGCGAGAAATTCCCCATCATCGTGGGGTCTTTCAACAGGCCTACTCCTATATCTTGAATTGAATGGTCGCTCTCATGGATCATGGGAATGCTTCCCGTAACTTGTGAACCATTAAGGAGGAATTTCTGTTGGTCGACGACCGTAATCCCTCCTTCAAACGGGAAAGCGATCTTCCTAAAATAAGTCGACACGACAGCTGCCATTGCATAAATCCATGGTCTTACCAGTAGGATGTTGTAATCCAGATTTCCGTCTATGACTTCAACATCAATCTCTACTGTTTTTCCACCTAGTTCAACTTTCAAGTTACTTAGAATACCGTAAGGGGTATATGTCCTACCATCGAAAGCTTTTAGTGTTGTCGAATATCTCGACAAGGTTGGTGACCCTAGCGTTTTCCAGCAGCTCATTTACATAATACATGTCGATGCCCCCTCGTCAATAATTGTTCTGTGAACAGTTTTGTTGAGGGCCTTCACTTGAATAAGGAAAGCTAGTTGAGCTGGTAACTGAGGGTCATACCCTTTGTGATCAAAGGACACAAGATTGGAATCCTTAGGATCAACCCCCCTATTGCCGATAACAATGCCTGCCTTTGGGATGGACAATTTTGTAGTACTTCTAGAGTCGACATAGCGGATGGCGATTGAGCCAAATCTTCTACTATGTTATAATGCTGCGCCGCTCTGGCACGAGGATTAAACGTTGACTTGTGTACTACACCCTTAGGTGGTTTTATCGTTAATTCTGGCATTATGGGTGGGACAACTTCTGTCGAAGTTGTTGTCGAACTACTAGGTTGATCTTTACCTTTTTTGTTTGACAGTTGCGGATTCCCATAATCTTTGTTCCTTGTCGAAATCAAAGCATCATTTTGCTGCTTAGAGATCGACAACATTAGCACTTGCGACGGGGAAGAATTTCCACTATCAACCATATTTTGACCTGGATTGGGAAATGGATCAGTCAGCACAGCTGGGTTCTTTGGACTTTTAAAGAATCTCTTGAGTTCAGCTTTGTACGGACACTCTGATGTCTTTTGATCTTCGTCACATATCATACAGGGCCATTTCTTTTTCCCTTTCTCAGGAGATTTCGAAGAAGTTTTTTCAGGTGACAGATCATCCTGTTGCTTCTTCTTCCCTTTGTTTTGCTTCTTCTTGCTTCCTGGTTGATTGGTTTCTTTGCCTTTATCTGCTGATATGGCATTTACTTCCGAAGCAAGAATCTCTTCATGGGCATTTCGATCTGAAGTCTTACGGGCTTTCTGAGGTGAAGCCTTTTTCGACTTCGCGCTTACATTGCCAATCACGCCATCTCCGGCATGAGAGTCAATATTCGATTTAGGGGGTGGAGGAATTGAAAATTCAGGTCTAGGGGCGTCAGGTATTTTGTCGTAGAGCGTGCGAGGCTGAGTATATACTAAGTCTAAATATTGAGCACGAGCGATGACTTGCTCCTCTGTTACGACTCCCCCCTTGGCCACATCTTCCGTGATAGCCGGAAGTAATGACTTTATAAACCATTCGGCTAATAGCTGATCAGGAACGTATGTTTTCACCATCCTTTGACCGCGATGCCACTCATGTATATGATCAGATATGTGAGTAGTTGTCGTCTGTTTGAAGTTGGTCAGTATCTCGGTTCCTGTTTCATACCTGATAGGTAATTGACAATGGGTTAAGAAAGTCGTGGCTAAGGAGCTGAAATTGTCGAAAGAGGCTCTTGGCAATTCTATATACCATTTAGCCGCCGGACCTATCAATGTCCTCTGGAAGAGGCGAAGTCTTATCGAATCATCGTTCAGAGTGTTCGATGAACACCATAGATGAAAGGTCATGACGTGATTCGGCGGGTCTTCACCTGGATTTCCATTGAATTTAGGAATGTCGGAGGGAAGTTTGTGAGGAATCGCCGGCCACCAAGGGGCGTAGGCAATCGGATCGTTTGTCAACCGATGTAAATCGGGTAACTCCAAAGTCGCCAGGAATGGCAGCTGTTGACTCAGGTTAGGTGAAGCGTACCCAGGATACGATGGAATCGCCTGAGCAGTTGGTCTTTGCATACCAGCATAATGTAATTGATGTTGATATGATTGATACAGTTGATGGACTACTCCACCATAGAGTGGTTGGTTTTGACCGTATTGTAGGTACGGTTGTCCATTGTTCGCAAAAATTTGCTGCTCGGTACCTTGGTACACTTGCTGGAACTGCGGTTGTTGATACTGCACCAACCATGGTTGTGATACCATTGGCTGTTGTGCGATGCTTACCACTGGGCCAAGATGAGCGGTAAGGGTACCCGTTTGTGCTTGTGTCGCCCCGCCAGTCGGTGATTGTGGTTGGGTTGCAGGGTCAAAGGGTTGTTGCATTACAACCTGAGAAAACTGAGGTTGACATGCAACAGGTATCGTTTGAACTTGCGACACAGTCACAATTGCTGGTGTCGTCGGGATGTTCGTCACAGGTATCTGTTGTTGCATAGAATACACAACTCTTGGTTGCTGGGGTAGCATAGGTATCCAACCACTTGTAGTTATTCCAGTATAACCTAAGTATGGTTGTGAGCTCCCGTATGGGTAACCTCCCAGAGGGGGTAATGAAAAAGCATATTGCCCCCCATACGGTGGTGGTCCGGAACCAAGAGGATTTATTACACCTTGAGGACTGGATTGCCCAAACTGATTTCCGAAAGGATCAATCTGTTGAGTTCCAACATAGGAGTTACCGGGTATTATCCCGGGAGAACAAACAGGAACAGACCATACTGTCGTCATGGCCCTCGAAGGGACCCCCTCCAGCTGTTGAGAGTTAGGGACAGATGGCATGCCGACGAACATTGTCGGAATGACTGTAGGGAGTTCTGCTGTCGCTGTGTCATTTGGCACAGTCTTAGATGTTGACGGTTGTTCAGACATTTTGAGTCTATCCAAGAGATTGCCTAGTGATTCTTCAGGAACTTCTCTGGGTGATAGGCTAGCTTCTGATGCAGTAGGAAGTAGAGTGATCCCTGCTCCAAAATGTGTTGGAGTAGTTGCTTACGGATCTTCTACAATTTCTTCTATTGCGATCAGACCGGGTGGAAGAGGAAGACCGTCAGGTCCGTAGAATATTTCTGGTGCCGAAGAAGGGGTCGTTTCGACAGCGACAGTTGTTTGAGGAGTAAGACTCTCTGAACCGATCACTGATGGAACTAATTCAGTAACACAAGTATTTGCTCTCAGAATAGGATCAGTGTTACTGTCCTTCTGGGGCTGTTGAACTTCTTCAATAGGGGCAGGGTTTCCAGAAATGTTTGGAGTAACCGGAACCTCAGATGTCGTCGGAACACTTGTTCTAACTTTGACAGGAGATTTGGAACCAGTTGAACGAGATCGCTTTGCCCGGGTTGTTTTCGATTCCGGAGACAAAGACGGTTGACTCGTACGCCTCCGCAAACGACGGTTCATCGATTGACTTTCTTCCACGGTTGCGGATTACTTGATCAACCAAAAATGCACAGGGTAAAATGTGTTTTCGAATTGAATTAATTTTAGACGCTTTTTAAGACACAACTTGCTTTTTCACTTTTTAAGAGTCGAGAAAAAGCTAAAGATGACTCTAGTCTCCTTCGATGTATTAACGAGCCTGAAGTGACAAATGCTCGGATGGACTTTTTCAGTTATAGAGTTTGAAAAAGGCCAAAAGAAACTACTCTGGAGTTCTAGGCAAAGGGTGTGCCAAACCTTTCGCGAAACCACAGAATACGTTTTACGGTACGAGTGGTCGATCTTCGTGAATGCTGTGTTCACTGCATCGCGATCAGTAGGGTGGCCGACACGGCTTCCTATGGATAAAGGCTTTGTTCCTATAGGGGTCCCCCAATATACGCGACGGTACGCGGGGGCACAAGTCCGTATTAGTGCTATCGTCCCTCAGGAGGAATCACCCACCTTCGTAGAGATCGACAGTCACTATGTTTAACGACGCCGGTTCACGTCTCTACCTAGACCTCTACTGTGTTTCGTTATGTTTCAAAGCATTGTTAGATAAATTCAGTTCTTTTTAGGTTGATCTTGCTTAGCAGTTTGCCTTTATGGATCACCACGTGATGTATGATACAACTCCTAAATGCAGTCTAAGAATGATAAGCAAGCTTTTTTCAATTCTTTCAACTTATGAAAACCTTAACTACTGAAGGAAAAGAAAGACATCATCTTTTCAAACATATCATAGAGCACACACTGATGCACTTTTCCTAAATCGACATGCAAACTGTCAAAATGCACATGCACAATGCAAGTATTTCTTTTCTTCTTCCTTAATGTTGATGTATTACAAAAAGAAAGCTGTTGTATAATTTCGAATTCAATTTCAAGCGAAAGCAAACAAGTTTTTGTCCAATAATCAAAAGAACACCTTAAGATTCACTCGTTTCAACACAAGAAATACTGAAATTCGAACCATATAACGAAAGCAAATGCTCAAGCAGCTATGAACAACAATAAACTAGCTCTTAGAATCACAACGACACTTTCTCATAGGTCTAGATCGAAGAGGTCATAGCAAGACTAGTTCACTTTCGCTATGGGAAACTGTGAATGACAGCAAGAAATACAATAAGAACAATCAGGGTTTCTTCATTCAACTGAGGCGGAATGAAGGCAAAGAAAGGTAGTTTCAGCTGGGTATACAGGTTGACAACAGGCTGCAAAAAACAATACTGAAAACTGGGCAACAGACAGTGGGGAATCCCAGTTGCACAAGGCAAAACTGGATCAGCGCAGGTGCTGCACTGTCAATCTGAGATGCAGCGCAGGTAGCCCCTTTGGGACCTACGTTGCAGCGCAGGTAGCCTTTGCTGCAGCTGCACTGAAGAGACAACTCTCGTCTCTCTCAGATTCCGGGTCACAGTTTGCTCAAAAATCAATGGTTTTTGGCCAAATCAGAGGCTGTCAGTCAAGTATACACTAGAGGATGATTAAAGGAAGATGAACACTATCACAAAGAGCTAAAAAGAGTCCTTGTGGATCAGCTCTTCAAATCATAAACATGCCCAGCACTGGGCTAGAGTAGCTGCCCTCTACTTTGCATTCGAAGGACTCGAATGCAGTTCGATTCGGTACTCCCTTTGTTTAAGAAATGAATAGCAAGAAACACAAGCTACCAACAAGACACGATCCCCAGCGGAGTCGCCAGTCTGTTGTGGGGGAAAGTATCCAACTCGGAATGACCCTAACCCACTCTAAGGGTGACAGTTCCTTAGCAACAGCTGAAAGCAAAGCTATCTAAAGTTACTTCTTTATGACATGCAAGAGATAAAAGGAAGAGATCCACTTATCGATGTCTTGCGCAAATGGTCGATCCAATCTCCTCTATTTGCCGCTTGCTCCCAGCTCCAAGTCTTTTCACGGGCCCAGCTACACGAGATCCTGCAAACAAGACAAAGAAAGGAAACTACAAGAAGCATGCATTCATAACTGATTCAAGGATTAGCATAAATCAAATACACAAGTAAGACAATACATCATTGAAACACATGCGAATAGAAGAACCTCAAATGCTTTATTAATATATGGAAGTAAGGTTCAGGCGGTGATACAACCATGAAAGGTCCAATCCAGCATCACCTTCCCGACGGAGAGAAATCTCTTCTTCACCTCCCTCAAGCAATCACCCAATGCTCACAACTGTAAACCAACAGCAATTCTTTGCACCAAATTCTGCCCCCTAGATCCCATGGGATGAGATCCTTATATAGAGTTTTGGAGTGAAGATAAGTCAGCTTGATGTGTGACTTGTTGTCCTCTTCAACTCCAGTTGTTCTTCAGTCCTTCACTCGGAGTTTCTACCTTCCACTTGGAGTTTTAGAACCTCTTTACTCATCATTAGGCGAATCTTCTGATCCAAGTGTCATTTTGGAAGCTTCCTGGGCACTGGCACATTGAGAAAAGATTCCTCCACATGTCAAAGTACGCCTAGCGCAGGTAGCCTTTGTTGCACTTGCTATGCAGCGCAGGTACACCATAGAGCTTTTGACATTCAGCGCAGATGCTTAGTGGAGCAGCTGCTTTGATCCAAAATTGACCTATTTTTGAGTGTTTTTCAATGGAGAACTGATTTGCAGTGCTCTGGTTTGCTGACCTTGTTCCTCTAAGGGTAAGAACAACATGTTTAGGGACTTTGGATCCCTTAGATTATTGACATTTCATGCTCTATGCTGTAAGGCACAAAAATGTCTATAACAACGGGCCAGCCGGATTTTCAACTAGTGACGGACTCGGCAAGAGTTTTTTATATCCAGGAGGAAGTCTTAACGGTGAAACCAGACGATCATCCAAAACTCTTTTAGCTTCATCTAAGAAGGGACAACGGTGGATGGCATGATCGCCTTCACACAGTTTACAAGGAAACCTACATTTGCCTTTTTGTCCTGGGGCTTCACTTTCACTAGTTGACGGTGTGCTTTCAACATGATCATTAGAGGTTGACGACACCGGGTTGTGCAAATGAGGAGACGAGTCCCTTAATATCCGAGGGATGCAAGGACAATCTCTGTGAAAGTGGTCTCCTTTGCAAATGACACATGGTGATTTAGGCTTGGTCGGTGCAGTGTGTGGATTTTCATTAGATGACACTCATTTTCCTGCATTCGCCTTTGGCTCCTTCTTCTTATTCTCTTTCTTCTTATTTTCCTTCTTCTCCTTAGGAACTTGACTTTTGGCTTTACCAGCCCCATCAAGCGAAGAGGAAGGAGGAGAGGAAGAATTAGAGGAAGTAGAAGGTTGGTGGGAAACTCTGGACTCGTCTAATTGCTGATTCGATTGTTCAGGAATAGTGGTGTTCTGAACGACAGAGGTTGAGAAGAGCCATAAAGGCAAACCAATTGTTAGTCCTGGAAGCGACAATGTGGCCATATGGGTCACACCAACATCTCCCCAAGAGGAGAAGGGATTAGGATTTCCTCCAAGGGGAATTCCTTGGTTGGTAGACTCCATTTTCTCAACCCAAGATCAACGTAGGAAAGGGTAATGAATATTCCGTTTAAAATAAATTTTTATACGCTTTGACATAACTTGTTTTTTCAGTTTTTAAGAGTCGAGAAAAAACAAAAGATGACTCTAGTCTCCTTTGATTTTTAATGAGCCTGAAGTGACAAGTGCTCAGATGGACCTTTTCCGTTAAGGAGTCTGAAAAGGAATGAAAGGGACTGCTCTGGAGATCTAGGTAGAGGGAGTACCACACCAATCGCAATACTGCAGAATACTTTTTACGGTACGACAGTCAATCTTCCTGAATGCTGTGTTCAGTGCATTGCGATCAATAGGGCGGCAGACACGGCTTCCTATGGATAAAGGATTTAAGCCTATAGGGGTCTCCCAAAATATACTCGACGGTACGTGGGAGCACAAGTCCGTACTGGCACTTATTGTCTCAAAGTGGAGGAATCACCCAACCATCAATGAGGACAACAATTACCAGGTTTTACGACGCCGGAATACGTCTCTAGCCTAGACCTCTAAATGTTGTGCATTAAGTTCCAAAGCGTTGTTAGATTCATTGAATTTATTTTAAGTTGATCTTGCTTATGAAGTTTGCCTTTTGGGTTCACCACGAGATGTAGATGTAATTCCTAAAATGCAATCTAAAGATGATAAACAAACTTTATCTCTTTTGTGCAATGAAAATCCTAGCTACTAGAGGAAAAGAAAGACACAATCTTTTCACAAAGAGCAAAGAGCACACTGTAAATGCACTTTCCTAAATCAAGCCAAACAGACTATCAATATGCAAATGCACATGCATGTATTTGTTTTTGAATTTCTTAGTATTGATGCTAAAAATAAAGTTGATGTACAAATCTGAATTTGCTTTCCAGTGACAAACACAAACAAGCTTCTTTTCGAAATCAAAAGATAGAGACGATTACAACACTTTACGATTTTGAAATGAATACTCGTTTTTGACACTAGAAAGTCACAAATTCAGACCAAAGGCAATAGTAAAAGTATAATCGACCATCGACAGTAATCAAACTTTCTCCTATGATCGAAATCGACACTTGCGACAGATCTAAATCAAAGGACGACAATACGACTATTCTACTTTTGCAATGGAAAACTGTAAACGAATCAACAAACACACAAAAACATCTACAATTATTTTGTACAAAGGAGGTGGAATAACAACAAGGAAAAGCGGTTTTAAACAAACATACACTGATCATAGACAGCAAACTTCAGAGACAAAACTGGAAAGAATGAATCATAAGAACCTCAACTGCACAAGGCTAGTCTGATCAGAGCAACTGTAACACAGAGAAACTGCATTGCAGCGCAGGTTGCCCTTTCGGGAAGTGCGTTGAAATGTAGGATCTCTTAACAGTACCTACGCTGGGCCAAAAACGAGAATCTGTCCAGGTTCTGGGTCATAGTTTGCAGTTTAGTCTTTGGTTTTTGGCCGAGTAAAAGCAATCAGTAATGCATAATCAGGGGTAGATCTAAGGAGGGTCTAAGAGTTATCACAAGGGCAATCAAATCGTTTGTGAATTAGCTGTTCAAATCATAAACAAATCCAGTGAATGGATTGAAGCAGCAGATGTCTACTTTGCATTTGTTGTGGCAAATGCAGTTCGAATGCTACTTATAAGTTTATGAAACAAACAACAAAGAGATACACAAACAAACTAATTAAACATTCTCCCCAGCGGAGTCGCCATTTTGTTATCGGGAAAAGTGTCTATTTAGAACTGCTCTATCCCACTAAGGTGTGACAGCTGCCTTAGAAACAAATAGAGAAATACTACTTTTGTATTTCCTTTATGAACTATAGATAGAGAGGAATAGAAAGAACCAACCTTTGTCTTGCGCTAATCCTTTGATCCAATCCCTCTCTTCTTTGACAGTCTCCAGCTACTTGCTCCCTTACTTGCCCAGCTTCACCAAGTACCTGTAAGATCACAAAAGAAGAAAACTATACAAAGACATGGATCTATATTCATAAACAACTTAGGATCATATTTAAGTTAACCATACAAATGTAACAAGCATCAATGATACAAAAGCATGGAGGAAAAAATCAAATAGTTTTTATTGATAAACAAGAAGATCCAGGAGGAGTTACAACTGATGGTTCCTGACCCAGCATCAACCTCCCAGCAAAGAAGCCCCTCTTCACCTCCAACAAAGCATAGATCACCCAATACTCTGATGTTTGTCTCAAAACCAACAACAATTCCTTACAATGTGTAAAATTCCAGCCTCTGGATCTCTGGGATGAGGGATCCATATATGGATGTGTGTAAGGAGGATGAGTCAGCTTGTGATTTGATTAGTGTCATCTCTCTGTCAGTTCTTGCTTCCACTTGGAGACTGAAGGCCTCTTACTCATCCTTGGTCGAATTTAGTGAGGCAAGTGTCATAGGAGAAGATTCTGGAAGCTTCCATTGTCTTTCCACCTCGCGGAATGACACTGCCATTTGTCATTTCTCGCCCAACACACCCTCATAGTGCATTTAGGTGTGTTGCAACGCACCTAGCCAGTGTATTTAGGTGCAATGCAACGCACCTAGCCAGTGGAGCAGCTGAAATGATCCTGTTTTGACTTATTCTGAGCAGTTTCTGGTGGAGAACTTCTTGGAGAAGCTGTAATTTGTTGACCTTGTTCCTTTAGGGGTTAGAACAACACTTTTAGGGACTTATGAGCCCTTGGTTTATGGACATTTCATGCTTGGATCTGTAAGGCACAAAAATGTCTATAACAGTAAGAGCAGTGTCAGAAGCACAAGGGGTCATGGACGACAACATTAAGAAGGCCACATTGGTGAGCGCGCTGCAAGATCACGTGCTAACATGGTATATCAAGCACTCTAATAATCACTCAAATGTAGGAATAGCAGAGATCCAGAATGTGTTGAACAGATAATTTTGCTGGCCAAAATCAGAGACACAGTCAATCATCAGATTTAAAGAAATCGTGATGCTTCTAGGTGATACCTCCTGGGATCTAGATTAGAGGCTGAAAAGTGCGATCTGCGAAGCTAATATGATGCTAACGGATGCGCAGCACCATGCATAGCTTGTGGTGTCCTTGAAAACACACCTGAGGACAATGTTGTCATAACAGAAGCTTTCAACTGAGGCTGAAGCATTGGAAATGACAATGAGGTTGCATGCAACACCGATATAGGATCTGGGGTTTGGAGTCCAAAAAATCCATCCACAACTACAGAATCTATGATTGGAGATGCAAAGTTTGATGCAAGATAGGGTGCCATGTCTAGAGGCGCGCAAAGAAGTGTGGTGCATTAAATGCAAAGGCCAAGGCCATGAGAAAGACCATTGTCCATTATTCATGAACTACTTGGTAGGAGGGGGACAAATGCCATTGAGATCAGAGGCACAGGCAGGTCCAAGTACACCACCCACACTATGGTGCGCAATCTGTCAGATAGGAGGAAAGCACACGACAGATAACTGTCATTTTTTGCAGAAGTATACACAAAACCCCAACAACTATTTTGTAATTTTTGTAGATTGGTGGGCCATGATGAGCGTACTTGTCGCAGCTACGAGTTAATGATGGAGCAGACCCTAGCATATAGAATGCAGATAGAAAGATGAGGCCTCGACCCAACCATGGGGATGGTGTGCGCTAGATTTTAGGGTTGAGTTCAAGGACAAGGAGGAATGGGACCAGGAAGGGGCTGCGGACAGTTAATTTGTTACAATTGCAGAGGACCAAGGCACTATGCCTGCGGTTGTACCAACTTGATGAGAGTATCTTGTTCATATTGTGCTCAGTTCAATCATGAAGGAGTAGATTGTCCTACGTTGATCACACAAATGCGCGAGAAAGGAGTACTTTAGCCTACTCCAACTCAAAATATTCAAATGATGAGGTCTGAACCGCACGAAGAAGACCCAAATCTGAATATGGTGCTTAGAAGCAGTGCAACCATAGGGGAGGATAAGGGGAAGTAGCCTGAGGAAGTTACATGGGTTCACAAGGCCCCTACAAAGGAACCTTAGTTTGACTTAGAATGCGCAAAGGAGACGCTCATGGAAGCTAAGAAGATCTTCGTGGAGGCCTTCATTTTAGGTAGTAAGGATCAACCAGAGACAGGAATGGATCCTTCTATTCTTACTACCTTTCTGGAGACATGCATGAAACTACTATGGGACAATAAGGCAGTTAAAGGACTACAGGAGTTGATAACTAGGTGCATAGTGTCAGGGGAACCACACGTAGTCCAGAAACTGGGAAAGAATGCATTATGCACTAGGAGGGAAATGAGATTGATGGCGCAGATTGGCAAGTATGAAATGGTTCAGGTAATCCTAGACCTGGGTTCGGACACGAATGTATTACCAAAGCAGACATGGGAACGCATGGGCATGCCTGTGCTATAGTGGTCCCCTATTCAATTATGAATGGTGAAACAACAGAAGATTTTGCTCATGGGGAGGCTGCAAGGGGTAACCGTTGATATTGAAGGTGCAAGCACATAGACGTACTTTGAAGTAATAGAGATTGTCGATGACAACAATCCTTATCCCGCATTGCTAGGAATACATTGGGCCAATGATATGAATGGAGTCATCAACCTGAAAAAGCAGAAGATGATATTCGAGAAAAAGTCCCTTCGTGTAGTCGTTTTGCTAAACCTAGCCGAAGGAGTGTGCTACACTGAACCCGTGCGCGACAATGGATTGTATCTAAAAGATAACTGCGAGAGATCAGGGTTGGGTGAATCTGATTGTAGGTGGAAGGATCTCGTGGGAGCACACAAGTTCCTCCACCTCTGATTCAGACGAAGAAGATGAACGCTGGCACAATCGGTTGAATGAAGTGACAACGATGAATTACAACATGATGACTAGATCACTACATTGTGTAACAAACCAGGCCCGAGATCTACCAACGTATGATGGATTGACAGTGGTGGATGAATTCTTGAGCAAGTTTGAGAGTGCAGTAGCAAAACAACAGCGGTTCGATGTGTTGAAGTGGGCGCCGCGTGCGACACCTGCGCATTGGTGGGGAAGACATCAAGGAAATTTTGAAAACTGGCATGGCTGTAGGAGGATGATGCGGCTACGATTTGGGAAACCACAACTATGGATAGTAGATAAATACGATGGACGCAATGACCTGCTCATGCACCTCATAAAATGGACCAAGGCCTATGGAGAAGAACCTCAGCCTGAATGGGTACACTTATTCTACCATACCCTAGATGTCATACCCTTAAATTGGTATATCGAGATGGAACTCTGACATGGTACAGGTGAATGGGATGTCTTGCTCGAGGGATTTTTGTTAACATTCACATTTGAAGACTGATGGTCAGATACTGTTGACGACGCGCTGCAAGCCGTAAAAGTCGCCCTCTTCAAAATACCACAGGAACCACAAGAAGTAGTTCAACTAGCATGGACAACCCAGTTAAGCAGTGCCATAGAATGTTATAATGTACAAGTAGAGGAGGATGATGAAAACCCCCGAAATATTAATATTCTAGAAACTGAAGGGTGTTGTGAAGTTATAGGACCATCAATTGAGGATCCTGACATCACTGCACCACTAAAAATAAAGGAGGTAAACATTGGTACAGACGTGGAGGCAAAGCACGCGACGCTTGGGGACTATTGGGACAATGCTACAGTAGATAAGGTCACTGATTTACTCCACGTATATCAAGATTTGTTCTCGAACAAAATCACAGACTTAAAGGGGATCATTGGCGACTTAGGGATGATAAAGATCACTCTAAAACCAAATGCAAATCTAGTTAAGTAGCAACCTTACTGTTTGAATCTGAAGTATAAAGAAAAGGTCCGTGAAGAATTAGACAAAATGCTTGCAGCCAAAATTATTGAACCAGTGGAAGAATCCGACTGGGTGAGTCCTACGGTAGTACAGGAGAAAAAACAGAAGGGCGAAATTAGAATCTGCATGGACCTTAGGAAGCTTAACGACTCTTGTGTTCATGATCCACTCCTGACACTGTTTACAGATGAAGTATTGGAGAATGTTGGAAGATAGGAAGCTTACTCATTCGCGGATGGATTCTCAGGGTACCATCAGATCAAGATCATGCCGGAAGATAGGAGCAAGACAACCTTCGCAACTGAATGGGGCTATTTTGAATACACCATTAAGCCCTTTGGACTCAAGAACACGCCAGCAATATTTTCGCGCATAGTGGTGGTCGCGTTCAAGGAATACATCCACAAGTTCTTGGAGGTCTATCTAGATGATTGGACTGTATTTGGGTTAGTTAAACACCATATAGAAAGCTTACGTTTGATGCTGGATACTTGCCAAAAACCCCAGATTATGCTCAATCTTAAAAAGTGCACCTTCCTCATCCCCTTTGGAAATCTTCTCGGCCATGTGGTCTGCAAACAAGGCCTGATGGTGGACCCTACGAAGATTGTCGTTATTCTCAATCTGGAAGCGTTGCGAAGTGTCAAACAACTATGCACCACTTTGGGGCACACTCGTTACTATAGAAAGTTTATTAAGAGATATGCACAAATAATAGCGCCAATGGAACAATTATTGAAAAAGGACACTACATATTGTTGGAATGATTATTTTAAGAAACGTTTGGATGTTCTCAAGGAAAAAATGACATCTGCTCCCATCTTGGTCTTCCCAAAATGGGACATTGAATTCATGTACATGTTGATGCGTCGTGTATTGTGTTGGGCGCTGTACTTAGGCAGGAAGGCGTGGAAAGCGTGGATCACCCGATCGCATTCATGAGTTGGTGGCTGTCCAAATCCGAAAAGAACTATTCTACTACTGAGCGTGAAGGATTGGCAATGGTATACGTGCTCCAAAAATACTGCCACTATTTACTTGGTGGGCACTTTAAGATGTATATTGATCATTTCGCGTTGAAATACCTGGTGAACACGCCTGTGTTGGGGGGGTGCATATGCACATGGCTGTTACTATTTCAATAATATGACTTCGAGGTCATCGTAAAGCTAGGACGCCTAAATGTAGGACTAGATCACCTATCACGAATTGAGACCACCAAGGAGCCAAAAAATTTGGAGGAAGGACTACCTGATGCATAGCTCTTTGCAGTGCATGTCACGGATAGCCACTTCAAATATATAATCCATTTCTTAACCATAGGGAGTATGCCACAGGAATATTCAGTCTAGCGGAAGAAGGAATTGGTGGTACACGCGACAGACTTTTCTATCATCATGGGGCACCTCTACAAAATGGGAAATGGTGACATATTACGAAGATATGTACTTGAATTTGAATGAGGACAGATCCTCGCAGAAGCACATGGGGGGGATGCAGGAGGACACTATGTAGGATGAGCGACAACACAAAATATTTTTCACACTGGGCTATGGTGGCTAACCCTACATCAAGATTCGAAAGCATATTGTCGGGCCTGTGACATATGTCAAAGGATTGGGAAACTATCACGAAGGGATGAGATGCCACTCAATCCATAGATAACACTGCAGCCATTAAAAAAATGGGCAATAGAATTTGTGGGGCCAAGCAAACCTCAAGGGAAGACGGGTTCACGCTACATCATCACCGCGATAGAGTACCTGACTCGATGGGCAGACGCATAGCGGGTTAAGGATTGCACAGCCACCACAGCTGCGAAATTTTTGTTCGACAATGTGTTTACATGGTTTGGATGCCTGAAAATTTTAATGTGTGACTGCGGAACGCACTTCCTAAATGAAACTATCAACAAACTTACCAAGGAGTTCCAGGTGTATCATTAGCAAAGTACACTGTACCATCTGCAAGCTAATGGGATAGTAGAAGCATTCAATAAGATTTTGGAGACTACGCTGACCAAAGTATGTAATTCACAACGAAACGACTAGGGCCTACGCATACCTTCCATATTATGGGCATAGAGAACAATGTGCAAGAAATTGATGGGTCAGACACCTTTCAGGTTAGTCTATGGCACAGAAGCAATAATGCCAATGGAATACATCGTACCCAGTTTGCAGATAGTAGCAATGACAGGCATGTCAGACCACAAAGCCTTGGAAGAGAGGCTCGTGCAATTGGAATAACTTGAGGAAGAATGGTTTCTAGCAGGATTCCATCAGCAGGTATAGAAACAGTGCGAGAAATATTGGCACGATCACCATATCAAGTTGCGCACATTCAAGATAAACGATTTAGTGTTGCTATATGACAACAAGTTCAAAAAATTTCCTGGAAAATTCAGAATTAACTGGATGGGACCATATGTGGTAAAGGAGGTCACAGACGGAGGTGTGGTCTGGCTAGTCAAACTTAATGGAGTGCCCTTCCCAGGAAGAGTAAATTGCAGTCACCTAAAGCCCTACACAGGTGGGCCAGTTGTCTGACTAACCGACCAAAGCACACTCTTCACAAATCAACAAGCTGGATAGAGGTGTGAGACTATAAACATAGGTACTAGAATTCGACATCAAAGTAGAGAATCAAGTCAGACGCAGATGATTCCAAAGTAGAAATGGAGCAGATCCGAACAACGGTAGCATGGTGAGTTGCAGAACTTCCCGCCACATAGGCACAGTTTGATGGACTTCGCGCAAGGATCGCCACACTAGCAGAGTGACTTGGGACAAGTCACGATGATTGTGTTGGGGACCTGTTGTGCAGTGATCCCCCCATAGTATGTTTTTTTGGGGCTTGAAGCCCGGATTTTGGTCAAGTGTAATGTAAAGACCCCACGAAATGTAGGTGTGGAGTGCGAGAGTCTAGGGTTGTCCACCCTACAATAATATAATGTGATGTATGGTATGTCATCCTACCCATGTTTCGTGGACCATGGGATTGTATAAATAGAGCGAGGTTTAAGTGTAAAGGCAGTCTTAGCTTGGAGAACTGATATGGGTTTTTGGAGAATGAATTAGCTCAGAGTCTGTAAGTCCGAGTCTTGGGTTGTAGTAATAGTAAGATGCTTTGCAGCTGAGTGCGCAGGGCAAAGTTGGGATTGTATCTAAACAGAGGATTAATAAAAGATAAGTTAATTTTGGAATATTCTATGTCTATGCTTCTGGTATCTTTATGCATCTCTTTACATCTTATGATTGCACGCACTTGCTATGAATGTTGATTGGTTAATGAGAATATTGGGCCCACATAATTAATGTTAAAATCTATAATAAATGCACAGTTAAGATTAAGGATCTAGATAACACCTCTTTGCGCTCTTTATAGAGCTACGCAGAAGTAGTTGCACAAGTTGCGAAGGACAGATAGTTATGCGAAGCATCGCAAGCATGTAGGATTGGTTCGCGAACTTCCCAGCCTTCATCAAGACATCCCTAGGGTGTGGAAACCTGGTTCCAGCACCCTCCCATACTACCTCGGGTGAGACCTTAGTCCGCGCACCACAGAATATTGCCGAAAGGGCCGGTAGTTAGGGATTGGTTTGGCTAAATCACTTCTGAACCTATATCAGGCCCCAACAATCCAATGCCTATAGTCTCATATCTCGAAACCTTGGGATCTCAAGATTTTCTAAATGTAGATTCTCAGGGGAATATCTGAGGAGTTTCTTTTGAGATTTATATCTCGAGATGAAAAGTTTGACAACAACTTTGTCTAATCTTCGAGTTATGACATTGTTTTATTGCACTGCCAAAACTATTTAATTTCCATGTTTTAGGTGGACTTCCTAAGTTTGGTTTTAGAAAAAATGGGTAGGAGGTTCTGCTGAGATATGGACCGCCAATCTTCGATAACTTTTTTTGGCATTATCACCCAACATGGGGCTCCCCTTGCAGTCAAGCCACTAGTGCACTTGGACCCTCACAATTTCTTTGATGGAGTTAAGGGAACATGTGGCACACATATGACTTTGATCTTACAGGAGATTTAACTGTGATTCTCCACCAATTACTTTGGAAACTTCTCCTCCATGTTTGGCCAAATGCCAAACCTAACTCTGATTAAGGTCATCACCATTTCATTAATTGCAACCATTGACTTTAAGGTATTTGATCTTTGACTAGAAATAAATTTTGATCTAGGAGGCTATTTGAAAAAATTTATATACCACCAGAAATATATTTCAAATCTCTATCCATCTGAACAATTTGTAGTAGTACTTGAGATGATCAATTATACTAGAAATGGCTCCAAAGTCTCTGCACCTTTAGCATTCTTGTTGCAACCACCCCTGCCTTTGCAATCATCTTATTTGCCTTTTCCATCAATGAAAAAGTATTTTTAACATGGTGTTTAGTCAATTTAACGTCTTAAATTGCTCTACATAAATTATCAATCCGGGTATCGTAAGCTGATGAAGTGTGGTGCACTATATGTGCTTAGTTAACCTTTCTCTTACTTCGTTGTTTTATAGTTTATGTTGTTTTTGGGGTTTTGTTTTAACATGCAATAATCAAATAATGAGAAAATGACTATGAGACCAAGTATCCTTGCTGCAGCAAAAGGACAAGATGATTCTATCATGTCATTAGTTCATTAGAAGGCTAAGTGCATCACTAATCTACAATCAACTTGAAAGCATGCAGTAATTCAAACTGTACATTAAACTGCAAAGAAAGAGCTTGAAAGAAATAACTTGAAATGAAACTGAAAGCAAAGCATAAAAACCACGTTCTAATGGCATTAGTCTCTACCCATATTGCTGCAAATAAAAGAAACAAGAAAATCACTTCAAGGATTGATGATAATGGTTATCTCTTCCTAACTCCCTGCTTCTACCACATAGTACTGAGTAAAACATGATTAGGAAGTAGCTGAAAATAAATCCAAGAATTGATAAAAACTCTAAATGACAAATTATAACACTACTAAGCCTTTTCCATCATACTGCTTCCTACATATGTGATTATGTGTAACAAGTGGAAAAAGTATTAGTGCCACAAGCCAAGACTACTTAAAAACAAGCTGCAATTAATTAGTGTTCTGTTCTCTTGAAGGATAAACCATTCATGATAAAGAGAGCATAAATTAGTTAGCATCCAACTTGTAAAACTAAGCTAAAAACTAATCTAGAAAATAGAGTAAAAATGGCAGCATTACGAATAAGACAACTGCAACTACCATTAGATATTAAAGCAAATACAACAAAGACACACAATCCCGGGAGAAAATAACTTGCATAAATTAAAATTGCATGAATGAAAATCTAATATACCTTACATTCTACAAAGCAATATTTACAAAATGAAATCTAATCTACTTACATCCTAATATGCTCCATGACATCTGCTTCACATCTCCTTCCATGTTGAGAACATCAAAGCTTTATTCAACTTCTTCAAAAGTGCAAAGTACAAAAGCTTTCAAAAGCCATGGGACTAACAAGCTAAAAGGACTAAGAAAAGACTAAATGAAAAAGACTAGCAAATGAAGGAGAGAGATCTCCTATTTATACAAAAAGATGAGAGCCATCTCATTAATGATAATCCATGAATCTCTCCCTCTACCTCTAGAGTCTTAATCAAAATAGGAACTGACAAGACACATGTCTTTTGAGAGTTACAATACAATTAGGAGATGTGACACATATCCTCATGATCCCATGATTCTTTCCAACCAAATTCGAATTTGGCCTTAGAGTGCCACATAAGGGTCTTCTAGAAGTCTCCTTTCAACCTACACATGTCAACAAACTCAACCCATTTGTTAGGTATAAGCATATGCACATTATTTTCTAATGTTTAGCCACAAATTCACTTAAAAGGCTTAGAAATAATAAATATTGGAAAAACATAAAGGTAGCCCAATGATAATGAAAGTGGGATGAATGTGGTGACATCGTAGTGAAATGGAGGTGAAATGGAGGTGATATAATGGACATAATAGTGAAAGTGTAATGGAAATGAATGACATTTTCAAGACTCAACATACCCCCCAACCGAAGCTATTGCATGTCCTCATGCAACATATATTACATTGACTCTTTTGATCCTTGAGCTTTGGCTTAACTTTGCATGATATCACTTGATAACTTCATATTTCTGCAAAGTGTTTTTCTTGAATTGCAACATGGTTGGTTCTTGTGTTACAACCATTTTTTTGTTGCCTTCTATTTTGATCTTTGAACTTTGCATAATGATATTTTGATTATTGTTGCAAAGTATATCTTTATTGGATTGCATGATGGTTGGTTCTTGTGTGACAACCATGATTTTGTTTGTGTCCAATTTATCCTTTAAGCACTTTTTCAAAAGCCATTGTATGCTCATAATAGCAATGTAATAATTAATATATATTGGAAGTATGTGAGCTCTTGAATATGATATGGACATGGCAATATATGAATATGAATATATTCCCCCCCCCCAACTGATGGTATTGGCAATTTTATGCAATGAGGAAGAGAAATGGTTTTCCAACAATTATCATTCTAGATTTTTATGGAATTCTATGGTTAAAAGTTAGAAAATGCCGTACCTTCACTTACCCTTTGGAATGGATGAGTTGTATGTGTGGTGGCTGAAAACTTCTGATCATGTTCTTCTTCAAGTGGCTGAACAAGAGGAGTCATGGATAGAGAGATAAGATGGCTTTTTATTGCTTCTACTAAAACTTGCTTAATCTGCTCCAAAATGCTGAAAATAATAGTCTTCATGTCTTCAAAGCTCATTGGCACAATTCCTACTATGTGAAAAGATGTTCTGATGTCGAACATAGTAGGAAATTGTTGGCTTAGTGGCCATTAATGGATGCTACTAGTCAACACAAGCACTCTCACCATTGATGTCAATGAGAGTCAAGATGCCCAAACACATCTTGCTAGGTACGAATGAATTTGCTGATGTCGAGTCACCTAGAAGATCTAACGAACAAGGGACATTAATGTATTCCCATTGTTTGTCAGCATGAGGACTTGCCATTAAGGCATGCAAGCCTCAAGGTGTTTTTACAAAGAAATTAGACTCAAAGGACTATGGACTCAATAATTTGCATTGAAGCAGGGCTTATTTGCGGAATGAAAATGACAAGGAATGGAAAATGAAAATGGAAAATGGCAATGGAGAACAGAAATGACAATGGCAATAAGCATGTGAATGAACCTCTTGCTTTTATTTGTGGGTTATGAATGGACAAAAAGAGATGAAAAGTGTATGTGAATGAAAATGGAATATATGGAAGAAAGTGAGATGAATGGTTTCTTATGAAGTATGGATGTGATGGATGGATGTGATGGAGACAATAGTTTCTAAAAGTTTTTCAAGTGTTTGGATCTGATTTTGCATCAACATATTTCCTCTTTGTTGCTGATCATCCTCTTATGAAACAAATTGGTCTCTTAGAGAGACACCATTCCCTTGTAGTCATTTGTCCTTCCTCCTGGAACCTGCAAAAAAACTAATACTTCTTCTGCAATGGAATGTAAGATTATCAAAGGAGAGAGGTGGCCAATCTCTCTAGTTATGATATTTACACACAAAACTAAGAATTTGTATTAATGAAACAAGTTCTCAAAGGAAAAATCAAAGGAATTTATACCTGCTTTGGAATTAGTGCCTCAATTTGATGTTGCTTCTTTTCAGCAATTTATTTCATTATTTGTCATTTCAAACTCTAATGATATATTTCTCATTGCATAGATCTTGTTGAGAACTTTCCAATGGTACTTAAATCATCAAAATCTGATTTTGTATGAGAAAGATAGGCTGATTTGAACGATGAGGTTTTTCTGGCTGCGGAATTGAGGAACAGCTCTGTAGCTAAAAATCTTGAATAAAAAGTTAGCCATTCAACTTTTATTATCAGTCCAAAATTAATCAATACCTTCAGAAAAGTGAGAGAATAACTTGTTCATTTCATTGATTCAAAATTATTATTTTTTCTTGACATGCAGCGACTTAGTGTGGCGACTCAGTGTGGCGACTTTGTGGTAACACCCAATTTGGCTTCCCTTTGACCGGGGTCTTTTTCATCAAATTTGACCGAATGAATAGGACACCATCCATGTACTGACATTTCCCTAGCTACCCATGTGACCTATTTTGCCTGATGACACCTACAACCTAGAGTTTAACAAAACAGCTGCGGAATCACCAGATGGCTGCGGAATCGCTGAATGGCTGCAGAATTGCCAGACAGCTGTGGAAAGTGGCTAAAACAGTCGATCATCAATTTTGAATTTTTTTTTTTAATTATCTGCATTTAGGAACTCTGTTAATGGAGAAAACAGTTTTATTGATGGACCTATAATTTGACAAACAACCTATAACCATGATCATAACTTATTTGGCCCTTTCATAGACTTAGGCCCTTCGAGTTCTGCCCTCAACAACAGACCCATTCTTTGTTCTAACAATTCGTCTACATGAATGATGGATGAAGAAGATTCATTATGTGTTAGCGGGGAATTGACATGGTTTTATGGAGAAAAATACAGTGATGGTAAATGGAGAAATAGAGAACAAGTGGCAGGAATGGAGCGGAGTAGTGAAGTAAACACAGTCTTAGCTTCTGTTATTTCAAACAGCACTTTAAATTTTCAATCATATCCAATCGAGACTCATTTCCTTGGGCAAAAGCAACCCAATAAGACCTTCATTAGGATATGGAGTAATTGCTAGCATTGTGCATGCCTCCACGGAACAAGGAAGAATAAAGAGTATTCGTGACCAAATAGAATTTCCCTCATATATTTTAGCAACTCCAGCGCATTCTCTTTGTTTCAAATATGTGATAAATTCTTGAAATCTTTTACTTGTCATCTCCCATTGATGGAACCAACCGACAAACTACCCTCTTTCTTGACGGAGTTTTATGGACACGTATTTGTTGTGAAGAGCCGTATGTATTTGAAATGGAGTTAGACAGTGCCGTATTCAACTCAGATTGTTATTAAACAAGTGTTAATGATTTGCAAACGGGTGGCATAAGGGTAGCCGATATGGTGGCAAAGAGTGGAAGACATGGTGGTGCCAGCACACAGCCGAATTAAATCTCTGTCCTCTCAATTAATTGAAAGTTCTGTTTTTTTTCACGCGCGGCAGTGAAAAATGGACTCCGAAGAACTGCAGATTTCTCCCAGACCGCCAAGAATTTCCTCAAACGGTTTCTGGGTTATCTAATTAACCCTCCTAGAAAAAAAACCCATGTTTTAGTTTTTTGAAATTCGTCTTTGTTTGGTAGAATCAAAGGTGTGACGTTTGACGTTTTTTCAGGTTTACGTTTTTTCTGAGTTTTATTGTTCTTACTGTTCTGAATTTGCATTCGGCCTTAAGATAAATCTCAGAGAGGAAAAAAATTGTTTTCAGATGCAAAAAATAGATTAGCTAGGGAAGGAAATGCTAAAAATTCTTCACTAGATTCATCGTCATTTCCAAAGAGAGCGGGACCACGCAAAGAGAGTTGGTACTTCTTCCTTTCCTATGCAACAGCCAACATTACTCTCTTATGCACAAGACACCTCATCTGCAGATTTGATTATGGATTAGAAAGGGTGTTTTGAGGTGAACGCTGAAGAGAGATAGGGGATGGAACTTAGCTTTAGAGACTTGGAGTGTTATCTCCAAAAATGCATGATTTGATCTTAAAACAAGGAGCTCAACACCTGAAATAAATTTCAGTCTCTAAAAAGAAATGTCGAGGCCCCATGGATTCTACAAGTTTGCATTCACCTCCTCATTGTTACCTAATCATTTTAACATTCGATTCCCTTTTTTTTTCTCACATATACAGTGCATTTTTTTTTTTTTTTATGTTGCAGGCTTATTTCAGGTTAAAGCTTGATCAAGGAGGCAGATTTTTTATTGAAGCCACAATGAAAACTAGGAATGGAGATAGCCATAGATTGCTTTTCTCTTTTTTTTCTTCTCTGAAATTGTAAAATTTTATAAAAAGGATTAATGATTTTCAATTTCAGGCAGCAAATACTTCAAGAAAAACATGTTAAAAACAAGACTTTGACTGAGGTCCTAGGCTGGTTTTTCATCGATCTGAGCTGGGTGACTAGGATAGGATCCATGTCGGGACAATTCTGGAGATGCCCATGTGGTCGGTTTTTTCATTAGATGCCTGTAACCTGCTAAACCTTGAAACAGCTGCGGAATTGTCAGCTAGCTGCGGAATTGTCAGCTAGCTGCGGAATCAGGGCAGTTTCTGCAGCTAAGTTGCAAAACTTTATTTGAACAAGATACAGTGTTTTGAAGACCACTACAAAGTATAACCAGACAATTTTGGACAATTTGAACCTATCAAAGCAGTTGAGTTTCATTTTTTATTTTTATCTTTTTTTTATTTATTGAATCAATTGAAATGTTTGAAGTTTATTTTGTCTCCTATTTTTTTTTTTAACAATTCTTTTTCTGATCCTCCAGATCACACAGAGTGCAGGAGGAGAGCATACTCAAGAATTATTATTTTGTCTTTTTTTACTTAACAATCCTTTTTCTGATACTCCAGATCACACAAAGTGCAAGAGGAGAGCATACTCAAGAATTGCTAATTTTTTTTTTTTAGATGTAAGAAATAAGGTCTCCTAATTACACTTCCCCGGCAACAGCGCCAAAATGTTTAGTCAATTTAACGTCTTAAATTGCTCTACATAAATTATCAATCCGGGTATCGTAAGCTGATGAAGTGTGGTGCACTATATGTGCTTAGTTAACCTTTCTCTTACTTCGTTGTTTTATAGTTTATGTTGTTTTTGGGGTTTTGTTTTAACATGCAATAATCAAATAATGAGAAAATGACTATGAGACCAAGTATCCTTGCTGCAGCAAAAGGACAAGATGATTCTATCATGTCATTAGTTCATTAGAAGGCTATGTACATCACTAATTTACAATCAACCTGAAAGCATGCAGTAATTCAAACTGTACATTAAACTGCAAAGAAAGAGCTTGAAAGAAATAACTTGAAATGAAACTGAAAGAAAAGCATAAAAACTACGTTCTAATGGCATTAGTATCTACCCATATTGCTGCAAATAAAAGAAACAAGAAAATCACTTCAAGGACTGATGATAATGGTTATCTCTTCCTAACTCCCTGCTTCTACCACATAGTACTGAGTAAAACACGATTAGGAAGTAGCTGAAAACAAATCCAAGAATTGATAAAAACTCTAAATGACAAATTATAACACTACTAAGCCTTTTCCATCATACTGCTTCCTACATATGTGATTATGTGTAACAAGTGGAAAACGTATTAGTGCCACAAGCCAAGACTACTTAAAAACAAGCTGCAATTAATTAGTGTTCTGTTCTCTTGAAGGATAAATCATTCATGATAAAGAGGGCATAAATTAGTTAGCATCCAACTTGTAAAACTAAGCTAAAAACTAATCTAGAAAACATAGTAAAAAGGGCAGCATTACGAATAAGACAACTGCAACTACCATTAGATATTAAAGCAAATACAACAAAGACACACAATACCGAGAGAAAATAACTTGCATAAATTAAAATTGCATGAATGAAAATCTAATATACCTTACATTCTACAAAGCAATATTTACAAAATGAAATCTAATCTACTTACATCCTAATATGCTCCATGACATCTACTTCACATCTCCTTCCATGTTGAGAACATCAAAGCTTTATTCAACTTCTTCAAAAGTGCAAAGTACAAAAGCTTTCAAAAGCCATGGGACTAACAAGCTAAAAGGACTAAGAAAAGACTAAAGGAAAAAGACTAGCAAATGAAGGAGAGAGATCTCCTATTTATACAAAAAGATGAGAGCCATCTCATTAATGGTAATCCATGAATCTCTCCCTCTACCTCTAGAGTCCTAATCAAAATAGGAACTGATAAGACACATGTCTTTTGAGAGTTACAATACAATTAGGAGATGTGACACATATCCTCATGATCCCATGATTCTTTCCAACCAAATTCGAATTTGGCCTTAGAGTGCCACATAAGGGTCTTCTAGAAGTCCCCTTTCAACCTACACATGTCAACAAACTCAACCCATTTGTTAGGTATAAGCATATGCACATTATTTTCTAATGTTTAGCCACAAATTCACTTAAAAGGCTTAGAAATAATAAATATTGGAAAAACATAAAGGTAGCCCAATGATAATGAAAGTGGGATGAATGTGGTGACATCGTAGTGAAATGGAGGTGAAATGGAGGTGATATAATGGACATAATAGTGAAAGTGTAATGGAAATGAATGACATTTTCAAGACTCAACATACCCCCCAACTGAAGCTATTGCATGTCCTCATGCAACATATATTACATTGACTCTTTTGATCCTTGAGCTTTGGCTTAACTTTGCATGATATCACTTGATAACTTCATATTTCTGCAAAGTGTTTTTCTTGAATTGCAACATGGTTGGTTCTTGTGTTACAACCATTTTTTTGTTGCCTTCTATTTTGATCTTTGAACTTTGCATAATGATATTTTGATTATTGTTGCAAAGTATATCTTTATTGGATTGCATGATGGTTGGTTCTTGTGTGACAACCATGATTTTGTTTGTGTCCAATTTATCCTTTAAGCACTTTTTCAAAAGTCATTGTATGCTCATAATAGCAATGTAATAATTAATATATATTGGAAGTATGTGAGCTCTTGAATATGATATGAACATGGAAATATATGAATATGAATATATCCCCCCCCCCCCCAACTGATGGTATTGGCAATTTTATGCAATGAGGAAGAGAAATGTTTTTCCAACAATTATCATTCTAGCTTTTTATGGAATTCTATGGTTAAAAGTTAGAAAATGCCGTACCTTCACTTACCCTTTGGAATGGATGAGTTGTATGTGTGGTGGCTGAAAACTTCTGATCATGTTCTTCTTCAAGTGGCTAAACAAGAGGAGTCATGGATAGAGAGATAAGATGGCTTTTTATTGCTTCTACTAAAACTTGCTGAATCTGCTCCAAAATGCTGAAAATAATAGTCTTCATGTCTTCAAAACTCATTGGCACATTTCCTACTATGTGAAAAGATGTTCTGATGTCGAACATAGTAGGAAATTGTTGGCTTAGTGGCCATTAATGGATGCCACTAGTCAACACAAGCACTCTCACCATTAATGTCAATGAGAGTCAAGATGCCCAGACACATCTTGCTAGGTACGAATGAATTTGCTGATGTCGAGTCACCTAGAAGATCTAACGAACAAGGGACATTAATGTATTCCCGTTGTTTGTCAGCATGAGGACTTGCCATTAAGGCATGCAAGCCTCAAGGTGTTTTTACAAAGAAATTAGACTCAAAGGACTATGGACTCAATAATTTGCATTGAAGCAGGGCTTATTTGCGGAATGAAAATGACAAGGAATGGAAAATGAAAATGGAAAATGGCAATGGAGAACAGAAATGACAATGGCAATAAGCATGTGAATGAGCCTCTTGCTTTTATTTGTGGGTTATGAATGGACAAAAAGAGATGAAAAGTGTATGTGAATGAAAATGGAAGATATGGAAGAAAGTGAGATGAATGGCTTATTATGAAGTATGGATGTGATGGATGGATGTGATGGAGACAATAGTTTCTGAAAGTTTTTCAAGTGTTTGGATCTGATTTTGCATCAACATATTTCCTCTTTGTTGCTGATCATCCTCTTATGAAACAAATTGGTCTCTTAGAGAGACACCATTCCCTTGTAGTCATTTGTCCTTCCTCCTGGAACCTGCAAAAAAACTAATACTTCTTCTGCAATGGAATGTAAGATTATCAAAGGAGAGAGGTGGCCAATCTCTCTAGTTATGATATTTACACACAAAACTAAGAATTTGTATGATGAAACAAGTTCTCAAAGGAAAAATCAAAGGAATTTATACCTGCTTTGGAATTAGTGCCTCAATTTGATGTTGCTTCTTTTCAGCAATTTATTTCATTATTTTCCATTTCAAACTCTGATGATATATTTCTCATTGTATAGATCTTGTTGAGAACTTTCCAATGGTACTTAAATCATCAAAATCTGATTTTGTATGAGAAAGATAGGCTGATTTGAACAATGAGGTTTTTCTGGCTGCGGAATTGAGGAACAGCTCTGTAGCTAAAAATCTTGAATAAAAAGTTAGCCATTCAACTTTTATTATCAGTCCAAAATTAATCAATACCTTCAGAAAAGTAAGAGAATAACATGTTCATTTCATTGATTCAAAATTATTATTTTTTCTTGACATGCAGCGACTTAGTGTGGCGACTCAGTGTGGCGACTTTGTGGTAACACCCAATTTGACTTCCCTTTGACCGGGGTCTTTTTCATCAAATTTGACCGAATGAATAGGACACCATCCATGTACTGACATTTCCCTAGCTACCCATGTGACCTGTTTTGCCTGATGACACCTACAACCTAGAGTTTAACAAAACAGCTGCGGAATCACCAGATGGCTGCGGAATCGTTGAATGGCTGCAGAATTGCCAGACAGCTGCGGAAAGTGGCTAAAACAGTCGATCATCAATTTTGAATTTTTTTTTTTAATTGTCTGTATTTAGGAACTCTGTTAACGGAGAAAACAGTTTTATTGATGGACCTATAATTTGACAAACAACCTATAACCATGATCATAAATTATTTGGCCCTTTCATAGACTTAGGCCCTTCGAGTTCTGCCCTCAACAACAGACCCATTCTTTGTTCTAACAATTCATCTGCGTGAATGATGGATGAAGAAGATTCATTATGTGTTAGCGGGGAATTGACATGGTTTTATGGAGAAAAATACAGTGATGGTAAATGGAGAAATAAAGAACAAGTGGCAGGAATGGAGCGGAGTAGTGAAGTAAACACAGCCTTAGCTTCTGTTATTTCAAACAGCACTTTAAATTTTCAATCATATCCAATCGAGACTCATTTCCTTGGGCAAAAGCAACCCAATAAGACCTTCATTAGGATATGGAGTAATTGCTAGCATTGTGCATGCCTCCACGGAACAAGGAAGAATAAAGAGTATTCGTGACCAAATAGAATTTCCCTCATATATTTTAGCAACTCTAGCGCATTCTCTTTGTTTCAAATATGTGATAAATTCTTGAAATCTTTTACTTGTCATCTCCCATTGATGGAACCAACCGACAAACTACCCTCTTTCTTGACGGAGTTTTATGGACACGTATTTGTTGTGAAGAGCCGTATGTATTTGAAATGGAGTTAGACAGTGCCGTATTCAACTCAGATTGTTATTAAACAGGTGTTAATGATTTGCAAACGGGTGGCATAAGGGCAGCAGATATGGTGGCAAAGAGTGGAAGACGTGGTGGTGCCAGCACACAGCCGAATTAAATCTCTGTCCGCTCAATTAATTGAAAGTTCTGTTTTTTTTCACGCGCGGTAGTAAAACAAGGACTCCGAAGAACCGCAGATTTCTCCTAGACCGCCACGAATTTCCTCAAACGGTTTCTGGGTTATCTAATTAACCCTCCTAGCAAAAAAACCCATGTTTTATTTCTTTGAAATTCGTCTTTGTTTGGGAGAATCGAAGGTGTGAAGTTTGACATTTTTTCAGGTTTACGTTTTTTCTGAGTTTTATTGTTCTTACTGTTCTAAATTTGCATTCGGCCTTAAGATAAATCTCAGAGGCGAAAAAAATTGTTTTCAGATGCAAAAAATAGATTAGCCAAGGAAGGAGATGCTAAAAATTCTTCACTAGATTCATCGTCATTTCCAAAGAGAGCGGGACCACGCAAAGAGAGTTGGTACTTCTTCCTTTCCTATGCAACAGCCAACATTACTCTCTTATGCACAAGACACCTCATCTGCAGATTTGATTATGGATTAGAAAGGGTGTTTTGAGGTGAACGCTGAAGAGAGACAGGGGATGGAACTTAGCTTTAGAGACTTGGAGTGTTATCTCCAAAAATGCATGATTTGATCTTAAAACAAGGAGCTCAACACCTGAAATAAATTTCAGTCTCTAAAAAGAAATGCCGAGGCCCCATGGATTCTACAAGTTTGCATTCACCTCCTCATTGTTACCTAATCATTTTAACATTCGATTCCCCTTTTTTTTTCTCACATATACAGTGCATTTTTATTTTTTATTTTTTATGTTGCAGACTTATTTCAGGTTAAAGCTTGATCAAGGAGACAGATTTTTTTATTGAAGCCACAATGAAAACTAGGAATGGAGATAGCCATAGATTGCTTTTCTCTTTTTTTTCTTCTCTGAAATTGTAAAATTTTATAAAAAGGATTAATGATTTTCAATTTCAGGCATCAAATACTTCAAGAAAAACATGTTAAAAACAAGACTTTGACTGAGGTCCTAGGCTGGTTTTTCATCGATCTGAGCTGGGTGACTAGGATAGGATCCATGTCGGGACAATTCTGGAGATGCCCATGTGGTCGGTTTTTTCATTAGATGCCTGTAACCTGCTAAACCTTGAAACAGCTGCGGAATTGTCAGCTAGCTACGGAATTGTCAGCTAGCTGCGGAATCGGGGCAGTTTCTGCAGCTAAGTTGCAAAACCTTATTTGAACAAGATACAGTGTTTTGAAGACCACTACAAAGCATAACCAGACAATTTTGGACAATTTGAACCTATCAAAGCAGTTGAGTTTCATTTTTTTTTATTTTTTATTTTATTTATTGAATCAATTGAAATGTTTGAAGTTTATTTTGTCTCCTATTTTTTTTTTTAACAATTCTTTTTCTGATCCTCCAGATCACACAGAGTGCAGGAGGAGAGCATACTCAAGAATTATTATTTTGTCTTTTTTTACTTAACAATCCTTTTTCTGATCCTCCAGATCACACAAAGTGCAAGAGGAGAGCATACTCAAGAATTGCTATTTTTTTTTTTTTAGATGTAAGAAATAAGGTCTCCTAATTACACTTCCCCGGCAACGGCGCCAAAATGTTTAGTCAATTTAACGTCTTAAATTGCTCTACATAAATTATCAATCCGGGTATCATAAGCTGATGAAGTGTGGTGCACTATATGTGCTTAGTTAACCTTTCTCTTACTTCGTTGTTTTATAGTTTATGTTGTTTTTGGGGTTTTGTTTTAACATGCAATAATCAAATAATGAGAAAATGACTATGAGACCAAGTATCCTTGCTGCAGCAAAAGGACAAGATGATTCTATCATGTCATTAGTTCATTAGAAGGCTAAGTGCATCACTAATTTACAATCAACTTGAAAGCATGCAGTAATTCAAACTGTACATTAAACTGCAAAGAAAGAGCTTGAAAGAAATAACTTGAAATGAAACTGAAAGCAAAGCATAAAAACCACGTTCTAATGGCATTAGTCTCTACCCATATTGCTGCAAATAAAATAAACAAGAAAATCACTTCAAGGACTGATGATAATGGTTATCTCTTCCTAACTCCCTGCTTCTACCACATAGTACTGAGTAAAACACGATTAGGAAGTAGCTGAAAACAAATCCAAGAATTGATAAAAACTCTAAATGACAAATTATAACACTACTAAGCCTTTTCCATCATACTGCTTCCTACATATGTGATTATGTGTAACAAGTGGAAAAAGTATTAGTGCCACAAGCCAAGACTACTTAAAAACAAGCTGCAATTAATTAGTGTTCTGTTCTCTTGAAGGATAAACCATTCATGATAAAGAGAGCATAAATTAGTTAGCATCCAACTTGTAAAACTAAGCTAAAAACTAATCTAGAAAACAGAGTAAAAAGGGCAGCATTACGAATAAGACAACTGCAACTACCATTAGATATTAAAGCAAATACAACAAAGACACACAATCCCGGGAGAAAATAACTTGCATAAATTAAAATTGCATGAATGAAAATCTAATATACCTTACATTCTACAAAGAAATATTTACAAAATGAAATCTAATCTACTTACATCCTAATATGCTCCATGACATCTACTTCACATCTCCTTCCATGTTGAGAACATCAAAGCTTTATTCAACTTCTTCAAAAGTGCAAAGTACAAAAGCTTTCAAAAGCCATGGGACTAACAAGCTAAAAGGACTAAGAAAAGACTAAAGGAAAAAGACTAGCAAATGAAGGAGAGAGATCTCCTATTTATACAAAAAGATGAGAGCCATCTCATTAATGATAATCCATGAATCTCTCCCTCTACCTCTAGAGTCCTAATCAAAATAGGAACTGATAAGACACATGTCTTTTGAGAGTTACAATACAATTAGGAGATGTGACACATATCCTCATGATCCCATGATTCTTTCCAACCAAATTCGAATTTGGCCTTAGAGTGCCACATAAGGGTCTTCTAGAAGTCTCCTTTCAACCTACACATGTCAACAAAATCAACCCATTTGTTAGGTATAAGCATATGCACATTATTTTCTAATGTTTAGCCACAAATTCACTTAAAAGGCTTAGAAATAATAAATATTGGAAAAACATAAAGGTAGCCCAATGATAATGAAAGTGGGATAAATGTGGTGACATAGTAGTGAAATGGAGGTGAAATGGAGGTGATATAATGGACATAATAGTGAAAGTGTAATGGAAATGAATGACATTTTCAAGACTCAACATACCCCCCAACTGAAGCTATTGCATGTCCTCATGCAACATATATTACATTGACTCTTTTGATCCTTGAGCTTTGGCTTAACTTTGCATGATATCACTTGATAACTTCATATTTCTGCAAAGTGTTTTTCTTGAATTGCAACATGGTTGGTTCTTGTGTTACAACCATTTTTTTGTTGCCTTCTATTTTGATTTATGAACTTTGCATAATGATATTTTGATTATTGTTGCAAAGTATATCTTTATTGTATTGCATGATGGTTGATTCTTGTGTGACAACCATGATTTTGTTTGTGTCCAATTTATCCTTTAAGCACTTTTTCAAAAGCCATTGTATGCTCATAATAGCAATGTAATAATTAATATATATTGGAAGTATGTGAGCTCTTGAATATGATATGGACATGGCAATATATGAATATGAATATATTTCCCCCCCCCCCCCAACTGATGGTATTGGCAATTTTATGCAATGAGGAAGAGAAATGTTTTTCCAACAATTATCATTCTAGCTTTTTATGGAATTATATGGTTAAAAGTTAGAAAATTCCGTACCTTCACTTACCCTTTGGAATGGATGAGTTGTATGTGTGGTGGCTGAAAACTTCTGATCATGTTCTTCTTCAAGTGGCTGAACAAGAGGAGTCATGGATAGAGAGATAAGATGGTTTTTTATTGCTTCTACTAAAACTTGCTGAATCTGCTCCAAAATGCTGAAAATAATAGTCTTCATGTCTTCAAAACTCATTGGCACAATTCCTACTATGTGAAATGATGTTCTGATGTCGAACATAGTAGGAAATTGTTGGCTTAGTGGCCATTAATGGATGCCACTAGTCAACACAAGCACTCTCACCATTGATGTCAATGAGAGTCAAGATGCCCAAACACATCTTGCTAGGTACGAATGAATTTGCTGATGTCGAGTCACCTAGAAGATCTAACGAACAAGGGACATTAATGTATTCCCATTGTTTGTCAGCATGAGGACTTGCCATTAAGGCATGCAAGCCTCAAGGTGTTTTTACAAAGAAATTAGACTGAAAGGACTATGGACTCAATAATTTGCATTGAAGCAAGGCTTATTTGCGGAATGAAAATGACAAGGAATGGAAAATGAAAATGGAAAATGGCAATGGAGAACAGAAATGACAATGGCAATAAGCATGTGAATGAGCCTCTTGCTTTTATTTGTGGGTTATGAATGGACAAAAAGAGATGGAAAGTGTATGTGAATGAAAATGGAAGATATGGAAGAAAGTGAGATGAATGGTTTATTATGAAGTATGGATGTGATGGAGACAATAGTATCTGAAAGTTTTTCAAGTGTTTGGATCTGATTTTGCATCAACATATTTCCTCTTTGTTGCTGATCATCCTCTTATGAAACAAATTGGTCTCTTAGAGAGACACCATTCCCTTGTAGTCATTTGTCCTTCCTCCTGGAACCTGCAAAAAAACTAATACTTCTTCTGCAATGGAATGTAAGATTATCAAAGGAGAGAGGTGGCCAATCTCTCTAGTTATGATATTTACACACAAAAATAAGAATTTGTATTAATGAAACAAGTTGTCAAAGGAAAAATCAAAGGAATTTATACCTGCTTTGGAATTAGTGCCTCAATTTGATGTTGCTTCTTTTCAGCAATTTATTTCATTATTTGTCATTTCAAACTCTAATGATATATTTCTCATTGTATAGATCTTGTTGAGAACTTTCCAATGGTACTTAAATCATCAAAATCTGATTTTGTATGAGAAAGATAGGCTGATTTGAACAATGAGGTTTTTCTGGCTGTGGAATTGAGGAACAGCTCTGTAGCTAAAAATCTTGAATAAAAAGTTAGCCATTCAACTTTTATTATCAGTCCAAAATTAATCAATACCTTCAGAAAAGTGAGAGAATAACTTGTTCATTTCATTGATTCAAAATTATTATTTTTTCTTGACATGCAGCGACTTAGTGTGGCGACTTTGTGGTAACACCCAATATGACTTCCCTTTGACCGGGGTCTTTTTCATTAAATTTGACCGAATGAATGGGACACCATCCATGTACTGACATTTCCCTAGCTACCCATGTGACTTGTTTTGCCTGATGACACCTACAACCTAGAGTTTAACAAAACAGCTGCGGAATCACCAGATGGCTGCGGAATCGCTGAATGGCTGCAGAATTGCCAGACAGCTGCGGAAAGTGGCTAAAACAGTCGATCATCAATTTCGAATTTTTTTTTTTAATTATCTGCATTTAGGAACTTTGTTAATGGAGAAAACAGTTTTATTGATGGACCTATAATTTGACAAACAACCTATAACCATGATCATAACTTATTTGGCCCTTTCATAGACTTAGGCCCTTCGAGTTCTGCCCTCAACAACAGACCCATTCTTTGTTCTAACAATTCTTCTGCGTGAATGATGGATGAAGAAGATTCATTATGTGTTAGCGGGGAATTGACATGGTTTTATGGAGAAAAATACAGTGATGGTAAATGGAGAAATAAAGAACAAGTGGCAGGAATGGAGCGGAGTAGTGAAGTAAACACAGTCTTAGCTTCTGTTATTTCAAACAACACTTTAAATTTTCAATCATATCCAATCAAGACTCATTTCCTTGATAAAAAGCAACCCAATAAGACCTTCATTAGGATATGGAGTAATTGCTAGCATTGTGCATGCCTCCACGGAACAAGGAAGAATAAAGAGTATTCGTGACCAAATAGAATTTCCCTCATATATTTTAGCAACTCCAGCGCATTCTCTTTGTTTCAAATATGTGATAAATTCTTGAAATCTTTTACTTGTCATCTCCCATTGATGGAACCAACCGACAAACTACCCTCTTTCTTGACGGAGTTTTATGGACACGTATTTGTTGTGAAGAGCCGTATGTATTTGAAATGGAGTTAGACAGTGTCGTATTCAACTCAGATTGTTATTAAACAGGTGTTAATGATTTGCAAACGGGTGGCATAAGGGCAGCCGATATGGTGGCAAAGAGTGGAAGACGTGGTGGTGCCAGCACACAGCCAAATTAAATCTTTGTCCGCTCAATTAATTGAAAGTTCTGTTTTTTTTCACGCGCGGCAGTAAAAAATGGACTCAGAAAAACCGCAGATTTGTCCCAGACCGCCACGAATTTCCTCAAACGGTTTCTGGGTTATCTAATTAACCCTCCTAGCAAAAAAACCCATGTTTTAGTTTTTTGAAATTCGTCTCTGTTTGGGAGAATCGAAGGTGTGAAGTTTGACGTTTTTTCAGGTTTACGTTTTTTCTGAGTTTTACTGTTCTTACTGTTCTGAATTTGCATTCGGCCTTAAGATAAATCTCAGAGGGGAAAAAAAATGTTTTCAGATGCAAAAAATGGATTAGCCAGGGAAGGAGATGCTAAAAATTCTTCACTAGATTCATCGTCATTTCCAAAGAGAGCGGGACCACGCAAAGAGAGTTGGTACTTCGTCCTTTCCTATGCAACAGCCAACATTACTCTCTTATGCACAAGACACCTCGTCTGCAGATTTGATTATGGATTAGAAAGGGTGTTTTGAGGTGAACGCTGAAGAGAGACAGGGGATGGAACTTAGCTTTAGAGACTTGGAGTGTTATCTCCAAAAATGCATGATTTGATCTTAAAACAAGGAGCTCAACACCTGAAATAAATTTCAGTCTCTAAAAAGAAATGCCGAGGCCCCATGGATTCTACAAGTTTGCATTGACCTCCTCATTGTTACTTAATCATTTTAACATTCGATTCCCCTTTTTTTTTCTCACATATACAGTGCATTTTTTTTTTTTTATGTTGCAGGCTTATTTCAGGTTAAAGCTTGATCAAGGAGGCAGATTTTTTTATTGAAGCCACAATGAAAACTAGGAATGGAGATAGCCATAGATTGCTTTTCTCTTTTTTTTCTTCTCTGAAATTGTAAAATTTTATAAAAAGGATTAATGATTTTCAATTTCAGGCAGCAAATACTTCAAGAAAAACATGTTAAAAACAGGACTTTGACTAAGGTCCTAAGCTGGTTTTTCATCGATCTGAGCTGGGTGACTAGGATAGGATCCATGTCGGGACAATTCTGGAGATGCCCATGTGGTCGGTTTTTTCATTAGATGCCTGTAACCTGCTAAACCTTGAAACAGCTGCGGAATTGTCAGCTAGCTGCGGAATCAGGGCAGTTTCTGCAGCTAAGTTGCAAAACCTTATTTGAACAAGATACAGTGTTTTGAAGACCACTACAAAGCATAACTAGACAATTTTGGACAATTTGAACCTATCAAAGCAGTTGAGTTTCATTTTTTATTTATTTATTTATTTATTTATTGAATCAATTGAAATGTTTGAAGTTTATTTTGTCTCCTATTTTTTTTTTTAACAATTCTTTTTCTGATCCTCCAGATCACACAGAGTGCAGGAGGAGAGCATACTCAAGAATTATTATTTTGTCTTTTTTTACTTAACAATCCTTTTTCTGATCCTCCAGATCACACAAAGTGCAAGAGGAGAGCATACTCAAGAATTGCTATTTTTTTTTTTTTTAGATGTAAGAAATAAGGTCTCCTAATTACACTTCCCCGGCAACGGCGCCAAAATGTTTAGTCAATTTAACGTCTTAAATTGCTCTACATAAATTATCAATCCGTGTATCGTAAGCTGATGAAGTGTGGTGCACTATATGTGCTTAGTTAACCTTTCTCTTACTTCGTTGTTTTATAGTTTATGTTGTTTTTGGGGTTTTGTTTTAACATGCAATAATCAAATAATGAGAAAATGACTATGAGACCAAGTATCCTTGCTGCAGCAAAAGGACAAGATGATTCTATCATGTCATTAGTTCATTAGAAGGCTAAGTGCATCACTAATTTACAATCAACTTGAAAGCATGCAGTAATTCAAATTGTACATTAAACTGCAAAGAAAGAGCTTGAAAGAAATAACTTGAAATGAAACTAAAAGCAAAGCATAAAAACCACATTCTAATGGCATTAGTCTCTACCCATATTGCTGCAAATAAAAGAAACAAGAAAATCACTTCAAGGACTGATGATAATGGTTATCTCTTCCTAACTCCCTGCTTCTACCACATAGTACTGAGTAAAACACGATTAGGAAGTAGCTGAAAACAAATCCAAGAATTGATAAAAAATCTAAATGACAAATTATAACACTACTAAGCCTTTTCCATCATACTGCTTCCTACATATGTGATTATGTGTAACAAGTGGAAAAAGTATTAGTGCCACAAGCCAAGACTACTTAAAAACAAGCTGCAATTAATTAGTGTTCTGTTCTCTTGAAGGATAAACCATTCATGATAAAGAGAGCATAAATTAGTTAGCATCCAACTTGTAAAACTAAGCTAAAAACTAATCTAGAAAACAGAGTAAAAAGGGCAGCATTACGAATAAGACAACTGCAACTACCATTAGATATTAAAGCAAATACAACAAAGACACACAATACCGAGAGAAAATAACTTGCATAAATTAAAATTGCATGAATGAAAATCTAATATACCTTACATTCTACAAAGCAATATTTACAAAATGAAATCTAATCTACTTACATCCTAATATGCTCCATGACATCTACTTCACATCTCCTTCCATGTTGAGAACATCAAAGCTTTATTCAACTTCTTCAAAAGTGCAAAGTACAAAAGCTTTCAAAAGCCATGGGACTAACAAGCTAAAAGGACTAAGAAAAGACTAAAGGAAAAAGACTAGCAAATGAAGGAGAGAGATCTCCTATTTATACAAAAAGATGAGAGCCATCTCATTAATGATAATCCATGAATCTCTCCCTCTACCTCTAGAGTCCTAATCAAAATAGGAACTGATAAGACACATGTCTTTTGAGAGTTACAATACAATTAGGAGATGTGACACATATCCTCATGATCCCATGATTCTTTCCAACCAAATTCGAATTTGGCCTTAGAGTGCCACATAAGGGTCTTCTAGAAGTCTCCTTTCAACCTACACATGTCAACAAACTCAACCCATTTGTTAGGTATAAGCATATGCACATTATTTTCTAATGTTTAACCACAAATTCACTTAAAAGGCTTAGAAATAATAAATATTGGAAAAACGTAAAGGTAGCCCAATGATAATGAAAGTGGGATGAATGTGGTGACATAGTAGTGAAATGGAGGTGAAATGGAGGTGATATAATGGACATAATAGTGAAAGTGTAATGGAAATGAATGAAATTTTCAAGGCTCAACACATGGCCCACTACATTTTTGTGCACCTGCACTTTATCCCAATGAGCCCAAAGGCCTGAGTATCTTGGGACACAACTTCGAGCAATTTCTCTATTTTTCGGCCTAAACACAGATTCATTTTTAAAGATAATAACACAAGAAAATTCACCCAAACACACCATTGGTACGAACCTTAAGGTTTTGGTTACATCATCATGCTAATATCATCTACACAATGTGTCCCCTACTGGTAGTTCCATGTGTCACCCAGAAGTAGGCCTCTTTGGCACCTAAAATGTCCAAATCTGCATGACATGTGTCCTAAGCGTTGGGTGCCACATCAGCCTATGTTGACATCATATCACCGTCGTGTTTACCACAACATCATCCTGATCATCATCATCAACCAATGGGAGTGCGGGACATGTCATAATGTCATTGATCGACCTAGGGGATAAATAAAAATGCTCAAAATTCAAAGTGCTCAAATTCTACCAAAAATAGTGCCAAATCGTATATCTTGTCGCTTTGATTTCAATGATGCTTGAATCGCCTCTATCCGAAAACATATGTGAAAGTTATCGCACCGTGAAGTTTTTTAACATACAAATAAAAATTAAACTTGTGGGGTTGTATGGGTAGTGTATGGCTACCACCTAGAAGTCTGTATGCTGACATGGTGCTTACATCAACAGGGAAACTGTGTAGCACAGAGCCAATCAAAACATGACACATGGATTGACTATACAATGTAATTTGACATGATTTGATTGGTTGGTGGTGATTTTGGGTGGGCCAATCACAGACCACCACGTATCCCAATGAAAGGATGCCGCATGGCCCTATGTAAGGCCAAGATTTGGCTTAGTTTTTGACGCCAAAATTTAGGTTGTTCGATAGACTGACCTCCCTAAGGTTAGACACTGTGACGTCTGACAACACAAGACTCTGAACTACTAATAAACCATGGTGGTTCTAGTCAATACAGTGTCTAACAGTTTTATTTAAAGGCTAATAGTTGGTGGTTGGTGGGGTGGGGGGAGGGGGCAGGCTCACCCGATCGGCCCATCCTCGAGCCATATGATATGCAACATGACTGTGTGCCAAGGCGGGAGGGGTGGGGCACAAGTCCTAGCCCCGGTTCCATGTTATCAAATTGTTGTTTTTTTTATCCTACTTGTCTATTTTTCACTGTTAAAATATGCAAAATTTTAATTAGTTTATGTGCTTTTGCAATACCAATCCATTGCCCATAAGATGTTAACTAACTTACAAAATTTTACAAGAAACCTTAAGTTTTAACTTTAGATCAGTTTGGAATCAGAGCATGGTTGTTATGAAGGTTTGATAGTTTTTGTAAGTGTTTTATTGAATGATTACAAGATCTAAATTAATAAGAGGAGAAGGAGTGTTCGAAGAACGAAACCCTCAAATTAGTTCAAGGAGGTCACAAGTCCAAAAAATCTACCAGCCATGACACATGACATGAGATGATGTCTGAGGATGCGAGATATTTTAGAAAGATGATATGTTTGAGATGGTGAAAGTGTTGTAAAATGAGAGGACAAAAAGGTTGGAAGAAGAAAGTTCAAATCAACCAAAAGGTAATGGTGGTGATGGTAGCAAGCCTCCACCTCCACCTCCCCCTTAACCTCCATCTACACCTCCATCCTTTCCTCCTTCTTTAACTCCTTCATCTCATAGACTTACTCCTCCTCCATCTCCAAAAGGACATAATAAGTCACCATTTATTATTCTTGATGTCAAGTTTAGATTTCCTATGTATAGTGGGAAAGTAAATGTTGAAAAGTTGGATAATTGGGTTCGTTAAAATGAAGTCTATTACAAGATTCAAAAGATTAATAATGATGTGTTGTGGTGGCAACAACCACCCTCCAAAATTTTTCCTTAGCTTCATTTTGGAGCCTCCCTACCGACCATCTTCAGTAGCATGTCTTCCACTGTTAAGCACATCAACTTCAGTTGTTTCATAGAGTCTTGTCAGCTTGTGCATGCAAGCTTGTTCCACCCCCTTCACAGGCCGATTTCCAGTCTTAGTATCAGTTATTGGTTGAGTAGCTCCCTCTGAGAATTGTGCAGTTCTGGGGGGGAACCAGCCTTCCCTCCAGAAATTGTGCAAACCCAGCTAGACACCCAACTAGGCTCCAGAATTGCGCAATTCTTCCTACCAGTCTTCCTCCAAAAAATTATGCAATTCATCCCAAGACGGTTGTTCAGCCCATAAATTACAAAATTCTGGGTAGCAGTCACCTGCTGCTCCTAGAAATTGTGCAATCCCTTTGGGACAGCCAACCCAACAACTAGCAAAAATTGTGGCAATCCAGTCAGGCAGCCTCATGGGCTCAGAAATTGCGCAATACATTCAAACAGGATTACTTGAGAAAACTGCGAGGTCTGACCCAAGACAATTTCTCAACTCAGAAATTTAACAATGTAGTGAGACAGGCTTCCTTGAGAAAATTGCAAGGTCTGACCTAGGGCAGTCTGTTGGGCTCAGAAATTGTGCAATACTGTCAGACATGCTTCCTTGAGAAAATTGCGCAGTCTAACCCAAGACAGTTGCTCAGCCTAGAAATTGTGCGATCCTGGGAGATAGTCACTTGTTCCTCCCAGAACTTGTGCAATCCCTTTGGGACAACCATCTCTTCTCAACCCCGAACTACGTAGATTTTCACCCCAGGCTCACAAACTGATGCATGTGCCTTCAGGTTCACCGGTTCCCTCCAGCAACGAGAAAAACTTATTTTCATGCATGGACTGCTTCTCCTAAGGTAACATGCAAAGGAATCTCTTGATTCAAGGATATATTTTTAGAAATTTGAGGTTACATGCAAGGATCATTTTAGAAACCTCCAGCCAAGTGTCACCTTTCCTAGATTTGTGGCATGCACATTACAACCTGGATTTTATCAAAAATCATCAACCAGATGCTGTAGGGCTCATTGCTCACATCAACCTTACAACTCTGGCATCCCACCTTGCATCTTGGAGTCGTCGACACATTCAAATTAGTTGTTTTTGGGTAAGCTCGCCTTTCATGTCTTGCATGGTGTTTATTCCGCCTTTTGTGTTTTGATTTGTGTGAGTGTTGTCTGCTTGATTTCAGTGAGTGCTTGTTGTTGTGTTGATGTATGTTAGCTTGTGCAAGCACCATTTCAATTTTCGTTCGCATCTCACTATTGTCGCATGCTTACCACTATTTTTGCATGGACGATCACCATTGTGGTGACTTGCTTCACACACATACATGCTTTCTCGTTTTCTGAATCCTGCATTTGTTGTTTTCAAGTATGATCATTGACTCTTGTTAGCACTCATCTCACCATGCATTCAGACTTCTCATGTTTTCAATCGCCCATCAGCCAGACTGGATTGGCTTAGCCTAAATCGTGCCTTGCCTGGCTAACATTGCAAATTTCCGAAAGTGAAGGGTCTGCCTTCCCTCCTAAAATTGTGCAAGTTTGGCCCAGTACTAACCTCTAGGCTTGCATTGCACAATTCTTGGAGGGAGTGTCCTACTAGCCCCATAAACTACGTAATGCAGATTTTTGGTTGCATGTCACTACTGACTGAAATTCCACATTACACAGGTTCAATCCTTAGTAGGCCAAGTTGGAATGTGCATTGTGCAGTTCCAGTAGTCAGTCAGCCTCCTAACAGCCTGGACTATGCCTTGTGTAGTTGTTTGCAGTCAATCTCACGTTTAATCATATAGGTATGTTGCAAGTCAGTCCTAATTTTGTTTTGTTTTTTGACTGATAGATTTATTGCCATGAGTGTTTTTATGTCTCCAAGCATCACAAATGTTCATCTGTCTCTCAGCAGCACAAGCACAATGGCTTCCAAGAGAGAAGAGCCAAAGACATTGTTAAGAACGAAATTGGGGATGCAGTTGATCAAGTGTCTATGAACTTGCCTATTCACGAACACATCAAGTTATTCATGGAAAATGATATCAAGATCAATGGAAACGACATCACAGTGAGCAACACCATCAGTAGCAATAGAAAGGCAGCACACCTGCATGCAACGAATGCAAGAGTACGGTTTCTGACAACGTAGAGGCAGAGCAAAGCTGCAAGTTCAAAGAAGATCTACTCATGACGAAAGAATCTTCACAAATTGAGGCTATGAGGTGATGGACAGACATGAAGATCATGTGAAGGTAGAGAATAGAATAGAGAATGAGTTGCATGTGCTGAAGCAACAACTCAAGGAAGAACAAAAGTTGCATAGACAGAGAATGAGTTGCACCAGGAACAGGTACAGTAGGGGGTGCAACATGCATAGATGGATGAAACTGTGCCTGTACAAGTTATAGATCCATCCCAGTAGTTGGCATGAAGCAGAGAAGGTGAGCAGTGTTGTTGATCACATGCAAGGGAATTCAACAGCATGCATGTAATCCCACCCATTTGGCACACTCACCGAGGTGAAGAAAAGAAGCAATTCCAACTGGATCTGAACATCTATTTTGACAAGTTTATGTGTATGACCACCAACACTTTCTTGGAGATCAACACAGACACTATGTAACAACATGTTGTTGGTCTGGTCGCACCCAAGAAAACCATGCGCATGCTATGAGACGAGTTCAACAGAGGATCCATATTAGCGTACCCTGATGCAACGGAGGCAAGGGTTCATTTCAACAAGATGTCACCATTGAGCACACGGACGACCAAGCTTGGCATCAGTTCACCACCATCGACCATCACAAGGATTTCAAAGAGTTGGTCTCACCACAACAGTCTGAGTGTTAGTGATATCTTGCATGGCTTGCTCAAGCCATTTTTTCTCACATGGGTACATGTGGAGAATGTATGTAACGTCTTTTCAAGTGGAAGTTCAAGTGTCGATAGTTGGATGTAATAGTCATAGAGTAGATGAAGAGTCATGAGGGTAGACAAACTATCACAAAGGGGAATGTCAAGGGCCACCCCACCCTTTGCTATAAATAGTCCCTCATAACTCATTGTAGAGACTTTTAGCTAGCCATGCTTTCATTAGGAGTATCTTAGAGAAATATTGGATAGTATTGTAACGAGCCTCGGTTTCTCCACTATGCAAAACTAGTATATCTCTTTGGAGGAGCAGGCAGTTGTGACTGTAACGTTCCACTGTCAGAATAGTGGTTGGACATGGATGTGTTGTATGATTGGAACTTACACTTCTTAATATAGCAAAGCCAACACATTTCATGCATATGTCATATTTTATTCCATCTATCTTGTTTACTCTAAATGATATATGTATCTGTTTGCTTATGCATGCATGTATGGACTATTATGTATATGTATGAATCTTACTGAAATGTGTTTATTGGTTTAACCATCACTTTGTATTGTTAGCTAAATTTCTTTCCAGTTTTTGATGCATCTTCGCTCTTGTGTTCCTTTCTAAGATATGTGTTATCACAGGTTTCCAAGGGTCACACTCACCCCACTCTCCATGTGTTAGAACTGTTCATGCACCTTCCTTGTCTTGCCACAGTTGTCACACCTTTGCAACCAATAGAGACATCTTACTTGCCTCTTTTTGAAAGCACGGTCAAGGCAATACCATATGACCCACTGCTAGGACTCCTACACCAAATGATCTGAGGTCTAATTGGGACTTATTACCAGGGAGATCCCCTAACATGTTGGCGAGTCCAACACCGTCAACATGATGTCACTAAGATCCAACTTGCTTCTCTTCATTTGGAAAGTGTAACCCTCATCTAGTGGGAGGCTAGAACTCCAAAATATTTTAAGAAAAGTGGTAAAATTATCTCTTCTCGGAATGATTTTATAGTTGCATTGAGAAGAAAATTTTATCCATTAGCTTACATGCAAAAATAAATTATGGATTGGAAAATTTTTAGACAAGCCAAAGGTCAAAGTATCCAAAGTTACACATAATAATTTAGAAGAAGAGATTTAATCTTGGGTGTTGATTTGTCTTCACAAGATACTCTCCTTAAATACATAGGTGAATTACATAGTTATTTGAGACATACTATACTTATGTTTAATCCCACCAATCTAAATGAAGTATGTGTTCATTCAACTCATTTAGAATTAAGAGGCAATAATTTTCCTTAAGAGACTAGCAATAAACCTTTCAAATCTAGGGACAAAGGAAAGGGGAAGTTTAAAGACAAAGGAAAAGAGAAGTTTACAGGCAAAGGAAAAAATAATGCTACAGTGAAGAAAGAGGGAGAAAAAGTTACCTGTAAACATTGTTCAAAGAAGGCCATGATGAAGACCATTGTTGGAAATTACATCCATAAATGAGACCAAAGAAGTTCAATAACAAGGGGAAACAAAAGACTATTGCTACTGTTACACTAAAATTTGTCACCATGACTATTTGCAGTTAGTATGGCTCCATCAACTGTCATACTATCCTCCTTGGCAAGCCTCATACCTCACCTCTCCATGTCAAACTTCAAGAAAGAGAGAAATTCATTAAAAATCTATATATCCCCGGGTACGCAGTTTCTCTTAGCCTTACCTGCGTGTACGCACTCCAAGTTCACATTACCTGCGTACTTGTACGCTCTGTATGTAAAGCAATGGGTGCGTACTCCTGTAAAGGTCAAAAGGCACAAGTTTCAATCCAAAAGAGTTACTTGTGGTCATTTCTAGAGCCTTCTAGAAGCTTATTTGATGTGTATGAAGCGCCTCCAGATGGTTCATGTATCCCTACCAAAGAGGAACTTATCCCATCAAGAGGGGAGCTATCCCATCCAAAGAGGGGCTTATCCCATTGATGGTGGACCTGAATAATTTCCTCTAGAGCACTATAAATACAGGCATTGGGCCAAAGGGAGGGAGGTTGAAAGCTGAACATTCCTAAGGGTAGATGCTGCTGGAATTAGGACTCCCTTGTAAAGCTTGAGAGGAGAGATTCCCATCCTTTCCTAGCCTTATTTGAGAGTGGGTTAGTTGATCAAAGTAAAGGAAAAATCTTGCTGGACCCTAGGAGGGACTTGCACAACACCAAGGCTCAGGTTGTAATGGTTCCTTTTGTTACCTTTTAATGCAAATGAACTTATTTTTCTCAACAGATTGTTATTCATGGTTTGTTTCATATACTCCTTGGTCTGTATGATGGATATGTATTGTTTTATGAGTTTATCAGGTGCTATTTAATCTTTTGGCTTGTTAGGGAATGTAGGTTTCGAAGAGAAGGAGGAGCTCATCCGGATCAGCGAGGCTGGACTACTACAAAGCGTTGGATTAAAGGTATGTTAAAGATCCCCTAATTACTTGTATTTGCAATGCATGTTTAGAGAAAGGTAGCTTTATTTGTCTTGTTTGTCACTAGAAAGCTTTTGCTTCTAGGGAGGTCGGTTGTGTCCGCACTAATGACTCTTTCCACATGACAAAATGGCGACCATACTGGGGATTCCATTAATGTGAATGTTTTTTCCTTTGTATGAACTTTTGATCTGAGAAAAGTTATTCGTTTTCTGGTTTTTGGCTGTCTGACTGTGTATTTGGGTGGGCTAGCTTAGGGTTAAATTAGTTTTTAGTTTTTCTTTGTTTTGCTAGAAGTACGCAGCCTCTGAGTTGAGCACAGTGCGTACCTGTACGCACTGTCGCTTTGTGCACAGAGCGTACCCGCACCTGTGCAAACAGGTCGCCTGCGTACCCCTGTTAAAACTAAGAAAATTTCATTTTCCTTCTTTTTTTCCTTTTACATTTTGTTTTTAATTTGTTTTTCTGCCCAGATCCACTAGATTTCTGCCATAAATCTTCACCTAAGCTTGTTTCGTCAGTGTCAAGGGTTTTAGTGAAATTCATAGGGATTTTTCCTTAGGGTTTGATTTTTAACTGGTTCTGTAGTGACTTTGGCGTTAGAGGTTGTCAAACTTTGGATCTCCTTGGTTTTGTTCAGTCCTCTTAGGAGTCGGGCCTGTCATAGAATTCACCCTTGTGAGAGACCTACCTTTGTGTCTTCTCTTTGCGAATCTCGAAAAAGTTTGTTGTTTGGACTTTGAATTTTATTCTTGAGAAAAGAACAAAAAGATTTTGATTTTTGTTTTCACTAGTTTTTGGTTCTGCATTAACTAGTCCTTAGTTACATTTTGACTGAGTAAAACATCCCGGAATCATCTTTAGTAAGCTTTTGACTCGTTACATTTACTTTTATATTTATTTCTCTTAGATTTGCTTTTGAGTGAAATTGAGTTGATTTGATTGCCATAGCGTTTTTAACTTTGATTTTTGTTAAAGTAAGTTTTACATGCTTTATTAATTAGGCAAAAATACCTTTTGAAGGAAAGTTTGCTTTGGTAGCATTTGTGTCTTTGAAAGAAAGAGGAACTTTTGTGAAGTGAATAGTGGTCATGTGTTGTGTGTTTTGAAAAGATAAAGAGTTTGTTTCTTTGTTTTTCATTGCCAAGAAAGTTGTCTTTATTTTAAATTTGCATTCTCCAACTCTCTTAGCTAGGAAATTCATTGAAAAAGGAAAAATTAGTGTAAATAATCCTAAGTGCATCTTTTTAGTGGATTTCGGTCGAGTCTACACACCACCAGTTTCATCTCCACTACCTTTTGTCTTTAAAAAGCCATAAAATTAACGCTTAAAGTAAAATCAACTTAGTAACTTTTATTTACTAGGGCTCTGAAACACCAATATAGATCAGGCTAGTGTCTTGGAGTAGGAGAGTAATTAAATCTCCAAGACAGCAAAACCAAACAAGTAGCTCATCTTGTGGTAGGATAAATCCAACTGTTTCATTTGTACTCTGGGAAAGCTCCTCTTAAAGGAGAAGCACGAGCTCGTGTCCAAACCAGTGAGGGGATCAATCCTCCCTCGTTGGGAATGACGCCACACATGCACGTATTACAAACGGTAAACCTCGGATTAACCATTGTCGAGGAGCCAGGGGTCACTTGTCGGTAAACCTTGGATTATTGTCAAGGAGCCGGCAAGGGGATTGAGCTTGATACTCTGCCCTTGCGTGCTGTGGGAGTGTAGACTATTCCCCCAGGTGCATTTGTCGCTGTTGGTAACCTTAGTGACCATTATCTTTAGGATTCTACCGAGGTGACAGTGGAGGGAAGATCCCACTGTACCTGGAGCAGACGTCGGCTAGACTCACTTGGATTTTCCGGGGGGTTCACTTCACTCGAGACGGTTAAAGTGGAGGAACTTGTGCCGGTCTATTCATTAAGCAGGTTGCTGGGGTAACTGTTCCGCCCACCACTTCTGTACTGAATTCGGCGATGTTGGGTTTCATCTCCAACTAGTGTTTTCGGTCCGGAAGGCTACTGTTTGTGTATGGTTTGACGCCCTAGATTCTTTAGGCGTGTGATTCAAATTTTCTTGGTTCTTTAGAGAATTTAGGTGGTTTGTTTTGAGATTTTACTTTGTTTGCGTGTGCAGTAGTTAAAAGTTTTTAACTGTGGCTGAATTACCGAGACAGTCCCGTAGACTTCAGGGCAAGTCTCCTGAGATTGTTACCATGGCCGATTTGTTGAGGAAGTCTTGTAGATTGCGGGGCGAACCTCCTGAAGAGGTCCCTAGTCATTACGAAGGTTTAAAGGTCCTTGTAACTCCTAGTGGCAGTAAAGTAGGTTCACCTGAAGAAGGATAATCGTCGTTGGTAGTCCATCCAGATTACCAAGGTCTAGAAACAGGTTATAATCCTGAAGCTGTTGCAGTTTCCGAGCTTGCTGGTATTTTTTCATCTACTAGTGATATAGGCGAAGAACCTGAAGTATCTGAACCTGTTACTCCAACTTCTAGTGCACCTGATTCACCTAGGGTAGAAAGAGTCATCACCGAAAATCTTCCTGCTGGTTTGATAGCTATTGAAGAACTTGCTCAAGAGGAAGAATTAGGCGTATCTATCCTTGAATATCAACCTACTATTGATCTAAGAGAGCGTGAATCTATCTTTTACAGTCCTCCTAGAAGTACTACTTGGTACCTTTCGTTAACCAATTATTTAGACAACTCAGGGATAAGTTTTTCTCCACCTCGAACTCCTTTTCCACCTGGAGGTATTTATACTCCTATAAATATGTCTGGTCAGTCGTCCGTGTTCACTCAATCTCCTGAATCTTTCTTGTACGTCGGTCCTTCTATTCCCTCCGGGTATTAGTCACTTTCTGGTACCTTTGCGGGGGCATCTCCTCAACCCATTGAACATGGGTTATTAGCTGGAAACAATGGTAATAAACCGTTGGGTGTAGGAGACATTTACATGATGCCAGGTTCAGTTCCCGATTCTCAACCTCAAGGTGGTCAATTCTCGCCTGGGGGGCAGCCTCAATTAACGCCTGGGGGGCAACCTCAAGGTAAAAAAATTGCGTCTGTGGGGCAACCTCAAGGACAGTATGTACCCATAGTACAATACATTCCTCAAGGTCAACCCCAGCCTCAATATGTACCCCAGGGTCAACCTCAGTATTAGTATTTACCTCAAGGGTATCAACCTCAAGGTCAAGGTCAACCCTAGTATCAGTATTTACCTCAAGGTTATCAACCTCAAGGCCAATACTTGAGTCAAGGTTATCAACCACCTCAAGGTCAATCATATGTTCAAGGTATGGGAACTGTGCCTTTCAGTTATCAATCCTATCCTCAATCCGGTTATGGATCTCAATATCCTCAACCTGTCATGGGTCAATACCCCGGAATGAACATAGTGTGGGATCCATCGCAAGTTCAACAGGTATTGCAGCCAAGTATACAGTTGTCATCTCAAGATGGACAACCCTTAGTTGCTGGTCCATCCCAGCAACCGGTCCAGTCTAATGTTCAAACTTCTGTAACTTCGGTAGTTACTCAGCTGCCAATCGCACCTAGTACTCCATCTCAAACAACGGCTGCTGCAACTACCGCAACATCTGCTCCTTCCACCACACTTGCTTCTGGAGTATCGACAGCTCTGGTTTCTACTGTCTCTGCAACTACTCCTCAGACATCTTTACCATTGTCTGGATCTACGATTCAAACTACGGTTCAGATGCCTGCAGGACAACCTAGTTTAAGTACGGTTGTCACTAGTCAACCACAATTCACTTATCAACCGTACCAGGGACAGTACCAATATGGGCCTGCTGTCCAACAGCCGGTTTACCAGTATCAACCGTATCCTGGGTACACTTATCAACAACCTCAGCAACCCCAGTATGGTCCGGTTAATCCTAGTTTTCCAGGAGGATATAATATCCTGAATGCGATTCCTGTTCCAAGTTATCCTGGATATCCTCCTCCTGGGACTGGTCTTGTGACCCAAAGTTTTAGGGATCCTAATCGGCAATTACCGTTTATCACAACTTTGGATTTACCAGACTTGAAGCGCCTAATGAATGATCCAATACAATATCTTCCGTTCTGGCCACCAATGCCAAATAAGTTTCCCAGTGATATACCCAAGTTCGAAGGTAAGTCTGGAGAGGATCCGTCCAATCATATGATGACTTACCACCTTTGGTGTGCTTCAAATTCCATCTCGGATGATTCGATCTGCTTACGTATTTTTTAGCGTATGCTCATTGGTCTCGCGGCCAAGTGGTACATTGAGTTACCATGGGCCTCTTTTTACAATTTTAGTCAGTTAGCTACCTCGTTCCTAACTCATTTTTAGTTGCCGGTCAGATACGATAACGGCACGGAGCTATTAACTTCATTAAAACAGTCAACCTCCACTTATATTTCCGTTCATATACATGAATGGAGACGTCGATGATGATTAGTGAAAGTTTTTATTCCGGACCAAATCTTAGCTAAATGGTTTGTTAAATCATTATTACCGAAGATTACTGAAGCTGTAGCTAAGGCCGGAGTAGTTACTGAAGAGCAAGTAATTGCTTAAGCGCACTACCTTGACTTAGTTTACACTCAGTCAGGTACGTTACATGAAAAGATCCCAGATCTTCCAAAGTTAAATGAAATCGTTGCTGCTCCTTCGGGATCTCTTGCTACTGATGGCATGATCGGTTCGGTAAATACTAAAAGCAAGAAGAAATCTTCAAAGAATTCTTCGCCCATTATAACCTTACCAGATTCCCCGACAGGAGAGTCTTCTCCTGAAATTTCCGCCGATATTCACGCTATAGAGTCATCTATGGCTAAATCAAAAAACGGTGGGAAGAAGAAGGGTAAGAAGAAGGGTAAAGCAGACAAGACTCCAAAGGAGAAAACATAAAAGTCGGAATCCAATGACGAAAAGCGCAAACCTCGATATCCTTGTCTAATTTGTGAAGAGGATCATTTTACAAGAGATTGCCCCCATCGGGCCGAGGTTGTGAAAATCGTCAAAGGTTCCTCAACTCCTACTGTTTTGAAAGATCCATTTCCAAAGCAGGAGAGTAAGATGATAGGTTCTTCCTCGAGTGCCACTGAAGAACCCATATTGATGATGTCTCATGTAAGGATTGCGACTCGATCTCACGATTATGGTAGTAAAAGTCCTGTTGATGGATCGAAAGAAGCAGAATCTTCTCATTCAAATCCATCAACCTCAGCTCCCGGTTCCGATCCACTACAAATCAAGAAACCTAACCTTGACTTAGTAATAAAACCGCCTGCCAAGGGTGTACTTCGAAGGTCTGCTTTCAATCCACATGCGAGAGCGGCCCAGAATTACAATATTGTTGAGGATTTAGCAGTTTCACCCTCAACAATGTCGGCTTTAGAAGTGCTGCAATCATGCCCAGCACCGCGAAAATTAATTTTTTCGGCTATAGGAGCTGTTGATGTTCAGGACCCGAACCTGATAATCTTTGATCTAGAAAATAGTACACCGCATCTCCCTGATCAGATGGCTTTCCAGATTCCAGTGATAGTCAAAAACAGACCTATTCATCGGACTGTAATTGATGAGGGAGCTTCCACGTGTATTATGTCGATTCAGTGTTGGAGATCTCTTGGTTCTCCTTCGCTGAACCAATCCCCGACAATTCTTAAGGCCTTTGATGGCCGTGGGTTCCATCCGTTTGGCATTTTACAGGATTTTCCTATAGGGGTTGAAGGAAAAACCGTTAGTCTAGATGTGGAGGTGGTTGATGCCCCTCTAGACTACAACCTTCTTTTGGGTCGAAGTTGGTCTTACGTTATGACAGCAGTCGTTTCATCGGTCTTCAGAGTCATAAAGTTTCCACATAATGGCAAGATCGTGATAATAGACCAGCTGGCTTATTTTTCATCCGACCCAGCCTCTTCAGAGAGTATCTAGCATGTCGGTAAAACGACTATCCCTTATAAGGATGTTGGCGTAGGATTAGTTAAAGATTCCAGTTTACTGGGAACTTTTCTTTTTCCTCCGATCAACGCAGACCCTTCATTCGCATCCATTCATATGATTACTTTAGACACTATTATTTACGATGATCCTTGGATTGTCCCATCTGAATCTGAGATAGACTCATTCGGTAATGCAATGCCTTTGAGTCCATATGAAATTGCTTATGAGGCCGTGCAGTCTTTTTCCAACCCAAGTTCAACCCAAATCGACCAAATGAATGTGGTCCGTGAGGAATCCCTTTTCGCGTCAACCTCGGAATTAATAACGTTTCCTGAAGTTGTGTCATCTGACGAACAAATTTGTGAAGTCCTATGTGTAGACGATTTACCATGGGACGATCTCCATCATAGATCATCGTTTTTACGTGAGGATGATCGTTTTGAAAATGATTTCTCATCAATTTTTACAGCTGAATATGTCAAAAATGCTCAGAGTCCAATGAAACATCCTGATTCAGAGCTGAATTTGGGAAATGTTTCTCGCACTATTCCCATTGACATTTCAGTGAATCCCGGAATTGTTGAACACATTCATATAGGTGCCTCGTGTTCAGATGACGAAATTCAAATATACAAGGTCCTATTTCAAGAATTTCGCGACGTGTTTTCCTGGTCCTATGAGGAAATGCCAGGAATTGATCCCTCCATTGTTGTTCATGAGATTAAGACTTACCCAGACGCTAAACCCGTTCGGAAATGTCTGCGTCAGATCCACCCTCGGAAAGCGGCTACAATTAAAGCAGAAGTTGAGAAGCTGTTGAAAGCAGGTTTCATTTATCCAATCCCGTTAACGGATTGGGTATCGAATATTGTTCCGGTTAACAAGAAGCAGGGAACAATAAGAATATGTATCAACTATAGGGATATCAATCGTGCTTGTCCTAAGGACAACTATCCAATGCCCTATATCGATCAAATAATTGATGATTGTGCCGGCAATGAAATATTTTCCTTTATGGATGGTTTTTCCGGTTACAACCAAATCAATATTCTACCTGCCGATCAACCAAAAACGGCTTTCATTTGTCCATGGGGGACATTTGCTTATTGCAAATTACCTTTTGGGCTTAAGAATGCCGGAGCCACTTTTCAAAGGGCGATGTCTTATGCATTTCAAGACATCAAGCACATCGTGCAACCGTATCTCGATGATTTGCCCGCTCGCTCCTTACGTCGAGCTGATCACCTTGTCCATTTACTAGAAATTTTTATGAGGTGTAGGCATTATCATATAAGGTTGAACCCACACAAATGTGTCTTCTGCATAGAAGTGGGACGATTGCTGGGATTGTAGTTTCAAAAGCCGGCATTCGCATCGATCCCTCGAAGGTCAAAGCTATCATCAAATTGCCTCCTCCTTCGAGTTTGCGCCAACTCCAAAGTTTGCAAGGGAAAGCAAACTTTTTACGCCGATTCATTCCTAACTACGCCGAGATTACCAAGGGTTTTACCCAGTTGTTGAAACAAAATGCTCAATTTTCTTGGGATGAGATAGCTCAGAAATCTTTCGATGCGCTAAAGCATGCATTGACCCATGCACTGTTGCTGCATCCTCCCAACTACAACCAGGATTACTTTTTGTACCTCGCCGCCGTTCATTCCACTATTGGAATGGTCTTAGTACAGGAAGATGAATTCGAAACGGAACATGTGATATATTATCTTAGTAGGACATTAAATCCCACTGAGCTAAAATATTCACATGTGGAGAAATTGGCCCTGGCAGCTGTTCAGTGTTATAGACATTTTTGTGCCTTACAGCATGGAGCATGAAATGTCAATAATCTAAGGGATCCAAAGTCCCTAAACATGTTGTTCTTACCCTTAGAGGAACAAGGTCAGCAAACCACAGCACTGCAAACCAGTTCTCCACTGAAAAACACTCAAAAACAGGTCAATTTTGGATCAAAGCAGCTGCTCCACTAAGCATCTGCGCTGCATTTCAAAAGCTCTATGGTGTACCTACGCTGCATAGCAAGTGCAACAAAGGCTACCTGCGCTGGGCGTACTTTGACATGTGGAGGAATCTTTTCTCAATGTGCCAGTGCCCAGGAAGCTTCCAAAATGACACTTGGATCAAAAGATTCGCCTAATGATGAGTAAAGAGGTTCTAAAACTCCAAGTGGAAGGTAGAAACTCCGAGTGAAGGACTGAAGAACAACTGGAGTTGAAGAGGAAAACAAGTCACACATCAAGCTGACTTATCTTCACTCCAAAACTCTATATAAGGATCTCATCCCATGGGATCTGAAGGGCGGAATTTAGTGCGAAGAATTGTTGTTGGTTTACAGTTGTGAGCATTGGGTGATTGCTTGAGGGAGGTGAAGAAGAGATTTCTCTCCGTCGGGAAGGTGATGCTGGATTGGACCTTTCATGGTTGTATCACCGCCTGAACCTTACTTCCATATATTAATAAAGCATTTCAGGTTCTTCTATTCGCATGTGTTTCAATGATGTATTGTCTTACTTGCGTATTTGATTTATGCTAATCCTTGAATCAATTATGAATGCATGCTTCTTGTAGTTTCCTTTCTTTGTCTTGTTTGCAGGATCTCGTGTAGTTGGGCCTGTGAAAAGACTTGGAGCTGGGAGCAAGCGGCAAATAGAGGAAATTGGATCGACCATTTGCGCAAGACATCGGTAAGTGGATCTCTTCCTTTTATCTCTTGCATGTCATAAAGAAGTAACTTTAGATAGCTTTGCTTTCAGCTGTTGCTAAGGAACTGTCACCCTTAGAGTGGGTTAGGGTCATTCCGAGTTGGATACTTTCCCCCACAACAGACTGGCGACTCCACTAGGGATCGTGTCTTGTTGGTAGCTTTTGTTTCTTGCTATTCATTTCTTGAACAAAGGGAGTACTGAATCGAACTGCATTCGAGTCCTTCGAATGCAAAGTAGAGGGTAGCTACTCTAGCCCAGTGTTGGGCATGTTTATGATTTGAAGAGCTAATCCACAAGGACTCTTTTTAGCTCTTTGTGATAGTGTTCATCTTCCTTTAATCATCCTCTAGTGTATACTTGACTGACAGCCTCTGATTTGGCCAAAAACCATTGATTTTTGAGCAAACTGTGACCCGGAATCCGAGAGAGACGAGAGTTGTCTCTTAAGTGCAGCTGTAGCAAAGGCTACCTGCGCTACAACGCGGGTCCCGAAGGGGCTACCTACGCTGCATGTCAGATTGACAGTGCAGCACCTGCGCTGATCCAGTTTTGCCTTGTGCAACTGGGATTCACCACTGTCTGTTGCCCAGTTTTCAATATTTTTTTTGCAGCCTGTTGTCAACCTATATACCCAGCTGAAACTACTTTTCTTTGCCTTCATTCCGCCTCAGTTGTATGAAGAAACCGTGATTCTTCTTATTGTATTTCTTGCTGTCATTCACAGTTTCCAGTAGCGAAAGTGAACTAGTCTTGCTATGACCTCTTGGATCTAGACCTATGAGAAAGTGTCGTTGTGATTCTAAGAGCTAGTTTATTGATGTTCATAGCTGCTTGAGCATTTGCTTTCGTTATACGGTTCGAATTTCAGTATTTCTTGTGTTGAAACGAGTGAATCTTAAGGTGTTCTTTTGATTATTGGACAAAAACTTGTTTCCTTTCACTTGAAATTGAATTTGAAATTATACAACAGCTTTCTTTTTGTAATACATCAACATTAAGGAAGAAGAAACGAAATACTTGCATTGTGCATGTGCATTTTGACAGTTTGCATGTCGATTTAGAAAAAGTGCATCAGTGTGTGCTCTATGATCTGTTTGAAAAGATGATGTCTTTCTTTTCCTTTAGTAGTTAAGGTTTTCATAAGTTGAAAGAATTGAAAAAGCTTGCTTATCATTCTTAGACTACATTTAGGAGTTGTATCATACATCACGTGGTGATCCATAAAGGCAAACTGCTAAGCAAGATCAACCTAAAAAGAACTAAATTTATCTAACAACGCTTTGAAACATAACGAAACACAGTAGAGGTCTAGGTAGAGACGTGAACCAACGTCGTTAAACATAGTGACTGTCGATCTCTACGAAGGTGGGTGATTCCTCCTGAGGGACGATAGCACTAATACGGACTTGTGCCCCAGCGTACCGTCGCGTATATTGGGGGACCCCTATAGGAACAAAACCTTTATCCATAGGAAGCCGTGTCGGCCGCCCTACTGATCGCGATGCAGTGAACACAGCATTCACGAAGATCGACCACTCGTACCGTAAAACGTATTCTGTGGTTTCGCGAAAGGTTTGGCACACCCTCTGCCTAGAACTCCAGAGTAGTTTCTTTTGGCCTTTTTCAAACTCTATAACTGAAAAAGTCCATCCGATCATTTGTCACTTCGGGCTCGTTAATACATCGAAGGAGACTAGAGTCATCTTTAGCTTTTTCTCGACTCTTAAAAAGTGAAAAAGCAAGTTGTGTCTTAAAAAGCGTCTAAAATTAATTCAATTCGAAAACACATTTTACCCTGTGCATTGTTGGTCGATCAAGTAATCCGCAACCGTGGAAGAAAGTCAATCGATGAACCGTCATTCGCGGAGGCGTACGAGTCAACCGTCTTTGTCTCCGGAATCGAAAACAACCCGGGCAAAGCGATCTCGTTCAACTGGTTCCAAATCTCCTATCAAAGTTAGAACAAGTGTTCCGACGACATCTGAGGTTCCGGTTACTCCAAACATTTCTGGAAACCCTGCCCCTATTGAAGAAGTTCAACAGCCCCAGAAGGACAATAACACTGATCCTAGTCTGAGAGCAAATACTTGTGTTACTGAATCAGTTCCATCAGTGATCGGTTCAGAGAGTCTTGCTCCTCAAACAACTGTCATTGTCGAAACAACCCCTTCTTTGGCACCAAAAATATTCTACGGACCTAACGGTCTTCCTCTTCCACCCGGTCTGATCGCAATAGAAGAAATTGTAGAAGATCCGCAAGCAACTACTCCAACACATTTTGGAGCAGGGATCACTCTACTTCCTACTGCATCAGAAGCTAGCCTATCACCCAGAGAAGTTCCTGAAGAATCACTAGGCAATCTATTGGATAGACTCAAAATGTCTGAACAACCGTCGACATCTAGGACTGTGCTGAATGACACAGCGACAGCAGAACTCCCTGCAGTCATTCCGACAATGTTCGCCGGCATACCATCTATCCCTAACTCTCAACAGCTGGAGGGGGTCCCTTCGGGGGCCATGACGACAGTATGGTCTGTTCCTGTTTGTTCTCCCGAGATAATACCCGGTAACTCCTATGTTGGAACTCAACAGATTGATCCTTTCGGAAATCAGTTTGGGCAATCTGGTCCTCGAGGTGTAATAAATCCTCTTGGTTCCGGACTGTTAGCGCTTGGAATTCACCTAGGCTGAGATAGACAAACTCTCAAGGCTACATCAAACCATTTCACCTCGTAGCTAGCCCTACGAGGTATGAGAAGGCTCTCTCGGGTCAGATTCGGTAGATCTTTCAATATGATAAGCTGACCAATTAGGAATAAAGATTTTAGGCTAGTAAATTGATAAGGGAGGTTGATTTAAAGATTTTGGGGTTTTTGGTGGCAATTGGAAGGAGTGCAATTCAGGGTGTGGGGATTGAGCTCAGTTTTTGCAGGTGGGTCTTTGGGGCAAGGAAGGAGTTTGTGTTGATGCCTTAAGCTGAGATGGATGATCAAGGAAGAAATAGAGGGAGCTAAAGAGGGCAAACAATGACTTTGAATCCTCTTTAGACAGTGGAAAACATAAATATTAAACAAATTTGAAAGCTGAGCATGGCATGCATGAATTCAAACTTTATCACTTCTTTTGTTCAATTAGCAGCAATAGAATAAGAGATGGAACACATAAACACACTTACAATGACAAGTAGGAAACACATCATCAACACAATAATCCACAAGAATCCACAATGATGTCTGCAAAACCCTGGTCTTCCTTTTCCTCAAATTGCAGAGATACAAGTAAAATATACAATAGAGCTTCTCCCTCAAGAGTCCAACCATGAAAATGAGCAAGAGAAGGCATAATATAGACCATCTAACTCCTTTCCCCACCTCTATGGGTCGAGCTCAGCTTCCTAGGAGCAGTTTGAACTAATTCTAAACTTAGCACTAGATAATAGGTAGTCAAGACAACTTGCCTCTAAAACTTAGCTAACTCATCCATGCATTAAATATTCACTATTTACATCAAGGAAGCTTCTAGAAGGGTTAAGAGAGATTAAATCTATCAATGTGCCATGAAAATTATCCATACATCCATCATTTACAAGTACAAATGATCAACCAAGGTAAAAAACAGAGTTTGCAGGCCTGAAAAGTCAAAACTGGCAATTTTAGCTCGAGTGGTCGCGCCCCCTGCTCGAGTGGTCGCGCCCCTTTGCAGCACATTTTGAGTGGGTTCCGGTTGTCCAAATCAAGTGCAAGATGGCGCATTGGAAAGCTCTGTGTATCTACTTTCCATCCCAAGTGGAATTTCTGGATTTGGAGTTGATTTGACCCCTCAAAAGTCAATTCGCCCAAGGTCACTTTCTGCAACTCAAAAAGTGGGCAGAAAGTCAAAATTTTGATGTATTTTGAGCTTTTGGAGGCCCAAATCTCAAAATAAAGTTGACCCCAAGTATAGGTAATTCTAGTTTTTGCATGCCCTTTCCAAAAATGTAGAGTTTTTCCCGTTTTGAGTTGTCCCCACGAGTGGTCGCGCGCGGGGTGAGACCACTCTAATGGCCAAAACCTGTAAAATGCACAAAAAATTCACAAATGACAAACTTTTCTCCAAATTTCTTGAAATTTGGGCTGGGAGTCCCCAATCAAGTACCATGCTCAGTCAAAGAGGCTTTGGCCAAAGTTTGGAGTGGATCGGGCGTTTTCCTTCGTTTTTGTGCTTTGGCCAACCGTCCTTGGAGCACCTTCGTTCTCGCCGATATTTTTGACATTTCTCTCAAACCATGACACCTGTGTAAAACGTGAAAGAGGTTTTTCTTCCTTGGCATGTAATGGACAAAAACCTCTCTCAGTTTTCCAAAATTCATCTTTGATTGCTCTGAAACATCATTTGAGTGCGACTTGTCCCGATGTGTGAAACAAGGAATTTTGCCGAAATGAAGCGAAATGAAGGGGATAAGGGGCTTCTAAATTCTTGGGGAAATTTTTGGAAGTAGGGAGGGATGTTAGGAAGTAGGGGAAAGTGGAATCTCAGAGATTGAGTGAGGGGAAGGGGTCGAAAAGGACAAAACACAGGCCAAACCTAGAAAATTGCCAGGTTGTAGCTAGAAACTAGGGTTTGTACAAAAATGAGGAATTTGGCGGATCTAAGGGATGGGGAGTGTTTGATAAGGTACTTTAAGGATAGGGGAAGGTGTATGAACATCAGGAAACAAGTTTTTCCGGTGATTTGACCATCCAAGAGAAATTGCCTTCAAAACCCTAGGAGAGGGAAATGACCTTGCCTAGGCACAACTGAAGCATGAACAAGGTGTGAAATGACTCATTAGACACTGAGATGATAATGAAAACCCTTTGAATGATGATAAACTCAGCTGAATAATGACATGGATCGCCATTTGGGAAAACCCTAGACCTAATGCCTAGTGACCAAATTTTGCTTGAAGACTCACTGAAATGACAAAATTTGACCTTGACACTCCAAAATCACTTTGTAAGAGCATATTTGATCACTGTAGGAAGGCTGGAAAGACTGACACTAACATTGGCTCCAATGGGTATGGTAGCTCCTTGGAGGTGCCAAGAACCTTAGACCTCTGGCAGAGCAGACCAGTGCCTTACAATCATTGGGCAATGGAGTCAAAAACTCAAGCTGAAATGCATGACTGAAAACCGACTCAAACTAACTTAACAACAAGATTGAAAATGGACTAATAAAGGACTCATGACTCAACTAAAAACTGACTCAATACTTAAACACAACTGACAAACTAGAAAGATGCTCAAAAGGGAGCTTATTCATCACAACCTACTCTAACAGTTTCATTCATCACCTGATCAAGTGAAATGAAACAACCAATGCAACTAAGTAAGTATCTCATCTGCTGTTCGAATTCTCTGCAAGTGATCACTTATGACCAACAAGAGAGAACTACTAAAAGGCAACTCTGATGACAACCTGGGAACAGATCCACTGAAGGATATGAATTCTCTATCCGCCTCCAAAAACACTGCATAAGGATCTTGAAATTCAAGCACACTGGAACTTAACTCATCAAATGGATTACTTCTCTTTTCCTCATACCATGAATGCAAACTTTGATCTGAGCCTTGTGATGAGACCTCTGCTGAAAATGACAAAGAAACCGACTGCTGAATCAAATTCATATCAGCACATGTTTCAAGCTCACATGTGGTCAATGGAGAAAGACTTTGACTGCAAAAATCATCCAAAACATCAGCAATTGGATCATGAAAAGCTTGAAAAGACTGTTGCAACCCATTTTCTATTGGTTCCAATGTGATTACATGATTGCCTACATGCTGCTCATTCTTCACTGAAGATGGACTATGCAAATTTCCCTTCAAATACTGAAATGTTTCAAAATAGAAAGGTACGGAACCTTCTTGTATCATTTGATCAAATATGTCAGCTTCCATGCTTTCATTTGCAACTTGACAACCAATGGCATTTGGGAACTGCAAATTTGAATATGTAAAGTCTGGAACAAGGTTTTTATTGCCTTCAAGATGGTCTAGATCAAGACTTGTTGACAGCTGATTTCTAATTTCATGGAAGTTGTCTCTAATGAACTGACATGAATCAAAACAAAAAGGCAAAGATCCGCCACTTACTTCAAAATTTGCTGCACTTTCCTCGTCATTGTCATAGCTGATATGTGATGGGTGATCATTGTATTCAAGCTGCTGAAAATGAACTTTTTCCTTCCACAAACTAGCTGCTTGTTTGATTGCAAAATTAGCCTATGTTTGGAGAACATAATCATCATCATACTGATCAAAACGAGGCAAATCATCACTATAAAACACATCATCAAGCATGCATGTCATATCAATAGATCTCTCTTCTCCAAGGTGATCTACAAAACAATCATTATCAGATCTATGCCAACTAGGGTAAGAAACAAAATGTTTTGGATCAACAACTTGTTCTTCTTCAATCAGCGAGCCATGATCTTGAACATCATAAGCATTTCTTGTGTTGATCTTGTCCATCATCTTTTCCATGGCACTTACCAAAATGTCAAGCTTCACCTCTAAAGATGCCGATTTTTCCGGATCTATGTTTTTCATTTCTTCTTCTTTCAACCTTGCCCTTCGGATCAGCAGATGAGCCTCTACATTTACTGCACTGTTTTGCATCTCGTGAAGTGTTGCAATATTCTTTTCTCTCAGCTGAAACTCCATCTCCGGATCAAAGGTGCCCGGATAGTGTAAGAGAGCAGATCTAGGAGTAGGCCTTATATCAACTGGCATCGAATAATAAACTTGATTAAATCTGGCTGAAAACTGTTGTACTGTCTCCCCTGGCAATCTTTTCAGATGGTTATACTCTTCTACAATCAAGAAAAGGTTTTGCCCGATCATCCACCTGTCGAGAAAAACTTTGACAAACTGCTGGAAATCTGAGATGCTTGCATCAAGCAGGGTTTTGAACCAACTCTTCACTTTGGCTTGCAAAGAAAGAGCAAAAAGCCTTATACTAACATCTTCTTCATCAACTTCAAAAAGATCTAGAAAATTCTCAAAATTCTAGACATGTTGCTCAGCGTTGACATTCTTACATTCACCATCAAACATCGGCAAGTATAGATCACAGTTTTTGGGAAAAGCATGAAGAACAGAAGGTAAAACAAGAGGTTTATACCGATCTGGAATTTTACAAGGTATAGGGGTATGTACAGCAGGTATAGGTGCATCGCAAAATTCGGAAAAAGGATCTTGATCAAGCTCAAAGGCATGCAAATCTTTGGTATTCACAATCTTCAAAGTGAAAGAATCAATTGCAGGCCGAGGATCGCTTTTCAAATACAATATGCTTTGCAAAGCCTTCTTAACATTCTTGGGAAAAGAGAAGAAATAATTTATGACAAAGAACAAAATATCTTGGATGAAATTCCAACTTGAGTACCTGATCTGTTCATGTTGTCCTTTCATGTTTCTGCTGGTTGGGATCATCCTCCAGTGGAGTCTTTGGATCTGATTTCGAAAATGATTTAGAGTCGCCAAGTGAATTATTTCAGCCTTTCAAGTGTCTGATCGTTGTCCACCATCAACAATCAGATCTGAACTTGATACATGTACTGGGGTAAAATGCAAACGAAGTGATCGTATTCACAAGTTCACGGAGATTGACTGAAGCAACATTTATCTACTAACGCTGATGTAAAACAAGAGCGTTTTCGAAGGCTCCTGGCGTGACTTCAGGCTCCGTCTAAGACTTATGAAACAAACACATCAATGAGCAAATGATCAATTTGTTCTCCCCAGTATGGTCGCCACTATGTTAGCGCTTGGAATTCACCTAGGCTGAGATAGACAAACTCTCAAGGCTACATCAAACCATTTCACCTCGTAGCTAGCCCTACGAGGTATGAGAAGGCTCTCTCGGGTCAGATTCGGTAGATCTTTCAATATGATAAGCTGACCAATTAGGAATAAAGATTTTAGGCTAGTAAATTGATAAGGGAGGTTGATTTAAAGATTTTGGGGTTTTTGGTGGCAATTGGAGGGAGTGCAATTCAGGGTGTGGGGATTGAGCTCAGTTTTTGCAGGTGGGTCTTTGGGGCAAGGAAGGAGTTTGTGCTGATGCCTTAAGCTGAGATGGATGATCAAGGAAGAAATAGAGGGAGCTAAAGAGGGCAAACAATGACTTTGAATCCTCTTTAGACAGTGGAAAACATAAATATTAAACAAATTTGAAAGCTGAGCATGGCATGCATGAATTCAAACTTTATCACTTCTTTTGTTCAATTAGCAGCAATAGAATAAGAGATGGAACACATAAACACACTTACAATGACAAGTAGGAAACACACCATCAACACAATAATCCACAAGAATCCACAATGATGTCTGCAAAACCCTGGCCTTCCTTTTCCTCAAATTGCAGAGATACAAGTAAAATATACAATAGAGCTTCTCCCTCAAGAGTCCAACCATGAAAATGAGCAAGAGAAGGCATAATATAGACCATCTAACTCCTTTCCCCACCTCTAGGGGTCGAGCTCAGCTTCCTAGGAGCAGTTTGAACTAATTCTAAACTTAGCACTAGATAATAGGCAGTCAAAACAACTTGCCTCTAAAACTTAGCTAACTCATCCATGCATTAAATATTCACTATTTACATCAAGGAATCTTCTAGAAGGGTTAAGAGAGATTAAATCTATCAATGTGCCATGAAAATTATCCATACATCCACCATTTACAAGTACAAATTATCAACCAACGTAAAAAACAGAGTTTGCAGGCCTGAAAAGTCAAAACTGGCAATTTTAGCTCGAGTGGTCGCGCCCCTTTGCAGCACATTTTGAGTGGGTTCCGGTTGTCCAAATCAAGTGCAAGATGTCTCATTGGAAAGCTCTGTGTGTCTACTTTCCATCCCAAGTTGAATTTCTGGATTTGGAGTTGATTTGACCCCTCAAAAGTCAATTCTCCCAAGGTCACTTTCTGCAACTCAAAAAGTGGGCAGAAAGTCAAAATTTTGATGTATTTTGAGCTTTTGGAGGCCCAAATCTCAAAATCAAGCTGACCCCAAGTATAGGTAATTCTAGTTTTTGCATGCCCTTTCCAAAAATGTAGAGTTTTTCCCATGGAAAATTTTAGGGGCTAATGTTCGCCCAGTGGGCTAATTTTGCATGATTTTCCACAAAAAATATTCGCCAATTTCCAATTTTTATAAAAGATTATTCGCCAAAATTTTAGAATATAAAACCATTTTACCTTAAAAATCGCCAACATTATATAGAGACTATATATAAAATCATTATAAATTTGAATAATTTTACGAATATATCAATAAACATTTTATAGTTTGCATATTAGGTATTAGTGAGATTCGCCAATGTTTTAAAATTCAAGAAAAATTTCCATCCTTAAAATTTTCCTTGGTTTTTCCCGTTCTGAGCTGTCCCCACGAGTGGTCGCGCGCGGGGTGAGACCACTCCAATGGCCAAAACCTGTAAAATGCACAAAAAATTCACAAATGACAAAATTTTCTCCAAATTTCTTGAAATTTGGGCTGGGAGTCCCCAATCAAGTACCATGCTTAGTCAAAGAGGCTTTGGCCAAAGTTTGGAGTGGATCGGGCGTTTTCCTTCGTTTTTGTGCTTTGGCTAACCGTCCTTGGAGCACCTTCGTTCTCGCCGGTATTTTTGACATTTCTCTCAAACCATGACACCTGTGTAAAACGTGAAAGAGGTTTTTCTTCCTTGGCATGTTATGGACAAAAACCTCTCTCAGTTTTCCAAACTTCATCTTTGATTGCTTTGAAACATCATTTGAGTGTGACTTGTCCCGATGTGTGAAACAAGGAATTTTGCCGAAATGAAGCGAAATGAAGGGGATAAGGGGCTTCTAAATTCTTGGGGAAATTTTTGGAAGTAGGGAGGGATGTTAGGAAGTAGGGGAAAGTAGAATCTCAGAGATTGAGTGAGGGGAAGGGGTCGAAAAGGACAAAACACAGGCCAAACCTAGAAAATTGCCAAGTTGTAGCTAGAAACTAGGGTTTGTACAAAAATGAGGAATTTGGCGGATCTAAGGGATGGGGAGTGTTTGATAAGGTACTTTAAGGATAGGGGAAGGTGTATGAACATCAGGAAACAAGTTTTTCCGGTGATTTGACCATCCAAGAGAAATTGCCTTCAAAACCCTAGGAGAGGGAAATGACCTTGCCTAGGCACAACTGAAGCATGAACAAGGTGTGAAATGACTCATTAGACACTGAGATGATAATGACAACCCTCTAAATGATGATAAACTCAGCTGAATAATGACATGGACCGCCATTTGGGCAAACCCTAGACCTAATGCCTAGTGACCAAATTTTGCTTGAAGACTCACTGAAATGACAAAATTTGACCTTGACACTCCAAAATCACTTTGTAAGAGCATATTTGATCACTGTAGGAAGGCTGGAAAGACTGACACTAACACGGACCACCACCGTATGGGGGGCAATATGCTTTTTCATTACCCCCTCTGGGAGGTTACCCATACGGGAGCTCACAACTATACTCAGGTTATACTGGAATAACTACAAGTGGTTGGATACCTATGCTACCCCAGAAACCAAGAGTTGTGTATTCTCTGCAACAACAGATGCCTGTGACGAACATCCCGACGACACCAGCAATTGTGACTGTGTCGCAAGTTCAAACGATACCTGTTGCGTGTCAACCTCAGTTTTCTCAGGTTGTAATGCAACAACCCTTTGACCCTGCAACCCAACCACAATCACCGACTGGCGGGGCGACACAAGCACAAACGAGTACCCTTACCACTCATCTTGGCCCAGTGGTAAGAATCGCACAACAACCAATGGTATCACAACCATGGTTGGTGCAGTATCAACAACCGCAGTTCCAGCAAGTGTACCAAGGTACCGAGCAGCAGATTTTTGCGAACAATGGACAACCGTACCTACAATACGGTCAAAACCAACCACTTTACAGTGGGGTAGTCCACCAAACGTATCAATCATACCAGCATCAAATACATTATGCCGGTATGCAAAGACCAACTGCTTAGGCGATCCCTTCGTATCCTGGGTACGCTTCGCCTAATCTGAGTCAACAGCTGCCATTCGTGGCAACTCTAGAGTTACCCGATTTACATCGGTTGACGAATGATCCGATTGCTTATGCCCCTTGGTGGCCAGCGATTCCTCACAAACTTCTTTCCGACATTCCTAAATTCAATGGAAATCCAGGTGAAGACCCGTCGAATCACGTCATGACCTTTCATCTATGGTGTTCATCGAACACTCTGAACGATGATTCGATAAGACTTCGCCTCTTCCAGAGGACATTGACAGGTCCGGCGGCCAAATGGTATATAGAATTGCCAAGAGCCTCTTTCGACAATTTCAGCTCCTTAGCCACGACTTTCTTAACCCATTTTCAATTACCTATCAGCTATGAAACAGGAACCGAGATACTGACCAACTTCAAACAGACAACAGCTACTCACATATCTGATCATATACATGAGTGGCGTCACCGTCGTAGGATGGTGAAAACATACGTTCCTGATCAGCTATTAGCTTAATGGTTTATAAAGTCATTACTTCCGGCTATAACGGAAGATGTGGCCAAGGGGGGAGTCGTAACAGAGGAGCAAGTCATCGCTCCTGCTCAATATTTAGACTTAGTATATCCTCAGTCTGGCACGCTCTACGACAAAATACCTGACGCCCCTAGACCTGAATTTTCAATTCCTCCCCCTCCTAAATCGAATATTGACTCTCATGTCGGAGATGGCATGATTGGCACTACAAGCGCGAAGTCGAAAAAGGCGTCACCTCAGAAAGCCCGTAAGACTTCAGATCGAAATGCCCATGAAGAGATTCTTGCTTCGGAAGTAAATGCCATATCAGCAGATAAAGGCAAAGAAACCAATCAACCAGGAAGCAAGAAGAAGCAAAACAAAGGGAAGAAGAAGCAACAGGATGATCCGTCACCTGAAAAAACTTCTTCGAACTCTCCTGAGAAAGGGAAAAAGAAATGGACCTGTATGATATGTGACGAAGATCACAAGACAACAGATTGTCCATACAAAGCTGAGCTCAAGAGATTCTTTAAAAGTCCAAAGAACCCAGCTGTGTTGACTGATCCATTTCCCAATCCAGGTCAAAATATGGTTGATAGTGGAAATGCTTCCCCGTCGCAAGTGCTAATGTTATCGATCTCCAAGCAGCAAAATGATGCTTTGGTTTCGACGAGGAACAAAGATTACGGGAATCCGCAACTGTCAAATGAAAAAGGTAAAGATCAACCTAGTAGTTCGACAACGACTTCGACAGAAGTTGTCCCACCCATAATGCCAGAATTAACGATAAAACCACCTAAGGGTGTAGTACACAAATCGACGTTTAATCCTCGTGCCAGAGCGGCACAACATTATAACATAGTAGAAGATTTGGCTCAATCGCCATCCGCTATGTCGACTCTAGAAGTACTACAAAATTGTCCATCCCAAAGGCAGGCATTGTTATCGGCAATAGGGGGGGTTGATCCTAAGGATTCCAATCTTGTGTCCTTTGATCACAAAGGGTATGACCCTCAGTTACCGGCTCAGCTAGCTTTCCTTATTCAAGTGAAGGCCCTCAACAAAACTGTTCACAGAACAATTATTGACGAAGGGGCATCGACATGTATTATGTCAATGAGCTGCTAGAAAATGCTAGGGTCACCAACCTTGTCGAGATCTTCAACAACACTAAAGGCTTTCGACGGTAGGACATATACCCCTTACGGTATCCTAAGTAACTTGAAAGTTGAACTAGGTGGAAAAACGGTAGAGATTGATGTTGAAGTCATAGATGGAAATCTGGATTACAACATCCTACTGGGAAGACCATGGATTTATGCCATGGCAGCTATCGTGTCGACTTATTTTAGGAAGATCGCATTCCCGTATGAAGGAGGGATTACGGTCATCGACCAACAGAACTTCCTCCTTCATGGTTCACAAGTTACAGGAAGCATTCCCATGATCCATGAAAGCGACCATTCAATTCAAGATATAGGAGTAGGCCTGTTGAAAGACCCCACGATGATGGGGACTTTCTCGCTACCAAATCATATGTACATAGGAAATGTACCATTGGTGGCTACCTGCAACATGATATCTTCCACAAAGGTCGCAAAAGACAAATTCATCATGGATCGTGCAATGGTTTTGCACCCAAGCCCGATCGAGATATTGTAGCAATCAATGTTTCAGGCATGGGAGGCGAGCCCAAATCAACGCTCGTCAAGCGTTTGGGTAGACAGGTCAGGAGAATGTGGTACCCCTTTGGATCCTTGGTCATGAGTGCATGCAAGTGATGAAGGAATCCTACAGTCAATGTTGATTGAGGGGGCACCATGGGATGATAACCACCATCGTTCCCTTCCTCAGGAAGATACTCAAGGCGACCTATATCACCCTTCAGTATTTGAATTCCTAACAAATACTGTAAATACGGTGGATTCCGAGAGAAACCTGTCCAATATAGAAGAGACTATAGCCATAAATATCTCGACCAAAACAGACATTGTAGAGAATATTTATATCGGCAAAGGTTGTTCCCCTTCAGAACAAGAAATATATAAAGCTCTTTTCCGCGAATTTAGAGATGTATTTGCTTGGTCATATGATGAAATGCCAGGCATCGACTCGAGTATCGTTGAACATGAAATTAAGATGTATCCTGGTGTCAAACCAGTAAGACAACGGCTTCGGCAGGTGCACCCCAAGAAAGCCGCGGCCATTAAGGCAGAAGTTGAAAAACTCCTCCATGCTGGTTTCGTCTACCCGGTTCCTCTAACCGACTGGGTATCGAATATTGTCCCTGTTATGAAAAAACAAGGAACAATACGAGTGTGCGTCGATTATAGGGATGTAAATCAAGCTTGTCCAAAGGACAACTACCCTACACCCTTCATCGACCAAATAATTGATGAATGCGCCGGATGTGAAATCTTTTCGTTTATGGACGGATTTTCCGGGTATAATCAAATTAATATCCGCCCACAGGACCAGTCAAAGACTGCATTTATTTGTCCGTGGGGCACATTCGCTTATCGAAAATTACCCTTTGGTTTAAAGAACGCAGGGGCGACGTTTCAGAGAGCAATAAATTATGCTTTCCATGACATCAAGAACATCGTTCAACCTTATCTCGACGATCTTCCGGCTCATTCGCAAAAGCGGACTGATCATCCGCAGCATTTAAGAGCGATATTTCTACGATGCCGGCACTACAAGATAAGACTCAATCCGCACAAATGTGTGTTTTGCGTCAGTTCTGGTCGTTTACTTGGCTTTATAGTCTCCAAGGATGGGATTCGTCTCGACCCTTGCAAGGTGCAGGCAATCAATTTGCCTCCACCTTCGAACTTGCTTCAGATTCAGAAACTCCAAGGGAAAGCAAACTTTCTGAGGAGGTTCATTCCAAATTACGCAGAACTTGCTAAAGGTTATACCCGTCTCTTGAAAAAGGATGTACCTTTCGTCTGGGACCAGGTTGCGCAAGCTTCCTTTGATGCTCTGAAAGAAGCGCTAGTAAAAGCATCATTAATGTACGCCCGGACTATCAAAGAGACTTTAACCTGTATCTGGCTGCAACAGATACGACCATTGCAATGGTTTTAGTTCAAGAAGTCGACGGAATTGAACACCCTATATATTATTTAAGTAAAAACTTAAATGATACAGAAAGTAAATATTCTCATGTTGAAAAGCTAGCACTTGCTGTTGTTCAAGCGATACAAAGATTTCGGCATTATGTCCTCTTTAGGAAGACCACCGTATTGTCATATTGCAACCCCATGACTTATATACTGTCGCGACAGTTGCTTGGGGGCAAATATTCAAAGTGGATAGCGATCCTTCAAGAGTTTGATCTGGAATTTGTGAAATCCAAATCAAAGAAAGCTTTAGTTTTCGCAGAATTATTATGCGATCTCCCATCATCGTCCAACGATGAAACGTCCAAAGAATCGATCATGGACGAGAGTTTGTTTCTGATATCAGCAAGTGATGAGTGGTATGGAGATATAATAGTTTATCTCCAAACCCAAAAGTTTCGGCCAGACGCCTCTCACTCAGAACAAAAACGCATTCGATACCAAGAAAAAGACTACATGATCGTCGGTGATACGCTTTACCGTCGTGGTGTCGATACGGTCCTGAGAAGGTGTCTAACCCATGAGGAAGCCAAAAAAGCCCTGAATGAATGTCATTCAGGCACATGTGGGGGGCATCAATCTGGATATGCTACAGCACAAAGAATCTTACGAGCAGGATACTTCTGGCCAACCATGTTCAAAGATTGCATAACCGCAGTTAGAAGTTGCCATGCATGTCAGATTTTTGATAGCAAAACCAGAAGACCCCCCGCTCCTTTACAACCAATAATAGCTGTGGGGCCTTTCGCCAAGTGGGGCATCGATTTCATGCAATGTAACCCCACCTCGACTGGGGGGCATGGGTATATTATAGTCGCAGTTGACTATTTTACCAAATGGGCCGAGGCGATGCCTACATTGGATAACATTGGTGAAACAGCAGCCCTATTATTTTTTAATCATGTGGTCGCTAGATTCGGCGTGCCACGGGCCATAGTAACAGATCATGGATCGCATTTTCACAATCACATGATGGTTGAATTAACTGCCAAACTAGGATTGTCTCACGACAGCTCTACTCCGTACTATCTGCAAGATAACGGACAAGTTGAAGCGATCAACAAAGTCCTGAAGCGCATGCTGCAAAGGATGGTGGGGGTTCACAAAAGAAGATGGAATTTGATCCTGTACTCGGCTTTGTGGGCCTACCGAACATCGGTAGGGAATGCCACTGGGTTCACACCGTTTCAACTGGTGTATGGCCTGGAAGCGATCCTACCAATCCAGTGTGAAATTTCGTCCCTTAAACTCGCAATTGATCTCCTCCCCGGAACCTCAGAAGAAGAAGCTCGTTTCTTGGAGTTAATCCAGTTGGATGAAACCCGTCGTGATGCCGCCTTGGCCAATGAAGCCCATAAGAAATGAGTCAAAGCGCAGTTCGACAAAAATGTCAAACCCCGTGTCTTCTCGGAAGGTGATTTGGTCTTGCTTTATGACCAAGAATCCGATAAATTGGGAGCTAGGAAATTCAAGTCCTTATGGATGGGCCCTTATATTGTTAAAAGTGTGTTAGCAAAAGGTGCCTACGAGTTGGTAGGTTATGACGGAATTCCACTAGCGCAACCCCACAACGGGTTGTACCTTAAGCGTTACTATGCCTAATAGTAACCTGTATGCTTTTGTTACATTTTTGTTTTCGCTAAAGCGTTTGTTCCGGTTTAAGTAATCCGCTTTTTTACACTTATTGCAGATGTCAAATCCATTGGAACCGTGGGTTGGATATGCTGACGGAGCGATTCGTAGTACGAGGAACCTATCCTCAGTCGCATGGGCCATTTTTAACCCAAGCGGCGAGTTAATGAGTTTCAGGGGGGTATGTATTGGTCAATCAAAAAATAATATCGCTGAGTATAGCGCGTTGATAGAGCTCCTCTCTGATGCCATCACCCATGGCATACGCCGGCTAGTCATCAGGCTAGAATCACAGCTCGTGGTACTACAGCTCAATGGTACCTACTCTGTCTGAAATCCAACTATTTATCGCAAGTTCCTAAGAGTTAAAATCTTGGAAAGACAGTTTGATTTTATCCAATATCAACACATTTCCAGAAACTTAAACACATTAACCGACTCATTAGCAAACTATGTGTTAGATAGACATTTGCAAAATTGATAAAAAGAGAAGCATCATCGATGTTTCATACATGGATCACATAAAAACTGAAATAAACCCGAAAATCAAAAATATATATAACTATTTACGGTTTACATATAATGTTCTGTAACCAAGAAAAAATTGGTCATACGACCCCTAAACTCAAAATGGCTGGGGGGCACCCTAGCCTAGTGATGCTCATGATAACATGCCACGGCCTGTGCAATCATGTGCAGAAGACAAGACCATCGTCTAGGAACACCAGCAGTATGTCGCTGCAATCGCAGAGGCAACTCGTCAATCCGAACATCCGGAATCCCAAAGGTAAGACCCTCGACCTGTTCCTGCACAGCTGCAAGAGTCTCGGCCAAGTCAAGGTCACGGAGAATAGCTCTCCCTGGAGCCTCCCCTGCTGGGGCAGTGGCCGGAGCTCTCAAACAAACTGCTGGACGGACGGGACCAACATCTGCATGCACACATGAGTTTGATTAGAGTCTTGATAGAGTAAAGCACAAGGACATTATAAATAAAAAACAGTAAACAGTGATAAGGTCAAAATATTTACCAAGATCACCCCACTGCTCGCCATCCGGTAGTACCAAATCCGGATCACCTCGGAAATCCATACCAATATATGGATACTCGGAAAAAGCCATATCCTGCCGCTCGAACCACCTAAAGAAGGCATCAGTAAAAGTAATCTGAGATTGACCTGCATGTCTAGCCATGTGGTCGACCAACCTCTGCATGCGTGGCTCAGTAGGAGATGGCAAGTCGAGGACAATGTACTGAGGTTGCATCAGGGGTATCTTCTCCAGAGCGAAGGCAGTCAAAACTGAACCAAAGCCAAAATTCTTCAGTCTCCTGTCCTTTACTTTGGTCAACTGGTTTTTCATCTGAACCAGTACTGCATCACACCAGTTAAAAACTTTCGGCTGAAGACACTCCAGGGCGTGCTGCACATATGACCTGTTGGCAACATGAGGGGATGCGCTGCTGGCCATCCTACAAATCATGTACAGAATAGACCTGAGAGACCTATCAGTGATATCACGGATAGAACCTTGCCATCTCTGCTCGGCTGGGATCCCTCCCTACAATACTGACGGATATAATCTTTCACGGAATCACTCCCTCGGGCCGAACCGGACAAGGAAATGGGGGCACCCCGCCTTGACAACCCAGTCAAGAAGTAAATGTCCACTATGGTCAAAGGGATGGACTTGCCCCTAATCTGGAACACTTGGTTAACAGGATCCCAAGCATCAAGCAGGTACTGCAGTAAACGTATCTGTGCCCTCATGCTAGATATATGGAAGAATTTTAGCAAGCCACAGTTCCGCAACGCGCTCACGGTAATAGGATCATGGAGGGCAATCGTGTCCTCCTCTTCATGCTCTCGTTCTCGCCATGTAAGAGTCATTCTGCTCCAATAAACTCTGCAAAACAAACAAGAGGAGGAGTAAGATCCCTGACTCGGTAAAGAAAATGGCAAAATTCTCATGAAAAAGAGTGCAACCAAGAAGTTTTCTGCGCCCAATGCAGGTAGAGAAGGGTCTCACCTGCGTTGGGGGACAAACTGCTTTTAAAAATGAGAACCCCAACGCAGGTTTCGAATGGGGCACCTGCGCTGATGGCAGAGTGCCCTAGAGAAACCCCAGGGGCTCATGGGGGCAGGAAAACAAGCATAAAACTGAGAAATAAGACCATGAAAAAATAGAGCTAGGGTTTAGCTCCTACCTGGTGGAAACGGCGCTGAAAATCGTCCACAGAATCTCCCGAAATCAGCTAGTGAAAAATCGAGAGGAAGAGGCACCTCCAAAGCTCCAACAAACCAAATGCACATGAAATGGTAAAATGAGAGGTAAAAGCATCTTTTAATTGCTTTTTACGTAGTTCAAAGTGAAATATTAGTATTTTTACTTCATGTTATCTGTTTCTAACAAGTTTGTTGCAGCAATTGATGAAACAATACTATCTCTGGAAAAGAAAAACTAGTCATGGTAAAATATGAATTTGACCTTATCAAATGAGCAGTTTTGGCAAAGTTCATGCTCGTTAAAAAATAAACGCAAGATCCGAGCAGTTTTAACGCGGACTTCATGCTCGTTAAAAAATAAACATAAGCATGTGAGCAAGCTTTCCCCAGAGTTCAAGCTCATCCAGAAAAAATGAACCGGTAAATAACCATTTGAGACCGTAAATTCATCAGCCATAAAAGCCTTGGTCGTGTTTGTGCACCGTCACCTCCACTTTTCATTTGGCCGATCATTCACATCCACTTGATTGTTTACCTATTTTGAGGAACAGCTGCGAAGAGTGATCCCACCTAGCCATCCTTGTAATACTGCCGTGATTGGAAAATTCCAACCTATACCTGGAATCTGCTGCTATCCCTGTTTATCACTCGTTCCTCAAAATACGAGTCTTCTTTGAGCTCTTTTCACTGACTCGTAAAAAATGAAAAGTTTGCCAAGTTTTGGCCTTCCAGCTCGTTAAAAGGACCGGAAGAGCTATCCCTCCTCTAGATTTTAATCTTTTTGGACCTGAGGGATTATTGCACAAAAAGATCGAGCGCTTGTCTAGTTTGGCTCGATAAAGCTATCGAACATTCATCCCTTCTGTATTGTTTTATACTTTTTCGGACTTAAGGGATTAGATGACGAAAAAGGACCCCTGGAGTCCACTTTATGTACCCTTTTCAGACTCTCTAAAAATGAAAAGGAACGAGTTGTCTTTGTCGCTGAGCTCGTTAAAAATATTAGATAGCGACAAACTTGTCTTCAGACGAGAACGAGTTTCCCTATCACTAGGCTCGTTAAAACATAGCGATGGGCTTGCCCGAAGGGCAGGTTATAGAACAAGCATATGTTATCCTCCTCAAGCTTGACAAAAATAAAGAGGTACTGGTCAGAAATGACTGGGGAAAAATTGGGAGAACCTCAAAGCTTAATGGTAGCAAGTCGCTCTTGAACATGACACTTTTGCCTCCGTAAATATCGGGTTGGGTTATTATCATTCACCGGTCCCTTCACCATGGTCTCGCCATACCATCCATACATGGGGTAATGCTACCGATCCATCACATCAGTGTCGTTATATGTTCAAGAGATGTCATTCAGAAAGTGTCAACCGGGTCCCATCCACTACCGTACATCATCTTTCATCCTTCCATGACCGCCACCCTGAATCATATGTCACAGATCGTTTTCACCATCATCACTAGCTCCGTTTCGTGTCACTGATGTGGGATTCATTAAGGCCCTCCTTTGACGGATCACTTCTTGTCGACATCAGCTCATTATCCAAGAAGTTGGTCTAGGAACACCCCCTCAGTACTTTGAAGCTTGCATGCCTCAATGGCAGGTTTCTCACTCCCGACGATGGGTATACATTAATGACCTTCGACCAGGAGACTTTGCGTGGTGTTCGACGTCAGATCCTATATTCACACCACGTGAATTGTGCTGCAGTACCTTGAGGGTCATCATCATTATCGGTGATTCCTCTCGCGCTTGTTAACAGTTTACATTATTGACTGGTAATCAAGCGATGTCTTTCCATGTTCGACTTCAAGAAATTCTCACATGGATCGACTTGTACTAGAGAATAGATCGGACAAGTTTGAAGACCCCGGATCTAGTTTCATCCATCCGGGCTGCGATATATATTCAGGAGATAAAAACATAGACATGTGCAGCAGATGATCATCCTACTAAAAGGATGATAATTAAAAGCAGAGAATTATCAGTCTATTATCAGACGATCATCTGTCTATGTACAACAAATGTATTTATAAAGCTGAGCATGGGAAATGCCCGCATAAGCTAGATCATGAAAAGAAAGTATGAAAAGATAATGTATTGTATTGTATTTTGTTACAGGTCACCTCTTGACGATTGAATGAACTTCGGATCCTCCTAATAAAGCATTTCACCCGATAAATGACCTCATACTTTAGGGGGCAACTGTTATAGACATTTTTGTGCCTTACAGCATGGAGCATGAAATGTCAATAATCTAAGAGATCCAAAGTCCCTAAACATGTTGTTCTTACCCTTAGAGGAACAAGGTCAGCAAACCACAGCACTGCAAATCAGTTCTCCACTGAAAAACACTCAAAAACAGGTCAATTTTGGATCAAAGCAGCTGCTCCACTAAGCGTCTGCACTGAATGTCAAAAGCTCTATGGTGTACCTGCACTGCATAGCAAGTGCAACAAAGGCTACCTACGCTGGGCGTACTTTGACATGTGGAGGAATCTTTTCTCAATGTGCCAGTGCCCAGGAAGCTTCCAAAATGACACTTGGATCAGAAGATTCGCCTAATGATGAGTAAAGAGGTTCTAAAACTCCAAGTGGAAGGTAGAAACTCCGAGTGAAGCACTAAAGAACAACTGGAGTTGAAGAGGACAACAAGTCACACATCAAGCTTACTTATCTTCACTCCAAAACTCTATATAAGGATCTCATCCCATGGGATCTGAAGGGCGGAATTTAGTGCGAAGAATTGCTGTTGGTTTACAGTTGTGAGCATTGGGTGATTGCTTGAGGGAGGTGAAGAAGAGATTTCTCTCCTTCGGGAAGGTGATGCTGGATTGGACCTTTCATGGTTGTATCACCGCCTGAACCTTACTTCCATATATTAATAAAGCATTTGAGGTTCTTCTATTCGCATGTGTTTCAATGATGTATTGTCTTACTTGCATATTTGATTTATGCTAATCCTTGAATCAGTTATGAATGCATGCTTCTTGTAGTTTCCTTTCATTGTCTTGTTTGCAGGATCTCGTGTAGCTGGGCCCGTGAAAAGACTTGGAGCTGGGAGCAAGCGGCAAATAGAGGAAATTGGATCGACCATTTGCGCAAGACATCGGTAAGTGGATCTCTTCCTTTTATCTCTTGCATGTCATAAAGAAGTAACTTTAGATAGCTTTGCTTTCAGCTGTTGCTAAGGAACTGTCACCCTTAGAGTGGGTTAGGGTCATTCCGAGTTGGATACTTTCCACCACAACATTCAGGCTGTCCAACATTTTCGTCATTACATTCTTCTCCGTAAAACTACAGTCATTTCGGATTGCAACCCTATGCTTTACATTTTGACTAAACAATTTCTAGGGGAAAGTACTCTAAATGGATTGTTATCTTGCAAGAGTTCGACTTGGAGTTTGAAAAATCTAAGTCTAAGAAATCTTTAGTTTTTGCAGAATTGATGTGTGACTTCTCGCGTGCTGACACGGAAACTGTGGCAGAGAAACCCATTGCGGACGAATCTCTGTTTCTCATCAGCACTTTAGATCCGTGGTATGGGGATATAATCGTCTATCTCCAAACCCAATCCTTTCGGCCCGAAGCTTCAAAGTCGGAACGCCGAAAAATTCGATTCCAGTACCAACAGTACAAAATTATTGGAGATACTCTTTATCGTCGTGGGGCGGATTTAGTTTTTCGTCGTTGTTTAACTCATGAAGAGGCAGAAAGGGTTATGAATGACTGTCATTCTGGAGCGTGTGGCAGTCATATGTCTGGGTATGCCACAACTCAGAAGGTGTTGCGTGCTAGCTACTTCTGGCCGTCCATGTTTAAAGATTGTATCATTGCGGTCCGAAAATGCCACAACTGTCAAGTGTTTGATCGCAAGATGCGTGCACCACCTGCTCCTCTCCACCCTATAATTTTCGTTGGTCCTTTTTCTAAATGGGGTATCGATTTTATTACATGTAACCCTCACTCGGCCGGGGGGCATGCGTATATCATCCTTGCGGTTGATTATTTTACTAAGTGGGCCGAGACGATGCCTACATTCGAGGCTGACGGCAAGACAACTGCGATTTTCGTATTCAATCATATTATTGCTAGGTTTAGTGTCCCACAAGCGATAATCACTGACCGTGGGCGCCATTTTCGAAACATTATGATGACAAAACTTACAAGCCATCTTGGTTTGAGTCATGATAGTTCTACTCCTTATTATCCCCAAGCAAACGGTTTGGTTGAGTCCATCAACAAAGTTCTAGTTATCATGATCCGACGAATCATTAGTATTCATCGGTCAAATTGGCACAACATGTTATTTTCAGCACTTTGGATGTACCGAACCTCAATGAAAACATCAACAGGGTTCACTCCTTTCCAACTAGTTTACGGTTTGGAAGCAGTGTTGCCCCTTGAATGCGAAATCCCATCACTTCAAATGGCTATCAAATTACTTCCAGCTACTTCCGAAGAGGAGAAGCGTCTATTATACTTAGCTAAATTAGATGAGACTCGACGTGACGCTGCATTGGCAATCGAGACTCACGCAAAAATGATGAAAGCTCAGTATGATCGCAACGTGACCCCTCGTAATTTTTCGGAAGGAGACGATAAATTAGGTGCTGGTAAATTCGTTCCTATGTGGCATGGGCCCTACATTGTCAAGCGAAAGCTAGCAAAAGGGGCCTATGAGCTGGTAGATTTTGATGGGGACTCTTTGGGTAAGCCCAGAAATGGACTTTACCTAAAGAGGTATTATGCTTAAATGATGGGTATGGAGATTTAGTTAGGTTATTTTTTCTTTCTAGCTAGTGTGTTTGTTAGTATAGACAGTGTGCTTAGCTTAGAAAGTGTGTTTTTCATCGTTATTCTGGCTTATCTTGGTTTTACTCTTGATATTGCAGATGTCGATGCCTCTCCAAACGTACACTGGATTTGCTGATGGTGCTTGTCGTAGTACACGGAATATCTCTTCCGCAGCTTGGGTTATCTATTTGCCCTCTAACGAGTTAGTTTCTATGCATGGGGTGAGCCTCGGTCAAACAACAAACAACATTGCATAATATAGCACAGTGATTGAGTTATTATCTGAATCTATTTTGTTTGGGATTCAGAGTTTGATAGTGAGGTTAGATTCTGAACTCGTTGTATTACAGCTTAATAGAGTATATGCCATTAGAAATCCAGTGTTATTAAGGTTATTTTTGAGAGTGCGCCTCTTGGAATGTGAATTTGATTACATTGAATATCAGCATATTCCAAGGTCATTAAATACATTAGCAGATGCAATTGCTTCTAGAATGTTAGACAAACATTTACGATAATCATAAAAGTAAATTTAAAAACATTTCATCATACATGTTTAACAAGATAAGCCGGTAATAATGATATATATATAGATAGGAGTGTGTCAAAAATATACATCGTCTTCGATCATAGGTTGAAAAACACCTTATGATCAGCAAAAATGATAAGTAAAAAAAACCAAAAATGTCACATGTGTCTACAAAAAGTGACTAGCCAATCACTGGTGGTGCTCTCTATACGAGACCACTGCCCGCGCTACCCTACACAGGAACCTCCAGAAAGGTCCTGGGACTGCGACCACATAGCGCTGAAGTCGGATAGGAATATCGTCTATAGTCGTCTCTGGTATGTCTGCCATGAGACGCTCTAGGTCCTGTTCCAGCTCGGCTAAGGTCTCTGCGGCCGCATCCTATGGGGCCGATGCTGGTGCAACTGGTACTCTTCTCTTGAATGGCCGGAGATTGGCCAGACGCTGTGGACCTACATCTGCATTTTGAAATTTGTCACTGTCAGTTTTGAGACGATATAAAAACAAATAAAAAGTAAATAATTTAAAAACTTGTGAAAATGAAATACCTTTGTCGTCCCATTGTTCTCCCTGTGAAAGAACCATGTCCAGATCACCATGAAAATCTACTCCGGCATAAGGAAAGTCCTGAATCGCAAAGACCTGGTCCTCCAACCAGTGAAAGTAACCCGCAGGAAACCGAACAACTCCCGCTCCCTCGTCAGGATGTCGGGCCATTACCGTAACCCATCACATCATCTTTGGCTCCCGAGGAGGCCCAGCTAGAATAGTGAGATGCTGTGGGATCAGCATCGGAACCCTCTCTAGGGCAAAGCTCACAACTAGAGGCCCATACCCAAATGTCTTTAATTGCCCGTTCTTTGCCCTAGTCAGTTGGCCCTTCATATTGGCCAACACAGCGTCACACCAATTGAAAATGGTGCCTCGGTAGCAATCTATCGCCATCCGCATTTGGGACCCGGTGGAAATGTGCAAAGCGGCTGCGCCACAGAGTCTGGTAACTGTAAAGGCAATTACCATAAGTTCGGGTAGGGATATGTGTTTGATTTCTATCCCTTTCTCCTGGTTTTGATTGTTGCACCACTCTAGCCGGATGCTAGCAAGGGATTGGCCACCCGGCCTAGTTTCGGACAGAGTCAGTTGCTCACCCCTATTAGGCAAACTAGTGAGAAAATATATGTCTGAGGGCTCTATCTCGAGCTGGTGCCCTCCGATGTAGAAACATTGATCCTGAACATTCCACCTTTCAACCAGCCATTCTAAGAATCGCACCTGGGCCCTCATGCCAGGTATGGCCCAGTATTTATAGAGACCGCATGCCTTCAAAGCATCAATGGAGGGTTGATGATCTATTGCGGCCAAATCGACATCTTCGTGTTCTCTTTCACGCCAATCAAGCATGGTGGGCAATCTACGCACCAGAAAACATTCATTAGAATTCATTAAATAAAAAATTAATGGTTAGGTTTTGAGATTTGGGGTTTTGAAATTGCTTTGCACAAAGTACGCACCCCGCATTCAGAAACAGAGCATATGGACGCAGCTTTTCTAAAGGTAGGCTACGTACTTCGGCCATTTTCCCATTAACGAAAATGTCGGGGTATGCAGGTCGCCCATGGGGCACCTGCGTACCTCGAAAGGTGGATCCTAAAACCCCAAAGCCCTCAAAAAATCAAAATAGGGCTTAAAATGAAATTCTAAACGGATGAAAACAAAGAGGAGGATGTTGTGAAATACCTGAAAGAGACGGCACTCGATTCCGACAGTCGGATTCTCCGCAAAGTCCACGAGAGGTTTCTTGCCAAAAGCCCTTTTCTCTCCTTCAACAGTAAAATGGTAAAAAATGACATGGTAAAAGGTATTTTTATAGGTTTTTTGGATAAATGAATGCTAAATTTGTTTATTTTTCACCATGGAAGGATATTTCTCATTGCATTTTTGCTTATCTTAAATAGGTATGAGTAATGTGTCGTTTTTGTGCAGGACAAAAGGACTGTCAGGGAAAATTATCATTTTTCACAAACCAAAATGTCAGAGTCATCTTTTAAGCCCTTTTCTGACTCCTAAAACATGAAAAGATCGCCGAGTGTTTCTTTTACACTCGTTAAAACGGAATTAAAAGACGGTCCCCTTATAGCTCTTTTCTGACCGTAAAAACAGGAAAAGATTGCCTGGTTTTTGTCGTTTCAAACTCGATACGGAAATAAAACGACGTGTCCTTGATCGCTTTTTACTTTTCAGGTCAGAGGCACTAATCATGAAAGTACTCCTTGGTCGCAAGACTAAGCGGTACTCTCAAGTATTATTTTATACTTTTTCGGGCTTGGGAGACACAAATTTACGAAAAAGTTCAACCTGGAGTCTTCTTAAGTTTTTCAGACTCTCTAAAAATGAAAAACGCTGAGTTTCTCCTATACTGGACTCGTTAAAATTTCACAGTAAAGGACCTGTTCGATTACAAACAGGAACGGACCACTCCTTCTTAGGGTTCAAATCAAAACTAAGTTGGACTCATCTGAAGGATGAGCTTATAATCAAGCATATGTTATCCTCCTCAAGCTTGTAAAAATAAAGAGGTGCTTGCCAGAAATGGTGGGGGAAAAGAGAGAAAAATGAGCCCATTTGTTATCCTTTGTCTCAAAAGAAGCCTTATTACCACTCTTGAACACGACACTTTCATTCACCTGGGTTGGGAAATCCTTTGCCTCACAGTTGATCAAACACATTGAAAGTCTTTAGCCGGGTATTAACTTTGGGTCAAATGTCACCAAGCCATCTGTTGTGTCGTTATGTGTTCAAGAGGTTTCTGCAATAAACATTCATCTGCAAAATACTCGTTATCCATTTTGACCATCCCTGAGTCAGTCCTTACAGCTACATTTCTTCAACGTGATCTATGATTTCGTGTTGTGGGCTTGCCTGCAACGGGTCGCTTTCTATCGACGTCAACACATTATCTAGAAAGATGACCTAATAATCGTCAGTACCTTGAAGTCTGCATGCATCAATGGCAGGTTTCTCGCCTTTGACGACAGTTTACATCATTGACTTTCGATCAAAGGATTCCATGAAATGTTCGACATCAACTCATTCATTCACATCTCATGGATTGTACTGGGTACTTTGAGAACCATTGACATCACTGGTGGTCTCTCTCACGCTTGTTAACAGTTTACATCATTGACTGGTAATCAAGTGGATTCTACCATGTTCGACATCAACTCATTTATTCACATGGATAAAATCGTACCTGTCGGGAAGTAGAAATGAAGACCCTAGATCTAGTTTCCACTATCCAGGTTGCGAGGAGTTTTGTATTCATTATACAGTAGACTAATCATAAACAGATGACTGCGTCCATACTGTGTCTACAAAAGTCTATGATTATGATGTATTGCAGAATCATTCATGTATCAGAGCAATAGATAGTCAATTAGTTAAAGTTTTCAATCTGAGTATGGGAATGCCTACCTCAGCGATGATATGATCATATATATGTATTTTGTGTTGAATACTTGCAGGTTCCGACTGGGCTCTCCACAAGATAATCCTTGAAATGATAAAGTACTTCACCCTTTCTAGAAAAATTGAAACCCTTATCTACTACAGGCTTCGCACTTTAGGGGGCAATCTGTTACACTAAAATTTGTCACCATGACTATTTGCAGTTAGTATGGCTCCATCAACTATCATACTATCCTCCTTAGCAAGCCTCATACCTTGGCTCTCCATGTCAAACTTCAAGAAAGAGAGAAAGTCATTAAAAATCTATATATCCCTGGGTACGCACTTCTCTTAGCCTTACCTGCGTGTACGCACTCCAAGTTCACAATACCTACGTACTTGTACGCTCTGTATGTAAAGCAATGGGTGCGTACTCCTGTAAAGGTCAAAAGGCGCAAGTTTCACTCCAAAAAAGTTACTTGTGGTCATTTCTAGAGCCTTCTAGAAGCTTGTTTGACGTGTATGAAGCACCTCCAGATGGTTCATGTATCCCTGCCAAAGAGGAACTTATCCCATCAAGAGGGGAGCTATCCCATCCAAAGAGGGGCTTATCCCATTGATGGTGGACCTGAATAATTTCCTATAGAGCACTATAAATACAGGCATTGGGCCAAAGGGAGGGAGGTTGAAAGCTGAACATTCCTAAGGGTAGATGCTGCTGGAATTAGGACTCCCTTGTAAAGCTTGAGAGGAGAGATTCCCATCCTTTCCTAGCCTTATTTGAGAGTGGGTGAGTTGATAAAAGTAAAGGAAAACTCTTGCTAGACCCTAGGAGGGACTTGCACAACACTAAGGCTCAGGTTGTAATGGTTCCTTTTGTTACCTTTTAATGCAAATGAACTTATTTTTCTCAACAGATTGTTATTCATGGTTTGTTTCATATACTCCTTGGTCTGTATGATGGATATGTATAGTTTTATGAGTTTATCAGGTGCTATTTAATCTTTTGGCTTGTTAGTGAATGCAGGTTTCAAAGAGAAGGAGGAGCTCATCCGGATCGGCGAGGTTGGACTACTACAAAGCGTTGGACTAAAGGTATGTTAAAGATCCCCTGATTACTTGTATTTGCAATGCATGTTTAGAGAAAGGTAGCTTTATTTGTCTTGTTTGTCACTAGAAAGATTTTGCTTCTAGGGAGGTCGGTTGTGTCCGCACTAACGACTCTTTCCACATGATAGCTACAACTCAACAATATCTAGGATCTGATTTAAGTGCTAAAACTAAAATCATAGCCATGGGAATTTTTGGGTAATGAAGGCCCCGCGTAACGGTTTTGGGGTTCAAAGCCTGCAATTTTGGGTAAAGGTATGGTAAATACTCCGCGAGATGTGTGGAGTGTGAAGTGTAATGAGTCAAGTCAAAGGGTTTTCTCCCAAAAATAATGTAAAATGAGTCGGCCTACCCATGGTCTGCGAACCATGGAAATGTATAAATAGAGCAAGGCTCTATGGTTAGAAGTCAATTTTTTTAGTAAGTATTTTTTATTTGGAATGTAATGGGTTTATGAAGAAAGAAGTCTTGGAGCGTCTGTAAGTTCGAGTCAAAGGTGTTGGTAGAGAGATAGAGGCTCTGCAGTTGTGTGCATAGAGGCCTGGTAGAGTCCACAACTATGTGAGCGGACCCATGCAACTGAGTGGGCAGGCCAGATCTGGTTGTACTGAAGAGAAGATCAATACAGATAAGAATTTTTCAGTTATTGTGTGGTTTCTTTTGGATCTGTTTGTTGCTTATGTTCTAAATTTATGCATGATCTGTTATATGAGTTTATATCTTTCTTTATAACTGCACGCATGGGGTTTTAAGTTTAAATGTTTTCTTAAAGACTGTAAAGAGTAGATCTGATCTATAACAAACTCATAAATAATAACTCTTAAAGAAGTGCCTTGTTTTGGATCTACATGGAAGTAAAGTAGTGTGAAGCTACAGAACGGTTCGCAAACCCTTCAAACCACATCAAGACATCCCAAGGGTGCGGAAAACTATTTCCAGCACCTTCCCTTCTACCTCAGGTGAGACCTCAGTATGCACTCCGCGCGCTATTGCCAAAAGGGCCAGTAGCTACGGGATTTGTTTGGCTAATAACTCTTACGAACCTGGGTCAGGGCCCAATAAGCCAACAAATGGTTTTGTTGCTAGGACTGGGATCTGCCTAAGGGATGTCTGATGTCGAAACACTGGAACCCTACAAAGAATGAGCTTGAAGATTGGTTGGATCAAAAGCTTCACGAGTTTGTGGTTCAGGAAAATAGAAATCTGCGGATATCAGAAGAAAGGTGGCTAGATAGTTACATATACATAGAGATCCACGAGATCTTCTTTGTGTCATTCTCGATAGAGTTGTATGAGTGGATCGCAAGGCTAGCTGATAGCATGGGAAGGTGCAAACTAGATCAACCCATTGTGTGGACTCCGGGATTAGTGCACAAGCTAGAAGCGTCTGAAGACAAAATCACACGCATAGTAGATCCCTGGTTGGATCGGATAATAGGAGGGTTTATCACTGAGTTCGCGATAGACACAACTGTGATTTATAGTGAAGCAGAAAGGAACTTTCTCCAAGGGCCGCAGGGAAAGTGTATCAGATCATTGAATACTTGGATTAAAATGTTGTTGTGTGAAAAACGGATTATGCACATTCATTAATGTCCAGTGTAACGCGCAGCGGAAGAGGCTGCCAAGGCAATGAAGGATTAGAAAACAGCCCTCTGATTTCTATTTCATGAGAAAGTGAAGAAGAACTCACAGGGTTCTCTCCAAGAAGCACAATCCAGTTAATTAAGCAGCGTATCCCATTGATACCACCACCATCCATGCCATCACCTACTTCACCTACATCGAATCCATCTTCGCCAACCCCACCTCCGCCACCATCGAGGGTTGGGATGGTGAGTGTAGCCAAGTTGTTGGTATTTAAAGGCATAGAAAATGAGGAACCAGGTCAGTTCTGGTTTGTGGTAAAGGTTGTATGGGAAGCCCAAGGCATAACGGATGATAACATCAAAAAGGCTACTCTGGTTAGCATGCTACAGGACCACGCACTGACATGGTATATAAAGTACTCAAGCAATCATCTGAATGTGGGAATAGTGGTGATCCAGGATGCATTGAACATAGAATTTAGTAGGCCAAGATCGGAGACATAGTCGGTCATTGGGTTCAAGGAGATCTCGATGTTACCTGGTGAAACCCCATGGGATTTGGACCAAAGATTGAAAAGCACAATCCACGAGGCTAACATGACATTGACAAATGCACAACACTGCATGTGGTTTGTGGCATCGTTGACACCACATTTGAGGATGACGCTATCAAAACAAAAGATCTCAACCCAAGTCGAAGCATTAGAGATAGAAATGAGGTTGCACGAAACCCCAATACAGGATCTGGGGTTGGGAGTGCAACAAATCCATGCGAAAATACAAAACTTGTGCTTAGAGATGCAAAGCTTGAAGCAAGAAAGGGCACCCCGACCAGAGGCGTGTACAAAGGTAGGCTGTATTAAATGCAAAAGTCAAGGACACGACAATGAACAATGCCCTGTCTTCACGAACTATCTGGCCGGAGGGGGCCCGATGCCATTAAAGTTGGAGATTGTGGCCAAGTTTCCTGTTGGCATATGAATCCACAAGCTGGCTAGTGGGTTCTGTGAAGCAAAGGAGGAGGCTGCGAGGAGTCACTTGGCTCTCAGCTTATAGATTGCAGAGTTGAAACTACAAGTACAACCTTCAACACCACTAGAGGTCACCGAGCAGTGTAGAGGCATCATTAAATCCGGGCGGGAAATGATCACACGTGCCATGAAAGAGTGCGCCGACTTGTTGGATCAGTCGCTTATTATGCTCACTTCACTCCAGGAAGATCCAACCTTACAGTGACTGGAGACAGAGGCAAGGGAGCTCCAACAAGCCTATGACAATGTCAGAGGGACCACGTAGATGGTTGCTATTACGCAGTGCTTGGCCAAGATGAGGGAGGTCCAAGCCCTAAAGATACAAGTTGATGTTGCCCAACAAAAGGAAGCAATGATTAAAGAATGTCTCCAGCCATGGCTTGATGAGGCATTCATGGTTTCCACCACCATCGAGCGCAAGGTGGCACACATGCAGGTAGAATATGCACCTGGCGAAGCAGCTGAAACAGAGACTAATGTGTCGGTGGCCCACGTCGAACAGGTATAGCAGATGGCGGAAGAGTTTGCTGCAAGTACAAGCGAAGCACAAAAGTTGCTGACTAACCTCTGTGTGAAGATTTTCGCACCAGCCGAGTGACTTGGGATGAGTCACGATTATTGTGTTGGGGGCTTGTTGGGTAGAGAAGGCCCCACATAACAGTTTTGGGGCTGAAAACCCTAAATTTTTGGTAAAGGTATGGTAAAGACTCCATGAGATGTGCGGAGTGCAAAGTGTAATGAGTCAAGTCAAAGGGTTGTCCACCCAAAAATAATGTAAAATGATTCAGGCTGCAAAATGTATAAATAGAGCAAGGCTCTATGGTTAGAATTCAGTTTTTTTAGTAAGTATTTTTGATCTAGAATGTAATGGGTTTATGAATAAAGAAGTCTTGGAGCGTCTGTAATTTTGAGTCAAAGTTGTTGGTAGAGAGATAGAGGCTTTGTAGCTATGTGCATAGAGGCCTGGTATAGTTTGCATCTATGTACGCAGACCCCTACAGCTGAGTGCGCAGGGCGGATCTGGTTGTATTGAAGAGAAGATTAATAAATATAAGGATTTCTGAGTCATTGTGTGGTTTCTTGCGGATCTATTTGTTGCTTATGCATGATTTGTTATATGACTTTATATATTTCTTTATAACTGTGCGCATAGGGTTTTAAGTTTAAATGTTTGCTTAAAGACTGTAAAGAGTAGATCTGATTTATAACAAACTCATAAATAATAACTCTTAAAGAAGTGCCTTGTTTCGGATCTATGCGGAAGTAAAGTAGCGAAAAGCTACAGAACATTTTGCAAAACTTCCAGAACACATCAATACATTCCAAGGGTGTGGAAACCTAGTTCTAGCACCCTCCCCTACTACCTCAGGTGAGACCTCAGTCCGCGCTCCACGAGCTATTGCCGAAAGGGCTGATAGCTGCGGGATTTGTTTGGCTAATAACTCTTTTGAACCTGGGTCAGGGCCCAATAAGCCAACAGGAATAAAAGGCATAGATTCTAATGCAAGTACTAGTTCTTCTAGTAAGCCTATTGATTCTCAAAATTATAAATAAATAAGTGAGCTTTTTCATATTAGGGTCATTACAAAACATACAAAATTTCATACAGTTTTTGATAGTGGATCCCAATTCAGTCGTATTTTTGAAGCAATTGTCAAGAAACTTAAACTAGAAACTACACCTCGTACTAAACCTTTCCATTTGGGTTGGTTATATGATGATGCAAAATTATAAGTGAGAAGAAAATGTAAACTCAAATTTGCCATCACTACTAATTTTATAGATGAGGTAGAGCTTGATATTGTACCACTTAATATTTGTGGGATTCTTTTAGGGAGTCGATACTTGTATGAATGAAAAGGCATATTATATTGTCATGAGAACAAATATCATATTTCTAATGATGGAGTAGAGTATATTGTTAGAGAAAATTGCAAGAAGATGAACTTATCTCTTGTTAGTATTGGTCATATGAAAAGGCTTGTAAATGCTAGTAAGAATTTTGTGTTGTTGAGGATTAGAGATAACGATACTGTTGAATTTGAAGCTTTTATAGGATGTGATTCTAAAATCAAGCATGACTTGCTTGAATTTTTTAACACTTTAGGCAAGATGTTTCAAGGACCTGAAGGGTTGCCTCCAAAAAGAGGAATCCAACATGAGATTCACTTGCAGCAGGATGCACCACTTCCAAATATTGGCATGTATAGAATGTCATTTTTGGAGAATGTAGAGATCAAGAAGAAAATTCAAGATCTTCCTGACAAAGGGGTCATTAGGCCTAGTGCATCTCCTTGTGGGTCTCCTATTGTATTGGTTCCAAAGAAATATGGTACATGGAACGTGTGTGTGGATGTTTGAGCTTTGAACAAGATCCCAGTAAAGAATTTCTATCCTCTTCCTCCCATCAATGGTTTTCTAGATTAGTTAAGGGGAGTTTAATTTACTTATTTAGATTTGAGAAGCGGTTATCATAATATAAGGATTTTCGAAGATGATATTTGGAAAACTATTTCAAGACAAAAAAATGCTTATTTGAATGGTTAGTTATGTTGTTTGGGCTTTGCAATGCACCTTCAATATTCATGAGAGTTATAAATGACGTGTTGTGACCATTTCTTGATGATTTTTTCATGGTATATGTAGATGATATTCTGATTTTCACTAAGACTCGTGAAGAGCATGTCAAGCATTGGAAACAAGGTTTAGATGTCTTGAAAAAAGCAAATATGTGTTTGAAGATGTCTAAATTTGAATTTGAGAAAACCTCTTTGGTTTATTTGGGTCATATTTTTGGATGAAATGAATTGAAGATTGATCCCTCAAACGTTGATGTTATTTTGATATGGCCTAAACCCAACAATGTAACACAAGTTAGGAGCTTTTTGGGAGAAACCTAGTATTGGAGAAATTTATCACTAGCTTCTCACTCATTGCAACACCATTTCATGCTTTGAAAAGTGTGAAACATGTCTTTTAATGGGGAGGAAATCAACATAAAGCCTTTGACACATTGAAAGAGAAAATCCGTAAATCACTAGTTCTAGCACTTTCATATATTAAGAAACCATTTGAAATTCAAATTGATGCAAGTGATTATTCTATGGGAGTAGTTTTGATTCAACATGGTAAGATAATATGTTATCATTATGAAACCCTTATCAATGAGGTAATTAACTATCCAACTTATGATAAATATTTGTATACTTTGGTACAAAGTGTGAATAAATGGAAGCATTATTTGATGGGTAAATAAACGATTATTCATACTGACCATCAACCTTTGCAATATTTAAAATCGCAAACCAAGCTATAACAAGCTAGACATTTTAGGTGGATGGGCATACTACAACAATTTCATTTGGTTATAAAGTATAAGTAAGGTATATACAAGAAATTTGTAGATATGCTATCAAGGCCTATTGTTAATGCATTTGTCATTCTTAAGCATAACTCAATCATTCATGAAATTTATATTGAATAGTATGCTCAATATGAATATTTTAAAGATGTTTATGAAAATATGAGTTAAGGAAATGATGTTGAAGAGTTGGATTATCATGTTCATAAAAAATTCTTGTATAATATTGACAATTTATGTGTTCCATAGGGTGAAGAATCAATGTCATAAGGGAATCCAACACTTCTCTTATTACTAGTCATTTTGGTGTAGGCAAAACAATTTCTCAAATTCAAAGGTATTGTTATTGGCCTCGCATGAATGAAACTATTTCAAGGTATGTAAAAGGATGTTCCATGTGTGCTAGTTGCAAGACAAATAATAGGAAATTGGGTTTTTATACTCCCATTCGTATTCCTTATCTTCCTCGGGAAAGTATTTCTATGGATTTTGTAGGGGGACTGCCAATGTCTAGCAAGGGTCATGATTATCTATATGTTGTTGTGGATCGTTTCAACAAAATGTGTGTGTTGATGCCATGTAAGAAATAGGTTACAACTGAACAGACCACAAAGATATTCTTCTAAAATGTATGGGTTCATTTTGGGTTACCTACTTTTATTATTTTTTATTGAGATTCTCTATTTGACAAGAAGTTTTGGTCAAGTTTAGGGGAACTCATGGACACAAAGTTGAAGAAAAGCACTGAATTTCATCAAAAAACGGATGGCCAGATAGAAGTAGTGAACATAATAGTAATGAATCTCCTTCAAGGGTATTGTGGTAAGAATCCTTAACTTTGGGATGAACATTTGTATTACATCCAACATGTCGACAATCATGCTAAGAATTCATCTACACAAGTATCTCTATTTGAGGCTTGCTTGGGTTATTTTCCAAAGTATCCTTTGGATTTCATCTTTGGTAAAGATATTATAGTAGATGGACATAGTTATGTGGACAAAGCCAAGCGTTTCATTGAAAAAATACAGCTAGTGCATCAAAGCATACAAGAATAGCTAGAGAAAAGAAAATTCAATTACAAAGAAAGACATGCAAAGAATCGGGTTGATCATGATTTCCATGTGGGAGATCAAGTTTGGTTGTACATCAACAAGAAAATATTACAAGGTGAAGGGAAAAATATCAAGCTAATTAGATATGTTCCTTTAAAAATCTCGGAGAATATTGGTAACAATGCTTTTCGATTAGATTTTCCACCTTACATGTGAATTTATTTTATTTTGAATGTGGAAAAATTGAGATTGTATGAGCCTCCAATGATTGATGATCAAGAAGAGAATTTTCAGATTCCATCTATAGAAGATTTTTCTACTAAATATTTAAATGAGTTATAGGAAGACTCAATTCTTGACAGGATAATAAGGACTTCACACAGAGGTGATGTGGAGTATCTTCGAGTGGGGCTCAAAGGCACCAATATATTTAAAGAAAGGTGGATTGAGATCGGGAAAGTGAGGGAGTTGTAACCTCACTTACTTGCTGAGTAAAAATAGAAATTTGGTGGTCTAAAAGCTTCCAGTGGGGAGGAATGATCCAAGGGAACAAAATTATGCTCAAAAATCAAATTTCTCAAATTCTCCTGAAACTAGTTCCAAATTATAGATTTCATCATTTTATTTCCAACTATGCTTGAATCACCTCAATTTGACATCATATGAGAAAGTTATCGCATTCTAAAGTTTTTGACAAAGAACTAAAAAGTTACCTTGCAGGGTTGACTGGGTACTGTATGACTTCCACATGGTAGTTTGTATGTTGATGTGGTGTTGACATTAGCAAGATGATTGTGCAGCATAGGTCCAATTAGAACTAAACACATGGCTCAGTCATACAGAGGCATTTGGCATGATTCTATTGGTTGGTGGTGATTTTGGTTGGGCTAATCACAGGCCACTAGGTGGCACAATTAGAGGTTGACACATGGCCTTATGCATGATGGCTTAGTGTTTGGCACCAAAATTTTGGTTGTTTGACCAACCGAGGAACCTCCTCGGGGTTCGACCTCATGACCTCCGACAACACAAACCTACGCACTACCAATACACCATGGTGGTTCTTCTTAATACAATGCATAACAATTTTATTTAAAGGCTAATGAATGGTAGTTTGGGGGTGGGGGAGGGTAGGTCGATGGGCTCTCTTGACCAGCTCAACCCCAAGTCATATGATATGAAACGTGACTATGTTCCAAGGTGGGATGGTCGGGGTGCAAGGCCTAGCCCCCGATTCCATGTTATCAATGTAGCCATTAGTGTGATCAATGGGAGGGATGGGCGCATGGCACCCTTCCCACACCCAACTTGTGGATTTTGTACCCATAATGTGACCAGGAGTGGAGGCCGAAAGGTGCATGGCCTCTGGCTTGCACCCCGTGGTCACATTGGATGCCACGTGACCGAGCCAAAGGGTAGAGTATAGGGTGAAAAGGCCAAATAACTACCCAAAACATTACACCTAATACAGTGGGATTTATAGTTGAACTCACGCAAAATTGTTGCCTTGCATAGCGGTAAAAGAGGAATTTTGTTGTCATTGTTGTTGTGCAAACAATCCTTTCTGTGGATGTAAACAATCCCTCTACTCCTATGGGAGGATCTAGCAACTACAGAAGACAACTACATGTAATATTTCCTAATTCATACAAGAAAATACAAAGGAGGATAGATCTCCAACCTCTCTCTGATGTTAATACCCTTGATGTCGACCTTGACTCTTTGGCTTCTAAGCTCACAATCTCCTCTTCGCTGGTGTAGATGAGTGCTTGCAAGAAATATAAAGACGAGACAACAAAACTATGCAAAAAATAATATTTTATAATATAAATTATGTAACAGATCAAGGAGAATTACAATAATGGACAATAATTGACACATTTATGGGAAGAAAACATCTATTTCATTATTAATAGATGAAAAAAAGGGAGAATTACAACCAATGAAGCCTTGATGTTGGAAGCCTCCTTGAAGTGAGATTCCAATTCTAAGCCTTAGCCTTGAAACACCTTTCCTCATTTGCAGATGAGCAACATTTGGGCACAATTGAGAACTAGGATGGCAACCCAACCAACCAACATCCAACCATTATTTGATGGTGAGAAATTCATTTATAGGGAATGAGAGGGAGTTGAGGATCCATGAAAAGAGGGAGGAGTTCCACATCTTAAGGGAGATATCCATGGAAATAGGATTAAAGGTCATGAATAGGAAGGAGGTCTCATTCTAGTATTTATCTACCTGAAACCACATCGTCATTCTTCAGCTTTCTAGTAAGAAAAGCTTCTCCTCGATTTTGGGAAAAACTTCCTGAAGAGGACCAATGTGGATTTTCCTAATAAAAGTAGCACTGGTATCACTAGACATGTGTAATGCCAGAGGTTACCAACACTTATTTTCTTGATAAAAGTAGCACTTGGCTTGAAAACCAAGGTTTTTGAAAAGCTCTTCGGAATTATTTGAAGGCAAGTTTTATTACTTTTATTTAGGTATGTTCTAAACATGTTTCACGGTGAATACATTTCTTGCGAAAACTTTCATCACTTGTAACAATTGTGGCATTGATGACACAAAGTGTGATGCTTCATGATACAAGACTAGGAGTGCGAAAAAATACTATATAACAGATGCCCCCCTAAAGCATGAACTCAAAATGGGAAGTGATGGCTGAAATGATTTACAAGAAAAGGAAAGGACTTAGAGAACCACTCTCAAGAGACCTAAGAATAAAACATAATACAATAAATCTGATATCTCTGATGTAAGTATGCCTGACAATACATCTCTATGTAGGTATCTAACAATACATGGATCCATGGCATGGATGCAACCATATGAATAGAAAGGATCATGTTTACAATAATGAATATTTAATAACTCCATGTAGCTTGGATTTATCAAATCAAACCCACGGTCTCCATCCCTGTCTTGATCCATCCAAAGTATGAATCCCACCACATGAATAGATGTGTCATAGTCAAACATGATAGAAACCACCTAATTACTGGTCAATGACGTAAACCGTTAATAAGCACAAGAGAAACCACTAATGATGAAAATGGCTCGCAAGGTACAACAACATAATCCATGAGTGTGAACAATGAAGCTGAAGTCAAACACTCCCATAATCATTTGATCGAAGGCCATTTATCTGAACATATCATCGAGTGCGAAGAACCTTCCATTAAGGCATGCAAATCAAAGGTACTAAAAGGGAGTTTCTAGATCATCTTCCGGTATAATGAGTTGGAGTCGACAGGAAGTGATCCATCAAAGGAGGGTCATAATGTTTCCCACATTATAGACACAAAACATAGGATTTTGAAAATTTGGCAAGAGTGGTTCAGGATTGATGTAGAAAAAGTCAAACAAGATATAAGTGGTTTGAATTTGTAGGTGGGACTTCTCTTGAACATATCGACAACACGACTCCAGAATTTGGGAGCACTTGACTCAAAATAGGATGATAGGTCATGATGACAATAACATATAATCAAATGAGAGGAAAATGGATTTCCCAAACCGAGTAAGCCAAGTGATGAAGTGAGGATAACCCAAACCCTAACAGAAGAGACAAGTAAGTGTCATGTTCAAGAGCAACATGTTGCCTTTTATGAAAAATACAGGATATACATTTTCTTCCATTTTTCCCCACTATTTCTAGTGAGTACCTCTTTATTTTTAATCTCAAGCTTGAAGAGGATACCATATGCTTGTTGTATAAGTTCATCCTTTAGATGAATCCATCCTAGTATTTTTAAAGAGCCCTAGGAAGGAGTAGCTTGGTCTTTTCATGGTGACAAGTCCTTCATCGTTTAAATTTTACGAGCTCGGCGAAGGGGTAACTTGATGTATTTTTCATGTTTAGATAATTTTAAAAATAGGTAAAAAGAAAACTCCAGATGTCCCTTTTCGTAGATAGTCTCTTGAGTTCGAATAGGTAGAAAACAATACTCAAGAGAACCTCTTATCTACGTTTGACTAAGGTATTCCTTTTTCGTAACTAGTCTATCTCAGTTTGGAAAAGGGTTAAAATTATACTGAGTAGACATATTTTCATTTACTTTAATGAGTTCATAAAGAAAAGTACTCGAAAATATTTGTATATGTTTGGAGTCTGAAAATAGCTGAAAGAGGACTCCACTTGGAGGAACAATTGGTATAAAAGAATAGAAACTGGTTCTGGTCATGATGGAACTGCTCAAAACATCCAAAGGTCAAGAGGCTAGCTAATAAGACCACTCATCATAGATGTTCCCTAGGCAAGGATAAAACAACCAAGTGAAATTGTATGATCAGCCAAAGAGATGGTGATGATGAAATAAAACAAACCAAGGCTCATCTGGAAAAAATAGGATGATAAAAACAAAAATCATGAGGTAAAATGGTAATGGTTTCATTTTTACACAAGCTTGAAACATTGGAAACTATGCTTGAGATTGGTTTCATTTTTACATAATCTTGAAAGAAAGAAAAACTATACTTGGATTTGGTTTCATTTATACACAAGCTTGATACAAAGAAAATATATGCTTGAGATAAGTTTGCATGCCCCTAGCATAATGACTCGATTCAAGATACATGCCCCCCAAGATTCATTTCATTCACCTAAGTAGATGACTTATTACTAACAGGTGGATGGAATGAAGGTTCATTTACAAGATCAAGTGAAAGAATCAACTGGGAATTTACGAGATCTAATAAAAGACTCAAATTGGAAGGGGATTTGTTTAACTTTTTAACAATCTTAATGTAGGAAAGGAACCATGCTCATAGGAACCTATTTCCTTTTTTAATGGAGTTGACATAGTAAAAGAACGATCCTCATAAGAGCTTGTTTCATTTTTAAAGGAGCTTGACACAAAAAAAGAAACTCTACTCAAACAACCTTGATCATGGTCCGTAAGAGGCCATGACTTCCAAGAGGTTCTCATCAGATGGGAGAACAATGCTCTAAAAAGCGTATACATCAAGGGATCTAATGGAAATATCAGGCTCCAATGCCCCTAGTACATGATGCATTATATCACTAACTATATCATCAATAGATGCAAGCATGGAACAGTGACCACATAATTAACCTATGGCAGGGGTGATACCACTTACATATAAGGACCATATAGGGATGTTGGTTGAGTAGGAGTCAAATTAGGACCAACGAATGAAATTTGATCAATGGTCACAATTCTTCCATCATGCGGGAAACACATTACTCGAAAGAGAGAAGCGAGAAGAGATCCCATGACAAAAACATAGTCACAACCAAGGAGTAAATTAAAATCCAAAGGGTCTTGGACAAGCATCACATTGATATAGACGATATTTCCTCATAAAGTAATAGGCAACCTAGGAAGGATCCCTAACAGTTAACTAGTTCCTTTATTAAAATCCAATATATTATGGGTAATGGGCACAATATGCAGAGAAACTAAATCTTTCCAAGTATTTTAGGATAGAATACTAACATATGAGCCTTCATCTATGATCTAAAAGGGCACGTAAGAAGGAAGATGATATCCTTCTAGTCGACTGCAATCAAAGGAAGTGACCATACTACTTGGAGGGGGTGCCATGGGAATTAGAGAACTTCCCCTTGCGTTATGGGAATGGGAGGATCACCCCCCAGTACCATGGGAATGGGAGGATTGTCCCCCAATTCATTGGAATATGAAGAAACAAGGAAAACTTGAGCAATATGAAGTTCACTCTTAGCAAGAAAGGTACAATCAACTGAAGGTGGAATCAAGTCAACCATTTTCTTAACCAATGGTTGGTAGGGAAGGGGATCATAGGATTCACATAGAGAGAGTGGGATTTACTAGAGATGAATCATGATCAATCACTTGATCAACTAGTGGAGGATCAAGGGAAAGTTTTTGATAACTAGTTGAAAGACAAGGCTGAGAAGTTGTAAGGTCATCCAACACTTTTGAGGCTTCATCCATATAAGTACAAAGGTGAATAGGATGATTCCCTTCACATGACCAACTAGAAATTTGACTTTACCCTTTTTCCCATGGACATTACTATCACTAGTTGAGTCTTTATCACCAACATGATCTCTAGCAGTTGATGATAAAGGCTAGTGTGAGCCTGTGGACCATGCTTCTAATACCTTGGGAATACCAGGAAAATCTCTAAGAAGATAGTGACCCTTACATAACCTGCAAGGTAACTTCACTTTACGGGGCTAATTGGAAGGTTTCTCCACATTAGTTTCATCTATAGAAATGGTTGCTTGGTTTCCCCCTTGCTTATTTACCTTCTTCTTCTTCATCCTCTTATGCTTCTTCTTAGATTTTTTAGTTACTAGGGTCAATACTTTCACCAGGAAAAGAGGGAGAAATGGGTGAAGAAAAAATAGGTGAAGAAGGCAAGGGGTCAACATTAGGATCAACATCAGGTTAATGTTGTTCAGGTGGAGGAGAACTCGGTTGAGAAGCAGTTTTGACATTCGAAACCATAGGAGCTGAAAATAACCTATTGGCTTAGTGGGCCCTGACCTACGTTCAGTGTTAGTTAGCAAAACAAATCCCTACACTACTGGGCCTTTCGGCATCAGCCGATGGAGTGTAGACCAATGTCTCACCCGAAGTAGAATGGGGGGATGCTGGAACCAAGTTTTCGCACCCTGAGATGGTCGTGATGTCGGTTTATACCCTCTGCCCCTACTTTCGCATAGGTTGTTGAGCCTTAGGGATCTATCAATCTACCCTTTATTCCACCCTTCAAAACCTCTGCGAAGGTGTACGATTGACCTTTGTGCAACCCTAACCCATGGTCCAGGTACTTTTGCGCAACTATGACAATGTATTGTATAGGTTCCCAAGTTATCTCAAGTGTTTTACTTATCTTACTAATCAATCGCAGTTAGCGTTGCGTAAACTGATATCCTTACTTGCGTTCAATTAACATATACAATCACATATATTTGCGCATTAAATAAACATTGTAAATTAAACCCTAAACACAATATAATCAGATGAATTAACAGGAACTAAATACACAGTAATTGCAGAATAATTCTCTTTATTGATATCTTCCAATTTAATACAGACTCTATCCACCCTGCACACACAACCGTAGGGGTCCACGCACTCAGCTGCAGAATTCTACCCTAGGCCTCTGCACACTCAGCTACAGAGCCTCTACCTACGCTAAGACCCGAGAACACTTAGACTTCTTCACTCTACTTCGCTACTTTCTTCCTTTTTTTTAACTACTTAGAGCTTACTTACTTAGCTCCTTTTGATACAATCCCATTGTCCTCGGACCATGGGTGGATCTTTACAGCTGACTTGACATTTACAAAATAAGGGTGGACAACCCTTTATGACTCTTGACACCTTCGCACTCTATGACGACAAAATGCAGAGACATTACAAATTTATTACAAAATTATCCCAAAACATGGGCTTTTAGCCCCAAAACTGCTCTTGGGGGAACTCATTCCTGACAGGCCCCCAACACAAACATGGTGACTCACCCTCAAGTCACTTTTCGGGCACAGAGATCCTGGTGTGAAGACCTCCCAGCTTGACCTGTATGACTACCACTTCGACGGTGCACTGCGTAGCCACTTGCTTCACTTTGTCAACCAACTGCTCTGTCAGTGGTCATGAATTGTCAACTTGAAGCTTCTGCTGAATCGCTTGAAAATTAGCAAGATTTCCTTCAATGGAGGCTATGACCGAATAAGCTTCATCCAACTGGGGCTTCATGTGCACCTTCAACACTGCCTCTTCGTGTTGCACTGCATATACCTGTTCTTGTTCGAAAATATTGAGAGGGGGCGGTGAATCAGTATTCCTTAGAAATTAGCACTTTTAAATCTTTTCAAAGAATTAGTTAATATTCAATTATTATTAGCATTTATGTTGTAATAACAGAAAATAAAGGAACACAGGAGGCACAAAGATTTTAGGTGGAAAACCCCTTGACAACACTTGATATAGTTTTTTCCTTCCTTCTAGGAGCATGATATTTAATCTAATGTATCTCTATGATTTCAAATCCCCAATATGTGATCTTCGGTCCTGTAGTATCCCTCTAATCTTCTTTCCAATGCCATAGGTTTGACCTGATTTGGACTCTTCAAGAGAAAGTTAGGCCCAATCTTGCACAATGACCTAATTATGGACTAGTCGAGTAGAGCGAACTAGTACAACATGCCACGCATCATTGTTTCCTCCTTCGGCTCTGAAATTGATAAAAAGAAAACTACAGTCTGTGCACTATCCACCACTTTTTATAGAATTCCAATCCTCTTCTCAAATAGGGCATTATGACAATTTTCCCAAGGTCACTTATTTGAGATGAAATTCAGGAGCCTGCAAAAACCCTAACTTCCACAGATAATATCCCTGAAAATATAGCGAACAAAGATCTGAAATTTGGTCACGATGTTCATCAGGAGGTTGAATCGAATGGGTTTTCATTTCAGAATCTAAGACTTCGTAGAAATGAAGTTATAGCGAAATTCCACGATCACACCTTTTGGAGGATATATGAGATTTTTTTTATAGGGTTGAGAGGGGCTTCTATAGAGAATGTTGTAGGGATTTTAGGAGCTTAAAAAATTATTAATTATTGACTATTCAATGACCAAAACCAATTATCAGTGCGATGCCACAATCCCATATGGTTTTAGCCCACTAACTGGGGTTACTAACTTTAAACATGAATATCTCTCAAACCATGAAGAATTACTTGCGGTGCCATATATCAACAGAAACACCTTGACAAGTAGAATCCATCTGGAAGATCCTTGACTCAAAATAGAGTAAGTTGTCAAGTAAAAATTACCTTGCAAGATCAGGGTAGCCCTTGGTGCTGCTTGGGTTGACATCAATGACAACCTCAGATCATATTTAGATCAAAAATCTCCCCCTTTAGCATTGATGGCAACAAAAGTACTCCCCCTGCAATCCAGGAAACTCTTCCTACTGCCTTCTCTCCCCCTTTGACATCAATGATAAAGGGTAACTCCCCTTGACACAAAACCATCCTGCAGACTAGTACACACTTCCACTCCCCCTTTATTTTATGAATAAGGAAAATCTAATGAGAACTTGGGAGAATCCCAAGCTTCTAGTGAAGATATTCAAATGCTTCACGAGGTAAAGGTTTAGTGAAGATATCAACAATTTTTTCTTTTGTACCAACATATTCAAGTTTGATATTATTTTAAGCAACTTTTCCTCTAACAAAATGATATTTTATCAGAATGTGTTTTGTTTTTTAATGCATGACAAGATTCTTGGAGACGCTGATGGCACTGGTGTTATCACAGAACATGGGAATAGTGTCATTCAATTGTACTTGAAGATATTGCAAAGTTTGTTTCATCCAAAGGACTTGAGTACAACAAGTTTCCATTGCAATGTATTCTGCTTACATTGTAGATAGAGAGATTGAGGTTTGCTTTTTGCTCAACCATGATACGAGACAACCACCTAGATAGAATTTTTCTCCACTAGTACTCTCACAATCATCAACACTTCCTACCCAATCTGCATCTGTAAAGGCTTAAATAATGATATTGTTTCCCTTGGGATACCACAAGCCATATTCTGTTGTTCCGTTTAGATATGGAAGATTTCTTTTGACATCAATAATATGTGATTCTTTTGGTGCTCCTTGGAACCTTGCTACTTGTCCAACTGCTTGCATAACATCTGGTCGAGAGGCTGTTACATATAAAAGACTACCAATCATAGTTTTATATAACCTATTATCCACATCCTTAGATGAGTCATCTGTGCTGAATTTTCAGCCTATTACCATTGGAGTAAGGACGGGTTTGCAATCTGCCATTTTGAATTTCTTGAGCATTTCCTTGATGTACTTGGCTTGACATATAAATATTTCTTTCTCTTGCTGAGATATTTGAAGCCCTAAGAATTATGTCAACTCATGAAGTAAAGACATCTTGAACTCACTTTGTATCTTTGTAGAAAAGTTATTACTTAGTCGATCATCATTGCTACCCAAGATTGTATCATCCACATATACCTGAATGATTGTTAAATTATCTTTACCTATTTGTACGTAAAGATTGCTATCAGCAGTACCTTTCTTGAACCCTTGTTGACATAGATATCCATCAATATGAGCATACCATGCTTTGGGAGCCTGCTTGAGACCATATTGAACCTTCTTTAACCTACAAACATAGTCTTCTTTAACTTGCAAACATAGTCTTTTTTTTTTCTGGTAGTAGAAAACCTTCAGGTTGTTCGATGTAAACTTCTTCTTCTAATTCACCATTTAGAAATGTTGATTTACCATCCATTTTTTAGACTTCTATTTCTCTTGAACATGCATAGGTGAGAAACATCCAGATGGCTTCCATTTGGGAAAATGGTGCAAATGTTTCATCGAAATCAATTCCTTCCACTTGTGCTTATCCTTTGCAGACTAATCTTGTCTTATTCCTGGTAACCTATAATCCTTCAACTATTTTTCTCCCCCTGAACCTTTAATTAAACTACCATATTGTTCAAACTACCTTCCTATCAATCGTAGACTTATGCCATGTTGGCTTATAGGGGCTTGACCCAGGTTCGGAAGAGGTATTTAGCCAAACAAATCTCACAGCTACTCGCCCTTTCGGCAATAGCCCGTGGAGCGTGGACTGAGGTCTCACTTGAGGTAGCAGGGGAGGGTGTTGGAACCAGGTTTCTACACCCTTGGGATGTCTTGATGTGGTCTAGAGGTTTCACACAACATTCTGTGGCTTCGCGCCACTTTTCTTTGCGCAGATCTGGACCCAGAATATTCTTTAATACTTATTAATGAGTTGTTTATAGATTCAATCTACTTTTTAGGGTCTTTAAGCAAACATTTATCATAATTAACCAGTTTTTGCACTTAGAATAGATACAGATTCACACATATTCATATCATAAGCATACGCACATAGATCAAATAGTTATATTAACCATACATTAGCTAGATCCGCAATAATTCAGATTTAACATAGAATTTCAAAATCAACTTATATTTATTCAATTTCTTCACCAATACATCCAAGTCTATCTTGTGCACTCGGCTGAAAGGGTCCACACACACAACTATGGACTCTTCCAGGCCTCTGCCCACATAGCTGCAGAGCCTATATCTACTACCCAATACCCTCGACTCGAACTTACAGATGCTTCATGACTTTTCTTCTCAAAAACCCATTACATATCAGATCCAAGATTGCCTATCAAAAAAATGCCTTCTACCCATAGAGCCTCGCTCTATTTATACCTTCCTATGGTCCACAGACCGACTTAATTCCTATTATTCTATATGATTTCTTGGGCGAACAACCCTTTGACTCGACCTTTTACATTTCGCACTCCGCATATTTTAGAGTTTTACAATATTTTCATCCTAACTTATAGGCTCTCAGCCCAAAAATTATTACGCGGGACCTCTGCTACCCAACATTCCCCCAACACAATCATCGTGACTCATCCTGAGTCACTCAGCTGGTGCGAGAATCTTCGCACGAAGGTCGGTCAACAACTTCTGCATGTTGCGTGTCCCTTCAACAAATTCTTCTGTGAGCCTCTGTACCTATTCCAAGTGAGCCGTTGATGCATCCCTATCACTTGCAGTTGCTTGCTCAGTATCACATACTGCCTACATATGTGCTAACTTGCCTTCAATAGTTGTAGAGACGCTAAACGCTTCATCGAGCTAGGGCTGGATGTGTTCTTTAAGTACTGCCTCCTGTTTCCGCACTACGTCAACTTGGGCCTTGAGAGCCTGGGCCTCCTTCATTTTGGCCAACCATTGTGTGATAGCAACTATCTGTGTAGCCCCTCGAGTGGTGTCATAGGCCTACTGTAACTCGCGCGCCTTGGTTTCCACTTGCTGTATGGTCGGGTCCTCCTAGATGGATGTGAGCATAACGAGAGACTGATCTAGTAGTCTCGAGCATTCGCAGATAGCACTCCTTAACGTTTCCAATCCGTCTTGAACTTCACCATGGCGTCGTTCTCGTTCTACCAAAGGTGTGGGTAGCCATGCCTTGAGGCAGAGCTCTACAATTTGTAATGTTAGTTCCCCTGGGCTCTTGCAGCCTCCTCTTGGGCCGTACAAAATCCTTCTACCATGTGTTGGATCTTGGTAGCTATTGGGAGGTCTCCGGGGATGGCTAGCTCTAGTACCATGCTACACACCTCCGTCATAGCTTGTTCTACTTCCCAGTAGCATGCGACCAAGTCATCATGCTGGAGAGTGACCTGTTCTAACTTTTCCTTCTGCTCTATCAAGGTGTGGAAGGCACGACCTTCCCTGGCATGAAGCTCATTAGTTACCCCCTCTTGCAGTTGGTATAGTATTTCCCTGGATAGGGCGGCTAGATTTAATCCCCAACTATGTTCTTCGCCTACGGCTTTGGCTAGGACAGTGCCTGCTAGAAACGATAGGGTGTTCAGTGTGTGCGTGCATACGATCTGCTCGGTGGTGGCTGTATCTTCTACTGGTTGTAGGGTGACCCTATCCGGGGGTCACACCTGTAATGCTCGAATCTCCCCCAACACAGTTGTCTACTCGGTGATTAGTTCGGTCAACGCATTGGTGGGAACATTGCTTGCTGGCTGGCTATTGTCAATGAATTATTTTCCCAGAGAATTCGTTGTCTTGGACTTTTTTCGTGTAGTCGGCGATTCCTTACCATGTGACCACTTGAGGTGGTCCTGCGTCTCTGTTTCCTGTTGCGGGTCCTATTCCAAGTCCATTTCCTGATCTGCCTAGTTCTCTTCTGTTGTCGGGCTCTCGGTAGCCTCCTGCTGCAAAGCGGCTTGTTGTTCCCGACGTGTCTTTTCTGCCAGCTGAGTGAGTCACTACTGCAATTCCTTCTTCTGTTGTTGTGCTGTCATCCTGTCGAGAATGACCTTGTTTGGGACATGCCATTCTAGAGGCCATGCTGCTAATACTGCGTAAATGACATCATCTATTGTAATGAACAGAAGTGTGACCTATGATTGCTTTGGATCCTTTCGCGCCTAGGTATACAAGTGATGCATGTCCACTTTGAACTCAGTCATGCTTTGGAAGTTATTGTAGATCGTGGGGGACATCCACAGTCTTCGAACAATCTGTGTCCGTATATTCCCTTCCATGGAGGTCCAAAACGCCTGGATGTCAGAAACCCTTGTTGCGTCCTTTGTAGCCCAAAGCGAAATATACCGCACTGCTTCGGGTAGGCTATCTTCAATGCTAGGAAATTGGCTCTCCTATGAAAGTTAGCCTGTAACCAGAAGGATTGATTAAAGCAACCATGCATAATGAAATGTCTTACCTTTATCCCGTGATTCTTGACAATTGGTCAGAAATTTTTTGCATAAAAATTGTGCCCAATTGAACTAAACCCCTTCGGAGCACTGCCCTGCCAGCGCAATGACAGGAGCTGGCACCTCATCTACGCAACACTTCCTCATGAGTTTACTAGCTAGTAGCTGAGTGGTGACTCATACTACACAGTCGTTGATGATCGCTATGACATACCCACGCTTTCCTTTTTCCAGATGGTATTTCACCTTCATTGTTTCTGTGAGGCCTACCTCGCTACTTGTTCCTGCTATGACTGTGTGGTCATTCCCTTTAAGTGGTAGATGTGTAATTCAGTGGATTAAGTAGGTTGTGATTGGAATCGACTCTTCCAACCAGAGATATCCATCATGTATGAGACAGAGCAACTGTTGGATCACAAATATGGTGATGGTCATGCAATGATAGTGAGGTATCCACCTGAGATTCAGTAATCCCGCCTTCTCCACACCTAGTAACCACTTCTATGGTAATAACTTGTCTTCGGCCAATTCGAGGAACTTGTCGCTATCTGCAAGGTCCCAATCTTTGAACTTGATGCTTGGAACGCACCCCATTAGCGACCCTTCGAACCTTATTTCATCCGGAAGAAGTGGGATCTAAAGTGTAGTCTTTATAGCATCCAAGTACTTCGATATCTTGGTCGTCCTAGTCCACGGAGAAATATATGAAGGTAGTGGCGGAAGTTGAAATGCAGCATCTTCTTCCTCAGGCTGTGCGTCAATCTGATCAATCAGGGCTTGCCGATTGTCGTCATCCTCAGTGGGTTCGATGGTGACTGCTTTGCCTTTATCAACTACCAACTATTTGTTGAATCTTGGTGATGCCCGGAATGTTCCTACCATCTGCTTGTTCTTCCTGGGTCACGGTGTGTGTGGAGACTTTGGAACTTCGAGAACCTGAGTCACGTCCTCGGGCTCTTCCTAATTTAGTTGTGATTCCTCCACGAACTATGCTTGAGTTCTGGCCATAGTACTCATGGGGTGCTTAGTAGTCGAGTACTCGCTACTCTTCGCTAGTTCAAAGTGCCAATATTCCAGTGTCGTCCACAGATTATGAGATTTGAAAAAATCCCTTCCCTCCTTTTCTAGTTTATTAGTGGTGTATAGACGGCAGATCTTTGCGTATCTAGTCCATAACTCTCGTATTAATGTCCTGTTGCTCGCTCCTCTTTAATGTAACCTAACTTTCTTGTCATGAATAATGTTGCTAACAGTCATCTTTCGACTTCTCCCGTGGTAGCACAAACCTTCAGATGGAGATGCGACCTTTTGGACTGAATGACTTGGTAGAGAATCTTTTTGCCACACCAGCTTCTCGCAAACTTGTTTATAGTCCCACGCCTTCTTTCAACTACTTGGGGTGTTGAGACTATAGTTTCTACTGCTAGTCAGGTGTTCGCACCTTTGGTGTGATTTCTCAACTTCCCTGCTAGCCCAGGCTGCAAGCACCTCCCAGGCATCTAGGTAGTCGTTCTATCGGTAGGCGCCGTTATGGGGGGTGTGGTCTTCCATAAGTGCAGGTGCAACCATGATAGCAGGGTCACAACTCATTCCTATGCCACGAGATACCTGACCTGGCCTAATCTCTTTATGTACAGACTAGTGCAGCTTTCGTGGGTGCCGCGACATGCTACTCTGCTGAATCCATCCCTTCTTAGCGCACTTTGCTTCCTTGGCTGTACCCATAGTTTATTGATGTTGCAGGGCCTGTAGCTACCCTGTCTTTTCTTGGCTCCCTTCTATCATCTATTATAGGCCCATCGAACCCGCGGTATCCACAACTTCCCGTTGGGTTGTTTTATCGGGTGGCCACTATGAGTGCTTCCCCCTGATTCCTCACTGACCTTGGCACCGGCTGCTGGCAAACCAGTTTGCTATGGTGGCTTTGTGCTACTAATTCTAAGTTTTTTGCGTGTCTACACATCATACACCTGCAGCCTATGCTAGTGAGGGACACTTACTTCATTTCGCTCTCCCATCCATCTGCCTCCCTACCTCCGACATCTACACCATTTCCTTTGTAGCTTCGGAACTGTACCCTTTCCTAAAGCAATGGTTGTGCGTGGTGCCTATGGAGATACTTCTGATGGGTTTTTTCTCCCCTTCGTTGATTCATACTGATCAGCTGGCTACTTCTTTGCCCCTATTGTCACCATCCTGTTACAATTTAGTGTGGTTACTTCATGCAGTTAGTTCTGCCATCATTTAATCTCTTCTTCTGAGTCCGACGTGCAAGAACTATCACGGTCCCATGAGAGTCTACCATTCACTATTGGATTTACCCTGTCCTAATCTTGTGTTGTAATCTAGTAGATACAATCCAATTCACCATCACTGTCTTCATCGCACACTGCCTCAGTATAGCGCGGCCCTTTAGCTGGATCCAACGGAACCACTACGCGGAGAGATTTCTTTTCAAATATCATTTTTCATTTCTTGAGGTTGATGACTCCATTCATATCTATTGCCCAATCTATCCCTAACAATGCAGGATATGGGTTACTATCATCCACAATTTCTATGACCTCAAAATCGGTTTGTGTGCTAGCGCCATCAATGTCTATTGTAACCCTATGCAGTCTTCCCATGGGTAGGATCTTTTGTTGATTATCCATCCGTAACTAGATCGGGGACCATTATAGTGTGGGCCTGCCCATGCGCTCCCAAGTCTGTTTCGGTAAGACATTCGCGTCGGACCCCAAATCCAAAACTACTTGGTCCATCTCATGGTCTCCAATCTAGACAATAAATCACATTTCCCGCCCAGTGCGCAAAGCATGTTTGCCTAACTTCCGGACCATTCGCGGTTCATCTGCTCTCATGCATCAAGTTATCAATTCTTGCAGTCCCTTCACTTCTTTAACATCCCTAAGTAACTTCATGAATGTTTCCAAGAAGGTGGTTAGCATAGAAGTATCCTTCTCTGGTCTGAATTGATCCTTACTGTCTGAAATAGAAGCTTCTGCGAGGTTCTTCTTGGCTTCCATAAAGGTTTCCTTCGCATGCTCTGAGTCAAATTTTGGTTGTTTTTAGGGGGCCTTACATACCCATGTATCTGCCTCTGGCTTCTTCCCCTTATCTTCCCCTATAGCAGTGCCACTTCTGAGCATCATATTTATGTTAGGATCTTCTGCGTGTGGCTTAGCCTTCATCATTTGGATGTTCTGAGTAGGGTTAGTCAGAAGCACCCCTTTTTCCCGCATCTGAGCAATCAACATGGGGCAATCGACTGCTTCGTGATCAAATTGGTAATAATAAGGGCAACAAGCTTTGGCCGGGTTTGTGCAATCATGCATGTAATGCCCCATTCCTCCACAATTATAGCAAATTAGTTGTCCTTGTCCCCATCCAGGTCCCGTTTCCCCGCGGCCTCATCCGCGTCCTTGGTATCCTCCTTGTATGAGTGGTGTGGTAGGATCCTACCCGTGTGCCTTCATCTGCATCCTATAAGAAGGTGTTTGATCCATCAACATCTCGCAACTGCTGAAATTTCTTTCATCGTGGCCCACCATCCTATAGAAGTTACAAAATAATTGTTGAGGGGGCGGTTGTCTTGCGTTTAGAAATAGATGAAAATTGCCTATGGCATGCTTTCCTCCCACCTGAAAAATTCTACACCAGAGTGTCGGCATCGTGCTTGGCCCAACCTGTACCTCTAGTCACAACAGTAGTGGTTCCCCTACTGCCACATAGTTCGCAAATATCGAATAGTGATCCTTATCGTGGCCCTAGCCCTTACATTTGATACACCACACTTCTTCCCGTACTTTTGTCTAAGGTACCTACCCTTGTTTTAAACTTCGCATTTCTAGACATAGGTTTTGTATTTGTGCTTGGATTTGTTGTACTCCCAACCCTGGATCTTGTATTGGGGTTTCATGCAACTGCATTACTGTCTCCAATGCTTCAGCTTGGGTTGAGATCTTTTGTTGTGACAGAACCGTCCTCAGATATGGTGTCAATGACGTGACAAACCAAGCACAGTTCTGCACATCTGACAGTGTCATTTTTGCCTCGTGGATGGTGCTTTTCAATCTCTAATCCAGATCCCACAGGGTTTCACCCAGCACATTATGATTTCCTTGAACCCAATCACCGACTATGCTTCTGACTTTGGTTGACCAAATTCCTTGTTTAGCACCTCTTGGATTACTGCTATTCCCTCATTTGGATGATTGCTTGAGTATTTCATGTACCAGGTCAACGCGCAGTCTTGAAACGAGCTAACTAAGGTATCCTTCTTGATGTTATCATATGTGATGCCTTGAGCATCCCATACAGACTTTATCACAAACCAGAACCGACCCAGTTCCTCATTTTCTACACCCTTAAAAATCGGTAGTTGGACAGAGCTCGCCATCCCAACTTTTGATGGTGGAGGAGGTGGGGATGGTGTCGGTGTGGATGGGTCTGATGTAGGTGAAGCGGGTGGTGGTGTGGATGGAGGTGGTATCAATAGGAAGTGCTCCATAATCAACCGAACTGCACTTCTCGGTGAGAACCTTGCAAGCTCTTCCTCGTTCTCCCATGAGATAGAAATCAGAGGACTACTCTCTACCCCTCCCATTCTTCGATAACCTCTTCCACTCCGCATTACTCCAAACATCAATAGACGCACATAATATATTTTTCACACAACAACATATTAATCCAAGTATTCAATGATTTGATATACTTACCCAGCAGCCCTTGGATAAATTGCCTTTCCACTTCACTATAACTCTCAGTTGTATCTATTGCAAACTTAGTGATAAATCCTCCTATTACCCGATCTAGCCAATGATCTACTGTGCGTGTGATTTTATCCTCAGTGGCTTCTAGCTTGTGGACCAATTCTAGAGTCCACACAATAGGCTGATCTAATCTACACCTTCCCACACTGTCAGCTAACCTTGTGATCCACTCATATATCTCTATAGGAAATGTCGCGAAGAATATCTCGTGGATATCTGTGTATATATAGCGGTCCAACCAATCTTCCTCCGATATCCACGTGTTTCTATTTTCTTGAACAACAAACTCGTGGAGCTTCAGATCCCACCAATCTTCAAGCTCTTTCTTTGTAGGGTTCCAGTGTTCCAACATCAGACACCCCTTAGGCAAATCCCAGTCCCCGCAGTAGAACCATTTGTTGGCTTATAGGGGCTTGACCCAAGTTTGGAAGAGGTATTTAGCCAAACAAATTCCGTAGCTACCAGCCCTTTCGACAACAGCCCATGGAGTGCGGACTGAGGTCTCACCTGAGGTAGAAAGGGAGGGTGCTAGAACCAGGCTTCCGTACCCTTGGGATGTCTTGATGTGGTCTGGAGGTTTCGAGCACCATTCTGTGGCTTCACGCCACTCTGCTTCACACAAATATGGACCCAGAATATTCTTTAATACTTATTAATGTGTTGTTTATAGATTCAATCTACTTTTTAGGGTCTTTAAGCAAACATTTATCAGAATTAACCAGTTCGCGCACTTAGAATAGATATAGATTCACATATATTCATATCATAAGCATATGTGCATAGATCAAACAGTTATATTAACCATACATTAGCCAGATCCGTAATAATTCAGATTTAACACAAAATTTCATAATCAACTTATATTTATTCAATTTCTTCACCAATACATCCAGATCCATCCTGCGCACTCAGCTGCAGGGGTCTGTGCACATAGTTGTGGACTCTTCTAGGCCTTTGCGCACACAGCTGCAGAGCCTCTATCTACTACCCAGTACCCTTGACTCAGACTTACAGATGCTTCATGAATTTTCTTCTCAAAAACCCATTACATATCAGATCCAAGATTAACTATCAAAAAACTGCCTTCTACCCATAGAGCCTCACTCTATTTATACCTTCCTATGGTCCGCGGACCAACTTACTTCCTATTATTCTATTTTATTTCTTGGGTGGAAAACCATTTGACTAGACCTTTTACATTTCGCGCTCTGCATATTTCGAAGTTTTACAATATTTTCATCCTAACTTATAGGCTCTTAGCCCCAAAACTATTACACCGGACCTCCGCTACCCAACATGCCATATACTCCTCTTGTACAAACATTAAGGAGTCAACAAGCTAGATTGTTCAAAATAATGAGTCACCTAATGGGCCATCTTGACTTGAGTCATTATCTGAAGCAACTGCTAATTCCTCATGACATTTTTCTTTTACAAAGCCTGAAAGCATAACTACTGAAACCTTGTTATATACTTTGTCTTCTTGTACTTGTTTCCTTTTCCAGACCTTCTTATTCCTGCAATCTCGAGCCATGTGCCCATATTTATGACACTCGAAGCATTCAATGTTGTCCATAGGCGATTCCATCTGATATCTGCAACAAAAAACGTTATGGCCATAGTTATGGCATTTGAAACATTCAATATTTGGCCCATCTAGCACGTATTCTCTTCTAACAAAATCATCATGAAACTTCTCTCGTGATCATGCAAACTTGCTTCTAGGCTTTTGCAGATAATGAGTGTGTGTGTCAAAAACTTCACAATCCCTAGCCATATGTCCATAGTTAGCACATAAAAAGAAATAAACATTAAATAAATGAACATAACTGGAAGATTTTTCATTCTTCATTGGAGGTGGTGTTGTAGTTTCTTGTGGTCCTTTGTTCTTGATTGCTTTGGTCTTGTTCTTTGGAGTTGCAACATTATTCTTTGGCTTTTCACTTTGATCAACTTCCTTCTTAGAATCATGTTGCGAAGCTGTGGAGCTTGTACCTTCATCAACTGGAGCTTTACCATCTTTAGTTGCCTTCATTTTCACTTCTTCATTTGTCTTATCTTGTAAGTATTCTTTTTGCGATCCCTTGAGTTTGTTGATCTCATCACGAGTTGCATCAAGTTCTTCTTGCTTTTGAGCAAAGATCTTCTTGAAACCATCTTTTCAAGGTTCTCCTTATTTTTTCTACCTCCTCAACCTGTAGCTTGAGAAGAGTGATCTTCTCTACTTCTCTGTTGAGAACCTGTATCTATTCCTTCTGCTTCTCATTTTCAATCTTGAGCCTGCTTATTTCTATTGAAGATTTTTCTAATTCCTTTTTCTTTTGGTCAACAACAGATATGTATCTTTGATCAGATTCCTTCCTTTCAATTTCTACTTCCTGCACCTGTTGTGTGATCCTACTAATCTATGCAAATGTTATGTCAAGTTCTTGTTGCTTCTGTTGGACTTCTCTCTTGAGGTCTCGTGTCGCTATATTATTGATTTCTTCCAACTTCTTTTGAAGTGACTCTTAAATACATTTGTGTTATTCAACTTCAATTTTGAGACCTTGAACTTGTTCTTCAAGAGTATTGGAATAGATCTTCTCAACCTTGAGATCTTTTATAAGCTTGATTGCCTCCTTAAAAAATTCTTCTATGGTCAACCCTTCTTCATCATACTCAAAAGGATCCCAATTTTCAACAACATCTTGACTTGATTTATTTGTTGAATAGAGATTATGAAGCTTTTCCCAAAGAGATTTAGTTGTTGAACATTGACCAACTTTTGTTTTCACAAAATTCGGCAAAACATTCAAAATTACATTCATGGCCTTCGAATTGTACCTTTTAGCTTTGTCGGTAGATGTGTCTCTAGAAACAATTGATTCTCATACTCCATGTGCCTGCAAAGATACTTCCATCCTGGATTCCCATATCCAGTAATTATCTGCATCAAAATCAGGGGTTGGTACACAATACTAACTTTCTTGAGATATTGTTGTACCTGTACGTTCCTTTGAAATCCTTGTAAATCGCTTCTTTGACTTTCCCATCTCTATGCCATGAAAAGTGACTTCCAGATGTTAAGTTGTTACTGAAGGAACCAAGCTCTAATACCAATTGTTGGAAATTACTTTGCGGGGGGGGTGAATCAGTATTCCTTAGCAATGAGAAATTTTAAATATTTTTATAGCATTAGTTAATATTCAATTATTATTAATGTTTATGAAGTAATAACAATATATAAAAGAACACAAGAGGCACAAAGATTTTAGGTGGAAAACCCCTTGACAACACTTGATCTAGTTTTTTCTTGCCTTCTCGGAGCACGATATTTAATCTGATGTATCTCTGTGATTTCAGATCCCCAATATGTGATCTTCAGTCCTGTAGTATCACTCTGAGTCTTTATTCCAATGCCATAGGTCTAACCTCATTGGGACTCTTCAAGGCAAAGTTATGCCCAATCTCTCACAATGACCTAAGTATGGACTAGTTCAATAGAGAAAACTTGTATGGAGTACCATGTGTCACTGCTTCCTCCTTTGGCTCTAAAATTGATACATAAAAAAGTAGAGTCTATGTGCTATCTAGCACTTCTTACATAATTCCAATCCTCTTCTCAAAGAGAGCGTTATGACAATTTTCCGAAGGTCACTTCTTTGAGATGAAATTCAGGAGCTTGCAAAAACCCTAACTTCCATAGATCATATCGCCGAAAATATAGCGAACCAAGATCTAAAATTCAGTCACAATGTTCATCAAGATTGCGAATCAAATGGGTTTTCATTTCCCAATCTAAGACTTCGCAGAAATGAAGTTATAGAGAAAATTCCATGATCACACCTTTTGGAGGATATATGAGATTTCTTTTTGTAGAGTTGAGAGGGGATTCTATAGAGAATGTTGGAGGGATTTTAGTAGCTTCAAAAATTATTAATTATTGACTATTCAATTACAGAAACCAATTATGAGTGCCATGCCACAACCCCATAGGGTTTTAGCCTACTAATTGGTGTTGCTAACTTCAAACATGAATATCTCTCAAACCGTGAAGAATTACTTGGCATGCCATATATCAACAGAAACGTCTCGACGAGTAGAATCCATATAGAATATCCTTGACTCAAAATAGAGTAAGTTGTCAAGTCAAAACTTCCTTGCAAGATCAAGGTAGCCCCTAGTGTTACTTGGGTTGACATCAATGACAACCTCAGATCATCTTTAGATCAACAATTCCTTCAATGTTTCAGACGCTTGCAGCTTCTCCAGTCTCTATGTGAGAGATACGTTGCGTGTTGTACATTTTACTTCGTCACAACACTCCTACAGTTCTCGCACCTCTGTCTCCAGCTGCTGTACATTAGGATCCTCCTATAGACTCATAAGGACATCGAATGACTATTCAAAAAGCTGTGTGCAGTCTGCTACTGCACTGTCTACCACCTCTATCACCTCTGTGATAGCGGTTGTGTGCTTCTCCTTTACTTCCGGAAAAGTTGAAGGTTGGGCCTTCAATTGTAAATCCACAGTTTGTAGGTTTAGCTCCAACTGAACCTTAGCCAACTCTGTGTGAGTGTCATGCACCCCTATAGCAAGCTTACGAATGGGCACCTCGATCAGTTCTCCCTTGGGAATCACCAACTTCGGGACCATTCGGCATGTTTCCTCCATGACTTGAACTACACACTTGTTTCAGTCAGTTACCTCAATCACAGTGGCGATGGCAGTATTGTTGTAGGGCCAGTTGCACATTATTGATTTACTGCTCACTGATTACCTACAATGCGTGCTATTCGCGGGCCCTAAGCTCCGCGATCACCCCATCTTGCAATAGGTGGAGTGCCTCACTAGGAAGTGCTTCCAAGTTCAACCCCACTCCCTTGAAGGTGCTAATAGCGGGTGTGTCAGCTTCATTTTCTGTGGTCAGTGCTCCATCTGGCAGCATTATTGCTTGGGAGTCCTTTGCACACAGCATCTCGGCAGCTTCTGAAGTACCGATAGCGACGTTGGTGGACACCATGCCAACCTATGATGTGCAGATCTGCAGCTCATGCAAACCCATATGGATGGCCCCCAATAGTTGTTTTTGTTGCTGCTTGAATTGTTGTAGTACCTCCACGGTGACATCCCGCACGTGTGTCCAATGTCATTCAAATCTCCCTCTATTAAGGTGATTGGTTCCAGCGACATCTTAATGGCCTTGGATTTCTTCCGCGGCCCCACTTTTTCTTGTTCTCTTAGATGTTTGATGTGGTATGGCGCCATCTGCAGGTCCACTCCATGCTACTCTATTTGCTCGTTCGTTTATTCCTCTGTTTTAGGCGAAGGTGATCTCACACCTTTGTCAAAGCCACACTCTATTTTGCCTGTCTTCCTTTCCGCCTACTAGGTGGCATCGTGATCTGCCTAGGCCTTGTCAGTAGCCTCCTTCTTCCTCTTCTTGGCCAGCTGCACCATCTTGAGCTTGGCCTCCTCCTTTTTGCACCACGCAGCGGACTTGCTCGATCCCACCGCCGAGTCTAAGGCAGTGTACCACTCTGTCATCCAGTGATCGAGAACTGCATTAATCACGTCGTCCATTGCCAAGTAAGGCAAGTCATGCCACTTATACTCAGGGTCCTTCTGTGCCCTGATCACGACACGCTAAAAGTCTGCCTTGAACTCCACGTAATCCTACAGTTTGGTAAACACAGTAGGTGAAATTCATAGTTTTCGATTAATAGCCATGCGTATGTTCATTTCCATAAATATCTAGAAAATATTGATACCCTTGATGCACTGAGCATCCTTGGTCACCCACAGGTTCAAGCAGGTTCGGTGCGACCTAGGGTAGTTGATTATCTTCCGGCAGCTCCCAAGCTACCAACACAATGGACAGAAAGATCCACGCATAGTGGAAGGTCTTACTGAGCTCTTGTGCCTCGCGGCTGTTCGCAAGGAACTCACCACAAAGATAGCACACCCAATTAAATTGGACTCCTTCGATGTATTGGGCTACTAGAGCAACGATGGGTGTTAGCACTTCATTTGCACGACACTTCCGCATAACTTTTCCTACTAGGATCTACGTGGCCACCTTGACCATAGGGTTTCAGATACTCGAGATGGCATAGCTGCGCAACTTATTCACGAGCTTGAATTTTTCCTTCATGACCTCTGTGAGGGCCTGCTCGCCACCTTTTCTGCCAAAAATCATGGTCAGATTCTCCCCTGTATAGGGCAGCCGCGTGATCCTATGGATTAGCCTGTCAGTGATGGATATAAGCTCTTCCAGCCATAAACACCCATCATGCAGCAAGCATAAAAACTGCTTGATGAACAATGCTATAATGGGTGTGCAATTGTAGTGTGGCACCCATATCAGGTTGAGCATACCTTCTTTGTTTACACCCCTGAGCCACTTCCATGGTTCTAATGTAGTTATCCAGGTGGTTGTGTGAACAACGCGGTGCATTAGTTGTTCTTTCACCAAGTGTGGGAACTTTTCATTGTCAGCTAAGTCCCAATATTCTAGTTTCAACAGAGGAACCCACCCCAAGGTGGTCCTTTGAAGGAAATCTCATCCAGCAGTAGAGGTATGTGCAGGGCGACCTTGCTTTCATCGATGTCCTTCAACACTTTGGTCTTGCCCTTGGGTGAAGGGACGTATTCGGGCAAGTTAGTGATAGGGTCAGAACCCTCGACTTCAATGTCCTTCATTTCCACCCCGAAATCCTCATCATCCATCAAGATGTCCCCAATTTCTTCCTCCTCCGGCTCCAATTTAATGGTTTTTCCCTTTTCCTGTGTGGCGGGCTTGCCTTTCTATGGGTTTATTCTAGGCGACATGTGCACCGGTATCAAAGCTTGCTTTCCCTTCTTATCCTTCACAATCTCTTTGGTTGGGGTATGCTTCGGTCTTGGAATCCGTGGTGACTTGGGGACTTCAACTAGTACCTCTGAAACCTCTGGAGTAGCTCCTTCTACCTCCATAAAAACCTCCAACATAACTCCTTCAGTTGTCACTGCTTCAGTGTCCATAGCTTCAGATCCTGGGATAAAATCATAGATGAAATTGCGGTTGGACTCTGGAAATCGATCAAACACTAGGCAGTCAAGCAATTCTTTGAAGAATGCACGGATCATGCACATCTGAGAGCTCACCAACTCAATGTTCAAAATGCCAAGTGTTTTTCGTTGGGCCTCCACCTGTAATTTATAGGCCATTTTGAATTCAAATCTGACGTTCCCCCCACATTCGATTCATTAATGCCAGATTGGTAGCATATTTCCAAGGATCTTACCCATAAATTTTGTCTTAAATGTCAGCTTCCTGCTCCATTTGGCCACGTTCATATCATCAAATCATGAACAGTGACTTTAATGGTCACTTTCTGGTTGTCTTGCGTGGTTTTTCCCTGTGTAGTGCAACTCTCTTCACACTGTCGTGAACCATGTGACATTGCCTCATGCTGCACAATCCACCAATCACACAGTTCCGCAACTCGGCCAGTGTAGTTTTTAGTCTCGCGCCTCCTTTCAGTTGCCTCAAGCACTAATACTATGCTAACTTCATATAGTCATCTGGCCAGATCACTGGTGTATGGCTTCAATCAGCTGGCATTCACCTTTCATGGGAAGGGATCTCCATTCAACTTAACCAACTGAACTGCTCCACTATCAGTAATCTCCTTGATGACATAATGCCCTAGCCAGTGCATTCTAAATTTCCCTGGAAATTTATCAAACTTGCTGCCATATAAAAAAACCAGATCATTTACCTTAAAGGTGCGTAGTTTAATGTGCCAATCATGCCATGCTTTTTCGTGCTACTTTTGGACATGTTGGTGAAATCCAACCAGAAATCTTCCTTCCTCAAGGTCAACAAGCTGCACGAGCCTCTCTTCCAAGGCTCCGTGATCCATCATAGCCATGAGTGCCACTATGCATAGACTAGACATAATGTATTCCATGGGCATCACTGCTTCAACACCATATACAAGCCTAAAGGGTGTCTGCCTAGTCAACTTTTTGCATGTCATTCGATAGGCCCATAGTACCATGGGTATGCATAGGTCCCAATCAGTTCGTTGAGCATTTCAAACCTTGGTCAGCACATTCTCCAACACCTTATTGAATGATTCCACTGTCCCATTAGCCTGTGGATGATAAGGTGTGCTTTTCTAGTGATACACCTAAAATTCCTCCATAGGTGTGCTGATCATCTCGTTCAGAAAGTGCGTACTGCGATCACTCATCAAAACCTTTGGACACCCAAATTGCATCGGTTCATACTCAAAGAGAAACTTTGCAGTGATCCATGCTATGCAGTCCTTCACAGACTGTGCCTCCACCCACCGAGTAAAATACTCAATCGCGGTGATAATGTACCATGCTCTCGTCTTCTTTCCTTGGCGCTGAATGCATCCCTCAAAATCTATGGCCCATTTCTCAAAAGGTCGCAATGTCATCTGTGGGTTCAAGGGTAGCTCATCTCTCCGTGATGGCTTTCCAGATCTTTGGCACACGTTGCGTGCTCTGCAGTGGGCTTTGGAATCCTGATGGAGGGTTGGCCACCACAATCCTGCGTGTAGAATCTTCTGTGTGGTCACTCTTCCTGCATAATGGCCTCATGTGGCACCCACATGAGAATCCACGAGGATACTTCTTCTTTCAAACTATGGTACATATCATCGCAATACTTCATCAAACCCCATTTTGTATAGATGTCCAAAAATGATAGAAAATTTTGTCACGTGCACCACTAACTCCTTTTTTAGATGGACAGTGTAGCCTTCCGGGGCAGTTCCTATCATTAGGAAGTGTATGATGTCTTCAAAGTGACCATCCATGACGTGCAATGCAAAGAGATATGCATGAGGTAATCCCTCCTCCAAATTAGTGGGCTCTTCCCCTGTTTTGATGTCCAACAGATGGTTTGGTCCCACGTTCAGTCGTCCAAGCTTCACAATAACTTTGAAATCATACTATTGGAACAATAATAACCGCCTACAAATTCTCACCCCAACACAGGCTTATTGACTAGGTATCTCAACGCAGAATGATCCGTATACATTTTAAAATGTCCACCCAGCAAATAGTGTCTAAACTTCTGGAGCACGTATACCATGGCTAATCCTTCACACTCAATGGTGGAATAGTTCTTCTCAGCCTTGGATAACTTCCTGCTTGTGAAATCTATAGGATGGTCCAAGTCACCTCTGTTGGCGTGTGTCAGTACTGATCCTAATTCTATACATGACGGGTCTACATGTACATGAAACTCCTTCTTCCAATCTAGGAAGACTAAAATCGGTGTAGTGACCATTTTTCCTTTTAGCACATCCAAGCTTTTTTGATAGTCCTCGTTCCAGTAGAATGTGACATCCTTTTTCAATAGCTTCTTTTCTTGTACCACCATTGGGCTCACCCAATCAGTTTCTTCTACGGGCTCAATGAGGCCTTCTGCAAGAATCTTATCTAACTCTAGGTAGATTGTTTGGTCAATTTAGTGTCCTAAATTTCTCTACATAAATTATCAATCCCAGTATCATAAATTGATGAAGTGTAGTGCATTATATGTGCTAGATGACCCTTCTTACCTCACTGTTTTTGAGTTTTATGTTGTTTTGGGGGTTTGATCCTTTAATTCCTAATGTTTTACAATGTAATGAACAAAATATTATATCTACTTCTGCTAAGAATCCAAAGAAATGAGATGAGGACTAAAAGTGCTTATATCTAGATTTGGAAGTAAAGTTTAACCAAGAAAATGAAAACAAAGTTTCTATTTCTGCTCTTATTATTGTTCCAAATCATGAACTAAAAGGACTTAAAAGTGAAATTGCAACTATCTATTATGGAAAAAAAACTGAAATGAAATACTGAAAGTGAGATTACAACTACTGTTTAGTCTATTACAAAATCAAAACTTAATGAAAAACTAAAAATGAAATTACAACAAAGCTAAATGAAAGACTTAAGACTGAAAATGAAATTGCAACTAATCTACTATGGAAACTAAATGAAGTGCTTAGTTACTCTGCTTCACAATTTTGGGAGAACAACCTCCTTGTGATAACATTTTGAGGAATTCTTGTACTTCATTATTCTAAGAGAAAATAAATACAAAAATGAAAAAAAAAGACTCATTACATAAATGAAGTATTCCACCACTTAGTTTAAGATGAACCATCAACTAGAAGGGCTTTTTAGAAACATTCACTTACAATATGAGTCACTAAACTAATAATAAAATGGCAAGACAGTAATGGCACTGATCAGTTTTAACTAAAAACTTAAAAACTAATGAACAACAAATGAAATAAATTACTCTACACTACTGAACTCAACTTCAAGCTATTGATAAGAAACTAGAAAGAAATGAAACAAAAGAACTATTCTGTACTGAAATAAGCTATTCTGCGTTAGTAAGAAGATGACAAAAACTGCATTATGAACAAGGTTAGAAAATGATTATAAACATTATGGAAGAAACGATGAATTCACAGTTTAACTATAAAAGACAAAACCAAATGAAATGTAACCTTTTCCAGTGCAGGGGCCCTCTCCAATTGCTTAGGTTATATATACTTAATTGACACTCCAACAAACGCTTTCAGGTATCCATGAAACACACAGTCTTCATATTAAAAATAGAGAATGAGTTCTCAAAATTACAGAGTGGTAATATGAACATAACACATGAGAAAATTTGAAGTAGTTTTAAATTCTTCACATAGGTATTTATAGAGAAATTATACAACTATTTTATGGAGAAAAATAAGCTATAGCAAAAACACGTGAGCAGACAGGCACACATAATTCTCTTCCTCGGTTGCTGGAGACATAAATCTAAAGTGATGGCTGTTGGATTCGCTTGCCTAGATGGCTAATGAAGTCTGTGGGCTCAGGAAGTTGTTTTGGATCCCATCACTGTGAAACGTGTGCAAAACAGAGTCCTGTTTGCCTTAGGTCTCTATGTTTGACTTCCCTTTGACCGGAGTCTTCCTTGTCGACTTGGGCTAGGTGAATAGGACACGATCCATGCCATGATGTTTTCCAAGCTGCCCATGTAGTTATTTCCTCCTCCTGACACCTGGAACCTATAAAAGCATGGAAGTAGCTGCGGAACAACCGATTAGCTACAGAATGGGCTGCGTTCCATAGCTAAAAGACAAAAACTTATTCAAATAGCAAACATAAAAGTATAACATGAAAATCACTAAAATGTTCTCCTTAAGGCAATGTATAATGGTTATTGGTGATAGGAATGCATTTTCCATGGAAAAACAAAGAAGGAGGGATGAGAAAAGTTTCTAAGGAAAGGGTAATTTTGAGACTCAACACAGACCTTCTCCTTATACTTCAGATTGATATGGTAAGGTCTTTTCCTAACCAGCTTCGCTTTGGGTTTTAACATGATCTTCATAACACCCAGGTATCCTATTATCCCCTTTAACTCTGTAAAATTGGTAGGGAACAAATCCTGGTATTCGTGGAGCAATTTGGAAACGTTATCTACCATCGCATTATCCCAATAATCTCTAATCTTCACGAATTTAGGCTCCACCTTCATACCAATATTTACCTGTTTCATTTTCAGTGGTGCGGTTATATCAGTATTCTCAATTTGCGGTCCCTTGACCTCACAGTGACCCTCGGTTTTAGTGATATCAATCTTTCAGGGGTCCTCGTATCCTTATTTGACTATCACATTATAGCATTCCATCATGTGGCTCAGCTGAGTATTCCAATCGAGTTGTATCAAATCCAAAGGATCCTGCGGTATTCTAAAGATTGTTGCTTTAACTTCTTGTAGCGCTTCATCAATACAGTCAAACCCATATTCTAAGCTTAACATCATTATGAATCCTTCATGCAGAATATCCCACTCACCTATGCCATGGAAAAGCTCCGTCTCCAAGTACCAGTTCATGGGGATGACATCCAAGGTGTGACAAAACAAGTGCACCCATTCAGGTTGGGGCTTTGCACCATAGTCCTTAGCCCATTTTGCCAAGTGTGCGCTCGGATCGTCCTTCCCGTCATACTTGTTTGTGAAAAAAAATTTCTCATCATCCTCCTACACTCGTTCCAGTCGTCAAAACTACCCTTGTGCATACCCCACCATCTCGCGGGCATAGCGCGCAGTGCTTAGTCAAAAGCCTAGAAGTGTTGCTTCTTTGGTACTTCCCTATAAAATGAATCCAAAAACACATCCACATCATTCAAGACATCATAAGTGGGAAAATTTCATACCTCTGACGACAAACAGCGCAGCGACTGGGTCATCATGTTATTCAGGTGGCTCCAGAAACACACAGAAGACAAAGAGGGCTCGTGAAAGCTCAAAAATGAAAGTGAATAGAATGATTTCAAACCAGGGCCAGCGTGAAAATCTCGTCATCTTGATCGTGGTGATATCAATGATTCATCAAACTAAGTCTGTATGTGAAAGTTAGAAGCAGTCAAAGTTTGGTTGACTTTTTGTTGACTGGGTAGGCTTAAGGAGGCCACAATTTGGACAAAACCTGGCCACCAAATTCTAGCCAACTTGGGCTAGATTCCTGGAGGATTTGAGGCCCAATTAATTTGTCTCCTTTGGCCTAAAATCCGAATAGTTTAAAAAGACCCTTTTTAATAAAAAGTTTATAAAATATATATGAATGGGTGGCGGGCCACCAACCCTGCCACCCCGCCTAACCAACATATAACAAAAATTATAATTTGGAAGGACCGATGACCATGACCGCGTTTGTCCAACCACACCAAATCCAACGTTAAACAAGAAAAAATATATATATGGGGGTGGGAACAGACCCCCCCGCCCCCCTCCCCAACCTTTAAACGTAATCACCATGTATGAAGGCGAGGCTGACAGGGATCGAAACCCCACTGGGAAGCCTCATGTCATTAACATAAACCATATGATGTATGACCCATTAATATGATGCCATGGTCAACAACATAGATGGATGTGGAGTTATGGGGGTGGGCCACCCGATGAGGACCCGACCCCCCATTCAAAAGTCATTTTGTTTTAAAACCAAATGATAATGTAATAAAAATAGGCAGGGGTGGGATTTGATCCCCCGACTCCTCCTCAAAAATTTTCCTATTTTACCAACATGCCAAACTGATTCATTGGAATATCCACCCATAAGTTTTTATAAGAACATAATTTTCTCAGTGCACGGGGGCAGACGGAGGAACCAGGAGCAGGCATGGAAAATGAAGCATAATAATTTTTTATTAGTTTTTAATGTAGATGGAACAATGACTGAGAAAGATTTCCAGGAGGGTGAAATTTTTGCATTGTCCAAATTGGACAAATTTTATGTTGATCTCACACCTCTCAGCGACACGAACCCGATGGCAAAGTCAGTTTCCTGATCTGAGCAGCTGATTTGTAGAGGACCCAGAGGTGGGAATCTTTGAGCAGCCAATTAGTAGCTTGACATCCTTCTTTAGATGGCCCTTGGATGTGAGGTATATGCAGTGTGTTCATGTACTTCTTTTTCTATGAATTGTGCTGCACAGATCCTTGTTTGATGCTTGATGTGGGATCTTGTTTCTTACTAGTTTTCATGATTCCCGTGTGATGTGATGTGGAATCATCTGTGTGATGTACTTTTGGTCATGATTTGGCATGTTTCGTTCGAGATCCCTTTGTTTCCATGTTGATGGGATACTCATGTTGTCGCCATGTATGTTTGCATTGAGATCCCTTTTATGCCATGTTGGCGGGATGATCATCATGCATGAGTTTTGTGTCATACTGATAGGAGTTTTTTATTGAGAGTTCCTATAGTGGAACATCTCTTGGAGCCACCCCTACATAATAACATTTTCCTTGTATGATAGTGACATCACCTCTTATGTACATTATCACTATTGACATCACTTAATGCAGTGGCCTACACCATCTTGACACTGGGGCCCGGAGACGTAGTCCATCCTGGACAAACTCTGTTACTAATGTCTTGAGTCTTATGTTGCTGATGATTATCATGTTCTTTCTTCTTACAACATGCAGATGTATTCATCTATGTTCTTTTAAAAATGAAATTTAACACATCACAAAAGTAAAATGTCTTGGAAGGGTCCTTTGTCACACTTGGATCGGGATCAAGTGGTATCAAAGCAGTCTTTGTGTTGATGTGAATTGCAAGCGTGAACAATTGAATGTGTCGTGACAGAGGATGAAAAAGCTATGTATGAGACCATTCTCAAAATTTCCAAAAGGGTGGAAATAATGTATGAAACTCTACAAAAAGAGACAGAGGAAAAGGAGAGGTTGCAGCTTCAGTTGCAAGCCATGAAAGAAGCCATAGAGGAACTGAAGCACAACAAGCAGAATCTTCAAATAGAGAATGTTGAATTGAGGATGCAGCTACATGAAGAGAAAGAGGAGAAGCATAGTTTACTATGGCAGCTGCAAGCAAAGGACGAGTCCTTGGAAAAGTTGTAGTGTGACCCATGTGAGGTAAAAAGTAGTTCTCCATCTTCATGTATGTTTACTGATGATGATTTCACTGTTTTTGAAAATCATACCACAGGAATGGCTCCAAATTGTTGAAGAAAATGGGGTATGAAGGAAAAGGCTTGGGCATCAATGGCCAAGGCATTGTCAACCCTATCAAATTAGAGGAATTACTGTGTCAAACAAGACTTGTGTATGTTAGAAAGGAAGTTTGGGAATGCGTCATGATAGTTAGCGAACCACCAACAACAGATGATGAGCAACCCTCATCAGTTATTTCCAAAATGATAGAGGAGGTAAAAGATGTTGATTTCCTTTTGGTTTCATCTTCAAATAGTATGATTTCTATTGGAGATTTGGAGATCCCAATTACAAACATGAGGCTCCTTAGCAAGACGAGGCACGAGAAGGATAATAACCAATGCATAACTCAACCATTTGAGGTTGTGCAGAGACATCAATTTGTAGGCATGGGATACACCAATGGGGAATTCTCGAAGATGTCATATAATTCTAAGAAATTGTCAAAATAGTCAAGGAAAGAGAATGATGGGAACACATCCCCATCATCCCATGGAAGTTTCCATTGCAGGGAAAGAACTAAGTCAAGCTCTCATCTCCATACTTACACCAGAGATAGCAAGGAAAGGTATAGCCACTCTCGACATTTGAATGTTCATTTCGATTATGATCATGTTGTTAATGATGAATATAAAACATGGCATCGAAAGACATGTACCTTTTGTGGATTGCATAACCATACTTTTTTAAGTTTTGGAAAAGAATGGTAGCACACAAAAGGATGAGGCATGAAAGACCCCCTCGACAGCAGGTAAAGGAACATATTAATCAAATCTAGAGGAAGAAGATGTATTGCAGTCATTGCGATAGAAATGGCCATCAAAGAGCCACTTGTTGGAGGCTCCATCCAAAGCAGCACCTTAAAGACAAAGTGTCAGTGCATGAACCGGGTGAAACGATTGTTCGACAACCAAAATCTCCACAAGGAGGTGACCCATTCACCTTGATAAGTGAAAAATGATTTCTAGATATGTTAGCGTTTCATGGTCATGCTTTTGTAAATCACTTATTGCATTTTAAAATGTAAAAGTGATGATGTGTTTCCATCACTTGTTAGGCAACAATGATGTCTAGTCCTATTTTGTGTTGCATGATAAACTGTGAAAGTGATGTCGTGTTTCCATCACTTGTAAAATAAAATAGTGTTTGGCCTTATCTTTGTAAATGATGTGTTGTAGTGATGATGAGTTTTCCATCACTTGTTGAAGCAACAATGATATGTTGGCCTTGTTTTCATAGCTGGGGTAATGCGTCCATCTTGTTGTAAACTTGACCACTGAGTATGTGTTATAAAATCGTGGCAAGTGTGGGACACTTGGGTCATTAGTTGGTCAGTTAAGACAAGCATGTAATTTGAAAAATAATGTACTACAGATTGCAGGTGTTGGCTCATCTCTTAAGGATCCGAAGAACAAAGGTGAAGGAGATGGAAGTAAGATCTTTCAGGACGCTTGTGGTGCAGACAAGATACAAAGAAGTTGTAGATTATTTTTCATGCTTTTCGAGGACCAAAAGCTCCTCAGTCGGGAGGATTGATTCAGGTGGCTCTAGAAATAGAAATAGGACAAAGAGTGCTCATGAAAGATTGAAATTCAAAGTGATTATAATGATTTCAAACCAAGACCGGAGTAAAGATCTCGTCATTCTGATCGCGGTGATATGAACGGTTCGTCAAATTGAGCCTGTATGTGAAAGTTAGAAGTAGTCAAAGTTCGGTTAACTTTTTGCTGACTGGGCAGGCTTAAGGAGGCCACAATTTGGATAGAACCCAACCACCGGATTCCAACCAACCTGGACCAGATTCTGGGTGAATTTGTGGCCCGGTTAATTTGTCTCCTTTAGCCTAAAATCTGAATAGTTTAAAAAGGCCCTTTTTAAATAAAAAGTTAAAATAAAATATATGAATGGGTGGCGGGCCACTAACCCCGCCACCTCTGGTGGACCCGGCCCACACCCCCCCAAACTTTAAACGTAATCACTGTGTATGAAGGTGAGGCCAGCGAGGATTGAACCTGCCTGGCCCATTTAGGCCAGCCCCCATTGGGTGGCCTCATGTCATTAACACCAAACCATATGATGTACCACCCATTAATACGATGCCATGGTCAACAGCATAGATGCATGCAGAATTATGGGGGCAGGCTACCCAATGCAGACCCAACCCCCCATTCAAAATTGATTTTGTTTTAAAACCAAACGATAATGTAATAAAAAGAGGGAGGGGCGGGATTTGATACTCCACCCCTCCTCAACCATTTTCCTATTTTACCAACATGCCACGCTGATTCATTGGAATATCTACCCGAAAGTTTTTATAAGAACCCAGTTTTCTTAGTGCATGGAGGTGGATGGAGGAACCAGGAGTGGGCATGGAAAACGAGGAAAAATATTTTTTTATTAATTTTTAATGGAGATGGAACCATAAATGAGCAAGATTTCTAGGAGGGTGAAATTTTTGCGGTGTCCAAACTGGACAAATTTTATGTCGATCCTACACCTCTCGATGACACGAACCCGATGGCGCAGTCAATTTCCTGATCCGAGCAGCTGATTTGTAGAGGACTTGGAGGAGGGAATATTTGAGGAATCTAGGGGAATCTAAAAGATTCCTTAAGCCCTAGATTTCCATTTTCTCAAAATTCAGAAATTTGACAGTCGATTTTGCACTATTCAATGCCACAAATCTGATGGTGCATTTAGATTCTTCATTCGCTCATTTCATTTTCTAGCCACTTCTTTAAGTGTAGTCGAGGTGTCAACATTCATGTGCAAGCAACCATTTCCATGTAATTGATGCCGTGAGATTCGACGTGCGACTAACTTCAGCAACTTGAAATCCTTCTTCAGATGGCCCTTAGATGAGAGGTATATGCAATGTGTTCATGTACTTCTTTTGCTATGCATTGTGCTGAACAGATCCTTGTTTGATGCTTGATGTGGGATCTTGTTTCTTACTCGTTTTCATGATTCCTACTTGATGTGATGTAGAATCATTTGTGTGATGTACTTGTGGTCATGATTCATCATGTTTTGTTCGAGATCCCTTTGTCATCATGTTGATTGGATACTCATGTTGTCGCCATGTATGTCTGCATTGAGATCCCTTTTATGCCACGTTGGTGGGATGATCATCATGCATGAGTTTTGTATCATACTGATAGGAGTTTTTGACTGAGCGTTCCTATGGTGGAACATCTGTTGGAGCCACTCCCATGTGAGGGAATTTTCCTTGTATGATAGTGATATCACCTCTTATGTACATCATCACTATTGGCAACACTTAATGTAGTGGCCTACACCATCTTGACACCGGGGCCTGGAGATGTAGTCCCTCCTAGAAAAAATCCGTTACCAATGTCTTGAGTCTTATGTTGCTGATCATTGTCATGTTCTTTCTTCTTACAACATGCATATGTATTCATCTATGTTCTATTAAAAATGCAATTTAACACATGACGAAAGTAAAAGGTCTTGGAAGGGTCCTTTGTCAAACCTGGACCGGGATATTCATGTTACAGCCCAACATAGTTACTTCATGTAGCTGATTCTACCAGCGCTCTAATTCTTCATCCGAGTCTGAGGTGCAAGAACTCTCGCAATCCCATGTAATTCGGCCATCCACGGTCAGATTCACACAATCTTGGTCTCACGCTATTATTTTATATATGCAGTCGAAATAGTCACTGCTCTTATAATCGCAGATTGGTTTAGTATAGCACGATCCTACAGCAGGATCTAGGGGTACTATTACGCAAAACGATTTGTTTTCAAATATTGTATTTTGCTTCTTTAGGTTGATTACCCCATTCATGTCAGTAACCCAACCAATACCAAGGAGCACAGGGTAGGGGTTGTTGTCATCCTCAATTTCTATCACTTCAAAGTCAACCAATGTGCTCACACGTTCAATATCTACAGTTACTCCTTGCAGTCATCCCATGGGGATGATTTTCTGCTGATTTTCCATCCTTAACTGAATCAGAGACCACTACAGCACAGTTTTCCCCATCCGCTCCCTAGTCTGCTATGACAAAACATTCACGTCTTACCCCAGATCTAGAATAACCTGATCCATTTCATATTCTCCTATCTATGCATTGAATCTCACCTCATGCCCTATCTTTGCATTATGCTTACCAATATTTCTTACCACGCGCGGTTCATCTATAGCATTTCTGACACATCTATTTATAAGTTCTTTTAACCCATTAACAACCTTGATGTCACGTAGTAGATTCATGTAGGTCTCTAGAAAGTTCGTAAGCATAGAAGGGTGCATTTCTTGAATAGGCTTATCCAAGCTCCTTGAGGTAGAGGCCTCAGCGAAGCTCTTTTTTTCTTCCATGAATGTTTCGTGTGCGTGCTCCAAATCAAATTCAACCTCCTTCGCGGGAGCTTTGCGAACCCATGCGTTGTCTTCAGGCTTTTTCCCCTTATCATTGCCTATTGCAATTCCACTTCATAGTACTCAATTCACATTTGGATCCTCTTCACAAGGCTCAACCCTCACCATCTGTAGGTTCTGAGTTGGCTACGGTGGTTGCACCCCTTTGTCGCGTATCCTCACTATCAGTGTAGGACAGTCCTCCATCTCATGATCAAACTGAGTACAATATTTTCATGATGGATGCATTGGGTTAGTGCATTCATGGGCATAGTGTCCTAGTCCTCCATAATTGTAATAGATTAGCTGTCCCCAACCTCTGCTAGGTCCTCCTCCTCCTCGGCCTCATCCGTGCCCCTGAAAGACTATTCGCACGATCCCAGTGCTCTAGTCAGGGGGGCGCATTTCTGCCTGAACTCTATAGGTGGGTATTTTTTCCATCATCAATTCATAACTTTGGAAGCTTCGCTCATCATGCCCTATTGACCTGCAAAAGTTTCAGAACAATTGTTGCGGTGTTTGTACAAACTGCTGCAGCAAATGAAAATTATCAATCATATGTTTCCCTGCTATCTGACATATAGCACACCACAACGCAACCCCACGCTCAGTCCTACTTGGGCTTCTGGCCTCAAAGGAATTGGTCCTCCTCCTGTAATATAGTTCGAAAAGAATAGGCAGTGGTGTTTTTCATGCTCCTGACCCTTACATTTTAGGCACCATATCACTTTGAGCACCTTGGCTTGAACTGTTCTGTCCTGATTTAAGCTTTGCATTTCGAGGCAAAGATTTTGCAACTGCGCATGGATCTACTGAACTCCCAGATTCGGATATTGCATGAGCGTTTCATGCAATCTTATTGAAATATCCAAGTCGTCTACCTGAGTTGTAATCTTTTGCTGTGATAATGAAACCCTTAGGTGAGGCAAGAGTGAAGCCACAAACCACTCGCGTGTTGTCCATATGTTAAGTTCATATTAGCTTCACATATTTTACACTTCAATCTCTGATCTAATTCCCAAGGTGTCTCACCTAGTTTCATCGTGATTTCCTTGAACCCCACAATTGACAGTGCCTCAAATTTAGGCCTACTGAACTCTTTATTCAGCACGGTCTGGATCTCTGCCAACCCAACATTTGGGTTACCATTAGAGTAATTGATGTACCAAGTTAGCACGTAATCCAGTAAAGCACTAACCAACTTTGCCTTCTTCACGTGATCATCTGTGGCACCTTGAGCTTCCCATACAACTTTTACAATGAACCAGAACTGGTCTGGGTCCTCATTTCCCAAGCCCCTAAACAAAGGAAGCCTCACTGAATTCGCCATGTTGAACTATGGTGGAGGTGGTGGTGGTGTGGAATAAGTCACAGGTGATGGTGGTGAAGTTGGAGGTGGTGTACATGGAGGTAGCAGTTGTGGGAATCTTTGTTTTATCAACTGAACTGTAATTCGCAGAGAATCATGCACTACTCCCTCTTCGTTACTCAAAGGAGGTGCAATCAATGGGATATATACACTTCCACACATGGAATGATATTTCATCCCTGGGATGCAATGTTGGAAAAAACAACAACTCCTACATTTAACGATTCCAAAACACGTCTCTAGCCTAGAACTCTAGGTGTTTTCATTAATGTTCCAAATGATCCTTAGGTTAATTGAGATAAATTTTAAAGTTGATCTTGAATTATGTCTCGGTTTCAAGGCTCAAAAATTGATGTCACCTAAACACACCTATGATGAAACTAATATGCCGAAAATACTCTTTTCATTTTCGATGAAAGATATCTACTGTAGGGAAGAAGTGCAAACATTGATGCAACAATCAAATATGAAACCAACAATATCTTCCTAATTAGATATTTCAATTCCACAATTCTAATGCAATGATAAAAAATAATTAATTTTAATTTACTAAAATTCACCTATATGGATATTTTCTTTTAAAATAGATGAAGATACACTTATCAGCTTTCAACACCAAGAAATGTAATATATTCTCAATGAAAATCTCAAAAACAAATTTCCAGTGCAATGTAATCTAATGCAATTCCGAGAAGTAATGATCAATTTTGAGATGAAGGCTTAACAAATGCAAATGTAATTTATTTCTGGTTTCCAAAATAACTAAAAATGCTTATCAGAAAGAAAATCATATGAATGCAAGCAACAAAACAATAAATTCGATTATCTAAGGAAATAAAGATTCAACCAAAGTTTGTTTTCACTACTTAAACATGGGACAAACTTTTGCAAACCACAAAGAATATAACAACAATAAGTCAAAATTCTATGCACACAGAGCAGGAGAAAGACTTTAGAGATCAAGACATTCCATATCTTCTATCAAAAACCCTAAAAATAATCTCGTTTTTTGGACCAGTTTGGTTGTAATGGTCGAAATATGCACTGACAGGGTCTTCAACGCTATTGTAATAAAAAAAATCCATGCTTGTAGTGCCTTGTTTTTTAGGAAAAAGGGCATTGCATGAGAAAAAATTAGGAGAAAACAAACAAAGTTGAACATAGACCTAGATTTGAGACTCTAAACTACACACCACTCATAATCTAGATCCACAATCAATCAAGGTTATGGATCTCTAAGAGGTTGGCCAAACTTATCAAACAAGACCCAAAACAAAAGAAGGTTTGAAGATTTATGTACTCTCCAGTAGAGTCACCATTTTTTTGTGCGGGAAATTCTTTCTGCCAACAAAAACGATCCCTCTAGTCCTATGGTAGGATCTAGAAACTATAGAAGACAACTACATGCAATCTTTCCTAATTCATGCTAGAAAATACAAAGGAGGATAGATCTCCTACTTCTCTCTGATGCTAATACCCTTGATGTCAACCTTGACTCTTTGGCTTCCAAGTTCACGATCTCCTTGTTGATTTGGGGTAGCATCGATGTGCTCTAGCCATGAAAATTGGTGGAGAGGCTAAGGCACATGAGATCTCCAATACCCAAAAAGGGTTTGGGCAGATTCTAAGCAATTTAGGAGATATTCAAATAATTAATATTTTTAATGGAGTCCCTAAGTCTAAACTCAGGGAAAATAAAATATTAAAGTGTATTAATATAAAACTATGTTAGAATGGTCCAAAAGTCATGGATCAAGCCAGATCTAATCTTAGCTGTTGATTAGGGACTTAATCTAGGCCGTTGATTTGTCAACGAGAAAAGTATAAGAGGAGGCTTGAGGGTCACTTGGAGAACACACCAAGAGATCAAGATTTTGACATTCTGGGGCTGGGTTTGCTGAGAAAGTTGAGAGAGTGATCAGATTTGCAGTTGAGGGGTAGTGAATATGGATTCGGAGAGGCAGAGATAGCATCGAGAGGATCAGCGTAGTAGCCAGAGAGAGGGACCCAAAAGAAACCAAGGGTTCACGTAGAGCTAGCCAGGGCTCACGCAGAGGCAGCAAGGAGCTACACAGTGCCTCAGAGGGCTAGCATGGGTGACGCAGAGGGCTAGAGGGTTGATGGAGTGCCTATAGAGGTTGACACAGGCCAAGCCAGAGTAACGTTGGGATAATGCTGGGCCAGAGAGAGGCTGACGCTAGGATTTTGTGGGGCAAATTGGAGCTATGGAGCTACCAAAGTGTTTATCTGAGGTTTCAAATGCAATATTTGCTTTTGATTAGAGAGGTGCTACTGCCGAGATTTTTCTCTATTGGGTAAGCCAGATTTGGCACCCAGATTGTATTATGAAACTGCTTAATAAATCAAACCCTCAGATAGTTGCATCGGTTTACCCGCATTGGGTTTTTCCAGGGACATTAGTCCAAAAAAATGGTGTCACTTGTGTGCTTGTTTCTATTTCCTTCAGTTGATGATCTGTAGTGTGTTGAGCATGTACTTGTATTTATTTCCAGTGTTTACATGGTAAATAACTTGTTAATTAACAAAAAAAGTAGGTAGGAATAAATCAGTAAAGTACATGAAAGGGTTTCTAACGTGTCAGACTTAGAAATTCCAACATGGTATCAGAGGGTGGTTTCAGATCATAGGAGGAATGAGAAAATCCTGAACAGATCAAAAATAGTAGAAAATAGTTGTCCCGGGTGACAGGCCTTGTTCCTAGAAGGGTAGCAGCAAGGAAGGGGTGATGCAGTGCCTACATCATTAATATTGAGCTAGGAAGAGGCAACACAGAGGCTAAGGGAGGCAAAGGCAGGCTCACACAGAGCCACGCAAAGGCCAGGAGGGCTGATGCAGTTGGATGAGGAGGCTAATTTTCCGATGTTGGGATTGCGCAGAGCCTAGGAGCTCTAAACCTTCAATTTGCTAGGGTTTAGGAGGTTGTGGGTAAGTTGCAGAGTGGACCTGGTGGGGTACTATAGTCAGAATAGTACCTAACAGGGCAAGACCAAGGTAGAGGGAGTTGTTGCCGAGGCAGATTTCTAGCCAAGGAATTCAAATCGGTGTTGCAGTTGCACAAACGATTAGAGAGCGGAATCTCGACATTGGTAGAAGGATTTCTAGGAGGTAAATCATGGCTTAGAGGGATTCAACAAGAACTTCCAGGAGGGAAGTAGAGGATTAGTGAAATGGCACTACACGGAGTAAGAGACTAGGACAAACTAGATAGAGCCTCAAACTTCTTATTCTAGAAGGCCAAAATCTTATCTATACTAGACAAGAATCGTATCAGGAACTTCACCTTGAGGACAATAGTTATCCTAATTGATTTGACTGATAATGATAGGTACAAGGATGGAATGGCGAGGGATAAGAGTATCATCCTTGATGGGGTCAAGGATCATATAGTACCACATATTTCCAAGAAGAACATGACACAGGAGATGTGGGAGGCCTTGACCAAGTCGTATCATCATACTTCCGTGCAGAGGAAGATTCTACTAGAAAATCAGCTGTGATCATACCAGATGAAGAAGGGAGAATAGATCAATCCATTCCTCAGTCGATTGAAGGAGATCTAGGATCAGATGATTTCCTTAGCAGCAACACCGGATCCAAAATTGATGGTGAGAGCAACCATGAATGCAGTCTCAGAATACTGGGAGGTGTTTGTCCAAAGCATACTGGGCAAGGTGACCCTTCTAGATTGGGAGGAAATGTGGACTGCTCTTCGCCAAGGAGATATTAGAGGGCTTAGCAAGGTGGGAAGTAGTGGCAAGGGGATCAGAATAAAAAAGGAGGAGGAGGAGGATGTTTCCCTAGCATATGAGGGAAAGTAGGAGAAATGGAAGAAGAAGGACATCTCCAAGGTCAAATGCTTCCACTGTGGGGAGTTGGGTCATTATGTGACCCAGTGTCCTAGGAAGAAGAGTAAGGGAGAGGCCTCTGAGACCAAGGCAGTGCTAACAAGGGCAAACAAGGAAGTGGAGACATATAATGATTGTGCCATGAGTTCTCATGTTCCACTTCGAAAGAAATGGGGAGACATCGAGCTGTAGTTAGGGGAACTACAGGCAATGAGGGGCAAGTTCCTCAAGGTACCCAGCCTCTTGGATTAGACCTTGCTACGGGAGCCCCGTGTTGGGTTGTGTTATGTGATTTCCACGACTAGCCCACATAGTTAACCAGGGGGTTATAGGGGGAGCGGAGACCCCCCTTCGTTGCGGTGATTGCGCAATGGGGGGGTGGCAGCCCCCCCATGTCCGGGGGATTTGAGGGGGGTGGGTAGGCCCCCTCTATGGGATCCGGGTTAGTGGCCAAGAAAAAAAAAATTGGACCCTATATTATGTTGGGCAGACCTACCTATGGTTTTTTGCATGATTTTCGCACATGATTTTTGATGCTATGATTTGCAATCCATGGTTTTGGACGCAATAGTTTTCGGTCCATGGTATTGGATGCTTTGCCATGTATAAATATGTATTGTAACTAACATAATGAAAAATCAATCTAGTAGTCTCGGTTTTGGGATCTCGGGGAAAATCTCTGTGTATATGTGTTTTACGTGTTATGCTCTCGCATTGTTTATTTTCTATTGTTAGAACTTGTATGCAGGTAATTTCTGTATGGGGTTAAAACCTACACCCCAATGAGGAGTAGCAGTATTGGCTGATGTCAGTAGAGACAGATGAAAATGGAGCGATAGAGGGAGCTACAGTGTAGGATTCACAAGACAGTGCGAGGCTAGTAGGCTACAACATTGTAAGAGGCACGGGAGTGTTGCACCAGTGCAAGAGGCACGGGAGTGTTGCACCAGTGCAGGAAGGTTATGTAAAGCCGAGATGTCATATTCAGAGAGGTGAAATATGTTATTAAACATGAAGTCCCATCAAAGGAACCTGAGAAGATAGAGTTTGAGCTGAAGGAGGAAGAATCAGACTCTACAGCAGAAGAGGAATCAGAAGATGAAGAGCCATAAACTCTAGGTGTGAAAAGATCGGTTCGAGAAAGAAGGTAGCCAGAAAAGTACAGTCCATCTTCTTTCTGTTCAAATTTTTCTTTATATATTACTGATGATGATCTCAAAACTATGAAGGAATTAGTAGATTCAGAGGATGGCAAAATCTAGAAAGAGGCCATGCTTGATGAAATGGCATCTTTGCACAAAAACAAGGCATGGGACCTAGTGGAGTTGCCACTAGAAAGAAACCCATAGTGTAGTAGGGAGGCGGCATCCCCCCTTGTCTGAGGGGTTTGAGGGGGAAGGGTAGGCCACCTCTACGAGGTCTAAGGTAGTGCCCCAAGAAATTTTTTTTTGGACCCTATATTAGGTTGGGCAGACCTACCTATGGTTTTGTGCATGATTTTCGCACATGGCTTTGGACGTGATGGTTTTTGGTCCATGGTTTTGGATGCGATGGTTCTCGGTCCATGGTTTTGGACGCAATGGTTTTCAGTCCATGGTTTTGGATGCAATGTTTTTCGGTCCATGGTATTGGATGATTCAGCATGTATAAATATGTATTGTAACATTGAAAGGAACATAATAACAAATCAATCTAGTAGTCCTATTTTTGGGATCCAAATATCTGTGTATTTGTGTTTTATATGTTATGCTCTTGCATTGTTTATTTTGTATTGTTAGAATTTGTATGTAGGTAATTTCTGTATGGGGTTAAAACCTTCACCCCAATGAGGAGTAGCAATACTAGCTGATGTCAGTAGAGACGGATGCGAATGGAGTGACATAGGGAGCTACAATGCAGGATTCCCAGGACAGTGCGAGGTTAGCAAGCTGCAAAAGTGTAAGAGGCATGGGAGTGTTGAACCAGTGTAGGATGGCATAGAGAGGTGCGCAATGGTGCGAAAGGTCAGAGAGGGAGAACTTTTCAATGGCAGAGGAAGCTTCAACATCAAGAGTGTTTCTAGCATGAAAGAGTTGTCAGAGTTGGGAGATCAGTTAATTACTTCTCAATAACTGAGTTGTAGTGCTACAGTTAGTAGTCGCAGTGCTATGGGAATCAGCACATATGCAAAGGGAGTTGCAGTACAGATGCAGCAGTGGCAATGGCAGGGCCACGGGTAGTAGTAAAGGATGCAATAGCGCAGAGGATGTTCGGTTGCAGTGTTATCAGGAAAACTAGTGTCTATGCAGAGCTTCTAGTCCCACTAAGGTTAGTAGCTACCTTAGAAACAAACAAACTAAAAACTACTTTCGTTTTCCTTTATGAGAAATAGATAAGAGAGGAATAAGGAGATCAACCTCTGTCTTGCACTTGGTTCCTTGCTCGATTCCTCTCCCTTCTAATAGGTCTTCACCACTTGCTTCCTCGTCTACCCAGCTTCAAAGAGCACTTGTAGAATCAAAGCAGCATAACACTATCCAAGAACATAGATCTATTATCATAAACAATATAGGACCAGATATATATTGACCACACAAATGCATATAACATCAATCATACAATAATGTGGAGGAAAACTTGAATAGCTTTATTGATAATCAAGAAAGAGCAAAGAGGATTACAATCAATTGTTTTGACCCAGCATCATCCTCTCATCAAGAAATCCCTTCTTCACCTCATGAAAAGCTTAGATCACCCAACACTATTATATTACACCAAGAAACCAACAGTACTTCCTTACAAGATACAAAATTCCAGCCTCTGGATCTCTGGGATGAGGGATCCATATATAGATGTTTGCAAGGGGAATGAGTCAACTTTTGATATTTGATTAGTTTCCTCTCTCTGATAGTTCTTGATTCCACTTGGAGATTGATGATCTCTTACTCATCCCTGGTCGAGTGCAAAGAGGCAAGTGTCACAGGAGAAGTTTCTGGAAGATTCCATGCTCCTCCACCTTGTGGATTGACCCTGCCATTTGTCCACTCTCACCCATTGCACCCCATAGAAGGGTTTTTCAACATGCATCACACCTAGTGTGTGTATTCAGGTGGGATGCAATGCACTTTGACCATGGGGCAGGTGAAATGGTCCAGTTTTGACCAGTTCTGAGTAGTTTTTCATGGAGAACTTCTGGGAGATGCTGTAATCAGTTGACCTTGTTATTTTAGGGGTTGGAACAACACCTTTAGGGACTTAGGAGCCCTTGGTTTATGGACATTTATGATTGGGGTTGCAGTGCCCAAAAATTTCTATAACAGTTGCCCCCTAAAGCATGAGGTTGTTAATCTTTTGATGTCAGGTGAAATGCTTTATCATGAGGATCCAAAGTTTTTTCATGCTGGAAGGCGACCTGTAATAAGATACAATACAATAAATTATCTTCATAATATTTTCATGATCTAGCTGAGGTGGGCATTTCCCATGCTCAACTTTATAAATTCATTTTCATGTACATAGGATAGACAATCGTCTGAGTGTAGACTGATGATTCTGGTAGAGCCATCATCCCTTAGATTGGATGATTATCTGTGCAGCAATGATGTACATTGGATGTATTTATTTTCCTGAATATATATCGCAGTCCGGATGGATGAAACTAGATCCGGGGTCTTCAATCTTGTTTGATCTTCACTCAAAGTACAAGTCGATCCATGTGAGAGATGTTCTGGAGTCAAACATGGAAAGACATCGCCTGATTACCAGCTAATGATGTAAGCTGTTAACAGGTGCGAGAGGAATCACTGATAATGATGATGACCCTCAAGGTACTACAGTATAATTCACGTGGTGTGAATAAGGGACTTGGCATTGAACACCACACAAAATCTTTCGGTCGAAGGCCATTGATGCAAACCTATCGTCGGAAGTGAGAAACTTGCCATTGAGGCATGCAAGCTTCAAAGTACTGAAGGGGTTGTTCCTAGATCGACTTCTTGGATAATGAGCTGATGTCGACAAGAAGCGATCCGTCATAGGAGGGCCTTAGCGAATCCCACATCAATGACACGGAACGGAGCAAATGATTTTAATGAAGGTGAAAATGATCTGGTGATATAAGGTTCAGGGTGGCGGTCATGAAAGAATGGAGTGTGAATGTATTGCAGTGGATGAGACACAGGTGAATTCTCTGAGTGACTTCTCTTGAACATATCGGCGACACTGACATGATGGGTTGGTAGCATTAACCCCAAATATGGATGGTGTGACAGAACCATGGTGATGTGACTAGTGAATGGAACAACCCAACTCGACTCGGATGCGGAGTGAAAGTGTCATGTTCAAGATTGACTTGCTACCAACAAAGTTTCTTCAAGTTTTCTTCCCAATTTTTCCCCAGTCATTGTTGACCAGTACCTCTTTATTTTTGTCAAGCTTGAGGAGGATAACATATGCTTGTTCTATAATTTTCCCTTCAGGCAAACCCATCTCTATGTTTTAATGAGCCTAGCGATAGTGAAACTCGTTCTTGTCTGTTATGGACAAGTTTGTCACTACTCGGTTTTAACGAGTTTAACGACAAAGATAACTCGGTCCTTTTCAATTTTAGAGATTCTGAAAAGGGACGTAAAGAAAACTCCAAAAATACTTTTCCGTCATCTAATCCCTTAAGTCTGAAAAAGTTTAAAATAATACAAAAGGGATGAATTTTTGGTAATTTTAACGAGCCGAACAAAACAAGCGCTCGATCGTTTTGTGTAATAATCCCTCAAGTCAAAAAAGATTAAAATCTAAAGGAGGGATAGCACTTTCGGTCACTTTAATGAGCTGGAGAGGCCAATGGCTCGGAAATATTTTCACATTTTACGAGTCAGTTGAAAAGAGCTTAAATGAGACTCCTTTTTGAGGAACGGGTGATAGATTCGGGTAGCAGCTTTTTCCAGGTAAGGTTTGGAATTTTCCAATCACGACAGTGTCACAAGGATGGCTAACAGGATCACTCTTCGCAACTGTTCCTCAAAAGGGGTAAACAATCAAGTGGAGGTGAATGATCGGCCAATTCAGAGTGGAGGCGATGATGAGAACATGACCAAGGCTTCAACTGCTAATGATAATACATTCACGATGGTTATTTACCGAAAAATGGTTCATTTTTTAATGAGCTTAAACGTCGGGGGAACACTTGCTCATTGCTTATGTTTATTTTTTAACGAGCTTGAATTCCACGTTAACTGCTCGATCTAGTCGTATAATAAGGATGTCTCATCTAAGATGCCATTTTTATGGAGCTTGCACCTTAAAAAGCTTTGCTCCGGATCCTTTCTTTACGCAAGTTAGGAAATTACCAATCCTACGAGTTTAAAGGGTTAGAGGACCTATAAATTTAAAAAATAAATGATCGCTCTTCGCTTGCATGCCAAAAGGTTTGCATGCCCCCAGGTATAGCAAAAAATTTCCAGGTTACCAAAGATTGTTCCATCTGTGTCACAGAGAAAACACTTCCTCGGCGATGTCTACCGAAATAGACAAAGGTGAGTGGCGCAGACGCTTCCACTCACTTAACTTTAACAAGGGAATCTTATTCCAACCTAATCCCATTTTCCTAAACGGACGGGTGTGTCAGACTAGTCATATATCCTCGGCGGAAACCTACCCTATACCTAAGGATTTCCTGTCGAAACAGGCCAGGGTACATCCCCCCTGGGTTTCAGTCATGTCCTCCGAATCACTTGCGCTCATCAGGAGGATGGACTGGGGATTGATGAGACATTCCTTGTGTGAAAAGACCATTCAGGGTTGGTATATGACTATTTTCTATGTGTGAACCAGGAAATGCAAGCTGGTCTACGAGCTTGACCACTCTTCCTTCGTGCAGAAAACACATTACTCTAAAGAGTGAGGAGACGACGGCTCCCATGCAATAAATATAGTCCCATCCAAGGAGTAGATTATAATCTAGGGGTCCTTGGACTACCATTATGTTCATGTGAACGGTTTCCCTTCTCAATGTTATCGGCACATCGGGAAGGATCCCTGGTTCCTTTGTCAAAGCCTGCTATATTTCTCATCTCAGGCTAAAGCGATGGCGAACCAAGCACTTTCCAAGCAGTTGAGGAAAGGATACTCACAGAATCCCCTTCATCTATGATGGTACCGACCATGACCATTCTGTATATTTGAGCAATGATTTGAAATGGTACACTAGCCAGTAAACGGGGTCTACCTAGTAGATTCTAGTCAAAGGAAACAACCAGGTTGCTTGGAGGTGGGACCGAATAGACGGCCGGATATGACTCTGAAAAACTTCCTTCCTATGGTAAAGGAATGGGTAGACTGCCCCCATGTTCATCAGAGTCTTTGTTTACGAAGAGAATTTGAACGGTGTCGTTCTTGTTCTCTTTGATGACTGTATCATCTGAAGATTGATCCTTTGAAGGCAAGACCGGGTCAACTCCCACCTCGACCTTTTGACTGTCATCTGGTGTGGATTCAGATGGTTTATCTTCAATGATAGATGCTTTGACCGACAACAAGGGCGTGTCAGCCGGATTTTCAACTAGTGACGGACTCGACAAGAGTTTCTTATATCCACGAGGAAGCCGTAACGGTGAAACTGGACGGTCATCCAAAACTCTTTTAGCTTCGTCTAAGAAGGGACAACAGTGGACGGGGTGATCGCCTTCACACAATTTACAAGGAAATTTATATTTTCCTTTCTATCCAGGGGCTTCACTTTCACTAGTTGACGGTGTATGCTCAACATGATCGTCAGAGGTTGATGACACCCGATTGTGCAAACGAGGAGACCAGTCCCTTAAGATCTGAGGGATGCAAGGACAATCTCAATGATAGTGGTCTCCTTTGCAAATGACACATGGTGATTTAGGCCTAGTCGTTGCAGTGTGTGGATTTTCGCTATACGATGCTTGGTTGCCCCTTTTCGCCTTTGGCTCCTTCTTCTTCTTCTCTTTCTTCTTCTTCTCCTTCTTCTTCTTAGTTACTTGATTTTGGGCTTTACCAGCTTCCTCAAGCGAAGAAGAAGGAGGAGAGGAAGAATTGGACGAAGTAGAGGGTTGGGGGGTAACTCTAGTATTGTTTAGTTGCTGACTTGATTGTTCAGGAATCACGGTGTTCTGAATGACAGAAGTTGAGAAGAGCCATACGGGCAAGCCGATTGTCAATCCTAGAAGAGACAATGTGGCCATATGGGGTGCACCGACATCTCCCTAAGAGGAGAAGGGACTAGGATTTCCTCCAAGGGGAACTCCTTGGTTGGTGGACTCCATTTTTCTCAACCTAAGACCAACGTAGGAAAGGTGATGTTTATTCCATTTAAAATAAATTTTAGACGCTTTGACACAACTTGTTTCTTCAATTTTTAAGAGTGGAGAAAAAACAAAAGATGACTCTAGACGCCTTCAATTTTTAATGAGCCTGAAGTGACAAGTGCTCAGATGGACCTTTTCCATTAAGGAGTCTGAAAAGGAATGAAAGGGACTGCTCTGGAAATCTAGACAGAGGGATTACCAAACCAATCGCAAAACTGCAGGATACTTTTTATACTACGACAGTCAATCTTCCCGAATTCTGTGTTCAGTGCATTGCAATCGATAGGGCGGCAGACACGGCTTCCTATGGATAAAGGATAAAGCCTATTGTGGTCTCCCAAAATATACTCGACGGTACGTGGGAACACAAGTCCGTACTGGCACTTGTTGTCTCAAAGTGGAGGAATCACCCAACCAACAGTGAAAACAACAGTTACCAAGCTTTACGTGATGGCGGCCTTATCAGTCAAGCCTGTTGTAGCATCCTTATGGTCGAGTGACTACGTTCCTTATGGTCTTTAGGCCTTACGGCACCTTGATTTATTCCCCTCAAAGAGCTCTGCTCAGTCAGATAAGGCCCGGGGACGCTGGCTCCCGCAGGGGCTCTGAACCTCCTGGCAGTGCCTTACTCGGTCCCGTACTTTGAGCCTTCTACCCACCTGCTTCACCAACCTTACTCCTTTAGTAAGACTTATCATTAACATATCACTCACTATCTAATGAATCAACACCAGACAATCATAGGTAACCTATCTGAAAGGGGCGAGGGGGTGAGGGGGTGAGGATAGGAACCTGCTTGCAAAATAGTAGTAGTGACAGGGGCCCTCTCCCGACGGCCTCGACGGATGTTTCCCCGCATTCGACCAGCATGAACCCTTGGAACCGGAAGGAGTAGATTCATTTACCATCCCCTAGTGATTGACGTTGGGAGGGCTCACCTCATACTATTTACCCACCCACCCCAATCCCCGAGGGTGAGGACCTTTTCTCGGCTTTTCTCAAAATTGAAAATGAAATCTATCAATGTGATGAAGTGGCTGATTCCCGCCGACTCCAGTAGATGCTCCAGTAGCAGCCGTTGATCCGGTTGATCCAGATTTGAACCTTTACCTTGAGTCAGTTGATCCAGTTAACGGTTTGACGCGAAGGTTTGTTGTCCAGGCTTGGTGTTATCATGTTCCACTCTTCCTTCCTTTGGCGTCGATTGCCGTGCACCCTCTAAAATTCCATCGCAGTTGAGTCGTTCAAACCATCTACAACTAAGTAGAGTTTGGTCTCCGACCCAGAAGCGTAAGAGGTGGATATTCGATTTGCCGAGAGACTCGCTGCCTTGTGATCTATCTGGAGAGATCTTTGCATCAGGCTTGTGTGGCGGAGCATCTGTATTGGGGTTAGGCTTAAGGGTGGCTTAGTCTCTTGTGTGGAGTGAGCCCCCTAAAGGGTTCTCTCCTCTTGATGGTGGTCCTTATGGTCGAGCGGCACCTTTTGGTCGAGCACCTCTCGCTAGCCTAGACTTCTAAATGTTGTGCGTTAGGTTCCAAAGAATTTTTAGATTCATTAAATTTATTTTATAGTTGATCTTGCTTAAGAAATTTTCCTTTCAGGTTCACCGCGTGATGTAGATGTACAATTCCTAAAATGAAATCTAAGATGATAAACAGTTGTTTAATCTTATTTTTGCAATAAAAATCCTAGCTACTAAGGAAAGAGAGATGGTGTTCTTTCAACAAAGAGCAGAGAGCACACACTATATGCATTGTCCTAAATCAAACCAACAAACAGTCTAAATGCAAATGCACATGCATGTGTTTGTTTTCATCCTTCTTAATGTGTGAATGATAAAAAGAAAGCTAAGCGCAAATCTGAATTATTTTTCAAAGCGACAATTACTAACAAGCTTCTTTAAAAAAAAAAAATGGGGACAATGACGACACTTTGTTATTTGGAATTGAAAACTTGCTTTCGACACTTGTAAAACTACTAATTCAAATCAAATACAAGAGTAACAGTGTAATCGACTATCAAGAACAATCAGATTATCTTCTATGACTGAAAACGACTCAAAATACATAAAAGCAGTTACAGTTATTTGCACAATGGAGGCAGAATAATGACAAGGAAGGGGGTTTCAATAGAGGTGTACTGACTATAGGCAGAAAAACTCCTGAATAGAGCTGAAAAGCATGAACACAGAAGCTAAAATCTAAGAGCAGAAGAGGTCTGATCAGTGCACCTGTAGCACAGGGAAATTAAAATGCAACGCACCTACTACACTCGGGAAGTGCGATGCATTCAGGTTTCAAAGAAGCCATAGTGCGATGGACCAGGGACGAGACTTTAGTTGGGTTCTGGGTCACAGTTTGTAGCTCAATTCAGGGATTTAGGCCGAGCAAGTGGTAATCAGTAAATCAATCATAGGGGTAGATCTAAGGAGGTTACTAGAGCCACCACAAGGGCAGTTAGAAAGCTTGTAAATTAATTGTTTAATTCATAAACAAAACCTAGAGATAGACTGAAGCAGCATTGATCTACTTTGCACTTGCATAGCAAATGCAGTTCAAAGGCTAGCTGGCTTGACTTCAGGCTCCATCTGTAAGTTTATAAAGTAAACAAATGTAGATAAACAAACAATCTATTCACTCCCCAGCGGAGTCGCCATTTTGTTATCCGGAAAACTAGTGTCTATGCAGAGCTGTTAGCCCCACTAAGGCTGGTAGCTACCTTAGAAACAAACAAACTAAAAACTACTTTCATTTTCCTTTATGAGAAATAGATAAGAGAGGAATAAGGAGACCAACCTCTGTCTTGCGCTTGGTTCCTTGCTCGATTCCTCTCCCTTCTGATAGGTCTTCGCCACTTGCTTCCTCGTCTACCCAGCTTCAAAGAGCACCTGTAAAATCAAGCAGCATAACACTATCCAAGAACATAGATCTATTATCATAAACAATATAGGACCAGATATATATTGACCACACAAATGCATATAACATCAATCATACAATAATGTGGAGGAAAACTTGAATAACTTTATTGATAATCAAGAAAGAGCAAAGAGGATTACAACCAATTTTTCTGACCCAGCATCATCCTCTCAGCAAGAAAGACCTTCTTCACCTCATGAAAATCTTAGATCACCCAACACTATGATATTACACCAAGAAACCAATAGCACTTCCTTACAAGATACAAAATTCCAGCCTCTGGATCTCTGGGATGAGGGATCCATATATAGATGTTTGCAAGGAGAATGAGTCAGTTTTTGAGATTTGATTAGTGTCCTCTCTCTGATAGTTCTTGATTCCACTTGGAGATTGATGATCTCTTACTCATCCCTGGTCGAGTGCAGAGAGGCAAGTGTCACAGGAGAAGTTTCTGGAAGATTCCATGCTCCTCCACCTTGCTGATTGACCGTGCCATTTGTCCACTCTCGCCCATCGCACCCCATAGAAGGGTTTTCAACATGCATCACACCTACTGTGTGTATTCGGGTGGGATGCAATGCACTTTGACCATGGAGCAGGTGAAATGGTCCAGTTTTGACCAGTTCTGAGTAGTTTTTCATGGAGAACTTCTGGGAGATGTTGTAATCAGTTGACCTTATTCTTTTAGGGGTTGAAACAACACCTTTAGGGACTTAGGAGCCCTTGGGTTATGGAAATTTATGATTGGGGTTGCAGTGCCCAAAAATGTCTATAACATGCAGGCCTAGCATTAGCACATGGAACGATGTCAGATGATCAGAGTGATGCTCAGTGAGGAGTATTATTAGAGTACAATCTTTGCTAAGAGGGAGTGTTCATTTGGGATACCATCGGATGTTCACTAGCCATGAAAATTGGTGGAGAGGCTAAGGCAAATGCAATCTCCAATACCCAAAAAGGGTTTGGGCAGATTCTAAATAGATTGGGAGATATTAAAATAATTAATATTTTTAATGGAGTCCCTAAGTCTAAACTTAGGGAAAATAAAATATTAATGTGTATTAATATAAAACTGTGTTAGAATGGTCCAAAAGTCATGGATCAAGCCAGATCTAATCTTAGTCATTGATTAGGGAATTAGTCTCGGTCATTGATTTGTCAACGAGGAGGCTTGAGGGTCACTTGGAGAACGCACCAAGAGATCAAGATTTCGACTTTCTGGGGCCAGGTTTGTTGAGAAAGTTGATAGAGTGATTAGAGTTGCAGCTGAGGGGTAGTGCATATAGAAGCAGAGATGAATAAATAGCACCAAGAGGATCAGAGCAATAGCTGGAGAGAGGGGCACAAAAGCAGCCAAGGGTTCATGTAGAGCCAGCGAGGGCTCACGCAAAGGCATCCAAGAGTTGCACAGTGCCTCAGAGGGCTAGCATGGGTGATGCAGAGGGCCAGAGGGCTAACACAGTGCCTCCACAGGCTGACGTAGGCCAAGCCAGAGTGATGTTGGTCTAACGTTGGGCTAGAGAGAGGATGATGTAGTCCCAGAGGCTAACGTTGGGGTTTCGTGGGGCAAATTAGAGATGTGGAGCTGCCAAAGTGTTTATCCGGGGTTTCAATCGGAATATCTACTTCCAAGTAGAGAGGTGCTACTACCAAGATTTTTCTCTATTGGGTGAGCTGGATTTGGCACCCAGATTGTATTCTGAAACTACTTAATAAATCAAACCCTCAAATAGTTGCACCAATTTTCCCACATTGGGTTTTCCCTGGGACATTAGTCCAAAAAAACGGTGTCACTTGTGTGCTTGTTTCTATTTCCTTCAGTTGATGACCTGTAATGTGTTGAGCATGTACTTATATTTATTTCCATTATTTACATGGTAAATAACTTGTTAATTAACGAAACAAGTAGGTAGGAATAAATCAGTAAAGTACATGAAGGGTTTCTAGCGTGTCAGACTTATAAATTCCAACACTCCTATTCGCTGGTGTAGATGAGTGCCAGCAAGAAAGATCAAGTGGAGACAACAAAAATATGTAAAGCATAACATTTCTAACACAAATTATGTAACAGATCAAGGATAATTACATTAAATGGACAATAATTGACACATTTATGGAAAGAAAATGTATATTGCATTATTAATAGATGAAAAAAAAGGAGCATTAAAACCAATGAATCCTTGATGTTGGAAGCCTCATTCAAGTGAGATTCCAAGTCCAAGACTTAGCCTTCAAACAAATTTTCTTCTTTGTAGATGGGCAATATTTGGGCACAATTCAGCACTAGGATGGAAACCCAACAAACCAACAACCAACCATTAGTGCATGGTGGGAAATTCATTTATAGGGAACGAGAGGGAGTTGAGGATCCATGAAAAGAGGGAGGAGTTCTACATCTTAAGGGAGAGATCCATGGAAATAAGATCAAGGGACAGGAATGGAATGTCTCATTCCAATCTTCATCTACCTAAAAATACATAATCTTTCTCGAGCTTTCTAGTAAGTGAAGTTTCTCCTCCATTTTGGGAAAAACTGTCTGAAAAGGACCAGCATGGATTTTCCTGATAAAAGTAGCATTGGGCTTACAAAACAAGGTTTTTGAAAAGATCTTCAGAATTATTTTAAGACAAGTTTTCTTCCTTTTCTTCAAGGATGTTCTAAACATGTTCATGTTGAATACATTGTTTACAACATCTTACATCACTTACAACACTTATGGCATCGACGACACAAAGTGCGACACTTCAGGATATGAGACTGGGAGTGCGAAATAATATTCTATAACAAGTTTTGACAGAAGGTCGATTTCGCAAAACAGTTAGTAGGGAAATGAAGAAGGGGGCCTAACTTGGCCATTTTTCATCTTTTTTGAGCCCACGAAGAGCCTACACATGGTTTTTTTTTAGTTTTCTGGACATAATGGCAGTGTTATTTTTGCAATTTGAGCATTGTATGTTGATGTAATTTGACATTTGAGCATTGAATGTTGGTGTAATTTGAAATTTCAACATATAATTTAAAGGGCCAACATTGGAAACTGGACCTGAAAACGTAGCCCAAGAGGGTTGAACTTCGTCATTAAATTGTTGTTTTTTGATGTTGCTTATTGTCTATTTTTTTCACTTTTAAAATATGTAAAATTTTAGTTTATTATATTTTACAATATCGATCCATTGTCCATAATGTTAAATAATCAAAAAGGTAGAAATTTTTTCTTATTCTTGATACATGTGATGTTTGTTGTTATTATGATTATTTATTTCTTATTTATTTTGGTTCATCATGCAATTCCCAAAGTAGCAACACGTAAAACAATAGACACCAGATGTAGGAACTATGTCAGGGAAAAACCCCCTCGAGGGGAAAATCCATTCAATAAAGTCTTCCTTTCAATAGTATTCTTTGAGACCCTTCACCCTAGACAAATACTAAACCTTCCCTCCACACCAAGTCAGCCTCCCAGAATTTCAACCCCTTTCTAGCAATTTCAACTAGGCAGCAACTTCCAGCAACAATGAAACATGGAAGACTTTGATCTCCCAATCTAGGGGATAGAACAGAGAGAGAGAGGAACCAAAACTTTTATTTTCTTCTTCTTGTCATGCGGAAAGAGTCGTTAGTGTGGACACAACCAACCTTCCTAGAAGCCTAAGACTTTCTAATGACAAACAAGACAAATAAGAGCAATCCTTCCCTAAATATGCTTTTACAATATGAAAAATCAAGTGTTTAGATCCTACCTGAAATCTAACGCTGTTGTAGTAGTCCAGCTTCATTGATCCGGATGAGCTCCTCCTTCCCTTTGAAACCTGCATTCACTAACAATCAAACGATTAAATAGCACCTGAATATCACATAAAATAAAACATATTTAACATATAGACCAAGGAGTATATGAAACAACTCATAAATAACAAATTGTTGAGAAGAATGGACTAATTTGTATTAAAAGGTAACAAAAGAAACCATTACAACCTGAGCCTTGGTGTTGTGCAAGCTCCTCCCAGGGTCCACAAGAGTTCTCCCTTACTCTGATCAGCTCACCCACCTCCCAATGGAAACAAGTAAAGATGGTAATCTCTCCTCACAAGCTTCTACAAGGAAGTCCTAATTCCAGCAGCATCTACCCTTAGGAATGTTCAGCTTTCAAACTCCCCTCCTTTTGGCCCAATGCCTATATTTATAGTGCTCTAGAGGAAGTTATTCAGGTCCACCATCAATGGGATAAGCCCCTCTTTGGATGGGATAGCTCCCCTCTTGATGGGATAAGTTCCTCTTTGGTAGGGATACATGAACCATCTGGAGGCGCTTCATACACGTCAAACAAGCTTCTAGAAGAGTCTAGAAATGACCACAAGTAACTTTTTTAGAGTGAAACTTGCGCCTTTTGACCTTTACAGGAGTACGTACCCACCCCTTTACATACAGAGCGTACAAGTACGCAGGTATTGTGAACTTGGGTTGCGTACACGCAGGTAAGGCTAAGAGAAACTGCGTACCAGAGATAATTGACTTTAAATGACTTTTCTCTCTTTTTTGAAGTTTGACATGAAGAGCAGAGGCATGAGACTTGCCAAGGAGGATAGTATGACAGTGGATGGAGCCATACTAACTGCAAATAGTCATGGTGACATTTTTTAGTGTAACAGATTGCCCCCTAAAGTGTGAAGCCTGTAGTAGATTAGGGTTTTTATGATCTAGGAAGGGTGAAGTACTTTATCATTTCAAGGAGTATCTTGCGGAGGACCTGGTTAGAACCTGCAAATATTCAACAAAAAATATATATATAAGATGATATCATCACTGAGGTAGGCATTCCCATACTCAAATTGAAAACTTTAACTAACAATCTAACTACTGCTCCGATACAAGAATGATTTTGCAGTACATCACAATCATAGACTTTTGTAGACACGGTATGGACGCAGCCATCTATTTATGATTAGTCTACTATATAATGAATACAAAACTCCTCGCAGCCTGGATGGTGGAAACTAGATCCAGGGTCTTCATTTCTACTTCCCGAATTGGTACGATTCTATCCATGCGAATAAATGAGTTGATGTCGAGCATGGTAGAAACCACTTGATTACCGGTCAATGATGTAAACTGTTAACAAGTGTGAGAGAGACCACCAGTAATGTCAATGGTTCTCAAAGTACCCAGTACAATCCATGAAATGTGAATGAATGAGTTGATGTCGAACACGTCACGGAACCCTTTGATCGAAAGTCAATGATGTAAACTGTCGTCAAAGGCGAGAAACCTGCCATTGATGCATGCAGACTTCAAGGTATTGACGATTTCTAAGTCATCTTTCTAGATAATGTGCTGATGTCGATAGAAATCGACCCGTTGCAGGCAAGGCCCACAACACGAAATCATTGTTCAAGTTGAAGAAATGTTGCTGTAAGGACTGACTCAGGGATGGTCAAATGGATGACAAGTATTTTGCATATGAATGGTTTATTTGCAGAGACCTCTTGAACACATAACGACACGACAGATGGCTTGGTGACGATTGACCCAAAGTTAATACCCGGAAACGGTTGAAGACTTTCAAAGTGGTTTGATCAACTTTAAGGCAAAGGATTTCCCAACCCAGGTGAATGAAAAGTGTCGTGTTCAAGAGCGGTGATAAGGTTCTTCTGTAACAAAGGATGACAAATAGGCTCATTCTTCTCTCTTTTCCCCCACCATTTCTGGCAAGTACCTCTTTATTTTTTACAAGCTTGAGGAGGATAACATATGCTTGATTATATGCTCATCCTTCGGATGAGTCCAACTTAGTTTAGATTCGGACCCTAAGAAGGAGTGGTCCGTTCTTGTTTGTAATCGAACAGGTCCTTTACTGTGAAATTTTAACGAGTCCAGTATAGGAGAAACTCAACCTTTTTCAATTTTAGAGAGTCTGAAAAAACTAAAGAAGACTCCAAGGTGAACTTTTTCGTAAATTTGTGTCTCCCAAGCTCGAAAAAGTATAAAATAATACCTGAGAGAACCGCTTGATCTTGCGACCGAGGAGTACTTTCATGATTAATGCCTTTGACCTGAAAAGTAAAAAGTGATCAGAGGCATGTCGTTTTATTTCCAGTATCGAATTTGAAACGACAAAAATCCGGCAATCTTTTCGTGTTTTTATGGTCAGAAAAGGGTTGTAAGAGGACCGTCTTTTAATTCTGTTTTCACGAGTGTAAAAGAAATGCTCGGAAATCTTTTCATGTTTTAGGAGTCAAAAAAGGGCTTAAAATATGACTCTGATTTCTTGGTTTGTGAAAAATGATGATTTTACCCCAAAGCCCCTTTGTCCTGCACAAAAACAACACATTACTCATACCTGTTTAAGATGGGAAAAAATACATTGAAAAATATCCTTTCATGGTGAAAAATAAACAAATTTAGCATTCATTTATCCAAAAAACCTATAAAAAGACTTTTTACCATGTCATTTTTACCATTTTACTGTTGAGGTTGAGAAAAGGGCTTTTGACAAGAAACTTCCCGTGGACTTTTCAGAGAATCCGACCGTCAGAATCGAGCGCCGTCTCTTTCAGGTATTTCACAACATCCTCCTCTTCAATTTCATCCGTTTATAATTTCATTTCAAGTCTTAGTTTGATTTTTTTTAGAGGGTTTTGGGTTTTAGGGTCCGCTTCTCGGGGGACGCAAGTGCCCCATGGGCGACCTGCGTACCCCAACTTTTTCTTATATGGGAAAAAGGTCGGAGTACGCAGCCCACCTTCAGAACAGCTGCATCCCACCACTCTGTTTTCTGAATGCGGGGTCCGTACTCCGCGTAAAGCGGATTTTCAAACCCTAAACACAAAAATCAACCATCAAATTTTAATTTTATGAATTCTAATCAATGTTTTTTGGTGTGTAGACTGCCCACCATGCTAGATTGGTGTGAAAGAGAACACGAAGATGTCGATTTGGCCGCAATAGGTCATCAACCTTCCATTGATTCTTTAAAGGCATGCGGTCTCTACAAGTACTGGGCCATACCTGGCATGAGGGCCCAGGTGCCATTCTTAGAGTGGCTGGTTGAAAGGTGGAACATTCAGGATCAATGTTTTTACATCGGAGAACACCAGCTCGAGATAGAGTCCTCCGACATATACTTTCTCACTGGCTTGCCTAACAGGGGCGAGCAACTCTCTCTCTTCGGGACTAGGCCGGGTGGCCAATCCCTTGCTAGTCTCCGGCTAGAGTGGTGCAACAATCAAAACCAGGAGAAGGGGATAGAAATCAAATACATATCCCGACCTGAACTTATGGTAATTGCCTTTACAGTTACCAGACTTTGCGGTGCTGCCGCTTTGCACATAGCCACTGGTTCCCAAATGCGGATGGCTATAGATTGCTTCCGAGGAACCATTTTCAACTGGTGCGATGCTGTGTTGGCCAATATGAAGGGAAAACTAACCAGGGCAAAGAACGGACAACTGAAGACCTTTGGATATGGGCCTTTAGTTGTGAGCTTTGCCCTAGAGAGAGTTCCAATGTTGATCCCCCAACATCTTACAGTTCCAGTTGGGCCTCCTCGGGAGCCTAAGTTGACGAGATGGGTTGTGGTAATGGCCCGGCATCCTGATGAGGGAGCAGCAGTTTTTCGATTTCCTGATGGTTACTTTCACTGGCTGGAGGGCCAGGTCTTTGCGATTCAGGATTTTCGTTATGCCGGAATGGATTTTCGCAATGATCTGGACATGGTTCTTCCACAGGGAGAACAATGGGATGACAGAGGTATTTCATTTTTCACAAGTTTTTTAAATTATCTATTTTTTTGTTTTTTATATATCGTCTCAAAACTGACAGCACAAATTTTCAAAATGCAGATGTAGGTCCACGACGTCCAGCCAATCTCCAGGCTTTTGAGAGAAGAGTACCAGCTGTACCAGCACCGGCCCCACAGGATGCGGCCGCAGAGACCTTAGCCGAGATGGAACAGGATCTAGAGCGTCTGACGGCGGGTATACCAGAGACCACTATAGATGACATTCCTATCCGACTTCAGCGCTACGTGGTCGTAGTCCCAGGACCTTTCAGGAGGTTCCTGTGTAGGGTAGCGCGGGCAGTGGTCTCATATAGAGAGCACCACCAGTGATTGGCTAGTCACTTTTGTAGACACATGCGACATGTTTGATTTTTTTGTACTTATCATTTTTGCCGATCATAAGGTGTTTTTCAACCTATGATCGAAGACAATGTATATTTTTGACACGCTCCTATCTATATATATCATTATTACCGGCTTATTTTGTTAAACATGTGTGATGAAATGTTTATAAATTTACATTTATGATTGTTACAAATGTATATTTAACATTCGAGATGCCATTGCATCTTCTAATGTATTTAAAGACCTTGGAATATGCTGATATTCAATGTAATCAAATTCACGTTCCAAGAGATGCACCCTAAAAAACAATCTTAATAACACCGGATTTCTAATGGAATAGACTCTATTAAGCTGTAATACAACGAGTTCATAATCTAACCTCACTATCAAACTCCGAATCCCAAATGAAATAGATTCAGATAATAGTTCAATCACTGCACTGTATTCTGCAATGTTGTTTGTTGTTTGACCGAGGCTCACCCCATGCATAGAAACTAACTCGTCAGAGGGCGAATAGATAACCCAAGTTGCGGAAGAGATATTCCTTGTACTACGACAAGCACCATCAGCAAATCCAATGTACGTTTGGAGAGGCGTCGACATCTGCAATATCAAGAGTAAAACCAAGATAAGCCAGAATAACGACGAAAAACACACTCTCTAAGCTAAGCACACTGTCTAAACTAAGAAAACATACCAGCTAGAAAGAAAAAGTAACCTAACTAAAAGTAACTGAATCTCCATACCCACCATTTAAGCATAATACCTCTTTAGGTAAAGTCCATTTCTGGGCTTACCCAAAGAGTCCCCATCAAAATCTACCAGCTCATAGGCCCCTTTTGCTAGCTTTCGCTTGACAATGTAGGGCCCATGCCACATGGGAACGAATTTTCCAGCACCTAATTTATCGTTAGCTTGATCATATAATAGCACTAGGTCTCCTTCCGAAAAATTACGAGGGGTCACATTACGATCATACTGAGATTTCATCCTTTTTGCGTGAGTCTCGATTGCCAATGCAGCGTCACGTCGAGTCTCATCTAATTTAGCTAAGTATAACAGACGCTTCTCCTCTTCGGAAGTAGCTGGAAGTAATTCGATAGCCATTTGAAGTGATGGGATTTCGCATTCAATGGGCAACACTGCTTCCAAACCATAAACTAGTTGGAAAGGAGTGAACCCTGTTGATGTTTTTACTGAGGTTCGGTATGCCCAAAGCGCTGAAAATAACATGTTATGCCAATTCGACTGATGAATACCAATGATTCGTCGGATCATGATAACTAGAACTTTGTTGATGGATTCAACCAAACCGTTTGCTTGAGGATAATAAGGAGTAGAACTATCATGACGTAAACCAAGCTGGCTTGTAAGTTCTGTCATCATAATGTTTCGAAAATGGCGCCCATGGTCAGTGATTATCGCTTGTGGGACACCAAACCTAGTAATAATATGATTGAATACGAAAATTGTTGCTGTCTTTCCGCTTGCCTCGAATGTAGGCATCGCCTCGGCCCACTTAGTAAAATAATCAACCGCAAGGATGATATACGCATGCCCCCTGGCCGAGTGAGGGTTACATGTAATAAAATCGATACCCCATTTAGCAAAAGGACCAACAACAATTATAGGGTGGTGCGCACATCTTGCGATCAAACACTTGACAATTGTGGCATTTCCGGACCGCAATGATACAATCTTTAAACACGGACGGCCAGAAATAGCCAGCACGCAACACCTTCTAAGCTGTGGCATACCCAGACATATGACCGCCACATGCTCCAGAATGACAGTCATTCAGAACCCTTTCTGCCTCAGAACGAAAAACTAAGTCCGCCCCACGACGATAAAGAGTATCTCCAATAATTCTGTACTGTTGGGACTGGAATCGAATTTTCCGGCGTTCCGACTTTGAAGCTTCGGGCCGAAAGGATTGGGTTTGGAGATAGACGATTATATCCCCATACCACAGATTTAAAGTGCTGATAAGAAATAGAGATTCGTCCACAATGGGTTCCTCTGCCACAGTTTCCGTGTCAGCACGTAGGAAGTCACACATCAATTCCGTAAAAACTAAGGATTTCTTAGACTTGGACTTCTCGAACTCCAAATCAAACTCCTGCAGGATAACAATCCATTTGGAGTACTTACCCCTTAGCAATTGTTTAGTAAAAATATAGATCATAGGGTTGCAATCCGAAATCACTGTAGTTTTACGGAGAAGAATGCAATGACGAAAACGCTGGACAGCCTGAACAGCTGCCAGGGCCAATTTCTCCACATGCGAATATTTTAGCTCAGTGGGATTTAACGTCCTGCTAAGATAATATATCACATGTTCCGTTCCGAATTCGTCTTCCTGAAATAAGACCATTCCAATGGTGGAGTGGGAGGTGGCGAGATACAAAAAGTAGTCCTGGTTGTAGTTGGGAGGATGCAGCAACGGTGCATGGGTCAACGCGTGCTTAAGTGCATCAAAATATTTCTGAGCTATCTCATCCCTAGAAAATTGAGCGTTTTGTTTCAATAACCGGGTGAAACCCTTTGTAACCTCAGCGTAGTTAGGAATGAATCGACATAAAAAGTTTGCTTTCCCCTGCAAACTTTGGAGTTGGCACAGACTCGAAGGAGGAGGCAATTTGATGATGGCTTCGACCTTCGAGGGATCAACACGGATACCGGCTTTTGAAACGACAAATCCTAGCAATCGTCCCACTTCTATGCAGAAGACATATTTGTGTGGGTTCAACCGAATTCGATATTGCCGACACCTCATAAAAATAGCGCGTAAGTGGACAAGGTGATTAGCTCGATGTAAAGAATGATCAGGCAAATCATCGAGATACGGTTGCACAATGTGCTTGATGTCGTGAAACGCGTAAGACATTGCCCGTTGGAAAGTGGCTCCGGCATTCTTAAGTCCAAAAGGTAATTTGCAGTAAGCAAATGTCCCACAAGGACAAATGAAAGCCATTTTGGGTTGATCGGCAGGTAGAACATTGATTTGGTTGTAATCGGAAAAACCATCCATAAAGGAAAATACTTCACTGTCGGCACAATCATCAATTATTTGATCGATATAGGGCGTGGGATAGTTATCTTTTGGACAAGCACGATTTATATCCCTATAGTCGATACATATTCTTATTGTTCCTTGTTTCTTGTTAACCAGAACAATACTCGATACCCAATCCGTTAACGGGATCGGATAAATGAAACCTGCTTTCAACAGCTTCTCGACTTCTGCTTTAATCGCAGCCGCTTTCCTAGGGTGTAATTTGACGCAGATGTTGCCGAACGGGTTTAGCGTCCGGGTAGGTCTTGATTTCATGAACAACAATGGAGGGATCAATTCCTGGCATTTCCTCATAGGACCAGGAAAACACATCACGAAATTCTTGAAATAGGACCTTGTATGTTTGAATTTCGTTATCTGTACACGAGGCACCTATATGAATGTTTTCAATAACTCCGGTTTTGACTGAAATGTCAATGGAAATAGTTTGGGAAATGTTTCCCAAATTCAACTCTGAATCAAGATGTTTCATGGGATTCTGAGCGTCCTTGACATATTCAGCTGTAAAAATTGATGAAAAATCATTTTCAAAGTCATCACCCTCAGGTAAAAACGAAGATCTATGATGAAGATCTTCCCATGGTAGATCGTCTACACTTAGGATTTCGCGAAGTTGTTCGTCAGATGACACGACTTCAGGAAATGTTATCCGTTCTGAGGTTGATGTGAAAAGTGATTCCTCACGGACCACATTCATTTGGTCAAATTGGGTTGAACTGGAGTCAGAAAAAGACTGCACGGCCTCATAAGCAATTTCATATGGACTCAAAGGCATTGCATTACCGAATGAGTCTATATCAGATTCAGATGGGACAATCCAAGGATCATCGTAAATAATAGAGTCTGAAGTAATCATATGAATGGATGCGAATGAAGGGTCTGCATTGATCGAAGGAAAAGGAAAAGTTCCCAGTAAACCGGAATCTTTAACTAATCCTACACCAACATCCTTGTAAGGGATAGTCGTTTTACCGACATGCTGGATACTCTCTAAAGAGGCTGGGTCAGATGAAAAGTAAGCCAGCTGGTCTATCGTTACGATCTTACCATTATGTGGAAACTTTATAACTCTGAAGACCGATGACACGATCGCTGCCATAGCGTAAGACCAACTACGACCCAAAAGAAGGTTGTAGTCTAGAGGGGCATCAACCACCTCCACATCCAGAATAATGGTTTTTCCTTCAACCCCTATAGGCAAATCCTGTAGAATGCCAAACGGATGGAACCCACGGCCATCAAAGGCCTTAAGAATCGTCGGGGATTGGTTCAGTGAAGGAGAACCAAGCGATCTCCAACACTAAATCGACATAATACACGTAGAAGCTCCTTCATCAATTACAGTCCGATGAATAGGCCTGTTTTTGACTATCACTGGAATCTGGAAAGCCATCTGATGAGGGAGACGCGGTGTACTATTTTCTAGATCAAAGATTATCAGGTTCGGGTCCTAAATATCAACATCTCCTATAGCCGACAAGAGTAATTTTCGTTGTGCTGGGCATGATTGCAGCACTTCCAAAGTCGGCATTGCTGAGGGTGAAACAGCTAAATCCTCAACAATGTTATAATTCTGAGCTGCTCTCGCATGTGGATTGAAAGCAGACTTTCGAAGTATACCCTTGGCGGGCGGTTTGATTACCAAGTCCGGATTAGGTTTCTCGATCTGTAGTGGATCGGAACCGGGAGCTGAGGTTGATGGATTAGAATGAGAAGATTCTGTTTCTTTGCCATCAACAAGATTCTTACTACCATAATCTTGCGATCGAGTCGCAATCCGTACATGAGACATCATCATTATGGGTTCTTCACTGGCACTTGAGGAAGAACCTATCATTTTACTCTCCTGCTTTGGAAATGGATCTTTCAAAACAGCAGGAGTTGGGGAACCTTTAACGATTTTCACAACCTCTGCCCGATGAGGGAAATCTCTTGTGAAATGATCTTCTTCACAAATTAAACAAGGATAGCGAGGTTTGCGCTTTTCGTCGTTAGATTCTGACTTCTCTTTTTTCTCCTTTGGAGCCTTGTCTGCTTTATCCTTCTTCTTGCCTTTCTTCTTGCCACCGTTTTTTGATTTAGCCGTAGATGACTCTACAGCGTGAATATCGGCGGTAATTTCAGGAGAAGACTCTCCTGTCGGGGAGTCTGGTAAGGTTATTATTGGAGAAGAATTCTTTGAGGATTTCTTCTTACTTTTAGTATTCACCGTACCAATCATGCCATCAGCAGCATGAGACCCCGAAGGAGCAGCAACGAGTTTATTCGACTTAGGAAGATCTGGGATCTTCTCGTGCAACGTACCCGACTGAGTGTAAACTAAGTCAAGGTACTGGGCTTGAGCAATGACTTGCTCCTCAGTAACTACTCCGGCCTTAGCTACATCTTCAGTAATCTTCGGTAATAATGATTTTACAAACCATTCAGCTAAGATTTGGTCCGGGATAAAAACTTTCACTAAACGTCTTCGACGTCTCCATTCATGAATATGATCGAAAATATAAGTGGACGTCGATTGTTTTAATGAAGTTAATAACTCAGTACCATTATCGTATATGACCGGCAACTGGAAATGAGTTAGGAACGAGGTAGCTAACTAGCTAAAATTGTAAAAAGAGGCCCGTGGTAACTCAATGTACCACTTGGCCGCGAGACCAATGAGCATACGCTGGAAAAGACGTAAGCGGATCGAATCATCCGAGATAGAATTTGAAGCACACCAGAGGTGGTAAGTCATCACGTGATTGGACGGATCCTCTCCAGACTTACCTTCGAACTTGGGTATATCACTGGGCAACTTATTTGGCATTGGCGGCCAGAACGGAAGATATTGAATTGGATCGTTCATTAGGCGCGTCAAGTCGAGTAAATCCAAAGTTGCGATAAACGGTAATTGCTGGTTAGGATCTCTAAAACTCTGGGTCACAATACCAGTTCCAGGAGGAGGATATCCAGGATAACTAGGAACAGGAATTGCATTCGGGATATTATATCCTCCTGGAAAACCAAGATTAACCGGATCGTACTGGGGTTGCTGAGGTTGTTGATAAGTGTACCCAGGATACGGTTGATACTGGTAAACCGGTTGTTGGACAGCAGGACCGAGTTGGTACTGTCCCTGGTACTGTTGGTAGGTAAATTGAGGTTGACTTGTTACAACAGTACTTAAACCAGGCTGCCCTACAGGCATCTGGACCGTGGTTTGAATCATAGATCCGGACAACGGTAAAGATGTCTGAGGAGTGGTTGCAGAGACAGTAGAAACCGGAGCTGTCGATACTCCAGAAGTAAGTGCGGTAGATGTTGCGGTAGTTGCAGCAGTCGTTTGAGATGGAGTACTAGGTGCAATTGGCAGCTGAGTAACTACTGAAGTTACAAAAGTTTGAACATTTGACTAGACAGGTTGCGTTTACTGGGGTGAACCAGAAACTACGGGTTGTCCAGTTTGAGGTAACAACTGTATACTTGGTTGCAACACCTGTTGACCTTGTGATGGATCCCACACTATCATTCCGGGGTATTGACCCGTAACAGGTTGAGGATACTGAGATCCATAACCGGATTGAGGATAGGATTGATAATTGAAAGGCACAGTTCCCATACCTTGAACATATGACTGACCTTGAGGTGGTTGATAAGCTTGACTCGAGTATTGACCTTGAGGTTGATAACCTTGGGGTAAATACTGATACTGGGGTTGACCTTGACCTTGAGGTTGATACCCTTGAGGTTGATACCCTTGGGGTTGATACCCTTGAGGTAAATATTGATACTGAGGTTGACCCTGGGGTACATATTGAGGCTGGGGTTGACCTTGAGGCATGTATTGTACTATGGGTACATACTGGCCTTGAGGTTGCCCCCCAGACACAATTTGCGTACCTTGAGGTTGCCCCCCAGGCATTAATTGAGGCTGCCCCCCAGGCGGTAATTGACCACCTTGAGGTTGAGAAACGGGAACTGAACCTGACATCATGTAAATGTCCCTTACACCCAACGGTTTATTACCATTGTTTCCAGCTAATAACCCATGATCAATGGGTTGAGGAGATGCCCCCGCAAAGGTACCAGAAAGTGACTGATACCCAGTGGGAACAAAAGGACCGCCGTGTAAGAAAGATTCAGGAGATTGAGTGAACACGGACGACTGACCAGACATATTTACAGGAGTATAAATACCTCCAGGTGGAAAAGGAGTACGAGGTGGAGAAAAACCTACCCCTGAGTTGTCTAAATAATTGGTTAACGAAAGGTACCAAGTAGTACTTCTAGGAGGACTGTAAAAGTTAGATTCACGCTCCCTTAGATCAATAGTAGGTTGATCTTAAAGGATAGATACGCCTAATTCTTCCTCTAGAGCAAGTTCTTCAATAGCTATCAAACCAGTAGGAAGATTTTCGGTGATGACTCTTTCTACCCTAGGTGAATCTGGTACACTAGAAGTTGGAGTAACAGGTTCAGATATTTCAGGTTCTTCGCCTATATCACTAGTAGATGAAAAACTACCAGCAAGCTCGGAAACTGCAACTGCTTCAGGATTATAACCTGTCTCTAGACTTTGGTAATCTTGATGGACTACCAACGAAGACTCTCCTTCTTCAGGTGAACCTACTCTACTGCCACTAGGAGGAGTTACAAGGACCTTTAAACCTTCGTAATGACTCGGGACATCTTGAGGAGGTTCACCCCGAAGTCTACGGGATTTCCTCAACAATTCGGCCACAGAAACAACCTCAGGAGACTTGCCCCGAAGTCTACGGGACTGTCTCGGTAATTCCGCCACAGTTAAAACTTTTAACTACTGCACACGCAAACAAAGTAAAATCTCAAAGAAAACCACCTAAAGTCTCTAAAGAACCAAACAAATTTGAATCACACGCCTAAAGAATCTAGTGCGTCAAACCAAGCACAAACAGTAGCCTTCCAGACTGAAAACGCTAGTTGGAGATGAAACCCAACATCGCCGGATTCAGTACAGAAGTGGCGGGTGGAACAGTTACCCCGACAACCTGCTTAATGAATAGACCAGCACAAGTTCCTCCACTTTAACTGTCTCGAGTGAAGTGAACCCCCCAGAAAATCCAAGTGAGTCTAGCCGACGTCTGCTCCAGGTACAGTGGGATCTTCCCTCCACCGTCACCTCGGTAGAATCCTAAAGATAATGGTCACTAAGGTTACCAACAGCAACAAATTCACCTGGGGGAACAGTCTACACTCCGACAGCACGCAAGGGCAGAGTATCAAGCTCAATCCCCTTGCCGGCTCCTTGACAACAATCCAAGGTTTACCAACAAGTGACCCCTGGCTCCTCGACAATGGTTAATCTGAGGTTTACCGTTTGTAATACGTGCGTGTCTGGCGTCGTTCCCAACGAGGGAGGATTGATCCCCTCACTGGTTCGGACACGAGCTCGTGCTTCTCCTTTAAGAGGAGCTTTCCCAGAGTACAAATGAAACAATTGGATTTATTCTATCACAAGATAAGCTACTTGTTTGGTTTTGTTTTCTTGGAGAGTTAATTACACTCCTACTCCAAGACACTAGCCTGATCTAAATTGGTGTTTCAGAGCCCTAGTAAATAAAAATTACTAAGTTGATTTTACTTTAAGTGTTAATTTTATGGTTTTTCTTAAAGACAAAAGGTAGTGGAGATGAAACTGGTGGTGTGTAGACTCGACTCGCAACCACTACAAAGATGCACCTAAGATGATTTACACTACTTTTCTTTTTTCAATGAATCTCCTAACTAAGAGAGTTGGAAAATGCAAATTTTATAGAAAACAACTTTCTTAGTAAAGACAATCAAAGAAACAATTCTCTTTATCTTTTCAAAACACACAACTCATGACCACTAATTACTCTACGAAATTTCCTTTTTCTCCCAAAAGTCTACAAATGCTACCAAAGCAAACTTTTTCCAAAAGAATTTTTGTGTTTTTTCTATATTAATAAAGCATATAAAACTATCTTATTAAATCAAATTTAACAAATCTAATACAATCAAATCAAATTCACTCAAAAGCAAATTAAAAGGAAATTTACCTAAAAGCAAAAAATAATGAGGACAAAAGCCTACAAAGATGATTCCCTCATGTTTTACTCAGTCAAAATGCAACTAAGGATCAGTTCATGCAGAATCATAAACTAACCAAAAAACAAAATCGAAATCTTTTTGTTCTTTTTTTTCTCAAGAATGAAATTCAAGGTTTTAACAAACAAACTTTTCGAGATTCGCAAAGAGAAGACACAAAGGTAGGTCTCTCACAAGGGTGACTTCTTTGACAGGCCCGACTCCTAAGAGGACTGATCAAAACCAAGGAGATCCAAAGTTTGACAACCTCTAACGCCAAAGTCACTACAGGACCAGTTAAAAATCAAACCCTAAGGCAAAATCCCTATGAATTCCACCAAAACCCTCGACACTAACGGGACAAGTTCGGGTGAAGATCTTTGACAGTAAACTAATGGATCTGGGCAGTAAAAACAAATTAAAAACAAAATCTAAAGAGCAAAAAGAGGAAAAATGGAATTTTCTCAAATTTGACAGGGGTACGCAGGTGATCTGTTGACACAGGCGCGGGTACGCCCCGTGCACAAAGACGTAGTGCATACAAGTACGCACTGTGTCAAACTCAGAGACTGTGTACTGCTGGCAAAGCTAAGAAAAATAAAAATCTAAATTGACTCTAAGCTAACCCACCCAAATACACAGTTAGACAGCCAAAAATCAGAAAACAAGCGATTTTTCTCAGACCAAAATATCAAATCAAAAAGAACTCAAACACATTCATGGATTCCCCAGTGGAGTCGCCATTTTGTCACGCGGAAAGAGTCGTTAGTGCAGACACAACCGACCTTCCTAGAAGCCTAAGACTTTCTAATGACAAACAAGACAAATAAGAGCAATCCTTCCCTAAATATGCTTTTACAATATGAGAAATCAAGTGTTTAGATCCTACCTGAAATCCAACGCCGTTGTAGTAGTCCAGCTTCGTTGATCCGGATGAGCTCCTCCTTCCCTTCGAAACCTGCATTCACTAACAATCAAACGATTAAATAGCACCTGAATATCACATAAAATAAAACATATTTAACATATAGACCAAGGAGTATATGAAACAACTCATAAATAACAAATTGTTGAGAAGAATGGACTAATTTGTATTAAAAGGTAACAAAAGGAACCATTACAACCTGAGCCTTGGTGTTGTTCAAGCTCCTCCCAGGGTCCACAAGGGTTCTCCCTTACTCTGATCAGCTCACCCACCTCCCAATGGAAACAAGTAAAGATGGTAATCTCTCCTCACAAGCTTCTACAAGGAAGTCCTAATTCCAGTAGCATCTACCCTTAGGAATGTTCAGCTTTCAACCTCCCCTCCTTTTGGCCCAATGCCTGTATTTATAGTGCTCTAGAGGAAGTTATTCAGGTCCACCATCAATGGGATAAGCCCCTCTTTGGATGGGATAGCTCCCCTCTTGATGGGATAAGTTCCTCTTTGGTAGGGATACATGAACCATCTGGAGGCACTTCATACACGTCAAACAAGCTTCTAGAAGAGTCTAGAGATGACCACAAGTAACTTTTTTAGAGTGAAACTTGCGCCTTTTGACCTTTGCAGGAGTACGCACCCACCCCTTTACATACAGAGCGTACAAGTACGCAGGTATTGTGAACTTGGGTTGCATACACGCAGGTAAGGCTAGGAGAAACTGCGTACCAGAGATAATTGACTTTAAATGACTTTTCTCTCTTTTTTGAAGTTTGACATGAAGAGCAGAGGCATGAGACTTGCCAAGGAGGATAGTATGACTGTGGATGGAGCCATACTAACTGCAAATAGTCATGGTGACATTTTTTAGTGTAACACTTCTCCTTAGACTTCCCCAAACTCGCACTTCATTTGGCTTCCCGACAACAGACTTCGCACTTCCCCAGCTACTCTTGAGATATCGAACTGGCTTGGGATGTGATCCTCCAAATGGCTTCGACTAGCTCGTATTTATAGGCTTCTTGTGGGTCAAATAACTGTCCTTAGGCCGACTTGATCTCTTCTAGGCTGACTTGATGTGGATGATACATAAATCATATTTGACTCAATATTTAACCTTTTTGCACGATTCAAAAGCCCAAGAAGGGTCTCTTTAAAAGGAAAATGACTCTATTGACTCAGAATAAATACTAGAAGAAATCAATGGGGACTTTGGCCTAAAACATGGTGACCCGAGCATTAAACCCATACTTTAATAAGTCACAATAATAATAATAATAATTTTCTTTATTATTTTGATAATTACATTACAAGATGACTCAAATACATTAAATGAAGACTAAACCTAGTTACATTTTCCAACAAATAATACATAAACTAGCAAGCAAAAGTTTACAAGAAACCTTCAATTTTAGTTTTAGATCATTGCTCCATGCTTTACTATGCCATTTCCCAACACTTTCCCTTGATGATACTACTTCCCAACTAGAGAGATGTACCAACTCGATTGACTTCTTCAAAAATATGCCTAAGTCAAAAATAACTTTAACTAAGAAATTTCTTGTAGAACACATGGTCTATGCGGAACCTTAAGGGTTCGGACTTTTCCAAAAATTCAACTAGGTAAAACTACATCATCCTTTGGAGCATTTCAAGCTACCTTATACTATTGGAAAGGTATTTCTAAGGCCTATCCATCTATACCATTTCTAAGAGAAAATGTGCATACCTCTTGAGACAAAAATGCCTTCAAACACTGGACCACCCAACCATCATATTTATGATATTTTTAGCTTCCTCACTTAACCTACTACTATGATGGTTCTCTACTAAAAACTACAATTACCAGTGGACTCCCTTGAGCTTTAATTTTCTTGGCAAGATCCTTCGAATCACCACCTTTGACATCAATGACAACATTTTTCCCAAAAGGGAAATCTTATACCTAGATAATGAGGATTGTGACAACAAGTCCTTAGGAGGTTCTCTAGGGAATATGGTTCCTCCTCAGGGTTCAGTAGTAAAAATATGTTTAGAAATTGTATGTGTAGTGATAAAAATAAAAAAAAAAAACACTTTATGGCTTTGGCACATCTATAGAAAATCAAGCTCAAAAAATGGGGCCCTCTAATTAAGCCTCCTCTAGGGGTGATGAATTCCACTATGGGTGTACTCAACTGAATATTGAATAAGATATATAGTGACCAAACTTGAGGTAATGAAACCCAAGGGATGATGCAACATTTTTCTTAGGTATTCCTTACAACCTTATAATAAATTTACCTGGATTGAAGTCATAATGTTGGCTAGTAATTTTACTCTTCATAGAGAATGAGTTGGAAGAATAGTGGTAATTCAAGTATTCATGTTGGTTAGGGACATGTGGGATGAGTCCCACAATAATACCTAGGATAAAAGGCATCACTTTGATAAACTTGTCAATTTAGTTAAATTCCCCTCATATGTGTTCACCCACTAATTGAGAGTGAGGATAGATCTTAATGCTTAGTCTCCTTGACCTCTTTCTTTATACATGTCTAAGATAAATTTTCCTGACAAACATTCCACATTACGAAAGGAATTTCTCTTAGTATAGTGCACTTATAATTTGGAATTATTGTGACCATATATTGTGAGCCTCACAATCATGTTCCAAGGTCCTTCCTTATGCTAAATGTGAACATTTTTCTAATCAACTAATGCACTTACTTTATTAGAAGCTATTAACTTAGAATTTCATTTGGGAACATAATCACCTATGTAATCCTTAGGTGTGAGGTGGGTGTAGGTTTCGTGTATGGTTGCTAAAATTAAAAATTTGGAAAGTAAATTTGTTCAAATTTAAAATGAAAGTAAATAGTAGAGAATGCAAACTATTTTTTTTTATTTGATGATATTACAAAGAACACAATGGGGATTAGTGAGATGCCTCCCTACACCACAAATTTTATAACAAATGAAATTACTTGTAGTTAACAATAATAATTAATGTGCACAAAACAAAGAAAATTGTGTTAGAAAATTATATATTACAGAGCAATGGAACACATGAAATATATTGCAGAAATATAAACACAAAAACCACATAAAACAAGAGAGACACAGACATACATGGTTCACCCAATTTGGTATGTTTTTATAATTTATTTTGTCATATTTTCTTTAAAACTCATAACCTATTTGCATCATGAACTAGGAAGATAAGAAGAAATGATGACAAAATCTAAGGGATTTATATGCAACACAAAACTACTAATAATTGGCATTTTCTTATGCAGGAAGAGGAAAAAATGAAAGATTGCCATTCTAAAGGAAAAGATAGGGCAAAGTTAACTGTTGTCCTTCTAGTAGGAAACCACATGCAAACAAGACGATCCAAATTGGAGCATATCAGCTAGGAAAGGGAAAAGGAGATATCAAATCGGCGCAAGAGAACAAATAGATAACTGGAAATTAACAGTCTGGCAAATCCCTCAAGATCCTTTGATCCTGAGGGATTGCTATCTTAACTATTTTTGCATCATTGATATCTCCACTTGGCTGTTATAAGAAGGGGCAACATTGCTAGCTCGGGGGGATGGCCTGTTGTTGTTTTTATGTAATTCTCCTTTGTATTTGAAACTTTGATCATCGACTCTCATTAAGAAGTGATCCACTATAACTCTGCTTTGATGTTTTAATATAAATCTGGTTTCTATTTCATCTCTGATTCTAGAGTAATCTCAAGCGGTGTGTCCCTGGAGGCTAAGGGCTTGACCCTGGTGGAACACTTGCTCTTGTACCATTATCTCTAATTCGTGTGTGGTTTTCATTATCAGCTTTGTTCGGTAATATGACGTGTTTTGTTATTTTACATCACGGTTCTGTTATATTTTATTTATGTTCAATTGAGTAATGTTGTTCTCTGTGACAGGAATGTTGTATTATTCATTCTGACTTTGTAACGCATTGCTATTCCTTTAATCATTGATATAACATTGTTGTTCAATTATAGAGCAACCATGATGTAACATTCATAAGTTGGTATTACTGTATTCATCTATGGTTTACACTTAATAGCGATTGTTGTTCAATTGACGTTGTTGTTCCATTACGAATTACAATCGTTATTCTTTATAACTGAGATTGATACCTGTTGTATCGAATTCAGATTATTGTTTCTCTTAATATTGAGCATACCGCGAGTGTTATTTATTTTTGTTCATTGTACATTTACATTTAACTCTAGTTGTTGTTCTATATTTCATTGCCAATTAGTTGCCATTCTATTTCTATTTGTTCTCCTATTTATCCTCAGAGTAGAGATTGCTATCTGATTTCTGTAGGATACGATTGATGCATTTATTTCCTTAGACTGAGGTTTGTTGTTCAATCTTATTTATAAGATCTAGTTGATGTTCCATTTCCTAGTTGTTGTTCCATTTCTTGTTATTTGTATTATCATTGCTTTGGTGTGTGGAATGATCTAAGACTATAGTGAACGTTGACATTTGTTGTCTAGTTTCTAGGTTGATGATCTTTTCCTTGATTATCTTTAATTACATTAGTTTACAGAGGGATGAGTTATCGTTACTGTACCCTTTACTGATAAATTGCTATAGTTTTCTGAGTGCATGATTTGAGTCTTAAGGTTCTTTTATGTAAGTAGATCTTATTTCAAGCATCCATTTACTCTTGTCTTTAGATCACTATACTACTAGCATTACTCTGACAAATGACCGCCTCAAACTGAGTACACTCTTTGAGATAACAAATCATTCCTGGATTGACAAGTTAATGTGAGGTAAATAGAGGTGAAAAAGACCATTTTTATTGCTCGACACCTCTAAATAAAGAAGATAATCAGGCTCCACACCCAACAAATTGCTCTTGTGAATTCAATTAAAGTTGAATTAATTAAAATCAATTGATTAAGTTTGTAGTGTCTAGTGCTTAAGAGATGTTTAAACTCTAGTATAAACAATGTGATGAACTTTAGAAGGAATGATGGTTATCACAACAATACAAAACAAGAATTCTATACTTGACCATACAAGATTAATTGGAGGACAGAGAACACACTATGTGGGAGTTCATTCATGTGTCTTAGATGGTTTATGAATGGTAAACTATCTAAACTATGTCCCACACATTGCATGAAGAAAATCTTTAGGGATGATATTAAACAAAAACATAAAAAAAATTCAACTGCATTGAAATGTGTTGGGGTAAAAAGTAGTCAAATCCATTGCGATGAGTTACTAAGGGTGGTGAAAATTTTGGAGAATATCAAATATGATCGAAGGAAGATACATATGATTTTCCCCAAATGCGGACACCATTATAATGTGTTTTATTTGGTGTCAGGGTGTACGAAATACATATAGCCACTAGGTTGGAATAGTCGGTGCAAACATAAAATAAAATTACAAATTATGGGAAAATACATATCAATTCCTTCCCTTAACGTGTAATCAATGGATATTGAAAGATGAAAGAGGACCAAAAAATACAAATATTCTCCTTAAAGGACTAGTATTTGATGTAGCATAATAAAGGTGAATTTGAATGAAGGGTCTCCCCTTATGAACCTACAAAAAAATGAAAGAAGCAACCAACACTACAAATCTCTCATAAAACTAGTTCATTTGAAAAATTACTATTAAATCGAATGGGAAACATATTTTTAAGCCATTTGAATAAGCATTTAATAAGGGAATGAACCAAGTGCTAAAGAAAGAGGGAAGGATGGGAAAAAAGGTTGAGAAGAAATAAACCAACAACGATCGATGATACCAACCATTGATTCATTTCCATGGAAAGAAGGTTGCAATAAAGAATCATATCATCTTACATGAGATATGTAGGTGATCTCAAAAACCTATGATTGAGGTACAATTCTTGCTTATTTGAGGCTCTCTCTTGAATTGAAAATTATCAAAATAAACTCTCTTCTCCATGCAAGTGAAGACAAATAATACAATGAGAAACACCAACACCATTAACACACAATGAAATGATTGTAACAAATGACTTACATTCTCGAGCTATACTTGTGTAGTGTAATCTTGCATCCATGGACATCTATTAACTCATGAGAGATGCCTATATTGATAATATTTATTGGAGGATGCCAAGTGAATATTTTTCTCATGTTTTTCCATGCAATTTAGTTAGATAAATCTAATACCTCATTCTCACTGGTAAAAAATGCATGCACAAAGTATTCCTGAGATGGAAGTTTACTTGAAAACATTGTAATGATTTGTAGCTGGATTAAGGAGTTTTCATGCACTAATGATATATAAACACTATGTAAGAATAGAAGGGTTACCCATGCAACTACCCGTGGTCATCCATTTTGTTAATTGTAATGTTTGAATTTGGTATTTCATAGGTAACATTTTTCATTTCTTGTGTTTTTATGCTTCCCATGCTTTAGTGTGTTGGTAAATGTCAATTACAGCCTATAGCGTAAAAACTTTCATTCATGTGAATGCATAAAACAACATGATAACAGGAGCATATAATCTGGAGATAATAATTCTAAGTCAATATTTCTAGGAATAAGTGATAAATATGACATAATTATAGCCATGATGGATCACAATTGGTGTAGAGCATATCGTTACTTTTATTAATAAGGTGTTCAATCCAACTTTGTGTGTGAACATTGACATAAAAGAACAACCCAATAGTTTTTCATGCATGGGAGATTAATAGTGATGATTAATTGTCTTCTTCTATTTTCCCTTCCTCTTCCAAAATATCTTACACTCATACAAATTTAGGATATGAACATGTATAATACAAATCATTTGTATTTTCTTATAATATATTTTAAATAGAAACCTAAGATTGTAAACATGTTCATTGTGAATTATTAGTAGTAGAGTGATATCTATGTTGTAATGCTTGATGTTATTCAAATTCCATTCTTCAATTTTATCTTGTTAATGAAAATTTGAAATTGAGTTGGTTCCTAATTTACCATGGCAATAATATATATTTGAATGTTAACAAATGCATTCATTTCTTGTCTCAATTAACTACATTCCTCGTCATATCAAATATTTTATATGTATATTAAACTTGGCATGTCAATACTGCTATGGTTGTGTAATATGCATCTTCATATTTTTCCATATCTTTATTCAGTTGGCTCATCACCTCATCACTTATCTTCTAATTGTTAGTTGTTTCACTATCTATTTTCCTTTTTTTTCGTTGTTTTCTATATTTGTGCTAGTTATTTGAGGATCTTCATGTTGCTCCAGAGTTTCCATTACCTAGTCATTATCAATTGTGCCTTCTATGGTAGATTGGGATAGAATTTCATATCAATTATGTATTCGAGGGCTCGCATTTTTTGTGGTTGGATTGGCTTTCAAATGGGTTGTATTTTGTTTTCCACTTTGTCAAAACCCTCGTAATATTTGCCCATTATAGGCCAAGAAAGGGTAGATTTAGCATTTAGTAGGAAATCCTTAAATAAGTGTCCTTGTTTGTGACATTTATGACACCTAAAGGAAATGTGCTCATAGTCAATAATTTGATACTAGTTTTCATCCCTATACTTAGGAAGATTTTTCCTGAAAAGGGCTATGACATATTTAGATAGACATAGATGCATGCATATGAGGTGTAACACCCCCATTCAACAGCATTTGAAATCGTGACAAAGAGACCAACATGTTTCCTATGTCTGTTAGCATATCTAAATCCTAGAATTCATGAGGGAGCAAAGATGGATCTATACTGGTGCTGCTTTAAGCCCTCCTTGTCTTGGTTAAATATCTCCATCCAAAAGTGAACATATAACCCTTTAAAGTTGAGAAAATAAGGCCCATTTTGGAAATGTTTTTATGTCCTCCAAATTATTGAAGGTTAGTGTGAATAATCATTTAGATCCTAATTTCAATGTGCCCCTTTAGTTTCCAACATGTTTATCCACCATTCTGTATCACTTTCTAACAACTAGATACCCATAAAATTTGCTACAAGTGTGTGGTCTTGCATGAACTGTATGTACTCAACCATCCTCAAGAGGCAATCTCATATTTCAGGATCTTGTGTATGATCAAAGTGCATTTGTTGGTTGGTGTTAGAGTCAGTCTTGAACCCTCCATTAGCGATCAAAACTCTTTGCATTTGCATAAGTACGTCTCTCATCAGTGTCAATTTTTGCATCCCATTAGGCATGCCATAACCCTGATGGAGGAGCTGGTATATTTTACCCCTCTTGGCATTGCTCGATCAGGTCATTTCAGTCATTAAGCTCTTTCAAGCTTGTCTTGTCTTGTCTTGAGGTCAATTTCCTAGGTCTAGGGTTTTGGTCAAGTATGTCTACAAGGTCATGTTTTTGAAGGTCAATAAGTGCTCAGCAAGCCAGAGGGATGATTGTAAAGATGTTCATTCGAATTTTTTTATCTTGTACAGTTAATTTTCACCTTGGATTTAAAAACTCTGTTTTTAAAGCCAAGGTCATTTTTCAAATTTTTGTAAAAAGTGATGAAATTTCAAAAGACTTCAGCGGACAACATGTAACCTTGGTCCCCTTTCCAAGATCCCTCAGATGATCTACCTGCAAAAAGAATCGAGCAAAAACACTAGATGAGTCAATTTCACGATAAAAGAAACCAAAAAAGTCAGTTTTATAAAGTGTCAAAGAGAAACATTAGAAAATGGGTTTGAGCATGAAATTTATTCAAATGGAAATTATAAAGACCCAATCTCCCTCCTTTTACTCTCATTGTGCATCCAAAACACTTGCAAGAGAGATTGGGCGAGCTTCCAAGCGAATTTGAGCGAAATTGGTTGAAATTGGGAGCAGGACAGGCGCGCGACCCGTCAGGCCAGGCGCGCGACCCGTCAGAGGCACGCGACCCGTCAGAAGGCTTCCCGCAATTCAAATTTTCAACGGGCACGACCCATCAGGCGCGCGCGACCCATCAAGCAACCTCCCTCCCAACTCATTTCAAATTTGCTCAAGCACCCTCTAAATCATCAAATTGCTTGAGGTAGGTTCTCTAAACTTGGAAATGGTTGTTGGTTATGTTGAAGGACATCATGAGTGTGTTTTTAATGATCAAATTGTGTAAGAGAAAACGCTCCATATGGCTGTATAGTAAATTTGTAAAAAGATGCTAGGGTTTATTACTGTTTCATTGTTTTTCCCCTTGTAATTATTCTCTTCATTCCCATTTCATTTTCCCTATATTTCCATGTCAATTTCCCTTTTAAATTTGTAAAGAAAATAAACCCTACCCCTTTTCCCTTTAAAAATAAAAAATCACATCCTAACCCTATTTCTCCTTATGCCCATGTAAACATATGAATTTGATGATGTATATGCAATGATGTTTGCAGTGTATTTCCCTAAATTCCCTGTTATATACATGTATTCCCATTTTCCTTGTAAAAATGTCCCTCCCCTAACATTTCCCTCATGTTCCTTGTCCCCTTGAAACAGCATATAAATCAGCTTTTTACAGGCAGAAACAGTAGCACAGTTTGTCCACTTTGCTCTTTAAACAATGTCAGAAACCGAAACCTATGAGCAAAGTGATGACCAGTCATCAGCTTCAGAGATTGAGGTACAGAGAAGGCCTCATAAAGGTGGTAAGGGTGGACATCATAAGCGAGAGGAGCCCACCTCTTTAGCAGAGTTACAGGCTTGTCCTATGGCAGTCACATGTTTCTAGTATATGTCTTGCTATGAGTTTTGTGAGAGGATCTCTCGGATTCAGCATCACAGAGAGTTGGCTCGCCTATTTGTTTTACACTTGCATGATGGACATGTCAACCTTGCAGGGGTGAACTTTACATTGACACCCGAGGTGATCTCACATGCCACAGGGATACCTAATGTTGGGGAGGTGTGGAATAAGCGCAAGGTGTTGGATAATGTTCACTTTGAGCCTTTTGTCTGCCCACCATTCATGAGACATTTGGCAGGTTTGTTTCCATTCAGGTTTCTCAGGAGTGAGTATGCTCCCATGATGAGGCTCATCATGCACTATTTTACCTGTGAGGGCAGATTTTCACATGTATATTCATATCATATTCGCCTCTTGATGCACTTCACCCGAGTGAGGATGATGAACATCCCTGTTTTCTTCTATCAGAACATTCAGAGGATGGTGCCCATGTTGCAGAGGAAGAGCCTGGCACAACAGTATAGGAGCCTGTACCATTATGGTTTGATTCAGCTTGTAGTATTGCATCAGTTGGCTCAACAGGGCATCTCATGGGAGGAGTTCATCTCTCGTGAGTTTTTCATAGCACTACCCTTGCCACATCCTGAGGTTGTTCACGAGGAGGGAGGACCATCACAGCAGCATGACATCCCTGTCACTAGACATGTCAGCTCCTCACCTTGGGTTACCTATCAAAAAGGCCCGAGGGCCTTATTTGCAGCAGCTCTGCGAGTACTATCTCCACATTAGGTGGAAGGGGTCTCGCCTTCTTCACTAGCACAGGTACCAGGGAGGGGCAAACAACCCATGATTGATGAGGGGCCATCAGGAGTTCCAGATATTGAGCTTGTTGATCTTGAGGCCATTTCTCTGAGCCAAGAGGCAAAGGAGGTCATTCAGCACCTTAGAGCTGAAAATGAGGTATTGCAAAAGAGACTAGAAGGTGCACAATGGACCATCACATACCTCGAGCAGCGCAACAAACAATTAGAGGATGAGAAAGCACTTGATGAGCTGTGGAGGATTAGTAGTGACCGAATCTTGAACCGAAGAAGACCCGGTGACCCATTACCCGATGACCGAGAGTCCATGCTCATCCAAGTAAATGCACACTTGGAGAGGCTGTTGGCTAAGGCTAACCAAGAAAAGAAATTGCTGAGGAACATGAAAAATCTTTACTGGGCAAGGATGCATGTGTGCAAGGCAAAGATGAAGATGTTTCAAAGGCGGTTGACCGAGGCACTAAAACGAAGAAAGAGGCCCAATCCCCTCTGTATCTTGGTTGAGGCTTCACTCAAGGATCAAGGCACTAAATAGCCTAGCCACAGCACAAATCCCAAAAACTTTTGAGAATTTTGGGTGAATTTTGGCATTTTCAGACAATTTGCAGGTTTTTCCCATTAACGGGTCTCACCCCCCGCGCGACCCTTCATCATGGCAACTCCTTTTGACCAAAACTCAACATTTCCAGATTTTTCATGCAACGTTACACATGCTCATGGATGGACTTGAGATTTGGTGAAGTTTTGGGCCTCCAGAAAGTCAAACAACTAGCAAAAGATGACTTTCTGCCACGTTTTTTAATTGCAGAAAGCAGTCTTGGGAGATTTGATTTTTGACAGGGAAACTGAACTCCAAATTCAAAAATTCCAGTTGGGTTGGAAAGTAGACTCACATACCTTTCCAAAAAGCCTACCGTTTATCAATTTGGCCACCTGCAAGTGCCCCAAAGATGGCTCCAAAGGCGCGCGACCCGTGAGGCAATTTTTAAAAAAATGCACTGTATAGCTCAGAAAACGTAGATTTGACTCAGTTTGACTTTTTGGGGTGAATTATGATTCTCTTTGATGTAATTATTTTACTTTTTAGACACTTTTACTCTTATGTAACATTTCTATAAGATTCATTCATGAAAAGGGTAAATATTAAATGAATGAATTGGTTTCCTAGCTTATAGAGGCAAGTTGTTTTGACTGCCTAGTTTGTAGTGTTTAGTTTAGAAGTGGTTGAAACAACTCCTAGGATAGTGAGCTCGACCCATGGAGGAATGGAAAGAGGTTAGATCATCTATATTATGTACTTTCTTGCTCATTTTCATGGTTGGACTCTTGAGGGAGAAGCTATCATTGTATTATTCATTGTATCTCTGCAATTTTTGGCTAAGGAAGAACAGGGTTTTGTAGTCCTCTTCGGGATTCTTGTGGACTCATGTGTTGATGGTGTGTTTCTCAATGTACTTGTAAGCTTTTTATGTGATTCATTTCCTTTCTTTTACTTCTGCACATTAAAAAAATGAAGTGTTAAAGTAAGAATTCATGCTTGCCATGCTCTGCTTTTAGGTTTGTTTAATTTCAATGTTTTCTATTGTGTAAAGAGAATTCAAAGTTATTGTTTGCTCTCTTTAGCTCTTCACCTTTCATTCCTGACCATCCACCTCAATCAAAGGCATTCAATACTGTCTCCTACCTCGCCCCAAAGAACCCCCTGTAGAAACTGTGTCCAATCCCCGCACCCAAAATTGCCATTCCCTCAATTTGCCACCAAAAACCCTAAAAAACCCCAAATCAACCTTTTGATCTGTTTACTAGCCTAATATCAGTGTTACCTTATTGGTCATCTCATCTATTGAATATTTTACCGAGATAGACCGGAGAGAGCCTTCTCCTGCCCCGTAGGGCTAGCTACAAGGCTAAATGGTTTGATGTTGCCTTGAGGTTTACCTTTCTCAGCCTGAGGTGAAATTTCAAGCGCTAACAGTTGGTTTGGAGGATAATTTAATGTAGAGCATTTTTTGGTCAGAGTATTCTTGAGATGTGTTTGAGGGATTTCCTTCCCCTCCCACACCTATTGCATCTTTCTTGGCCTTCCCTTGATTATAAGGAGAGAAGGTTGAATGACTTCTCTCAAGTTCTCTATTGGCTACAAAATTACTAAAAGAGGGAGCAAAGATCCTCCCTTTTGCCACCACAAATGAGCTCAAATCAAAATCTTGGCTAGTAATGTTACATGTTCAAACATTAGCTTTGTTTGATCATGTGGTTGCACTAATAACATTCAATTTTGGATAAAAGTGGTACAAAACATAATTTAACATAATTTTTCGTATAGTTAATATAATTTAGGGATATGACTTATTTCTCAATTAAAAAAGAAATTAAAAAAAAAAATAATCACATAAAATTACATGAGGTAAAATTTGTCAATGGTAATACTAAGGTTGAAAATATAGATAGACAATTAATCAATATTATTTATTTCTAGAATATTCTTGTATTCTCTATCACAGCACAATACATCATCGTAAGCTTAAAACTTTATAAATATGTAAGCTTAAAACTTTATAAAGAGAACATAAACCCGAACAAATAACAACAAAATAAATTTCATTACCAACTCAAAATTCTTCTTTAAATGGGAATACTCCACTTAACCTTCGTAAATGAAAATAAATAAATTAAATTATAATATCAATCATTTATCTTACTAATACATAATCTTTATAAAAATAATATTAATCATCATAATATCACTATCATTCAAACACTCTCAACGATAAAGTTTTCCTCAAAGTTAACATTCAAAACCCCAAAGTATGACCTTGGTAAGGGTAAAGGGTCATATAATAAGAAATGCTACCTGGAAAACTCTAAAATATGACCTTGGTAAACGTGAATGGTCATATAATAAGAAAGGTTACATGGAGATAAAGGGTAGGAAAGCACACAAAACAATTCCTTGGAAGATAAAGTATCTGAAATTTATGGTTAGCCATGTTATTAAATGTTTTTATTTTTGTTATTAAATGTTAATCTAATTACCACATCGATTATGACCTTGAATGTCCATGATGATATCAAGACAAAATTCTTGTTTGGTGAGTTTGTTCACCTCATTACATTATTTCTTTTAATTATGTTATAAAAATAGAGTTAACAACCATTTGGCAAGTTTGTTCGCCTTACCATAATATTTCATTTAATTATGTTGACCTTGCAAAGCATTGATCTTGAGGTTGGTTTAAAGAATGTATTGTCCATTCACCACGAAACAACTAAAGTTTGATATTATATTGATGAAAACAAACCACGAAAGCAATTCTTCAACCAAAGAACAGACTTTTCATGGACAAGTCCATATCAAAAAAAGAGGATATACTTTACATATTAAATATATGTACATCCACTGTAAATTATTCTAAAACTAATTTATAGATTCCATTGACAAATGTTCTAACTTTAGAGATTCTTATGTTGGCTTTATGAAGAACAGATATGATATGCTATAAATATTGAATATAATCTTTATTGAAAAATGTTCTAATTAAATATATATACATCCTTCGAAAAATATTAAAAATACTTTATAGATTCTTATATTGACCATTTTGGAAAAAAAATCTTATATTGACTACAAACTCTATAAATAATTGCATGATCATTCAAGGTCATGAAGTACATGTACATAATGCTGCTGTTAAATAGTTGTAGATTTCCTTGTTATTTTAAAGATAATGTGGGACATATATTTTGAAAAATGTTCTAAATCTGATATGCTATATATATATCCTTCGAAAAGTATTATAAAAATACTTTATAGATTCTTATATTGACCATTTTGGAAAAAAAAATCTTATATTGACTACAAACTAACACTATAAATAATTACATGACCATTCAAGGTCATGAAGTACATGTACATAATGCTTCTCTTAAATAGTTGTAGAATTCCTTGTTATTTTAAAGATAATATGGGACATATATTTTTTATTGGGGGTGGTTGATTTAATTTTGCAATTTAATTATAAAGCATGTATTTATTATTTTAAAATATATTTAGTGGTAATATAATATTTAGTAAATTGATTATTTAATATTTATATGAATTGGTTATTTAATGTTTTGTATGAAAATTTTCGCAAATTTATATAAAAAATTGTAAATTATAATTTTATTTTTTTTCCGAAGAAAAAAACAAAACTTTTCATTAGCATAATAAAAAGTTTTACATTCTGTTTGGATCACTATCATAGAAATTTGCTCGGCTAGAGCTGTTCCCAACTGGCTGTAATCCTTTTGTGCTTCAAAAAAGCATCACCAACTGTTCTGTCAAGCATGACTGTCCGTCAATATCCCTTTTTCTGAGATTTTGAAACATAAAACATTTTTAAAAAGCACGATTTGGGGTCTCCTTCTATGAAGGAAAACAACCCCGTATATCAAAAACGGTGCATATAATCAGTCGACTGTGTGGAGTATGATAATGTTTAGATACAGTTCTTAGGCGGCCGAAAACAGATATATACAATAAGATATATGATGACAGAGTCTTTAAAACATGAAAATAAACAAAACTGTAAATGTATAAAGTAGAGGAAAAGTATCCCCGTTCACAGAGGAGGAGCGAAAGGGGGCTGCTGAGATATGGTTTGATGCCCCTGGAAGAATTCCTCTATCGCCCATCCGCCCAGAACCTGTTGTAAGCCAGCTTTAGAAAGCTGATCGGCTTCTTCATTATTCTCCCTGTAGATATGACAAATATGAAAACTGTTAAAAGAGGACTTTAATAGCACAATTTCATCTAACAAAGGCTTTAAAGTCTGGTTTTGACAAGATGCATTTCCATTGACCCATTTGATGACAATTTGTGAATCGCCAAAGATTTGAATAGTGAGAATGTTCCTCTGAAGAAGCCAGCAAAGCAAGAGGTGTAAAGCAGACAACTCGGCAAAGTTATTAGTCCCGGAGCCCAGACCAACAGAAGCTTTAAGATAATGTTCAGCAGATATATGAATGCTCATCCCAGCGCCAGCCCTATTATTCTGAGATGCTCCATCAAAAAAAGCCCAAGGAATGCCTTCCCTGATAATAAAGGGCTTGTCTCGGTTTGGGGGATTTTTCACCTCGGGGGCTGGAATAGCTGAGTAGATTGCTGCGCAATTTGAAGCGATAACTGATGAGGGGGTGGTTTTATCTTGGAAGATGCTATTGTTTCTCGCTAGCCATACACCCCAGAAGAAGATGAGAGGCAGGTTTCTCAAAGTTCCATCCGGGTGTTTCTGCCACCAATTTCTCCATGCCACTTCCAGAGGTTCGGACCCCCACTGAGCTTTAATATTGAGCAGAACTGTAAGCTCATCCCAAATCTTTAAAGAGACAGTGCAAGATGTAAAAAGATGTCTAATAGATTCCTCATCTGATTTACATAAGGGGCATCTTCCTGGACCGATAAGGTATCTAGCTTGCAGTCTATCCCAGGTTGGAATTTTTCCTTTCAGCATACACCAAAGGAAGAGCCGGGCCTTTGCCGGACTTGACAGTTTCCAAATGCTTTTAGACCACCACTCAGGGATATCCCATCCTTTCTGTTTCATTAGGAAGGAGTATCCTTCTTTGGGATAGTAATCTCCAGTTTTACCCAAAGCCCAGATCAGCTTATCAGGTTCATCTTTGAGTCTGACATGTGAACGGTGGAGTTCTTGAATGAAGGACGCCCATTCATTCTTCCATTTGATATTTAGACCAAGTTCTTCATCATTTTTCCAAGCCTTACCCCATATAGTAGAATGGCCAACTTTCTCCACCTGATTTAGAGTGACTATTCCTTTATTGTCAAGGTGTCTAAGGAGACCTGGAGACAGAGCATAAGCTTCATTGCATCCCACCCACGGGTCCCTTCCAACTCTGATGTGACTGCCATCTCCAACTTTCCAGGCAAGGCCTTGTTCTATCACAGAGAAAGCCTCCAGCGTAGCCTTCCAAATGACAGATATGTTCTTCTGTTTCTTCTGCTGACTTCTGATCCAGTCTTCCAAAGGGATTGGGTCTATGTACTTCCTTTTGACAACCTTTGTCCAGAGATTCTCCATCGATATTAGCCTCCACCCAGACTTAGCTGCCAGCGACAAACTGAACTCGGGGAGCCTTTTGATTCTCCATCCTCCCCATTATTTAGGTCTTGCAATATTATCCCAAGCCACCCATGGAAGAACCGATGAGTCCTTCGCCGAACCTGCGATTATAATTTTGTTTAAATGGTTTTAATTTTTTTATTTATATAAATTATAATATAAAAATTATTTTTTCATAAATTAATATTAATTCATTTATGTTAATCATATATTAGGTTGGATAATGTCAAGTGGTTGTAGTTTGGGTAGTAGGGAGGAGTTATTCTTATTCTTGATTTGGGTTTTAGTCCCTTGACATACTTGCTTCTTGGGAGTAATTTTTACATGAAATATAACCAACTCACCAAGATATGGGTGAGTTTTCTGTGAATGTGTCTAGTATCAATCTCCAATATAGTGAACTAATTTTTTTTATTAGATTAGATAACAATAAATAAAATATCACTTTTATTAAATTACGAAAAATAAATTTTAAATTATAAAATGATAGCCGATCGAGCGATGGCCGGAAAAAATGATAGGGTTCTAGTTCTCGTCTGCAAAGCATAAGGTATAGTCACGACGTGTATGCTCACCTCAGGCGAGCAGAGAGAGCTATGTATTGTGGATTTGATGACTCGATGAGTGTCAATGGAAGGATCATGTCTGAGATGGCGCTTATGGGATCTGGAGGCTTCGTTGAAACAGAGTACTGAAAATTTATTTTTAGTTAAAGCTCCCATTGAGAGCTATTAGGTTTGATCATCAACTCATAAATTATATGTCATGTAATGAAGACCAATTTGGGCATGTTATACATTGTAAAAGGAAAATTATTGAAGTCATTAACCCTCCAAGACCATGTCAAAAACCCTACTTGAAGTCGATCTAAGGAGAATTCTAGAAAAGCATGTCAGCCTTTTCACAAGGAGAAGTCGAATTACTTTGATGGGAAATCCACTATATATAGGCAACTCAGCCTTCACTTGGAGACAATATTTAGACAAGCAAGAAAAGGAGAAAATGAACTGTGATAGATATCAAGAAGTGTCCTATTTCCAAGCGAGGAAAGAAGACTCATCACCGAGTTCAATTTTGACCTATTTTTGGCCTAACACCTTCACATGTGTTGATATTACAAAATTGTCTACTATAGAAAATGCCAAAATATTACGGTCATCTTGAGAAGGTGGATTTGGGATGAAATCAAGTGGATCCTCAAGCTTTGTTGAGGAATAATAGTCTCCATCTCAAGCGAAGGAAGTTAAAGGAAAAAATCTCTAAAGTACTGAATCTAGGGTTCCAAAAGAAGGATTGAAAAGTGCATATCTGAGCTAAGGACCTAAATCTAAAGGTTATCCGAAATTGAGTGAGGAGGAAGAAGTTTGACTATCATTTACTCAAGGAAGAAGAAGTTAAACAAGGAGCTATTGTGACTTGGTATTGGAGAGTTTAATAGGTCAAGGGTATTGTTCATGGTCTTGGTATTTGTCAATTAAATTCTCTATAAGAATAAGAATTCATTTGGTTTTTCCTCTCAAGTTGGAGAGGTTTTAGCCCTGATTGATTGCCTATATTTTATTCTCTTGCCTCTTTATTGTTTATGCTTTAGTAACTGTTTGATGAAGAAGAACACTATAATAAACTAAGTAAAGAAACCCTAATATAAAGAAGTAAAAATAATTCACAAGCAGTTCTCATAAAGATGAATCTCCTAATTCTCATGCCCTAGATTTCTCAACATGTTGGACAAGTTTCTACTACGAAATACATCGCATGCTCCTAGGATGTCCAAAATTACTATATTTATACACTGGTGGACTTTTTGGTTGGATGATAAGTGAATAAACACATATCTGAGTTCACTTATAGCATGGAAAAGGGTCATGTCTAATTGAATAATTTTTGCATCTATCTTATCCCATTTTGCATTGATTTTCTTTGCTATAGATAAAGCCATTACATTTACAGATGCACCAAAATAAACTAAGAAATTATGTACATTGTAATTGAAAATTTCAAATGTTAATAAAAAAAGGGGCAGAGTGTATTTGCATCCATTGCTAAAACATTAAGCACGTATTCTAGGGGAATAGAAGACTTACCAGATCCCTTCTATGAAGAAGTGGTGTTTCCTAAGGCAGGTTGTTCAAGTGTGCAGATAAGAAGTTCTTTCTAGATAGCGATCCTTGTAAGTTAAAAGAGTGATATGTTGGCATGAACTTTCTTCATGTCTTTAACAATTTTATAATCAAGTATGGGATACGTCTAAGTGTTTAGAGGAGTAACCTTATCTGATGCTTCTAAAATGATGGACTTGGCGTTGTTGTTCGTGGAAGTACTTCTCATTGTGGCCACATTTCTAGAAATTCTCTAAGAGTTTTGGGTTGAGTTTATGGGTGATGTGATCTTCCTTAGAAAATTCTCTTTCAATTTATGCCTCGTCAAGTCTTGTTTGGAGACCAGCCCTTGGATTCTCAAGTTGTATCAATTGTTCTTCTTTTGGGCAAGGTCCTCACTTAGTGGATGTTAAGCAACACTTTTCCTTTTAGCTGTGTAGATAGAATTGATTTTATTCCCTACGTTCCCAAAACTCACATTTTCTTTGGCAGCAATCGTTTCTTCCTTATCTTCTGTTGGCGCAGTCTTCCCATCCGAAAGTATTGTATCAACAATATGCACAATTAGAGAATTCATGTTATGGTTCCATTGTAGGCATGCTTTTTTGAATGATACTCTTGATGAAACAAACAATATGGGTCCATGCCCATACTATCAACATTCAATACAGCATTCAAGCTCTACGTAGACTTGATTGGTTGGTTGTTGCTGTTGTCGGAGTTGGTAACCCTTCTCAGAATGTTGAATCTGGGAGGCTTGCTTCTTACGGTGGTATCGCTTGACCTCTTCTTTAACTCTACCAACTCATTAGACAGAGAATTGATAGTGCGGGTCAAGCTCTCAAGATATGAAGCTTCCTTTTCCTTGGCCTTTCTTGTGGAGGCCTGAGACCTTTTTCCCGTGTCTTTGTTGTGCTTTGATGGTTGATCTTCAACAATGACTCCGATCACATGAAATTCATTTTCAACTACAATTGGTTCTTCATAATTTTATGTTAAAGTTACTTTCGTATTTATTTTCACAAACTGCGTGATGCTATTATGTAAGGCAAATTCATAGTAATCAAAAGTGATGGAATCACGAGGTTTCATATTTACAGGGAATTTATTCAATATGTTTTTAAACCTCTGATAGAAATCTTTCGCTTTCTCTTTATGGTCCATCTTAAGATTTCCCAACTATCTTAACAACATGGCATGGGTTTTTTCATCAACAAACTTTTCAAGAAAATCTTTTTAAACCCCTTCCAATTCTAGACAAATTTTGTAGGAAGACTATGGTACCATACAATCACTTTGCCATCTAAGGTACATAGAAAATGTCTACATGCAACATCATCATAATGTACCTATAGCATTTGGAGATGTAGGTAGATTTTTTTCAAATGTTCCTCCTCTTTCACTGCTTTGTGTAGGTCATACTTTGTTAACAACTTTTCCAGGCGCCTCGTCATCTTATTTAGAACACCCAACAGTGTGAGTGGGCTCTGATACATCTAGTCCAAATATTGGTCTGCCATATCTTCTTCTATGTTTTCATCCTCTTCATCAAAATCCGCTGGACCTTCTTCTTCTTCATCACCACCTAACCCGTAAAAAGTATCATTTGAGAGTACAACGTTATCTCCATCACCACCATTATAAGATGGAGGTTGTTTTGATTTCTATGCATTTTCTGCAAATTCTAATAACTCTTCAAGGGTGATGAGAACCAAATATTCAACCATAGAAACCACTATCCTAGTAGGGGTGGTTGGGTTATTTTTCAAAAAATAAGGAATATTGTGTACTCTAAGAATCAATCCAATGTCTACTGCAAACTTACACATTATAGGACAGATGGACTTGATCTAGTCGTAAGAGATTTCACAAGTTTGTACAAGCTCAGGCTAAGAAGAACCACCAAATTTAGGAATATGGGCAAGGCAGGTGCTAATAATATTACTTCCTTGACCAAAATAAGTAGGATTAGGGTGGGTGAGATTATCAACCATAAAAATATGGCTTCCCTTCTAGCACCAGAAATGTTCATGGTGCTAGACCTACCAACATTCAAGGGGTCCCCCCAATATGTGGTCCCGAATATGGCCCAGTTTCTGATTTCTTTAATATTTTTCTTGGTTCTAATTGTCAGCAAGAGAGAGGAGCGTAGATGCACCCTCAAAAAGAAAGTAAGTGTTCCTAGTGAGTGTTTGGTTGTAGGTATGTCAATGTTCTTCTACTATGGAGGGAAGAAGAAAGTGAGCCTCTAAGAGAGAGGTAATAGTACCACCCTAGCAGAGACACACATGAACATAAAGGATTTGTTTAACATCCAACGGAATAATCCACAAAGATGTGATATTCATTACAACCAATACAACACATTCTCAATATGATAAGCACTTAATAACTAAAATAGGTCAACTACTTTCGTATAGGTGAAAGAAAACATGAATCATAAACATTCACAAAATAGTTTGACAAATATTCATAATCCATGCATGAATAACATGTTAGCCATTAGGGTTCATATATTGAGTAAAATTCTTAGGACACATTTATACATAGAACACCACTAGCTCCAATAGTGGAGCATTGGAGCCACCACTTGCTCCTCAAAAGAACGAGCTTGTCTCTCTAATGCCTTGTGGGAGGAGCCAAGGTGAAAATTTATTTTCTCATACAATGATGGTGTATATATAACCAATGGAGTGATGGTTCACCTCCCTTTTTACTCTTTGACTACCGTCATGATTTTTTGACTTCCTATAAATTTTCAATTTTACATGAATCTCCATCTTTTGTACATGTCCTTTGGACTTCCACTTTACAATACATTTTATAATAAGAAATTACATAATCCACAAGAATGATGTCGCATATGATGACTTATGACATGACACAGGTGACATGGACTTCTTGATGACATGGAAATCTCAGGGCATTGTTCCTTCTCCCTATTATGTGTATTCTTGAAAATATTCTTTTGTCCGCCTCCATATGGCTTAGAGGTAAGGAGTCTTCAATGATATTAGGTCTTGAGTTGTGGTTGAAAACTAGTGTCCTTTTGATTTCTCTTGATAATCAACTACAAATATGTCTTCCAACATTTTTCCTTTCTCCATTTACTTCTTCATCATCATGTCATGGTATGATAGAGTACATGCATATTCAATTCAATAATGACAAGATGACATTAGTACAATAAACCCCTAGTCTAAGATGTTGCATGTTGATCCATTGACTGACCTAGAACTGGGTGGTAGGTTGAGGGAGAGGCTTAGTGAGTATCAAATTACGTAGCTCAGGCAGTCACAACTGAAGCTTAAGCCTTGAGAGTGCACAATGTGTAGTTCAAGCTGGACTAAGCAAGAAGGTTGCGTAGTTTTGGAGCTCAATAAGACATGATGAAGGGTTGAACATTGATTCTACCTACTGCACAGTTATAGAAGGCAGAGAAGGCGGGGTGATTGTGCAATTGTACAAATCAGGAGCTCAAGGGCTTAAATTGAGGTTAGATACTATGCAATCTGCAATTGAGGCCAGGCTGGAGGGATAATATGCGTAGTTTTGAAGGTAAAGGTCTAGGCTTGAGCATTGAAATTGTGCAATGCACAATCCTGGGAGGCAGGAATTGCACATAGTGTCAATAGGCAGGGCCGCTACTAGAGGGAAGTGACTGCATAATCCGTAATTCAGGAGGGCAAGATGAGGCTAAGTTGCTTGGTCAAAGAGCTTTTAGAATTTCAAGAAATATGGGATCGATGAAGCTAATGTAAAGTGATAAGACTTGATTGTGATCATTGTTATAGCATAATTTTCCACCCTTGGTATATTTGATGCTCTATGATATGGCCTAGGGCATCCCTTCCCTACCAAACTTGGTATAAATTATAAAAAACAATGTTTTAAATCCCATACGTGATTTTTCCCTGTATAAAGCGCACGTACACGCGGATCAGTCTATACCCAACCTGTGTATATGTGTTAAAACATTAAAAAATATATAATCTCCCTTAATTCGGGCAGAGTTTACAGGTTTGACCTAATACTCACCTACTATAACCTGTGGCCCAACTATTTCCTAACTGAAAAAAGAAAACTAATTTCGAGAAATATAAATAAACCTCCATGGGAAGTCCTAAGGGAGGAGAAAAGATTAGATATTGATATTATATTTGATTACATCCTAGATCAAGTCTGAGGATATCCCGTGCCCTTTTCACTCCCAAGTCATAGGAAACTCCTTTTTCCTTCTTGAGATGTCCATCACCCCTTCATGACATCCTTGTGTGTACTTATGGAGGAGGATTGTTGAGGCCTGGGTAGGATGGATCTGGACGACAATTTTTCTTGGAGCCGGTGGATGACTGAGGTTGTAGTTCTTCCTTATTTTATTTATCCTACATTAATAAAGAGGTGTTGCCTTATTCTTGATGATTATGGTCTTTTTGCATTAATCTATGTTATGATTTACTTATAAAATCTCATGTTAATGCTTGTTTTCTTACATGCTTATATGATCTAACACTTATATCATGAACATAATTTCTATTAATGTTGTTGTATATGATTTTCTTGAATGAGTTGCAGGTTTTAAGGCATTGGAAGAAGCAAAGGGTTTGGACCCTACGGGAACGACCTCAAACGTAGGACCTCTGTGTAATACCTCTTCTTCCTACTTTAGTAGTTTAAGCATTAAGACTGCTTGTTTGCATGTCTCTTTATGTTGTATGCCCTCCGCTCTATTGGGGTTCTCAACCCAAGACCCTAGGGTGATTCTACCCATAACAATCACACTCTTAGAATACTTGATGAAACAATGACATAGATCATCTGGGACACATGAACAACATACTTCCCTTAGTGTGGCAACTTTAAGAAGACTCACGACAAGTGTGACACTAAAGATACACTTTGCGGCTACCATGATGGCACATTTGAAAAAATGATTACAACTCTGGAAATGAGTGTGACAAGTGTTTACATGGTAAGATAAAATCATTTACACAAAGGTAACCCCTTGAAATGACCAAAACAAGCTCATATGCATTGTGCAAAACTTAACATGCGAAAAGATACCACTTTGCTTTTCTTGCAAAAGGGACCAAAATACTTAGAGAAAACATAATACAATGGATTTCAATGTTTGCAAGGACAATATGCAAAACCAAGGTAGGCTATGAAATTTGGTGTAGGCCAAAATTTTGGAGGGTGTTGTAGTAGTGACAACACTTTATTGATCAATTTTTGCTATTTAATTATAAAACATGTGTTTATATTTTAAGATATATTTAGGAGTAATATAATAATAATATTAAGTAAATTAATTATCCAATATTTATATGAATTGGTTATTTAATATTTTGTATGATTTTTTTATAATTTTATATAAAAAAATTGTAAATTATAATTTTGTATGAATCTTTAGGATATGAACTGTGTAGACCTAAGTTTTGGGTGCATTCTCCGCCTATCTTTAGGGATAAGAAAGAAAATAGATGGTAAATGCGAGAACTGATCAAACCTAAAAGTAATGAGAGTACAAAGAATAAGAGGCTTTCCTTAAGGATATAATAGTATTTGATGACCAATCTAGGAAAACTTGATAAGAAAACCACATGGTTCTTGATCGAAAGAAATTTTTCAAGGGGACTCCTAACAAAAGTCAACTTATATTGGGGCCCTTTCTCTTGGAGGCAGGTTATCGACTACTGAGGTGTCCCTTTTCATTTCCCTTGCTTCCATAAAACATGTCACATAATGGCACAATTCTCAAATCTTCACATATGGGGCAAACAGGGAGATAGGACGTGGGAATGCTTCTGAGAACAACATACAAAACTCACTAGGAGACAGATAATATTTCTACACCTCCTCACAACTCCTTGGTCGTCCCTAATCTTGTGATTAATACCTCCTTCATGCCAATAGACCATGATCTCATAAATTGTAACTCATCTTCACTAACAGACAAGATTCCTCCTTTGATACCTCCTTTGGTATGTTCCTCACCAGAGGATATCCAGCCTAATCAAGCTCCAATTCACTGAAAACCCTTAATCAAATAATTATCCAATGTATTACCCCCAATATCCACAAGGATTAATTCCCAAAAGGGTTCTAAAAAAAATTCAGAGTCCTTAGTACCCCTGAAGAGGAAGCTTCACTGCAATACTACAACTCCCCAACCAAATTCAGATATCCCTCAGATAAGACCTTCTCTCCTTTCACTAAGGATGTTGAGATGGAATTTTGGCACAAGAATCTTTGAGAGGCCTCTTACCCCTCACAATTAAGAAATTATTCTATGCTAAAGACAAAACATATCCAATTCCAGCGAATTGGAAAAATGTCACCACAAGGAAAAAAAGAAGGGTCACATATAAAAAAAATTATAACTCCACTATGGCTCCTTCAAATAACTTGTATAAATTTAAAGATCACACAAAGGGGAATTAATCTTCCTCTCCCAAGCCTTCATACATCAAGGTCGGGCACCTTGATGTTTCCCTTCCTAATCCCTAGGTCCTTAGAGCAATGTCACCCATTCAGTCATCGCCAGAATGATCATAATATCTCTCAACCTGGATTGATCCCCAAAATAATATCCCTCAAAAACATCTTACAAAATCACAACTTGAATATCATACTATTACAAGAGACAATGCTCAGCAAGGATAAGACCTGGGAACTCCTTCTACAATTATGCCCTAATTGGTATGTTTGTGCCACTAGTGCCTCTAAATTGTCTGGAGATTTGGAAGCACTATGCAATCCTGAAAAATTCTATTTTAATGCTTATAAATCCTCATCATGCATACTCCTCATGGGATCCCATAAAGGTTTTTCTTCTAGACTTAAGATAATCAACATATATGCTCCATACCAGAATAAGAAGGAACACTATTGTCGAGTAGAAAAGAATAACACCTTTGATCTGGAATAAATGATATTCGAAGGAGATTTCAACCTTTCACTAGAGAATTCAGAGGTCTAGGGAAAACAAAGTATTCTGGACTCTCTTAGAACATAATTCAAGAAAATATTTCTTCAAAATTCACTCACAAATATAAATCCTAATACAAATGCCCTGACATGGAGAAATGGTTGATGCAGATCTTATCGCATATCCAAAAACCTAGACCACTTCCTGGTGAAAAAAGGAATAGCTACTTGTCTCTCCAACTTGAGGTTATGGATTATTCCATCGCAAATATCTAATCACTTTCCTATTTTTCTAGTCTGGATAGGCATATCAAAAGGGAAGATTGTTCCCTTTAAGTTTAACCAGTTTTGACTGAAAGAACCGAAATTCATCTCAATGACCTGTGACTTCTAGACAAAAAACAATTTGAACATTGGAAATTCAACAATAGGAAAACTCTATCTTAAGATGAAAAATATAAAATAGGTGGTTTGGAGAATGGATTGGCATAAAAAAAAATAGGATAAGAGAAAGTATTCAAATCGATGCACAAATTAAAATTGTGGAGTGTAGGAATTTACAGGGTAAGTTCCACAGAAAGAATACCAAAAGGACACCGCTCACAACCAGATCTCAAATCAATACACCAGTATTTTTGACGTGATTAAAACCCTTAGAGTGCAAGGAGGGAAACAGTCCACGGCCTGTCCCAACGTGGGTACTACAGGCAATTTATTAATCAAAGAATGAAAATTTACATAAGCTTCTCTCATGCACGGATTACTCGAACAATGACCCTCCATGCGCTTTAAATAGAACTCATGGACCAATCGGGTGTCAAGCCACGGATCAAGTGTCGGTAATACCGAGGTGAGAGTGAACCGTCGGATCACTACATATCGTGACCGTCGGATTGTAAGTTACAAAATCTACAACGGTAAAGAAACACACTTTACCTAACTCTAATCTAACTCTATACTAGACCAAGTTAAACTTAACTATATCCTATGTGTCGGAATATCCTAACATCCCCCCTTAAGAACAACTTGGGATAGGATTGAAGGATTTACAAATATGACACAATATGAGAAGGAAGGAGGCACTAGAGCCTATCCCCCCTTAGTGACAACTTCCTGAACTCCAAGCATATATCGAAGTTTAGTGAACTTTGCCTCTGTGAGAGCCTTTGTGAAGATGTCTACAACCTGATCATCTGTTGGAAAATATTGCACTTTAAGAACATGGTCATGAATGAGCTTTCTGATGAAGTGCATGTGTAGTTCAATGTGTTTGCTGCGCTGATGCTGAACTGGATCTTTGCATAGCTGAATGGCACTTTGATTATCACACCAAAGTGTGGTTGGATGCTGCTGCTCAAAGCCAAACTCTGATAGGATCTGACGAAGCCACAAGGCTTCCTTACTAGCTTCCACGACACCACGATACTTTGCTTCTGCTGATGAAAGAGAAATGGCAGCCTGTTTCTTACAAGCCCATGTAATAGGTCCTGAACCAAGAGTGAAGACATAACCGGCAGTAGACTTCCGATCATCAGGGTCACCAGCCCAATCAGAATCAGTGAAACCAACTAACAGAGGAGCTGCTTTGGCACTGTAATGAATCCCAAACTGTACTGTACCTCAAACATAACGAAGTATTCTTTTAGCTGCTTTCCAATGACTTTCACGGGGGTTTTGCATAAAACGAGCAACAAGGCCAACAACAAAGGAAAGATCAGGACGAGTATGGGTTAAATACAAGAGTTTTCCGACAAGTTGACGGTATAAGGTAGCATCAACTTCAGGAGAAGTACAAGAGACTGAAAGTTTGACTCCAGACTGAAAGGGAGAAGGGGCTGGCTTACAGTCTTCCATGTGAAAATGACGAAGAATATCACAAGCATACTTGGACTGGGAAAGGGAAATACCCTCCTGGGATTGCAAGACTTGAAGACCGAGAAAATAGTGTAAGTGTCCTAAGTCTGTCATTTCAAATTTCTTTTTAAGGCTGGACTTCACATGGTTTATAAGGTTGGGATCACTACCAGTAAGAATAAGATCATCAACATAAAGAACAAGGATGATAAGAGAGTTTCCCACTTTCTTGGTGTAGACAGTATTGTCAGAATGACACCTAGAAAAGCCAGATTCTAAAAGAAAGCTATCCATTTTGGCATACCAAGCCTGAGGAGCTTGCTTGAGGCCATAAAGGGATTTCTTAAGTCGAAAAACAAGGCTGGAGTCTGTTTGTATGAAGCCAATGGGTTGTTCCATATAGATTTCTTCCTGCAAGTCCCCATGCAAGAAGGCAGATTTAACATCCATCTGATGGACTTCCCATTTTAAAGAGGCAGCAAGGGAAAGAACAAGGCGGATAGAGTTCATTTTGGCAACAGGGGAGAAGGTTTCAGTGTAGTCAATGCCTTCAACCTGTGAAAAGCCCTTAGCAACGAGACGAGCTTTATGTTTATCAACTTTCCCATCTGGTCCATACTTGGTTCTGTAAACCCATTTACATCTAACAAGTTTGCGTCCCTTTGGTAGAGGAACAAGATCCCATGTATCATTTGTCATCAATGAATGATATTCTTCATTCATAGCTGCTTCCCAATGTGGATGGCCTGAAGCTTCTGCAAAAGTGTCAGGATCATGATTTACTGGAGCTTGAGCCAGTAAAGAAGAGGCTCTTTCAAACTGAGAACGTGTACGTCGCTGATCTGTAGGATCACCGGCAAGATCACCTGCTGCATCCCGAGTAGCACGGACCCATCTTGGAAGTTGAGGATCCTGAGAAGGTGGGGGAGGATTATCATCCTCGCTTTCATCATCTGAAGAAGAAATGTTTTCAAAAGTAGAAGAGATAGGAAGAGGTGGCACATCCGCCGGACTAGGCTCGCAGGCCGATTTATTTTCATCAAACTTTACATCTCTTCTAATGATAACATTTTTGGACTTAAATGGAATAAGTCTATAACCTTTTACATCTTCAGAATATCCAACAAAAGTACATTTCTCACTCTTAGGTTCTAAAGCTTTATGCTTTTCATCTGGAATATGGGCCCATGCTTCACTTCCAAACACACGAAAGTGACTTACATCTGGTTTAATGGAACTCCAAGCTTCTTCTGGAGTGATATTCTCTAGAACCTTAGTAGGAGTGCGATTGATTATATAATTTGCACAATTAATTGCTTCGGCCCAAAAACTAAGACTGAGTCCTTTAGATTGCAGCATACAATTAGCCATTTCCTTTAAGGTGCGATTTTTCCTTTCAGCTACACCATTTTGTTGTGGAGTGTATGGAACAGTATGTTGCATTTGAATTCCATTTTCGGTGCAAAAGTTGATGAATGTACTTTTAACATATTCTCCACCATTATCAGTTCTTAGCTTAAGAATTTGATGTCCAGATTGTTTTTCAACAAAGGCTTTGAAGGCCAAAAAAGTGTTAAATACTTCGCTCTTGAGTTTTAAGAAGTATACCCAAGTGCGTCTGGAGAAATCATCAATGAAAGTTAAGAAGTACTTGCAGCCAGAGAATGAAGCAACAGGAAGAGGACCACATAAATCACTGTGCACAAGCTGTAAAGGGGCTGAGGCGTGCCAAGAGGCACGTTTGTCAAAACTGTCCCGATGATGTTTTCCGAGTACACATCCGGAACAAACACCATCTCTGCAAGATACCATAGGAAGACCTGTCACCATATTTTCTTTACATAGATGCTGAAGGGAGCGATAGTTTAAGTGACCAAATCGCTCATGCCAAAGTTTGCTCACTTCATCATTATGAGCAACAAATACTGAGGGAAGATTTGATGACCCAAAGTTGTGAAACTTATACAACCTTTTGGAATCATCAGCAAGACCAGTAGCTAGAATCTGTTTAGGATCTTTTAGATCCTTGATTACAACATCATGAGGTGAAAATTCAACAATTTTACCTTCACCTGAATGAGTTATCTGATAGACAGATAGAAGGTTGCAGGATAAGGTTGGAACACATAATACATCATTAAACTGACCATTGTCTAGATGAACAGTTCCAGTCCCTACAACATTAAGAGATCTATCATCACCAATATATATATTTTTGGTGTTACAATCATTTAAAGAAGAAAACATGGCTTGGTTTTTGGCCATGTGACAAGAGGCTCCAGAATCAATGAGCCACTCATGAGAATGAGAAGAAGAAGAAGATACATTTAATGCATAACCAGACTGAGATGATTGATAATGACATGCAGAAAGTGCCATTCCGGAAGTTGAAGTTGAAGTAGGCTCCACATGGATGTTATGTTTCTTCATTGCGGCTTCCAAGGCTTCCATCTTCTTAAAGCATTTAGATTCTAAGTGGCCATCTCGATTACAAAAGTTACAATGTCTATCAGTCTTCTTCCATTTGTTTTTATTGGTCTTATCATTTTGCTGAAATGATCTTTCATTTTGAGGCTGAGATGGTTTAGGACCATTCTTTTGAGGATATGACTTCTTAGGATTCTTTGAATTTGGTTGCTGCTGGGCGGCTAACGCTTTCGTGGAAGAGTTTCCAAGATTAAGAAGACCAAGGTGTAAGAGTTTTTCTTGTTCTCTTATTAAGGAATCACAAAAGGAGTCAAAGGAAGGGGCCTTGTAGTCTTGTCCTTGACAAATGAAAGCTTCTCTTGTAGAATGGAAAGTGGAAACAAATACAGAGTAGGCTGGTCCCAACTTAGTAAGGATGGAATAAATAAGGTTACCATCGTCTTTCTTAACTATAACACCTTCTAGGAGATATCTAAGGTTCTTGAATTTCGACAAGAAATCTTCAATGTAAGAAAAATTATTAGGATCCAAAGTAAGCAGCTCATTTTCAAGTTGATGGGCTCTAATTTCATTTTTAAACCCAAAAACTTTAGCAAGTTTTTCTAATGCTTCATGAGGAGTCTCAAGTTCTGCAATGTGGAATCTAAGATCAGGAGAAATAGACATCCCTATCAAACCACGTGCTTGATCTTGTCTATTTTCCCATTTTGCCGCCTTGTCTTCATCTTTTGGTTTCTTCTCTTGGTCTGTGGCTATTCTGAAGAGACCTTTACTTCTAAGTAAATCTTCGATGTAGGCTACCCATTGGAAGTAGTTAGTGCTGTCAAGAATGACTTGGCATGGAATTTCCATTTTTAAAAAAAACTGAAGCTGAAGATGCTGAAAGTAGGTGTTCCAATGGATAGATCTCGAAAAAATAGGCAGTTTTAAAAAAAACGGCTCTGAAAAAGGCTTCCGGATGAAGAAGTTATGGCTTTTTGAAAAATAATTGTTGAAGTTGCCGGCAAAGTGCGCGAATGTGCGGGAATGAAAAAAATCCGCCCCCACAAAATGGAGACTTGAACCCAAGACCTCTACTCTCTTAAAATAGCTTTGAACCAATTGATCTATACAAAAAAATTGAGAGAGAGAGAGAGGGGCCTTGGTTTGCGTGCTTGCCTTGAGAAACCTCTTTTTCCCTACAAAACACAAAACACAATACCCAACACGAATATGCAAAGAAAAACGAACCTTGCGGCTCGAAGTTAGCTTTAGCCAAAAAACTAGAAATTTTATAAAAAAAATCTCAAAGTTAGCTTTAGCCAAAAAACTAAATATTTTTCTCAATGTTTCTGATTTTCCGAGATCACACTAAGGTGCAGGGAAAAGAGCATATGCATGAGAAAAATCATTCCTTTCTGTTTCTGATTTGCCCAGATCGCACAGAGTCGCAGGGCAAAGAGCATACGTAGAAATGAAAGGTATAGATCTGGTTAAAAAAAATCTAAATAAACCGAAACCGAAATAAGCAGAGAGAAAATAACAGTAAACTGCAAAAAAAAAAACAATGTATACCTCCCGATCTGAAAAATGACGCAGCTAGGGCTACCAGAAACCTTTTCGCGTGAAACGAAAGGGGTTCCTCACTGGAACAGATGCTCCGAACGCAACAGAGCAGTCCTCTCGGCCCAAAAGCAGTCAGAAACAGCAGATCTAGGAATCGACAGCCGCATGCAGTTCTACCGGCTTCAGATTTGGATCACCAACGGATGCGGCCCTCAAATAGCTCTGATACCATGTAGGAATTTACAGGGTAAGTTCCACAGAAAGAATACCAAAAGGACACTGCTCACAACCAGATCTCAAATCAATACACAAGTATTTTTGACGTGGTTAAAACCCTCAGAGTGCAAGGAGGGAAACAGTCCACGGCCTATCCCAACGTGGGTACTACAGGCAATTTATTAATCAAAGAATGAAAATTTACATAAGCTTCTCTCATGCACGGATTAATCGAACAATGACCCTCCATGCGCTTTAAATAGAACTCATGGACCAATCGGGTGTCAAGCCACGGATCAAGTGTCGGTAATACCGAGGTGAGAGTGAACCGTCGGATCACTACATATCGTGACCGTCGGATTGTAAGTTACAAAATGTACAACGGTAAAGAAACACACTTTACCTAACTCTAACCTAACTCTATACTAGACCAAGTTGAACTTAACTATATCCTATGTGTCGGAATATCCTAACGGAGGACCCATAATCAAAATACTACTTCTCTAAAGAATCCAAAAATAAATTAGCAAAATTGGGCAACAAATAAAGACAAATACTTCTATGCAAAGCAGAGGAATGGAAATAGACGAGTCGTTAGATGTGGATCTATGAAGGGGAAAAAACGACAGATATTTTCACAGACAGACATCGTAAAATCATATGAAAAGTTAATTTGGAAAATTAAGAATGATCTTGGGAAAATTCTAAGTGGAAAGAATGATATAGAGAACGAAGAATTCATATTTTCTCAATCTTTCCTAAGAGAAAGAGAAGCTTCTACCCCTACACTACTGGACCTTTCAGGAACAACCCGCATAGCAGAGGCTACAGTCTCACATGAAGCAATATGGGGGGATGTAAGAACCAAGTTTCTACATCCAAATATGAGTGTGATGTCTTTTAGCACCTCAGATATGCCTTTGTGCAAATCGATAAGCCCTTAAGCCTCAGTATGCGACTCTATTCAAATAGTTTTCAGACCTTCACCAAGGTCTATGACTAGGTTTTGTAGACCTTTATTAGTTGATTTATCCACTTATGCATGTCAGAGAACAATTCTAAATTAGGGTTCATGCAGATAAGCTTACATTATTATAAACATTAGATAATTCATCAGAGTCTTCATGAAATTACATAAACATGCTTGCGTACATCATCTAATAGTTATCAAATAGAATCGCATTAGATCAATATTTCATAACACATTATTCATCCTAGCATTTATCATAAACAAAATTAAACAAAGATAAACAAATATACACAATATTTCTTTGGTAATATTCCTTATTTATCTTCAATTCAGCTTTACAGAGTCAAAACAACCCTGCGCACTCAACTGCAGGGGTCTGTACACTTAGCTACAGACTCTACGTAGGCCTCTATGCACTTAGCTGCAGAGCCTTTCTCTCCTATCTGCCCCACTTCTTTGCATTAATACTTCTCTTCTATTGACCCATTACATCCATAATTATCTCTAACATGCCTTAAGCTCTCTAAGACACACCTATTTATAGCCTTCTACATAAAATACCATGGTCCGCGTACCATTGGTGGGTCTCAAAGCTGACTCAAACTTTACATAAATAAGGGGCTAAAACCCCTTTGAATCCTGACCATCTATGCACTCTACATCCACAAATCATGGATACTTTACATTACTTACAAAAAATACATCAAAACTTGGGTTATTTTAACCCCAAAACTGACACAGGGGACCCCATCCCAACGGGCCCCCAACACAAAGATCTTGACTCACCCTCGAGTCACTCAGCTGGTGCAGTGATCTTTCTGTGAATATCCCCTAGTCCCACCTAAACTACTACAACCTTGGTAGTGCTCTCGGTGGCTACGTACTTGACCTCGTCAACTAACTGTGTTATAGCTGGGCCTTCTGCGGCCAACCTCATTGTTTGTTGTGTCTGTTGCAAACCCTTCAGCTTATCCTGGATGGTTGTCATGATCTGATAAGCTTCTTCCAACCATGGATGCAACTTTGCCTTTAGCAAGGCCTCCTTCTTCTGTGTTGCCTCTACTTGCATGAGGAGCTTCTTCCCTTCCTATGATTTTGAAAGGTGTTGCGTTGGTGGGATTGAGCGCGTCATTGCCCTAACTTCATCATACTGACACTGCAACTTCCTGATCTCTATATTCATTGTCTGCAGGTTTGCATCCTCCTGCAGATTTGTGACCAACTCCATGGCTTGCTCAAAAAATGCTGAACAATCAGCAGTTGTGGAATCCAGGGCGGTCATTCCTTCTTTGATGGCAGCTCGATACTGCTCCTAGACCTTAGGCAAAGTCATGGGTTGCAATTTTAATTGCAGCCCAGTGATTTTCACATTGAGTTCAAATTGAACTCGACCAACCTTTGCCTTGGATTTTCACACACTAGTGGCTAATTTTATGATCTTCGCTTCTGGTTGTGTGTCCTTAGGGATGTGAATATCAGGCACTATCCTACATGTTGTTAGAAAATTATATATTACAGAGCAATGAAACACATAAAATATTACAGAAATATAAACACAAAAAATGCATAAAACAAGAAAGACACAGATCTATTTGGTTCACCTAGTTTGGGCTATGTCCATGGAGAAACAATCAATCCTTCCTTTTATATTATCCAGCAAACTGAAGAGATACAACCTACAATAGATCCGCTGTAATTCCCTCTTCACTCTAAATCTCCTCTCTCTTCCTCACTCAGAATACAGATATACATAGATGCAATACAATTCCCTCATATAAAGCGAGGGGTTTCTTTCTAGGGAAAAAAACCCTAAATTAAACATACCTTCTACCATCATATCTCTGCCTAATGAATGACCTAGATTGACTACAAAATTACAACATTTTACAAGGAAATTTTACATCTATTTTTTACCTTCGAGGACACTGCCCCCGATCCCCCCGCCAGGGAGGGGCTCCCAAAGGTCGTAGCTGCCCCCCCTCCTAGACCCCTCTATAGCGAATATTTTATGGATGATGTTGCCACCCCATTATGAACTAGGGTCCAATGCAGTGATACCTTTGAATACAAAAGATAATCAGGCTCCACACCCAACAATCTCCCACTTCGAAACTGATTATAGCAACTCCACCACTACTTCATTTGCTGGACAATAACTCCACTTTGGACCTGGTTGTTTCTCATTTTCTTCATTATACTTGAAGACCAATTGAAACTGATCATATTCTTAGTTTCTCCCTAGTTACAACTTTTGTTAACATATCTGCACGATTCTTGCTAGTGTGTATCTTTTCCAGCTTCAACTGTCCATATTCCAACATTGACCGTATGAATTGGTACTGGAGCTATATATGTTTACTCTTGGAATGAAATGCAGAGTTCCTTGCAAGATGTATGGCTCTCTGGCTGTCACTGTATAACCTACTCAACTCCTGCTTCTTACCCAATTCGTCTAGAAACCTTTGTAACTAAATAATTTCTTTACTAGCCTCTGTAGCAGCAACATACTTTGCTTCTGTTGTTGAGAGTGCAACAACACTTTGCAGTTTTGAGACCCAACTGGCAATTGTTCCACCTACAGTAAACACATACCCTGTTGTGCTCCTCCTGTTATCTCTATCACCCACCATATCTGCATCAACATATCCCTGTAGAGCAATGTTTGAACCACCAAAGCATAATGCTTGATTTGTGGTACCTCTCAAATACATGAGAATTCACTTCATCACCATCCAATGTTCTTTCCTGGATTGTTCATGTACCTGCTTACAACTCCCACTGCATGTGCAATATCAAGCCTTGTGTAAACCATTGCATACATTAAGCTTCCAATTGTTGATGCTTATGGAACTCTAGACATATGAGCCATTTCTTCCTGAGTCTTGGGACACTCCTCCTTACTTAATTTGAAATGGCTAGCTAAAGGTATACTAACTGGTTTTTCATTCTGTATATTAAACCTTTTCAACACCTTTTCTATGTATTGACTTTGAGACAATGTTAATTTGCGATTCTTCCTGTCTCTAGTTATTCTCATACCAAGGATTTGTTTTGCAACACCCAAATTCTTCATTGCAAATGTGTTCGCCAATTTTCTTTTTAGCACATTTATTTCCTACATGTTAGAACCTGCAACAAGCATGTCATCTACATAGAATAACAATATAATATAGCTGTCATCATTTCTCCTTTTGAGATAAACACAACGATTAGAGTGACATCTAGTATAACCTTGTTCAGACATAGACCTATCAAATTTTAGATACCATTGCCTTGGAACCCGTTTTAACCCATACAAGCTCTTCTTCAACTTGCACACTAGTTTCTCCTTCCATTTTACCTCATATCCTTTTGGCTACTGCATATATATCTCTTCCTCCAAATCCCCATGGAGAAAGGTTATCTTTACATGTAACTGCTCAAGATGCAAATCTTCAGCTGCTACTAGACTTAAAATAGTTCTGATTGAAGTCATTTTAATGATAGGAGAAAATATCTCATCAAAGTCTATGCCCTTTTTCTGTGCAAATCCTTTCACCACAAGTCTATCTTTATACCCTTTTCTACCTCCATCTTCTTCCTTCAACTTGTAAACCCATTTATTCTGCAATGTGGTTTTACCTACAGGCAATGTAACTAAGTCCCAAGTCTGTTTATGTGCTAAGGAGTCCATATCTTCTTTCATGGCTTTCTCCCACTTCTTCTTGGTTTCTACCTATACTACTTCTTCATAACATTCTGGTTCACCAGAATCAGTCAACAATACATAATATAATGAAAGAGAGTATCGTTTAGGGGGTCTACTTATCCTCGTAGATCTTCTAACACCACTTTCAGGTGTTTGAGGTGCTTGTTGTTATTGTGGTTGTTGTTCTGGATGTTTATCATTATGATTTTTAGGCACCATCACTTTTCCTGTGATCTCATCAAGCACTGTGTATTCTCTATTTTCTTTTTCCTCTTTATTTTCCTACAGCTGATCCTTATAAAAAACCTTTTCATTGAATATGACATCTCTGCTCCTAATGATTTTGTGTTTTTCATAATCATAAAAGTGATAACCAAAATCATTAACACCATATCCAATAAAGGTACATTTCTTTGATTTTTCCTCAAGCTTTGTTCTATTTTCTTTATTAATGTGGACCAAGGCTTCACAACCGAAAGTCTTTAAAAAAGAGTAGTTTACCTTTTTACCTATCCATGCCTCCTTTGGAATACCACCATCCAAGGAACTTGAAGGCCCTCTGTTTATTAGATGAACAATAGTATCTACAGCATCTGCCCAAAATTGTAAAGGCAATCCTGCATGCAATCTCATGCACATTGCATGCTCCATGATTGTCATGTTCATCCTTTTTAACACACCATTTCCTTGTGGTGTTCTTGGAACTGTCTTCTCTCTGTGAATTCCATTCTTTGAATAGTACCTATCAAACTCTTTGTTGCAATATTCACCTCCATTGTCTAATCTAAGACACTTCAACCTTTTTCCTATCTCATTTTGAACCAAAGCTTTCCATTTCTTGAAAGTATCAAAGACATCATATTTATTTCGAATACAATAAATCCAGGTTTTTCTGGTTGCATCATCAATAAAAAGTAACATAATAACGAGAGCCACCAAGAGATGATACCCTAGCAGGTCCGCATACATCTATATGCACAAGCTCTAATTTTTCTCTCTTCTTTTCTTTCCCAACTCTGAGGAATTTGACTCTCTTCTGTTTTCCATAAACACAATTCCCATATAATTTTAAATCAACATGCTTCAAACTTGGAAACAAAGTTCTTGAGTGAAGAATATGCATCCCCTTCTCACTCATGTGCCTGAGCCTATGATGCCACAATGTCATGTCTTCTCCTGCAGAGGTTAAAGCATTAATAGAATTTGAAATACCATTGCATAAATACAATGTACCAACCTTTTCTCCTTTTGTTATTACCAGGGATCCTTCAGTGACCTTCCAGTTTTTATCTGTAAAAGTAGTCACACAGCCTTCACCTCCCAACTTCCCTATTGAAATAATATTTTTCTTCAGATCTGGAACATACCGTACCTCCTTCAATAGCCATTGATTTCCATTCTATTGTTTTATGAACATTGTACCCATTCCAATGATTTTACATGGTTTATCATCACCCAATTGAACCTGTCCAAAATCTCCTTGAACATAATCATGAAAATGTTTCCTATTAGGTGTGGCATGGAATGAGGCCCCTGAATCTACCACCCAGGCATCAATAATATTTTCTAAAGAAATAATCAAAGCATCTTGCAACACATCACCTGTTACATTCTCTTCATGATTATTTTCTTGATGCGTGTCTCCTTCTTTTCCCTTCTGAGACTTGCAGTCTTTCTTCAAGTGTCCTTTCTTCCCGCATTTCTAGCACACTATCCCTGATCTGGACTTCGATTTGTCTTTTTTTTACTTACTACGATATCCTAGGCTCTTTCCTCTTTCCATTTTTCTTCCCCTAGTCTCTGCAGTCAAAGCATTACTTGATGTCTCATCGGAGCTTTTCCTTGCTAAGGATTGCACCGACAACAACATCATTAAAGTACTAGATCTAGAGACAGAGTTACTAATGGCCATAACTAAACCATTCCAACATTCTGGCAATGAGCACAAAAATAACAGAGCCCTAGCTTCATCATAAAAAGTTACCCCTACAGAACTTAACTGACTGGTAACTGTATTAAATTCATTTAAATGATTAGCAACAGATCCACCTTCTGACATTTTCATATTAAATAAACGCTTCATAAGAAATACCTTATTTGATGCCGAGGGTTTTTCATATAGTTTGACCAATGTCGACATTAAACCCTTTGTTGTCATTTCTTTGAAATATTAAACACTACTGATGCCGCTAGGCAGAGCCGTATTTATCCAAGTGCCTTTCTGTCGAGAATATCCCATTTTGTGTCACTCATACTCGTTGGCTTCTTTGCCTTTCCGCTCAATGGTTGGTATAGATCTCTCTAATACAGATAATCTTCCATCTGCATCTTCCACAGCTAGTAGTTTTGACTATTAAATTTTTTGACCCTAAACCTACCTTCTTCCGCCATTGCTCCCACTCAAACCAAGAATCCTTCTCTCCTGCGAGTTTATTAGCCAAATAGACCTTTGGCTCTGATACCAATTGTTAGAAAATTATATATTATGGAGCAATGGAACACATAAAATATTGCAAAAATATAAACACAGAAAATACATAAAACAATTGAGACACAGATATACGTGGTTCACCCAGTTTGGGCAACGTCCACAGAGAAACAACCAGTCCTTCCTTTTATTTTATCCGTTGTAATTCCCTCTTCAATCTCAATCTCTTCTCCCTTCCTCGCTTAGAATAAGATATACATAGACGCAATAAAATTCCCTCATTTATAGCGAGGGGTTGCTTTCTAGGGAAAAAAACCCTAAATTAAACATACCTTCTACCGTCAGATCTCTACCTAATGAATGACCCAGATTGATTACGAAATTACAACATTTTACAAGGCAATTTTACATCTATTTTTAGCTTTGGGGGCATTTCCCCCGACCCCCCTACCAAGGGAGGGATCCCAAAGGTCACAGCCGCCCCCCCTAGACCCCCCTTGCAGCGAATATTTTACGGGTGGTGTTGCCGCCCCATTATGAACTGGGGTCCAATGCAATGATACCTTTGAATATAGAAGATAATCAGGCTCCGCACCAAACACATGTCTCTGCAACTGTGAACTCAAGTCTGGAACTCTGTGCATACAATGCCTCTTTTACTTTTAAGGCCTGCATCTTCTCAGTGAACATATTCTTGTTGTTCACTCTGTATTCGCTAATGATATTGAGAGTGCACTGCTCCCGAGTTCCCAATTCCTCTCTCATGCATGCAGTGCGTGGAGGATCTCATTGGGGAACACTGCTATGTTCAGCCTGATGTCCTTGATTGTGCTTAGGATGACACAATCATTCACTGTCTCTGTGCGAAGGGACCCTTCTGGTAATGCAATAGTTCCAAGGTTGAGGGTCCTTACCAACTCAGCTACTTGACTCTGTTGGAAATACTGAGAGGGGGGTTGAATCAATATTTCATTTCAATTATTATTTTTATCAGTTAAAAACATTTATATTTGGAACACAGAAATATATAACAAGAATAGATACTTTTATTAATGTGATATATATCTATATCTATATCTATATATATATATATATATATATATATATATATATATATATATATATATATATGGTTTCAATTAGTTTCCAAGCACCAAATTGGACTCTTTGTGAGGCTCCGACCTCCAGAGCACCAAGTTTGTCTTATCAAGGCACCAACCTTGAATGTAGGAGCACCAACTCCCAAGACACCAATCCTTTCATTTCTGAGGCACCAACCTCAAGGGCTCCAACCCTCTGCAGTAAACTGTCTGGATCTGTTTGGTTGTAATTCTCTGCTCCCAACCCTGCCGGACCTATGACTTACTTCTATCCTCCTGTCCCTTCCACTTCTGCCATAGCTTCGGCTTCCTTTGTTTCTTACAGTTTGCCAACAACCCTAAACTTTCCTTGTTCTCTGCTTTATATGCCTGACATGCCTGACATTTGGATTCCCCCTTGCTCGCTTGAGCTTTGGCTTCCTCAATGCTCGTTTGATTTTTTAGCTTCCTCTGTGCTCACTCTTTTGCTTCCTTTGTCTCTTCAAATTCATCAATACTCACAGGACACGTTACTTAGGAAGAGAGGCCATATTTATTATTATTCAAACAATAGACTTATTCTTTACAATAATCACAACATTCATGAACAATCGGAGTTATTCCTTTAAACCCACAATCACAATTGCAACATTCTAGAGGTATTTATAAGTTGTGCCCATAGTATAGCCGATGGCTGATAGCCAATTCCCTTGCTGCCGACGGAGCGGATGCGATTATGTTTTAACCAGTTGTTAATAACTCCGTTAGGTCCATTTCCTTATCGTAATTGGCAGTTTATATCGTTACACTCCTTCAAGACTTGCGATTGAACCAGATGCGATATAACATTAGGGTGTATTACAATGGTGTAGTTGGGTCCATTCTCCACCGTAGATTTCAACCCCAAAAATCCAATGGTCTACAATGATTTTGGGTGGACTACTTGCATGAGAGTTACCCGCCCGAAATGAGTAGTTTTTCTCTCTCCTCTAATTGCTACGTGTCAATCATTGAATGGAATTGGGCGCTCTCCTCTAAATACCACTTACCATTTTGCATCCACCTGAAATCCTGCTTATAGCTTTAAATCTGCCTTCCTTCATTGACTAACACCCAAGCTTGTTTGTACCCGATGACTGTAGATCTTCTACCATCGATGGCTACGACGCCTTCTCCGAATTCCTCTTCTGCTACTACTTAAATCAATCTTCGTCGTTCATTTCTTGACACCAGTTTGCAAAATTTAATCTTGGTCGATCATTTCCTTTGACCTCATCCGTTGATCTTCGAGATCCAATGGTTCCTGTGCATTCAATATTCATCTGTCTCCTCACTTTGACTTTGATTCATTTCTTCAGTTTTTTTCCTGTGGTTTTAGGCTTTCTTCAGGGTTTCAGCCTTGCACTTTTTTGCTGCTCAACTCTCTCTGTGCCTACCTTCTGCGAATTCATACATCACTAAATCTCTCTGAGCTTCACTCTAGTTCTTCAATCAGATTCAAAGACCTATTATGATCCCTCTTTGCTTCTTTTGATGAATTCTTCCTCTCGGTTCTTCTTGGGCATACATTACATGCGATACTCTTGATATGGCCCGCTCCTCCTCAATCTTCTGCTCTTACACTTCCTTCTCTTCTCTGCTTTGATAGCTATGCTCTGATAGATCCTTCGCTCCATATTGACATTAATGACAATCTAGATCAACAATCAACATCTCCCCCTTTGTCATTGATGTCAATATTATTCTTCTCTCCCCCTTTGACATCAATGGCAAAGGAGTGTACAAGAACTCCCCCTATCCTACAACATCTTTATGAACCAACTTAAGTGATGCTAAAGGGATAACCCCCATCTTTTGATGAAGATGTTAAAATGCTTCTCGAGGAAGAGGTTTTGTGAAAATATCAACTATTTGCTACTTAGTATTGATATATTCCAAGATGATATTTTGTTCCGCTACTTTTTCATGAAGGAAATGATACTTGATTGGTATATGTTTGGTCTTTGAGTGCATCACTGGATTTTTGCTGAGGCTGATCGCACTTATGTTATCACAATAGATGGTAATTGGTTGATTTGTACCTATGTTGACATATTTTAGAGCTTCCTTCATCCATAGTATTTGAGTACAACAATCTGCGGCAGCTATATACTCAACCTCAATTGTAGATAGTGATATGGATGTCTGTTTATTGCGAAGCCAAGATACTAAAAAGTCTCCCAGGAAGAATGCATTTCCACTAGTAATTTTCTGATCATTGACACTTTCGACCCAATCAACATTTGTGTATGCAGTCAAAGTAAGAGTTGATCTCTTAGGTTATTAGAGACGGAAATCAGGAGTTCCTTTCAGGTATCTGAGAATTCTTTTTATAGCCAACAAATGGGAATGTTAAGGAGCTAATTGAAATCTTCCCACCATTCCTACTGCTTGCATAATGTCAGGTCTCGTAATAGTTAAGTACAGAAGGGCTCCAATTATTAACCTGTAATGAGTTGCATCTACCAGAGGGGAGTCATCATTTTTGCTCAATTTGCAACTTATGGTCGTAGGTGTGCTCATGGGTGCACATTAGTCCATTCCATATCTTTTAAGCATGTCTTTAAGATATTTGGCTTGAGATATAAACATGCCTACTGTGGTTTGAGATACTTGTTGTCCAAGGAAGTGAGATAACTATCCTATCATTGACATCTTGAACTCTTTTTACATATTTTGAGAAAACTCATGGCTCATCTCATCATTATTACTAGCAAAAATCAGATCATCAACATAAACAAGTGTGACTAGTAACTTATCCTCATTCGTCTTTATCTAGAGATTACCTCCTACCACCCCCTTCTTGAAGCCTTGTTGTTGTAGATAGTGATCCAATCTTGTGTACCAAGCTCTAGGAGCTTGTTTCAACCCATATAATGCCGTTTTCAACTTACAAACAAAGTCTTTTCCTTCTGTTAGGTTAAACCCTTCTGGTTGCTCCATGTAGACTTCTTCCTTGAGTTCCCCATTCAAAAATGCTGATTTTATGTCCATTTGATAGATTTTCAATCCTTTAGAGCAAGAAAATGCCAAGAAAATCCTGATAGCTTCCACACAAGCTACCGGTACAAATGTTTCTTCAAAGTCAATTCCTTCAATTTGTGAATAGCCTTTACAAACAAGCCTTGCCTTGTTTCTGATGATTTGTCCATCTTCATTCATTTTGTTTTTAAACACCCACTTGGTTCCTATTATGTTTTTGTCCTTTGAACGAGGTACTAGCTCCCATGTCTCATTCTTCTCAATTTGAGACATTTCTTCTTCCATGGCTTTTACCCAATGAGGATCCTTACTTGCTTGAGTAAATGTTTATGGTTCTATCATGGATAGAAGAGAAATATCATTTTTCTTTGGTGCATTTGTCACCCTTCTTTGGGTTTTCATCCCTTCATCTATATTGCCAATAATTTGCTCTTCCGGGTGATAATTTTATGGAAGTTTCATCTTTGAAGGAGTTTGAGATGGTTCTTTTTCCTTGGGTATTTCTTGATTTTTTTCTTCTTCTTCGGGTTCTTCTTCTTCAATGAGAGGATCAACTTCATGTTCTACAATTTTGTTCTCTGGAAGGTCTTCATCAATCTTCACATCAATGCTTTCCACTATTTTCCATAGTTGGTTATTGTAGCACTTGTAGGCTTTGCTCCATGTAGAATATCCAAGGAAGATCCCTTCGTCAACCCGAGAATCAAACTTTCCTGGTCAGCCATCATTGATTTTTATGAAGCACTTGCTTCCAAAAATCTTGAAGTATATTACTGAAGCAGATCTTCCTTTCCATAATTCATCAGGAGTCCTTTCATTATTTGGTCTTAATTGAGTTCGATTCAAGGTATAGAAAGCTGTCCCAAATGCTTCTCTCCATAATTTTGGCTGCAAGTTAGCTACTATTAACATTGTTCTTTCCATTTCTTGAACTGTTTCATTTATTCTTTAAACTACCCCATTTTCCTTGGGTGTTCTGGGAGTAGAGAGATCTCTTTTAATTCCATGTATTTTACAGAATTCACTAAATTCTTTTGATCTGAATTCTCCCCCTTTATCTATTCTGAGGCACTTAATCTTTGAGTCATTTTCATTTTCTACAAGATCTTTAAGATTCTTAAAACACTCAAATGCTTTGGATTTATATTTTATAAAATATATCCACATCATTCTAGTATAGTCATCAACAAATAAAGAAAAGTACCTTTCCCCTTGGAGTGTTGGAGTTCTAGTTGGTCCATATAAATCAGCATGGATGTTCTCCAAGGCTTTGATGTAGAAAACTCCCTGGTCTTGTGGCCGGTTTTGGTTTTCTTTCCATGTTAACATGGACCACATATTCCTTGATTTGGTTTGAATAACTTTGGAATATCTCGTACTGCTTTAATCTTGCTGATATTGACCAAGTTATTGAAGCTTGTATGTTCAAGTCACCTGTGCCACAACCAACTTTCATCTGTTTGACTTAAGTAGCAATTGTCTTCTTGAATGTTATTTAGAATGTAGATGTTGTCTCGTGTTCTAACCCCTTTCGCCACAATTTCCCCTGAGGAAAAGTTCCTTATTTCATAGTCTTTGGTGCTAAATACAACATTATGTCCTTGATCATAGATTTGGCTAACACTTAAGAGGTTGTGTCTGAGCCCATTTACTAGCAAATAATTTTGAGCTTTTCCTTTTCCATTAATAAGAGTAACAGTTCCTTTTCCAAGAATTTTGGTAGATCCACTTCCAAAGGATACATTTCCTTCCTTTTTGTTCAATGAGACAAACTTCCTTTTGTCCCCTGTCATGTTTCTAGAGCACCCAATATCCACAAACCAATGATTTTCATTATTTTGAGCACATAGAGCTAGGCCAAATTTATTCGTGTTGGGATTCTCACTTCTTGCTTTTCCTCTTTTGAGTGGGAAATTTTGTTCATTGTGTCTATTATTATTACATAATGAGCAAATCGGATCAAATTTGGTCAAGGGATCAAAAGAGCTATAGGTCTTGATTTGTCCTTGCCCTTTGGGGCCATATGGTTTGTTTATTTGATCCTTCAGTTTTGGTGTGTCATTCTTACGACCCATGAAATGTCTAGCTTGATGACCAAAATTTTTACAATGGAAACATTGCCCAAAAAAGATAGTTTTGTACCTGTTGTAATATCCATGATTTGAATCAACATTCTTCCTTGGAGTTACTCTCTCTTCATTCTTTGGATCTGAGATGAGCCTTTGATGAAATAATATTTCTTCTTTTGGGTTTTTGGAAAGTACGTCAACATAGCTTTTCACATTATTCTTAGTACTTGATGATTCTCCTTTAAAACCTATTCCATATTTTTCATGTTGAGGTTTTTGATTATTTAGAATAATGTCAATTATTTGACAGCGTTTCCAACCCTTTTTAACTTTCTCCAATTCCTTCCTCAGAGATACTATTTCAGCTTCATGTTCTTCGCGAGCTTCTTCTTTTTCTTTTAGCTTATTTTTCAAGAGATCTCCCCTTCTTTTTGTTTCCTTGTTTTATACTTTGAGAGAAATGACTTTATTCTGTAATTTATCATTTTCTTCAATGGCACTTATTAAAAATTCATCTACATTTCCATCTAGCCCCGAGTCATCATCATTTGTGAATGCCATGAATAATACTTCTTGGCTTCCAGCATGGTAATTTTCTTCATCTGATTCTTCATTACCTCCTTTGTAGTGAGGGAACTGGTTAGTTGATTTCTTCTTTATGACTACAAATTCATCTTCATCAGACTCATCTTGCTTAGAGAGGAAATTATACTTATTGAACCCTTTCATTTTGTATACCATCCTTTTATAATTTTCTTCATCATCACTATCATGCTTATGAGGACATTTTGCAGCATAATGACCTATTTTTCCACATTTGAAACAAATAAGAGGGTATTTACCTTTTAGCTTAGATCCTTTCTTCAGCCTTCATACAAATTGTGCCAATTCAGATTAAACATCAGAGTCATCACCATTGACATTCCTTTCTTTCCCCTTTTTTGATTTTGAGGCCTTGAATGTTGCATCTTTGGAACTTGGGCAACCTTTTCTCATCTCATAGGCAATGAGGATTCCATGGAGTTCATCCATCTTGAGAGTATATAGATCCTTCATTTCTTCTATGGCACTTACTTTGGAGTCAAAACTTTCTGGGAGAGATACTAAGACCTTTTGAATAATGGTGCTTTCTTCAAAGTTTTCTTCCAATCCTTTAAGAGAGTTGACCACTTCAGCTACTCGGAGAAAGTATGATGCAATATATTCTTCATCATCCATTTTAAGACTTTCAAATTGCCTTCTATGAGTTTGAAGCTTTGCATTCTTGACTTTGGATTCCCCATCGTATAAGCTAATTAGCTTATCCCATACTTATTTGGCAGAGTTACAATTCATGACTTTTGTAAATTTAGAATTAGTGAGTCCACTAGTGACGGAGTTTAAGGATTTTTCATTTGCAACATAGAATTTCCTCTCATCTTGATCTATTGGAAGAGTGGAAGGAGCTATGTACTCATTTAAGACTGAATGCCAAACTTCGGGTCCAAGGAACATTAAGTAGTAGGACATTCTCTTTTTCCAAAAGCCAAAATTTGTGCCTTCGAATAGAGGAGGTCTTCCTGACACCTTGATTTCTCATCATGACTAAGAATCCTTCTTCAAGTTGTTAAGCTGATATGAAGAAGCCCACTCTGATACCAATTGTTGGAAATATTGAGAGGGGGGTGAATTAGTATTTCTTTTCAATTATTATTTTTATCAGTTAAAAACATTTATATTTGGAACACAGAAATAGATAACAGGAATAGATGCTTTTATTAATGTGATATTTACAATAAATCAAGTACAATATATGTATATATATATATATATCTATATATATATATATATATATATATATATATATATATATATATATATATATATATATATATATGTATATATGTATATATGTATATATGTATATATGTATATATATATATATATGTATATGTATATATGTATATATATATGTATATATATATATGTATATGTATATGTATATATATATATATATATATATATGTATGTATGTATATATATATGTTTATATGTATGTATATATGTATATATATATGTATATATGTATATATATATTTATATATATATATGTATATATATGTATATGTATATGTATATCTATATATATATCTATATATATATATGTATATGTATATGGTTTTAATTAGTTGTCAAGCACCAACTTAGACTCTTTGTGAGGCTCCAACCTCCAGAGAAGCCTTTCAGTTCTGAGGCACCAACCGCAAGGGCTCCAACCCTCTGCTATAAACTGTCTGGATCTATTTGGTTGTAATTCTCTGCTCCCAACCCTGCTGGACCTATGAATCACTTCTTTCCTCATGTTCCTTCTACTTCTGCCAAAACTTTGGCTTCCCTTGTTTCTTATAGTTCGCCAGAAACCATAAAATTTCCATGTTTGTTAAGGGATAAAGTACCCTAGGGCTTTGGGTCAGAACCCTAGCAGAGAAGGAGTAATGTACAACAAGAAACAAGCAAATAACTCAGGAAAAATTCTTAAACAAGAAAACTATGTGAGGATGTACATACTCGGGGGTCCTTCGTTCAGGTAGCTCTAGCCAAGGTTCAAACCCTCTGCAACTCCCCATGATCTTTGAACCTAAAAAACTACCAATTCAAAGATGCACAACAGCATATAGATAAAGAATTATAGTGAAATCAACTTTATAACATATAAGTAGATGGTTTGTTATACATTGAAATAGTCATTCATACATAAACCATAACAATAACATCAGATGCATGAACAAAGTTGATATCAGGAACAATATAGTGTTTCTTTTATTGCAGATATATATAATCAAAACATAGAAAGAGTTCACCTGAGTCTTCCTCTTTCGGCTCCAAGCACAACTGTCCTCCAGGTCCGTCCAGTCCCGGTCTTCAAAAGGCTCCTTCCATAACCAACACAAGGATATCTCAAACAACTGAAAGGATATCAACTCTCAAGGAAACAAGGGTTTCTTGAACTTGGGGAAGTGCTTGAAGCACAAGGATCTTCATACTTGATCAGGGGATAATATAAGTAGAGTAATTCCTTATTTTCTCTCCTCCTTAAAGCCTTCCCATTGAAGTCTTTTTATACTTCTCCCAAAGTAGTTTTTTAGTTGGGAAATAGTTGGGAACAGTTGGGCCACGGACACTAATAGGTAATCAATAGGTAAAACTCGTGATCTCCATCTATAATTAAGGAAATTTATTTTTTTTAAGTGTTTTAAGACATATACGCGGGTTGGGTATAGACTGACCCGTGTGTACACGCATTTAATACAGGGCAAAGTCATGTACAGGGAGTAAAACCCTATTTTTTTGAATATTTGGACCAAGTCTGGAAGGAGGGGTTTCCCTAGGCCATAAACCAAGAATCACAAATACATAAGGTGGTATTTGGAGCTATAACAGATGCCTCCTAATATATGAGGTCATAAGGGGAACATGATGGCTGAAATGTATTAAGTATATGGAAAGGAAACCTGTCAAAAATCGGGAAGGACTTCACCAGATTTCAACTTGCCAAGTTAGCAAAAGAAGATCAGAAAGAAAAAACTGTCTGAGGTGGGCATACCCATGCTCATAGAAAGTAAAGCATGTCCGCATATCAAGTACAAGTGGATCCACTGTGTATACAAGTATAAGGAACTGAAATTACATAATGGATAATTTGATCACGATCGAACAAGTACATGTCTGAATATCACATATGAGAAAATGACCAATGAAGCTGAAAGATGAAGTTGATCACTGATGTCAAAAACTGATCCCAATAGTACCAAATGAACATGCTGGAATAAGATGGTACTACATCGCAACTTGGATGCCAGCATATAGGATGTCACTATGAAGGACTGCAACATATAATGTGGAATGGTGTCAACTAGCAGCAACAGGAGCAATTGACAAGTGAACCAAAGAATGTTGATGCAACCCGAGGTCTTCACTTACCGTCGTGGTACATTTCTACATAATGGGAATAAATGATTTGAAGTCGACCATGTGAGAAATCGTTTGATTACCGATCATTGATGTATACTGTTAACAAACGAGAGACTACTCACCGATAATGATAATGAGAGTCAAGGTACACAATACAATCTAACAAGTGTGAATAGATGAGCTGAAATTGAACTCCTATAAGAATCTATCAATTAGGAGACAATGATGGTTTCCCACTGTCGATAGTGAAGGATTTGCCATTGATGACTACAAACCCCAAGGTATTGCCAAATGGACTCTAGACCTTTGCCCCAGAGCAATGAGTCATAGTTGATAGGGAAAGATCTGCTAGAAGGAAGGCGTTAAGGAATATTTCATCAATCTAGTGCGAGTGTAACCCATAGGCCAATAATGTGGAAGGAATCAGACGAAAAAGATTAGTAACCCGACCGAAGCACGTTTCCGGTGTACACAAGATGTATCTAGCGCATGATAGAAACCATTTGAACCAACCAATAATGAAACCTGACATAGAGGCGAGGAATCCACCAATAAGGTCAAATGGAAACCAAGGCACTGCACGAATCTCAATGTGTGATAATGAAAGATGATGTCGAACACAAGGGAAACCACTCACTCAAAGACCCATGATATTGATCGATGCTGAGAACAACCTGACCTATCAATAATGAAAATAGGTCCATGGTGCGGCTCTAGGCTTGTCCTCAGAGAAGGATGTCGTCATCGATAAGGACAAGACTCGCCAACAAGAATTCAATGGAGACCTTCTCAAACCAACTCGAGTAAAGGACCAATATAACTGATGTGATGATAGATAAGACACTGACAAACAGGGATGGCTGACTGAAAATGGGTCAAGAGACACCGCAGAGAGGCCGAATCAGGCTTACTTCCCTTGAACAAAAGCATGACTCAATGATGACCATGTGGTAGCATAGGATCTCTATATAAGTTTTTCATGCAGGAGGCATGGACGAAATCTCCATATGATTGGAAGAGAGAACCAATCAGAGGAGAACTGACTCAATAACAAGGTTAAGGTGTACCTAAGTCAAACTAAATACCGCCCAAATGGAGGAGAGACTTTCTTTTGAGCGCTTTCCTCAAGGGCGACACAACTGACTCTGGATGCCAACAATAAATGGAAATATTGTCCCGTTCCCACTCTTTTTTGGAATATGTAATTTTTTGTCTTTTTCTTTAAGCTAGAAAAAGAATAAAAGAATGCTATAGTACAATGGAAAGAACGAGTGTCATTGAAATAGATGATCTAGTTCTTAGGATGGGAACATTCCTATGCTCAATGAAGGGAGGCAAAACTGGTCAAGGACACTCAGATGGATGTTCCTTCCATGGGTCTAAAGGTGTGTAAAGTTGCAAAAGCTAAGGGATTGCAAATTTTATTTTTGCAGAAGACATGGTCAAAAAGTGGCTTAAACACAAGTCCAAGTGAAGCTAGCTTAAGGCCAAAAGGTGAAAATGGTCAAAATGCAATGCAGTAGTACAACTCAACACAAAGGAGCCTCTAGGGTATAAGGCCAGAATGAAGTGAAGAAGAAAATAGGAATGAGACTTCAACGCGTAAGTCATGGCAGGACTACAGAGGACTCCCGACCCTACTCAATGAAGCAGCAAGGGAAACCAATGTCAGTGAGGTGCTAACTATGATGCCCATGAAAATGATGGTCTACCATCATGTCATGATTTAAAAAATTGGCGAGTTAAGATGGTTTACAAACCATAATATGATGAGACCAACCCTATGGCAAGTGTATCGACAAATGGAGGCTAGTATGCAAAATGAAATGGAAAAATGGCTTCCCTAACCTATATGCTAGTGAGTAAATGATACCTGCCATGACGGGTCAACAGTCATGGAACCGACTTGATTTTTTCAAAAAAGCGTCCAAAATTTCCTAAAAAACAACCCATTCTCGACAATCCAAGATCCCAAGTTAAAAGATACATGAGACGAAACAAAATCAATTTTTGAAAAAATTTGACATTTTCAATGCTTATAAAATGGTTTTTTGACTCACCATTGTTACCATTTGTGCTGAGAGCAAAAGTTGTGCAGAAAAAGAATCAAACTTGCCCCTCAAAGAATTCAACCATTCAAATAGGCTCAAAATCATAAGGTAACCCCCAAATCTAGCTTGCATCAGTTTGTGATTGTTTTTAGAAATTTTAATTGAGGTTTTACCATTGGAAATTATGTTAAAAATTCCAACGCAAAATATACGTGGGTTGGTTAAGAGAAACCCGCGTATACATAGGCCCTACATGCGACTGTGTATGAAACAGACCCACATATATGTGGTTTGAAATTAAAACATAAAAATCTAATAGTTAAACTTGATTTTCTTTCAGGATGACAATCACCTAGAGGAAAAGGGAGCATGCTATTATTGATGATGAGGTTATGAATGATCAACATGCCTTGGATGCCTTGAGAGGATGTGATTTATTAAAATTCTTCAAAAATTCCAAATATGAAGGTAAATTCCCACTTGCTTGAAATTTTAATCCTTTATTGGAATATCAAAGATGATGCGTTCATTATTGATCAAATGACTTTAAGCATAGAGATAGAAGATATTTACTTTATCACTGGACTCTCCCAGAGAGGAGAAGTGGTGAATTCGACTGGACGATCATGAGGTAGTATTTCAGTGGAAGACTACGTGCATATATACTGTTCGGGGCATCTAGAGAAGATTGGAAGCCAAATTCCAATCAAACATGTAGAGAGTTTGTCCTTGAGGATCATACTATTCACCATAGCCAGGGTAAATGGATCAATCTCATTGTACCAAACATCATGACTATCCATGAGCTTAGCTGTAGATTGTCTCACTACTGTGTTTGATTGATGTACACCTCTTCTGACCAATATAAAGAGTTAGCTATCCTCCATTTAGAAAGGACAGACCAAGAACTTCAAATATGGGACCATTTTGTTCGCCTTCTTCTTAAAGAAGGTTCTAGGGTTACGTCCCAGAGTATCAGTTGCTATCAGTAGCCCCCAAGAGCCACAGATGGGTAGGTGGGCCAACCTGATGAAACACCATGGAGGAGGAGACGTACCGATGACTACTTTTGACGATGATTTGTTCTCCTAGTGGGAGCAACAAATCATCGTTGTGGATGACTATCCCTATGCTGGCATGGATTTCAGGGGAGATCCTGATCTAGTGTTGCCACCAGATGCAACATGGGGAGAGATAGGTAACCATTTTTTTAAAGTTTTGTCAATTTTTATGATTTTTATGTTTTTAAAATATGAAAATTAACTTAAAGATATTTTTGATGGGATTAAATGACTGATATAATGATCATGTTCCAAATGTGGGTCCGGTACGACTAAACGGATTTTTATGGCACAGGCATCACAGAAGAGGTGCCGAAGAGGCGGCTGCAGAGATTGAGAGAGTCTTATATGAAGTCCAATGAAACTTGGTGAGGTTGACCCATCGGGTACCGATGGAGGCTGTAGACGATCTACCAGAGGATATGCAGCGTCGTGTGGTAGGAGTGCCACGCGACTGGGTTTGCCTTTTTCGGCGTGTGGCCAAAGCAGTGGTCACCTACTTAGCCACTCATCCTGAGCCGGGTCATTGGATGTACTGGACATGATTATGAGCATTTTAGTCCCAATTTTGCATATCATTTTTGACACACTTTATGTACACACGGGCAATTTTATGATATATATATATATATACAGTTCTGACTTTTGATGTTTGATTTTATCTTGATGAATGAATGATGTGCCAATCTAAAGCTTGATTAGTGATAGAATCTGCTAATGAATTATCAGATTGTTGAATGTGCAAATAAATAATATAAATAAATGATCTTTGCAACACCCTCACTCTCAAAGATTGGTGATATAAACAAGGATCCCGAACCTGATAAATGTTATTCAATTGTGACACTACTAGTTGTGAATCAATATAGACTACCAATGAATCGATTCAATAAGAAATAGCTTCGGATAGTAAATTAATGACGACAGTATACTTGGCCATATTATTTGACGCAGGACCAATACATACTCCCCTCGATACCATCAATTGACCAATTGGATATTAAATCACCCAAGCTGTAGAAGCGAGGTTCCAAGTGTGCCGACTAGCACCATCGGTGAATCTGAAATAGCCCAAGTCATCCATCAACACTTGCCAAAGCAGATCAAAAAGTGTCGATATCATGAAAACTCCTGATAAGATATGTACAAAAATACAAAATATACAAAGAAGCCATTGCTCAGACATAACCTAGGAAAAGTAATTCTTGAGGTAGAGCCCATTTCGGGGCTTTGCCAACCTTTCCCTTCAAAATTGACTAATTCATAAGCCCCTTTTCTAAAATGCATTTCACTATAAAGGGATCATACCACATAGACTTGAATTTTCCTACCCCCAAGGCTTATTTATCTTGGTCATAGACCAAGAAAAGGTCACCTTCAGAAAAGACTCGAGGACGGAAAGCTCTATCGTACTGAGTTTCAACCCTTTTCTTATGAGCCTCATTGATTGTGGCGGCATCCCGACGCTGCTCATTGAGATGTTCCAAATGAAGGAGGTGCTTCTCGAGACTAGAGGTCTCTGGAAGGAGCTCAACAACTAGCTTAAGAGATGGAATTTCACATTCAACAGGAAAGATAGATTCCAGCTCGTAAACTAACTGAAAAGGTGTAAAACCAGTGGTAATCTTTACCGAAGTTCTATATGCCCAGAGAGCTGAATACAACATGAGATGCTAATTGGAGTGATTTTTGTCAATTTTCCTTTGCAGGATCATCTTGAGGGACTTATTCATAGCTTCTACTTGGCCATTGGCCTGAGGATAATACAGAGATGAATGCTCCTGCTGGAAGCCCAATTTAAGAACCAATTCGAACATCAGTTGCTCCTAGAAATGATTGCCATGATCAGTGACAATCTCTCTCAGCATACCGAACTGTGAAATAATCTGATTGAAGAGGAACAATGCCGTTGTTTCACTATCATTTTTATAAGTGGGCATGGCCTCAGCCCACTTTGTAAAGTAGTCTACGGCCACAATAATGTACTTATGATTCACTGATGAAGGCAGATTACAAGTAGTAAAGTCAATAGCCCACTTTGTAAAAGGACCAACAGTCATAACAAGGAAAAGAGGAGTTGGATGTGCGCGCATCTTCCAAGTATAGACTTGACAAGGGTGGAAATGTTTTACTACTTTAATACAATCTTTGAAAAGCGAAGGCCAAAAGTAGCCAGCACGCAAAATTTTCTGGGCTATAGCAAGCCCTAAAAGATGACTGCCACAAGCTCCACTGTGGCAATCATTAAGCACAGACTTTGCTTCCTCTAAGGCTGAACAACACCTAAGGATTGAATGAACCCCTTGGTGATATAATTCATCACCAATGATGACATAGTTCTTAGCTAGGTGACGTAATTTTCGACGTTCATCCTTGGGGGTAGCAGGAGGAAACTTCAAAGTCTAGAGATAGATTATGATATCTCCATACTATGGATCTTGTGAAGAGATGAGGAACAGATGTTCATCGAGAAAACTTTCCTCATAATCAGTATCTTCTCCACAAGGCAGCTTGGAAATTAATTCTGCGAAAACCAATGATTTCTTAGACTTGGCCGATTAGAAATTGAGATCGAATTCTTATAAAATAACAATCCATCGATTGTATTTGCCCCCAATCACTCGCCTACTGAGGACAAATTGGAAAGGATTGACCACCGCTAAGACAAATGTTTTATGTAGTAGAATATAATGGCGAAGCCGTTGGACAACATGGAGAACTACCAAGGCTAATTTATCAACCAGAGAATAGCATAGTTTAGGGCCTACCAAGCCTAGACTCAAGTAGTAAATGACATGCTCCATGAGAGCATCATCTTCCTGAACTAGAACCATACCTATGGTTGATTTTGCAGCTGCAAGATATAAAAGGAAATCTCTACCATAATCCGGTGGACTCAAAAGCGGGGCAGAGATCAACGCCTGCTTCAAGGCATCAAAATATCGTTGCGCAAAGTCATCCCATAAAAATGGAACTCCTTTCCTGAGCAAACGCATAAACCCTTTAGTTATCTCAACATAGTTCGCTATAAACTATCTCAAGAAATTTTCCTTCCCCTGAAGACTTTGAAGTTGTCGGATGGAAGACGGGGGAGGCAACTGAACTATTGCCTCCACCTTGAAGGGATCAACTCAAATCCCTTCAGTTGACACAATGAACCCTAACAACCGACCAAATGTAACCGCGAAAACACATTTATTTGGGTTCAACCAAATCTTGTAAAATTGACATCTCTCAAAAACCAACCGAAGGTGACCAGGATGATCAATTCTCTTTCAATAATGAGTAGCTAAATCATCTAAGTATGATTTGATTACATGCTTGATGTCATGGAAAGCATATGACATGGCTCGCTGAAATGTGGCTCCAGCATTTTTAAGACCAAAAGGCATCCTTTTGTACTCAAAGGTACCCCAGGGACATACGAAAGTTGTCTTGTACTGGTCTTCTAGACGGATAGATATCTGATTATAACTGGAGAATCAATCCATGAAGGAAAAAATCTCTTTACCTACACATTCATCAACTATTTGATCAATAAACAGTGTGGGGTAATTATCTTTCAGACAAGCTTTGTTCAAATCCCTAAAGTCAATGCATACACGGATTGTTCATTACTTTTTATCAATCGGGACAGGATTAGAAACCCAATCCGTTAGAGGAACAAGGTATATAAAACCCACCTTGAACAACTTTTCTACTTCAGCTTTAATAGCTGCTGCTTTCCTAGGATTGACCGGCTGAAGCTTTTGACGAATCAGCTTAGCGTTTTCATATGTCTTGATCTCATACTAAATGATGGATGATCAATACCAGGAATTTCTTCATGAGACCAAGAAAATACATCTAGAAACACTTTAAAGAGGTCGATTTAAATTTGAATCTCTTAAGGGGAACCCTCGACTCTTATGAAGACATTTTATAAAATATTAGGGTTCCTAGAGATGTTTATCGGTATATTTTTTGAAATGACTGACATGTTACCTTTGGCACGAATGTGTGCTGAAGCCAAAGGGTTTGAAACTGTACAAACATTGCTAGTAAGCAGATTGGAAAACCTGGACTCGAATTCTCACAATGGGGGAAGAAAATATCAACGATGGTGTAAGTCTTCCCAAGGTTGATCTACACCCATCATTGCTTCTAAGATTACTTCCTCAAATGGTAAAACCGTATCTAAACAATCCATAACAGAAGTAGAGTCAAGGGTCCAAGCTGGGGCCACATCACGATCTAAATCTTCCTTTGAAAAAGGAGTAGGATGGTCATCTACAGACTTAATGACAGACTGATATCTAAGCTCTGCTGCAGACAGGGAATGTCGTTTCACCAACTTGTCCTTCATCTAATGTGGTAGTAGGCGAAGGCAAGGTCCAAGGGTCTAAAAAATAATGAGTCCACGAGAAATCTTCTCGTGAAGACTCTTTGGAGGATGAAATGACATTGATTCTAGTTATAGGAGTGGGAAAATCAAATGTACCCATCAATGAAGAATACATCCCAACTCATAGATTCTTGATAGGTTGATGGGGGTTATCCACCAATGGGACAGTATAATCTGAATTTGCTTGAGGGTCAACTGGAGAATAATCCAATTGATCAACCTTAACAAGTTTCCCCTCATGAGGAAAATAAAGGACTCAAAATAGAGTCGAAATGATGACATCCATTTCATAAATCCAATTTCGTCCTAAGAGGAGATTGTAATCTAGGTTTGCATCAACGATTTCTACTTCGATGTTAACGACCTTTCCTCCAACACATATAGGAAAGGCTGGGATAATCCGATGTGGCCTATGAGAATGACCGTCAAATGTTGTTAGCAGTGTAGGTGAGGGAACAACTGAAGGTGATCCAATGGGCTTCCAACATGACATAGACATGACACACGTGGAAGATCCCTCATCTATAACCATTCGAAAAATGTTGGTTTTTCAGTAAGTAGTATTTATTTGAAAAGCCATATGATGAGCGAGTCTCTTTTTGACATTGAGCATGTCAAAAGTCACTACAACAAAACCTTATGATTAGCATCCGTTTTTTCTTCCTTTTTTGCATCTAGAGCCATTTTTGGTGCTATTTTTGTCCATTTATCAAATATGGTGCAAAACTTAATACAATGTTTGCACCAATTTTTTCACTAAGTCTTACACCAAGTTTAGCACCAGGTATTGTAATAGGATTTGCACCAGGTTTTACACCAGGTTTTATGCCAGGTTTTATGCCAAGTTTTGTGCCATCCTTTGCACCATGTTTTGCGTCAAGTTTGGCACCTAATTTTGTTTCACCAACTTTTGTATCCTTTATTGCATCCACTTTTTGCGCCTACACTTGCATCAACTTTTGCATCATCTCTTGCATCCTCTTTTGCATCATTTTTTATATCATTTTTTGTATCCATTTTTACATAATTTTTTGCATCCCCTTTGCATCAAGTTTTGTGTCTCATATTGCATCTACTTTTGCATCAAATTTTGTTGCATCAACTTTTGCATCCTATTTTTCATCCATTGTTGTACCCATGTTTACGTTTACTTTTGCATCCCTTTTTGCATCTTATTTTTCATCTTCATTTGCTTCTTTTTTTGCATCTATCATTACATATGCTTTTGTTGTGACACTATTTGTGCCATGTTTTGTACTTACTATTGTACCCATGTTTGCTTCCAATTTTTCATCCATCTTCGCATCCACTTTTGCATCAAAATATTGCATCTATTTTTTCATCCAGTTTTGTGTTCGATTTTGCATCTCATTTTGTATATTCTTTTGCATCTACTTCCATTGCATCCACATTTTTTATCCAATTTTGTTTTTGTTGTTGCACCCATTTTTGCATCCATTATTGCATCTTGTCTTGCATCCAAGTTTTCATCTTTTTTGTGTGTTTTGTATTACATCCACTTCCTCATCCACTTTTTTTGTGCCACAATTTGTACCATATCTTGTGCCTATTGTTGAAACCCACATTTTCTTCCAATTTTGCATCCACATTTTCATCCTCTTTTGTGTCCAAGTTTGCATCAAATAGTTTTTATGTTTTTTGCATCCCATTTGCATCTACGTTTACATCCACTTCTGATGCGTCCAATTTTGCATCTAATTTTGTGTCCACTATTTCGCCCATGTTTGGTCCATGTCTACATTCATTTTTGAATCCAAGTTTGCCTCCTTTTTGCATCCAAGTTTGTGTCTTTTTTTTGTTCATTGGTGTATCCACGTTTATTTCACAACAATTCATGCTAAGTTTTATGCCTACTATTACACCCATGTTTTCTTCCACTTCTTCATCCATGTTTGCATCCTATTTTGTGTCCAAGTTTGCATCAACTATTGCATCTACTTTTTCATCAACTTTTGTGTCAATTGTTCTATCTTGTTTTTCATCTACTTATGTTGTGTCCACTCTTCATCCAATTTTACGTCTATTGTTGCCCCCAATTTTGTTGACTTTTTCATCCATTTTCCAACACTCATACTTTTTTGCATTGATGATATATCTTATGACATTAACAATTATAAACAACTGATGACAATGTCAATAATTATGACGATGATGATAATGAAGATGATGACGATGACATGAATTGTGATTATTATGATAATCAAAATGATGATAAAGACGATGGGGGTTACAATGACAATGATGATGACGATGCTATTGACCTTGGACAATCTTCCCAATTTTGTAGGTTTTAACCCGGTATAGAAATTACTTGCATACGAATTCTAAAACACAGAAAATAAAAAATGCGAGAGCATAACACATAAAACACATATACATAGAGATTTTCCCCTGGATCCCAAAACCGGGACTACCAGCTTGATTTTTCATTATATTCCTTTCAATGTTATAATACATATTTATACATGTCGAAGCATCCAATACCATGGATTGAAAACCATCGCGTCCAATACCATGTACCGAAAACCATCGCGTCCAAAAACATGTGTGAAAATCATGCACAAAACCATAGGTGGGTCCGCGCATCCTAACGTAGGGTCCCAAACCAAAATTTTCCTGGGCAGTGCATAAAGTGGGGTTATGAGTACACCTCAAACCCCCTGTGACCTCCCGCTACACAATCGGTGCAACGAAGGGGGGCTCCGCCCCCACTCTAACCCCCCGGTTAACTACGTGGGCTAGTCGTGGAAAGAATATAACACAACCCAACATCCTCCCACTTGTTGTTTTCTTTCCATAGGGGGCCACAAGAGAGCTTAGTCATTTTTCCAGCCCTAAAATGCCCATTGTCTCTCTACACCAAGAGAACTTCTCAGAGCTCACAAATGTTGTTAATGCATCTGTGGTATTCTTCAAACTGCCCACCTTTACCAGCAATAGCTTTTTGTCTTCTATCATATCCCTCACAAAGTGATACTGAACATCAATGTGCTTTGTCTTTGAATGATATGCGGGATTCTTTGCCAAGAAAATTGCACTTTGGCTATCATAGTCTATCCTTATAGCTCCCTGTACTAACCCCATTCTTGAACACAATCTCTGCAACCAAACTGCTTCCTTGCTTGCATGAGTGGTTGCCATGTATTCTGCTTTCGTAGTTGATAGTGCCACTACAGATTGTTTCTTACTCATCCAACTGACTGCACCTCCAAATAGGTTAAACACATACCCAATTGTAGATCTTCTCTGATCCAGATCTCTAGCCCAGTCTGCATCAACAAAGCCACGAATATCCAACATTCTGTCCAATCCTGATCTTCCTTGGTAGCACAAACCATAATCACTAGTGCCACGTAAATACCTAGAAACTCGCTTCACAGTTGTCTAGTGCTCCTTCCCTGGTTTTGACATAAACCTTCTCAATACTCCCACTTCATGTGCAATGTCTGGTCTAGTACATACCATTGCATACATCAGGCTACTGACTGCACTTGCATATGGAACACGGGACATGTCCTCTTCCTCTTGTTGTGTCTTGGGACACTGTTTAGCAGATAACCTCACACCTACAAGAATAGGAACCTTCACTGGTTTACTATCCTGCATATTAAACCTCTGCAGTATTGTCTCGACATAATTCCTCTGGTTTAACCAGAGCTTCCTCTTTGCCTGATCTCTTTTAATTTCCATTCCCAAAATATAGTTTGCAGCACCAAGATCTTTCATGTCAAATTTGGAGGACAATTGGGTCTTCAAATCCTGGATAATTTCTTTGTCATTTCCAACCAGAAACATATCATCCACTTACAAGACCAGATAAAAAACATGGTCACCAATTAATTTAAAATACACATAATGATCTGCTTTGCTTCTGGTGAAGCCAAGTCTCCGTATAAATGTAACAAATTTCTGATACCATCCTTGGTGACTGTTTTAACCCATACAGAGACTTCTTTAACTTGCATAACAGTTCTTTCTTGCCCTTCACCACAAAGCCTTCAGGTTGCTTCATGTATATTTCCTCTTCTAGATCCTTGTGAAGAAATGTTGTCTTCACATCCATCTGTTCTACCTCAAAATCAAAAGCAGCAGCAACAGATAAAAGTAATATAATAGAAGTTACCTTGGCAACAGGAGAAAAAATATCACCAAAATCAATTCCCGACACCTGGGAATAACCTTTTGCTACCAAGCGAGCTTTGTATTTCTCCACCTTTCCTTCTGCATTTGTCTTCTTCTTAAACACCCATTTGCTGCCAATGGGTTTCCTTCCAGCCGACAACTCCACCAGATCCAAAGCCTCATTTTTGTGCAAAGATGCCATTTCATCAACCATGGTCTCCTTCCAGAGTTTGCCATCCTCTAAATCTACTGCTTCCTTCACAGTTCTGGGATCCTCGTCAGTAATATATAAAGAAAAATTTGCACAAAGAGCAGATGGACTATACCTTTCTGGTTGCCTTCTTTCTCGAACTTATCTTCTCACACCCGGAGTTTGTGGTTTTTCATCTTCTGATTCCTCCTCTACTGTAGAGTCTGATTCTTCCTCCTTAACCTCAAACTCTATCTTCTCAGGTTCCTTTGGTTGGAATTCATGTTTAATAACATATTTTACCTCTCTAAACACCACATCTTGGCTATACACAACCTTCCGTGTGACTAGGTTCCAAAGCTTATAACCCTTTAAACCATCCTTATACCCAATAAAGATGCACTTTTCAGATTTACTATCCAACTTGGTTCGTTTCTCTTTTGGCACATGTACATATACATCACATCCAAATACCCTCAAATGTGAAAGAGAGGGTTTCTTACCAGTCCATACCTCTTGTGGAGTCTTATCCTCCAATGCTGATGAAGGTGACCTGTTGACTAGGTAACATGCAATATCCACAACCTCTGCCCAGAATTCCTGTCTTAACCTGGCACCACTGAGCATGCTTCTTGCCAGTTCCATCAACGCCTTATTCATTCTTTCTACAACTCCATTTTGTTGAGGTGTATATGGAGTAGTCTTTTGTCGTGCTATACCACACCTGTTATAGAATTCTTCAAATTCCTTGTTGCAAAACTCCCCACCATTATCTATCCTCAGCACCTTTATCTTCTTCTCTGTCTCATTTTCCACTACAACCTTAAATTCTTTAAACCTGTCAAAGGCTTTAGATTTCTTATTAAGGAAATATATCCATGTATTCCTTGAGAAGTCATCTATAAATGATACATAGTACATAGACTTACCCAGTGATGGAACCTTCACAGGTCCAAAAACATCACTGTGCACAAGTTCTAATATTTGTTTCGCCCTCTTACTACCAAAGGGGAAACTCACCCGATTTTGTTTCCCATATACACAATTTTCACAGAAATCAAAATCCAAACAACTTACTCATACCTTTTACCATACCTTTACCATGAAGTATTCGAAGGCCCTTCTCTCCAATAGGTCCAAGCCTTTGATGCCACAACATGGTATTCTCTCCAGAGACCACTAGATTTTATGCTCCACTTTCAGGAACCAGAGAACTGTTGCACCCATCAATAACAGTGCTACCTTGCAGCTTGTACAGAGTTCCAATTCGAACTCCCCACATTAATACTAGTGCTCCCTAAACCATTTTGCAGGTATCCTTCTCGAACACTGTTTTCACACCTGCATCATCTAGCTTGCTTACAGAAATCAGATTTCTGGCCAATGCAGGAATATGCAGAACACTCGGAAGTGTTATAACCCCTCAACCTTGCAACTTCAACTTTACTTTTCCATGACCAATGATTCTAGCCTTCCTATCATCTCCTAAGAAGACATCACCACCATCGTATTTCTCATACTCATAGAACCAATCTCTATGGGGAGTGAAGTGAAAGGATGCACCTGAGTCAATCAACCATACCTCATGATCTACATGTGTACTTGAAGAAGCCAAGTACACATCCCCACCTTCATCTGAGATAGTTTTTGCCTCTACAGAAGGAGCATCATCAAATCCCTTTCCTTTATCAAGAGATTTAGATTTACAGTCCCTTTTGTAGTGCCCTTCCTTTCCGCATTTCTAGCACACCACCTTTACAGCTTTTCCTGGAGATTTAGATCTCCCTCTAGATTTAGATCTCCCACTCGATGACTTATTTTTGTTTCTGTTCTGGGACCGTCCTCGTATAGACAAGGCATCACCATTCTGGCTCTCCATATTTTTCCGTCTCATCTCCTTTATCAGCAAAGATGACACTATTTCATCAAACTGCAAGGCAGTTACATTGCTACCTATTGCAATAACCAGACTATCCCATGAATTTGGTAAAGAACACAAAAAAATGATGCACTTATCTTCGTCTGAAATGTTAATATCAACATATGCTAACTGACTTACCACAGTATTAAATGCGCTTAGATGCTCTGTCACTGAGTCTCCATCTTTCATCCTTAGGTTATACAACATTTTCCGTAGGAACAATTTATTCACCAGAGAGTTAGATTGGTACAAAGTCCCTAACTTGTCCGACAAAGCCTTAGTCATAGCTTCCCTTGATACATTTAGCAATACTGAATTTGAGACACATAATCGTATTATGCTCTTTACCTTTCGATACAACTTTTTCCATTCTTCATCAGACACTCCCATTGGTTTAGTACCTGGATCTACCATGATCCATTGATATTTATCCACCAACAGATCCTCCATCTTGAGTTTCCACAACTCAAAACTCTGACCATTAAATTTCTTGATCTCTATCTTTCCACTACTCGCCATCTTCTTTCACCACCAAAATCGATCTCGCAGATATCCCACTGAATACGGTCTACCACAGGCCTGAGAAAAACCCCTCAGCAACAAAGGCGTACCCTTGAAGCCAAAATTTCTCTGATACCAAATGTAGGCTTTAACCCCATACAAAAATTACCTGCATACAAATTCTAAAACACAGAAAATAAACAATGCGAGAGCATAACACATAAAACACATATACACAGAGATTTTCCCCTAGATCCCAAAACTAGGACTACCAGCTTGATTTTTCATTATATTCCTTTCAATGTTATAATACATATTTATACATGCCGAAGCATCCAATACCATGGACCGAAAAGCATCGCATCCAAAAACATGTGCGAAAATCATGCACAAAACCATAGGTGGGTCTGCCCATCCTAACATAGGGTCCAAAACCAAAATTTTCTGGGGCATTGCCCTGGACCCCATAAAGTGGGGTTATGAGTATTCCTCAAAGTCCCTATGACCCCCCTCCCCCCCCCAACTACACAATTGGCGCAACGAAGGGGGGCTCTGCCCGCACTCTTACCCCTGGTTAACTACGTCGGCTAGTCGTGGAAAGAATATAAAATAACCCAACAATTTTTTAAATGTTGTCATGGTCATAATTATAATCATTATCTTTGGATTCACCTTCCAAGTCATCATCATTTGATCATCATTATAATTATTTTCATCCTGCTAATCATCAACAAAAATAGTGGCATGAATGATGATTATGATGTTCATGACGAAGTTGACAACAATGATGATAGAAATTACATTATTTATGATGATGGGGATGATGAAAATTATACTGACGATGATAATGGTAGTGATGATGATGATCATCGATCATCTCTAAAAAATAAAGTTGTCATTTTTCTTTCATATATCATGTGTCCTAATAACCCTTTTTGAGCACTTGTAATATTTTTTGGGTTGATGATATTTCTTACAACACCTATAATTATGAACAATTGAAGACAATGTCCATAATGATGATGATGATGATGACGAAGACAACATGAATGGTGATTATGAAGATAATGCAATGATGAGATTGATGGTGGTGATGATGATGATAATGAAGATGATGAAACTCCCTCTAAACTAGGGAGGTACTCATAATGAGACAAAAATGTTCTCTCAAGTTGAAGTATTCATATCAAAAGGGATCTAGATTGATAAGCATCAATGTTGATTACATCATCATAGCCAACATTTTCAAAATAGAAATGCCTTGACTAACAAGTTCTATCTCTCCATTAGATCAGAGCACAATGTTGGGAGGCATAAATTTGGACACCACCACCTCTTTCGACACTTACCCCACTAGGATGTTCATTAGGCATTTCCTCACATGATCAGTTCCTAATCCACTGTTATAATATTTGACACCAGGAAATGTCGATCCTCATGACTATTCTTATCTTGGATTAATGTACTTGACTTATGGCGGCTAGTCCTAGTCAAAGCACAAATTCTCAAATAATATTGGTCCCAGATGTTTATCTAATCCACCATTCTCCCTATTGGTGTCTTTATTAGGCTTATGAATGTTAGTATTGGCCATAGTACATGTCAAAAGGATAATATGGTGTCAACACTCACTACCTCTCAACTAGGGAGGAGACATCCACAAGCATAAGCATTTCTCATGAATAGCTATCATTTTCATAGAGAATAACATCATTAATTTGTTTTCATTGCATGACGCCTTTATGATTAAGCATTCATAGATTTGTGGCAAAATATTCCCCCTTTTGGTCATTTGTGATGAAATAAAATCCAAAAGTGAAAGCCAAAATCATTAAAGATACACTATTATGATTTATTGAAGTTTAAACTCTAATATTGAAGTGAAAAAAGATGTAAATATTATGATTTGTTCAAAACTTATGAAAACCTTATTCCCTAAATCCTATAGATAAGAAAAATCAATAGAAAGAAAAATAAGGCCTAATGAATTGTAACTCATGTATTCACATCCTCTTTGGAAAACATACGAATATATACACTCCTAGTGACACTTGATCACATGTTTGTGATGGTTAAATCATGAAGTCCTCTTTTCCCATTTCATTTTCACTTCATCATTTAAGCACCTAATTGAGGATTTAGGGAATTTTTCTTGCCTAAGGGTTTCATGTGTACTGTTGGTCTACTTATGTCACACTATGGTCAATTATGTGACGAAGTGAAATACTTAAGTTTGTGGAGTTATTAGAACAGTGTGTTAAGTTAGTCACCACACACACATGTATTACATCTCATTGATCCACATGTGTGGGTTGGAGACTCATTGATTGAGAACTTTAATGGATAATACTTTAGGGCTTTGATGGTATATCTTACATAATCTCTTGGTAAACATTGTGATTCATCATTTCTTTTCCTCGAGACACTTGATAATATTGAAGTCACTCCCAATAATCCATGGAGATGGGGAGTATAAATTACTTGTGCTGGAAATGGAATTGAGAAATAGAGGTTTTTCATTTGCGATATTGGAGTCATAGACATTGGATACATGGTAGTAGTCCTCGATGTCAATTAACTAAAATTATACTATCATAATGTGAAAAGAGGTAAACATATTGGTAACCTTGATGTCCTGATCATTCCAAATAATAGTCATTCCACCCGAGTATATCTAGTCATCAATCACTACTACTTGGAAATTCCTCCCCCATTTGCTAAATATATGAGGTAGAACCTCACTTAATATTTTTATTTCTTATATCAACATTATTGATGGGTGCTTTGTGTACCTTTTTTCTTTTAGGAGTATTTTTTTTCCTTTACTATTGAGGCCCCTCAAGTTCTATGAGACTATTTTCATGGAGAATTTACACAGAAAGGAAGTATAATGTGGTTAAAAAAACATGTTCCAAGATTTAAGTTCTTGGACAATGCCACTTCATGACTCCTATATTTCCTTAATCTGGGACTGAATGGCGAACTTGATAGCCTTAAGGGAAATTAACTAATGAAAATCTCAAAAAGAGGTGATTTTTGACTTTATCACATACCAGTTAATATATTAAATGAAATATCCATAAAAATTTCATCAATCAATAAATATTTAAAAAAATATCCAAAACAATTTCATCAAGAAATGAATCATTACATTCTAAATTACAATCTATAAACTTTTTGGGAAATTTTTGCTAAACCATGTTCAAAACCAACATATTTAATATTAATATTTAGCAATAATATGGACAATAACACATTTTCATAAATTAAATAACATGTTACCAATCCTAAGAAATGTCACTAACATAAAATTAAAAAGCATGCAACTAATGGGAGTGACCACTCAAGGCCACCATAAGACAATTAATCTATTAAGACAAGGATTAATGGGGAAAAAATCTACAAAGGGCAGAGGAAAACCTATTTTAACTTTATTTTTTTGTTAGGTGCAAGTTGAACATCTCAAGATATAATGGAGAGTAGAATTAGTTTTATTGCATTAAGAAAACCCAAGCATATTCTATAACTTAGCAAGGAAGAGATGTATAATACCCATCTCAGCAACACAACGTATTGCATTAAGTTACTTTTTTATATATAATTTAAACTTATATCATAAAATCACAAATTTAGCATGAATGGATGTTTAAAATCTGTTTTTATAAAAAGAAGACATAATTTTTGTTATAAAAAAGAAAAACAAAACAAAAATTAAATATATTTCTTTAGAAAATAAAAAAATAATAAACTGAATATATATTAAAAAAGAAAACTAAACTTAAGCAAATAATTTATTTTTTTTAATTTAAATCTCTTTTAGAATTTTTTTAAACACTTCCTTCCATTCTAAGAAGAAAAAATAATAATAGAAATAAGGGCAGACCAAAAATATTCCTTTCCTTGGTAAGTGTTTCCCACCATTCATTCCACTCACTCGAGTTATTTCATAAAACATAGATAAGTGTTATTTCACACTCTTTTGGCAAAGCCTATTCAGCTTCTCTTATGATATATCTATTCCTTGATGGAGTCCTTGATATATTGATCAATTTTTTATTCCTTGGAGAATAATTAGAGCAAAGAAAACATGGGTACTCTTAATTCCAAGTTCAATGCCTCTAATGGTGGACACGAGGCAAGGGAGGGGTTTCTGTCATGGTCATAACTCCAAGTTCATTGTATCTGATGGTGGACGAGGCAAGGGAGGGGGTTGCGGTCATGGTCATGGTCGTGGAGTTTTCTCTTTTACATTATATTTAGGGAATTCAAAGCAATTTGAATGGAATCATTGTTGTCATTAGGTATAATGGATTAAGTGTGACAATGGATAAAATGAAGTGATTATTTGTGAGCATTTGTTCTTGAACAAACATTTTGATCCATTTTATTATAGAGAAAAGTACATGCATTAAAAACAACTCAATATTTCATGTGACATTCATATTATATGTGACTTATTTTTCATTAAAAACAATTTACTTTTTCATGTGACATTCTTTTTTTGTTAAAATTTCTTCTATTTCTAATCTAGATTACAATTGTAATTTGAAATAAATCTTCCAGTAAATATTAATTTACCAACTGTGCATGGAAATCATAAGAAATATTCACAATATAATATGAAGAACAAATGGGTACCTACTTCATATGAATTAAAAAATGCTTCTACTACTTAATGTGAATTACAAGTGTAATATTAGTTGGATCTCCAATATATCTTAAGCCATATTTTCATTTTATTTTTAGTACTATTAAATGTTATTATCTCCTATCTCATTTTATTGTTAGCATTGTAATAAAAATATGCATTTTTCTATAGAATTAGTACTAACATGTAATATTGATTTTTTTTCCGAGAACGCTACAGGTAATGACCATGAAGATGATGATATAGACTATGTTTAGATTACATCATATATCTGAGATGATGATGATGAGGATGGTGATGGTGTTGGTGATGATTATGTGGATGATATTATCATGATGGTCAGGATGATGATCATGGAAATGATCATGAGGATGAGCTTGACTATGATTTTCGTGGTGCTAGCTAGCCATGCGTTATTTTTTATATTTAGTTGGATGGCTTAATAAGGTAATCGGACATTTCAATTTTAGTTGATTTGAATAATGATGATGATTCTATCGATACTATCTTGTTACCTTATGAATATGTTGAAAAATGTTTACAATTTTTTTATGAAGAATTATTGTGTACAATGAGATTCCTATTTTTTTATGGATGTTGTGAATTTACCTTAGCATAATGATATTTATGAAGCATTTTTATTTGGTAATCATACATTAACTTTTAGTTGATTTGATTAAATATGATGATGATATTATTATTTTTATCTTGTTATTTTATGTATATATTGAAAATTATCAACATTATTTTGATGGAGAATTATTATGTATGATGATATTACTATCGTTTGATGGATGTTGTGAATTTACCTTAGAATAATGGTGTTCATGAAATATTTTGATATGATAATCACACATTTGAATCTTAGTTGATTTGATTAAAGATGATGAGGATATTATTATTATTATCTTGTTACTTTATATATGTGTTGAAACATGTCAATTCTTTTTGATGGGGAATGATTATGTATGATTATATTACTATTTTTGGATGTAATGTTGTGAATTTACCTTAGAATAATGATATCTGCGATAAGTGTTGATTTAGTAGTGATATATGTATATTGAAAATTGTTAATGATTTTTTGATGGAGAATTGTTATATATGATGATACTGCTATATTTTTTTATGAATGTTGTCAATTACCCTTAAATTTCTTTACATATACTAAGTTATCAATTTGAATTGTGATATCTTCTTAAATGTGTTATACATGAAAATACCTCCTCATCATCTTGGAGGAGAATACTATGTTGTTGGTTGAAATACCCCTTTCTCCTAAACTATATAAGACTATAATAGAAGTTATGTACCATGAGGACCACATTATCCTAGTCTATAACAAGTTGTCCCCTTCATCTAACTGTTCTTACCAAAATTATCACATTAGAGAATTTTTCAACTCAAAAATAACCACCTAAGAAAGAATTAAGAAACTAATAATAAAATGGCATGTAGACAATTTTTTAAAATATCATTTTTATTATTCTTTTACCAAAATTACCCAAATAAATGTCACATTTATCAAAATAATTGTATATGTATTTTATATTTAAATTAATATATTAGCACAAGATTTAATAAAATTTAAATTAAAAAATCAAATTCAAAATTTAAAGGAAATTTAAATTACCCAAATAAACCTAACCTTTATAAAAAATAACGGTCTACATGTATTTTATATTGAAATTAATTTATTAACACAAGATTTAAGAAAATTTAAATTTAAAAGGAAAATTTAAAATATAAATTAAAGTTAAGTTTAAATTTAAGCTACTCAAATAAATGCACTTTTATCAAAATAACCATATATTTATATTTTATATTTAAATTAATTTATCAATACAAGATTTAATATAATTTAAATTAAGAAAGTAAATTTAAAATTTAAATTAAATTTAGGATTTAGGATTTTACACTTAAATTTATTTACTTAGCACACCATGATATACCCTTCATTGAAAATATTCTCTATATTCTAACTTTTATATATTAAGATATTAATTTAATTTTTAATATTTAATATAGTTTTGGGTCACTTGGGCGCCATTCACAGTTAAATTAGGTAAGTCATATTACTAAAAAAATCCATTGCCTAGTCACACCTGTATGTCTTTTAAATTTTAAAGGATTTTAATTGGCTTACACATTATGACATGGAAATTCAATGTTAACATTTTAAAATGAAAATTTCGCTAATGTTAAGTCACAAGGAAAAAATCTCGAGCTAACTAGAATTTGACACTCTTGTTCACTTTCAAAAACTCATATTGCAGAATGTGATCTCTTTATCCTCATCTTTAGATTTTTCCTAAAAAATAAAAGCATACAATAGTGGGAAAGAGCCATAAAGCACGGGGAATCTTTTTCCTAAGCACAAAAGCATCTAAAAAGTGGAAAATGCCATTTTTATATGAGGAAATATTATTCACCCAAAAGATTTTGCCAAAATTGAACTAATGAGGAATTTGGGAAATCTTCATAGCCTTCACTTTCCTATAGATTGGAGGCTTGGGGAAACGATGGGAATTCATGTATTGTCACGTTGCTGATATCTACCTTGAGAGGGAGTGTTTTGGAGCTAGGAGTTGAGGGAGTTGTTGTTGCCTGATGGTTGTAACTTTCCTCCAACTCATTTATTAATGTAGATGAGTGGTTCTTCCTTCCATACGCTACTATTCATTCTTTACTTATCCTATCTAAATAATGAATGTATGGGATTTTGGTTTATATTTATTTATTCAGTAATATTTATATGTTTATGATAGTTTCAATTATCAAGATATTATGTTTTGAAGTTTTCTTTATTCTCTCTCTTGTGTGTAGGACCAAGATTTGGAGTTAGCTAGGAGGACTTCCCAGCTACACTAAAAACTCCAACAAGACCTGCATGCGAGGACTCACATGAATTCATTCTCCTTTTCTTAATCTATACTCTACATCTTGATCTACTAAGAATCCTGAGCCTTAGAACAACCTTTCTCTTAATCAGTCTATCCTAGGTTTCTAGGATAAACTGAGAGGGTTTTATATTCATCTAACTATGCATTAAATCCTACAACAAAATGATATTTAGAAATTGTAATATATTTCACTATGTAATAAAATTAGTAAAATGGAAATAAAAGTAAAACTCTAAACAAGAAGCCAAAAGTGGATGTAACCATCGATGCAAAATTGGGAGTAGAATTAGATGTTAAACTAGCCATCAAAACAACATGCAAATAATGACACAAAAGGATTTTAAAATATAAATAAAAAATGGTGCAAAACTAGACACAAAGAAGGGAGCAAAATATGGCATAAAAAAAGATATCAAATTTGGCACAAACAAGGATGCAAAAATGGACACCAAAATGAGGATGCAAAGAATGGTGTAAAATTAAGATGCAAAATTGGGTGCAAAAAGGATGTAAGAAAATACACAAAACAAGATGAAAAATGGGACAAAAAATGGGTGAAACTAAGGATGCCAAAAATGATGCATAACTAGATGAAAATTCAAACTAAAATCTAGGTGCAAAATGAGATGCAAGTGTGGACACAAAATGTGGCAGAAAAAATGATGCAAATTTGGATGCCAAAAAGGACGCAAAATTAAACACCAAAAAGGATGCAAAATTGGACATAAAAAATGGTGAAAATTTGGACACAAAAGTAGAAAAAATGGTGTGAAAATGGGCATAAAAATGGCTCAAATTTAGATGCAACATTGGATGCAAAATGAGGTGCAACAAATGATTCAAAGCTTGGTGCAAAAGCAAATGCAAAAGTAGACGAAAAAAATGGCTCAAAATTGAACCTAACATTAGACACAAAATGAGATTCAAAAGTGGATACAAGACATGGTTAAACATAAGGTGAAAATTTAGATGTTCAAAAGGATGCAAAATTGGATGCAAGAAATGTTGTTAAAAATGATGCTAAATTGGATGCAACAAATGATGCAAAATTAGGTGCAAAATAGGATGCAAAAAAGGGAGACAAATGAAACAAAAATTTGGATGAAAAAAATGGTGCAAAAATGGATGAAAATTTTGGCACTAAATTAGATCCAACATACCGTGCAAAATTAGATGCAAAAAATGGTTTAAAAAAGGTAGAAAATTTGGCGCAAAAATAGATGTAAAAATAGGTATAAAATTAGAAGCAAAAATGGCATAAGGCTAGATGCAAAAACTGGCACAAACTGGATGCAAAAAAAAGGCACTAAATCAGATGCAAAATATGGTGTAAAACTCGATGCAAATTACGACACAAAAATAGAAGAAAAGAATGGCACAAAACATGAAGAAAAAAATGATGCAAAAATAGATGCAAAAAATGGCACAAAAATAGAAGCAAAACCTGTTGTAAAACCAAATGCAAATCTTGGTGAAAACTATGATGCAAAAAATGATGCAGAATTTGGCATAAAAAAAGATGCAAAATTTGGCGCAAAAAAGGACGCTTTAAAAATTGTACAATAGATTCAAATTTAGCGCCAAGTTGCACATCCCAATGGAGAGAAAAATACACTAAAATCTGGTGCTAAATTTGGCATAAATTTCCTATTTTGTTGTAGTGAGTGAGCACTAAAGAATTGTTTAGATAAATTTCCCCTGTTGTTGAAAGCAAAGCACTTCGTTAAGCTGGGCATGATTAGAGTACCTATAAAGCAATCATAGTGCATGGATTTTGAGCCAGATCCTCAACAATGGAGTAATTCTGGGCTGCCCTAGCATTAGGGTTGATAGTCGTGCATTTGGCGGAACCTTTCAGTATCCAAGGTATAGACTCAACAAAGAGTCGCTCAATATGAAGTGGATCTATAGTTCCGAGAACATATTTATCCTTGGATGTTTAAACTTCACCATAATCACGTGACCGTGTGGCCACATTGATGTGAGAACCCATCATGAAAACATTTGAGGAATTGTCCCCCTCCTAGTTGCCCCCTGCAGAGGTACCAGGGTTTGAATTCATGCCAGCAAGCAACTACTGCCCTTGGGGGAAAGGGTTAGTTAAGATAGCTTGGGAGCTAGAAGACCCTTGTTGCACTAACAAACGCTGAGCATCTTGAATTTTTTGGCAGAGATGAGTCAAATGGTCCCCACTGCAGAGCTTGCATGGGAACTTAACTTTGTTCTTAGAATCTTTTCCACACTCACCAGCATTATTGCCCGGCTTATTCACATTACCCTTCCCATATTGATTATTTTTTTTACCTCTTCCCTTCTTCTTCCAATTGGAATTTTGATTTCCTTTGGGGTTAGAATCCTGAACGACATTTACAGAAGAAGGTTGAGAAGGTGTAGTAGTAGACGGTGCAACCTGATTCGAGGAAGCAGTTTGTATGGAAAACTGCTGCAATTGGCTCAGAAGGTTCACCGCATTCACATCAATCGATCCGAAAATATTATCAGGGCCTAGCTTTGTTTGGCTACATCAACCATGGATATAGGAGCATCAGGCAAGATCTTTTGAAGGGTCCCAGACTAAGACTATATTAGTTCTAACTACTGGTTGTGAAAGATAACCTCTTCGGAATATACTCTGGACATAGAAACATCGTTAGAGATCTTGGGTTGTAATGATTTTAAAAACCATTCGAGACGGAATTCAAGTGGAATTTCGGCTTTGATGAGCCTCTTTCTTCGTCTCCATTCCTGAGTACGATAAAAAATGTGAGTAGTTGTGTTCTGATGAAAACTGGCCAGAAGTTCAGTTCCAGCTTCATAACGGACAGGCAACTAAAAATGGTTTAAGAAAATGTTAGCCAAATCGGCGAAAGATGTAAAGGTGCCCCCTGACAACTTTATATACCACTTAGCTGCATTTCCAGTTAAGGTGTGTTGAAATAGTCTCAACTTAATCGAATCATCGATGAGGGATTTCGATGAGCATCATAAATGGAATGTGGTTACATGGTCACTCGAGTCTTCCCCACTCTTCCCTTCAAATTTTGGGATATACGATGGAAGTTTGGTTGGGACCGGAGGGCAAGCTGGATTATATCTAATTGGATCGTTCGTTAACTTAGTCAAGTCTGGCAGATTGAGCGTGGCCAGAAACGGAAGTCTCAGAGGACCTTAGGGACTCCACCCAAATTGGGTGGGGTTCCCGAAAGTCTGAAGAGAATGACTTAGACTTTGAAAGGCACCAGGTTTCCCGAAGTAACTTGTAGAACTTGCTGAACCAAAAGGTGACCCTTGTGATCCAACAAAACTTGGAGTTTGACCAACTCCAACCGAAACACGTTTGTAACCAGCAAAGTTTCCCTCTAACGAATTATTATAAGGAGTGGACAACCCTTAGTAAGCGTTCCATTCATTAGCTAAGAGTGGAAAACTTCGAATTGAACTGATCGAGGAGTACATCATATTCCCTTGTTGTCCAGAAAACATATTCCCAGCTCCTGTGCCACTAACCGCAAGATTAGTCCAACCCTAAAAGGGATTGTTGCCTTGACTCATGAAAGAAAAAGGCATAGATCCTATCATCGGATTGGAATGTGGTATATGACCACTTTCAAAAGGAAAACCCTGAAAATATGCCGATCCACTCATCATGGATGTGGAGGTAGTTAATGGTACATTTAATGGAGCTGAAGGAATACCTTGAGAAGGCTTACCAAAAGGGAAGAATCCAAAATTGGATGCATGTGCTTGGGAACTTCCACTCGTCGACAGAATGGAAGTAGATCCAAACAAGGATGTGCTAGCAGTAGACCCAAATAAAGATGTAGAAGGGATGGAAATGGTTCCTCCCCCTTGCATTGATATAGGAGTCCGCATACTTATAGAACTCGTGGTGGATGCCATGCTTCCGGCAGTGGTCATCAAAGGCATGCGCATGTGTGGACCTGGACTTGAAGGTATATGTGTCAGAGTCACAATGTATAACACTATGTCTAGATGATCAGAAGGCAAAGAAGAATTCGGAGCTACTAACGGCTCTGAGAGTTCTTCTACCTCAATATTATCTTTTGGCTGGAAGAGGACTCAAGAAAGAATTTGGGTGTTCCTCTCTAGCTCTATGGTAGTACCAGGCCTATCTTGTACACGAATGCCCCCAAGCGAAGGATCAATCCTCGATGCAATGGCTACCACTGGGTGAAAACCACTGGCAGTATCGCTCCTACGCCTTCTAGAAGAAGGCTCTGGACTTGCAGGTGAAAGCCCATGAAGTCTGCGGTACCATCTAAGCGATCGGTCAGCCAATTTGAATTTTTAAATAAGATCTACTTAAAGACTCAAGAAAATTGAAAGCTAGGCTAACTAGGAGCACAGAACACCCACTAAAAATGTCCCTAAAATAATTTAGTAGTCAAACAACTTCCAAGTATTCCCACTCCCAGTGATTAGGAATGGACACCAAAATACAAGAAAGTGAATAATAAGGGCCTTCCGAAAATAGACTAGGGTAATTACACCCCAGGTCTACTAGCGAAGGTATCAGAGGATGTTACGTTGACTTCCAAACAACAAACTTTACCAGTGCAAGCCCCCAAGCTTCGCAAGGGTGCCCTCCAAAAGTACCGTTGAAAGTGATGACGTTGACCTTAGGTGCCACGGGATTCCCCTTCACAGCCACCTGTGTAGATCCCTAGGATAGACAACTAAAGATACCAACTCGTATCAGAAACCAGGCGGAATAGTTGTGAGGTAAGATCTGACAAGTAAGAGAGGGGGTATCTCTCATCCATATCTTCAAAAATTCTCGTGCTTAACTCCCAGTCATGGAGCTTTCCCGGTCTCCCTAACGCTATTGGATTTTCACTCTCCATTCAGACTTCTACGTTTGACAATTCAGAGTGACCTTGGAGAGTTTACTTCCCTCTCACCTAATCCAAGGCCCTAAATAACCTAAAACTTGTTGGTGTACTTATTGACAACATAAAAAGTTCTACTTCATTTTATTAACACTTGATTTTAAGTGGTTGTTCTTTTTAAGTCAAAGGGACAATGCGGAAGTGAAACTGATGGTGTTCGTTGATGCAAAAGAAATTAATGAAAAATTAACTTATATGCAATGCACTTGTTTGTTCTTCGATGAAAAGAAACTTCTACTTGGGTTCTAAGAAACTTCTATTAAAGTAATAAACTTTTTTCCTTTTCTTTTCTTTAAACAAACTTCGTACTCACAAAAAACTAAAAAACTATTGATGCTCTAATGATGCAAAACTACCCTAATGCAAGGTGTACATGATAATGCAAAATTATAAACTACTCTAAAAATAAAATGAAAGTAATTTGTTTTATAATCCAACTTAATGTTTTTGAAAGGAATGAGAATTCTGAACATAAAATATTTCCTGAAACACGAAGAAGTAAACACAAAGATCCCAAATCACTCTCAAAAACCAATAGAAACCAAACACAAATTCGACAATGAAAGCAAAAACAATCTTTTTGAAGGAATTTTCTTTAAAAAAAACAAGAAAAGCAACTTTTCAAAAGTACTGGAAATGCTACCAAAGACTCAAAGATCGAAAGCAAATCACCAGAAAACTTTGCAAGTTGTCAATTCAACATGAATGAAAACTTAATAAAATAGATGTTTCAAGATGCACTAAATGATCCAAAAGCAACAAAAAGAGGTTTAAGACACTGATCAAGAAATCAAGAAAAGCACACTTTCAAATTTGTCAACAACAACTTTCGAAAAGAAAGAAGAAGTGAATGGCCACAAACTTAACGGGAAGCAAAGCAAGTAAACCATAAAAATGAAGTTTGACACAAAGATTGCAAGCAATCTTTTGTTCTGGAAAACCAGAACAATCAAGAGCCTCTACAAGAAGCCTTGTGTTTTCAAACACAAATGATCAGACTCACTATAAAGAAAACCGAGACCAAAAATTCTTCAAAGCAGGAGAGAACTTGAAACAGTAGGCTAACTGAAAAACTAAAATCTGAAAACATAAACTAACCACTTAGGAAGCACACAGGCCAAGAAACAAATGTTTCTAGATAAAAATACTTGAAAAAATCATGCAAAACAAATGTATACGTGACTGTGTCTCTACACAACTGCATGTACATGTGTTTTAGCCAAAATAAACCTGCGTATAGGCGGCTTCAGTTCAGAGAAACTAGCATGTATACACTTCGGTAACCCGACAAAGGTGTGTATATGAAGTTTACAAGAAAAAACAAAAATGAGGCCTGATGAAAAGGATCAGACTTGAAGTCTAAGTTCCTACAGGGGCAAACAATAAGATCACAGCAAGCAAACTAAAAATTGAGCCCTGATTGGCACTAAATAACCCAAACTAAGAACAACAAGATTGTTTTCCCTAGTGGATTTGCCAATTTCGTTAAGGGATAAAGTCCCCTAGGGCTTTGGGTCAGAACCCTAGCAGAGCAGGAGTAATTTACAGCAAGAAACAAGAAAAAAACTCAAGGAAAATGCTTAAATGAGAAATCTATGCAAGGATGTACATACCTGGGGGTCCTTTGTTCAGGTAGTTCCGGCCAGGGTTCGAACCCTCTGCAACTCCTCACGATCTTTGAACCTACAAAACAACCAATTCAAAGACGCACGACATCATATAGATAAAGCATTATAGTCAAATCAACTTTATAACATATAAGTAGATGGTTAGTTATACATTTAAATAGTCATTCATACATAAACCATAACAATAACATCAGATGCATGAACAAAGTTGATATCAGGAATAAGACTGAGTTTATTTTATTGCAGATAACTATAATCAAAACATAGAAAGAGTTCACTTGACTCTTCCTCTTCCAGCTCCAAGTGGAACTGTCCTCCAGGTCAGTCCAATCCCAGTCTTCAAAAGGCTCCTTCCATAACCAACACAAGGATATCTCCAACAAGTGAAAGGATATCAACTCTCAAGGAAACAAGGGTTTCTTGAACTTGGGGAAGTTCTTGAAGCACAAGGATCTTCAGACTTGATCAGGGGATAATCTCAGTAGAGTAATTCTATATTTTCTCTCCTCCTTAAGGCCTTCCCATTGAAGTCTTTTTATACTTCTCCCAAAGTAGTTTTCTAGTTGGGAAACATTTGGGCCATGGGCACTAATAGGTAATCCACGGTAAAACCCGTGATCTCCACCCATAATTAAGAATTTATTTTTTTTAAGTGTTTAAGACATCAGGGAAAATTTTAAGAACCCCCCTAAATTTATAAATATAATAAATGGGCGAATCTCCATGATATATAGGAAAAATGGAAGGCGATTTTATCAATAATATAATATGTATATATAATTTTTTGGCGAATCTCTCACCAGGCATGGCGAATATTTACCTCAATTATAAAATCTTGTAAGATCTTGGCGAGTCTTTCACTAAATAATAAAACTTTGTAAAGTCCTAGTGAATCTTAGCATAGGCTACATGTTGGTTTAATTCCCCCATTTAAATAGGCTACATTCCAGGTGAATACCATGGGTCAATACCATGTGCCATTTTGGTGAATACCATGGGTCAATACCATGTGCCATTTTTATTTTTATTAATTCTAATATTAGGGTTAATAATGGTTTTTTGCATGGTATTAATAACAATCTAGTCGATGGTATTTGTCCCATAGTATTTTGGCCATAGGTTTCACCTAAATATAACCCATTTTTTGAGTGTTCGTAAATATAAGGTGACTTATGGAGTAAATATAAAAAAATGTTTTATTTGTTTACCATACCTCTCGTTTATTTATATTTTTATTAATTTACCATACCTCTTTTACAAATATGGTATTTGGCCCATAGGATTCACTTAAATAAAACCTCTTTCTTGAGCCTTCATAAATAGAACGAGGGTTATGGACTAAATATAAAAATAGGTTTTATTTATTTATGATACGTCTAGTTTATTTATATTTTTATTTATTTACCATACCTTTTGAGTAAGTATAAAAAGGAGTTTTATTTATTTACCATACCTCCACTTTACTTATATTTTAATTTGTTTACACCCTTCCATGTATATAAGGTGACTTATGGAGTAAATATAAAAAATGTTTTATTTATTTACCATACCTCTCATTTATTTATATTTTTATTAATTTACCATACCTCTTTGATAAATATGGTATTTGGCCCATAGGATTCACTTAAATAAAACCTATTCTTGAAAATGGGCGAATGGAAGGTTGTAAGTCCTAATTTCAAGGGCTAAATTTATCTTTTTTACCTTCTCCCTTAAAATAAGACGGGCTATTTGAGGTGATTTGTAAAAATATACTATGATAAAAAATATTCGCCCACTAAAAATTTAAAACCCCTTAATTTTGCCAAAGGGCGAACATTCGCCCCTAAAATTATCCTTGTAAGACATATACGTGGGTTGGGTATAGACTTACCCACGTGTACACGCGTTTAATATAGGACAAAGTCACGTACAGGGAGTAAAACACTGTTTTTTTAATATTTGGACCAAGTCTAGAAGGACGGTTTTCCCTAGGCCATAAACCAAGCATCACAAATACATAAGGTGGTATTTGGAGCTATAACATTGTTCTCTGTTTTATATGCCTGATACACCTGACCTTTGGCTTCCTCCTTGCTCACTTGAGCTTCAGCATTGTTAATGCTCATTTGATCTTTTAACTTCCTCTATCTCTTTGAATTCATCAATACTCACAGGGCACGATACTTAGGAAGAGAGGTCATCATTATTATTATTCAAACAATAGACTTGTTCTTTATGGTAATTGCAACATTCATGAATAGTTGGAGTTATTCCTTTAAACCCACAATTGCAATCACAACATTATGGAGGTCTTTATAAGTCGTACCCATAGTACAGCCGATGGCCAATAGCCGATTCCCCTACTACTGATGGAGCAGATGCGATTATGTTATTAACTAGTTGTTAATAACTCCGTTGGGTCCATCACCTTATCGCAATAGGCAGTTTATATCGTTACACTCCTTCAATACTTTCAATTGAACCGGATGTGATATAACATTAGGGCATATTACAATAGTGTAGTCAAGTCCATTCTCCACCATAGATTTCAACCCCAAAAATTTGACGGTCTATAACTATTTCAAGTGGACTACTTGCACAAGAGTTACCCACTCGAAATGAGTGGTTTTTCTCTCTCCTCTAGTTGCTATGTGTCAATCATTGAATGGAATTGGGTGCTCTCCTCTAAATACCACTTACCATTTTGCATCCACTTGAAATCCCACTTATAGCTTTAAATCCGCCTTCCTTCATTGACTAACGTCCAAGCTTGTTTGTACCCGATGACCGTAAATCTTCTACCATCGACGACTGTGATGCCTTCTCTGATTCCTCTTCTGCTACTTCTTAAATCAATCTCCACCATTCATTTGTTGACACCATTCTGCATGATTTAATCTTGGCTAATCATTTCCCTCGACCTTGTCCATTGATCTTCGAGATCCAATGGTTCCTGTGCGTTCAATATTCATTTGTCTTCTCACTTTGACTTTGATTCATTTCTTCAGTGTTTTTCCTGTGGTTTTGGTTTTTCTTTAGGGTTTCGGCCTTTCACTTTTCTGCTGCTCAACTCTCTCTAAGCCTACCTTCTGCGAATTCATACATCGCTGATTCTCTTTGAGCTTCACTCTAATTCTTAAACTGGATTCAAAGACCCATTATAATTCCTCTTTGATGCTTTTGATGAATTCTTCCTCGCAGTTCTTCTTGGGCATACATTACATGTGATACTCCCGATATGTCTCACTCCTCCTCAATCTTCGACTCTTACACTTGCTTCTCTTCTCTGCTTTGATAGCTCTGCTTTGATAGATCCTTGGCTTCATATTGACATTAATGACAATCTAGATCAACAGACTCGTCCGTGATGCCAGGCTTCCTTGTTCTGCACTGACTTGACTAGCGCCCACTGTATCCAGTTTGCCTGGATCCGCAGCTCGCAAAGACCCTTTTAGATGCTCCCCAGCATCTACATATATTGCTACTCAATATTCTGCAACACTTCAGTTGTGGTATCCCTTATTTTATCCCCAATCTCATCAATATCGCCCTCCGTCAAGACCATGGGATCACCCTACGACTTGTCTAATTTCTATTTCTTCCTTGGACCTTCCTATTGTCCCTTCCTACGTCTCTTCGAGATAAATGGGGCATTTTTCCCCTCATCACCTCCGTCACCTTTTGCTAACAATTCTTCCTCCTCAGTCTCTGGCGAAGGTGATCTTCCACTTCTTTGTGACTCGCGATGCTCCTGCTTTGCCTGCTCTTTGTAAGCACGTTCTTTCTCCATGTGAGCCTTCTCTGATGCTTCCTTCTTTTTCTGCTTGACAAGTGTGCACACAGCTTGTTTAGCTGCCCCCTTTCTCTTATGTGTTGTAGAACTTTCCATGCCCTTTCTTGTACTAGAATTTAAATATGAGGTGGCGCATCACTCTGTAGGCCATCGTTCGATCACCTCCTGCACATCTGTCTACGTGACCAAATATGGAAAGTCATGCCATCTCTGTGGTGGATCCTTCTATTCCTGAATGTATACCCCATGGAAGTCAGCCTTGAATGTTGTGAATGATGAAAACTACGTGTACAAGGTTGGGGACAACCTTGGAAATTGGTTAATGGCCATGCAGAGACTTGATTCCATTAGGACCCAAAATATCTTTGTTTCTGTGATCCACGCGGGGTCCTTTGTAGCTTATAAAGATGAAAACTGCACTGCTTCTGGTAATCCTTATTCAAGTGGGGGAAATTGGCTATCCTCTGGCAGTTCCCACACAACCAGCATAATAGACAGTAGTAACCAAGTGTAATGAAATGACTTGGTTTCATCGTGAGCCTTGTGGAAATTCACGAGGAATTCCTAGCACAAGTACTTGGACCAATTTAACTATATGCCTTTCATGCACTGAGTAGCTAAGGACACTACAAGCGCGGGAACTTCATCCGTGCGACACTTTCTCATTACCTTCTCTACTAAGATTTGTGTGGAAATTTTCACTGCTGGGTCTGTTATTGAGGTGATGGAATCTCCTCAAGCCTTCTTCATGAGGTTGAATTATTTCTTCATTCAATCTGTTAGGTCCTTTTCTCCTGTCTTTCTGCCAAAATCCTTGGCTGGATTTAGATCTTCATATGGCATATGCGTAATCTTGTGAATGAGCATGTCAGTGATGGGGATAGGCCTTCCTAGCCATAAACACCCATCATGCACCAAAGTGAGAAGCTGGTGAAAACAAATTGTGTTGATGGGGGTGCGGTGATAATGGGGCACCCATAACAAATTAAGTAACCCCGCGTTCTCCACACTGCGGATCCATTCCACCGTCTCTAATGTGATAACTCCCAACTCTACATAGTAGACATGCTTCAAGTACTTATCAATGGCTAAGTGTGGAGACCTAGAATGATCTTCTAGGTCCCAATCCTCCATTTTTAGCAGTGGGATCCATGCAAGCGATAGACCTTCAAAGGGGACCTACTCGGGTAGCAGGGGCATAGAAATGGAAAAAATCTCCGAGTCCAGGTCCTTTATGACCTTCACCTTCCTCTTATGTGGAGGGATATAGTTAGGTAGCTTTGTGATAGGCTCCACTCCCTTAGCATATATATCCTCTATACGCTAGCCTTCTTCTGCCTCTAGGTCAACTACCTTCTTAGGCTACTTGTCCTTCTTTTGTTTCTGCACTGCAGAATGCTTCCTAGGGGATTCGTGCACTGGTACCAACTTTTTCAACTTATCCTTCTTTGGTGTATTTATCAAGGTTTCTCTAGCATGGGTAGGCTTCGGCCTAGGTGACCTTGGTGCCGTAGTCATAGGAGTTAGAGCTTCCATACTCACTACCTCCAAGGCGGCTCCCTTAGAGGCAACATCGCCACCAATGATCATGATTTCTGCAGGGCTTGGTCCAAGCATATTTTCAAGAATGAACTTCTGATTCAACTCAAACAGCTTAGCAAATGTAGGGATCACAACTAAATCCTCCCAATATGATTAGTTCATAGGTGATAAACAACACAATTCAACAAAAACTTTAAGGGCGCAAAGTGTTCTCTGTTGGACCAGCATGCGTAATTTATAGGGGGGTTTTAATTTGAATCCAATCGTTCCCCCCAAATTCATAGAATTAATTTTGTTTTTGCGGCAGATCTTTAAATATTTTTTCCTTAAATGCCGCCAACCCACTCTTCTTAACCATCTTCTAGTTGTCAGGTCATGAACAGTGACCCCAATGGTCACTTTTCTGCTGTGCTACGCGGTACTTCCCTTCATAGTGAAACTTCCTATGCATAGCTTCATAGGTTCTATATTCATCATCTATCTCACAGCCTACCTGCTCCATAGTCCTTCAACCCTGGCAGTGTAGTTTATAGTCCCATGCTCCCTTGTAACTGTAGAATTCCTGCAAAAAATTCGATAGATCTAGAATTCTAGTTAAATTAAACACAATTAATTCGCTGATATTCAAGAGAGGAGAGAAAGAATTTTCTCCATAAAATCAATGTATTAAATTAATGAACAATAGTAATACATGAGCAATCAAACCTGTAATCCCAAAGGGAGGTGGTTTTATAGAAATTGCCAAATCTAGAAAACTAGGAAAAAACTAGTAAACAACTAGAAAAGGCTAAGGAAAGCTAAAGGGAGCCCTAAAATAGCAACAATGACTGAAGACAACCTATGCCAACTATCAGCGACGAGGAAAGAATGAGGAGGGGTGCATTTCCCAAGGAAGGCAACTTTAAAACATGCTAAAATGGTCTGGGGGACCAAATCCCTTGATTCAAGAGGGAATCTTCATGTGGGGCACCAATCCTCAAATAACTCAAGTGGATGAGGTGTGGTTAGGTGTGAACATGCACTTAGATGTCTAAATGGTTTAGGAAAGTGGTTGGACCAATATTTCCATAATATTAAGCCTTCAGAGGCAGAAAACAAGGGAAAGTTGGTCCACTGAGCTAGTTTACCAAAAACCAAGTGTGAACATGATTTTTAGTGCATGTGGATAAGTCAAGGATACTTAGGCTAAATAATAAATGTAGATTTTAGGATTATATTCCAACACCCCCGCTTCATGCTAACTCACTTATCCAAACTGAGTCCTGGACAAGATGTCATGTCAGGTATTCAGGTACAATAAATAAAAGATCCTCATAAAATGAAGAAAGAGGGAAAACCTTGTGGGAAAAAAAAACCCAAAAAGAGGAAAAAAAGGGCTAAGTGGCTAGAAGGGCCTACTCAGCTGTCTCCACTGTTAGAGTCAGTCTTGTCAGTCCTCCGTCAAAGATCAAAACTCTTTATTGCATTTCATTTTTAGGTGTCTCTCTCAATTCACTCAATTGCATTCCGCTAGGGGCATGCCATTTACTGACGGAAGGGCTTGGTTTTCTCATTTTACCTCTCATGCCTTGTCCTATTGGCTTAGCTTTGTTTATCAAAGTTCATTAAATCAGTAATGAAGTCATTTATCGTCTTGTTTTTTTCGCTTGATAAGCAAAGAGTCAAACTTGGTCATTAGGTCTAGGGTTCACAAATTGTTGTTCTCAAAGTGTTCAAATGCCGGTAGGCCAAAGGGAGCTTCAATAAGGTTTCATTCTGAGATTCTCATAATTCATAATGCTCATAGATGTTTCTCCTTCAAAACTCTGTTTTGAAGAAGAAATCATTAAATTTGTTTTTAAATATGTGATTTTCAAAAGTTTTCAGTCACGAAACATTTCGGCGCCACCTTGATCCACTACAAATCATCCCTGCAAGCAGACAAAGAGTTTCATCATTCAAAAAATCAAAAAGGAAAATTGCAGAACAAAGTTTGTTTTAAAATTGAAAAGTGCCAAAGTTCTACAATTTTTCAAAAGTGGGACATTGCAAGACAAAAATCAAACCCATGCCATTACTCATTACAAGATATTTTTCACCATTTAAATATCGTTTTCTTGTTAAAGATAAGAGCAGAATTGAAATTGAAGTTTGAGAGAGAGAAATTGTAAATTTGGAGGTAGTTTGCCTCTATTAGTTTGAGCACAGCACACTGGAAGAAGGCACAACGCACCCACGTAGCGCGGCGCATAGAGCACTTTTGCACAGTGCAAAATTGGATTGGTGCGTAGCATCCAGCCTGTGCGGCGCATTGGGCTGGAGCGCAGCGCACAGAACCTCCAGGCCCACAACTCATCACCTCTTTTCAATTTTTTGAAATCGATCAACTCTTTCTCTTCAAGATTGAATCAGAGCACGTTTCCTTGGTGTAATCAAATTTCAGGATCATTGTTTTAATTGTATGGAAGATAACTCTCAGTCCATTGTAATGTCCGAGAGTTATGGAGAGCTCGTTTTCAACTCTACACAGTTGTACAAGATCAGCATCCTCGTTAGGAAACTCACCAAGGCGTTGTGTGAGGTCAATAAGGATTTTTCCTTGGTTAGTTTTGCAACATTGAAAATCCAGTTGCGAATCTGGTTGGATACGTGTTCACTGGTGACTGTAGCTGGAATTGGCGGAAACGAGTTGGTTCTTATGCCAAGCTATGGGAATATTCAAAATGGTCAATATTTGTCTCCTCGATTAAACAATGCGATGAATTGGGGAAACAGGCAAGCAGGATCTCTTCCAAATTCACGATGGAATCAGGAATCTTTTGTTGAAGGCAAGGTTGAAAATGAGTTTAGAATCGAGCAACCTTCTGTGGGGCGTGACAGGTCAGGCCAAGGACTCTCGTATCACTATCATCTCATCAGCCTTCTGAGATGCAACTGCAACAGTTTGAAGCAATGACTGCCGCACAAATGTCTTGCAAGTAGCTCCAAATGCGAAGAACCTTTATTTCCCAGTTGATTATGTGTAGTGTGCTTGGAAACAATTCACAACCGGAAAAAGTTTTGGGCGTATTGACGAAACTCTATTTCACTCCATTAAAGGCAAAATTTTAGTGGAAAACCATTTTTATTGAAAAATCAGTTTTTATCAAAGGGCCAGCGTAAGGTGGAAAGTCAAAAGCCAAATTAAATGAAGAATACCTACCACAACAGAAAGATAGGAACCAATGGTCTATTTTTTACTACAGTTGCAAATTCAAAGGGTCTATGCTTCAGATTCTATCTTTTAATTGGTCATCAACAAAAAAAAATGTAACGCTGCTCCTTTTTAGAGCAGACTTTTCCTATTTTCATGATTTTAGGTGAAATTTCTCCCTATTTTCATTGATTTTCTTTCCCCAGCTCTACGTTTTAGTGTATTGAAAATCATTTGTAAGGGGTTGGAATTTCTGGGAGCAGTGTGGAGGACAAACCCAACGCTTTCATTGTACAGTTTTGGCAGAGATTTTAATGAAATGATGCAACTCTAATTCCTGAGATCCATGTGATGTGAGTTTAGAATATGTTCTTCTTACTGTTTCATGAGTAAATTGTTATGTTTTCAGTTCATTCATAATCTTTCCAGTTGAATGTTTTTAAATAAGAAAGGTAGAATTCAGTTTATTGCTCTACCTGGGAAAAACATTTAGCCTCTATGTGTCTTCTTCTGTCTAAAAAGGATTCATTATACATGCCCTTTCAGCTTCTAAACAGTCTGTCCACTCCATATCATTTCAGTTTGATTGCGAAACCTCATGCCTATCTTGCCTCACGAAATAATCCGTACCTTTGATTTAATTTCTCAGCTATTGCTGTCCTTTGTTCCCATACAGCCCAGAAAATTCATTCATTCAATCAATTACCTCTCTTTCATATCTATTTACTAGCCTAAAATCAGTTCTCATTTTAAGTCATCTCAGACCCTATTGAGTATTTTTACTGAGTTGACCTAGAGAGAGCCCTCTCCTGTCCTCGTAGAGCTAGCTACGAGGCTGAGCATGGTTTGATGTGGACCTAGAACCTTGTCTTTTCAGCCTGAGGCAAATCTAGGCTCTAACATAGTGGTGACCATACTAGGGAAGAAAATGGTTTACTTTTTGATGTCATTGGTTTTCTAAGCTACAGACGGAGCCTGAAGTTATGCCAAGTAGCCTTCGAAACGCTTTTTCTTTGCATGAGCGCAAGTAGATAAAAGCTGCTCAGTCAAACTCCGGTCTAGTTTATAAATTGAACATCTGATCTAAACGATCACCCCAGTACATATATCAAGTTTAGATCTGATGGTTGATGGTGGACAACGATCAGACATAAGAAGGTTGAAATCATTCACTTGGCGGCTCCATTCACTGAAAAATCCAGCAATCGATCCTTCATGGTGACTCCACTGCTAGAAGGTCAGTAGCTTTGAGATTTTCAAGATGGAATGGGCTACAAGAATATACGCTCCCATGAGCTGATATCACATCCCAGGTTTTCCAAATAAAATGCCCAAGGTAGATTGGTCAAAGTATTTTCCTATGTTCAGAAATGTGGAAGGTAATGACGCTGCTCTTCATCTGGTGAAATTTCACATTCATGTGCATAAATTAAAGATAACTTTTCCTGAAGACTGTTTGATGAAACTATTTATGGCTACTCTGGAAGACGAAGCCCGATCTTAGTATGAAAGTTTGCCATCAACGTCTATTTATTGTTTAAAAGATTTTCATGCCATGTTCTTTGAAAGGTATAAAGAATATTATCCATCATTAAATTTATTTCAGAACTGTTGCAAACATGCTTCTACTTTTATTGAAAGCCTTGAGAAATATTACGAGGATGATAATTTCATGGATGATGAGATCATGGAGGCCCTGTATGAAAATCCATTTCAGCAGCATCAAGATGATCAGGAAAATTTGTAGCAGGATCAAGATCTTAGTAGATGGAAGATGAAGGAATTTTGCATCTTGACAGTCCACATGAATTACATAAAATGGATCGGCAGTATGAGGAAAATCTGTATAATCTTTCACTTGAATTCAATGAAGACAATCATTGTTTGAGCAAAAGAAAACAAAAGTTATTATCTCGTATGTCTGAAAATGAGATAGATCAACTCTTGAACGGTCATGTTGTAGCTCAAGTTAACGCAAATCTGTAGTGTGCACATGGTCAAGAAGGTGATGGTGGAAATTCTTCCTCTTCTGAAAAGGATGACAGTCCTATAAGAGGCTTTATAGATCAACAGGTTCAAGATGCCCATAGAAGTGATGAAAGAAAAAGTGTCATTTCAGATCTGTCCATAGAAGAAAACAACATGCAAGGAAGTCCAGTTCTAATTTCAGAACGTGATAATGTCAAGACAACTATTTCAAATCCAGAATTAGATTGTAATGACCAAGAAAACCTTGTTCTGAATCCCATGAACGAGAAATCTACTGCTGAAATAATCTGGAATGAAGAAGACAGAGTTATGGATCCAAATGTTCTCATGTCATCAGAACAAAGCCTTCATAAAGAGGTAATCTAGTCAGATCAACAAGACGAGTCTTTGTTCTAGTAAGTGAAAAAGTTTCTTTGGATGAATTATGGTAGATAATAGAAATTATAGTGTTGGGTTTCACGAAACATCTGAAGTTTCTTTTCTCATGATTGATGAATGTAATGAGAATCTCGTTGTCATATCATATGAAGATGATCAAAACTATATTCAGACTACAAAAGATCAAAACATTATGGATTCCCTTTCAGATTCTTCTTCATATGTCTCATGTTTTGAAATGTGTTTTGAAGAGGAGATTTGCTCATCTACATTTTTAGAATTTTTTGAGGACCTCGAAGATACTTTTGCTGAAGCACATAATGAAGAAAGATCAGAATCAAAGGAGGAAGACACATTGTTTTTCCAGCAGGAGGTCAATCTTCATGCTTTTCAGGATCCAATGGCAAATCTGTTGCAGTCAGCAGTGAAGGTGATTATTGCAGTATTCAGTGATGAAGGAGATCATGGTCCATTATGTTTTTGGATGCCCAGTTACTAGTGTACGTTGTTGACCGGAATATCTGATTAGGAGAATCAATCAAGGAGGCATCTGCTTGGTTGGTTACATTGGCATTTTGATATAGTTTGATGGTATATTGTCTTGTAAGAAATGCAGGTGGTCATGTACTACCACCAAACTTTTAGTTTTAAGTTCAGGTCTTAGTATTTTGAGTTAGTTTGTTAAAGTCAATTTTTTTCAGTCATTCCAGTTTGCATCAAGTTGGTTTGAGTCAGGTTTCAGTCAATAAATGAGTCAAAGTCTTGTGTTGTTTGTCGAAATAATGACTCCATAGCCCAATGGACGAAAGGCACTGTCTAGCTCTTCCAGAGATCTGCTGTTCTTAGCACCTCCAAGGAGCTACCATCCCCATTGGAGCCAATGTTAGAGTCGGTCTTGTCAGTCCTCCGCTAGAGATCAAAACTCTTTATTGAATTTCATTTTTAGGTGTCTCGCTCAATTCACTCAGTTGCATTCCGCTAGGGGCATGCCATTTACTGACGAAAGGGATTGGTTTTCTCATTTTACCTCTCATGCCTTGTCCTGTTGGCTTAGCTCTGTTTATCAAAGTTCATTAAATCAGTAATGAAGTCATTTACCGTCTTGTTTTTTTCGCTTGATAAGCAAAGAGTCAAACTTGGTCATTAGGTCTAGGGTTCACAAATTGTTTTTCTCAAAGTGTTCAATAATGTCGGCAGGCCAAAGGGAGCTTCAATAAGGTTTCATTCCGAGATTCTCATCATTCATAATGCTCATAGATGTTTCTTCTTCAAAACTCTATTTTGAAGAAGAAATCATTAAATTTGTTTTTAAATATGTGACTTTTCAAAAGTTTTCAGTCATGAAACGTTTCGGTGCCACCTTGATCCACTGCAAATCATCCCTACAAGAAAACAAAGCATTTCATCATTCAAAAAATCAAAAAGGAAAATTGCATAACAAAGTTTGTTTTAAAATTGAAAAGTGCCAAAGTTCTAAAAATTTTCAAAAGTGGGACATTGCAAGACAAAAATCAAACCCATGCCATTACTCATTACAAGATATTTTTCACCATTTAAATATCATTTTCATGTTAAAGATAAGAGCAGAGTCGAAATTGAAGTTTAAGAGAGCGAAATTGTAAATTTGGAGGCAGTTTGTCTCTGTTAGTTTGAGCGCGGCGCACTGGAAGAAGGCGTAGCGCACCCACGTAGTGCGACGCGTAGAGAACTTTTGCACAGTGCAAAATTGGACTGGCGCGACACATCCGGCCTGCGCGGTGCGTTGGGCTAGAGCACGGCGCATAGAACCTCCAGGCCCACAACTCATCACCTCTTCTCAATTTTTTGAAATCGATCAACTCTTTCACTCCAAGATTGAATCATAGCACGTTTCCTTGGTGTAATCAAATTTTAGGATCATTGTTTTAATTGTATGGAAGATTACTCTCGGTCCATTGTAATGTCTGAGAGTTATGGAGAGCTCGTTTTCAACTCTACACAGTTGTACAAAATTAGCATCCGTGTTCGGAAACTCGCCAAGGCGTTGTGTGAGGTCAATAAGGATTTTTCCCTTGTTAGTTTTGCAACATTGAAAATCCAGTTGTGAATCTGGTTGGATACGTGTTCCCTGGTGAATGTAGCTAGAATTGGTGGAAACGAGTTGGTTCTTATGCCAAGCTATGGGAATATTCAAAATGGTCAATATTTGTCTCCTCGATTAAACAATGCAATGAATTGGGGAAACATGCAAGTAGGATCTCTTCCAAATTCACAATGGAATTAGGAATCTTTTGTTGAAGGAAAGGTTGAAATGGGTTTATAATTGAGCAACCTTCTGTGGGGTGTGACAGGTCAAGCCAAGGACTCTCGTATCATTATCATCTCATTAGCCTTCTGAAATGAAACTGCAACAGTTTGAAGCAATGATTGGCTGCACAAATGTCTTGCAAGTAGCTCCAAATGCCAAGAACCTTTATTTCCCAGTTGATTATGTGCAGTGTGCTTGGAAACAATTCACAACCAGAAACAGTTTTGGGCATATTGACGGAACTCCGTTTCACTCCATTAAAGGCAAAATTTTAGTGGAAAACCATTTTTATTGAAAAATTAGTTTTTATCAAAGGGCCAGCATAAGGTGGAAAGTCAAAAGCCAAATTAAATGAAGACTACCTACCACAACAGAAAGATAGGAACCGATGGTCTATTTTTTATTGTAGTTGGAAATTCAAAGGGTCTATGCTTCAGATTCTGTCTTCTAATTGGTCATCAACAAACAAAATGTAACGCTGCTCCTTTTTAGAGCAAAATTTTCCTATTTTCATGATTTTAGGTGAAACTGCTCCCTATTTTCATCGATTTTCTTTCCCCAGCTCTAAGTTTTAGTGTATTGAAAATCATTTGTAAGGGGTTGGAATTTCTAGGAGCAGTGTGGAGGACAAACCCAGCGCTTTCATTGTACAGTTTTGGCAGAGATTTTAATGAAATGATGCAGCTCTGATTCCTGAGATCCATGTGATGTGAGTTTAGCATATGTTCTTCTTACTGTTTCATGAGTAAATTGTTATGTTTTCAGTTCATTCATAATATTTCCATCTGAATGTTTTTAAGTAAGAAAGGTAGAATTCAGTTTATTGCTCTACCTGGGAAAAACATTCACCCTTTGTGTGTCTTCTTCTGTCTGAAAAGGATTCATTATACATGCCCTTTTCAACTTCTCAATAGTCTGTCCACTCCATATCATTTCAGTTTGATTGCAAAACCTCATGCCTATCTTGCCTCACGAAATAATCCATACCTTTGATTTAATTTCTTATCTATTGTTGTCCTTTGGTCCCATACAGCCAAGAAAATTAAGTCATTCAATCAATTACCTCTCTTTCATATCTATTTACTAGCCTAAAATTAGTTCTCATTTTAAGTCATCTCAGACCCTATTGAGTATTTTTACTGAGTTGACCCGAAGAGAGCCCTCTCCTGTCCTCATAGGGCTAGCTACGAGGCTGAGCATGGTTTGATGTGGACCTAGAACCTTGTCTTTTCAGCCTGAGGCAAATCTAGGCTCTAACATCCACCACTCCAAGAATATCTATCAGTTATGAAATTTTCTTTTCAGTGAAATACTTGGTGAAGATGTCTGCAACCTTCTGCTCAGTGGAGCAGTACTACAATGATATGACTTGGTCACAGATAAGCTCGCGGATGTAATTCATGTGAATCTCGATGTGCTTGGTCCTATGCCTTTGAACTGGATCAATTGATATCTAAATGGACTCCTGATTTTCACAAAATATGAGAGTCAGAAGTGGATATTGAATACCAAACTCTGAGAGAAGCCCCGACAACCAAATAGCCTGTGTAACTGCATTCACTGCACCTCTATACTCTGGCTCAATTGTAGATAAAGCAATCGTAGATTGTTTCCTGCTAGACCAGCAAAAAGGCCCTGAACCAAAGCTAAAAACATAACTAGAGGTGGAATTGCAGTCTGTACCATTGCCATCCCAATTAGAATCTGTGTACCCAATCAATGAAACTAGGAAATCTACAACATAAAAGATACCAAAACTAGAAGTACCTTTCACATATCTAAGGATTCTCTTTGCAGCTTTCCAATGAAGCTCATGGGTCTCCTGCATCTATCTAGAGAAAAATCCTACTACAAAAGATATATCAGGTTGGGTGTGAGTAAGATAAAACAAACTCCCAACCAACTGTCGATATAGTGTACTGTCCACCAAAGGTGTAGTACCCGCATCCTCAAATCTGATCCCCGAAAGAAAGGGAGATGTTGTTGGTTTTAATTTTGTAAACTGAAAGTAGATAAGTAGATCTGATACATACTTACACTATGCCATATTGATCCCTGAAGTAGACTGAGAAACTTCAAGACCAAGAAATAGTGCAACAGTCCCAAATATGTCATGGAAAATCGATCGTGCAATGCTGATTTTGCCAAATCAATAACTCAGTTAAGGTTCCCTATCATCAATAAATCATCTACATAAAGTACTATCAGAAAAAGGGAATCATCATGTTGTAGAAAATAAACATTTGAATCAGATTTGCATCGAATGAATCCAATGGAAAGCAGGAAAGAATCCATCTTTGCATACTAGGCTCTGGGAGCTTGTTTTAGGTCATACAAGGATATCTTTAATCTGCAAAGGAGGGAAAAGGTTTGAATGTATCCCTGTGGCTGCTCCATATATATCTCCTCCTTGATATCTCCATGAAGAAATGCACTCTTCACATCCATGTTATGAACTTCCCATCTGCGAGAAGCAGCAATGGCTAAAACTAGTCGAATGGAGTCCCTTTTTGCAATAGGTGCAAATGTCTCTGTATAGTCTATCCCATGTACCTGTGAGTATCCTTTTGTAACAAGTCAAGCTTTGTACTTTCTGATATCACCATCTGTAGCAATCTTTTTTCGATAGATCCATCGACATCAAACAAGCTTTCTTCCTTTCGGAAGTGGAACGAAGTCCCATGTGTTGTTTTCCATGAGAGTAGAGTACTCTTCATCCATGGCAGCCTCCCCAAGCGGGTTTCCAATAACCTCAGAGGGTAACTGTGGATCTGAACCAAGTTTCATATAGAAATATATGGGAAGCAATGGTTCGTTGGCAGCCAGGGCTTGAGGATCCCCAAAAAACTATAATCTAGTCCTTCTCACATCCGCAGGATCACTGACTAGTTCACCCAGATCTTGCAGGGTTTTCTCTGTCCAAGTTGGAATCTGAGTTGGAGAAACCATGACCTACTCTTGATCCTCTAAATCAGACCCAAAAGTCTTCTCTGATGGCTGCTCTGAAGTGCTCGAAGAAGTTTTGGACTCCTCTTCACCAGTGGCAACAAGCTATTCCTTGGCAAGGTCTGCTGAAAAATCATGCAATGATTCTTCTTCAAACTTCACACTTCAAGCTACAAGTAACTTCTCAATGTGAGAGTCCAGAAATATATATCCTTTAACACTATCAGGATATCCAACAAAGATACATTCAACACTTTGATGCTCCAAAGCATTCCTCTTATCTGTCGGAATGTGAGCCCATGCTCGTGAACCAAAAATGCAAAAGTGCGACACTTTTGGTTTCTTACCAGTCCAACATTCAAATGGAGTGGTGCCTTTGAGTGCTTTGTAAGGAATGTGGTTTTTAATGTATGCTTCACAATTAATAGCTTGAGCCCATAGCTTATGAGCTAATGATTTGGACTGTAGCATACAATTGGCCATCCCTTTAACGATCGGTTTTTCCTCTCCGTGACACCATTCTACTGTGGTGTATATGGCACTATGTGTTGTAGCTGTATACCTGCATCAATACAAAGTTGTTGCACATATTTGTTGAAATAATCCCCCCCATTATCAGTATGGAGTATCTTAATCTTACACCTAGACTCATTCTCAGCAAGTGCTTTAAATTCTATATGGCATTCAAAAACTTCTGATTTTAATTTCAGAAAAAATACCCAAGTAAAGCGAGAGAAATCATCTATAAAGGTGAGTACATATCGATCCTTACTAATTGAAGGCTACGGGAATGGGCCCATGATGTCACTGTGAATCAGCCCAAGAGGTGAAGAAGCTCTCTGTACCTTCCCTTTGTCAAACTTTTTCTCCGAATGCTTGCCAAGAATGCATCCTTGACATACACCGCTTGTGAATTTAATAGCAGGCAATCCTTCTACCATGTTTTCCTTGTTGAGTTGATGGAAGTACTTATATTTTAGATGGCCAAATATTTCATGCCATAACCTACTGATATCATTAGATTTTGATATAAATACAGTGCTAAAAGATTTAGGAACAAAGTGGGAGAAGAAATACAAACGAGAACCGTGATCTGCAATTCCATGTGCAAGTTGTGAGCCCGTGGAAATGTCGGTAATCACTGCAGAGTCTAGAGTGAACTCCACCTTCCTTCCAGAGTTGGAATGAGTGATCTGATATATTGAGAGAAGATTTGTGGATAGTGAGGGAATATGAACCACATTTGTGAAGAAAACCCCTACAAGGTCTACAATTACTTCTCCGCACACCTTTGCAGGTGTGGCATATCCCAAGTAAATTGGGGATCTGGTGCTTTCTGCAATGGAGGAAAATTCATATTTTAATGCAACAATATGGTCTGATGCACCTGAATCAAGGATCCAAGCTGATGGAGTGGATGTGACAGCCATTAAACCATGACCATATCGTGCTCTCCCTCTCCCATCTCCTGTTCCATTATCATCCTTCTCCTTTTCATTCTCGGGCACGGTGAGATTGTGCTGCTGCAATTGCTTAGCCATCTCATCAATTGTTTTCCTCATGCAATTTTCTTTGGGATGAAAACATTTGGAACAGTAGCTGAAAATTGTTCTTTGCTTCTTCTTCTTACCCTTAGGCAAAGAAGAGCTCTCTGAAGATTGTACAGGTCTCTCCTTCTTCAATTCGTTAAATTTACCCTTCCCTTTTTTCTTGTCTCTTCCACTGCTCTTTGGAGCATCAGTAGTTGCAAGTGCTTAGTTATTTGAATGCTTGATGGCACCCATTTGGACTAAATTAGCTTACTCTTGAGTCAATGCTGCAATGAAGTCATTAAATTGAGTCATTTTCCATTTTTCCTAAGTCAATTTATATGCTTGAAAAGACGATACAAATACAGAATATTCAGGGCCTAATTTTGAGAGAATCGAAAGGATGAGTTGATATTCCTCTTTCTTGAATCTGCATGCATCAAGTTCAATGAGGATGGATTCAAACTTGGTGAAGTATTCTTGCAGGTTGCTAAAATGATTTGGACTGAGGGATATGAGTTCATTCTCCAGTTGATGCACTCTCATTTCATCTTGCTTGCCAAATAGTCCTTCCAATGTGGTCCAAACCGCATCGGGAGTAGTGGCTCCGCTGACATGAAAGAGGAGTTATTTGGAAATTGATAGCCATATCAGCCCAATTACTTCATCTAATTTATTTAAATATTGATCTTCTCCACTACAAAAGTCGGTTCACTCTCCGTTCCCATTGTTACCCTATAAAGCCCTTTGCTTCAAAGGAGCAGAGTAATCTCTATGTTCCATTCGAAGTAATTGAAAGGATTTAGAAAAAGTTTTTTGGGTTGAGAGAAATGATCCATTGCTACTTTCTATGCCTCTTGATGATCTATACCTGCAAATAAAATTGTGTACAGTCCACTAGATTTGATGTGCTCTGATACCATGTAGAATTCCTGCAGAAACTCCGATAGATCTAGAATTATAGTTAAATTAAACACAAGTAATTTGTTGATATTCAAGAGAGGAGAGAAAGAATTTGCTCCATAAAATAAATGTATTAAATTAATGAACAATATTAATACATGAGAAACCAAACCTCTAATCCAAAAGGGAGGTGTTTATATAGAAATTGCCGAATCTAGAAAACTAGGAAAAAACTAGTAAAATACTAGAAAAGGCTAAGAAAAGCTAAAGGGAGCCCTAAAATGGCAACATTGACTCAAGACAACCTATGCCAACTATCAGCCATGAGGAAAGCATGAAGAGGGGTGAATTTCCCAAGGAAGGCAACTTTAAAACATGCTAAAATGGTAAGGGGGACCAAATCTTTTGATTTAAGGGGGAATCTTCATGTGGGGCGCCAATCCTCAAATAACTCAAGTGGATGAGGTGTGGTTAGGCATGAACATGCACTTGGATGTCTAAATGGTTTAGGAAAGTGGTTGAACCAATATTTCCATAATATTAGGCCTTTAAAGGCAAAAAACAATGGAAAGTTGGTCCACCGAGCTAGTTTACCAAAAACCAAGTGTGAACATGATTTTTAGTGCATGTGGCTAAGTTAAGGATACTTAGGCTAAATAATAAATGTAGATATTAGGATTATATTCCAACAGAAAATTCCTGGAGAACTAAGATTGTCTTTCCGCAATATAGTCGTTTTGTAGGATCCCCTGTATACAAGTTCAATCAGCTCCCATTCACTCTTCCCAGAAAAAGGTTCTTCATTCAACTTTGCGAGCTGAACTGCGCCTCCATATATAATTTCTTTGATAATATATGGCCCCATCGTATGCAACTGAAATTTCCTCTAAAACAGTGAATTTAATATCATATAACAAGACAATATCATTTACCTTGAACCTGAGAAGCTTGATGTTCGATCGTGCCATGATTTTTCATGCTCCTTCTGTACGAACTGATGGAATCCAGCCAAGAATTGGTTCTCTTCAAGCTCCATCAGTTGTGTGAGATGTTCCTCCAAGGCTTCACGATATGCCATACCTGTGAGAGTTGTTTTGTGTAGACTAGGTGTTATAGCACCATTTACCACTCTTGGTAGATTTGATGCTCTGTTTATGGCCTAGGGCAACCCTTCCTTCCAAAATTGGTCCAAAATCTTAAAACACAATGGTTTATTCCCTATACTCTACTTTTCCCTATGATAAAAGTGTGTACACACGGGTCAGCATATACCCAACCTACGTACATATTTTAAAACACTTAAAAAAATTAAATTTCCTTAATTTCGGGTGGAGTTCACGAGTTTTACCTAGTACTCACCTCCTATTGCCCGTGGCCCAAGTATTTCCCAACTGAAAAAACTAATTTGGAGAGGTATAAATAAACCTCCATGGGAAGGCCTTAAGGGAGAAAAGTATGAGATATTGATACTATAGTGAGATTATCCCTGATCAAGTCTGAAGAATCCCTGTGCCTCCTGCACTCCCCAAAGCTTCAAGAAACCCTTGTTTCCTTAATTATAGATATCCCCCATCTTGCTTGAGATATCCTTGTGTTGGTGATGGAGGAAGATTGTTGAAGGCTGGGAAAGGATGGATCTGGAGGACGTTTCCGCTTGGAGCTAGAGAAAGACTCGGGTTGTATTTCTCCACCTTATCTATAGCTTACTTTAATAAAATGGAATGTTTTTCTGTTTCTGAAATGAAATGTGTTTATGCATCAAAGTTGTGTTGTAATTCGTTTGTGAATCTTTATTGATGTATAATTAGTCATTCATTTATATGATTTAAGTTTAACATCATGTATATCATTTATGTTTCTACTATCGTGTATGTTCTATTTGAATAATTTTCAGGTTTCAAGAACATTGGGAGAAGCTAAGGGTTTGCACCCTGAGGGATCTATCCAAACAAAGGACATCGGGTAAGGACACTCCTACGCAATTTAGTAGATTAAGGATGTTTAATGATTGTTTGAGCATTTCTTGTTGAGTTTTTCCGTATGCTCTATTGGGGTTCTCAAGCCAAAGAGAGTGGTTTCACCCGTAATGGAATTGGCGAATCCCCTGGGGATAACAATCTTGTTATTCCTAGTTTGGGTTGTTTGTTCTCAATCAAGGATCACTTTCTTGATTACTTTCTTTTGCAGTATTATTTGGTCCATTAGTGTCCCAGACATCAAGTCTGATCTTCTTAATCAAACCTTGATTTTTTTTCCTTATAATGATTTGTATACACTTTTTACTTTGTTTACAGTAGTGTATACATGCAAGTTTCTGTAAAGTAGACTCGCGTATATGCGAGTTTCATGTATTAGAAATGCGTGTGCATGCTTTTGTGTTTTTACAAAGTCACGTATACAATCTTTTGGGTTATTTTTTCAAATATTTCTGCCCAGTTAAGTTTGCAGCCTGGTGATTTCTATTGTTGTATGGTCATATGCTGTCTGGAGAATCTATTTTTCCTCCAAGCTTTCTTTTTCAAAATATCTTTCTCACTAAAAAGATTTGGCCTAGGTTTTCTTCTTAAGGAAGTTTGTAGTTTGTATCTTGGTGTTGAAGGCTTAGTTTTGAAGTTTTTGGTTGTTTCGATCTTCAAGAATAGGAAATTGTTTTCAATTTCGTTTTCAAGCTCGGATTTCAAGTTCTCTTTCTCTACTTTCCCTTGTTTGGTGGCCTTATTGCTTTTCTTTCTTTTTGAGAGTTTCTTTTTGACAAGTGTGAAGGTATTTCTTTCTTGGCCTTTTGGTTAGCTTGTCAAAATCGTTTGTTGCTATTTTGGTCAGTCTGTACAGGTTGTAGTCCTTCTTGTTCAAGCTTCGTTCATTTTAGAGTTTATAACTTACAATATTAAAAGACCCCTTATGCTTATTTATTGATATTTTGAGTTTTAGTAGCACTTTTGTGACTTCAAAAAGTTTTTTTGTTTCCTTAAAAGAAAAAACTTTAAAAAACGTTACTTGTGTTTTTCTTTTTCCAAGTTTTTGGTTTACAGTTTCTTTTGTTTTATTGTTGAAAAGTGAATTGCAATCTTTTACAATTTGTTCTTATTTCTTTGAAGAGAGGTTTGTTGTCAAATTTTTGTACTCTTCAGTTTTAAGTTGGCTCATTGTTTCTATAAAGTATTGCATTTGCTTATTAAGGCTGTTTAGGATCTTGCATTGTCATTGTAACTTGCATTAGGGTAGTTTGAATTTTAAGGCATTCTTAGTCTTTTTAGTTTTTGGGTGTCTAAAGATTGTTTTATAAAAGAAAAGAAAAATATTTTTCTTTATTTAAAGTTTTTGTAGAACCCAAGTAGAGGTCACTCTTCATCGAAGAAAATGACTGCATTCATATAGTTATTTTTCTATTGATTTCTTTTGCATCATAAAAACATCATCAGTTTCACTCTCGTAATTTCCCCTAACTTAAAGAAAAGCTATATAAAATCAAGCAATTAATATTATGAACTAGAAATTTTATTGCTTTTATTAGAAAACACCAACAAGTTTAGGTTCATTAGGGCCTTGGATTAGGTGAGAAGAGAGTTAATTCTCCAAGGCTTCTCAAATTACAAAACGTAGAAGTTGAATAAAGAGAGAAACCCAATATCGTTAGAAAGACCGGGAAATCTCTGTGACTGGGAGTTAAGCACAAGGGAGAGGGAAGACAAGGAAGAGAGATACCCCCTCTCCTATTTGTTGGATGTTTCCTCATGACTGTTCCAACCAGATTTTGATACGAGCTGGTATCCATAGTTGCTAATCCTATGAATCACATAGGTGGCTACGGAGGGGAATCTCATGGCACCTGAGGCTAACATTGTATCACATTCATCAGTACTTCTGGAGGGTACCCTTGTAAATCTTGGGTACTTGCGCCAACAAATTTTTTTGTCTAAAGGTCAACATAACTGCTTCTGATACTTTCGCTAGTAGACCTATGGCGTAGTTACCCCAGTATAATTTCGAAAGGCCCTTGATTTTGGCTTTCTTGTATTTTGGTGTCCAGTCCTAATCACCCAGAGCGGAAATACTTGAGAGTTGTTTGATTTCTTGTATCTTTAGGGAGTTTTAGAGAGTTCTCTTTGCTCCTAGTTGGGCTAGCTTTATAACTTTTTTTGAGTCTTTAAGTAGATTTCTTAAAAATAATTCAAAGTGGTTGATCGACCAGCTTGTCGGTCTAGGAGACTTCATGGGTTATCACCTAAGAGTCCTGAGCCTTCTCCGCGAAGGCATAGGAGTAATACTACTAGTGGTTTTCAACCAGTGGCAGCAGGCGCATCAGCTATTGATCCTTTGGTTGGAATCATTGATTCACAAGATATACCTGGCACAAGTAGAGAGTTAGAGAGGAACACTCCAGTTCTTTCTCGAGTCCTCTTCCGGACGGAAGATAATATTTAGGTTTAAGAGCTTTCTGAGTCAATTGTGGCTCCTAATTATCCTCTTCCCCCTAATCATCCAGACGTTTTATTGTACGTCAGAACTCTGACCAATAGTCCTTTGAGACCAATTTTACATCAATCTATTCCTTTGATGACCACTACTGGAAGCATGGCATCCACAAAAAGTGTTACGAGTATGCAGACTCCCATATTTGTACAAGGAGGATGAATAATTGTTATACCTTATATTACTCCTAGCACTGCTATATTTGATTTTACTTCTATTCCATCATTGAGTGGAAGTTCTCAAGTTGTTGCCTCTGGCATTGGCTTTTTCCCTTTTGGAATTCCGACCAGCGCAATTCCTTCGATTCCTTTGGGTATTCCGTCAGCTGCTTCCACGTACATGGTGAGTGGATCGTCTTCTCTTTAGGGTTTCCCATTTAGGGGTGGTCATATACCACATTCCAACCCAACAGTAGGATCAATGCCATTTTCCTTTATAGTTCAAGCTAATAATCCATTTCAAAGTTGGTTGTAGTTAGTGGTTTAGTAGCCGAGAATCAATATTATTTCAATCAATAGGGTAATATGCCATATTATTCTGTCAATTATTTTAAAATAATTTCTCCCTTTGCTAATGCAAGAATCCTTATCAGGGGCTTTCTGCTCCTTTTAACACTTCATTAGGGGGTAACTTTACTAGTTATGAAGGATTTGCGGCAGGAGTTATTCAAACTCCAAATTTTGCTGGATCACAAGGATCTCCTTATGTTTCAGTTGGGTATACAAATTACTTCAGGAAACCTGGTTCCTTCACAAATCCAAGTCATTCTTTTCATAATGTTGGGAGTTTCGCCCACACTAGGTGGAATCCTCAGGGTCCGCCATGACTGTTATAGACATTTTTGTGCCTTACAGCATGAAGCATGAAATGTCCATAATCTAAGGGATCCAAAGTCCCTAAACATGTTGTTCCTACCCCTAGAGGAACAAGGTCAGCAAACCACAGCACTAAATAACAGTTCTCCACCTGAAAACACTAAAAAACAAGCTAATTCTGGAATCATGTCAACTGCTCCACTGAGCATCTGCGCTGAATGTCAACTGCTCCACTGTCTACCTGCGCTGAATGTCAACTGAAAAGAAGGCTACCTGCACTGGGCGAGTTGTGACATGTGGCACATTCATTCCTCAAGGTGTCAATGCCCAGGAAGCTTCCAAAATGACACTTGGATCAAGGAATTCGACTGGTGATGAGTAAGAGGGTCTAGATCTCCAAGTGGAAGCAAGAACCTCCAAGTGGACTCAAGAACTGAAGAATAACTGAAGTGGGAGAGGACACTAGTCAGCTTCATGCCAGCTTCAAGCTGACTCATCCTTTCTCCAAAACTCCTATATATAGAGATCTCTCATGAGGTCTAGGGAGGCTGGAATCTTGTGAATGTAAGGAAGTGCTGTTGGTTTGAGTTTAGAACTATTGGGTGATTTTCTTTGAAGGAGGTGAAGAGGAGATTTCTTTCTGCTGGGAGGTGATGCTGGATTGGGCCTTTTATGGTTGTATCACTTCCTGAACTTTACTTCTTCCATTAATAAAGCATTTGAGGTTCTTCTATATGCATGTGTCTCAATGATGTATTGTTATGCTTGTGTATTTGATTTATTCTAATCCTTGAATCAATTATGAATGTATGCCTCTTGTAGTTTCCCTCTCTTGCCATTTTGCAGGATCTTGGTGTAGCTGGGCCAGTGAAAGAGCAAGGAGCTGGGAGCAAGCAGCAAGGAGAGAAGATTGGATCAACCATTAGCGAAAGACATCGGTTAGTGGATCCCTTTCTCCCCTATTTTACTTTCATAAAGAAGAAATCTTAGATAGCTTTGCTTCGATTGTTGCTGAGGTACTATCACCCTTGGAGTGGGATAGGGTCATTCCGTATTGGATACTTTTCCCAACAACAAATTGGCGACTCCACTGGGGATACTGGCGACTCCAAATTGGACGAAAGTTTGTTTCTGATATCTACAAGCGATGAGTGGTATGGAGATATCATAGTTTATCTCCAAACCCAAAGATTCAGGCCAAACACCTCTCGCTCCAAACAAAAATGTATACGATACCAAGCAAAAGACTACATGATCGTCGGTAATACACTTTACCGTCGCGGTATCGATACAGTTCTGAGGAGGTGCCTTACCCATGAGGAGGCCGAAAAAGCCCTGAATGAATGTCATTGAGGCGCGTGTGGGAGGCATCAATCTGGATATGGAACAACACAAAAAATCTTACGAGCAGGATACTTCTGGCCAACCATGTTCAAAGATTGCATAACCGCAGTCAGAAGTTGCCATGCTTGTCAAATTTTTGATAGCAAAACCAGACGACCGCCCGCACCTTTACAACCGATAGTTGCTGTTGGGCCCTTCGCCAAGTGGGGCATTGATTTCATGCAATGTAACCCCACCTCAACCGGGGGGCATGGGTATATTATAGTCGTTGTTGACTATTTTACCAAATGGGCCGAGGCGATGCCTACATTGGATAACACTGGTGAAACAGCTACCCTTTTCTTTTTCAATCATGTAGTTGCCAAGTTCGGCGTACCACAGGCTATAGTTACAAATCATGGGTCGCATTTTCGCAATCACATGATGGTCGAATTAGCTGCCAAGCTAGGGCTATCTCACGACAGCTCTACCCCATATTATCTGCAAGCCAACGGACAAGTTGAAGCAATCAACAAGGTCCTAAAGCGTATGTTGCAAAGGATGATCGGGGTTCATAAAAGAAGGTGGCACCTAATCCTGTACTCAGCCTTGTGGGCTTACCGAACGTCGGTAAAGAATGCAACCGGGTTCACACCTTTTCAACTGGTGTATGGCCTGGAAGCAGTCTTGCCAATCCAGTGCGAAATTTCGTCGCTTAAACTCGCAATCGATCTTCTCCCCAGAACTTCAGAAGAAGAGGCTCGTTTCTTGGAATTAATCCAATTGGATGAAACCCGTCGTGATGCCGCTTTGGCTAACGAAGCCCATAAGAAACGAGTCAAGGCTCAGTTCGACAAAAGTGTCAAACCCCGTGTCTTCTCAGAAGGTGATTTGGTCTTGCTTTATGACCAAGAATCCGATAAATTGGGAGCAGGTAAATTCAAATCCTTATGGATGGGCCCCTATATTGTTAAAAGGGTGTTAGCAAAAGGAGCCTACGAGTTAATGGATTATGACGGAATTCCACTAGCGCAGCCCTGTCACGGGCTGTACCTCAAGTGTTACTATGCTTAAATAGTAACCTACATGCTTTTGTTGTATTTTGTATTCGCTAAAGTATTTGTTTTGGTCGAGTGATCCATCTTTTCCATTTGTTGCAGATTTCGAACCTTCTGGAGACATGTGTTGGATATGCCGACGGAGCGAGTCGTAGTTCGCGAAACCTATCCTCCGCTGCCTGGGCCATCTTTGATCCAAGCGGCGAGTTAGTAAGTTTCAGAGGTGTATGTATTGGGAAATCAATGAATAAAATCGTTGAGTATAGTGTGTTGATAGAACTACTCTCTGATGCCATCACACGTGGCATATGCCGACTAATTGTCAGGCTAGACGCACAGCTCATAATACTACAACTCAATGGTATATATTTTGTTCGCAATCCAGCTATTTATCGCATGTTACTAAGGGTTAAGATCTTGGAAAGACGATTTGATTCAATTCAATATCAGCATATTTCCAGAAACTTAAACACATTAACTGACTCTTTAGCAAATTATGTGTTAGATAGACATTTGCAACATTTATAAAAAGGACACATCATCAAAGATTGTACATATGGATCATATAACTCAACCAGAATAAAACTCGAAAATCAGAATATATATAAGTTGTTTATAGTTCATACATAATGTTCTGTAACCAAGACAAAATTGGTCATATGACCTAAAACTCAAAAGATGCTAGGGGGCACCCTAGCTTAGTGGTGCTCATGATAGCACGTCACGGCCTGTGCGATCATGCGCAAGAGATGAGTCCATCGTCTAGGCACACCAGTAGTGTGTCGCTGCAGCTGTTAAGGTAACTCATTAATCCTCACATCGGGAATGCCGAGAGTAAGGCTCTCAACCTGCTCCTGCACAGCTGTAAGGGTCTTAGTATCGTCAAGGTCGCGGAGAATAGCTCTCCTAGCAGGCTCCACTGCCGGGGCAGCAACTGGCGGTCTTGGACGAACTGCTGGAAGAACAGGACCAACATATGCATGCACCCAAGAGTATGATTAAAAGTATTGATAAAATAAAGCACAACAACATTATAAATTAGAACAGTAAACAGTGATATGGTCAGAGAGTTTACCAATAGCGCCCCACTGTTCGCCATCCGGTAACACCAAATCCGGATCACCTCGGAAATCCATACCCACATATGGATACTCGGAAAAGACCATCTCCTGCTGCTCGAACCACCTGAAGAAGGCATCAGTAAAAGTAATCTGAGGTTGACCAGCATGCCTAGACATGTGATCGACCCACCTCTGCATGCGTGGCTCGGTCGGAGAAGGCAAGTCGAGTATGATATACTGAGGCTGCATCAGTGGGATTTTCTCCAAGGCGAAGGCAGTCAGAATAGAACCAAATCCAAAGTTCTTCAGCTTCCCATCCTTCACCTTGGTCAACTGACTTTTCATCTGAACAAGTACTGCATCACACCAGTTGAATACTTTCAGTTGGAGACACTCCAAGGCGTGCTGCATATAAGATCTGTTGGCAACATGTAGAGCTGCGCTACCGGCCATCCTACCAATGGTATACAGAATGGACCTGAGAGACCTGTCAGTAATCTCACGGATAACAATCTTGCCGTCTCTGCTCGGCTGAGAACCTTCCCTGCAATACTGGCGGACATAATTTCTCACGGAATTGGTCCCCCACGCCGTACCTGACAAGGAAATGGGGGCACCTCGCCTTGACAATCCAGTCAAGAAGTACATGTCCTCTATGGTCAAGGGGATGGAATTGCCCCTAATCTGGAACACTTGGTTAATAGGATCCCAAGCATCAAGCATGTACTGCAGCAAAGTGATCTGTGCTCTCATGCTAGAGATACGGAAAAACTTCAGCAGGCCACAGTTTCGCAGCGCGTTCACCGTGACAGGGTCATGGAGGGCAATCATGTCCTCCTCTTCATGTTCTCGTTCTCGCCATGTAAGGGACATTTTGTTCAAATTTCCCTGCAAAATAAACAAGAGAAGGAGTAAGTTCCGGATTTTGATGAAAAACTGGCGAAAATTCATCAAAAAATGAGTTGGAAACTCAGTTTTCTGAGCCCAACGCAGGCAGAGAGTGTCCCACCTGCGCTGAAGTTAGGGCGCCCTGGAAAAACCCCTGAGGCTCAGAAAGACTGAAAAACAGGCATAAAACTGGAAAAGGAAACCATGAAAAGAAAGAGCTAGGGTTTAGCTCCTACCTGGTCCAGACGGCGCCGAAAATCGTCCGCAGAATCTTCCGGAATCAGCTGGTGAAAATCAAAGGGAAAGAGGCACCTCCAGAGCTCCAACAAACCAAATGCAAATGAAATGGTAAAATGAGAGGTAAAAACACCTTTTAATGGCTTTTTACGTAGTTCAAAGCGAAATATTAGGGTTATAATCTCATTTTCATGCAAATATTATTCATTTCTAACAAAGTTTGTTGCAGCAAGTGAAAATGAAGTACTATCCTTGAAAAGAGAAAAGCTAGTAATGGTAAAAAATCAAAATTTGACCATATATTCGAGCAGTTTTAGCATAAAGTTCATGCTCGTTAAAAAATAAACGCAAGATCCGAGCAGTTTTAACGCGGTCTTCATGCTCGTTAAAAAATAAATAAAAGCAGTGAGCAATGTTTCCCCCAGAGTTTAAGCTCATTTTTAAATAAAAAATGAACCTATTCCGGTAAATAACCTTTGTGATCGTAAATTTATCAGCCATAAAAAGCCTTGGTCGTGTTTGCACCTACCACCTCCACCGTCATTTGGCCGATCGTTCACCTCCATATGATTGTTTACCCATTTTGAGGAACAGCTGTGAAGAGTGATTTCACCTAGCCATCCTTGTGACACTCCCGTGATTGGAAAATTCCAACCTGTACCTGGAATCTGCTGCTATCCCTGTTTATCACTCGTTCCTCAAAAGACGAGTCTTCTTTAAGCTCTTTTCATCTGACTCGTAAAATATGAAAAGTTTTCCGAGTTTTGGCCTTCCAGCTCGTTAAAGTGACCGGAAGAGCTATCCCTCTGCTAGATTTTAATCTTTTTGGACCTGAGGGATTATTGCAAAAAAAGGTCGAGCGCTTGTTTTATTCGGCTCGTTAAAGTTATCGAAAACTCATCCCTTCTGTATTGTTTTATACTTTTTCGGACTTAAGGGATTAGATGACGAAAAAGGAATTTTGGAGTTAACTTTCTGTACCTTTTCAGACTCTCTAAAAATGAAAAGGACCGAGTTTTCCTTGTCGTTAGACTCGTTAAAATGATTAAATAGCGACAAACTTGTCTTTAGACAAGAACGAGTTTCCCTATCGCTAGGCTCGTTAAAACATAGCGATGGGCTTGCCCGAAGGGCAGGTTATAGAACAAGCATATGTTATCCTCCTCAAGCTTGACAAAAATAAAGAGGTACTGGTCAGAAATGACTGTGGAAAAATTGGAAGAACCTCAAAGCTTTAATGGTAGCAAGTCGCTCTTGAACATGACACTTTTCCTCCGTATCACATCTGGTTGGGTTGTTTCATTCACCGGCCTCATCACCATGGTCTCGCCAAACCATCCGCATTTGGGGTAATGCTACCGATCCATTGCATCAGTGTCGTTATATGTTCAAGATATGTTGTTCAGAAAGAGTCAACCGTGTCCCATCCACTGCCACACATTATCCTTCATCCACCCATGATCGCCACCCTGAATCATATGTCACAAATTGTTTTCACCTCCACTAAAATCATTAGCTCCGTTCCGTGTCACTGATGTGGGATTCATTAAGGCCCTCCTTTGACGGATCGCTTCTTGTCGACTTCAGCTCATTATCCAAGAAGTTGATCTAGGAACAACCCCCTCAGTACTTTGAAGCTTGCATGCCTCAATGGCAAGTTTCTCACTTTCGGCGACAGGTATACATCAATGACCTTCTACCAGAAGATTTTGCATGGTGTTCGACGCCAAGTCCTTTATTCACACCACGTGAATTGTACTGCAGTACCTTGAGGGTCATTATCATTATCGGTGATTCCTCTCGCGCTTGTTAACGGTTTACATCATTGACCGGTAATCAAGCGATGTCTTTCCATGTTCGACTTCAGCACAATTCTCACATGGATCGACTTGTACGTAGAGTGAAGATCGAACGAGTTTGAAGACCCCAGATCTAGTTTCATCCATCCGGGCTGCGATATATATTCAGGAAATATAAAGACATTTGACATGTACATCATTGCAGCAGATGATCATCCTACTCAAAGGATGATAATTTCAGCAGAGAATTATCAGTCTACCATCAGACGATCGTCTGTTATATGTACCAAAATGAATTTATAAAACTGAGCACGGGAATGCCCACCTCAGCTAGATCATGAAAGCAGAATGAATCATAATGTATTGTATTGTATTTTATTACAGGTCACCTCTCAACGATTGAATGAACTTTGGATCCTCCTGATAAAGCATTTCACCCGATAAACGACCTCATACTTTAGGGGGCAACTGTTATAGACATTTTTGTGCCTTACAGCATGAAGCATGAAATGTCCATAATCTAAGGGATCCAAAGTCCCTAAACATGTTGTTCCTACCCCTAGAGGAACAAGGTCAGCAAACCACAGCACTAAATAACAGTTCTCCACCTGAAAACACTCAAAAACAAGCTAATTCTGGATCATGTCAACTGCTCCACTGAGCATCTGCACTGAATGTCAACTGCTCCACTGTCTACCTACGTTGAATGTCAACTGCAAAGAAGGCTACCTGCGCTGGGCGAGTTGGGACATGTGGCACAGTCATTCCTCAAGGTGTCAATGCCCAGGAAGCTTCCAAAATGACACTTGGATCAAGGAATTCGACTGGTGATGAGTAAGAGGGTCTAGATCTCCAAGTGGAAGCAAGAACCTCTAAGTGGACTCAAGAACCGAAGAATAACTGAAGTGGGAGAGGACACTAGTCAGCTCTCAAGCTGACTCATCCTTTCTCCAAAACCCTATATATAGATCTCTCTCATGAGGTCTAGGGAGGCTGGAATCTTGTGAATCTAAGGAAGTGTTGTTGGTTTGAGTTTAGAACTATTGGGTGATTTGCTTTGAAGGAGGTGAAGAGGAGATTTCTTTCTGCTGGGAGGTGATGCTGGATTGGGCCTTTTATGGTTGTATCACTTCCTGAACTTTACTTCTTCCATTAATAAAGCATTTGAGGTTCTTCTATATACATGTGTCTCAATGATGTATTGTTATGCTTGTGTATTTGATTTATTCTAATCCTTGAATCAATTATGAATGTATGCTTCTTGTAGTTTCCCTCTCTTGCCATTTTGCAGGATCTTGGTGTAGCTGGGCTAGTGAAAGAGCAAGAAGCTGGGAGCAAGCAGCAAGGAGAGAAGATTGGATCAATCATTAGCGAAAGACATCGGTTAGTGGATCTCTTTCTCCCCTATTTTACTTTCATAAAGAAGAAATCTTAGATAGCTTTGCTTCGATTGTTGCTGAGGTACTATCACCCTTAGAGTGGGATAGGGTCATTCCGTATTGGATACTTTTCCCAACAACAATGACTCCCTTTTCTGGCAACATTAAACCTTCCAGATCTCACTAAATTAACTAATGATCCAATTAGGTATAACCCAATTTTGCCTTCAGTCCCAACCAAAATTCCCTCCGATATCCCAAAATTCGAGGGGAAGACAGGTGAAGATCCAGGTGACCACGTAACCACTTCCCACTTATGGTGTTTGTCCAACTCCCTGATAGATGATTCAATCAGGTTGAGATTATTTGAACATACCCTAACTGGAAACGAAACTAAGTGATGCATAGAGCTACCAGGGGGCACCTTTACTTCTTTAGGTGATCTGGATACAATATTTTTGAACCATTTTCAATTTCCTATCTGATATGACGTCGTAACTGAGCTTCTGGCTAATTTCCAATAAGATGAGGCAACTCACTTTTTTTATCCTATTCAATAATGGAGGAGAAGGAAGTGGCTCATAAAAGTAGATATCCCACAAGAATTCCTTCTCGAATGGTTTCTTAAATCATTACAACCTGAGATCTCTAGGGACGTGCCCTTCTCCGGTGTTTTCACTGAAGAGTAGGTTATTTTTAGGGCCCAACAGTTAGAATTGATCTATTCTCAGTCTGTGGCTCTTCAAAAAATTCAACCTGACACTCCTAGATCCAAGGTGGATATAGGCAAACCCAAACCAGGTCCCCATGCCAATGGTCTAGTCGGATTAATCGATGTTAACATGGTGAACCTGCTGAATCAATTGCAACAATTTTCTATACAAACTACTTCCTCTATGCAGGCATCACGGTCTATATCTACACCTTCACAACCTACATCTATAAACACCATCCAAACTTATAACCCTAAAAGAAATCAAAAATCCGCTGGGAAGAGGAAAGGACGAGGTAAGAAGAAGAACCAAGAAGGCAAGGGAAATGCAAAAAAACCCGGAAATGATGCCAAAGAGGGTAGGAAAGAGTCCAAAAAAAGGTAAAATTCCTATGCAAGTTATGCAATGGAGATAATTTGACTCATCTATACCCTAAGATACAAGACGCTCAATGATTATTAGCACAATAGGGGTCTTCTAGCTCCCAGGTTTTTCTCACTAACCCTTTTCCCCAAGGGCAGCAATTACTTGCTGGTGCAAATTCTAATGCTGGTACCCCCATATGGGGCAACCAAGAAGGGGAAAATTCATCGAATGTTTATATGATGAGCTCACATATCGACGTCGCTACATGATCATGTGATTACAATGAAACAAAATCATCTAACGCTAAGTCCACCTCAGATGCCTTAGAGTCACTCCATATTGAGAGGCCCTCTGTTGAGTCTATACCTTAGATGCTGAAAGGCTTCACGAAACGCTCGAACATTAACCCTAATGCTAGGGTAGCCGAGAACTACTCGATTTTAGAAGATCTAGCTCAAAGTCCTTGTGCTATGTCAGTGTTAGAGGCACTCCAGTCATGCCCTGCTCAAAGAAGTGCTTTGCTCTCGGCAATCGAAGCAGTGGATATAAAAAATTCTCATGAGCTCACTTTTGATATGTCAAATGTCAAAAAACGACTTCCCCATCATATGGCTTTCCAGAAAAAGTCTACATACCGAAAGACCAACATCTTTCGAACCGTTATAGATGAGGGAGCTTCCACATGCGTGATGTCCATGTCATGTTAGAAGGCCATTGGATCACTTCAAGTTATTCCTTCACCAACTTTATTGACAGAATTTTATGGACATTCTCATAGGCGACACGGGATTATTCCAACCTTTCCCATATGTGTTGGGGGGAAGGTGGTAAATATTGAGGTAGAAATCATAGATGCGAACCTAGATTGCAACCTCCTCTTAGGTAGGAATTGGATTTACGAGATGGATGCCATAGTTTCATCATTATTTCGCATCCTATGTTTTCCTCATGAGGGAAGGATTGTAGGAGTTGATCAGACGGATTATTCCCCAGGTGAATCTCATGCATCTTCTGATTCTACTATTCCTTTAGTGGAAACTCCCAGACAACCTATTGAGAATTTAGGAGTTGGGATGTACTCTTCCTTAATGGGCATTTTTGATCTCCCTGCTCCTTTAGATAGAATTAATGTTATTTCATCCTCCATGGGACCTTCTCGAAGAGAGTTCTTTCGATCTCATTATTTCTCAGACCCTTGGCCCTTACCTTCATCTACTGCCACATTAGATGGAGGACAGGTAGGTGGAATGGCATTCCCCATGTCTACAACAGAAATCACTTATCAATATATTGTTAACTCTGCAGACACCCATCCTACTCCTTTCTCACTAGAGGAGTTAGATGGATATGTGACTTTGGCCCAGACCCTTGATTCAACTTTAGGTCAGGATTTCCTAGATACAATCTTACCATATGAGGAAGAAATTATGGAGTAAATGATGGGTGTTGATAGACCATGGGATAATTTACATCATCATTCATATTTCCTCCCTCATTTGCAAGAAATTGAGTCAAGTTTGTCTAGTGCGCTAACTAGTGATTTTCATATAGTTTTAAATCCTCTGGCTCCAATACAGTTTTCTCCCGAAGGTAAAATGTCGGTTATCTTGTGCACTGTACCTGTGAACATCTCTAGGAATCCTAATGTAATCGAGAATGTCTTCATCAGAGCTGACTATTCCCCTAATGAAATTCAAAATTACATTGCTCTTCAAAGAGTTTCGTGATGTGTTCACTTGGTCTTATGAGGAAATGCCTGGAATAGATCCATCTATAGTCCAGCATGAGATCAAGACATATGAAAATGCTAAATCTATTCGTCAAAAACTTCGACCGGTCAATCCTAGAAAAGCAACAGTTATTAAATTTGAAGTTGAAAAGCTTCTTCATGCAGGTTTCATATACCCCATTCCTCTAACTGAGTGGTCTCTAATCCAGTCCCCGTAGATCAAAAGCAAGGAACGATCCCAGTATGTATCGACTTTAGGGATCTAAATAAGGCTTGTCCAAAAGATAATTACCCCACACCCTTTATTGATAAAATTATTGATGAATGTGCGGATAATGAAATTTTTTCGTTCATGGATGGATTCTCTGGTTACAATCGAATTACTATCCATCGAGAAGATCAGCACAAGATAACCTTTATTTGTCCTTGGGGTACGTTTGCATACAAAAATATGCCTTTTGGCCTTAAAAATGATGGAGCCATGTTCCAGCAGGCCATGTATTATGATTTTCATGACATCAAACATGTTATCGAAGCATATCTGGATGATTTAGCTACTCATTCTTGAAAGAGAATTGATCATCCTAAACACCTTTAGTTGATCTTTGAATGGTATCGTTTTTATAAAATCCGGTTGAATCCAAATAAGTGCACTTTCGACGTCACATCCAGTTGGTTGTTAGGATTCATCATATCGACAGAAGGGAATTGAGTTGATCCATTCAACGTTGAGGCAATACTTCAGTTGCGTCCCTCGTATTCCATTTGTCAACTTCAATGTCTCCAAGGAAAGGTAAATATCTTGAAGAGATTCATAGCAAATTATGCTAAGATTACAAAAGGATTTATGCGTTTGCTTAAGAAAGGAGTCCCATTTTTATGGGATGATTTCGCACAACAATCTTTTGATGCTTTGAAAAAAGCATTAAACTCTGCCCCATTGTTGAGTCCACCTGATTATAGCAGAGACTTTGTTGGAGCCTTTGTTAATTTTGAGGAGTTTTGACTAGTTTTAACCAACCGTAGGGCTGGAAAGGACAAATGGAAGCAACGGTTGGGTGGCCAAACGAGCAATTGCGGGAAGGTGATGGCAAGGTGGCAGTGGAAGGAAAATGCACTCGAGGAAATGGGAAAGCGCAGAAGAAACCAAGGAAGCAAGCAGCTAAGCAAGAACTGGAAGTCCAGGCAGCTAAGACGGATATAAAGAGAGGAAGAATAGAAAGGAAGGGTTGGACTATGGGTTTTTGATGGTGTTGTTACTATTGCTATTGAGTTTCATTGATCGTCAGGGCTATTGCTGAGACACTGAAGGATTGGGCGCTAAGGAGGTATGCAGATACAAGAGTAGAAGCAGGAAGGGCTAGGAACTAAGGAACTAAGGTGCGGAGCAGATCTTACCCGAGCTATTAAGCAAGGTGTTCTCTGTGTTATTGATAGCGAAGAGCTGAGTTCTAATGTATTATGTTCTAATACTTTAATGTAATTAGAAGTTGATGACTGTTAAGTCCCATAAGTACTGCACATCTTATATTATGGCTTATCAAAATTTTAATTGGTCCCCTTGTTACATGAGCCTGGTGCTTGATAGATCGACACTAGTATATTTTTAAGTTTTTTGACATATATGATGAGTCTCTATGTATGAGTTGAAGATATTATTATTTTTGTTCTATGTTTTATGATCGCATATGTGTATGACCACCTATGTATAGCTTAGACCCCTTCAATAGTATGTTGATCCCTTCTCCCATTTTGGTTGCGGTGCGCTTCAGGTGAGACTCTTTGCCCTTCAAGGTGAGGTTAAAAATCCAAAGCTATCCTAGACTATAGTGGACCATTGTTGGCCTTCCGTGCCTGAACCCAGGGTATTTTCCTCGATGACTCGCTCGAGCCAACAAATGGTTCCATTGCTGGGACTTGAAATTAGGAGAACTGGTTCAGAATATGGTGTCGAGGGTGTTTAGGAAAGAGATCGGAAACTAGTGGAATCACAAGATAGACCAATTTGTGGTAGAAAGAGTTTCCCATAGGAATCATATGATTGCTAGGGTGCGTAAGCAGATCCTATACACTGATAGCTCAGATGATTGATATGAAAATTTTTGGTACAAATTCCCTGAAGACTTGTACAATTGGGTGAGGGAACTAAAGCGATAGAGTCCTTCGAGCGGACTGGTGAGGGTCTACCATAGTTGGACTTCATATGAGATTGCACTATTACAATAGTTGGATAATGAGCGGATGAGAGTCGTTGATTTCTGGGTAAGGACTATGGTAGAAGGGTACGTAGTCGAGTTTGCTTCAGAAAGCTATCAGTCCTACTCAAAGGCGGAGGTAGTGTTCCACTCCAAGCTAAGGGGAGAATTGATAGGAGAAATCTCGACGTGGATTAAGATGTTTTTGGTAGAGGAGGGAATGTTATCTCTAGCCACTACTGGGATGGAAGCGTAAAACCTGAATATTGGGGGAAGGAACTAAAGGGGAAAATGCTACCCACAAAGGGATGAGGGTGCTACAGGGGGATGGATGCAGAAGGATTAAAGAAAGTGAGGGATGTTACAACACAGAGAAGGGAAATGTTAGTATATAAATGGTAGGTAAGAGCAGCTCGGGCCCTAGGGAAAAGAAGGAGAGGGTCCCACCTGATAGGAGTGGTAATGGAAAAACCCCAAGCTGAGATGAAGGGGGAAGAGGATGCTAGGTCACCAAAAGATGGGACAAAAGGATGTCGAAATCAGGAAGAGGAGGAAGGACATTCCTTGCAGGTTGTGTAAATAGGATCGCAACAGGGAACTAGAGGAGGACTATCCCGGAATGTTGTGGATGTGCAATTGCAACCAGGACCCTGTGAAGGATCCTCCCTGAAGGCCACAAAAGAAGAACCGCAGGATCGGCACCCATGCTAGCACAAGGAAAACTACAACATGGGCAATAGAATGAGGAAGTTATTCAATGAAGAACCAACATCCACCAAAGTTCAGCAGCCCCAACCCCAAAGCACAAGCGGTGTTTTCCCCGACCTTCCCCTAGTACCTTATCACAAACCAAAAGAATTCATCTTTAACCTAACAAAAGTAGCGTGAGTATAAAAAGCACGAGAAAAATACAGGACTGGTCTCAATACTGGGGGTGGTACCAAAACTAGCTACAATAATAATTTTGGACTACATGGATCACTACAGTAGGGAACCAATGGTTTTGTATTGTTAGCTAATATTCAAAACAATATGGCTGGATCATTTACAATATACCCGGAGTTTGCAAGCAAGGGGAATGAGGATGTGGAGCAACAATGGTACCTCTGCAAAGCCATCTATAGAGCTCGCCAGACTCTAGATAACGTTCGAGCGGTGGAATTCTAGACTACGCTTAGGGAACAGGCTCTACGCTAGTTCATAAAGTGGGCGGAGAAAACCCAGAACCCAACCATAGACGAAATTAAGAGGGGATTTGTGCAAGAAATCTAAGTACTGCAAAACGATCAGTAAGGGTTGTCGTAGTTGTGGGAAATCAAGAAGATGGAGGGAGAGACTTCATGGGAGATCATGTAAAGATTTTAGGATGACATTGCCAAGCTAATTTATACTTTGGACCCAAACCACCAGCGGGATTGGTTCATCAAGGTGCTCTTGCCATTGACCAGAACACCGCTGACACAAAAGAAGATAGGAACCCTACAAGATGCTTTAGAGCAAGCATCAAGGATAGAAGTGATGACAGGATATTCGCATGAATATTTGGGAGGCACAAGTTTGCAAGACCCAGCAACCATGGGCTTTCAAATCCAAATCACAAACCTGACCGATAAGATGAGGGATCTTTAGCCTGCACGACCAGCTAGTCCCAATGTTTGGTGCACCCATTTTCTGGTGGAGGGGCACATTGTGACAGAATTACCACAACTGCGAGGTCTTAACCAAGCAGGAGGGGTGGCGGGGTCATCGGGAACCACTCCGACTTTAGGGGTTGTGGTCATCAGGGTGCAAGGACCCTCCCAGGAAGGAACAACGCAGATTTCTGTGAAATCTGTAGAACATATGGACACCTGTCACATATGTGTCTAGTGCTACAAAAGTACTCTAACATCCCTAATAACAACTACTATGAGTTTTGCGCATCGACTACTCATCACATCGACCAATGCCGGGCGCTAGATGCTCTGGCAGAAAGACTGGATAGATCCACATTTCGAGTCAATGAAGCAAATCAAGGGGGGCAAGGAGGTAATGGGCGCGGAGGGAGATCGGGGGGCAGAGAACCCCTAAGATTCTACAACTCCGATCAAGAAGGACATTTCACAAGGGAATGCCTGCTCCCGAGGAGACCATGGTGTTCACAATGCAAAGTTAACACCCATGCGATAGAATATTACCTGAAGCTCATCACGAAATGGGAAGATTGGACTAGACAGTGAGGAGCTAACCTAGTGAATGCCGAGGGTCAGGCTTACGAAGGTCTCCCCGCAACAAATATCAATATAGTCACTCGAGGATGGAAGAAGACAGGGGAAGATCGCTATACTGAGGAAACTTCTGTGATTTTCAAAGTGGCATCACTGCAAAGGTGTATCAACCTGACCACCAAAAGCAGTATTACCAAGAAGTGGCCAACTTGTTCGAAGGAATGATTGAAGATAGGGACACCCGAGGTCTACAAGTCTATGGGCCTGACCCTACCCAAGCCATTGGGGAATGGTTTAAATTGTTCTTAAAAATTGTTGAAGATGAGACCATGCTAAGGGAAGTACAGGAAAGCTTGAAATCCGTAGTATTCGTAGAGTGAGAGGACACAGGAACACCTTGTGAAGTTTGGCTAGAGAAAGCATCCAGAAGGGTAAAGAGGAATAAGAAGAGAAGCAGGAAGGAATTCTGAATCAATGCAAGGTGGCAAGATTCCAGATAAAAGACACCATGATAGATCTGGGATTGGATGTAAACATCCTACCCCGGAAAACCTGGGAGCCAATGGGGAAACTAAAATTGAAGTATTTTCCAATTCAGTTGAGAATGGAAAATCAATACTGTATACTGCCCATCAGAAGATTGGAGAATGTAGAGGTTGATGTAGAAAGAGTAAAAACACACACTAATTTCTAAGTAATAGACATTATGGGGATAAAGACCCATATCCATCACTCCTGGGGATTGACTGGGCATATGAAAACTATGCCATCATGGATTTGAAAAAGGAACTGATGATATTTGAAGTAGAAGGCCTGAGGGTCATCTAGCTGCTGGACCCTTATCAAGGACCTAGGTTCACAGAACCAATAGATGAGAGGGAAGATCTAGGGATGTTAGACCAGTTGTATACTCTCACAGTCAAAAAAAAAGGAAGATTACATAAATCCTACAGTCAGAGGATCAATTAGTTGGAGGAGCATCCAAAGTTCTGAAGTTGGTTCAGAAGCTGCATGGGATGCATGGCAGCAAGGGGGATACGAACTAACAACCCGACGATGTGCAATGATAAGCCGAGTAAATGGGGGACATATAGGAAAGGATGACATCCCAAAATACTATGGCCTTGAACTGATAGATCAATTCTTGGACAGGATGGACCAGGGTGTATCAGAAGACCAGAGAATTCCATTTCTGGACATTGCGCTCATGGCAACACCAGCAAGATGGTGGAAAGCACACTGCCAAGTATTGAAAGACTGGACAGATGCAAAGTGAGCATTAAAGGAAAGGTTTAGAAAGAAGGAAGAGTAGCCACCAGGCCAAAAAGAATACACAGGCAATTCAAGTCCCGAGGAATACGTTAAAAAATGCACAACCAACTGGGAAAGCTAGGGACTACCAAGGAATCTATGGGTGCATGCCTTTATACACACCCTTAGTGCCATCCCCTAGGTGTGGTACATCCATGAAGAACTACGATGACAAACAGCTGCTTGGGATGCCTTGAAAACATAGTTCGTCAGTGATTTCTCATTCAAGGATAGTGAAGATAAAATGACAGAAGCGCTTCAAGCGGTGAAAGGAGTTTTGTTCACCTTGAAAATGCAAGTGGAGGGGGAGCACAAAGAAAAATTCCTACAATACTTATTTGATATGGAATCTCCAAGATTGTTAACCTGCAACAGAGTTGACACAAAACCAAAAGAAGATAGATTGGAAGGGCTTAGACATCTAGCCTTTGAAGAAACAGAGGGAGAAAGGGGGATCTATGAGAGTCCTTCAATAGGAGGTGCTCATCTCCTACCTGTGAAACTGTGAAAGAAGAATGTAGGGATAGAAGATAAACCCAAGATAGCATTGGTAGGAGACTACTAGGATGAACATACCACTAAAGAAATTGTTGACTTGCTACAAGAGTACCAGGACTTGTTCCCAATTTCGATAGCTAAGCTCAAGGGGATAAAAGGTAACTTGGGAGAAATGAAAATTGTTTTGAAACCAGGGGCCCGACCAGTGAAGCACAGACCATACTGGCTAAACCCAAGGGTCAAAGGAAAAGTTAAAAGGGAGATTGATAAAATGCTAGCTGCGGGAATCATTTTTCTGGTCGACGAAGCTGACTGGATAATCCCTATAGTGATTCAAACTGAGAAGGATGCGATCAAGATTATAGTATGTGTCAACTATAGAAGCCTGAAAAATGCATACATGCATGACCCATTCCCCCCACCCTTTAGCGACGAAGTCCTAGACAATGTTGCGGGGAATGAGGCTTACTCGTTCACAGATGGCTTCTTGGGCTATCACCAGGTCTGAATAGCTAAAGAAGACAAAAGGGAAACAACATTCACGATGGAGTGGGGGTCGTACGCATACAATTAATGCCATTAGGATTGAAGAATGCGCCAGCAGTCTTTTCAAGGATTGTAATAGTAGCTTTTAGGGACTATATTCATAAATTCCTAGAAGTCTACATGGACGATTGGAGAGTGTAAAGCCTACTGAAAAATCACACCAGCTTGTTGAGAATAATATTCGAAAGATGCAAACAATTACAAATCTCTTTAAATTTTAAGAAATGCATTTTCACAGTTCCCTTTGGAACGCTGCTACGACATATTGTGTGCAAAGATGGAGTCTGCGTGGACCCTGCTAAAATAGCAACAATCATCCACATGGAACTGCCCCACAACATAAAGAAATTAATAGCAACTCTAGGGCATACAGGGTACTACAAAAGATTCATTAGAAACTATGTAACCATAATCGCCCCAATGGAGAGACTGCTAAAGAAGATGGAGGAATTCATCTGGATAGTAGATTTTCAAGCAGCGCTCAACAACTAAAAGAAAGGTTAGTAAGTGCACCCATCTTAGTATACTCTGACTAGAAAAAAATGTTCAATTTACATATTGATGCATATGGAATAGCACTAGGAGCAATCCTGGTGCAACCAGGGGAGAAGATGGATCACCCAGTATACTATGCAAGTAGAAAGATCTCCATGGTGGAAAATAATTATACAACAATAGAATGAGAGGCTCTAGCAATGGTTTACTCTCTCCAAAAGTTTAGGCACTACCTGCTAGGAGCGCCATTCAAATTTTTCACAGGCCATTCTACATTGAAATACCTAGTCAAAAATCTCGTATTGGAGGGAAGGATATGCAGATGGCTATTGTTGTTTCAAGAGTTCATGATTGAAGTAGTTGTTAGGCTGAGCAGACTAAATGTAGGCCCGGATCACCTTTCTTGTCTGGAGACAGGGGAGGTCAATGGAGCAATAGACAACTGATTACCCGATGTTGATTTGTTCAGGATAGAAGTTATACCCGACCACCTGCAGGAAATTGCTACTTTGCTCACAATAGGAAATTGTCCACAAGAATACACCGCAATGTAGAAAAGGCACCTGGTGTTCATAGGCATAGATCACCAACTCATAGCAGGACACCTTTACAAAATGGGATTAGACCAGTTACTCAGATGCTATGTCCTACAACATGAAAGAGAAGATATCTTATGGGAGTGCCACGCAGGGGTTTTAGGAGGATATGTAGGGGGTAAGGCAATGGTAAGGAAAATACTACAAGTGGTACTGTGGTGGCCTATGGTACATAAGAATTCAAAGGCATTCACCAACGAATGTGATGTCTGTCAAAGAGTTGGAAGGCCTTCTAAACATGATGAGCTACCAATACACCCAGTCCATACAGTACAAATATTTGATAAATGGGTGGTAGAATTCATTGGTCCAATATCCCCACCAGAACATCACTCCGAAGCCTAATTCATAATTATCGCCAAAAAGTACCTGTCAAAATGGGCAGAAGCTATGCCAATGAAAGGCTGCACAACATAAACCATAACGCCATTCATTTTTGGAAACATCATCTTAAGGTTTGGATGCCCAAGAAGCCTCACAAGCGACCAAGGTACACACTTCCTGAATGAGATGATCTAGGTCCTATTAACAACTTTTATGGTATAGCATCACAAGAGCAGCCATTACCATCCACAAGAAAATGGTGCGGTAGAAGCATTCAACAAGATACTGGAAAAAGGACTAACCAAACTCGTATCAGCCAACAGAGATGACTGGGATGAAATAATTCCAGCAATGCTCTGGGCATATAGAACAACAGTTAAAATAATCCACAAACAAACTCCATTTCAGTTGGTATATAGTAGGGAGGCAGTGGTGCCCACAGAGTTTGTACTACCCAGCATGTTTATTTCAGAAACAATAGGAATGACAAATAGTAATGCCTTGTGGGATAGACTGAGCCAGCTGTTAGAGCTTGACGAAACGCAGTTCCTGGCGGAGTTCCATCAATCTATCGAGCAATGAAGATAGAAGGCTTGGCACGATAGGCACATCAAGAAGAAATCATTCAGTGTCAGCGACCAAGTGCTCCTCTATGACAATAAGTTCCTCAAGTTCCCAGGAAAACTACAGATGCACTGGTTAGGCCCGTTCATAATTTCACATATAAAGGGATCAGGTGCGGTGAGACTCGCACAACTGGATGGAGTCCTACTGCCAGGATGGGTGAATGGCGCACGCCTGAAACCTTTCTACAAGTAAAAAAAAAAACTTTCAGTATTCATAATAAGGTTGTGGTTAGAAGACAAATATCGCAACTCATTTGTGGTTGGGGGGGGGCGAGGGGGGGGAGTGCCAGTACAGTCAGCAGGCCTAGTTGGCAGGAATAGTGGCCATGCGTGTGAAGTGCCGTCAACAGAATCCACGTAGGTTAAAACTTTTTCCAAAATTGATGGCCACACACGCACCCATCCCATCCATCATACCAGTAGTTATTTCTTGATTAAGTAATCAAAAAGGAAACTGTCATGATAGCGTCAAAAAATCTTTCCCGTTAGGCATAGAATTAGTTAATAAATAAGCCCATCACGACAGAATAAAGATGCCATGCATCCTACTCTGTACTTGTCAAGTCCACGTCATAGTTGGCACGTACCATTTAGTCGATGATGCAAAAAAGATAGCTAGAATACATGGAAAGGCCACTGGAGTAATTAGTTGATTAAAGCCTCGTTAGTCAGGGGATGTTGTGTCAGAACAAGCACCATAACTCTTAGAAGAATATAGGGAATGGTAGAATTTTAAAGACCAAAAGAATTTCAGAAGAACTCGGAAGAACAGGAGCCAGACAGGAGAAACCGAAGACCACTAATTCAAATTGTCTACAGATGAAGGGGAACAATGGACATGAGAATCACATTAGATCCACAAATTTCTCTAGATATAAGAATCAAAGTTATGGATGACCTGTATGGGAAATATGACTGGTAAAACCTCATCGACAATGACTTCATAGATAGGTTCCTATTCCAAACCATGAAGAGGGAGGTATATGCAGAAGAATTTCAACGGGAGGATGGCACAAGGGCCTCCAGAATCAGGGGAGACTTCAAAGGGCTACAGAAGTCCACACTATTCAGCTTAAGAAATATGTCTATGTTTGGAACCCAGTTGGAAGCCATGCAGTGTACCAAGCTGTTGGCAAGTAGGATGCATGTACGTTCCCTATGGATGGACAAAGAATACCCAATCCATTCCAAGGATATCTACCAATTGAGTGGGTTGTAAAACATCGAGAATGTAGTAGAGGACAACATCTACACCTGATATGGAATGGAGTGGCGAGGAAAAGGTGAAAAGCTAGATAGAATTAACAAGGACAACATTTGGTTTGCCTGCTACCTAATTACAGGAAAGACAATGATGAACTTCACAAGAAACGAGTGCACCCTGGACACAGTCTCAATAGCAAAACACTACTTCTAGAGTGAGATACTCAATTGGGTAACCTTTGTACTCAACGAACACTTTGAGGTGTGCCAAGATGTCTACCGATGGAGCACTTGATTTCTATCTATATACTTGGTAATGACACTAGCGATGTGGAAGTGGAGGTCACCCCAAGAGAGGAAGATGGAAACCATTATTGAAGATCAGCCAATTACACTTAGATATGAACCATGGAGGGCATCATGGGATCCCAACGTCAAGGAAATCAATGAAGTGGTCTTCAGGAGCTAGTACACCCAGATGGTGGACGCCATTCAGTCCACGGAGAGAATACCCAAGACTCTCCTGGATGAGTTCTCGGGTAACCTCTGCTTCGAGGCTTCACACGTGCATACTTACCTTAGACCACGCTGTGTTAACCCCACCACATTTATGTTAAGGCCACAAATATTTTGTTTGACAGAGGAGGCTTTGCGTAGAGAATTAGAATCATGGCTGGGGGTGGCCTGTGAAATAACAGAGGGAAAGCATAGGTACCTGTTTAGAGCTATGGCGCCATAGAGCCAAGAAGAAGAGGGAGCATAAAGTAGTAGCAGAAGGGCGACAAGGAAGTACTCCAACCAATGCTACTCCAAATGGAGGAGAAAATGTTTGAGGTAAGGAGGATAATCGCAAGCTTCGAGCCAGGTGAGGGTGAATATCCCAAACATTTTCAAGGTTCAACTATGTTGTTCCCAATTATAAGGCCACCCCTCTCAACGGCTGCTCCCACAGGTGTCACCCAGGTCCCCTCCATGACCCTAGTGCCCAAAACACAAAAGAAGCGGGTTATCCACACTCCCAAAGTCAAAACATCGGCTACCAAAAAGCCAAAAATTAGCACCCTAACCCCAGTCATCAATCTCACTGTTGAGGTCGCGCATCAAATTCCCACAACTGCGATAGTCGAGGAAATCCCCAATACCACAACCACTGCAATACATCAGTCATGGGAGTCATCCCCACAAAAAGCTTCCACCTCCACAACGGTGTCTGAACTCTTTCCCTTAAGCCACAGGAGAATATCTGTGAAAGAAGAAGTTCAATCAACTGGCTGGAAGGAAGGTGCCACCTCGACTTTAGAAATTCCACCTACTACGAGTACAACACCAATTCTAGGACTAGACTCACTGACTAGAAGATGCCTAGATTCTAGTTGTTAGGGAGAAAGGACTGGCCTGTACCTACTCGTGCCCCCTATAAAAATCATAGTCCCCTTGAACCCTAGTATCACCCCAACCACACCACAGTTCACCATGCCAGCACAACAACCATCCCAGCAAGAGAATTCACCCGCCTCACATTCCGATAAATCCATTACAAGTGGCGTACCCATACAACAACAGTTTCCAGAGCCAGACACCATGAGGGCTGATACATTGTATCACTGGTCATCAACCCAATGATTTTCTTTTATTCAGCAAGCCGCCCATAAGGCTGAGGGCCTGCATGAGAAATTGGTTAAGGATCATGAGTAGCAGATGATGATATTGCACACAGTGATGGAAGAACACAATCGCCTGCAAGAGGCAAATATAGGGTTTCAAGCACAAGTGAAACAACTTACACAACGATTCCAAGCCATGTGGCCAATAGTCGTCGAAGCCAACATTGAAGCACCAGCAGACATGTCCACCTGCTCCTTGATCAACTGCTGCAATCACATACAGACAGTGTGCATACGTCGGCAACCACAAATGCAGAGATGAAGAAGAAGTTAGAGACTATAAGGTCTGCACTGCCAAACCCTATGGAAATATATGCACATTCAGTTGAAAGCAAGATGTGAGAGATAGAGACAAAGAAACAAGCACTAGCTGACGCCCTCACCGATGGATATGCCTTAATGGGAAAAGTCCATGACTGGTCGAGCATTCTAGCTCTGAAGAATCACCAAGTCTACCCGTTACGAGAGCAGATTCAATCTCTATTTTCCAACACAAGGGCATGCACCGATCCTGTTCAGCTCCAGCAGCTAAATGAACAAATTGACATCCTCCAAGCCCAAGTTGATGCAATTGAGGAGGAGTCAGCCAGGACAAAGAGGGTAATCTAAGACTTACAACCCCTGGTGTAGATGTAGGTCTTGCAATTGAAAGAGGCATGTGACTCAAGCAGCCAGCAACTAGATGACCTACAGGTCCAACGACCGACAACCCTGACATCACAATCAGCCGAGACATTTACACAAAGTGCAGACGCAATCCTCACAAATTGGAACTTGGCTATCCGATGATACATCAAGTTCAGGCAGTAGATGACAACATCAGTCCCCGAGTTGGAGCCTTCATTTGGAACGAAGGAGTCACAAGGTTAGGAAAGGGGCACATAAATAAATGCCACACCACAAGCTAGGTTGGAAACGGAAGGAATGCCTATTCCACAAGAAGGTATCACAACAACAGAGGTGTTGGCACAATAGACAGAGGAAATAGCACTAGTAGCAACATAGCCACTACCTGTAGAACCCATGGAGACAACACTACAACCACTAGAGGTCGAAATGACTTGACTTAGTGTTGGCTTGTATGGGCCTAACCCAGGTTCAGACGTGATTTAGCCAAGAAAATCCTAGTACTAATGGCCCTTTCGGAAACAGTCCATGGAGCGCGGACTGAGGTCTTACCCAAAGTAGTATGGGAGGGTGCTAGAACCAGGTTTCCACACCCTGGGGATGTCTGATGAGCTTCTGGAGGTCCGCGGTTTGACTTTGCGTAGGTCACTACGTGCACCTATTAGTTGCTCACAACCCGGGATGTTGTTTCCGCGCAGCCCTACTCGGGGCGCGACCCGTATTATACCCAAGTTCCTTTATATTTAATTTTTTATTACCTAATTATTTAACTTATTTATGTAATACTAATGACAAATTAACAGTATATCCAGCAATCATATAAGTGCATGTGATAAACAAAATAGCATAAATGTAAAGAAGACAATATACAATAGATGTACAGAAATTAGAATAAACTTCTATTTATTATTCTTCATTCAAGATTACAGACTCGACACTACCATGTGCACTCAGCTGTAGGGGTCCATGCACTCAGCTGCAGAGGTCCATGCACTCAGCTACGGACTCTACTAGTCCTCTGCGCACTCAACTGTAGAGCCTATTCCTACTACTATGGACCAATACACTTAGACTCTTACTCTATTCTCAAACCATTCGTATTCATCTATCTCTCCAATTCACTAACTTTACAACTTAGAGCTTTGCTCTATTTATACAATCACATGGTCTACAGACCATGGGTAGTGTGATGCAGGAAAGTGTTCCCTCTATGAATAAAGGCAACCCCTCTAGCCCTAGAGTGGGTCTAGTCAGAGAAAGGACAAAACAACAACTAGTTCCCTTAAATAGTCATCATTGGAGGCCTACCCCAAACCGGTGGTTGATGAAGTTCCATTGCGTTGCTCCAACTTTTGTCTCCTTCTCCTTAAAAAGTGATCAACCTGAAACACCACAAAGAAACAAAAAATCATGTAATCAAGAAACAACAATGATCTATTTACTCATAAAGTCAAGAAGTCATGAGCTATCAAGTAAATTGCATACAAGACATAGGAAATCATCATTGGTTGTATTAATAATAAATCAAGAGCAAAGCTTACAACCAAGTCTTGACGTTGCAAGCCTTCTCAGAAGGTCCAACCAATGTGTTTCTTCAAGCATTCACTCTCAAAGATGGGTCTCCCAAATAGCAATATATCTCTCTCTCCCATTCACAAGCTTTAACACAAGGTTAAGGGCACTCCACACCTTCTTGCAAACTATAAAGCAATCCCACATTTGTCACACTCACACCAAAACTATCTACCAAACACAAAAGTAGCAGTAGCATTGTACAACCAAAAGAACTAGTAGCTGATAGCAATGCTGAGTGATTTGATAGGAGAAGGAGTATCCATGAAATGAGGGAGAGGGAGCTTATCCTCAAGGCAAGTATCACAAAATACGAAACTACCATGCCAGAGGGGGAAGGGCGACCCAAACTGACCCAACAACCAAGTCCAAAGACATCCAGAAGGCTAACTGTTGGAACAAATTCGCCCAATCTAGATCGTCACTAGTGAATAACTAAGCTTTAGTGCCAACATCGCTAGGAAGCAATGTATTCAGTCAAACCATCGCTAAAGATAGCAAATAGCCTCGTGCCAGGGCATGAAATCTGACCGTTGTGCAAAACAAATGTACTCTTGCGACAAGGGCGCGACAGGATTGTTTATGACAGAGTTCCTTCGTGTGTATTAAGTGTATTCATGCGACGAGGCAAAAAACTTAGGAAAAGAGGGTCAATTGGCAACATAAGAGAGCATTTGTTCAATATGAGCATGTTTTACTAGACACATGACACAGTAGAAGAACTGGGGTGAAGGCAGTGACAAATTACTTTGTAACAGGTAGGCTGACATGACATTACATTACTTTACAATACTTAGGGTGGACAACCCTATGACTCAACCTATACTTTGCACTCCGCACTTGCAATTTGCAGACTCTTACAATAAATTTGACTAAAACCTGGGCTTTGAGCCTCAAAACATGCTATGGGGTGATTCCATGCCCAACAGGCCCCCAGCACAATCATCGTGACTTGTCCTAAGTCACTTTGTTGGTGTGGCAATCTTGGCGCGGAGCCCCTCCAACTGGTCCCGTACTGCTCGGAGGTCCGCAACACACTGTTCTGTAGTTTGCTGGACCTGCTGCATGCGCTCTTTCGATGCTTCTTTATGACGATCAACTGCCTTCCTTAGCGCATAGAGTCCCTGCATCTGTGCGAGCTTGCCTTCAATATCTACCGTAATGGTGAAGGCCTCATCAATCCATGGTTGGACATGTGCTTTGAGAAGTGACTCTTTCTATCTTGCAGCATCCACCCATTCTTTCCGTTCCCTGGCTTGCTGCATCTTTGCCAGCCATTGAGTGAGGATGACTGTCTGTGCAGTTCCTCTTAAATTATCGTATCGATCCTGAAGCTCGCGCACCTTTGTTTCCAGGTGCTGTATGTTGGGGTCCTCCTACAAGGATGTGAGGAAGCCAAAAGGCTTGGTCCAACATACCAGTATAGTCCTACACTATCCGTCCAATTTCTTCCAATCTTGTTTGAATAGCGCTAACGCATTGCTCTCTAACTTCCGGAGGATTGGAAGGCTACGCCTTCAGCTGCAGCTTAGAAATCTGGAGATTCAGCTCCAACTACACACATGTGGTTTCCTCCTATACATTTTGGACTCCAGTTTCCAGACAGTGGATCCGCATTTCGGTTGGTAGGTCTGCAACGATGGACAACTTTGGAACTCGTCGACACACTTCATCAATTTTCTGCACTATCTGTTGGTTTTGTGACACCAGTTCATCACGCTACAAGTTGAGCTATTCGATGTTGATCTTTTTCTCACTCATCACCTAAATCATGCGGTCCTCCTTGGCGCAGAGCTTTGCTATTATGCCATCCTGTAGTTGGTACAATGTGTCTCGTAGAATGGCAGCCAAATTAAGGCCAAGTCCCTTGATCCTGCCCACCACGGCTCTGTTGACCTCATTCTCTATTTTTAGCACTCCTTCTGGTAGCACTATGGTGTTGGCCATATTTGTGCGTAATAGCTACTCCGCTGCTGATGTGCCTGCTATGCAGTAGATGGCTACAGTTCCTTCCTCTTGGGGCTGCACCTATAGTTCCTGCAGCTGCACCATTAGGGCCCCAAACACAATTTTCTACTCCGACATGGCTTCTTGGAGCGCTTCCTTGGTGACCTTGTGAACTGTGTCGCCAATGTCATAGAGGTCGCCTTTTGTTAACATGATAGGGTCGATGGCCAATTTGGATGGCTTGACCTTTCTTCGTGGACTTGATCTCTCTATGACACATGGGCTTTTTAGTTGGGTGGAAATTGTGCCTGGGTCTGCGCCTTCTTCTGCGAGGTCTGTGTCCTCTGCTTCCTATCCTATAGACAAGTCCTCGCCCTCCTTGTCCTACGTTATTGTGGCCCCTATTGTCTATGTTGTTGTTGCTAATTTAGTAGCCTTTGCCTGTTCCACGACTGCCTTTGTTGCCTCGCAGACTGCCCCTTACTTCTGTGGCAACTTTTTCATTGTGCATCTTCTTGACCAACTTTGTGACACGCAACTTGGCCTCATCCTTTTGTTTCTATGTTGCTGTCCTATCTAGCTCCGCCAGATCTGGGGCACACCACTCGAGATGCCATGACTCTAACACTAAAAAAATTGCATCAACAATGGTGATGAAGAGGAGCTTGTTCCATTGTTGCACCATATCCTTACGTGCCTTGATGTAAATATTATGCATGTCTACCTTGAAGTCTATAAAGCTCCACAGAATTTTATGCATTATAGGGGACAGGCGTGGCCTTCTATTGATCCACATCTGAATGCTCGCCTCCATGAGCACCCAGAATATCTTTGTCTTGTGAATCCGATTCGCGTCCTTAGTAGCCTAAAGCAACGCGTACTTTTCAGCCTCTGGTAAGTCCTATTCAATGCTCAAGAACTGACTGTCCTTTGGAAATTCTCCCATTACCTACAAAATGGACAAGAACAACCACACATAGTGGAAGGTCTTGCCCTGCTCCTGGGCTTCCTTGCAATTGGTCAAGAATTCCTCGCAGAGGAACTCGACCTAGTTGAATTGGACTCCCTCTACACATTGTTCTGCCAATGCAACTACTTTCAATGGTACCTCATCACTATGACATTTTATCATTAACTTCCTAGCCAGGAGTTGGGTGGCTATGTGCACCCCTTTATCTTTGATGTTGTTGATTGTGTAACCCATCATTTTCTTCTCAAGTTTATATTTCTTCTTCATGGCCTCCGCGAGAGACAAATCTCCACTTTTTCTTGCCATCGCCACAGGGTCCTTTCCCTTACAGGGAAGCTGAGAAATTCTATGGATGAGGTCCACCGTGATGGGAATAGGCTCCTCCAGCCATAAGTACCCATCATGCACTAGGAAAAGAAGCTACTTGATGATGAAAATAGTAATGGGTGCACAGTGAAAGTGTGGAATCAACAGCAGATAAAGCAATCTGGCCTTCTCCACACTGTGTAGCCATTGTTGTTGCTCTAATGTTGTGACTGGCCCCTCCATGCTTCGCTTCATGAGGATCTCTGTCTCTAAGTGTGGGAACTTCTCATTGTCCACGAGGTCCCAATCTTCAAACTTCATTGTGGGCATGCAACCCAGGTGCGAGCCCTAAAACACAATTCCATCAGGGACGGGTGGGGTATGGAGTGCGCTCTTAGTGTCATCCATATCCTTTGGTATCTTAGTTTTCCCTTTCAGCAGAGGGATGTACTTGAGAAATTTCGATGCAGAGTACACCAGTTAGTTGGTTGTCCTTTTCCCTATCCTCTGCTTCCTCTATCTCATCGATGAGATCCTGTAGGTCCTCCTCCTTGTCATCTGTCTCAATGGTGACAGTCTTTCCGTTTTCTTCCATGGAGAATTTACTAAACCACAGATTCCTAAGGGAAATGAAAACTAGTCCCGCTACCTGCTTATCTTCCTTGGGCCTCGGTGTCTGAGGCGATTTTAGGATTTCCAGCGCGACCCCAGTGTCTTTGGGAACATCATGTACCGTGGGGTTCTGCATGGCCTCGTCGGTGGTTCCTTTTATAGAGCCTAAACCTCTTCTCGTAGCCTCCATCCTGTTTGAACTGTCTGTGGTCTTTCGTGAACTTCAGGGCTCAAATATTGCTCAGTGCTCAACACTTTGTGCTCTAATCAACTACTCAAATCTCAAGTGAACAAGTGTTATCACGTGGATAGCCCCTAGAGCTTTATAGTGCCTTTTGAATTAAAATTTGACTGTTCCCCCCAATTCTAGGCTATCAAAGCTTTCTTAGTGGTAGATTGTACCAAATCTTGCCCTTAATTCATGTCTTAAATGCCCGCTGCCTGCTCCCTTTTGCCTTAAATCGGACATCCCATCATGAAGAGTGACACTAACGGTTACTTCCCAGCCTACCCGAGCAGCAGTGCAGCCCCCTGTGCCTGGTTGCAAACCTTGTGACATGCTGATTCTACACGCACTTCGCTCATCGTGCAGCTCCCAAACAGACTCTTTTATAGTCTCACACTCTCTTTCGACTGCCTAGAGCACTGAGACTATGCTCCCTATGGCTATTCAGGTGGTCACACCACTTGTGCGAGACTTCAACTTGCCTTTCAGTATAGTCCGCGGAAACTCCCCAATTACCTTCACGACAGTTGGCACCACACGTTCTACTGTATGTAGTGTGCTCCCCTGGTTACTGCGTTTGGTAAGTGCGGTTGTAGCCATGGTAGTAGAGTCATAAATTCTCGGCGACAATCTTCTAATCTCGTGGTATGATCATCTGCACCTTGTTTTGTCATCCTTGGTTTATCGAGGAGACATGCTTGCTTGACCTCATTTTCTAGCCTCTTGATCTCTGCATCCATCACAATTCTTTTCTTCGTTAGTCGTACCCAATCTTTTTCAAGTTCATGAAGTCTAAGGTTCCCTCACTGAATGGATTCCTGAAACTCTATGTGTTCAACCTCGCATAGTTGTGTGATTTATTCATCCTGGTCTTAGCGAACTGTCACAAATGCGGGAACTATTACGGATGGACTCCTCTTTGCATTCTATGTAGGAATTACGGTCTCTACTCTGTTCTGCACATTTGGAATCATTTCTGCGGTCAGGGTTTTGCACATGGTCCTATAAGCCCATTGAACTGCTGGTACATACAGGTCCTAATTAGTGTGTCTTGCCTAGTGAACCATATTCAGTACTTTGCACACCCTATCAAATTCTTCTACGTTGATAATTGGTAGCATGCGTCGCCTTTCCTGTTGCTGCAGTTTGTTCTGATTCTCTATTCTAGGAGGGGTGTGTGCTTGTGTGGGCTGTACAACATATGTATGTACCCATCGAGAAAGGTGGGTGCGCAAGTTGTTCTGCCCTTGCTGATTGGCTCTCGTTCGGAGTTGGGGTTTTCTAAACCGTAGGCGCATCATCCTTCTACATCCATGCCAGTCCTCAAAACTTTCTTAATACATGCCCCACCATCGTGCAGGCATTGCGCATAGTGCCCACTTTAGTGCATCAAACCGTTGTTGTTCTGATATTGTGCTTTCAAATTTTCTCAGGAATTCATCCACTGCTATTAACCCATCATATGTCAGTAGATCCCTTGCTTCTATTGTCACGCAGTCTAGTGATCTAACCATCATGTTGCAATTAAGCATTGTTACTTCGTGCAACCAATTCTACCATCACTCTATCTCTTCATCTGAATCCAAAGTGCAGGAGCTTCCACACTCCCACGAAATCCTTCCATCTGCAGTCGGATTCACCCAATACTTTTCTCATGCAGTTATCTTGTAAATATAATCGAGATCATCATCAATATCATCGTCGCACACCAGTTCAATGTATCACGCTCCTTCAACTGGATCTAGCGGTACTACTACACGTAGTGACTTTTTCTCAAAGATCATTTTGCGATTCTTCAGATTTATGACTCCATTCATATCGGTGGCCGAGTCAATTCCTAGTAGTGCAGGATATGGATTACTATCATCGAAAATCTCTATCACTTCAAATTTTTCCTGTGCGCTCGCACCTTCAATATCTAATGTTACCCCTTGTAATCTTCCAATGGGCAAGATCTTCTGTTGGTTCACCATTCGTAACTGAATAGGAGACCACTGTAGCATGGGTCTGCCCATGCATTCCCATGTTTGTTTTCGTAGTACATTTGCGTCTGATCCGAGATCTAGGATTACCTGATCCATTTCATATTCGATGATTTGTGTAGTCAACCTCATTTCCCTTCCTTTGTGTAATGCATGCTTTCCTAGTTTCGGGACCACGCGCAGTTCTCTTGACCCCGCTCACCTAGTGATAAGTTCCTATATTCCTTTTGCTACCTTGCTGTCGCATAGTAGTTTCATGCATGTCTACAGAAAGGTAGTGAGCATTGAAGGATCCATTCCTGGTTCTAATTGATCCTTACCACCTGAACTGGAGGCCTTCGTGAAGCTATTCTTAGCTTCGATGAATGTCTCCTTCGCGCGTTCTAAATCAAATTCGGGTTCCTTTGTAGGAGCCTTACGAACCCATGCACTTTCTTCTAGCTGCTTCCCTTTACCATCGCCGGTGGTCACACCACTCCTGAGCATCATGCTTACATTCGGGTCTTCTTCACGTGACTCAGACCTCATCATCTGCAAATTCTAAGTCAGAGGGTGCTGAAATACCCCTTTTTCATGCAATCTCCCTATTAGTGTAGGGCATTATTCTTCCTCATGATCAAACTGAGTATAGTACAAACATGATTTACTTGTCAGGTTTGTATAATCGTGGGCATAGTGCCTTGGCCCTCTGCAATTATACCAAATTAACTATCCACGACCCCTTCCTGATCCCTTTCCACCTCGACCTCGACCACGCCTCTGAAATCCAGCGCGTGCCATTCTCGCATTTGGGTCAAGGGCTCACATTTATACCTACACCCTATAGGCAGGAGTCCAATCCATCATTAGTTCGTAGTTTTTTGAAGTGCATTCATCATCGCCTACTGACCTACAGAAGTTACAAAACAATTGTTGAGACATCTACATATATTTCTGCAATAGATGACAATTATCCATAGTGTGTTTTCCTCCTATTTGACAGATCATGTACCATAATGCAGGCACCACGCTCTGCCCTACCTATGCCTCAATCCTTAATGGCATCAACCCTCCTCCTGCCAAGTAGTTCGCGAACACTGGAAAGTGGTCCTTGTCATGCCCCTGGCCTTTGCATTTTATGCACCACACCTCCTCATGCACCTCCGACTGAGGTGTCCTGTCATATTTCAAAATTTGAATTTCCAGACACATATTTTGTAGTTGTGCATGGATTTGTTGGACTCCCAAACCAGGGTCTTGTATAGTGGTCTCATGCAATATCATTTCCATCTCTAAAGCTTTAGCCTGGGTGGAAAGTTTTTGCCACGATAGCGTCATCTGTAAGTGCGGTGTTAGTGATGCTACAAACCATGCGCAGTGTTGTCCATCTTTCAACATCATGTTGGCTTCGCAAATAATACCCTTTAGTCTTTGGTCCATATCCTAGGGGGTCTCACCTGGGAGCATCGTGATCTCCTTAAACCCGATGATTGATTCTGTTTCTGACTCTGGCCTGCTAAATTACCTATTTAGTGTGGCCTGGATTTCTACGATTCCTGCGTTTGGATGGTCATTAGAATGCTTGATGTACCATGTTAATGTGCGATCCTACAACACGCTCACCAGTGTAGCCTTCTTGATATTGTCATCCGAAATGCCTTGTGCTTCCCATACTTCTCTTACCATGAACTAGAATTGGTCCGGATCCTCATTCCCTACTCCTTTGAATACTGGTCGTTTGATCGCACTTTCCATACTGAACTGTGGTGGTGGCGAAGGTGGGGTGGGTTAAGATGTAGGTGAGGAGGGTGAGATGGGTGACGTTGCAGGTGGAGGTAGTAAACACAGAATGCACTACCTTATCATATTGACTGCACTTCTCGAAGAAACTTTCATGAGCTCCTCCTCACTTTCTTGCAAGGGGGAAATTAAGGGACTGGTTTCCAATTCTTCACTATTTCTACTTCTTTAGATCTTCCCACTTCGTGTAGTCCCAAACATTAATTTATTCGCATAACTTTCTTTTCACACATTAACATCTTAATCCAACTGTTCAAAGATTTAATATACTTACCTCACAGTCCCTTGAGGAAATGTCACTCTGCCTCACTAGAGCTGATGGTCGTATCTACCACTAACTCAGTGATAAATCCTCCTATAATTCGTTCAGGCCAATGATCCATAGCTTGCGTGATCTTATCTCCTGATGCTTCTAGTATGCACACTAATTCCAGAGTCCATATGATTGGTTTGTCAAGCCTACACCTTCCATGACTATCGTCTAGCTTTGTGATCCACTCATACAGCTTAGAAGGAAAGCATGCAAAGAAAATTTTGTGGATTTCCATATACAAGTAGCACTCCAACCACTGTTTCTTAGTTACTTTCCGATTTCTATTTTCCTGCTCTGCAAACTCATGAATCTTCTTGTCCAACCACTCTTCAATTTCTTTCTTTGTTGGATTCTAGTGGCACAACATTAGACATCTCTTATGCAGGTCCCGGTCCCAAAAACAGAACCATTTGTTGGCTTGTATGGGCCTTACCTAGGTTCAAAGGTGATTTAGCCAAGAAAATCCCGGTACTACTGGCCCTTTTGGCAATAGTCCATGGAGCACAGACTGAGGTCTCACCTGAAGTACTATGGGAGGGTGTTAGAACCAGGTTTCCGCACACTGGGGATGTCTGATGAGCTTCTGGAGGTCCGTGGTTTGACCCTGTGCACGTCTCTACATGCACCTGTTAGTCCCTCGCAACTTGTGATGCTGCTTCTACGCATCCCTACTTAGGGAACAACCCGTATTATACCCAAGTTCCTTGCTATTTAATCTGTTATTACCTGATTACTTAACTTGTTTGTGTAAGACTGATGATAAATTAACATTATATCCAACAATCATATAAGTGCACATGATAAACAAAATAGTATAAATGTAAAGAAGGCAATATACAATAGATGCACATAAATTGGAATCAAATTCTCTTTATTATTCTTGGTTCAATATTACAAACTCGACATCACCCTGCACACTCAGTTGTGGACTCTACTAGGCCTCTACGCACTCAACTGGAGAGCCTCTTCCTACTACTATGACCCAATACACTTATACTCTTACTCTATGCTAGAACCATTTGTATTCATCTATCTCTCCAATTCACTATCTTTATAACTTAATGCATCACTCTATTTATACAATCCCCGGCCGACATGACATTACATTACTTTACAATACTTAGGGCGGAAAACCCTATGACTCAACCTATACTTCACGCTTCGCACCTGCAATTCATGGAGTCTTATAATACATTTGACCAAAACTTGGGCTTTGAGCCCCAAAACATGCTGTGGGGGGATTCCATGCCCAACACTCAAGGATGAGTCAAGAAATTATGGTCAGGGCCTGTTGGAGCCTTTGTTAATTTTGAGGAGTTTTGACCAGTTTTGACCAACCGTAGGGTGAGAAAGGACAAATTGCAGCAACGGTTGGGTGGAAGAATGAGAAATTGTGGGAAGGTGATAGCAAGGTGGTAGCAGAAGGAAAAGGCAGCCAAGCAAATGGGAAAGAGCAAAGGTAGCCAAGGAAGCAAGCAGCTGAGAGAGCTGGAAGTCTAGGCAGCTGAGAAGGATATAAAGAGAGGAAGAACATAAAGGAATGGTTGGACTATGGGTTATTGATGGTGTTGCTACTATTGCTACTAAGTTTCATTGATCATCAGGGCTGTTGCTGAGACACTAAAGGATTGGGCCACTGAGGAGGTACACAGATACCAGAGCAGAAGCAGGAAGGGCTAGGAACTAAGGAACTGAGTTGCGGAGAAGATCTGACCTGAGCTACTAAGCTGGGTATTCTTTGTGTTGTTGACGGCCAAGAGCCGAGTTCTAATGTATTATGTTCTGATACTTTAATGTAATTCAAAGTTGATGACTGTTAAGACCCATAAGTGTACTGCACATCTTATATTATGGCTTATCAAAATTTTAATTAGTCCCCTTGTTACATGAGGTTGGTGCTTGATAGATCGACACTAGTATATTGTTAAGTTTTGTGGCATATATGATGAGTCTTTGTGTATGAGTTGAAGATATTATTATTTATGTTCTATGTTTTATGACCACATATGTGTATGACTGCCTATGTATAGCTTAGAACCCCTCAATACTATGCTGAGCCCTTCTCCCCTTTTGGTCGTGACGCGCTTCGGGTGAGACTCTTTGCCCTTCAGGGTGAGGTGAAAATGCCAGTGCTGTCCTAGACTACAACAGAACATTGTTGGCCTTCCATGCTTGAACCCGAGGTCTTTTCCCTGATGACTTGCTCGAGAAACTAGACTTCCTTTTGTATCTTGCTGTTGCAGTATCAAATATTGGTATGGTTTTGGTTTAGGAAGATGAAGCTTTCTGTGAGCATGTAATCTACTACTTAAGTCAAGGCCTTGTAGGTCCTGAACTATGTTATTCTCCCGTTGAGAAATTGGGTTTGGTAGCTATCCATGTTGTCTAGTGGCTTTGGTATTACATTCTGCTTCGAAAAACATTTGTCTTACCAGTCGTCAATCCATTTCCGTTTGTTCTCAGTAGGTGAGTGATTGGTGGAAAATACAATAGATGGATTGCTTTTTTTCAAGAATTCAATTTGGAATTCATATTGGCTAAATCTAATAAATTTTTAGTATTTGTAGAGTTGATATCAGAGGTGCCTTGTGAAGAAGCAGTTATTTACGAGGAAAAGTTTCCCGATGAACATATATTCCTCATTTCTTCACAAGGTCATAGGTATGGAGATATCATTATATATCTCTAGACTTTGAAGTTTCCACCTTCTCTCTCCAAAGACAAGCATAGAAAGTTTTGTCACCTCGCTAGGAATTATGTTATTATAGGTGACACATTATATCGTCACAGGATTGATTTAATCCTTAGGCGTTGTTTAACTTTGGAGGAAGTTGAGTTAGTTCTTAATGATTGCCGCAGTGGAGCTTGTGACAGTCATCTATTAGGGCTTGCAATGACCCAAATTTTTTTTTGAGCATGCTACTTTTGGCCTTCGATTTTCAAAGACTATATTGAAGTGGTCAAAAGATGTCATCCTTGTCAAGTCTATACTCAGAAAATGCACACATATCCAGCTCTGCATTTCCCTGTTATCACCATCGGTCCTTTTACGATGCAGGGCATTGATTTTACTACTTATAATCTACGTTCGACAAGAAATCACAAGTACATCATTGTAGTTGTAGGCTACTTTACTAAGTGGGTTAAGGCCATGCCTACTTTCAAAAATGACAGTGAAACAATGACCTTGTTTCTCTTCAATTAGGTTATTTCACGATTTTTTATCCATAAAGAGATTGTCACTAACTATGGTTGTCACTTCCAAAATCATCTGATGTTTGAATTGGCTCTCAAGTTGGGTTTCTAGCAGGAGCATTCATCTCCATATTATCCTCAAGCCAATGGGTAGGTTGAAGCTGTGAATAAATCCCATAAAATCATCTTCCAAAGGATGATTGAAAAAGCTTGATCCAATTGGTATATCATGTTGTATCCGACACTTTGGGCATACCATACATCAATTAAGACTGCCACTGGTTTTACTCCTTTTCAACTAGTTTATGGGTTGGAATCTATCTTTCCTATCGAATGTGAAATTCCTTCTCTTAAGCTAGTTGTAGAACTTCTTCTAGATACTTCTAGTCTCGAGGAACACATTGTTCATTTGGAGCATCTTGATGAGCAACATCAAGATGCCACCATAATAAATGAAGCCCATAAGAAAAGGATAAAAACTCAGTACAATAAAGCTTTCCATCCTTGAAATTTTTCTGAAGGTGACATTTTCCTGGTCTATGATCAAGACAAAGATGCCCTGGGGGAAGGAAAGTTTAAATCCATCTGGTACAGTCCCTTTATAGTCAAGTGTGTTGTGAAAAAGGGGGCTTATGAATTAATTGAATTTGAAGGAAACAAGTTGGCAGAGCCCATAAATGAGCTCTACCTTAAGAAGTATTTTTCTTAGGCTTTGGCTGAGCACTTACTTGTTTTATATATATTGTATGTTTGTACATATCTATCTAGTGGTTTTAGTGATATCAATATTTTTTATCTGCTTTGGCAGGTATTGATGGACAATTCGAGAGGAGTATGTATCGGTCCTACTTCAAATAATATTTCCGAATATACTACCACTATTAATTTTCTATTTGAAGCAATATCTCCTGGTATAGATATGTTAGTGGTTTATTTTGACTCACAGCTGGTGATATCTCATATGAATAACACTTATCAAGTACAAGATCCCTATTTGTATCGCCAATTTTTGAGAGTGAGATTGTTGCAAAGATCATTTATTTATATCACATATGTTCACATTCCATGATCAAAAAATTAATTAGTAGATTCTATTGCTAATCAAGTATTAGATTGGCATATCAATCATTCATCAAATTAAAAAAATATAAAAAATAATCGAAAGTGTCATCTGTATATATCATAAAATCACCTGTATGTAGATAGAGTGTTTATGTCCAAAAGATAATATACAAAATTGGGACAAAATTTCCCACAAAATCTGGGCTTATGCCCATCATCATGTCCAATCATAAAAATATTTGATCATCTATCTAGCTGGCTAAGGATGACTAGTTGGAAAATATACAATAGCATTAGCTACATGCCCAAATAACTGCACCTAGTCCCATGGTACTCCTACCATGTGATGCTGCATCTCCTCAGGTAGATCCTCTATGGCTATCATGGGTACTTGGTGAGTCAACCTCACCAAGATCCTCTGAACTACATGGAGAACTCTCTCTATCTTAGCTGCAACCCCTTCGACTTCTCTTCCATGGTGCATATGCCTTGGAAATCTGTCAGGTCTCACTGGTCCAACATCTGGAACATGATCAATATATTTTGTAAGTGTCTTGTCTCATCAAAAACTATTTTTAAGTTCATTTATATTAAAAATCCAAAAAAAATCTTAACAAAGCTTAAAATTAAAAAATTGTTACCTATGGCACCCGATGCTGCATTTGGTGGTAACACTAAGTCAGGATCTCTCCAGAAATCCATACCATGTTTGAAAATTATAAATTACAGAGCAATGGAACACATAGAATATAGCAGAAATATAAACACAGAAAATTCATTAAAACCAAAGAGACGTGGATATACGTGGTTTACCCGGTTTGGGCTACATCCACCCTAAAAAGCCAGTCCTTCCTTTTTATTATCTAGCAAAATGAAGAGACACAACCTACAACAGATCTACTGTAATATCCTCTGTTTTCTCTCACAGTCTTGCCTCTTTATTTCTCGCTCGGAGAATACACATCTATATCACATCTTCAATACAATGCCCTCATACAAAGATAGGGGTTGCCTTCTAGGGAAGAAAACCCTAAACTAAACATAATTTCTACCGTCAGATCATCTGCCTAATGAATGGCCCAGATTGAGTAGAATTACTATACTTTTACAAGGCAATTTTAGATCTGTTTTTAGCTTTGGGGGTGCTACCCCCGAAACCCCCATTGAGGGACCGCTCGTCCCCAGACCCCCCAGCCGGGGGGGATCGGCCCCCCTCGAACCCCAGCAGGGGGGACAAGTCCCCCTCCCCCGCACCTCCCCATGTGGAGGGGTGTACAAACTTCCTTGGGTATACATCCAGCTGAAACAAAGACCTCTAAATAATCATGCTCCACACCCAACATACCGTCATAGGGGTCGTCATCGACTGCAATGACTTGTTGATCCCACCAAGAGAAAAACTCATCATAAAAGGTCATTCTGGGCACATCGCCACCCCCAATGCACTTCATTTGATCAGCCCATCTACCCATTTGTGGATCTCTAGGGCTACTAATAGTTGATAATACCTTAGGTTGAAGCCTGGGTACTTTCTCAAAGAATAATGAACATAATATTATGCCATACCCAAAATTATTTGTTTGACCCTTATGAATGGAGGTTAGTTGATTCTTCATATTGGTCAGTAGAGGCGTGCACCAATCAAACACTTTGGTGAGACATTCCACTACTAGGCTCATCGATACTCATGAGGCCTAATGTAAAGAAGTTGAGCCATTTACCCTGGCAATGGTAAATAGTAAAATTTTAAGGACAAGCTCTCTACGTGTTTGATTGGAATCTGACTTCCAATATTCTCTGGATGAAGAAGACAACATATGTGGACATATTCCTCTACATAAAGACTACCCCTCATCCAGCCAATTGAGTGCACCACCTCTCCTCTTTGAGAAAGACTTGTAATAAAGTAGATATCTTCGATCTCAATCCTTAGTGGTATTTGATTGATCATGAAGGCTTCATCTTGTGTGCTCTAATAATGAATCCAAAGCTCAAGCAATCATGTGTTGGCTTTCATATTCAACATCTTAAAGAACTTTAGTAAGCCACAACCTCTTAAAGAATCCAAAGCATTTGGTTCCTCCATTACTTCATTATCTATAGCACTATGCTCTCTTTCCTTCTAGGTGATGGTCATCCTGTCCAAAAAGATGTTTCAAACCATTAGTTTTTTGTTATAATATTTTGACTCATGCACATGCGGGTTCCCTTTACACACAATTGCGTGTAGGGCCATCATATATGTGGGTTACCCATATTCAACCTGTGTGTATGTAGATTTGAATTTTTTGACATATTTTCCCACGGTCAAAACTTGAAAAGAAACATTTGAAAAGTATGACAAATCATTAAAAGCAGGATATAAGGGTTACTTGGAAACTTTGGAGTGATTTGAATGGTTCAATTGGTCAGAGGAAGCTTGCTTGAGTTTGTCTCCACAACTCCTTGCTCAAAACTCAAATGAAAAAACTGTGAGTCCAAAAGTCCTTATATAAGTTGGAAAATACAAAATATTTTTTCAAAAATTGATTTTTGTCTTATGGATTTTTTGACCTTTTGGCTTGGAGTGTCAAGACTGGGTTGTCTTTACAGGATATTTTGGAGACTTCTTCGAGACATTATTATGGTCCCATGACCGCAGACCTGTCATGGCAGGTATCGTTTTCTTACTGGCATATAGGTTAGGGAATACCACTTTCCACTACATTTTTCACACTATCCTCCATATTGTGATACCTTGGCCATAGGGTTGACCCCATCATGTCTTGGTTCGTAGACCATTTTCACTCACCGACTTTAAAAACCATGATACGATGGTAGAGCCAACCTTTACATGGGCATATTAGTTAGATCCTCGCTAACATTGGTTATTCATGCTGCTATATTGAGTAGGCTAGGGAGTCCTCTTTAGTCCAGCCATGATTTATGTGTTGAAGACTCATTCTCATTCTTCTCCACTTCATTTTGGCCTTATACCCTAGAGGCTCCTTGGTGTTGAGTTGTACTGCTGCATTGCATATTGACTACTTTCACCTTTTGGCCTTGAGTTTTCTTCACTTGGACTCGTGTTTAAGCCATTTTTTCAACCATGTCTTCTGCAGAATCAACCATGCAATCACTTAGCTTCTACAACTTGACACACCCTTTTACCCATGGAAAGAACATCCCTTTGAGTGTCGTTGACTAGTTTCAACACCTTGCATTGAGCATAAGAATGTTCCCCTCCCAGGAACTAGAGTGTCTATTTTTTCCGATACTCGTTCTTTCCACTGTACTATATCATTATTTTATTATTTTTCAAGCTTCATATAAAATAAAAATACAAAAAAATTATATATTCCAAAAAGAGCGGGATGGGACATTATTCCATATTCTGATGGTAGCTAGAGTCAGTCGTGTCGCCCTTGAACAAATCACTGAAAAGAAAGTCTTTCCTCCATTGGGGTGGGATTTAGTTTGACTTAGGAAAGCCTTAACCTATTATTGAGTCAATTCTCCTCCGATTGGTTACCTCTTCCAACCATATGGAGAGTGTGCTTATGCCTCCTACATGACAAACTTATATAGAGTTACCATATGCTGCCATATAGTCACAGTTGAGTCGTGCTTTTATTCAAGGGAAGTAAGACTGAGTCGGCCTCTATGTGATGTCTCTTCACCTATTTTTTCAGTCAGCCATCCCTGGTTGTTAGCATCATCTTCATTATCACATCAGTTGTATTGGTCATTTTCTCATGCCAGTTTGAGAATGTATCCATTGACTTCTTGCTGGAGGGTCTTGTCCTTATTGACTACGACAAATTGCTTTGAGGGAAGATCTAGAGCCACACCCTGGACCTATTTTCATTATTGATAGATCAGCTTGTGCTCAGCATCGATCAGTATCATGGGTCTTTGACTAGGTGGTTTCCCTTGTGTTTGACAACAGCTTTCATTATCACACATTGGGATTCATGTAGTGCCATGGTTTCCATTTGACCCTATTGTTGGATTCCCCGCCTCTGTGTCAGATTCCATTATTAGTTGGTTTATAGGGTTTCTATCCTGCACTAGCTACATCTTGTGTATGCTAGAAACATGCTTTAGTTGGGTTACTACATCTTTTTTTGTCTGATTCCTCCCACATTATTGGCCTACGGGATACACTCATTCTAGATTGATTAAGGATGCCTTAATGCCTTCCTTCTAGTGGATCTTTTCCCATTGACTTCAACTCATTGCTCTGGGAAAGAGATCTAGAGTCCATTTGGCAGTACCTTAGCATTTGCAGTCATCAGTGTTAGATTCCTTCGCTATTGACAATGGTAAAACATCATTTTCTCCTGATTTATAGATTCTTTCAAATATTTGACTACAACTCATTTATTCGCACTTGTTAGATTGTACTAGGTACCTTGACTCTCATTATCATTATTGGTGAGTAGTCTCACATTTTTTAATGGTATACATCAATGACCAATAATCAAATGATTTCTTACATGGTCGACTTTAGATCATTCATTCCCATTGTGTAAAAATGTACCATCACGGTTGGTGAAGACCTTGAGATTGCATCAGCGTGTCTTGGTTCACTTGGAAGTTGCTCCTGTTTCTTCTAGTTGATGCCATCCACCTTATATGTTGCAGTTCCTTACATAAACATCTTATATGATGGTACCCGAGTTGCGATGCAGTATCATTTATTCCATCATGTTCACTTGGTACTATTGGGATCAGTTTCTTAACTTCAGTAATTAGCTTCATACTCCAGCATCATTGATCAACTCTTTATATGTGATATTCAGACATGTAATTTCTTCATTATGATCAGATGATCCATTATGTACTTTTAGTTCCTTTATATTTGTATACATATTGGATCCACTTTTGGACTTGATATGTGGACATACTTTACTATTTCTGAGCATGGGTATGCCCGGCTCAAACAACAGCTTTTTATGATCTCTTTCAATGGCTTGTCAGGCTGAATTTTGGTGAACTCCTCCTTGGCCTTGACATGATTCTTTCCATACATTTAATACATTTCAGCCATCATGTACACCTTCCGACCTCATATATTATGGGGCATTCGTTATAGCATCATTTACCACTCTTGGTAAATCTAATGCTCTGTTTATGGCCTAGGACAACCCTTCCTTTTGGAATTGGTCAAAAATCTTTAAAATTAGTGTTTTATGCCCTATACGCTACTTTTCCCTGTGATAAAAGCATGTACACATGGGTCAACATATACCCAACCCACATACATATGTTAAAACATTTAAAAAAAATAAATTTCCTTAATTTTGTGTGGAGTTCACGAGTTTTACCTATTACTCACCTCCTATTGCCCATGGCCCAACTGTTTCCCAACTGAAAGAAAAAAATAAAAATAAAAATAAATAAATAAATAATAATTTGGAGAGGTATAAATAAACCTCAATGGGAAGGCCTTAAGGGAGAAAAATATGAGATATTAATACTATAGTGAGATTATCCATGATCAAGTCTGAAGAATCCCTGTGCTTCCTGCACTCCCCAAAGCTTCAGGAAACCCTTGTTTCCTTAATTATAGATATCCCCCATCTTGCTTGAGATATCCTTGTGTTGGTGATGGAGGAAGATTACTGAAGGCCGGGAAAGGACAGATCTGGAGGACGGTTCCGCTTGGAGCTGAAGAAAGACTCAGGTCATATTTCTCCACCTTATCTATAGCTTACTTCAATAAAAAAGAATGATGTTTTGTTTCCGACATGAAATGTGTTTATGCATCAAATTTGTGTCGTAATTCATTTATGAATCTTTATTGACGTATAATTGTTCATTCATTTATATGATTTAAAGTTAACATCATGTATATCCTTTATGTTTCTACTGTCGTGTATGTTCTATTTGAATAATTTTCAGGTTTCAAGAACATTGGGAGAAACTGAGGGTTTGCACCCTTCGGGATCTACCAAAATGAAGGACATCGGGTAAGGACACTCCTACGCGATTTAGTAGATTAAGGATGTTTAAATATTGTTTGACCATTTCTTGTTGAGGCTTTCCCTCTACTCTACTGGGGTTCTCAACCCAAAGCCCTAGGGTGGTTTCACTCGTAACACTATGCATAATATACTTCATTGGCATTACATCTTCTACCCCATAAACTAACCTGAACAACATTCGCCTTGTCAACTTCTTGCAAGTAGTTCTATATGCCCATAGTACTCTAGGTACGTGCACATCCAAATCATTTCATTGTGCATCGCAAATCTTCATTGGCACGCTCTCCAAAATCTTGTTGAAGGCCTCAATAGTTTTATTGGCCTGTAGGTGATATGGTGTACTCTTCTGATGGTAGACCTAGAATTCCTCTTTCAACGTGTTGATTGTTTCATTCAAAAAGTTCGCACCTCTGTCACTCATCAACAGTTTCGGATAGCCAAACCTAGTTAAGACATACTCAAACAATTTTATTTTTTTGTAGGTCCTGTACAATCCTTAACCAATTATGCCTCTACCCATCTAGTTAGATATTCTGTCGCAGTGATGATATAACGCGCACCAGTTTTCTTCCCTTGGGGCTGCATTGGACCAAAAAAATCAATCACCCATTTTTCAATGGTTGCAACAATACCTGAGGTTGTAATGGTAATTCGTCTCTTCATGATGGTCTTCCTATTCTTTGACATGCATCACCTGCCTTACAATACGCTTTAGAATCCTTGTGCAGCGTCGTCCACCATAGACCTGCACGCAAAATCTTTTGTGTAGTCACCTTTCTTGCATAATGTCCTCCCACAGTCCCTCCATGAGCTTCGGGGAGAACATTATTTCTCTCAAAATCTAGCACATATCTTCACAATATTTCATCAACACCCATCTTATACAAATGTCCCACAACCATTCAAAAGTCTATCACGTGCACTATGAGTTCCTTCTTTTGCTGACTTTTATACCCTTTCGGTGCCATCCCCGTATTCAAAAAGTGATTAATATCAGCAAAGTAATTATTTGCTACATTCACTGCAAAGAGTTGCGCATCTGGCAACCCTTCCTCCAAATTATTGCGCTCCTCTCCTATTTTGATCTGTGACTGATGGTCAGGCCCTACATTCAACCTCCCTGGCTTCACAATTACCTCAAATTCATACTCCCGGAATAATAGCAACCATCTGTAGATGTTCCCCCCAAACACAGGCTTATTGACTAAGTATTTGAAAGAAGAATGATTTGTGTACATCTTGCAATACCCTCCTAACAAGTGGTGCCTGAATTTTTGCACTGTGTACAACCAACCCTTCGCACACAGTCATTGAGTAATTCTTCTCATCCTTCGATAATTTCCTACTCGTGAAGGCTATGGGATGGTCCATTTCTCCCTCACCGGCTTGCATTAACATTGGCTTGCATTAACACTGCACCCAACGCAATGCAAGAGGCATCAACATGTACATGAAATTCCTTCTTCCAATTTGGGAATAGCAAGACCGGCGCGGTGACCATATTTTCTTTCAAAACATCTAAGTTGCACTGAAATTCTTTGTCCCAACAAAATTTGGCGTCCTTCTTTAGTAGCTTCTCCATAGGTGTGGTAATCTGAGCATATTCTTTGACAAATTTTCCACAATATCTTGTATGTCTGAGTGTCGCTCATAGCTGCTTAATGTTCCTTGGGCCCTCCAAATTCATAATTACTGCAATCTTTGCAGGGTCTACCATCAACCCTTGCTTTCACACCATGTGACCCAAAAAAATTCCAAAGGGAACATAGAAGATGCATTTCTTCAAGTTCAGTGTGATCTGGTATGTGCAACATGTATCCAACATCAGGTGCAAACTTGCTACATGGCACTTTACTAATCCAAACATTGTCTAGTAATCAAAGTACACTTCTAAGAACTTATGAATGAACTCCTTGAACACTGTGATGACTATGCGAGAAAATATCGCAAGTGCATTCTTAAGTCTGAATGGCATCATAGTGTATTGAAAACATACCCATTCTTTCGTGAAGGTCATTTTTATCCTATCATCAGGCGCAATCTTAATCTGATGGAATCTAGAGAACCCATCAATGAAAGAGTTGGCCTTCTACCCTCCAACTTTATATAATACTTCATTGATAAATGGTGTTGGGAATGGATCATGGACATAGGTAGCATTAAGCTTCCATAGATCTACGCAAATCCTTATCTACCCCTTTTGTTTCTTCTCCTAAACCACCATCAAGCTTACCCAATCAGATTCCTCAATCGGTTCTATGATGCGTGCTTCTAGCATTGTATCCAACTCTAAGCGAACCTTTCCCTTGTATTTAGGATTAAGATGATACAACCTCTATTTAAAAAGGTTTGCATCTGGCTTCAAAGTGTTTTTCATAATGCCCAAATCACCAACTATGCCCTTCAAATCCAAAAACTTGGTAGGGAAAAGATCCTAATATTCACGGAGTAACTCAACAACCTTATCCATAGTAGCGTCATCCTAGTAATCTCCAATCTTTGTAAACTTCGATTCCGCTTCAGTACCAATGTTTACTTACATGATTTTCAACGGTGCGATGATGTTTGGGTTGTCTATTTGTAGGCCCTCGACTTCGTGATGCCCTTTCACCTCTAGAATAATAATATTTCTTGGATCGTCATCCTCCTCTTCAACGGTCACATTATAACATTCTAATGCGTGGCACAGCTGGGTGCTCAAACCTGGCTAGACCCATTCCAGAGGTTCTTGTGGTGTTCTGAAGACAAATTCCTTAATCTCATATAGGCCTTCATCAATGCTCGTGAAGCCATCCTCATAACTGAAGGTCAATAAGAACACTTCCCTCAATATATCCCACTTCGCGGTGCCATGGTGGATCTCCACTCCAAATACCAATTCATGGGAATTGTATGCAAAGTATGAGTGTACCCACTCTAGCTGTGGCTCCGTTCCATAAGGTTTATTCCATTTTGCTAGGTGATTGCACAGATCATCCCTCCCATCATATTTCTCAGTCAATCAAGTGTTAGGAATCTTATCACTCCAAGAAACTCTCCTAGGTCGCAAATCGGAGATGCCTGGTAACATATAATATTCAATATTGTTCTCTGAACTATTGGAATGAATGATGGTTTGGATCAATCTGGATAACCATTTCAACTCTGTTTTTAACTCAAACATGCATGAACACCCTCATCTTCACAAGGTTTTAGACCACTAATGCTCAATAGTTTGTAAATTCAATGAATAGATGAAGAATACCGCCCATACCAGCAAATGCATATATGAACACATATGAATGGCCATCTACAAGAAGTAAAAGAAGATTTCAAATCTAATTTATCAAAGCAAAGATAAGATGACAACTATTTGGCCTTAGACACAAAAGAAAACATGAACAAATTGTTCAAGTGCAAGCTTAGAACAGAAGCGAAAATGGACATTGAACAAATAACAGCAAAAGAAGCTTGTATTCACTAGAATGAAGATGAGAAGCCTGAAGGAACAGAGTCTCAACAATCTCCAGAGTTTGAATCCTTATTACATTTTTTGTTCAGATATTTATAGCTATTTACAATGCTCTCGAGACATCTAAGGCTCGAGAGGTCTTAATCTATCCCTGTGTCTCTTCAACAACTTTAATGCCCTGACTACACAAGCACGGCTCGGAGGTTCCTTCGTATTACAGCAGAATAACCTCATTTTGGTATTTTGCAGCACTAGTAGGGAGCTCTCTCATGCCGGAGATACTCCATGATGTTTTCTTTGATGAGCTGCACTGGGCTATTGATGCTCCATGATCATTTGTTGTTGTGGTTGTGTTGCGTTGTGGCCCTTTTTGTTCCCTTTCCAGCCTTCTGTCTTTGTCTTGAAATGGCTATTCGGGCCTCTGTTTTCCCCTTAAAATGTTTAATAATGATAATTTTCTATTTTACATAGAAAAAACTGTAATACTGTAAAATCCTACTAATATTTGCTCCTTTCAGACTTCAAAAGTCCTTAAACATGACATATATATCTATCAGGTCCACCCTTTGGGTCACTGTCGCCTATCGCAAGTGGCCTGGCCCTGTGTTTCCCTTTGTATTGTGAAATACTTAAAAACACAGGAAATACACTAAAATATGGCTTCCTCTGGACTTCAAATTTTATAGATTTCATTCCTGAACCCTTTCGGGTCTGGGACTCATCGCAATCGGAACTGCCAAGCTTCCCTTTGTATTTCGTTATACAATGAAAATACACAAAAATGCATTGAAAACAGCTTACCCATGGACCTCAAATATTATGAAATATCCTGTATATAGTTGTCGGGTACGGTTATTGGGTCGCACATATACCTGTGCATAGACCCCACATCTTGGCATTGTTCCACTGCAATACGACGATGTGATCTGATTGTAATTGCAAATCGCTCGTGCCCCACGCCCGTGGCTAGCGATCCTTTGTATTTCCTTGATAGTGACTCTTGCGACGCAATGTAGGTCGTCGATTTGCGCACGTGATCGACGGTCCACGTTTAATCATTGATTTCAATCGCTCACTCCATATTGTTTGCACCGATTTGCCTCCACCGATGCGACCCACTGATCTCATCATCGGAGATCACTGATCAGATGTGCCTTGCGCCGATTGCCACTACCTGCCAATCGAATCTGCCGATTGCGATTTGCTGCTTAAATATGGGTCATTGATCAGCCAAATCTAACGAATGTTGTGCGTTTGGACTGTTAAGCCTTCAATACATGGTTTTTCATGGTTTTGGAGTGTTTTTAGCCTCCTGATAGTGTATTTTCGCCCTTCCAAGGGCTCTTGTGACAACTTGCAGTTTTGCCGACGTGCGACCACGACTGGGTGGAGAGTGCGCATGGGTGGAAGGCTGAACGAGCTGTGGTTCGGTGGAAGTGCGAGATAGACTTGATTGTGCGAAGGCATTATGATGATAATGCAAAGTGAAAAGGAGTGGGCGAGCTAATATATAGGCGTGGGGAGCAGGTGGCTCAACCCACGGGCCAACCAACAAATGTATGGAGCCAACGGAAGGCTAACGCACATGGTATGATGGCGTGTGGAGTGTTGGGAAAGTCGGTTGGGCAGCCAGACTTTGCCCTAACCTTGGTATATATTGCAAGTGCATGGATGGCATTTGACACACATTCACTCATCGCCCAACAAAGGAGAGTGCGCAGAACAAGGTGAAGGCACAGCAAAGGAAGAGAGGCGTTGTTTGGATATGCGCCCATCCTTGGGCAAGGTCGCACGGAGTTAGTCGCTCATCTTGTTTTTGGGTGAAGGGCATGGGCAGGAACGCACAGTGGTTGGGTGAGGGCGTGCACGGGTGTGTGGCGCCCGACGGTCGGTTGAGGCGTGCACGAGTGTGTGGTGCCCGATTTTTGTGAAGGTGCTCGAAAGTGAAACTGAGGAGCGCCCGATTTGTGCGACGACTGGAACAGGTTCTTGGGTGACTCAGGTGAGTGCCCGCCCATCGTGCAAGTGTGCACGGTGACCTGGTGAAGTGTTGAGATTGTGAACGGAGGTGTGTCTCGGGTAGAGGCACCCATGTGTGGCGACTTGGAGGCGCACTCGAGTTGGGCAAACAACATGATCGTGCGACGAGGTGAACAAAGGGTTGGTGAGTCGTGCGGCGACCATGTGGAGGTGCCGATAAGCTGGGCAACCGAGTTTGCCAAAGTTGTGAAAATTGGCTAAGTGCAAATTTGGGGTTTCCCAAGATTTAACTTGTAAAGCTTTGTAACATTGAAGATTGTATAATATATTGATTCAGGCAGACTCATATTGCAGGGAGTTGCCCCTCCCTTTATAATGTTGTGCATTTCTCTTGTATAATGTTGTTTATGTGAATGTTATGGGCTTTCACTTGTATAAAGAAACACATTAATAATACTTGGTTGCGAAACACAAACTAAGTAGGAAAAGTGGAATGTTAGGCATAGTCTACAATCTTAAGTATTGGTGAAAAGAAAATGATTGGTAGTGCTGCACCTCGCTATAAGCGGTTGAAAGACTACCGCAAGTGTAGGGGCATGACAGTTGGGATCAGAGATCGTCCAAGTTTTGGAGGCAACTTGGTGAACTCAATCAAGGAGTTGATTCTACTAAGACCGAAGACTTGGCAGGGAGCTCAAGTTTTGTAGGTGATGGGTGGAATATCAAGGTGATTCAGGTGAAAAGTGAAATAGGTTTAGCAGAGGAGAAGCTTTGTGCTTGGACCAAGCTGAACGACAAGACATGGTAGGTTTGGAAGAATGCGAAGGGAAGCTCTTGGTTACCTTATACAGGTTGAAGCGGATGAAAGAAGAGAGCCCCAAGATTCGAAAGGAACTTGAAGTCTTGGAAAAGAATGTTGAAGACAAACTTCTTCAACTTGGTTGGACAATGGAGCAAGATGAAGTTGCAGATTGTGCTAACAAGGAAGAGGAAGCCGTGATGATTGAGGATGTTGTAGATGTGCTGACGATGGAGGATGAACTTGAGATTGATCAAGTTGGACCAAGATCGTGCAGTTTTCAAACATAGATGGATGAGGATACTCACATGGAGGAGCCTCATGATGATGAAGTATTGATACTTATGTTTCACTTGAGCATTTGGTAGATGGATCGTATGCAGGGAAGGGAAAAATCAGTTTGTCGATGCTAGGGAACATCTTACCATGGATGTCTATGATGAGACCTTGTATGGAGAAGCAAGGATTGTTGACTGTTTTAGGACATGTTGGGGTTGTTTGTGACCTTATGGTAGAAGGTACAAAGGCCCGTGACAAGGGAGGAACATGATGATCATTGCGGAGGATTGGGTCATGCTTTAGCCACATGAAGAATTGGCTAAGTGCCCAGCATGACTCATGGACAGATTGAAGAGGGCACACACTTGAGGTATGATGATACTTGGGTGGACTTCTCATGGCCGAGACCAAGAGATAGTCTTGGTGGAACCTTTAGTGGGGGAGCTATGATGGAAGGGACTCATGATGATGATGATATGGTTGGGTGACCGAGTTCACTAGACCGAATATTGCAGACTTGGATGAGGATGACCGATTGTTGTGATGGGTCTACTTGGTTGGACTACATGGGCAACTTATTCATGGACATCAGGTTGGAGACATGGAGCATGACAGTCTTATGCAGGGACATCATGCAGGAGCACTTGTAGAGGTGTCATTTATGGGCTTCCAATGAGGAGTGCCAAGGTAGGCGTGTTGTGCATATGGATTTGCTGATGTGACATGGAGACTTATTATGAGCCGATGGAGAGGTTGTGCACTCTTGTACAACAAGGCCATGGACGTGAATGGAGTTGTGAGCAGACTATGGAGCATTCCTACTACATGGAGAGCTGAGGCATCTTACAGAGACCTTTGGGCCGAGACTTGTATGCTTTCTGAGATGTTGGTTAAAGATGACTCATGGAGCTCATAATGACATGAGGTTGTGACTTCTAGGGAGACTTCATATATGGTGGACTTAGAGGATCTGATGCATTGAGGAGCTAAGGTCAGAGACTTTGATGCAGGATGGGGTGCATACTTTCAAGTACATGTATGGGAATGGCTTGAAAGAGTGACTTGATGTGGAGGATCGATATGAGACACTTTGGAGTGATGGAGTTACAACAATGATGATGCCTTGATGACTATACCTGGGCATGGGTTGAGTCGAGACTCAACTACTTTGGACACATGGGAGCTGACTTATCTATGATCATGGGTAGCACATGGATAGATGAGACAGGTATATACTTGTTTCTATGTCAGACTTGAGGGATGACACATACAGATGTGATGAAGGTAGCTTCGTGGACCTGGATGTGGCACATCAAGAGTCGAATTTTGATGAGATGGTCTCTTCATATTGAGGAGGGACACACATATGGATGATGGTGTTGGGGTAGATGGGGCTGATTTCATGCAGCACATTAGTACCAGACATCATGGACAGCATGTTGCAGATGAGATGAGGGCTACTTCATGGACCTGAGCATGGCTTACTTATATGGGGATGGATTCTTAATTGAGTTGAGGATGTGACAGGATGTTCTGAGAAACAGCTAATGGTGGCATGAGGATGTGCATTCTCATTGAGCGTGACAGCTGGACTGATCACCTGACTAGTTCAAACATGGGGGTCGACAATGTGCAGAGATGTGTTTGCATTATGTTGGAGTATCATAACAGCAGTTCACACGAGGACGACACATGATGAGTTTGACACGAGATGTTGCAGTGGGCATTTAGCTTGAGATGGGTGGACCAACCTTCAATGATGGAGAGCAGCATGTGGAGATTGTGACAAGGTGGTCGATGGTCATGGATTGAGATGATTTCCGATGTATGACATACCGATGAGGTGTATACGTTGGTATGGTGATCTCGGTAACAGATGGTTGCTGAGACGAGACATGATGGAGATAGTGGTTCTACATATGATGCAGAGATGTTGCAGTATGTGGAGGAGTTGACATCATGGATGAGACAGACATTGTTGATCTTGGTGGATGGCTATCAAGATGGTATGTTGTCAAGGACGACAATGATTTAAAGTGGAGGAGGATATGATGACCTGCAGTTTTGCCGATGTGTGACTGCGACCAGGTGGAGAGCACATGCGGGTGGAAGGCTGAATGAGCTGCGGTTCGGTGGAAGTGCGAGCTCGACTTGATTGTGCGAAGGCGTTATGATGATAATGCGAAGTGCAAAGGAGTGGGCGAGCTGATATATAGGTGTGGGGAGCAGGTGGCTCAACCCACGGGCCGACCAACAAATGTATGGAGCCGACGGAGGGTGAACACATTTGGAGGAAGGCCGACGCACATGTTATGATGGCGTGTGGAGCGTTGGGCAAGTCGGCTGGGCAGCCAGACTTCGCCCTGACCTTGGTATATATTGCAAGTGCGTGGATGGCATTTGACACACATTCACTCATCGCCCAACAAAGAGGAGTGCGCAGAACAAGGTGAAAGCGCAGCAAAGGAAGAGAGGCGCAGTTTGGAGATGCGCCCATCCTTGGGCAAGGCCGCATGGATTTAGTCACTCATCTTGTTTTTGGGTGAAGGGTGTGGGAAGGAGCGCTCGGTGATTGGGTGAGGGCGCGCATGGGTGTGTGGCACCTGACGGTCGGTTGAGGCGTGCACAGGTGTGTGGCACCCGATTTGTGCGAAGGTGCCCAACGGTGAAACGAAGGAGCACCTGATTTGTGCGACGAATTAGCATGGGTTCTTGGGCAACTCGGGTGAGCGCCTGCCCATCGTGCAAGTGTGCACAGTGACTTGGTGAAGTGTTGAGATTGTGAACGGAGGTGTGTCTCGGGTAGAGGTGCCCGTGTGTGGTGACTTGGAGGCGCGCCCGAGTTGGGCAAACAACACGATCATGCGACGAGGTGAATGAAGGGTTGGTGAGTCGTACGGTGACCATTCGGAGGTGCTGACAAGCTAGGCAACTGAGTTTGCTGAAGTTGTGAAAATTGGCTAAGTGTAAATTTGGGGTTTCCCAAGATTTAACTTGTAAAGCTTTGTAACATTGAAGATTGTATAATATATTGATTCGAGCAGACTCATATTGCAGAGAGTTGCCCCTCCCTTTATACTGTTGTGCATTTCTCTTGTATAATGTTATTTATGTGAATGTTATGGGCTTTTACTTGTATAAAGGAACACATTAATAATACTTGGTTGCGAAACACAAACTAAGTAGGAAAAACAGAATGTTAGGCATAGTCTACAATCATAAGCATTGGTGAAAAGAAAATGATTGGTAGTGCCGCACCTCGCTATAAGTGGTTGAAAGGCTACCACAGGTGTAGGGGCGTGATAGCTCTCCTCTTTGGATGATCTTAAGCAATATTTGAAGACTTAAATAGCATATATGGATCCATTGGCATGATTTTAAGCAAATTTGGAGACTTTGGGGCATGTTTGGATCCGTTTTTGGGCCATTTTCCAACAAGGCTAACACTGCCTCCTTTTGGGGATGAAATCATCCATGTGAGGTTTCAAGAACTACAGAACAATGCCTTTCCTGTAAAACCAAAATCAAATCTTCCTTCTAGTGTTCCATTGGGCATGGAGTCTATGTTGCAATGAAATGAAAACTAGAAAAAACATATTTACAATGCCAAGGCTTTAAAGCCTTAAATGAAATAAAGTTTCAAAAACTACCCCTTGACTGGGCCATCAAAAACATCTCCTCCTTCCTTTAATCCATCCCTTTTGAGAAGATAGTCACCAAACTAAAAATTGACCCTTTTTACCTTTCTATCAAAGGTTTCTTTCTCTTGGTCAATGTGTATATCAGAAAAATCATCGAGGACTTGCAAAAGCCTATTGATTTGATCATCTACTTCAAAAACATTCTAGCATTTGATATTATCAAGTGGATATGGTCTATATTTCACCTCATCTTTGTATGCTTTCAGCTTTGGATGTTTTTCTTGGAAGGTTTTGTCCACCTGAAAAGTTAATATAAAATATGAATCAATTCATTCCCGTGTGGGGGACATAAGGAATTCACCTGCTCTTGCAGCTTCCTTAGAGCAAGCCCCACCAAATAACATGTCCCAGATCTGTGGGCCTTCTTCCTCTCTGATCTGGTAAACTAGTTTTTTAAGCTACGTAGAGGCCCACTGAGATTCTTCAATCTAAAGAAAACAAGCTCCAAAATTAGTGTCAACAACATAGATGGGATGATTATTGGGATTCCTTTCACCACTGATGCTATAAGCCAACTGAGCCTCTCTGTACAACCTCCTACTTTCACCTCCAAAAACTGGGACAGTAGCATATGATAGATCATTTTGCAATGTTCCACCTAATCTCTTGATCCAGCCCCTGGAAAGCAACATGCCAAACTTGGGGGGTACATCTGCTACCACAATATCCATCATCATGCTTTTCATGGGTATCTAAGACAAAGTGATGGCTAGATCCTTGATTAATCCCAAACATTTCACTTTTCTAGAGTCAAAGGAAAATAGGTCATGATAAGGCTCGGTAATGTCAAGACCCAATTTATCCATGATAGCCTTGGGCATTAGATTATGGCTGGCTCTAGTGTCTAGAAGGCAACTATGAATGATTTTATCATGAATAGACAAAGAAACATAGAATGATGGGGAGTTGTCTTCACAATTTTCAATCATTGCACTGAGAATAACAACTAGTTGGTCATCTTGCAGATTTACATAGTCAGTGGAGGCTTGGTTGGATTTAGGTTCAAGAGCCTCAAGGATAGATGTCTTGAAGGACTCATTCTTCCCTAGTTCAATCAAAGGCATAGGTATTCTTAGCTTCTGAATTTTTGATTGAAAACTGAAAGAAGAAGGGGACTTGTCAAGGACTCTTACCTCTATGGCTGGAGCTTTGAGGATGATAGGATCAACTGTTGGTTTGCTTATGCTTATTAGCTTGTTGTTCTATAGGGACAACAACCTTATAAACGGGAGTTTCCTTGAAATTATTCATCTTTAACCTCAGATTATATATGTGCTGATCTTCAGTTTGTATAACAACTTTGTCGTCCCATTCTTGGCTGATCTGGTCATTTAATAATGACTTTCATAGGCAGCTAAGGTCAAAAAAGGGGCACTTCCATTGTGTTCCATACAATGGATCTCATCATCTTCTTTAAACTTCTCTTCTTCCATGACTGCATTTTGGAAAGGGGTCTTCACCCTTTGGTCTTCATTGGCATCTTTGTTTCTTTGCAAAATCTACAATTGGTCATTTTCTCTTCTATATGGATTTGGATTTGGAGGAGCAAAGGTGTTAGGAACTCTTCCTTTCCTAGAGTGCTAGTCAACCTTTAACTTGGAGATCTCCAAGGCTAATGATTCCATCATCTTATTAATTTTATCGATCTTGGGATTTGAAGATGATTAAGGCTTGCCCCTCTGTCTCCTTTTATCAGCATTACCTTTGAGCTTTTTTGCAGCCATGATGTTTGATTCTACTTCCAAGGCTACATCCTACATATCAGCCAAAGAATAACATCGCCTCTCCCTCAACAGTAAATAGAAGTCAGAATCAAAGGCACTGGCATAGATGATTCTAGCAGAGGTAGTGGTGGCTTTTACTTCAACTGGTATATTTTTGTACATGCAGTTAATGTCTTATTAAAATCAGACAGCAACTCACCATTTTCCCTCTTTAAGTTCCCAAACTCAGTGTGGTAGTAGAGGAGATCCTTCTTATCCTCCCAATGATTTGGAAATGCATCATCTAAATCCTCAATATCTGTTATAGATCATGGGGTTAGTTCTCTGAACCATTTTCTAGCCTCTCCATCTAGGCTTTGGACAAAGACTCTCATCCTGACATCATCTTCACTAATTTCCAGGTTATCAGCATAGCTATAGAATGACTCAAGATGTTCTTCAGTTGTAAGACCTTCAGTCCAAGTGAACTTAGGCATATGCTTCTGATATTCTCTAGTAGGCATGGCATTCAAAGGAGTGGGCAATACTATAGGTCCATACCTAGCAGTGATGATTCTTTCCATTTTGTTTGGTGCTTGTGGACCTACCATAGTTGTGGTGGCTAAATGAGTACTGGCACACTGAATGATATAGGGCTGATGAGTGACTGATAAGACTAAAGGAGTATGATGGATAGGAGGTGAGGTTTCCTTTGGGCTTACAAAAAAAGGAAAACCTAAATAATAAGGATCTTTATGAATCTCTAAGATTTTTTCCTCGCTGCTAGTATTAGAAGCTATACTCTCAACATGTATTTATTCTATTACAAGCCTTTCTTGAAGAGATATAGAAGATTGTTTATGCTTACCTGAACCTGATGCTCCTTTCTGCAATACCTTTCTTTCTTTGATGATTTTTTCAGGGTCAGGTACTGGGTCAGCTTGTAACTTCTAAGGATTTCTCTATGTATGACTCACAAACTAAGCTAGAACTATGAAGTGGAGTCGCCAAGAGGTTCGGCCTCCAGTAGAGTCACCAGATAGATGATTACAACCAAAAAAGTGCACAGACCTTTTCTATCATCAAAGCTGTATCTGTTTCATCTCCCAGAGAAGCTGAACTTTAGTTTTCTCTCCCTGGCAACGATGCCAGTTATGTTATCACTCTAGGTAACTCTCCTAGGTTGCAGATCGGAGATGCTTGGTAACATATAATCTTCAATATTGTTCTTTGAACTATTGGAATGAATGATGGTTTGGATCAAGCCAGATAGCCATTTCAATTCCGTTTTTAACTTAGGTCATGCATGAACACCCTCAGCTTTACAAGGCTTTAGACCACTAATGCTCAATAGTTTGTAAATTCAATGAATAGATGGAGAATACCGCCTATACCAGCATATGCATATATGAACACATATGAATGGCCAACTACAGGAAGTAAAAGAAGCTTGCAAATCTAATTTATCAAAGTAGAGATAAGATGATAGTTATCTGGCCTTAGACACAAAAGAAAACATGAACAAATTGTTCAAGTGCAAGCTTAGAATAGAAGAGAAAATGGACATTGAACATATAACAACAAAAGAAGCTTGTATTCACTAGAATGAAGATGAGAAGCTTGAAGGAACAGAGTCTCAATAATCTCCAGAGTTTGAACCCTTATTACATTTTTCTTTTAGATATTTATAGCTCTTTACAATGCTCTCGAGCCTTCTGAGGCTTGAGAGGTCTTAATCTATCCTTGTGTCTCTTCAACAACTTTGATGCCCTGACTAGGCAAGCATGGCTCAGAGGTTCCTTCTTCTGACAGCAGAATAACCTCATTCTGGTATTTTGCAGCGCTGGCAGGGAGCTCTCTCATGCCAGAGATACTCCATGATGTTTGTTTTGATGAGTTGTGCTAGGCTGTTGATGCTCCATGATCATTTGTTGTTGTGGTTGTGTTGCACTGTGGCCCTTTTTATTCCCTTTCTAGCCTTCTGTCTCTGTCTTGAAATGGCTATTCGGGCCTCTGTTTTCCCTTTAAAATGTTTAATAATGAGCGTTTTCTATTTTACATAGAAAACACTGCAATACTGTAAAATCCCGCCAATATATATTCCTTTCGGACTTCAAAAGTCCTTAAACATGACATATATATCTATCAGGTCTGCCCTTTGGGTCGTTGTCACCTATCGCAAGTGGCCTGGCCCTGTGTTTCCCTTTGTATTGTGAAATACTTAAAACACAGGAAATACACTAAAATATTGCTTCCTCCGGGCTTCAAATGTTATAGATTTCATTCCAATCGGCACTACCAAGCTTCCCTTTGTATTTTGTTATGCAACGAAAATACACAAAAATGCATTGAAAATGGCTTACCCATGGACCTAAAATATTATGAAATATCCTGTATATAATCGTCAAGTCTGGTTATCGGGTCACACATATACCTGTGCATAGACCCTGCCCCTTGGTGTTGTTCCACTATGATACGGTGATGTGATCTGATTGCAATCGCATATCTCTCATGCCCGGGGCTCGTGGCTAGCACTCCTTTGTATTTCCCCAAAAGTGACTCTTGCGACATGATTTGGGCCATCGATCTATGCACGCAATCGATGGTCCACGTTTAATCGCCGATCGCAATCGCTCACTCCATATTGTCTACGCCGATTTGCCTCCGTCGATGCGACCTACCGATTCGATCATCGAAGATTGCTGATCAGGGGTGTCTTGCGCAAATTGCCACTGCCCGCCGATCAGATCCACTAATTGTGATTTTCTGCTTAGATCTGGGCTGTTGATCGGCCAAATCTAATGGCTACTGTGCGTTTGGAATGTTAATCCTTCAATGCATGGTTTTTCATGGTTTTGGAGTGTTTTTTCTGCCCTTCCAAGGGCTCTCCTCTTGCACTTATTTCGATCTTTGGATGATCTTAAGCAATATTTGAAGACTTCAATAGCATATATGGATCCTTTGGCATGATTTTAACCAAATTTGGAGACTTCGGGGCATATTTGGATCCATTTTTGGGCCATTTTCCAACAAGGCTAACAAGGATGACCAAATTGCAACCTCATCATCCTTTTGTAATCCTGTCATCCATTAAAGTTATCTTTATGCATACCCCACCATCATATAAACATAGCGCATAGTGTCAAATCTAATGCTTGGAAGCAGTGATGCTCAGGGACTTCACGCTCAAATGCATTCAAAAACTTATCCATGTTAATTAAACCATGATAATAAGGTAAGTTTCTTACCTTCGGTGAAACACAACAAAATTACTTCTTCATCATGTTGCAACATAGTGTAGATACTTCATGAAAATGATTATGCCAATGTTCCAATTCCTCGTCTAAATCAGAGGTTGAGGAATTCTCCCAGTCCCATGCCATCCGTCCATCTCCCGACAGGTTGATCCAGTATTGGCCTCGTGCTATTATTTTTTAGATCTGATCCTATTCATCCCCACTTTCTTCATAATCGAGGACTGGTTCAGTGTGCCATGCTCCTTCTCATGGTCTAGCAACACTACAACTCGAAGCGATTTTCTTTCAGACATTGTCCTCTTTTTCAAGTTGATGATCCCATTCATGTCAATGGCCCAATCAATTTCTAGGAGTGCAGGGTATGGATTACTATCATCAATGATCTCTATCACTTCAAATTCATCCATCACGCTCGCACCTTCTCTATCAGCTGTTACTCCATATAATCATCCCATAAGGATGATCTTCTGCTGGTTAGCCATTCTAAGCTGAATCAGAGACCACTGCAGTGCAAGTCTCCCCATTCTTTCCCATGTTTGTTTTTGAAAATCATTCACATCGGACCCCAAATCCAAGATGACCTGGTCCATCTCATGATCTCCTATCTATGTGCTGAGCCTCATATCACGCCTTGTTCTTGCCTTATGTTTTCCAATTTTTCTAACTACGTGGTGTCCATCAAGGGTGTTCTCTTTGCTGGCGCATTTGTTTATTAACTCTTGCAGGCCTTTCACAGCTTTTCTATCGTGCAACAGTTTCATGCAGGTCTCCAAGAATGTGGTAAGTATAGAGGGATCAACCTTTGTAGGCATGCTGGTGTCTTGAATCTTGTGATGACCTCCTAAGGTGGATGCCTCAATGAAGCTTTTCTTGGCCTCCATAAATGTTTCCTTCGCGCGCTCCAAATCAAAACCAGCTTCCTTTTTTGGGGCCTTGCGGACCCATCTGTCCTCTTCAGGCTATTTTCCTTTGTCATCGCCAGTTGTTATTCCACTCCTCAACACTATATTCATGCTCTGATCCTCCTCGTGGGGCTCATCTCTCATTATTTGTAAGTTCTATGTAGGTTGCTGAGGCTGCGCTTTCTTCTCCTACATCTTAGCTATCAGCACCATGCATTCTTCTATAGTGTGGTAAAACTGGCTACAATATTGACATGATGGACGTGTATGATTCTACCACTCCCATGCATAGTGACCTAGTTTTCTGCAATTGTAACAGATAACCTATTCCCAGCCTCTACTAGGCCCTCCCCATCCTCAGCCGCATCCTCATCCCTGATAACCTCTTCGAGCTCCTCCGACACCTTACTCTAGAGGCCAAGTTTGTGCTTGCATCTAGTATGTACGTGTTCTTTCCATCATCAACTCATAGCTTGCGATAGTGGTGCTCATCATGGCCCAATGATTTTCAAAAGTTATAGAACAGTTGTTGCGGTGTCTAGATGAAATTTTGAAGCGAATGACAGTTATTCGCCGCATGTTGTCCAACAACCTGACAAATAGCACACCATAACACAACCCTTATGCTCGGCCTTGATAGAGCTTCTGGCCTAAGGGGAATTGGTCCCCCTCTTGTGATATATTTCACGAATACTAGACAATGGTCTTTATCATGCCCCTAGCTCTTACACTTTAGACACCAGACTTCCGTGCGCACCTCTCGTTTAGTCTCCTTGTCTTTCTTCAAGATATGCAATTCCAAGCAAAGGATCTATAAATGAGTGTGAATCTATTGTACCCCCAAGGTCGCATCCTAAATGGGTGTTGCATGCAACATTATTGTGATTTCTAGGGCTTCTACCTGAGTTCATATCATTTGTTGCGATAGTGCAATCCTCAGGTGAGGCAGAAGCAAATCTATAAACCATTCACGATGTTGACCATCTGTGCACTGCATGTTAGCTTCTCGAATCACACATTTCAACCTTTGATCTAACTCCCAAGGAATTTCATCAACCCTCATCATGATTTCCTTAAATCCGACTACTGACTGTGAGTTAGACTTAGGCTTACTAAACTCTTTGTTTAAAGTAGCCTTAGTATCTGCTAGTGGTGCCAAAGCATTATCAGAACAATACTTAATATACCAAATCAGCACGTGATCCCACAGAGCGGTAACCAATTGTGCCTTCTTTATATTGTAATCAGTAATCTGTTGTGCTTTCCACACAACATTCAAAACAAACCAAAACTTCTTTGTATCTTCACTTCCTATGCCCTTGAAAATTGGCAGCTTCATAGAGTTCGACATGTTGAATGGTGGTGGTGGTGGTGGAGGTGTGGGCAAAGGTGTATGTGGTGGAGGTGTAGGTGGAGGTGGAGAGGATGGGTGATATGTCCATGGAAAACCCTGTGTTATCGGCTGGATAACGCTATGTGGTGAGGCTTGTATCACTCCCTTGTCATCGCTTGAAGGAGGTTTGATCAATGGGCTATATTCAAGACTTGATCCCTCTCGATCTCTAGAGATTTTTCTACTTCACGTAGCTTCAAACATCAAGAAAATGGAATAACCTGGTTTTCACATAACAACAATTTAATCCAAGTATTCAAAGATCTTAAATACTTACCTCGCAGTCCTTTGAAAAATCATCACTCTGCTTCACTATAGCTGATTGAGGTATCGACTGTGAATTCTGTAACAAATCCTCCTATAATTTGATTGAGCCAGTGATCAACAGCCCGCGTGACCTTGTCATCATAGGCTTCTAATCATCGTACCAATTCTAGAGTCCACACTATTGGACCGTTAAGCTTCCACCTCCCTTGACCGTCTACCAACTTAGCTAACCACTCATACAATATAATCAGGATGGTGTAGAAGAAAATTTCATGTATATCAGTATAAAAATACCTATCCAACCATTGCTCCTTTGACGGGCACAAATTCTTGTTTTCCTGCACTGCAAATTTGTGATTTTTTCTATCCAGCCACTTTTCAATTTATTTTTTCATTGAATCCCAGTGATGCGACATCACACATATCCTTCAAGCATATCTTAGTACCGACAATGGAACCATTTATTTACTTAGGGGGTCCTCACCTAGGTTGAGAGTTAGTTGAGCCAACCAACAAATCTCTACACTACTAGCCCTTTCGAAAAAAACCCGCGTAGTGCAGGTTGTAGTCTCACCCAAAGCAATATGGGGGGATCCAAGAAACAAGTTTTTGCATCCAGAGACAAGTGTGATGTCTTTTAGCACCTCATATATTCCTTCATGTAGATCAATAAGCCCTTAAGCCTCGGTACTGTAACTCTATTCAAATAGTTTTCAGACCTTCACGAAGGTCGACTATTGGCTTTTATGGACCTTTATCAGTTGATTTATCCACTTATGCCTGTCAGAGAATAATTCTAAATTAAGGTTCATGCAGATAAGCTTACATTATTAATAAACATTAGATAATTCATCAGAGTCTTCATGAAATTACATAAACATTCTTGCGTACATCATATAATAGTTATTCAATAGAATCATGCATCATTATATCAATATTTCATAACACATTATTCATCCACAACATATATCATAAACAGAGGTAAACAGATATAAATAGATATACACAATATTTCTTCGGTAACCTTCTTTATTTATCTTCAATTCATCTTTACAAACTCAAAACTACCCTGCACACTCAGCTGCAGGGGTCTGTGCACTTAGCTGCGGACTCTACCTAGGCCTCTACACACTCAGATGCAGAGTCTTTCTCTCCTATCTGACCCACTTCTCTGTGTTAATAATTCTCTTCTATTGACCCATTATATCCATCATTATTTCTAACATGCCTTAGGCTCTCTAAGACACACCTATTTATAGCCTTTTACATACAATCCCATGGTCCATGGACCATGGGTGGGTCTCAAAGCTGACTCAAACTTTAGATAAAAAAGGGGCTAAAACCCCTTTGACTCCTGACCATCTATGCACTTTGCATCCACAATTCACAAAGAATTTACATTACTTACAAAAAATACAACAAAACTTGGATTATTTTAACCCCAAAACTTACCCAAGGGACCCCATGCCAACAGTACTAGTCCTAACTATTACCAAAACTAGAGAAGAGACTCTCTTTATTGTCTTACAAATGGATTCCCTTAGGAGTAAGGTTCAATTTAATTAATTTTGTACTACATAGTACATCAATCTATTGGATTCACATTCACAAAATCCCCAATTTTCCTTTTAATTATGCAAGGAGCTATTTCTACACAAGCTCATGCCAAATTGAGATCACTAGACCATAAAAGGAAATATCAATAGAGATATAATAGTGTCCCAACATTGGGCACAAGATCCCCCAAAGGAAGTTTTGGGGCTTAAAGCCCAGATTTTGACAAAATCTGATGTAAAGACTCTGTGTTTTGTGGGTGCAGAGCGCGAAGATTGTAAATGAGTCATTGGGTTGTCTGCCCTCATTTTTGTAATGTAATGTTGGCTTTAGAGATCTACCCATGGTTCGTGGACCATGGGATTGTATAAATAGAGCGAGGTCATAAGTTGTAAAGAGAAGAAGTAAGTCAGGAAAATCTAATGATGGAGAATTGAGTTTTATCTAAGTGTAGAGTTGAGTCTTTGGGTCGTAGAGTAGGAGAAGGCTTTGTAGCTGAGTGTGTAGAGGCCTAGTAGTCTGTAGCTAAGTGCACGGACCCCTGCAACTAAGTGCATAGGGCGAGTTGAGTCTGTAATCTTTGGAGAATTAATAAAGAGAAGTTTTACATAATTTCTGTGTATCTTTTTCCTATTTTGTTCATTGAATGTACCGGATATAAATTGCATTTCTATTGCTTATATGATGCGCGAACTTATATGAATGTGTTGATAAAGTGAATATAAGATAAAGTATTTCTTTATGCAAAGATAACTAACTGTTATAAGAAGATAAGTAAGCTACGCGATGTAACTTGGGGAAGTAGCGCAGATCGCTACTAGGGCAACATGAAATCACCTCAACCTCTAGTTAGGGCTGCGTGAAGGAAATTATAATAGATCACAAAGGCCTCGTAGGTCAAGATAGTGCATGAACTAACATGTGCGAAGATATTTATAGTTGGACTAAACCGAGCCCTCAGACATCTCAAGGGTGTGGAAACTTTTTTCCAGCATCCCCCCATACTGCTTCGGGTGAGACCTCAGTCAGCGCTCAGAAAGCTATTGCTGAAAGGGCCAGTAGTAGAGGGATTTGTTTGGCTAATTAACTCTGAACCTAGGTCAGGCCCCCTCAAGCCAACAAATGGTTCCCTTCCTAGGACTAGAATCTGCATAGAGATGTCTGATGTCATATCAGTGGAATAAAACTAAGAAGGAAATTGAAGGCTGGTTGGATAGAAGAATTGACGACTTTACAGCATAGGAGAATAGGAATCTATGACTAATAAAAGAAGAGTGGTTAAACTGCTACCTGTACATAAAGATCCATGAAATGTTCTTCGCATCTTTCTCTACTGAGCTGTACGAGTGGATTGCAAATCTATTAGATGGCCAAGGAAGGTGCAAACTCGAAAATCCTATTGTGTGGACCCCAGATTTGGTGCGCAGATTGGAAGCATCAGAGTATAATATCACGCACTCTCTTGATCACTTTCTCATTCAAAGTATAGGATGATTCATTACTGAGTTCACGGTAGATACTTCAGTGAGTTATAGTGAAGTGAAGTGATGCTTTCTCAAAGGACCACGAGGTAAGTACATAAATTCTCTGAATACTTGGATTAAAATCTTATTGTGTGAAAAGAGGGTTATGCAATTACCTTGATGTCCAGAGCTACACAAAGTGGGAAAACCTACAAAAATGAAGGAAGTAAGGGACTAGAGAATAACCCTTTTATTTAACCTCCGCTAGGGGATGAGGAAGATCTTGTGAAGGTCTCGCATGAGGTGTGATCCATTTGATAAGGCATAGAATTCCATGCATACCACCCTAGCTACACGACCAGTTTCATCGCCTTCACCTCCATCTTCACCTGTACCACCTCTGCTACAACCGCAAGTCAATATGGCAAGCACGATAAATTTTCCTGTGTTCAAGGGAGTAGAAAATGAGGATCCAAACGAGTTTTGGTTCGTGATAAGAGCCATATGGGAAGCGAAGGGAGTTACTAATGATAATATAAAGAAATTGACAGTGGTTAGTGCTCTGCAGGATCATGCGCTGACCTGGTATATTAAGCATTCTAATGACAATCCCAATGTAGGAATTGCGGATATCCAAATTGCGCTAAACAAAGAATTTAGCAAGCCGAAGTCAGACACACAGTCGATCATTAGATTCAAAGAGATCACAATGCTACCAGGTGAGACTCCTTGGGAGCTAGATCAGATACTAAAGTGTACGATTCACAAAGCTAATATGACTTTGACGAATGGACAACACCGCAAGTGGTTTGTAGCCTCACTAATGTCGCATTTGAGGAACACGCTGTCACAACAGAGGTAAATGACTCAGGAAAAAGCCTTGGAGATCGCAATGAGGTTGCATGAAACCCTAATGTAGGATCCTAACTTGGGAGTTCAATAGATCCATGCACAGTTGAAAAACTTATGCATTGAGATCCAGAGTCTGAAACAAGACAGGACAACCCAACCAGAAGTATGCAAAGAGGTGTGGTGCGTAAAATGTAAGGGTTAGGGTCATGATAAGGACCACTGCCCTGTGTTCGCGAATTACCTTGCGGGAGGAGGATCGATGTCGTTAAGGTCAGAAGTGCAAGTAGCACCTAGCACTACACCTGCTTTGTGGTGCGAGATTTTTCAAATAGGAGGAAAGCATGGTACGGACGACTGTCATTTGTTACAAAAGTACATGCAGAATTCGTAGCAATTGTTCTATAACTTTTGTAGGTTAGTAGGAAATGATGAGCACACGTGTAGAAGTTATGAGCCGATTATGTATAGAACTCCCACCTATAGAATTCAGGCTGAAACACGGCCCTTAGACCCGAACGAAGGACTGGCACAAACTAGATTTCAGGGGCGCGGATGAGGCCGAGATGGAGGAGGACCTAGAAGAGGTCGCGGATAGTTGATATGCTATAATTATGGAGGGCCAGGACATTATGCCCATAATTGTATGAATCTAATGCGCCTATCATGTCTATATTGTACCTTGTTTGATCATGAAATGGAGGATTGTCCTACGCTGATAGCCAAGATAAGCAATAAGGGAGTGCTACCGCCTCCCCCGACTCAGAACCTGTAGATGATCAGGTCTAAGCCACGTGAGGAAGATCCAAATCTGAACATTATGCTTCGAAGTGGAATAGCGACGAGAGATGATAAAGGAAAAAAACCCAAAGATAGTACTTGGGTTAGCAAGGCTTCAACAAAAGAAGCAAAGTTTGATTTGGAGCACGTTAAGGAAACCTTCATGGAAGTTAAGAAGAGCTTCAATGATGCCTCCACTTAAAGAACCAAAGATAGACCGAAGCTGGAAATGGACCAATCTATGCTTACGATATTCCTCGAAACATGCATGAAGCTACTGCACGACAGTAAGGCTGTAAAAGGATTGTAGGAACTCATTAACAGATGCGTTGGGACCGCACCAGGAGAACGGTGCGTAGTTAGGAATACTGGAAAGCATGCGATGAGGACGAGGAGAGAAATGAGGCTGACCATGCAAATTGGAGAATATGAGATGGACTAGGTAATTCTAGATTTAGGATCGGATGCAAACATTCTGATGAAGCTTACATGGGAGTGCATGGGGAGGCCTACGTTGAAATGGTCTCCTATTCAGCTGCGAATGGCGAACCAACAGAAGATAATACCCATGGGACGATTGTAGGGAATCACCGTGGATATTGAGGGAGAGAGCACACTAGTAGACTTTGAAGTGATAGAGATTGTCGATGACAGTAATCCCTAGCCCACGCTCTTAGGAATTGATTGGGTCACTGACATGAACGGTGTGATTAATCTAAAGAAGAAGAAGACGATGATTTTTGAGAAGAAGTCTCTACGCGTAGTTATACCCTTGGACCCTACGGAAGGATCACACTATATAGAGTTGGTGTGAAACTATGAAAGCAGTGACGATTTAGAGTGTATCTACAAGATAACTGGGTGAGAGAAAGACTGGGTAAATCCCACCGCGGTTGGACGAATTTCATGTGAGAACGAAAGCTCTTACACTTTAGATTCGGATGAGGAGATAGAACGATGGCAGAACCAGTTACACGAGGTAACCATGCTTAATTGTAACATGATGACGAGGTCACTACGTTGTGTATTGCCAGAAGTGAGAGATCTGCTTACTTATGATGCGTTAAGTGAAGTAGATACTTTCCTAGAAAAGTTTGAAATGGAGGTGCTAAAAAAGCAACGTTTCCAGGCCTTGAATTGGTATTGCATGCTACTCCCGCAAGGTGGTGGGTTACGCACAAAGGGAGCTTTAAGGACTGGTGCGAATGCAGGAGAATGATGTGCACATAGTTTGGGAAGCCTAAGATGCAGCTAGAAACAAGTATGATGGACAGGATGATCCACGTGCACACCTGGCCATGTGGACGAAGGTCTATGGAGAAAAGCCACAACCTGAGTGGGTGCACCTATTCTGTCATACCATAAATGTTACACCCATGAATTGATATATAGAGACGAAGCTCTAGCATGGGACAAGTGAATGGGATATCCTACGCGAAGGGTTCATGATGACCTTCAGTTTTGAGGATAGATGGTAGGACAACATTGATGAAGTGCTACAAGAGGTTAAGGCACCTATATTTAGGATACCACAGGAGCCGGTAGAATTGATTCAGCATGAATGGGATACTCAGCTGAGTTGTGCGCTGGAATGCTATAATGTAAGTGCTGAAGAAGAAGACAAAGAGATGAGGAAAATTAACATTCCAGACATAGAAGGAGATCGCGAGGTTCAAGGACCACAGATTGAGAACCCTGACATCACCATGCCAATAAAAATGAAGCGGGTGAACATTGGTACGGAGGCCAAACCTAAGTTTGCAATGTTCGGTGACTACTGGGATTGCGCAACAGTGGATAAGGTCATTTAGTTACTCCACGAGTACCAGGACTTATTCTTGTTACACAGTAATTTGTCACTGTCCTCATCTCAGTCCATCTGCTATGTCATGTGTCAAATAAACATGTTCATATCTTCCCACTGATATAATAAGATTAAGCAAATGCTCTTTGATGGTGCAAGTTGACCCTCATTCCCTAAGTTTTTGCCTTGTCTCAAGTAAACCCTTAATATACGCGACAGTCCCTTGTCATAAATGGTCTCATCGCGACCCTGTCACAGGTGTACACCTATTTCCTGCGATATTCGAATTTCAAGGCCCAGCGCGAGGCTATTAATTATCTATCGCAACGATTAGTCTGCATATTGCCTCCTTGCAATGTCATCGTTAGCTGTAAAGTAAGTCTCCGCGACGACATTGCAAGGAGGCAATGTATGCAGATCAATCATCGTGATAAATAGTTAATAGCCTCGCAACAAGACTTGAAATTTGATTGTCGCGGGAAATAGGTGTACACCTGCGATGGGGTCACGACGAGACAATTTATGACAGGGGACCATCGCGTATATTAATGGTTTACTAGCGACGAGTTAGAAACTTAGGGAATGAGGGTCAACTTGCAGCATTAGAGAGCATTTGACTAATCTTCTTATATCAGTGGGAAGATATGAACATGTTTATTTGACACATGACATAGTAGAGGGACTAAGATGAGGACAGTGACAAATTACTGTGTAACAGATGCCCTCTAAATCATGAAGCCCGAGTGGGAGGGGTGAAATGCTTTATGAAACTGTTTGAACTGGAACACCACTTTTGAAGAACCTACAGGCGCAAGGACAACTGATAGCTCTGATAGTGAAGTACATGTAGTCTAGGCATGGGCGCAGCCATCCAAAAAACATATAAAACTGGGTTTGTGGTATGGATGCAACCATCCAGTCAATAAGACCATGATAATGATAAAGGTATGGTCACAACCATCCATGAAGACTCAGGTATGGTCACAACCATCCATCAAAGAGTCATGTATGTAATCACGAACCACGACGGTGATTTCTGACTGCAACCCAATGACGTACAACTTGTCACATCAGTTACTAGGGGGAAAGTATTCAAAGTGGATTGTCATCCTTCAGGAGTTTGACTTAGAGTTTACCACGGAAAAGTCTAAGGAATCCCTTGTTTTTTCTGAGTTTCTCTGCTCGCTACCATCTGCTACCGCGCCCTCTCAATCAGGGGACCATATTCTAAACGCGTCTCTGTTCTTGATTAGCACCCTCAATCCTTGGTATGGGGACATTATTGTCTACCTTAAGACATCCTCCTTTCATCCTAATTTGTCCAAGGATGCTCAGTGATGTATTCGCGATCATTCTCAACCTTATCGCATTATCGAGGATACCCTGTACTGTCTTGACGCTGACTTTGTTCTCCACCATTGTCTGACATTCGAGAAAGTCGAGCGAGTTTTGAATGACTACCACTCTAGTGCCTGTGGTGGTCATATGTCTGAGTATGCTACTACTCAGAAGATCCTCTGTGCGGGTTATTGTTGGCCATCTATTTTTAAGGATTGCATTCTTGTCGTCCGCTCTTGTCATGCGTGCCAAATCTACCAACGAAATATGTGTGCACCTCCTACTCCTTTGCACCTTTTTGTTACCGTCGACCCTTTTGCCAAATGGGGAATTGATTATATGACTTGTAACCCTCGCTCAGCCGAGGGGCACGGGTATATCATCGTTGCCACGGGTATATCATCATTTCCATTGATTATTTTACAAAATGGGCCGAGCCAATGCCTACACTATCTAATGACAGTAAGACAGCGGCTCAATTTTTATTCAATCATGTAATTTCTCAATTCAGAGTCCCTCAGGCTATCGTCACTAATCACGATTCTCATTTCTATAATCAAATGATGACTGAGTTAACAACCCAGCTGGGCTTGCGGCATGATAGTTCAACACCGTATTATCCTCAGGCCAATGACCAAGTAGAAGTTGTCAACAAAGTTTTGGTCACGATGCTTCAACACACCATTGGCATGCACAAGTCCAACTGGAATTTGATGTTGTTTTCTACCTTATGGGCCTATCGAACTTCAGTGAAGGATGCCACCAAGTTCAGCTCGTTCCAATTGGTTTACGATCTGGAGGCTACCCTTCCGATTGAATGTGAGATCCCTTCTCTTAAATTAGTCGTCGAATTGCTCCCAAACACTACTCTGGTAGAAGAACGTCTTCTTTAACTAGAGCGGTTAGACGAGACCTGTCAACTAGCCTCTCTAGTCATTGAAGAATAGAAGAAGAGAGTGAAAACTCACTTTGACCACATTGTCAATCCTCTTTCTTTCATTGAAGGAGACCTAGTCCTACTCTATGATCAAGCGAATGATAAGCTAGGGCAGGCGAATTCGAGCCTAGGTGGCATGGGCCTTACATTGTGAAACATGTTTTGCAAAAAGGGGCCTATGAGCTGATCAATTATGGAGGGAATCCTCTAGATAAGCCTCGAAATGGGCTTTATCTGATGAAATATTATGCATGATTTCTGTGCATCTGATTTGTACATATGTGTGTTTTCAGTGTGTGTTTGCATGTATGGCTTGGTGTGTAGGCATAATTGTTGCTTATTGTGTCTTTTTACTTCTTGTGAAAATGTCTGGTACACCTTACGTTGGTTTCACTGATGGTGCCTGCCGTAGTACCTGGAACCTTTCTTCTACAGTGTGGGTGATCTACGATCCTCACGGTGAGTTAGTAGACCTTTAATGTGTTTGTCTGGGTTGCACCACAAACAATGTCGTTGAATATAATGCTATCATTGAATTACTGACCGAGGTTGTTAACCTCGATATTCATGTGTTGGTTGTGAATCTAGATTCTCAACTTGTTGTCCACCAACTTAATGGGCGTTATTCCGTCAGAGATCATCGGATTTTAAGGTTGTATTTACGTGTTAAATTATTAGAAAGAAATTTTGATTTTATCACATATCAACACATTCCAAGAAGATTAAACACATTAACTGATGCATTAGCAAATCATGTATTAGACAAACATTTACGCAACATGTAATCAAACATTGTATAGAAGCATTTAGACACAATAATAAACCATAGATAGCATGTATAAATATGTATATCATGTGGCGCACTGAGGTGCTCAAAAAATAAGTGTGTATGTCAAAAATAGAGTCTGTGTCCAATACATCTGAGACACATGTCTCTCAAAAATCAGCAGAAAGTAAAGCCTAGGTGTCTATAGCGGTGGGTTCTGCTCTCTATAGTAGACCACTGCCCGCACAACTCATCTCAAGAACTTATGCACCCTAGGCGTCACTCCGACTATGTGTCTTTGATACTCTACTGGGACCTCCTCGATCCCCCTATAGTCTGGGATCCCGTCAGTCAAGCCCTCAAGGTTACAAGCTATCTCTCTACATTACCACCAGGGTGAACTAGGGCTAGCTCTCTATTGCCCTGCAGGTCCCTCCATGCCTCAGAAGCCAGTCCTATGGGTCTCTCCGGTCCCACATCTACAAGTAACATAAGAGACGTCATTAAGACATATGCATGACAAAATTCAAAAAACATCATAAAAAACAAAAAACATAAGTAAGTGTGGTGTTTGATCAAGTGTTTTACCTCCCTCATCCCACTACTCGCCAGTAGGAAGCAACATGTCGGGATCTCCACGGAAGTCCATGCCTGCATACGGCCAATCCTCGACAATGACCTTCTGACAGTCTAGCCACTCTCGGAACAATAGCACCCATGATACTAGTCGATCGCCACCCCCTCGTGGCATAACGTGTGCCTAGCGAGTGATGTGGTATCCCATGGTCCGAGCATGTACAAGTCTATATCCTACAGCTGAAGAGATGACACCTGCTCCAGCATGAGCAGGATCAGAATGGATACGTATCCAAACTGTTTCGTCTCCCCTCGTCAACACTTAGTCAACTGCCTCTTCATGTTAACAGCCACTGCTTTGGCCCAGTTATACATGGTCAGGTTAAGGAAATCAAGAGCTAGCCGAAGGTGAGTCTTTTTTTCCTCATGTTGAGCTTGAGAACCCGCTATTCTCGTAACCATGAACAATACCAAGCGGAGAGTCAAATCCTCCACTGTTGGGATCTATAGTTTCGCACTGGTGGCTGATTTGTGTCCCCCTGGGCACACCCATGCTATTAGCATATCTAGGGTCTCTCCAACAACCCATTGACCCTCTAAGTTCAGCCTCTCACTACGATGAGACAAAACAGTCAAAAAATCTATGTCCACTGCATCAAATTCAATGTCTTTGCCACGGATGACAAACTTCCCATTCGTAGGGTTCCATGAGTGAATCAACAGCTCTAGCAAGTCAGGCTGTGCTCGAAGATGTGGAGTGAGGAAGAATTTCAACAATCCACACTCAAGTAGGGCTCTCTTGCACCCAGGATCATTAAATGCTTGTTCGTCATTGATATCATGGGTTCTTTCCTACCACATGAATGCCATTTTGCCCTGCGTCAAAAGAGAAAATGATTAGAGCCCTTTTCGTAAGCTTAAATGCATAAATTATAAAAATTTTAAACTTTACGACACTGTTGCAGCTATTTTCCAAACAACGGCGATGTCACAAGGTCAGACGTTCAATTTTTCCGCTGTCATCGCGAGAGTACATTTATCTCTCACGACGATCCCGATGGTGGTACGTGTTAACACGCTCAGTCGTCACTAACCCGAGCGGATCTTCCACAACAACTGAGAGGCAGATTTAGAATTTAAAATCCACCCAAAACCACCTATCCAACATCAAATTGAATGAAAAAACCATTGAAATGCAGCGCAAAGGGAAGATTACTTACTTGGTAGGAGTCTCGGGTGAGATGGTTGATCGTTGGTGCTGGGATCGAGCTCGAAACTTCACTCAGATTTGCACACCAAAACACCAAAAATAAAAAATCACAAGGTAAATGTAAAAATGAAATTACCATACCCCCTTTTTTATAGTGTTTTTCCAAAAAATTAAAATTTTGCACTATAAAATTTAGGGTTTTCCCTTTTATTTTAAGGTTTTGATTAGGGTTTTGAGTTTTTTAACCTAATTTCCACATATATAATGTATTTATGTTGAATGGATCTTATGATGTGGTGTTTTTGTGTAGAAACAGAGATGGCAGGTACATCTCATGATCTATATACACTTGGTCCATTTTTCAAAAAAGTCCTCTTTAAGCTCTTTTCCGACTCAAAAGATGAAAAGATTGCCAAGTTTTCCCTTTTAACTCTTTAAATGAAATAAAAGGCGGTCCACTTTCAGCTCTTTTCTAACCATATAAACATGAGAAGATCGCTAGACTTTTGTCATTTCAAGTTCGATACAAGTTACGAAATGACGTGTCTTCAATCACTTTTCTACTTTTTTGGATCGAGGCCTGTTACACTAAAAAATGTCACCATGGCTATTTACAGTCAGTATGGCTCAATCAATAGTCATACTACCCTTTTGAGCAAGTCTTAGGCCTCTGCTATTCATGTCAAAATCCAAGAAAGAGAGAAAGTCCTTGTAAAATATGTTTATCTCTGGGTACGCAGGTTCTCTCAAGCCTTGCCTGCGGGTACGCACCTTTTGTTCACAAGGTCTGCGTCCAAGGACGCTCTGTATCTTAAGGGGCAGGTGCGTCCCTCTGAAAAGGTTAAAATGTGCGAGTTTCATCTTCAAAAACTTACTTGTGGTCACTTCTAGAGCTTTCTAGAAGATTCTTGGATGAATATTGAGCGCCTCCAGATGGTTCATGCACTCCTATCAAAGAGGAACTTATCCCATCAATAAGGGAGTGATCCCATCCAAAGAGGGGACTATCCCATTGATGGTGGACCTGATTAACTTCCTCTTGAGCACTATAAAAAGAGGCATTGAGCCAGAAGGAAGAAGGTTGAAAGCTATAGATTTCTAAGGGTAAATGCTGCAGGAATTAGGACTCCCATTTAGAAGTTTGTGAGGAGAGATTGTCACCCTTACTTGTTCTATTTGGAAGTGGGTGAGCTTTGTCAAAGTAGAGGAAGACTCTTGTGGACCCTGGAAGGAGCTTGCACAACACCAAGGCTCAGGTTGTAATGGTTCCTTTTGATTACCTTTAATGCAAATTGGTCCATTCTTCTCAATAGCTTGTTGTTAATGGGTTATTTCATGTACTCCTTGGTCTATATGTTGAATATGCTTTGTTTTATGTTATAATCAGGTGCTATTTAATTGTTTGAACTGTTGGTGATTGCAGGTTTTGGAGAACGGGAGGAGCTCATCCGGATCAACAAAGCTTGGACTTCTACAACAGCGTTTGGACAGAGGTAAGAACGAAACACCTTGATTTCTCATATCATAATGTATGTTTAGAGAAGGATACCTCCAGTTTGTTTTGTTTGTCATTAGAATGTCTTAGAATTCTAGGAAGGTCAGCTGTGTCTGCACCCTTGACCGATTCCGTGTGACAAATTGGCGACTCCGCTGGGGATAGTTTCCATTAATGAAAAGAGTCCTTTCTTTTGTTTGAACTTTGCATTGAGAAAATTGATTTATTTTTCTGGTTTTGGCTCTGTGATCTTGTCTCTGGGTGGGTTAGCTTAGGATTAGTTTTATTTGTGGTTTTCTTGAGTTTTTCAGTAGGACGCACCCTCTGAGTGCTGCGCAGTGTGTCCCTGGACGCACTTTTGCTGTGTGCACAGAGCGGGCCCGCACCTGTGCTAACGGGTTGCCTGCGTCCCCTGCCAAAATTTAAGAAAATTCCATTTTTTGCCCTTTTTGCTTTTAGATTTTGTTTTTTCTTAGTTTTTTCTGCCCAGATTCATCAGTCCCTTGTCCAGAATCTTCACCTGAACTGGTTTCATTAGTATTAAGTGTTTTAGTGGATTTCGTCGAAGTGTAAGCCCTAGGGTTTGATTTTGAGTAGGTCTTGTAGTGACTTTAACGGTAGGAATTGTCAAAGCCTTAGATCTCTCTGGTTTTGTCAACTTTCTAAGAAGTCAGACCTGTTCTAAAAGCCTACCTATAGAAGTAACTTACCATCAAGTTGTCTTTTGGGCCATTTTCGAAGTACTTGTTATTTAAGTCTTGAATTCCATTTTACGAAAAGAACAAAAAGATTTGAATTTTGTTTTGGCTAGTCTTTTGATTCTGCATTAGCTAGCCCTTGATTTGTTTTTGATCAAGTAAAACATCCTAGAATCGCCTTTATGAGCTTTTGCCTTGTTAGGTTTACTTAGAGTAATCTCTTTTTTGGTTTGCTTGTGAGTCAAAATTTCATAGTTTTATAGCTTTTGAGATTGTTTTTTGTTAAAGGTAGGTTTACATGCTTTATTGAAAATAGAAAATACAAAAATATCTCCTTTGAATAGTTTTGTTTCAAGTAGCTTTAAAAGTTTTTGAAAGAAAAAGAGTTTTTCGTGCAAGTAAAGAGTGGTTATGTTTGTATGCTCGAAAAGAAAAAAGAGAATTGTTTCTTTGATTGTCTTTTCTAAAGAAGTTGTTTTCTCTAAAAATTGCATTCTCTCAACTCTTTTAGTTAAAGAATTTCATTGAAAAAGAAAAAGTAGTCTAGATCATCTTAGGTGCATCTTTATAGTGGTTGGAGTCGAGTCTATACACCATTGGTTTCACTTCCATCACCTTGTGACTTTAAAGAACAACCTTAAAAGTAACGCTTAAAGTAAAATTGAACTAGTAACTTTTATTTTCTAGGGCTCTAAAGCACCAACATAGCTTAGGCTAGTGTCTTGGAGTAGGTGAGTACTTAACTCTCCAAGGCAGTAAAACAAACAAGTAGTCGATCTTGTGATAGAATCAAATCCAATTGTTACATTTACACTCTGGGAAAGCTCCTCTTAAAGGAGAAGCACGAGCTCGTGTCCGAACCAGTGAGGGGATCACTCCCCCCTCGTTGGGAACGACACCAGGCAGTACGTATTACAAACGGTAAACCTCGGATTAACCATTGTCAAGGAGCCAGGGGTCACTTATCGGTAAACCTTGGATTACTGTCAAGGAGCCGGTAAGGGGATTGAGCTTGCTACTCTGCCCTTGCGTGCTGTCGGAGTTTAGATTGTTCCCCCAGGTGTACTTGTGGCCATTGGTAACCTTAGTGACCATAATCTCTAGGATTCTACCCAAGGTGACGGTGGAGGGAAGGTCCCACTGTACCTGGAGCAGACGTCGGCTATACTCACTTGGATTTTCTGGGGGGTTCACTTGACTTCGAGACGGTTAAAGTGGAGGAACTTGGTCCAGTCTATTCATTAAGCAGGTTGTCGGCGTAACTGTTCCACCTGCCATTTCTGTACCGAATCCTGCGAGGTTGGACCTAATCACCAACTAGCGCTTTTGGTCCGGAAGATACTGTTTGTGTTTGGTTTGACGCTCTAGATTCTTTAGGCGTGTGATTCAATTTGTTTGGTTCTTTAGAGGCTTTAGGTGGTTTGATTTGAAATTTTATTTTGTTTTCGTGTGTAGTAGTTAAAAGTTTTTAGCTGTGGCGGAATTACCGAGACAGTCCCGTAGAATTCGGGGCCAGTCTCCTGAAGTTGTTTCTGTGGCCGAATTGTTGAGAAGATCCCATAGACTTAGGGGTGAACCTCCTCGAGACGACCCCAGTAATTTAGAAGGTTTAAAGGTCCTTGTAACTCCTCCTAGTGGCAGTAGAGTAGGTTCACCTGAAGAAGGAGAATCTTCCTTGGTAGTCCATCCAGATTACCAAAGTTTAGAGACAGGTTATAATCCCGAAGCTGTTACAGTTTCTGAACTTGTTGGTAGTTTTTCGTCTGCTAGCGATACAGGTGAAGAACTAGAAATATCCGAACCTGTTACTCTGACTCCTAGTGTTCCTGATTCACCGAGAATAGAAAGAATTATCACCGAAAATCTTCCTGTTGGTTTAATTGCGATAGAAGAACTTGTTCCAAAGGAAGAAATAGGCGTCTCTGATCCTGAAGATCAAATTACCCTTGATCTAAGGGAGCGTGGATCCATCTTTTACAGTCCTCCTAGAAGTACTACTTGGTACCTCTCATTAACCAATTATTTAGACAACTTTGGTTTTTCCACACCTCGAACTCCTTTTCCACCTAGAGGAATTCATACTCCTGTAAATATGTCTGGTCAGTCATCTGTGTTTACACAAAGTCCTGAATCTTTTTTACATGGCGGTCCTTCTGTTCCTACTGGGTATCAATCTCTTTCTGGTACCTTTGCGGGAGCATCTCCTCAACCCATTGATCATGGGTTATTAGTTGGAAACAGTGGTAATGTACCATTGAGTGTAGGAGACATTTACATGATGTCAGGTTCAGTTCCCGTTACCCAACCTCAAGGTGGCTAATTACCGCCTGGGGGGCAACCTTCGTTAATGCCTGGGGGGCAACCTCAAGGTACTTCATTCGTGTCTGGGGGGCAACCTCAAGGTCAGTACGCTCCTATGGGGCAATACATACCTCAAGGTCAACCCCAGCCTCAATATGTACCCCAAAGTCAACCTCAGTATCAATATCAACCTCAAGGATGGCAACCTCAAGGATGGCAACCCCAAGGGTATCAACCCCAAGGGTATCAACCTCAAGGATACCAACCTCAAGGTCAAGGTCAACCCCAGTACCCGTATTTACCTCAAGGTTATCAACCTCAGGGTCAATACTCTGGTCAAAGTTATCAACCACCTCAAGGGCAATCATATGGGACTGCACCTTACAATTATCAACCCTATCCTCAATCTGGCTATGGATCTCAGTATCCTCAACCTGTTATGGGTCAATACCCTGGAATGTTAGTGTGGGATCCGTCACAGGGTCAACAGATGTTGCAACCAAGTATACAGTCGGTACCTCAAGCAGGACAACCTGTAGTTCCTGGTCCACCCCAGCAACCGCAACCTGTCCAGTCAAGTGTTCAGACCCCTGTAACTTCGGTAGTTCTTCAGCCGCCAGTTGCACCTGGTACTCCATCTCAAACGGCTGTAGCAACTACCGCCACATCTACCATACTTGCTTCTGGAGTATCGACAGCTCCGGTTTCTACTGTCCCTGTAACCACTCCTCAGACATCTGTACCGTTGTCTGGATCTACGATTCAAACCACAGTCCAGATGCCTGTAGGCCAACCTGGTATAAGTACGGTTGTTACTACTCAACCTCAATTTGTTCAACCTCCGTACCAGGGACAGTATCAACCTGGGCAAGCTGTCCAACAACCGGTTTACCAGTATCAACCGTATCCTGGGTACACTTATCAACAACCTCAACAACCCCAGTACGGTCCGGTTAATCCTGGTTTTCCAGGAGGATATAATATCCCAAATGCGACTCCTGTTCCTAGTTATCCTGGATATCCTCCTCCTGGGGCCGGTATTGTGACCCAGAGTTTTAGAGATCCTAACCGGCAGTTACCGTTTATCGCAACTTTAGATTTACCAGACTTGACACGCCTAACGAACGATCCAATTCAATATCTTCCGTTCTGGCCGTCAATGCCAAATAAGTTGCCCAGCAATATACCCAAGTTCGAAGGTAAGTCTGGAGAGGATCCGTCCAATCACGTGATGACTTACCACCTCTGGTGTGCTTCAAATTCCATCTCGGATGATTCGATCCGTTTACGTCTTTTTCAGTGTACACTCATTGGTCTCGCGGCCAAGTGGTACATTGAGTTGCCACGGGCCTCTTTTTACAATTTTAGCCAGTTAGCTACCTCGTTCTTAACTCATTTTTAGTTACCAGTCAGATACGATAACGGTACAGAGTTATTAACTTCACTAAAACAATCGACCTCCACGTATATTTCAGATCACATCCATGAGTGGAGACGTCGAAGAAGACTAGTAAAAGTTTTTATCCCGGACCAAATCTTAGCTGAATGGTTTGTTAAATCACTATTACCAAGAATTACTGAAGATGTAGCTAAGGCCAGAGTAGTTACTGAGGAGCAAGTCATTGCTCAGGCACAATACCTTGACTTAGTTTACACGCAGTCAGGTACATTACACGAGAAGATTCTGGATCTTCCAAAGTCGAACCAAATCGCTGCTGCTCCTTCGGGATCTCATGCTGCTGATGGTATGATTGGTATCGTGACTACAAAGAGCAAGAAGAAGTCTTCCAAGGCTTCAACTACTCCTATTATCACTTTGCCCGATTCCCCGACAGGAGAGTCTTCTCCTGAACTTACCGCCGATATTCGCGCTGTAGATTCATCTACGGCCAAATCAAAAATCGGTGGGAAGAAGAAAGGAAAGAAGAAGGCTAAAGCAGACAAGGCTCCAAAGGAGAAAACTGAAAAGTCGGAAACCAATGACGAAAAGCGCAAACCTCGATATCCTTGTCTCATTTGTGAAGAGGATCATTTTACGAGAGACTGCCCTCATCGGGACGAGGTAGTGAAAATAGTCAAAGGTTCTCCCACTCCTGCTGTGTTAAAAAATCCATTTCCGAAGCAGGAGAATAAGATGATAGGTTCTTCCTCGAATGCCAGTGAAGAACCCATTTTGATGATGTCTCATGTGAGGATTGCGACTCGATCGCAAGATTATGGTAGTAAGAATCCTGTTGATGGCAAGGAAGCAAAATCTTCTCACTCTAACCCATCAACCTCAGCCCCTGGTTCCGATCCACTACAGATCGAGAAACCTAACCCAGACTTAGTAATTAAACCGCCCGCCAAGGGTGTACTTCGAAGGTCTGCTTTCAATCCACATGCGAGAGCGGCCCAGAATTACAACATTGTTGAGGACTTAGCTGTTTCACCCTCAGCAATGTCGGCGTTAGAAGTGCTGCAATCATGTCCAGCACAACGAAAATTGATTTTGTCGGCTATAGGAGCTGTTGACGTTCAGGATCCGAATCTAATGATCTTCGATCTAGAAAATAGTACACCACGACTCCCCCATCAAATGGCTTTCCAAATTCCAGTGATAGTAAAAAACAGGCCTATTCATCGCACTGTGATTGATGAGGGAGCTTCTACGTGTATTATGTCCATTCAATGTTGGAGATCCCTTGGTTCTCCTTCGTTGAACCAATCCCCCACCATCCTTAAGGCCTTTGATGGCCGTGGGTTCCATCCGTTTGGTATTTTACTAGAATTGCCTATAGGGGTAGAAGGTAAAACCGTTAGTCTGGATGTGGAAGTGGTTGATGCCCCTCTAGACTACAACCTTCTTTTGGGTCGAAGTTGGTCATATGCTATGACAGCGGTCGTTTCATCGGTCTTCAGAGTAATTAAATTTCCACACAATGGTAAGATCGTGACAATTGATTAGCTGACATACTTTTCATCCGACCCAGCCTCTTCAGAGAGTATCCAGCATGTCGGTAAGACGATAATCCCTTATAAGGACGTTGGTGTAGGTTTAGTTAAGGATTCTGGTTTACTGGGAACTTTTCCTCTCCCTCCACTCACCGTAGAACCTTCGTTTGCAACAATTCATATGATCACGTCAGAAAACATTATTTATGATGATCCTTGGTATGTTCCATCTGACTCTGAGTTAGACTCATTCGGTGATGTTATGCCGTTGAGTCCGTATGAAATTGCTTATGAAGCTCTTATGTCTTTTACCGACTTTCATTCAACCGAAGTCGACCAAATGAATGTGGTCAGTGAAGAGTCACTTTTCACCTCAACCTTAGAACGAATAGCGTTTCCCGAAGTCGTGTCATCTGACGAACAACTTCGCGAAATCCTAAGTGTAGACAATCTACCATGGGAGGATCTCCATCACAGATCTTCGTTTTTACCTAAGGATGATGCATTTGAAAATGATTTTTCATCTATCTTTACCGCTGAATATGTCAAAGACGCTCAGGATCCAACGAAACATTCTGATTCAGAGTTGAATTTAGGGAATATTTCTCGTACTATTCCCATTGATATTTCAGTGAAGCCCGGAATTGAGGAGAACATTCATATAGGTGCCTCATGTACAGAAGAAGAAATTCAAATTTACAAGGCCCTATTCCAAGAATTCCATGATGTGTTTGCATGGTCTTACGAGGAAATGCCGGGAATCGATCCTGCCATTGTTGTTCATGAAATCAAAACCTACCCGGATGCTAAACCCATTCGGTAACGGTTGCGTCAGATTCACCCTCGAAAAGCGGCTGCAATTAAAGCAGAGGTCGAAAAGCTGTTGAAAGCAAGTTTCATTTATCCGATCCCGTTAACGGATTGGGTATCGAATATTGTTCCCGTCAATAAGAAACAAGGAAAAATAAGAATCTGTATCGACTATAGGGATATCAATCGAGCTTGTCCAAAAGACAACTATCCTACGCCTTATATCGATCAAATTATTGATGATTGTGCCGGAAGTGAAATGTTTTCCTTCATGGATGGTTTTTCGGGCTATAATCAAATCAATATTCTACCTGCCGACCAACCAAAAATGGCATTCATTTGTCCATGGGGGACATTTGCTTATTGCAAATTACCTTTTGGGCTTAAGAATGCCGGAGCCACTTTTCAACGGGCGATGTCTTACGCATTTCACGACATCAAGCACATTGTGCAACCGTATCTCGATGATTTGCCTGCTCATTCTTTACGACGAGCTGATCACCTTGACCACCTACGAGCAATCTTTATGAGGTGTAGGCATTATCGAATTCGGTTGAATCCCCACAAGTGTGTTTTCTGTATAGAAACAGGTCGATTGCTGGGATTTGTTGTTTCAAAAGCCGGCATTCGCGTCGATCCCTCGAAAGTCGAAGCGATCATCAAATTGCCTCCTCCTTCGAGTTTGCGCCAACTCCAAAGTTTGCAAGGGAAAGCGAACTTTTTACGTCGATTCATCCCAAACTACGCCGAGGTCACTAAAGGTTTTACACGGTTGTTGAAACAGAACGTTCAATTCTTTTGGGATGAGATTGCCCAACAATCTTTTGATGCACTTAAACACGCGTTGACCCATGCACCGTTATTGCATCCTCCCAACTACAACCAGGACTACTTCTTATACCTCGCAGCTTCACATTCCACCATTGGGATGGTGTTAGTTCAAGAAGATGAATTCGGAGCTGAACATGTGATATATTATCTTAGTCAAACCTTAAATCCCACTGAGTTAAAATATTCACATGTGGAGAAATTGGCCCTGGCAGCCGTTCAAGCTGTCCAGCGTTTTCGTCACTACATTCTTCTCCGTAAAACTACAGTCATTTCGGATTGCAACCCTATGATTTAAATTTTGACAAGACAATTGCTAGGGGGCAAGTACTCTAAATGGATCGTTATCCTGCAAGAGTTCGACTTGGAGTTCGAGAAGTCCAAGTCTAAGAAATCTTTAGTTTTTGCGGAATTGATGTGTGATTTCCCGCGTACTGACACAGAGACTGTGGCAGAAGAGTCCATTGCGGACGAATCTTTGTTTCTTATCAGTACTTTAGATCCGTGGTTCGGGGATATAATCATCTATCTCCAAACCCAAACCTTTCGGCCTGAAGCTTCCAAAGAGGAATGACGAAAAATTAGGTTTCAATCCCAGCAATACAAAATTATTGGAGATACACTTTATCGCCGGGGGGCAGACTTAGTTTTTCGACGTTGTCTAACTCACGAAGAGGCTGAGAGAGTTTTGAATGATTGTCACTCTGGAGCATGTGGCGGTCATATGTCTGGGTATGCCACAGCTCAGAAGGTGTTGCGCGCTGGTTACTTCTGGCCATCTATGTTTAAAGATTGTATCATTGCAGTCCGGAAGTGCCACAACTGCCAAGTGTTTGATCGAAAGATGCGCGCACCACCTGCTCCTCTCCACCCTATAATTGCCGTTGGTCCATTCGCCAAATGGGGTATCGAATTTATTACTTGTAACCCTCACTCGGCCGGGGGGCATGCGTATATCATCCTCGCGGTTGATTATTTTACTAAATGGGCCGAGGCGATGCCTACATTCGACGCAAGCGGCAAAACAAGCTGCAGTTTTCATATTCAATCATATAATAACTAGGTTTGGTGTCCCACAAGCAATTATTACTGACCATGGAAGCCATTTTCGAAACACCATGATGACTGAACTTACAAGCCAGCTTGGTTTGCGCCATGACAGCTCTACTCCTTATTATCCGCAAGCCAACGGTTTGGTTGAGTCTATCAACAAAGTTCTGGTTATCATGATCCGACGAACCATTGGTATTCATCGGTCAAATTGGCATAACATGTTATTTTCGGTGCTATGGGCATACCGAACCTCAGTGAAAACCTCAACAGGGTTCACTCCCTTCCAGCTAGTTTATGGCTTAGAAGCAGTGTTACCCATTGAATGTGAAATCCCATCACTTCAAATGGCTGTCGAATTACTTCCAGCTACTTCCGAAGAGGAGAAACGTTTATTGTACTTAGCTAAATTAGATGAGACTCGACGTGACGCTACATTGGCAATCGAGACTCATGCAAAGCGAATGAAAGCTCAGTATGATAGAAATGTGACCCCTCGAAATTTTTCAGAGGGAGACCTAGTGCTTTTATATGATCAAGCTAACGATAAGCTAGGTGCTGGAAAATTCGTTCCTATGTGGCATGGACCCTATATTGTAAAGCGAAAGCTAGCAAAAGGGGCTTATGAGCTAGTAGATTTTGATGGGGACTCTTTGGATAAACCCAGAAATGGGCTTTACCTAAAGAGGTATTATGCTTAAATGGTGGGTATGGAGATTTTTAGTTGGGTTAGGTTTTCTTTCTAGCTAGTTTGATTGTTAGTTAGTCAGTGTGCTTAGCTTAGTGAGTGTGTTTTTCGTCGGTATTCTGGCTTATCTTGGTTTTGCTCTTGATATTGTAGATGTCGATGCCCCTCCAAACATACATTGGATTCGCTGATGGTGCTTGTCGTAGTACACGGAATATCTCTTCCGCAGCTTGGGTTATCTATTCACCCTCTGACGAGTTAGTTTCTATGCATGGGGTAAGCCTCGGTCAAAAAACGAATAACATTGCAGAATACAGTGCAGTGGTTGAATTATTATCCGAATCTATTTCATTTGGAATTCGACGTTTGATAGTGAGGTTAGATTCTAAACTTGTTGTATTACAGCTTAATAGAGTTTATGCCATTAGAAATCCTGTGTTATTAAGGTTGTTTTTGAGAGTGCGTCTCTTGGAACGTGAATTTGATTACATTGAATATCAGCATATTCCAAGGTCCTTGAATACATTAGCAGATGCAATTGCTTCTCGAGTGTTGGACAGACATTTACGATAATCATGCAAGTAAATTTAAAAAACATTTCATCATACATGTTAAACAAGATAAGCCGGTAATAGTGATATATATATAGATAGGAGTGTGTCAAAAAATATACATCGTCTTCGATCATAGGTTGAAAAACACCTTATGATCGGCAAAATGATAAGTACAAAAAGTCAAAATGTCACATGTGTCCACAAGTGACTAGCTAATCACTGGTGGTGCTCCCTGTACGACACCACTGCACGAGCTACCTTGCGCAAAAATCTCCTAAATGGTCCAGGGACCGCGACTACGTAGCGCTGCAGTCTGATAGGAATATCATCCATAGATGTCTCTGGTATATCTGCCATCAGACGCTGTAGATCATGCTCCAACTCAGTCAGTACCTCCGCAGCCGCCGCGTCCTGTGGGGCCGGTAGCGGTGCAACTGGATGTCGCCTCTCAAAAAGCCGGAGGTTGGCTGGACGTTGTGGACCAACATCTGCATTTTGAAAACTTTACTGTCAGTTTGAGACGATATATATAAAAGAAACAAAAAAAAGTACATAATTTGAAAACTCGTGAAAAATAAAGTACCTCTGTCATCCCATTGTTCTCCCTGTGGAAGAACCATGTTCGGATCACCTCGAAAATCTATTCCGGCATACGGAAAATCCTGGATCGCGAACACCTGGTCGTCTAACCAGTGAAAATAACTGTCAGTGAATCGAACAACTGCCGCACCCTCGTCCGGATGTTGGGCCATCACAGCAACCCATCGTACCATCTTTGGCTCCTGAGGACCCGAAATATCAACAGTGAGATGCTAAGGGATCAGCATTGGTACCCTCTCTAAGGCAAAGCTTACGACTATAGGCCCATATCCAAAGGTCTCTAGTCTGCCAGTCTTTGCCTTGGTCAGTTGGACTTTCAAGTTAGCCAACAGTGCATCACACCAGTTAAAAATGGTGCCTTGGAGATAATCAATTGCCATCCGAAATTGAGACCCAGTAGCAATATGTAAAGTGGCTGAGCCACAAATTCTGGTCACAGTGAAAGCCAAGACCATGAGTTCACGTTGAGAGACATATTTGATCTCTATGCCTTTCTTGTGCTCTCGATCAGGTACGCACCAATCTGCTCAGAGACTATCAAGGGATTGGCCACCCAGCCTAGTCCCAGCCAGATTGAGTTGCTCACCTCTGTTCGGCAAGCCAGTAAGAAAGTAAATGTCAACAGGCTCTATCTCGAGTTTTTGCCCGCCGATATAAAAGCATTTTTCCTGAACGTTCCATCTCTCAACCAACCACTCCAAGAACCTTACCTGAGCTCTCATACCGGGAATGGACCAGTATTTGTATAAACCACATCCTCTTAGGGCATCGAGGGAGGGTTGATGATTGATTGCAGCTTCATCAACCTCCTCATGCTCTCTTTCTCTCCAATCCAGCATGATAAGTGCCCTACACATGATTACACAGCCATTAAAATTAGTTTTGAGAAATTTCATTGGGTGGTTTGGGAGTTTGGGGTTTCAAAACCCGCGTTTTGCGGAGGATGCACCCCGCGTTTGGCACACAGTGCGCCGGGACGCAGGTGGCCTGAAGGCAACCTGCATCCCCCGACCTTTTCCCTGTGTAGGAAAAAGTCGGGGGACGCAGGTCAGCCTTTAGGAAAGCTGCGTCCCCCGCAGGGCGGTTTCCAAAACCCAAAACCCCCTAAAAATCAAAAATGAAACTTGAAACAAAATTCTAAACGGATGAAATTGACAAGGAGGATGTTGTGAAATACCTGGAAGAGACGGCGTTCGATTCTAACGGTCGGTTTTTCCGCAGCGACCACGGGAAGTTTCTTGTCAAAAGCTCCTTTTTCAACCTCAACAGTCAAACGGTAAAAATGACATGGTAAAAAGTCTTTTTATAGGTTTTCTGGATGAATTTGTTCATTTTTCACCATGAAAAGATGTTTTTCGATGAATTTTTGCCTATCTTAAACAGGTATGAGTAATGTGTCGCTTTTGTGCAGGACAAAGGGACTTAGAGGGAAAATTGTAATTTTTCACAAACAAAATATCAGACTCATCTTTTAAGCCCTTTTCTGACTCCTAAAAAATGAAAAGATTGCCGAGCGTTTCTTTTACACTCGTTAAAACGGAATTAAAAGACGGTCCCCTTATAGCTCTTTTCTGACCGTAAAATCAGGAAAAGATTACCGTGTTTTTGTCATTTCAAACTCGATACGGAAATAAAATGACGTGTCCTTGATCGCTTTTTACTTTTCAGGTCATTGACACTAACTATGAAAGTACTCCTTGGTCTTAAGATCAAGCGGTTCCCCCAGGTATTATTTTATACTTTTTTGGGCTTGAGGGACACAAATTTACGAAAAAGTTCAACTTGGAGTTTCCTTAAGTTTTTCAGACTCTCTAAAATTGAAAAACGCCGAGTTTCTCCTATACTGGGCTCGTTAAACATTTCACAGTAAAGGACCTGTTCAATTACAAACAGGAACGAACCACTCCTTCCCAGGGTTCGAATCAAAACTGGGTTGGACTCATCCGAAGGATGAGCTTATAATCAAGCATATGTTATCCTCCTCAAGATTGTTAAAAATAAAGAGGTACTTGCCAGAAATGGTGGGGGAAAAGAGAGAAGAATGAGCCTATTTGTTACCTTTTGTCTCAAAAGAAACTTTATTACCACTCTTGGACACGACACTTTTCATTCACCTGGGTTGGGAAATCTTTTACCTCACAGTCAATCAAACCACTTTTGAAAGTCTTCAACCGGGTTCTGGGGATTAACTTTGAGTTATTTAGCACCAAACCATTTGTCGTGTCGTTATGTGTTCAAGAGGTCTGCAAACAAAACTTTCATCTGCAAAATACTTGTCATCCATTTGACCATCCCTGAGTCGATCCTTAAAGCAATATTTCTTCAACTTGAAAAATGATTTCGTGTTGTGGGCTTGCCTGCAACGAGTCTCTTTCTATCAACATCAGCACATTATCTAGAGAGATGACTTAGAAATCGTCAGTGCCTTGAAGTCTGCATGCATCAATGGCAGGTTTCTCGCCTTTGACGTCAGTTTACATCATTGACTTTCGATCGAAGGATTCCATGAAATGTTCGACACCAACTCATTCATTCACATCTCATGGATTGTACTGGGTACTTTGAGAACCATTGACATTACTGGTGGTCTCTCTCACGCTTGTTAACAGTTCACATCATCGACTGGTAATCAAGTGGTTTCTACCATGTTCGACATCGACTCATTTATTCGCATGACTAGAATCGTACCAATTCGAGAAGTAGGAATGAAGACCCTGGATCAAATCTTTACCGTCCAGGTTGCGAGGAATTTTGTATTCATTATCTAAGTAGACTAATCATAAACAGATGGCTGCGCCCATACTGTGTCTACAAAAGTCTATGATTATGATGTACTACAGAATCATTTCTGTATCAGAGTAGTTTAGTCTGTTAGTTAAAGTTTTTATCTGAGTATGGGAATGCCTACCTCAGTGATGATATAATCTTATCCATGTATTTTGTGTTGAAAATTTCAGGTTCCAACCAGGTTCTCCACGAGATAATTCTCGAAATGATAAAGCGCTTCACCCTTCCTAGATAATACAAAACCCTAATCTATTCCAGACTTCGCACTTTAGGGGGCAATCTGTTACACTAAAAAATGTCACCATGGCTATTTACAGTCAGTATGGCTCAATCAACAGTCATACTACCCTTTTGAGCAAGTCTTAGGCCTCTGCTATTCATGTCAAAATCCAAGAAAGAGAGAAAGTCCTTGTAAAATATGTTTATCTCTGGGTACGCAGGTTCTCTCAAGCCTTGCCTGCGGGTACGCACCTTTTGTTCACAAGGTCTGCGTCCAAGGACGCTCTGTATCTTAAGGGGCAGGTGCGTCCCTCTGAAAAGGTTAAAATGCGCGAGTTTCATCTTCAAAAACTTACTTGTGGTCACTTCTAGAGCTTTCTAGAAGATTCTTGGATGAATATTGAGCGCCTCCAGATGGTTCATGCACTCCTATCAAAGAGGAACTTATCCCATCAATAAGGGAGTGATCCCATCCAAAGAGGGGACTATCCCATTGATGGTGGACCTGATTAACTTCCTCTTGAGCACTATAAAAAGAGGCATTGAGCCAGAAGGAAGAAGGTTGAAAGCTATAGATTTCTAAGGGTAAATGCTGCAGGAATTAGGACTCCCATTTAGAAGTTTGTGAGGAGAGATTGTCACCCTTACTTGTTCTATTTGGAAGTGGGTGAGCTTTGTCAAAGTAGAGGAAGACTCTTGTGGACCCTGGAAGGAGCTTGCACAACACCAAGGCTCAGGTTGTAATGGTTCCTTTTGATTACCTTTAATGCAAATTGGTCCATTCTTCTCAATAGCTTGTTGTTAATGGGTTATTTCATGTACTCCTTGGTCTATATGTTGAATATGCTTTGTTTTATGTTATAATCAGGTGCTATTTAATTGTTTGAACTGTTGGTGATTGCAGGTTTTGGAGAACGGGAGGAGCTCATCCGGATCAACAAAGCTTGGACTTCTACAACAGCGTTTGGACAGAAGTAAGAATGAAACACCTTGATTTCTCATATCATAATGTATGTTTAGAGAAGGATAGCTCCAGTTTGTTTTGTTTGTCATTAGAATGTCTTAGACTTCTAGGAAGGTCAGCTGTGTCCGCACCCTTGACCGATTCCGTGTGACAAGGCCACTAATTATGAAAATTACTCCTTGATCGTAATGGTCAAGTGGTTCTCTCGAGTATTATTTTATACTTTTTCCGGTTCAAGGGACATAAATTTACGAAAAAGGACCCCCTAGAGTTTTCTTTTCCGTATCCTTTTCAAACTTTCTAAACATGAAAAAGACTTTGTGTTTTCCCTATGTCGGACTCGTTAAACCCTAACGACATTAGACTTGTCGCCATGACGAGACTCGAGCTTCTCCTCCCTAGGGCTCATTAAACTATCACTAGGTTGGATTCGTCCGAAGGTCAAACTTATATTACAAGCATATGCTATCCCCTTCAAGCTTGTTTTAAAAAATAATTGGTGTACTCACCAACAATGGTGGGGGAAATTTGGAAGTCATCACTGGTTACCTACGACAGCTAGTCACTCTTGAACATAGACACTTTTGCTTCTTGTCGAGTTGGGATATCCACACATTGTCATTTGACCTTCTAGGGTGTTTTGGGTTGCCATTTTTCCTCATTCCATCTGATCCATGTTGTGTTCATCAAGGCTCTGATCCCTTGGTACCAAAATGCTACCACATTCCGAATTCATGTTGTTGATATGTTCAAGAGTATAATCCTTCTGTAGTTCACACCTCCTTCTTTGATACTCTGTTTCACGATCTACCACTTGTTCCTTATTCTCGTGATGGGGGGAAAATTATGGCCCTCCTGCGATGGATCGTTTCCTGTTGATGCCAGCTCATTATCGAGGCAATTGATCTAGAGATCCCCTTCGGTATCTTGGAGCTTGCATGCCTTAATGGCAAGTTCTTCACACCTGACAATAGACTCTCATCATTGGTCTTCAATTAGGTGACTCTACGAGTGTTCGACTTTAGCTCATTCTTCGCACTTGGTGGATTGTATTGGACAATACCTTGAGATCCATTGGCATTATTGGTGGTTTCTCTTGCATTTCTTAACATTTTTCATCATTGACCGGTAATCAAGTGACCTTCTATCATGCTCGACCTCAACACATCTATTCGCATGCTATAATTTTTACTATGATCCGTTGCCTTTGAAGACCCCGAACTAAGATTACATATGCTCGGGCTACGTGGATTGGTTCATGATTACATACATGACTTTTTGATGGATGGATGCGACCATACCTTTATCATTATCATGGTCTTATCGACTAGATGGTTGCATCCATACCACAAACCCAGTTTTATATGTCGTTTGAATGGTTGCATCCATGCCTAGACTACATGTACTTCACTATCAAAGATATCAGTTGTCCTTATGCCTGCATGTTCTTCAAAAGTGGTGTTCCAGTTCAGACAGTTTCGTAAAGCATTTCACCCCTCCCACTCTCTTGGGCTTAATGCTTTAGGGGGCATCTGTTACACAATAATTTGTCAGTGTTCTCATCTCAGTCCCTCTGCTATGTCATGTGTCAAATAAAAATTTTCATATCTTCCCACTGATATAAAAAGATTAAGTAAATGCTCTCTAATGCTGCAATTTGACCCTCATTCCCTAAGTTTCTTCCTTGTCGTGAGTAAACCCTTAATATACACAAGGGTCCCTTGTCATAAATAGTCTCCTCGCGACCTCGTCACAAGTGTACACCTGTTTCCCATGACGGTCGAATTTCAAGGCCCGACGTGAGGCTATTGACTATTTATCACGACGATTGTTCTGCATACATTACCTCATTGCTGTGTCATTATGGAGACTTAGTTTATGGCTAGCGACAATCCAGATTGGGTGAATTTGTTTCAACATTCAGCCTTCTGGATGTCTCTAGATCTGGTTGTTGGGCCAGTTTGGGTCACCCTTCCTCCTATGGGATGGTAGTTCCATCTTTTCTTCTACCTTCCTTGAGGATAAACTCCCTCTCCCTCATTTCATGGAGACTCCTTCTCCTATAAAATCACTCACCATTGCTATGATCTGCTAGTTCTTTTGGTTGGGCAGTGCTGCTGGTGTTTTTGAGTTTGGTAGATAGCTTTGGTGTGAGTGTGAGAAGTGTGGGATTGATAATAGTTTATAAGAGGTTTTGGAGTGCCCTTAACTTTGTATTAAAGCTTGTGAGTGAGAGATAAAGATATTTTTTATTTGGGAGACCCATCCTTGAGAGTGAATGCTTTAAGAAACATACTGGCTAGACCCTCAGAGAAGGCTTGCAATGTCAAGACTTGGTTGTAAGCTTTGCTCTTGATTCATTATTAATACAATCAATAATGATTTCCCATGTCTTGTATGTAATTTACTTGATAGCTCATGATTTCTTGACTTTATAAGTAAATAGATTATTGTTGTTCTCGATTACATGCTCTGTTGTTTTCTTGTGGTGTTTCGGGTTGATTGCTCATTGAGGAGAAAGAAATGGAAGCTAGAGTAGTGAAACAAAACGTCATCAACCACCGGTTTGAGGTAGGCCTCCAATGATGACTATTTAAGGGAATCGATTGTTGTTTTGTCTTTGTTGTGACTAGACCCACTCTAGGGCTAGAGGGGTTGCCTCTATCCGCAGAGGGAACACTTTCCTACTTCACAATTCCCGACCAAGTTTATGGATTTAAAGAGAATCATCAAAGACTTAGGAATGATGAGGATCATGTTAAAACCCAACGCGAAGAGATTTAAGTCGAGGCTTTACTATTAAATCTGAAATACAAGGAGAAGGTCCACGTACAACAGGACAAAATGCTCATAGCAGGAATCATTGAGCCGGTGTAAGAATCCGATTAGGTAAGTCCAATGGTGGTGTAGGAAAAGAAGCAGAAGGATGAGATAAGAATATGTGTGGATATCAAAAAATTGAATGATGCTTGTGTGCACAATCCATTCCCAACACCATTCACAGATGAGGTGTTGGACAATGTGGGTGGGCAGGAAGCATATTCTTTCACTAGTGGGTTCTCAGGGTACCACCAGATCAAAATCGCAATGGAAGATAGGAGCAAGACAACCTTTGTGACTGAGTGGGGCTACTTTCAATACACTATCATTCCATTTGGGTGGAAGAACGCGCCGGCCATCTTTTCACGCATGGTTGTTGTAGCATTTAAGGAATATATTCACAAATTCTTGGAAGTTTATTTTGATGATTGGAATGTATATGGGTTGGTTAAGCACCATGTAGTGAGCTTATGCTGGATGCTAGATACCTAACAAAGATACCAAATAGCGCTTAACCTCAAGAAGTGTACATTCCTCATTCCTTTCGGGAACCTGTTAGGAAATGTAGTTTGTAGACAGGGACTAATGGTAGATCCCACGAGGATTGCGGTGATTCTGAATTTGGAAGCGCCACGAAGTGTGAAATAACTACATGCTACCCTGGGACATACAGGGTACTACAGGAAGTTCATAAAAAGCTATGCCTAGATCACCGCACCAATGGAAAAGATGTTGAAAAAATATGTCACGTTCTATTGGAAGGATGAATGTAAGAAAATCCTAGATGTATTGAAAGAAAATATGGTCACTGCACTGATCTTGGTCTTCCCGAACTGGGACAAGGAGTTTCATGTCCATTTTGACGCATTGTGTATAGCACTGGGAGCGATACTGTTACAAGGAAAAGTGTCTATTTAGAACTGCTCTATCCCACTAAGGTGTGACAACTGCCTTAGAAACAAACAGAGAAAAACTACTTTTGTATTTCCTTTATGAACTATAGATAGAGAGGAATAGAAAGAACCAACCTGTGTCTTACGCTAGTCCTTTGATCCAATCCTTCTCTTCTTTGATAGTCTCCAGCTACCAGCTCCCTTACTTTCCCAGCTTCACAAAGTACCTGTAAGATCACAGAAGAAGAAAACTATACAAAGACAAGGATCTATATTCATAAACAACTTAGGATCAGATTTAAGTTAACCATACAAATGTAACGAGCATCAATGATACAAAAGCATGGAGGAAAACTCAAATAGCTTTTATTGATAAACAAGAAAAGATCCAGGAGGAGTTACAACCAGTGGTTCCTAACCCAGCATCAACCTCCTAGCAAAGAAGCCCCTCTTCACCTCAAACAAAGCATAGATCACCCAACAATATGATGTTTGTCTCAAAAAACCAACAACAATTCCTTACAATATGCAAAATTCCAGCCTCCGGATCTCTAGGATGAGGGATCCATATATAGATATCTGCAAGGAGGATGAATCAACTTGTGATTTGATTAGTGTCTTCTCTCTGTCAGTTCTTGCTTCCACTTGGAGACTGAAGGCCTCTTACTCATCCTTGGTCGAATTCAGTGAGGCAAGTGTCACTGGAGAAGATTCTGGAAGCTTCCATTGTCTCTCCACCTCGCGGAATGACACTGCCATTTGTCATTTCTCGCCCATCGCACCCCACAGAAGGGACTTTTGAAATGCAACACACCCTCACAGTGTATTTAGGTGCAATGCAATGCACCTAGCCAGTGGAGCAGCTGAAATGATCCTGTTTTGACTTATTCTGAGCAGTTTCTGGTGGAGAACTTCTGGGAGAGGCTGTAATCTGTTGACCTTGTTCCTTTAGGGGTTAGAACAACTCTTTTAGGGACTTAGGAGCCCTTTATTTATGGACATTTCATGCTTGGAGTTGTAGGGCACAAAAATTTCTATAACAGGTACTGACATGGGATGATGGCGACGGTTTGGACCACCCTATCGCGTTCACGAGTCATAGATTGTCTAAAGCAGAAAATAACTATTCCACCACTGAATGTGACGGACTGGTTATGGTTTATGTTCTCTAGAATTATCGACACTACTTGCTATGGGGAAAATTCAAACTGTATATAGATCATTCCACGTTGAAATACTTGGTCAATAAGCCTATGTTGCGGGGGTGCATATGCAGATGGCTTTTATTGTTCCAAGAATATGATTTTGAAGTTGTTGTGAAACCTGGACGAATGAACACAGGACCAGATCACCTATCAGGCATTGAGACATGAGAGGAACCTACTAATCTAGAGGAAGGATTACCTGAAGCACAACTCTTTGATGTGCGCGTAGCCGATGGAAATTTTGAAGATATAATCCACTTTATTATGACTGGAACTGTGTCGAAAGAGTACTCCATCCAGCAGAAGAAGGAACTAGTGGTGTGCATGGCATATTTCTCTATCATTGTGGGGCACCTATATATGATGGGCAATAATGAGATACTGCAAAGGTATGTACCTGAATTTGAAAGAATTCATATCCTCGCAGAAGTGCATGGGGGCGTTGCGGGAGGACATTATGCAAGGAGAGCAAACACACAGAAGATTCTCCATAGAGGGTTATGGCAGCTGACCCTTCATTAGGATGCAAAAGCACATTGCAAGGCATGTGATATATGTCAAAGAACAAGTAAACTATTGCGGAGGGATGAGATGCCTTTGAATCCACAAATGACGTTGCAACCCTTTGAAAAGTGGGTGATCGAATTCGTAGGACCTATCAAACCTTAAGGAAAAATGGGCACGAGATATATTATCACGGCAACAGAGTACCTGACTCAATGGGTAGAAGAATAGTGGGTAAAAGATTCCATGGCCGGGAAGTTTCTATTTGAACACGTATTGACATGATTTGGATGTCTGAAGATATTGATAAGCGACCTCGATACAGATTTCTTGAACAACACAATCAACACATTAACAGAAGAGTTTCAAGTGTATCATCAGAAAATCACACCATATCACCCACAAGCTAATGGGACAATAGAGGCATTTAACAAAGTACTGGAGACTGTGTTGACCAAAGTATGCAACATGCAGGGAAGTGATTGGTACCTGCGCGTACTTTCAGTATTATGGGATTATAGGATGACATGCAAGAAACTAATGGGGCAAACACCTTTTCGATTGGTCTATTGAGTGGAAGTCGTAATGCTGATGGAACATCGTGCCTATTCTGCGCATAGCAGCACTCACAGGTATCATAGACTGCAAAGACCTGGAAGAAAGAATCGTGTAGTTGGAGGAACTCGAGGAAGAATGACTTTTGGCTGGCTTTCACCAATAGTTAGAAAAGAAATTTGAAAAGGACTAGCACAATCAACATATTAAGTTGCACACCTTCAAGGTGAACGATTTGGTGTTAGTGTATGATAGTAAGCTTGATAACTTCTGGGAAAGTTCAGAATGCATTGGCTGGACCATATGTTATTAAGGAGGTCAGAGATGGAGGCAGGGTGTTATGAAACCAGCTCAAGAAAAGATAGAAAAGATAGATCAATGCCTTAGAATTCAGCCTCTTCGAGGGGGCAACCTCCTTTACATTACATAAATGAACAATTCTTGGATGATACAAATGACAAAACCTCCTTTCTATATATAGGAGTCTAAGGAGTCACAATATAATCCAGCCGACCTAACAATAATAATATAAAGCCACAAAAATAACAATAGAGGGATTCTATGGGGCACAAAAATAACAATATGGGGGTAATAGGGGCACAACAATATAAATAAGGGGTATAACTACAATAGTAATGGGGTAATCACTAGTATTATAGGGACCCAACATGCCCCTCTCCTTCAAAAAAGTGTTGTCCTCAACGCTTGAGTAGTTCTGGATACTTCTGCATAAAATTCTCATCCTCCCATGTGGAATCTTCAGCGGATAAGTTCTTCCACTTGATAAGATACTCTGAAATTGATCGATTTCGTAGCTGTCGAGTTCTTGTTTCTGTGACTGCTTCCGGTTCCAATATAATTTTTCCTTCCTCGTCAAGTTCTGGCAATATTGTTTGAATTGGGAGCTTGTCACCTATAACCTTCTTTAAACATGAAACATGGAAAACTGGGTGCAATCGAGAAGCTGCAGGAAGCTCCAATTTGTATGCCATAGTACCAATCTTTTGCAACACCTTGTACGGACCATAATACTTTGGTGATAATTTATTATCCTTCTTAGCTTGCTTTAGGGACATTTTCTTATATGGTTGTAGCCGTAGGAATACCCAATCACCTACATCAAAACTTCTTTCACTGCGATGTTGATCTGCCTGTTGTTTCATTCTATTTTGTGCCAACACGAGGTTATCCTTTAAGAGTTGGAGGACTTGTTGTTGATGTTCGATGTGATGTTCCACTGCCTGAACCTTAGAATTTTCTCTTAAATATGATGTGATGGATGGTGGTTGATACCCATAAAGTGCCATAAATGGGGTCATTTTTGTTGTTGTATGGAAGGAAGTGTTATACCACCATTCAGCCAGAGGCAACCATTTGACCCATTGTGTTTGTTTATCAGATACAAAGCAACGAAGATATCCTTCCAAACATTTGTTTACTATCTTAGTTTGCCCATCAGATTGAGGATGATAAGATGAGGTTTCCATGTAGCTTTTGAACTGTTTCCATAAATGCAGTAGAAACTATACTGGCTTTAAATGGATGTGATAATGCACAAAAGTGTGCATACTTGGTAAGTTTGTCAACTACCACCATGATGACACTCTTTCCCTCAGACTTGGGTAAACCTGTGATAAAATCCATTGAAACCTCCTCCCAACGTTGGCTTGGAATGGATAAAGGTTGTAATAGACCCGGTGTCTTAATTGTTTCAACTTTATTTTGTTGGCAAACCAAACATTCCGCCACAAACTTTTGAATATCTGATTTAAGGCCATCCCAAAAAAATTCCTTCTTAACCCTGTGGTAAGTTTTTAAAAATCCTGAGTGCCCTCCTAAGGGAGAAGTGTGCAATTCCATAAGAATCTTTTGTTTTAGCTGGGAATTCTTACAGAGGTATAAGCGATCTTTGTACCATAACGAATCATTTTGCCAGCTAAATGTATCAGAAGTACTGGAATCTTGTTGTAGCTTTCGAATAAGTGCCCACACTTCTTCGTCATTCTTCCATTCCTCCCTTGCTTCGTTTATCCAATCTGGTTGGATAATAGAAATGGCACACAACAATGCTTCCACATCCTCATCCTTTCTTGAGAGTGCATCTGCCACCACATTTTGCTTCCCTTTTTTGTAGATGATTTCAAAGTCATAACCCAACATCTTTGTGACCCACTTTTGTTGCTCTTCAGAGGATAATCTTTGTTCTAAAAAGTATTTAAGGCTATCATGATCCGTTTTTACCTTGAAGTGTCTTCCCATTAGGTAGGGTCGCCATTTCTTAAGTGCATGGAGTATTGCCAACATTTCCTTCTCATAAATAGCTTTGCTTAAAAACTTTCCCTTGATTGGACGACTTTCAAAAGCAATGGGTCTTTCATCTTGCATTAGAACAACACCAATTCCATTTCCTGAAGCATCACATTCCACAATAAAGGTTTTTGTGAAGTCCGGTGTAGCTAAGACCGGTGCTTGGCACATTGCCTCTTTAAGATGTTCAAAGGCCTTTGTTGCTTCCGGAGTCCATGAAAATGAATCTTTCTTCAATAATGTTGTTAGAGGTGCTGCTATTCTCCCATAATTCTTAACAAACTTGCGATAATACCCTGTCAACCCAAGAAATCCTCGCAGATGCTTTATGGATGTGGGGATTTTCCATTCCTTAATGGCTTTAATTTTGCTAGGGTCTACCTTAACTCCTTCATGAGATACAATATGACCCAAATATTCCACCTCCTGGACTCCAAAGAAACATTTGGATCTTTTTGCATATAATTGTTTCTCCTCCAATAGTTGTAGCACCCTGTCAACATGTTCAACATGATCCTTCCAAGACTTGCTGTAGATTAGTATATCATCAAAAAATACTAACACAAATTTTCTAAGGAATGGTTTGAAAATTGAATTCATCAAACCTTGAAATGTTGAAGGTGCATTGGTAAGGCCAAAAGGCATGACCAAAAATTCATAATGACCCTCATGAGTTCTAAATGTCGTTTTTGGAATGTCTTCAATCTTCATTCTGATTTGATGATATCCCGAACGAAGATCCAACTTGGTGAAGTAAATTGATCCATGCAATTCATCCAGTAATTCATCAATGACAGGAATGGGGAACTTATCTTTAATAGTGAGCTTGTTGAGCTCCCTATAATCTGGACACATGCGCCATGATCCATCCTTCTTGTGCACCAATACTACTGGAGCTGAGAAAGAACTTTGACTTGGTTGAATTATACCAGCCTCTAGCATTTCTGCAACCATACGTTCAATTTCACTTTTTTGGACATAGGGATATCTGTACGGCCTGATGTTTGGAGGAACACTTCCTGGAATCAGATGAATAGCATGATCATGATCACGCATAGGTGGGAGACCTTTTGGAGTCTCAAATACCTTGGAATGATTGTCCAGGACTTTTTGGAGATCTGGAGAAATAGATGATTCCAATGTGGAAACATCTAGCGAACATAATTGTGCAATTACACCTCTTTGCTCCTTTTTTAGAAGCTTTGTCATGCCATTAGAGCTGATTATCTTTCCTGGTTTCCCTGCAATACCCCTTAATTCAACTTCCTTTCCTTTCGTAGAAAATTTGATGAAAAGTTCTTGAAAATTAAAAGCTATTGTACCCAAGGATTGTAGCCATTGGACTCCTAGTACAACATCAACACCTCCCATTGGAATGGAAAGCATTGGGCTAGTCAATACATATTCTCCCATGGATAGCTTGATATTATGGCACTTTCCAGAGCAATTTATTGTTCCTCCATTTGCAATCATCACTTGACACTCTGGTGCTGGATATAGGAAGCAATTCAATTCTTTTGCTACCCTACAATGAATAAAATTGTGGGTGCTTCCTGAATCAATCAACACTATTACCTTTTTCTTCTTGATTTGTCCTTCTATCTTGATGGTTTGAGGAGTGGTAATTCCCGCCAATGCATTACAAGATATGGTCGGATTTATTTGTTCTTCATCTAGGCTTTGTTCCTGGAGTATATCTTCTTCTTTTGACCTTTCTTGCTCCTTTTCTTCTTCCTCTTCACAATCTATGTAGAATAATTTCTTCTCAGCACACTTATGACCTTTAGTGTATTTGCTATCACAACTGTAACAAAGCCCTTTTGCTCTTTTTTCTTCCAATTGTTGTGGTGTCAACCTTATAGGTTGTGGAAGACTAGGGGCAACAACACTTCCGTCTTTATAGTTGTGAGTGGTATGCTTCCTGGTTGCCATAATTTTGCTTTCCATTTTTCTTGCTAACCTGAATGCCTTCTCTAATGAATCAGGTTCCCAAAGGCGAACATCATGTTGGATATTATCCTTTAAAGACCCTATGAACACATCAATCCTATGCTCCTCTGGAATATCTTTTACCCTTATGTTCAATTTTTGGAACTCCTCAATGTGCTCCATTATTGAACCCTTTTGTTTGAGACTTATCAATTGGCTAAAAAAAGTGTTGCTTTTTGTATCTTCATAATGTGCTATCAATTCTTCCGTAAAAATTGCCCAAGTGATAAATTTTTTACGAGAGCAAAGCCATTGATACCATACAAACTGATTTGGTTCCAAATATACAATTTCCATACGTACCTTTTGTGCGTTTTGCACATTATTGAGATCGAAGAATTGCTCCATCTGTAATATCCATGTGGCGGGATCCTTGCCATCAAAATTCCTCATATCGATTTTTGGAATATGGTGATTCTTCGATCCAACATTAGAGTCTATGGAATCATGATTAACATTTCTTTTGTTCTCATCATGAGTTTCCTTTACTACCTTTTCACCATTAGTGACCCTTTCTTGTAGCAACTTCTTCAATTCTTCCATGTCTGTCTTCAAATCTATCTTCAAATCATCCATCTTAGCTTCCATGCCCTTTATCTTAGATTCCACGCCATTTATCTTAGATTCCACGCCACTTATCTTAGCTTCTGTTAGCTTTTGTGAGTGTGACATTTGTTGCACTTGTTCTTGTAATTTTGATATATCATGTAGCATTTCTTCCTCTTCTTCATGAGTCATGCTAGAGCTTTTAGGTTCCTTACTAGGTGTTTGCATTTTCTTTCCTCGGGGCATCAGTTACTGATAATAATGCTTTACTATGCCCTTTGAATTCCGTTAAACCAAGCTTACACAAAAATTTTAAAAAAACTACACACCTTTTTTCACTTTATAGAAGCCTGATATTGAATCTGATGTATCTCTGTAATTTCGGATCATCCAGTTCTGAAATTGATAATTATAGTAGCCTTCTGCGTCCTCTTTCCAATGCCACAAGTCTAAGCCAAATTGGATTTTCCAAGGAAGAGTTATGTGAAATCTCCCACAGTGACTTGCTTTTAGACTGGTTCAGTAGAGCAAACTTGTACGACGTACCACGCATCACTGTTTCAACCTTTGAAACTGAAACACACACACAAGAAACTACGGTCCGTCCTCGTTTTGTACCTTCTTACGAAATTTCAATCCGATCCCCAGAGAGAAAGTTATGACGATTTTCCCCAGGTCACCTGTTTTGAATGTAATTCAGGAGTCTGCAAAAAAACCAACTTCCTCAGATCATATCTCCGCAAATATCGTGCGAAAAGCTCTAAAATTCGGACCCAAGGTTTAGCGTGATTTCTTCTCAAATGGGTTTTTTTTTGTGACTTCTGAAATGTCACAGAAAAAAGTTATAGCAAAAATGCCATGATGACCTGTTTGGAGCAGCGAAACCCTAGAATCCAAAGCTCTGATACCAAATGTTATGAAACCAGCTCAAGAAAAGATAGAAAAGATAGATCAACGCCTTAGAATTCAGCCTCTTCGAGGGGGCAAACTCCTTTACATTACATAAATGAACAATTCTTGGATGATACAAATGACAAAACCTCCTTTCTATATATAGGAGTCTAAGGAGTCACAATATAATCCAGCCGACCTAACAATAATAATATAAAGCCACAAAAATAACAATAGAGGGATTCGATGGGGCACAGAAATAACAATATGGGGGTAATAGGGGCACAACAATATAAATAAGTGTTACACTAAAAAATGTCACCATGGCTATTTACAGTTGGTATGGCTCTATCAGCAGTCATACTACCCTCTTGAGCAAGTCTTATGCCTCTGCTATTCATGTCAAACTCCAAGAAAGAGAGAAAGTCTTTATAAATATGTTTATCTCTGGGTACGCAGGTTCTCTCAAACCTTGCCTGCGGGTACGCACCTATTGTTCATAAGGTCTGCGTCCAAGGACACTCTGTATCTAAAGGGGCAGGTGCGTCCCTCTAAAAAGGTTAAAATGCGCAAGTTTTATCTTCAAAAACTTACTTCTGGTCATTTCTAGAGCATTCTAGAAGGTTGTTTGATGTGTATTGAGCGCCTCCAGATGGTTCATGCACTCCTACCAAAGAGGAACTTATCCCATCAATAAGGGAGTGATCCCATCCAAAGAGGGGACTATCCCATTGATGGTGGACCTGATTAACTTCCTCTTGAGCACTATAAATACAGGCATTGGGCCAGAAGGAAAAGAGGTTGAAAGCTATAGATTTCTAAGGGTAAATTCTGCAGGAATTAGGACTCCCATTTAGAAGCTTGTGAGGAGAGATTGCCATCTTTACTTGTTCTATTTGGAAGTGGGTGAGCTTTGTCAAAGTAGAGGAAGACTCTTGTGGACCCTGGAAGGAGCTTGCACAACACCAAGGCTCAGGTTGTAATGGTTCCTTTTGATTACCTTTAATGCAAATTGGTCCATTCTTCTCAATAACTTGTTGTTTATGGGTTATTTCATGTACTCCTTGGTCTATGTGTTGAATATGCTTTGTTTTATGTTATAATCAGGTGCTATTTAATTGTTTGACTGTTGGTGATTGCAGGTTTTGGAGAAAAGGAGGAGCTCATCCAGATCAACAAAGCTTGGACTTCTACAACAGCGTTTGGACAAAGGTAAGAACGAAACACTTGATTTCTCATATCATAATGTATGTTTAGAGAAGGATAGCTCTAGTTTGTTTTGTTTGTCATTAGAATGTCTTAGACTTCTAGGAAGGTCAGTTGTGTCCGCACCCTTGACTGATTCCGTGTGAGAAATTGGCGACTCCACTGGGGATAGATTCCATTGATGAGAAGAGTTTTTCTTTTGTGTGAACTTTGCTTTGAGAAAATTGGTTTATTTTTCTGGTTTTGGCTCTGTGACCTTGTCTCTGGGTGGGTTAGCTTAGGATTAGTTTTATTTTGGGTTTTCTTGAGTTTTTCAGTAGGACGCACCCTCTGAGTGCTGCACAGTGCGTCCCTGGATGCACTTTTGCTGTGTGCACAGAGCGGGTCCGCACCTGTGCTAACGCGTTGCCTGCGTCCCCTGCCAAAATTTGAGAAAATTCCATTTTTTGCCCTTTTTGCTCTTAGATTTTGTTTTTTCTTAGTTTTTTCTGCCCATATTCATTAGTCCCTTGCCCAGAATCTTCACCTGAACTGGTTTCAATAGCATTGAGTGTTTTAGTGGATTTCATCGAAGTGTAAGCCCTAGGGTTTGATTTTTGAGTAGGTCTTGTAGTGACTTTAGTGGTAGGAGTTGTCAAGCCTTAGATCTCTCTGGTTTTGTCAACATTCTAAGAAGTCAGACCTGTCATAAAGTCTACCTGTCGGAGCAACTTACCATCAAGTTGTCTTTTGGGCCAATTCGAAGTGCTTGTTGTTTAAGTCTTGAATTCCATTTTACGAAAAGAACAAAAAGATTTGAGTTTTGTTTTGACTAGTCTTTTGATTCTGCATTAGATGGTCCTTGATTTGATTTTGATCAAGTAAAACAACCTAGAATCATCTTTGTGAGCTTTTGCCTTGTTAGGTTTGCTTAGAGTAATCTCTCTTTTGATTTGCTTGTGAGTCAAGTTTTCATAGTTTTGTAGCTTTTGAGATTGTTTTTTGTTAAAGGTAGGTTTACATGCTTTATTAAAAAGAGAAAATACAAAAACATCTCCTTTGAAAAGTTTTGTTTCAAGTAGCTTTGAAAGTTTTGAAAGAAAAATAGTTTTTCGTGCAAGTAAAGAGTGGTTATGTTTGTGTGCTTGAAAAGAAAAAGAGAATTGTTTCTTTGATTGTCTTTTCTAAGGAAGTTGTTTTCTCTAAAAATTGCATTCTCTCAACTCTCTTAGTTAAAGAATTTCATTGAAAAAGCAAAGTAGCATAAATCATCTTAGGTGCATCTTTGTAGTGGTTGGAGTCGAGTCTACACACCATTGGTTTCACTTCCATTACCTTGTGACTTTAAAGAACAACCGTAAAAGTAACGCTTAAAGTAAAATTGAAATAGTAACTTTTATTTACTAGGGCTCTGAAGCATCAATTTAGATCAGGCTAGTGTCTTGGAGTAGGTGAGTAATTAACTCTCCAAGACAGTAAAACCAAACAAGTAGTCGATCTTGTGATAGAATCAAATCCAATTGTTACATTTACACTCTGGGAAAGCTCCTCTTAAAGGAGAAGCACGAGCTCGTGTCCGAACCAGTGAGGGGATCATTCCCCCCTCGTTGGGAACGACGCCAGACAGTACGTATTACAAACGGTAAACCTCGGATTAACCATTGTCGAGGAGCCAGGGGTCACTTATCGGTAAACCTTGGATTACTGTCAAGGAGCCGGTAAGGGGATTGAGCTTGCTACTCTGCCCTTGCGTGCTGTCGGAGTTTAGACTGTTCCCCCAGGTGTAATTGTGGCCGTTGGTAACCTTAGTGACCATAATCTTTAGGATTCTACCCAAGGTGACGGTGGAGGGAAGGTCCCACTGTACCTGGAGCAGACGTCGGCTATACTCACTTGGATTTTCTGGGGGGTTCACTTCACTCGAGACGGTTAAAGTGGAGGAACTTGGTCCAGTCTATTCATTAAGCAGGTTGTCGGCGTAACTGTTCCACCCACCATTTTTGTACTGAATCCAGCGAGGTTGGGCTTCATCACCAACTAGCGCTTTTGGTCCGGAAGAATACTGTTTGTGTTTGGTTTGACGCCCTAGATTCTTTAGGCGTGTGATTCAAATTTGTTTGGTTCTTTAGAGACTTTAGGTGGTTTGATTTGAAATTTTATTTTGTTTTCGTGTGTAGTAGTTAAAAGTTTTAGCTGTGGCGGAATTACCGAGACAGTCCCGTAGAATTCGGGGCCAGTCTCCTGAAGTTGTTTCTGTGGCCGAATTGTTGAGAAGATCCCGTAAACTTAGGGGTGAACCTCCTCAAGACGAGTCCAGTCATTTAGAAGGTTTAAAGGTCCTTGTAACTCCTCCTAGTGGCAGTAGAGTAGGTTCACCTGAAGAAGGAGAATCTTCCTTGGTAGTCCATCCAGATTACCAAAGTTTAGAGACAGGTTATAATCCCGAAGCTGTTACAGTTTCTGAGCTTGTTGGTAGTTTTTCGTCTGCTAGTGATACAGGCGAAGAACCAGAAATATCCGAACCTGTTACTCCGACTCCTAGTGTTCCTGATTCACCGAGAATAGAAAGAATTATCACCGAAAATCTTCCTGTTGGTTTGATTGCTATTGAAGAACTTGTTCCAGAGGAAGAAATAGGCGTCTCTGATCCTGAAGATCAAATTACCCTTGATCTAAGGGAGCGTGAATCTATCTTTTACAGTCCTCCTAGAAGTACTACTTGGTACCTTTCGTTAACCAATTATTTAGACAACTTTGGGCTAGGTTTTTCCACACCTCGTACTCCTTTTCCACCTGGAGGTATTCATACTCCTGTAAATATGTCTGGTCAGTCATCTGTGTTTACACAAAGTCCTGAATCTTTTTTACATGGCGGTCCTTCTGTTCCTACTGGGTATCAATCTCTTTCTGGTACCTTTGCGGGAGCATCTCCTCAACCCATTGATCATGGGTTATTAGTTGGAAACAGTGGTAATGTACCATTGGGTGTAGGAGACATTTACATGATGTCAGGTTCAGTTCCCGTTACCCAACCTCAAGGTGGCCAATTACCGCCTGGGGGGCAGCCTCCGTTAATGCCTGGGGGGCAACCTCAAGGTACTTCATTCGTGTCTGGGGGGCAACCTCAAGGTCAGTACGCTCCTATGGGGCAATACATACCTCAAGGTCAACCCCAGCCTCAATATGTACCCCAAGGTCAACCTCAGTATCAATATCAACCTCAAGGATGGCAACCTCAAGGATGGCAACCCCAAGGGTATCAACCTCAAGGCTACCAACCTCAAGGTCAAGGTCAACCCCAGTACCCGTATTTACCTCAAGGTTATCAACCTCAAGGTCAATACTCAGGTCAAGGTTATCAACCACCTCAAGGTCAATCATATGGTCAAGGTATGGGACTGCACCTTACAGTTATCAATCCTATCCTCAATCCGGCTATGGATCTCAGTACCCTCAACCTGTTATGGGTCAATACCCTGGAATGTTAGTGTGGGATCCGTCACAGGGTCAACAGATGTTGCAGCCAAGTATACAGTCGGTACCTCAAGCGGGACAACCTGTAGTTTCTGGTCCACCCCAGCAACCGCAACCTGTCCAGTCAAGTGTTCAGACCTCTGTAACTTCGGTAGTTACTCAGCCGCCAATTGCACCTAGTACTCCATCTCAAACGGCTGCTGCAACTACCGCCACATCTACCATACTTACTTCTGGAGTATCGACGGCTCCGGTTTCTACTGTCTCTGTAACCACTCCTCAGACATCTGTACCGTTGTCTGGATCTACGATTCAAACCACAGTCCAGATGCCTGTAGGCCAACCTGGTATAAGTACGGTTGTTACTACTCAACCTCAATTTGTTCAACCTCCGTACCAGGGACAGTATCAACCTGGGCAAGCTGTCCAACAACCGGTTTACCAGTATCAACCGTATCCTGGGTACACTTATCAACAACCTCAGCAACCCCAGTACGGTCCGGTTAATCCTGGTTTTCCAGGAGGATATAATATCCCAAATGCGACTCCTGTTCCTAGTTATCCTGGATATCCTCCTCCTGGGGCCGGTATTGTGACCCAGAGTTTTAGAGATCCTAACCGGCAGTTACCGTTTATCGCAACTTTGGATTTACCAGACTTGACGCGCCTAACGAACGATCCAATTCAATATCTTCCGTTCTGGCCGCCAATGCCAAATAAGTTGCCCAGCGATATACCCAAGTTCGAAGGTAAGTCTGGAGAGGATCCGTCCAATCACGTGATGACTTACCACCTCTGGTGTGCTTCAAATTCCATCTCGGATGATTCGATCCGCTTACGTCTTTTCCAGCGTACACTCATTGGTCTCGCGGCCAAGTGGTACATTGAGTTACCACGGGCCTCTTTTTACAATTTTAGCCAGTTAGCTACCTCGTTCTTAACTCACTTTCAGTTACCGGTCAGATACGATAACGGTACGGAGTTATTAACTTCACTAAAACAATCAACCTCCACGTATATTTCAGATCACATTCATGAGTGGAGACGTCGAAGAAGGCTAGTGAAAGTTTTTATCCCGGACCAAATCTTAGCTGAATGGTTTGTTAAATCATTATTACCAAGGATTACTGAAGATGTAGCTAAGGCCGGAGTAGTTACTGAGGAGCAAGTCATTGCTCAGGCACAATACCTTGACTTAGTTTACACGCAGTCGGGTACATTACACGAGAAGATTCCGGATCTTCCAAAGTCGAACCAAATCGCTGCTGCTCCTTCGGGATCTCATGCCGCTGATGGTATGATTGGTATCGTGAATACAAAGAGCAAGAAGAAGTCTTCCAAGGCTTCAACTACTCCTATTATCACTTTGCCCGATTCCCCGACAGGAGAGTCTTCTCCTGAACTTACCGCCGATATTCACGCTGTAGAGTCATCTACGGCCAAATCAAAAAACGGTGGAAAGAAGAAAGGAAAGAAGAAGGCTAAAGCAGACAAGGCTCCGAAGGAGAAAACTGAAAAGTCGGAAACCAATGACGAAAAGCGCAAACCTCGATATCCTTGTCTTATTTGTGAAGAGGATCATTTTACGAGAGATTGCCCTCATCGGGCCGAGGTAGTGAAAATAGTCAAAGGTTCTCCCACTCCTGCTGTGTTAAAAAATCCATTTCCGGAGCAGGAGAATAAGATGATAGGTTCTTCCTCGAATGCCAGTGAAGAACCCATTTTGATGATGTCTCATGTGAGGATTGCGACTCGATCGCAAGATTATGGTAGTAAGAATCCTGTTGATGGTAAGGAAGCAGAATCTTCTCACTCTAACCCATCAACCTCAGCTCCTGGTTCCGATCCACTACAGATCGAGAAACCTAACCCAGACTTAGTAATTAAACCGCCCGCCAAGGGTGTACTTCGAAGGTCTGCTTTCAATCCACATGCGAGAGCGGCCCAGAATTACAACATTGTTGAGGACTTAGCTGTTTCACCCTCAGCAATGTCGGCGTTAGAAGTGCTGCAATCATGCCCAGCACAACGAAAATTGCTTTTGTCGGCTATAGGAGCTGTTGATGTTCAGGATCCGAATCTAATGATCTTCGATCTAGAAAATAGTACACCACGACTCCCCCATCAAATGGCTTTCCAAATTCCAGTGATAGTAAAAAACAGGCCTATTCATCGAACTGTGATTGATGAGGGAGCTTCTACGTGTATTATGTCAATTCAATGTTGGAGATCCCTTGGTTCTCCTTCGTTGAACCAATCCCCCACCATCCTTAAGGCCTTTGATGGCCGTGGGTTCCGTCCGTTTGGTATTCTACAGGAATTGCCTATAGGGGTAGAAGGTAAAACCGTTAGTCTGGATGTGGAAGTGGTTGATGCCCCTCTAGACTACAACCTTCTTTTGGGTCGAAGTTGGTCATATGCTATGACAGCGGTCGTTTCATCGGTCTTCAGAGTAATTAAGTTTCCACATAACGGTAAGATCGTGACTATTGATCAGCTGACATACTTTTCATCCGACCCAGCCTCTTCAGAGAGTATCCAGCATGTCGGTAAAACGACAATCCCTTATAGGGACGTTGGTGTAGGTTTAGTTAAGGATTCCGGTTTACTGGGAACTTTTCCTCTCCCTCCACTCAGCGTAGAACCTTCGTTTGCAACAATTCATATGATTACATCAAAAACATTATTTATGATGATCCTTGGTATGTCCCATCTGACTCTGAGATAGACTCATTCGGTAATGCTATGCCCTTGAGTCCATATGAAATTGCTTATGAAGCTCTTATGTCTTTTACCGACTTTCATTCAACCGAGGTCGACCAAATGAATGTGGTCAGTGAAGAATCACTTTTCACCTCAACCTTAGAACGGATAGCGTTTCCCGAAGTCGTGTCATCTGACGAACAACTTCGCGAAATCCTAAGTGTAGACGATCTACCATGGGAAGATCTCCATCACAGATCTTCGTTTTTACCTAAGGATGATGCATTTGAAAATGATTTTTCATCTATCTTTACCGCTGAATATGTCAAAGACGCTCAGGATCCAACGAAACATTCTGATTCAGAGTTGAATTTAGGGAATATTTCTCGTACTATTCCCATTGATATTTCAGTGAAGCCTGGAATTGAGGAGAACATTCATATAGGTGCCGCATGTACAGAAGAAGAAATCCAAACTTACAAGGCCCTATTCCAAGAATTCCGCGATGTGTTTGCCTGGTCTTACGAGGAAATGCCGGGAATCGATCCTGCCATTGTTGTTCATGAAATCAAAACCTACCCGGATGCTAAACCCATCCGGCAACGGTTGCGTCAGATTCACCCTCGAAAAGCGGCTGCGATTAAAGCAGAAGTCGAAAAGCTGTTGAAAGCAGGTTTCATTTATCCGATCCCGTTAACGGATTGGGTATCGAATATTGTTCCGGTCAATAAGAAACAAGGAACAATAAGAATCTGTATCGATTATAGGGATATCAATCGAGCTTGTCCAAAAGACAACTATCCTACGCCTTATATCGATCAAATTATTGATGATTGTGCCGGAAGTGAAATGTTTTCCTTCATGGATGGTTTTTCGGGCTATAATCAAATCAATATTCTACCTGCCGACCAACCAAAAACGGCATTCATTTGTCCATGGGGGACATTTGCTTATTGCAAATTACCTTTTGGGCTTAAGAATGCCGGGGCCACTTTTCAACGGGCGATGTCTTACGCATTTCACGACATCAAGCACATTGTGCAACCGTATCTCGATGATTTGCCTGCTCATTCTTTACGACGAGCTGATCACCTTGACCACCTACGAGCAATCTTTATGAGGTGTAGGCATTATCGAATTCGGTTGAATCCCCACAAGTGTGTTTTCTGTATAGAAACAGGTCGATTGCTGGGATTTGTTGTTTCAAAAGCCGGCATTCGCGTCGATCCCTCGAAAGTCGAGGCGATCATCAAATTGCCTCCTCCTTCGAGTTTGCGCCAACTCCAAAGTTTGCAAGGGAAAGCAAACTTTTTACGTCGATTCATCCCAAACTACGCCGAGGTCACTAAAGGTTTTACACGGTTGTTGAAACAGAACGTTCAATTCTTTTGGGACGAGATTGCCCAACAATCTTTTGATGCACTTAAACACGCGTTGACCCATGCACCGTTGTTGCATCCTCCCAACTACAACCAGGACTACTTCTTATACCTCGCAGCTTCGCATTCCACCATTGGAATGGTGTTAGTTCAAGAAGATGAATTCGGAGCGGAGCATGTGATATATTACCTCAGTCAGACCTTAAATCCCACCGAGCTAAAATATTCGCATGTGGAGAAATTGGCCCTGGCAGCCGTTCAAGCTGTCCAGCGTTTTCGTCACTACATTCTTCTCCGTAAAACTACAGTTATTTCGGATTGCAACCCTATGATTTACATTTTGACAAAACAATTGCTAGGGGGCAAGTACTCTAAATGGATCGTTATCCTGCAAGAGTTCGACTTGGAGTTCGAGAAGTCCAAGTCTAAGAAATCCTTAGTTTTTGCGGAATTGATGTGTGATTTCCCGCGTACTGACACAGAGACTGTGGCAGAAGAGTCCATTGCGGACGAATCTTTGTTTCTTATCAGTACTTTAGATCCGTGGTTCGGGGATATAATCATCTATCTCCAAACCCAAACCTTTCGGCCTGAAGCTTCAAAAGCGGAACGTCGAAAAATTAGGTTTCAATCCCAGCAATACAAAATTATTGGAGATACACTTTATCGCCGGGGGCAGACTTAGTTTTTCGACGTTGTCTAACTCACGAAGAGGCTGAGAGAGTTTTGAATGATTGTCACTCTGGAGCATGTGGCGGTCATATGTCTGGGTATGCCACAGCTCAGAAGGTGTTGCGCGCTGGTTACTTCTGGCCATCTATGTTTAAAGATTGTATCATTGCAGTCCGGAAGTGCCACAACTGCCAAGTGTTTGATCGAAAGATGCGCGCACCACCTGCTCCTCTCCACCCTATAATTGCCGTTGGTCCATTCGCCAAATGGGGTATCGACTTTATTACTTGTAACCCTCACTCGGCCGGGGGGCATGCGTATATCATCCTCGCGGTTGATTATTTCACTAAATGGGCCGAGGCGATGCCTACATTCGACGCAAGCGGCAAAACAGCTGCAGTTTTCATATTCAATCATATAATAACTAGGTTTGGTGTCCCACAAGCAATTATTACTGACCATGGGAGCCATTTTCGAAACACCATGATGACTGAACTTACAAGCCAGCTTGGTTTGCGCCATGACAGCTCTACTCCTTATTATCCGCAAGCCAACGGTTTGGTTGAGTCTATCAACAAAGTTCTGGTTATCATGATCCGACGAACCATTGGTATTCATCGGTCGAATTGGCACAACATGTTATTTTCGGCGCTATGGGCATACCGAACCTCAGTAAAAACCTCAACAGGGTTCACTCCTTTCCAGCTAGTTTATGGCTTGGAAGCAGTGTTACCCATTGAATGTGAAATCCCATCACTTCAAATGGCTGTCGAATTACTTCCAGCTACTTCCGAAGAGGAGAAACGTTTATTTTACTTAGCTAAATTAGATGAGACTCGACGTGACGCTGCATTGGCAATCGAGACTCACGCGAAGCGAATGAAAGCTCAGTATGATAGAAATGTAACCCCTCGAAGTTTTTCGGAGGGAGACCTAGTGCTCTTATATGATCAAGCTAACGATAAGCTAGGTGCTGGAAAATTCGTTCCTATGTGGCATGGACCCTATATTGTAAAGCGAAAGCTAGCAAAAGGGGCTTATGAGCTAGTAGATTTTGATGGGGACTCTTTGGGTAAACCCAGAAATGGACTTTACCTAAAGAGGTATTATGCTTAAATGGTGGGTATGGAGAATTTTTAGTTAGGTTAGGTTTTCTTTCTAGCTAGTATGATTGTTAGTTAGTCAGTGTGCTTAGCTTAGTGAGTGTGTTTTTCGTCGTTATTCTGGCTTATCTTGGTTTTGCTCTTGATATTGTAGATGTCGACGCCCCTCCAAACATACATTGGATTTGCTGATGGTGCTTGTCGTAGTACACGGAATATCTCTTCCGCAGCTTGGGTTATCTATTCACCCTCTGACGAGTTAGTTTCTATGCATGGGGTAAGCCTCGGTCAAACAACGAATAACATTGCAGAATACAGTGCAGTGGTTGAATTATTATCCGAATCTATTTCATTTGGAATTCGACGTTTGATAGTGAGGTTAGATTCTGAACTTGTTGTATTACAGCTTAATAGAGTTTATGCCATTAGAAATCCTGTGTTATTAAGGTTGTTTTTGAGAGTGCGTCTCTTGGAACGTGAATTTGATTACATTGAATATCAGCATATTCCAAGGTCCTTAAATACATTAGCAGATGCAATTGCTTCTCGAGTGTTGGACAGACATTTACGATAATCATGCAAGTAAATTTAAAAAACATTTCATCATACATGTTAAACAAGATAAGCCGGTAATAGTGATATATATATAGATAGAAGTGTGTCAAAAAATATACATCGTCTTCGATCATAGGTTGAAAAACACCTTATGATCGGCAAAAATGATAGAGTACAAAAAGTCAAAAATGTCACATGTGTCTACAAAGTGACTAGCCAATCACTGGTGGTGCTCCCTATACGACACCACTGCACGGGCTACCTTGCGCAAAAATCTCCTCAACGGTCCAGGGACCGCGACTACGTAGCGCTGAAGTCTGATAGGAATATCATCCATAGTAGTCTCAGGTATATCTGCCGTCAGACGCTGTAGATCATGCTCCAACTCAGCTAGTACCTCTGCAGCCGCCGCGTCCTGTGGGGCCGGTACCGGTGCAACTGGATGTCTCCTCTCAAAAGGCCGGAGGTTGGCTGGACGCTGTGGACCAACATCTGCATTTTGAAAATTTTACTGTCAGTTTTGAGACGATATATATAAAAAACAAAAAAAGATACATAATTTGAAAACTCGTGAAAAATAAAGTACCTCTGTCATCCCATTGTTCTCCCTGTGGAAGAACCATGTCCGGATCACCTCGAAAATCTATTCCGGCATACGGAAAGTCCTGAATCGCAAACACCTGGTCCTCTAACCAGTGAAAATAACTGTCAGTGAATCGAACAACTGCCGCACCCTCGTCCGGATGTCGGGCCATCACCGCAACCCATCGTACCAGCTTTGGCTCCTGAGGACCCGAAATATCAACAGTGAGATGCTGAGGGATTAGCATTGGAATCCTCTCTAGGGCAAAGCTCACAATTATATGCCCATATCCAAAGGTCTTTAGTCTCCCGGTCTTTGCCCTGGTCAGTTGGGCTTTCAAGTTAGCTGACAACGCATCACACCAGTTGAAGATGGTGCCTTGGAAACAGTCAATTGCCATCCGAAATTGAGACCCAGTAGCAATATGTAAAGTGGCTGAGCCACAAATCCTGGTCACAGTGAAAGCTAAGACCATGAGTTCACACCGAGAGACATATTTGATCTCTATGCCTTTCTTATGGTCTCGATCAGGTAGGCACCAATCTGCTCGGAGACTATCAAGGGATTGGCCACCCGGCCTAGTCCCAGCCAGATTGAGTTGCTCACCTCTGTTCGGCAAGCCAGTGAGAAAGTAAATATCAGCAGGCTCTATCTCGAGTTGTTGCCCGCTGATATAAAAGCATTGCTCTTGAACATTCCATCTCTCGACCATCCACTCCAAGAATCTTACCTGAGCTCTCATGCCGGGTATGGCCCAGTATTTGTATAATCCACATCCTCTTAGGGCATCGAGGGAAGGTTGATGATTGATTGCAGCTTCATCAACCTCCTCATGCTCTCTTTCTCTCCAATCTAGCATGATAAGTGCCCTACACATGAACAAATAGGCATTAAAATAAATTTTGGGTAATTTCAATGGTTAATTTGGGAGCTTGGGGTTTCAAAATCCGCGTTTTGCGGAGGACGCACCCTGCGTTTGGCGCACAGTGCGCCGGGACGCAGGTGGCCTGAAGGTAACCTGCGTCCCCCGACCTTTTCCCTGTGTAGGAAAAAGTCGGGGGACGCAGGCCAGCCTTTAGGAAACCTGCGTCCCCCGCAGAGCGGTTTCCAAAACCCAAAACCCCCCAAAAATAAAAAATGAAACCTAAAATAAAATTCTAAACGGATGAAATTGACAAGGAGGATGTTGTGAAATACCTGGAAGAGACGACGTTCGATTCTAACGGTCGGATTTTCCGCAGCAACCACGGGAAGTTTCTTGTCAAAAGCTCCTTTTTCAACCTCAACAGTCAAACGGTAAAAATGACATGGTAAAAAGTCTTTTTATAGGTTTTTTGGATGAATTTGTTCATTTTTCACCATGGAAAGATGTTTTTCGATGAATTTTTGCCTATCTTAAACAGGTATGAGTAATGTGTCGCTTTTGTGCAGGACAAAGGGACTTAGAGGGAAAATTGTCATTTTTTCACAAACAAAATATCAGAGTCATCTTTTAAGCCCTTTTCTGACTCCTAAAACATGAAAAGATTGCCGAGCGTTTCTTTTACACTCGTTAAAACGAAATTAAAAGACGGTCCCCTTATAGCTCTTTTCTGACCGTAAAATCAGGAAAAGATTGCCGTGTTTTTGTCGTTTCAAACTCGATACGGAAATAAAATGACGTGTCCTTGATCGCTTTTTACTTTTCAGGTCAGTGACACTAATTATGAAAGTACTCCTTGGTCGCAAGATCAAGCGGTTCCCCCAGGTATTATTTTATACTTTTTCGGGCTTGATGGACACAAATTTATGAAAAAGTTCAACTTGGAGTTTTCTTAAGTTTTTCAGACTCTCTAAAATTGAAAAACGCCGAGTTTCTCCTATACTGGGCTCGTTAAATATTTCACAGTAAAGGACCTGTTCAATTACAAACAGGAACGAACCACTCCTTCCTAGGGTTCGAATCAAAACTGGGTTGGACTCATCCGAAGGATGAGCTTATAATCAAGCATATGTTATCCTCCTCAAGCTTGTTAAAAATAAAGAGGTACTTGCCAGAAATGGTGGGGGAAAAGAGAGAAGAATGAGCCTATTTGTTACCTTTTGTCTCAGAAGAAACTTTATTACCACTCTTGGACACGACACTTTTCATTCACCTGGGTTGGGAAATCCTTTACCTCACAGGTGATCAAACCATTTTTGAAAGTCTTCAACCGGGTTCCAGGGATTAACTTTGAGTTATTTAGCACCAAACCATCTGTCGTGTCGTTATGTGTCCAAGAGGTCTGCAAACAAAACTTTCATCTGCAAAATACTTATCATCCATTTGACCATCCCTGAGTCAGTCCTTACAGCAACATTTCTTCAACTTGAACAATGATTTCGTGTTGTGGGCTTGCTTGCAACGGGTCACTTTCTATCGACATCAGCACATTATCTAGAGAGATGACTTAGAAATCGTCAGTACCTTGAAGTCTGCATGCATCAATGGCAGGTTTCTCGCCTTTGACGTCAGTTTACATCATTGACTTTCGATCAAAGGATTCCGTGAAATGTTCGACATCAACTCATTCATTCACATCTCATGGATTGTACTGGGTACTTTGAGAACCATTGACATTACTGGTGGTCTCTCTCACGCTTGTTAACAGTTCACATTATCGACTGGTAATAAAGTGGTTTCTACCATGTTCGACATCGACTCATTTATTCGCATGGCTAGAATTATACCAATTCGAGAAGTAGGAATGAAGACCCTGGATCAAATCTTTACCATCCAGGCTGCGAGGAATTTTGTATTCATTATCTAAGTAGACTAACCATAAACAGATGGCTGTGCCCATACTATGTCTACAAAAGTCTATGATTATGATGTACTGCAAAATCATTTCTGTATCAGAGTAGTTAGTCTGTTAGTTAAAAATTTTAATCTGAGTATGGGAATGCCTCCCTCAGTGATGATATAATCTTATACATGTATTTTGTGTTGAAAATTGCAGGTTCTGACCAGGTTCTCCACGAGATAATCCTCGAAATGATAAAGCGCTTCACCCTTCCTAGATAATACAAAACCCTAATCTATTCCAGGCTTCGCACTTTAGGGGGCAATCTGTTACACTAAAAAATGTCACCATGACTATTTACAGTTGGTATGGCTCTATCAGCAGTCATACTACCCTCTTGAGCAAGTCTTATGCCTATGCTATTCATGTCAAACTCCAAGAAAGAGAGAAAGTCTTTATAAATATGTTTATCTCCGGGTACGCAGGTTCTCTCCAACCTTGCCTGCGGGTACGCACCTATTGTTCATAAGGTCTGCGTCCAAGGACGCTCTGTATCTAAAGGGGCAGGTGCGTCCCTCTGAAAAGGTTAAAATGCGCAAGTTTTATCTTCAAAAACTTGTGGTCATTTCTAGAGCATTCTAGAAGGTTGTTTGATGTGTATTGAGCGCCTCCAGATGGTTCATGCACTCCTACCAAAGAGGAACTTATCCCATCAATAAGGGAGTGATCCCATCCAAAGAGGGGACTATCCCATTGATGGTGGACCTGATTAACTTCCTCTTGAGCACTATAAATACAGGCGTTGGGCCAGAAGGAAAAGAGGTTGAAAGCTATAGATTTCTAAGGGTAAATGCTGCAGGAATTAGGACTCCCATTTAGAAGCTTGTGAGGAGAGATTGTCATCTTTACTTGTTCTATTTGGAAGTGGGTGAGCTTTGTCAAAGTAGAGGAAGACTCTTGTGGACCCTGGAAGGAGCTTGCACAACACCAAGGCTCAGGTTGTAATGGTTCCTTTTGATTACCTTTAATGCAAATTGGTCCATTCTTCTCAATAACTTGTTGTTTATGGGTTATTTCATGTACTCCTTGGTCTATGTGTTGAATATGCTTTGTTTTATGTTATAATCAGGTGCTATTTAATTGTTTGACTGTTGGTGATCGCAGGTTTTGGAGAAAAGGAGGAGCTCATCCAGATCAACAAAGCTTGGACTTCTACAACAATGTTTGGACAAAGGTAAGAACGAAACACTTGATTTATCATATCATAATGTATGTTTAGAGAAGGATAGCTCCAGTTTGTTTTGTTTGTCATTAGAATGTCTTAGACTTCTAGGAAGGTCAGTTGTGTCCGCACCCTTGACTGATTCCGTGTGAAAATAAGGGGTATAACTACAATAGTAATGGGGTAATCACTAGTATTATAGGGACCCAACACAGGGTGTAGTTGGTAAAGTTAAATGGAGAACCTTTCCCAACAAGAGCGAATGGCAGCCAGTTGAAGCCATACATGGGTGGCCTAACTATCTCACTAGCCCATTGAAGCACAGTCTTAGTGCTCTAAGTAGTTGAAAGGAGGCTCAGGACTATAAACAGAAGAAGGGAACACAAGAGTAGATATAGGGAAGCAGTTCAGCTACAACAATCTCTAAACAGCACGTGTAGGAGATACAATAGGCAGCTTCTCAGTGCATTGCCGATCTTGCAGCAGTTTGGACGAAGTTGGGAGGTTTCCTTGCAAAGATCTCCACACTGATAGAGTGACTCGAGGGCAAGTCATGATGTTTGTTGTTACACAGTAATTTGTCACTGCCTTCACTCTAGTCCTTCTACTGTGTGATGTGTCCAAGTCAAACATGCTCATATTAAAAAAATGCTCTCTGATGTTGCCAAATGACCCACTTTTCCTAAGTTATCTTCCTCATCGTGACTATGGACTAAATATACGTGCTGAAGGGCGCTCATAAATAGTCCAGATGTGTTACCAGCACGGAAGTACATCTAATTCCCATGATGGTCCGATTTCATGTCCCAGCACGAGGTTACTTATAATCTTTAGCAATGATATGACTAGCTACGTTACTCACTAGCGATGTCAGCGCTATAGCTCAGTTATGCCCCAACGATGATCCAGATTGGGTGAATTTGTTCCAACAGTCAGCCTTCCAAATGACTCCAGACCTGGTTTTTGGAATAGTTTGTATAACCCTCCTTTCTATGGCATGGTTGTTCCGTCATTTGTGCTACCTTCCTTGGAGATAAGCTCACTCTTCCACCTTTCATGGAGACTCCTTCTCCTATTTAAACTCTCACCATTGCTATGCATTGCTAGTTTATGATAGTTGGCTAGTTGAGCAGTGTTGTTAGTGTTTGTGAGTTTGCTAGATAGCTGGTGTGAGTGTGACAAGTGTCGGATTGTTGATAGCTTGTGGAAGGTTGTGAAGTGCCCTTAATCTTGTGTAAAACTTATGAGAGAGAGAGACTTGTATGTGGGGAGATCCATCTTCAAAGAGTGAATGCTTGGGGAACATGTTGGCTAGATCCCTCTGATAAGGCTTGTGACGTCAAGACTTTGGTTGTAAGCTTACTCTTATTTCATTATTAATACAATCAATGATGTTTTCCTATGTCTTGTGTGTAATCTACTTGATAGCTCATGACTTCTTGACTTTGTGAGTAAATAGATCATTGTTGTTTTCCAGTTACGTGCTTTTTTGTATTTCCTTGCATTGTTTCAGGTTGATCACTCATTAGGATAAGGAAGCGGAAGCTAGAGCAGCGCAACGGAACTCCATCGACCACTGGTTGAGGTAGGCCTCCAACTATGACTGTTTAAGGAAAGCTATTGGTGATTTTTCCTTGTTTGTGACTAGACCCACTCTAGGGTTAGAGGGGTTGCCTCTGTCAACAGAAGGAACACTTTCTTGCATCACAAATTGGCGACTCCGCTAGGGATTTTGGCATTTGTTCTTCCTTTGTTTGCTCTTGTTTTGATTTTTGCTTTGGTCTCTTTTGAGGTTTGGGGATTAGTTACCAGTCTTTTGAGCTTCCTGGCTTGATATGGGATGTACCTCTATTTGATTGAAGGATTGACTACTTTTGATTTGGGAGTTTTGGTTCACCTGTCATTGTTTTGAACATCATCGCGGGTTTAAATTTAACAATCGCACTGTCATCGCGCTCAACCTTTTGTAATATCCTATGCATCGCGTAATTACGCCTCAGAGTCACGACAATTCTGAAAATCCGACCATCACAGAAAAGTCATGTACTTCCGTGCTAACATTGCTCTGTTGCTGCGGCTAGTTCTTTATCAGCTCTTGTTTCTTGTGTATTACCCATGTTGATTGCTGTAGAATTGATTTTTTAAATTCTGCCTCCTGAGTCCATCAGTCCTGCTAGTCCCTTGCTTTTCTCACCTTCTTAGTAGCTTGTTTTTCACTGTTTATGGTTGAGGCACTCTTTCGTCAGGTCTGTTGAATGAATCTTGCTTTTTTTCCTATGTGACCTAGTTCATTATTTCAAGTTTCTTGAATCGGTTGGCTTGGCTGCTTGTTTGCCCAAGGTTCATTTGCAGCTTTTTGTTGGTTTTATTGAGCCTTCCCCTTTGCTTGCTTTTGGTTGATTGTTTAGTGATTGTTATTGAACCAATCTTTGGCATTGATTTGATTTCTTTTCGCTACCGAACATAGATCATAATTGTTTGGATCAACTGGTTTTTTCCACACTTGCTTGTTTCTTATTTGTTTCTTCTAGATTTAAAGATATCAAAATCAAAAGGATTGCATTCATCTAGTGTATGAAAGTGAAAGTGAATTTGCATTTCAAGTTTGCATATTAGAAAGCAAATGATAAGATCTCTCATTAGTAGTATCTGTGCACTTTAAGGATTGATGTTTGTATGCATTGAGTGACTAGCTTTGTTGTCTTGGTTTTCTTGGTTTGGGAATGATCTCTCTACCCTCCCGTAGGTAGGTGTTCATTGAAGAAAAAGGATTTTTCATTCATTCTAGCTGCATCCTAGGATTTGTTGTATATATATGATAAGGCCTGAAAACTGAAACATAATCCAATATCAACTCTAAAATGAACTGAATAAATCTAAAAACGCATTGGAACATAATGCACACTATTTATACGTCTAGGCTAGGGACGTGCTCCGGCGTCGTTAAACCTAGTCACTTTTGTTTCCACTCGAGGCTGGGTGATTCCTCCTTCTGTGACTCAATAGTGGCTTAGTACGGAATTGTGCTCCCATGTACCATCAAGTATATGTTGGGAGACCCCACTAGGTTATCATCCTTTATCCCTAGGAAGCCATGTCTGCCGCCTTACAAACCATAACGCACCGAACAAGCATTCGGGAAGATTGACTGCCATACAAAAAGTGCTTGGTTTTCATATGACTTCCAAGGTGTATATGTAGTTTTATGGGTTGTCTAGTAAACCTTTTGCCTAGTTCTCCAGAGTAGTCATTTTCATTCCTTTTCGGACTCCCTAAAAGAAAAGGTCCATATGAGCACTTGTCACTTCGGGATCATTAAATATTTGAAGGCAACTAGAGTCATCGTTTTGTCCTCTTCTTGACTCTTTAAAGATGAAAAGGTCAAGTTCTGTTCCTGTGTCTTAAAATTTATTCGGCCACGTTAACATTTACCCTACTAGATCTTGTTTGCGTTAGCTTGAGTAGGGTTCTTTCCTGTTAGTTTTCCTAGGGATTTTGAATTAAATCATCCTGGCAGAATCACTGATCCCATCTCCCATTCCAAGTGACCAAGGGTCTCCCTCTTCTGTTGCTCCTGAGATACTAGTTGTTAGTGATACTCTCTCTGTTATTCCGAGTATCCAACCGATTAACTCTTGCGCTCTAGAAGATGAGTCTTATGATATTCATTGGAACCCCATTTGGGAGCCTTCCGAAGAAGATATTCCTGGTACTCCTCCTAGTGTTTCGGTCCCAATGTCTTCTTCTGACATGGATGACACGTCCCCCATCACGAGTGAATAATCCGTTGTGACAAGCCATGAAATTCCTATCTCAACGGAGACTACACCCTTCTGTGTCACCCCTCTTGGTGTCACGCCGCCTTTACGCTATAAGTCTTTGAGGGATGTTATGGGTTCTAGGACCTCCCTTACGAGTTTTGTGTGGTCTCATACCGTCACTCCGACTTTGGAGTCTTTTATTCCTCAAATTCACAATGTGTCTGTCACCTCAATCCTGACTATCCCAACTGTCTGTGTGGCTTCTTCAGCCCCTATTGTTGGTGCTGTCACTGCATCCTCAATTGTGACCATTGTTGCTAGACCTTCATCTGGATCGGCAAATAGTGGCCCCAGCATCTACACCCAGAGTTGTGGATCCTATACTAAATGGCCCACCTTATTCTGGTTCCATTCGAGCAGGGGGGCATATGATCAATATTTGCATGCTCTTTAGAATCTGGATGCCCAAGATCCATTTCATTATTACGATTCTCAAGGATCTCATATTTATTACCCCGGACCTTTGCCATCTCAGCCTACGGTTGAGGTCACGGTCCCATTATCCGTTGCTTGGGGTACCACTAGTTATCATGGTGGCCAACTACCCCCTGCCAATTTTCAAGGACCACCTTATCAAGGTCAACCGTCTTACACGCAACCCTCCTATGGGTAGTAGTATTATGGACAGCCTTATCTAGGGAAACCTGGAGGCACACAAGGAAAACCCTTCCAGGGACAACCTTAGGCCTCTAGTGTTTCATCTTTTGCCTATTTCGGGCATACTTCTGGTAATCCGGGACAACCTTACATGCAACAAGGTCAACCTGGTGTCCAGCAGGGCTACCCTTCTGGGAAAACCAGTCAGCCATACGTTCAGCAAGGCCAACCCACTGTCCAGTTTGGTCAAGCATCTGGACAAGTTGGTCAGCCTCAAATCCAATCAGGTCAACCAACTGTCCAGTCTTCTCAACCATCCGGTCCATCAGGATAGCCCTCAGTTGTGTAAGGACAACCCAGCGCCCAGCAAGCTCAACCATCTGGACAAATGGGTCAATCTCAATCTCAACTACGTCAACCTTATGGCTAGGTGACTTAGCCTCAGTTCTCTCAAGGACATTCATCTGGGCCTGCTCAACCGGGCACTCAAATGATTGTTTCTTCTCAAGCTCCACCCGGTTTTTAGCCCCAGTCTGGGCTCCAGACCCAATCTCGTCTTCAAGTGTAGGTTGGATCTCAATCTCAACCTGCTTATCAAACACAGCCTGGGTCCCAGGCTCAAATTGGAGCCCAGCCACCTTATGGTTTCCAGTAATCCCAAGGGAAAACCCAATTTGCCTCGTACCAAAATTATCAACAACTACAGGTGAGTCCTTATCAAAATTACCAGCAACCATATGTTGCTCATGTAGGCCAAGTTGGTAATAAATGGAATGCTGGGGGGAAAATCCAGGGTCAGCCATCCAGTTATAGCTATAACCCGTATGGACAAAATCCCTACAAACAGAACCCTGCTGGGCCAAATCTGTTTGGATAGAATCAATGGGGGCAACAAGCAGCTGGCTAGAACTCTGGTACTACCTCCTACCCGCGGCCTCAGATGTCCTTTAACCCTCAATTACCCTTTTTAGCAACGTTGGAATTACCGGATGTGTCCAAACTGACTAATGATGCTATTCTTCATAATCCGTATTGGCCAGTGGTTCCAACTAAGATTCCCAGTGATTGTACCAAATTTGATGGTAAAGCTAGAGAAGATCCCCAAGCCCACGTTATGACTTATCATCTATGGTGTTCATCAAATTCGTGGCTTGATGATTCAATCTAACTCTGCCTTTTTCAAAGGACCCTCACTGGATCTGCTGCTAAATGGTATATTGAGTTAGCTCGGGGATCTTTTCAGGATTTTAACTCATTGGCTATAGCATTTTTAACTCATTTTTAGTTGCCAATTCAATATGCAACAGGCACACATCTCCTGAAATCCTTAAAACAAATAACAGCTACGCATATCTCTGATCATACCCATGAATGGAGACGATGTTGATGTTTGATTAAGTTTTGGATTCCCAATCAAATTTTGACTTTTTGGTTCACGACCTCATTTGTTGGTCCGATAGCACGAGACATTACGATGGGGGCATGTGTAACTGAAGAGCAGGCTCTTGCACGTGCTTAGTACCTTGACTTGGTTTACTCCTAGTTCGGTACACTATATTATTATTTGCCTGATGCCCCGAGGCCGGAACTTCCAAAGCCCCGCCAACACCATCTGTTGACAGAGTCATTGTTTCTGTTAATCCGCCCTCTAAGAAATATTCCACGAACCCTCAGAAGAAAAAATCAAATGCTTCGAATGAAAACACTTCTCAAGCTGTATCCAATTTTGGTAATACTTCCAAGGTTAACAATGTCCAGTCCACCACGACGGACAAAGCCTCAAAAGGAAAGAAGAAGGGAAAAGGAAAGAATAAAGCTGATCAACCCAGGCAGGATTCCCCTAAACATCCACCCGAGGAAGGTGCCAAACGCAAGCCCAAGTATCCTTGCCTTATTTGTGATGAGGATCACTGTACCAAAGACTACTCGAGGTGGTCTGGAGTTGGTCGCTTGTTGAAAGGTGATCCTAGGACTCCTGTCGTGCTTAAAGAGCCTTTCCCCTCACAGCAAATGCAAATGGTGGCTGATCCATCCTAATCCTCTTCTCCCTTTGGTTCCTAAGTTTTTATGGCTAGGACGATTCCCGTCCACATTAGTACTCGGGAAAAAGAGTATCCATCGCTCACCAGGAAAGAGCCTGAGTTCCCCTCTATCACTCCTCCATCCAGTTCTGGTCTGCTCCATATTGAGAAACCTAGCATTGAGACGGCCATCTAGCTCCCTCCTAAAGGTGTACTCTAGAAATCTTCTTACAACCCTAATGCTCGTGCTGCTTAGCACTATAGCATCGTTGAGGACTTAGCCCAGGCTCTGTCAGCTATGTCTACTTTAGAAGTTCTCCAGAGTTGCCCCTCTCAGAGGAAGTCCTTGCTATCGGCCATCGATGGCATTGACCCATCCGACTCAGATTTGATCACTTTTGACCTTGACAGCCATATACCAAGACTGCCTCACTAAATTGCGTTCCTTATCCAGGTCATCATCAATTCTAAAATGATTCATCGTACCATCATTGATGAAGGCGCTTCGACTTGCATAATGTCTGTTGCTTGTTGGAAGGCTATCAGTTCTCCGACTCTGAGCTAGTCTCCTACGACCTTGGAAGCCTTTGATGGGAGAGAGTCTCACCCTTATGGTATACTCCAACACTTGCCTATTACTTTGGAAGGGAAGACGGTCGAAGTAGAAGTTGAAGTTGTTGATGCCAATGTCACTTACAACCTCCTTTTGGGACGAAGCTGGACATATGCCATGGCTTCATCTCTATTCTGTGTCATTTGTTTCCCTCATTAGGGGAAGATCGTCACTGTAGACCAACTATTTTTTTTCGCCTCCTCTTCCAATGGCAACGTGCCCTTTGTGGAGCATACCTCCATCCCATGTGAGAGTGTGGGAGCTGGACTCTTTAAAGATCCTGCCCTTATGGGTTCTTTTTCATTCCCACCTTCCAACGTTGCTCCTATTAATATGATTTCTATTCGCTCTAATCCTTGGGTTCTCCCCCCCGCTGATCAAATAGAATCTTGGGGCAATGAGATGCCATTGAGTCCAGTCGAGCTCAACTACGTCGAAATTGTTGCTACATCAGCTCCCCCCCCCCTAAATTTGCTCCTCCAAGTAGAGCTCTCAACTTTTACGTCTATTCCCCTTGGCTTGGAGATGAAACTTCTTCAGACCCTCTAAAGGAAATATTTCCTTCTCATGAATCCATTATCAAGACCATGTCTCTCGAGGAACCCCCTTGGTCCGATCATCACCAGCGTTCCTCATTTCTCCCTACCCACCGGGAAATGCTTACCTGTCTCGAGTGGTTTGCTCCTTGTCTCCCATCCCAACCCCTTCAGACACCCATTCAAGTTTATCAAGTGTCTTCTGAAGGGAACATGGGAAACATCACGCAAACCCAGCCAATCAACATCTCTGTTAAACTAGGGATAGTCGAGCACATCCATGTTGGAGTGACTTGTACTCTGGAGGAGATTCAGCTTTGTATCGATCTTTTTCACGAATTCCACGATGTCTTTGCTTAGTCTTGCGAAGAAATGTCCAGAATCGATCCTAGTATTGTGGTGCATGAGATACCTACGTATCTGGGTGCTAACCCTGTTCGGTAGCGTCTACGCCCTGTGCACCCTCGAAAGGCTGCAGCTGTTAAAGTGAAAGTTGAAAAGCTTCTTAAGGATGGTTTTATTTACCCCATCCCACTCACAGATTGGGTCTCCAATATCGTCCTTGTGACTAAAAAACAGGGCACTATCAGGGTCTTTGTTGATTACCGTGATATTAATCGAGCCTGTACCAAAGATAACTACCCCACACCCTTCATTGACCAACTCATTGATGAGTGTGCTGGGAGTGAAATGTATTCATTCATGGATTCTTTTTCTGGTTATAACCAGATTAATATCGCGCTGGCAGATTAGCACAAGACTGCCTTTATCTGTCTGTGGGGCACTTTCACCTACAAAAATCTCCCTTTCAGTTTGAAAAATTCCAGTGCCACCTTCCAGTGCACAATGTCTTATGCATTCCATGATATTCAAGACATTCTGCAACCTTACCTGGATGATCTACCAACTCATTCAGCAAAACACCAGGACCATCCCACTCACCTTCGCGAAATCTTTCTCCGCCATCGACACTACCGCATCTGACTTAATCCACATAAGTGTGTCTTCTGTGTTGAGTCAGGCAGACCTCTCGAGTTCATCATCTCCCGAGAGGGTATCTGTTTGGATCCCCTTAAAGTCAAGGCCATTCTGAATCTCCCTCTCCTTGCTTCTTTGCAGAAATTGTAGCATTTGTAGGGCAAAGCGAATATTTTACGACGATTCATTCCAAACTATGCCGAAGGCTATACGTGGTTATTGAAGTGGGATACCCCTTTTCTTTGGGATGCTACTGCTCAAGAGTCCTTTGAGCACCTCAAGGTTCTCCTTGTTTCTGCTCCATTGTTGCGTCCTCCTAATTATCATCATGACTACACTCTGTATTTGGCTGCTGCGGATACCACTATTGGCATGGTTCTCGTTCAAGATGATGACGATGACACTGAGCATGTCATTTATTATCTCAGCCGCAATCTACTAGATACGGAAACTCAGTATGCTTACGTCAAGAAGTTGGCAATGGCTGCCATTTTTGCCATCCAACATTTCCACCATTATATCTTATTGTGCACCACGATAGTGGTTTCTGATTGCAACCCGATGACATACATCCTGTCACGTCAGTTGCTAGGGGGCAAGTACTCGATGTGGATTGTTATCCTTCAAGAGTTTGACTTGGAATTCACCACTGCCAAGTCTAAGAAATGCCTTGTCTCTGCTGAGTTTCTTTGCTCTTTGCCATCTCTTACCACGCCCTCTCAGTTAGAGGACCATATTCCCGATGAAACTCTGTTCTTAATTAGCACCCTCAATCCCTGGTATGGGGATAGCATACTCTATCTACAGACGTCCTCTTTTCATCCTGATGTGTCTAAGGATGCTCAGCAATGGATTTTCCATCAATCTCAGCCCTACCGTATCATTGGCGACATCCTGTACTGTCTCGGTGCCAACTCTGTTCTCCGCCGATGCTTAACATTCGAGGAAGCTAAGCGAGTTTTAAATGACTGCCATTCTGGCGCCTGTGGTGGTCACATGTCCAGATATTCTACTGCTCAAAAGATATTCTATGCTGGTTACTTTTGGCCCTCCATTTTCAAGGATTGCATTCTTTCCATTTGCTCCTGTCATGAGTCCCAAATCTACCAGCGGAAGATGTGCGCGCCCCCCGCTCCATTGCACCATGTTGTTACCGTTGGCCCTTTTGCCAAATGGGGCATTGATTATATGACCTATAACCCTCACTTGACCAGGGGGCATGGGTATATCATCGTTGCCATTGATTACTTCACAAAATGGGCCGAGGTGATGCCTACACTATCTGAAGACAGTCACATAGCAGCGCAATTTTTGTTTAGTCATGTTATCTCACGGTTTGGAGTCCCTCAGGCTAGCCTCACTGATCACAGCAAGCATTTCCGTAATCATATGATGACTGAGCTAACAACCCAGCTAGGCTTGCGGCATGATAACTCGACTCCATACTATCCTCAGGCCAATGGTCAAGTAGAAGTCGTCAACAAGGTTCTAGTTACGATGCTTCAACGCACCATTGGCATGCACAAGTCTAACTGGCACTTAATGTTTTTCTCTACCTTATGGGCTTACCGAACTTCTGTAAAGGACGCCATCGGTTTCACTCCGTTCCAATTAGTTTACGGAATGGAGGCTACCCTTCCCATCGAGTGCGAGATCCCTTCTTTGAAATTAGCCGTTGAATTACTCCCCAACACTACTCCGGTAGAAGAACACCTTCTTTACCCAGAACGGCTTGACGAGACTTGTTGACTAGCCTCTCTAGCTATTGAAGCACAGAAGAAGAGAGTGAAAACTCACTTCGATCATACTGTCCATCCTCGTTCTTTTGTTGAAGGAGATTTAGTCTTGCTCTACAATCAAGCGAATGATAAGTTGGGGGTAGGCAAATTCGAGCCCATGTGGCACGGGCCTTATATTGCAAAGCGAGTTTTATAAAAAGGGGCCTATGAGCTGATTGATTATGAAGGGAACCCTCTGGATAAGCCCTGAAATGGGCTTTACTTGAAAAAGTATTATGCGTGAACTTCATACACTTCGATTTGTACATACGTGTGTTTTTAGTAGGTGTGTGTGTGTGTTTTCATGTTTTGGCTTGGTGTGTAGGCGTATTGCCGCGTATTATGTCTTTTGCTTCTTGTGCAGTTGTCTAGTGCACCTTACATTGGTTTCGCTGATGGTGCCTACCGCAATACCCGCAACCTGTCTTTTGCGGCATGGGTGATCTATGATCCTCACGGTGAGTTGGTAGACCTTCAAGGTGTTTGTCTAGGTTGTACCACAAACAATGTCACTGAATATAGTGTTGTTATTGAGTTACTGGCCGAGGTGATCAATCGTGGTATTCGTACATTGATTGTGAACCTGGATTCTTAGCTTGTCATCCACCAGCTTAATGGGTGATATTCCATCAGAGACCATCGGATTTTAGGGTTGTATTTACATGTCAAATGTTATAAAGGAATTTTGATTTTATCACATATCAGCATATTCCACGAAGATTAAACACGTTAACTGATGCATTGGCAATTCATGTATTAGACAGACATTTGCGTAACATGTAATCAAAACAACATATAAGAAGCATGTAAAACACAATAATAAACCATAGGAATATGTATATATATATATATATATATATATATATATATCTCGTGTGGCGCACCAAGGCGCTCAAAAAATAAGTGTATATGTCCAAATAGAGTTTGTGTTCTCCATACATCCGAGACACATGTCTCTCAAAAAATCATCAGCAGGAAATAAAACCTAGGCGTCTACTGTGGTGGGTTATGCTCCCTATAGCACACCACCACTCGTGCCACCCACCTCAATAGGCGGTGCACCTTGGGTACCACTCCTACTGTGTGAATCTGGAATGCTATGGGGACCTCCTTGATCCCCATGTAATCTGGGATCCCCGCCGTCAGGCCCTCAAGGTTTCGGGCCACTGTCTCCACTGGATCATCAGCTGGGGGAGCCAAGGCTAGTGTTGCAATGCCCTGTGCATCCCTCCATGCCTCTAGAGCCAGCCCGACGGGTCTCACTGGTCCCACATCTACAATACCATAGAGTTCTTCATTAGGACATATACATGAAAAAATCTAAAAAACATCGTAAAAAATAAAATGCAAAAATAATGTGATCAAGTATCTTACCACCATCATCCCATTGCTCCCTAATGGACAATTTCATGTCAGGATCTCCGTCGAAGTCCATGCCAGCATATGGCCAATCCTCAACGAAGATCGTCTGGTGCACCAGCCACTCTTGAAACAGTGTCCCCCACGACACCAGTCGTCCGCCACCTCCTCGTGGCATGACGTGTGCCCACCGTGTGGCCCTAGTCTCACGTGTTCTGGGAAAATCCAAATCCATGTCTTGTAACTGCAATGCCGACACTCGCTCCAGCATGAGCGAGACTAAGATGGACCCATAGCCAAACTGCTTCGTCTCTCCTCGACGGTAGTTGGTAAGTTGTCTCTTCATGTTGTCCATCACTGCTTCTGTCCAGTTAAACATGGTTACATTGAGACATTCGAGAGCCAACCAGAGATGGGTTTTCAAGGCCTCCTATTGGGCTTGGGAGCCCGCTGCTCGTGTCACCATAAAAAGCATAGTGTGAAGAACCACGTCTTCCACTGTCGGGATTTCCACCTTCCCGCTCCTCATTTTGCATGCCCTTGGGCACACTTGAGCCATCAGCATCTCAAGAGAATTGTCCCCGAGTCGCTGTCCCTCTAGAATGGGCCTCTCACCATGACGGGACAGCCCGGTCAAGAAGTATATGTCTATGGCATCGAACTCGATGTCTCGGTCTCAGATTATGAATTTCCCATCTGTTGGATTCCAGGCCTGGATCAGTAACTCCAGTAAATCGAGTTGAGACCGAAGATGTAGAGTAAGGAAGAATTTTAGCAATCCGCATGCATGTAATGCATTTTGGCACCCAACATCAGCAAAAGCTTCAACATCATTATCATCATGCATTCGTTCTTGCTAGACAAATGCCATTATGGCCTGCATGATGAGAAAAAACAAATTAGCACTTCATTTACAAATTTTAATTCATAATTTGCACAAAAACATAATTTTGTGTTGCCATCGTGGCAGTTTTTAAAACAGACGTGATGATGCGAGGTTTCCAGTTCAATTTTCTTGCGGTCATCACATAAGTACATCACTTTCCCGCGATGATCAGAGAATGTTATGCATAAATATTTTCGGTCATCACGGACCCGAGTGGTATACTCGCAATGACCGAGCGGCGGAGCTCGACTCAAAAAATCCGCCTAAACTAACACATCTAACGTCGAAATGCATAAAAAAAACATTGAATTGAAGCGCATGACGAAGTTTATTTACTTGGAAGAAGTTTCAGGATGAACGGTGGATGAATGAGGCCAAAATCATCTTGCCAATTTTGGCGCTCCAAATTACTCCAAGGTGAAATGAATAGTACCAATGGTAAAAATGAATGAATTCCCCCCTTTTATAGTAATTTTTGAAAATTAAAAAATTATATTTTATAAATGTGGTTTTTTCCTCATTTTTATCACATGGTTAATTAAAAGTTGGTTTTTTAACTATGTTTTTACGTATATTGTTCATTTTATGTCGAATGGGTTTACGTTTGACGTGCTTTGTGCAGAGATATAGGTAGTGGTGTTGTGTTAGCTTCGTGTACGCTTGATTCGTAAAGTCGTCTTTAACGCTCTTTTCCGACTTGAAAAATGAAAATATAGCTAAGTTGTTCCTCTTGACTCGTTAAAAGAAATAAGAGGCGGTCGCTTTTAAGCTCTTTTCTGACTGTGTAAACATGAAAACATTGTCGGGCCTTCATTGTTTCAAGCTCGTTATTAGTTACGAAACGACGTGATTTCGATCACTTTTCTACTTTTTCGGGTCGAAGTCACTAATCACGAAAAGTACTCCTCGGTCGTAATGGTCGGGCAGTTCTTTCGAGTATCATTTTATACTTTTTTGGGCTCGAGAGACACAAATCTATGAAAAAGCACCCCCCTGGAGTTTTCTTTTCTGTGTCTTTTTCAAACTCTCTAAACATGAAAAAGACTCCGAGTTTTACCTATGTCGGACTTGTTAAACCCTGACAACATTGGACTCATCACCATGACGAGACTCGAACTTCTCCTTCCTAAGGCTCGTTAAACTATTAATAGGTTGGATTCGACCAACAATCGAACTTATTTTACAAGCATATGCTATCCCCTTCAAGCTTTTTTTCAAAAATAATAGGGGTACTCACCAGCAATGGTGGGGAAAATTTGGAAATCGTCATTGGCAGCCAGTCACTCTTGAACGTCGACACTTTTGCTTCTTGTTGGATTGGGACATCCATACATCAACATTTGGCCTTCCACGAGTTTGGGTTGTCATTTAGCCTCATTCCATCTGATTCACGTTGTTTCCATTGTGCCTCTGATCCCTTGGTATCTGAATGCTGCCACCCTCCAGAGTTGTGTCACCGACATGTTCAAGAGTATAATCCTTCTGTAGTTTACACCCTCGCCTTCTCTCTGATGCTCTGTTTCACCATCTGCCGCTTGTTCCTTATCTCGTGTCGTTGATGGGGGAAACATTATGGCCCTCCTACGACGGGTCATCTCCTGTCGACATCATCTTATTATCCAGGAGATTGATCTAGAGATCCCCTTTGGTACCTTAGAGCTTGCATGCCTCAATGGCAAGTTCTTTGCACCTAATGGTCGACTTTCGTCATTGGTCATCGATTGGGTGATTCCACTAGTGTTCGACTTCAACTCCTTTTTCACACTTCGTGGATTGTGCTCCCTAGTACCTTGATAACCATTAGCATTATTGGTGGTTTCTCTCGCGCTCGTTAACGGTTTTCATCATTTTCCAGTAATCAAGCGACTTTCTATCATGCTCGACCTCAACACATCTATTCGCATGCTAGAATTTGTACTATGATCGGTTGGGTTCCGAACTCAGATTACCTATGTTCAGGCTACGCGGATTGGTTTGTGATTACATGACTCGTTGATGGATGGCTCCGACCATACCTGAGTCTTCATGGATGGCTGTGACCATACCTTTATCATTATCATGGTCTCGTTAGCTAGATGGCTGCATCCATACCACAGACCTAGTTCGTATGTCCTTTCGATGGTTGCGCCCATGCTTAGACTAAATGTACTTCATTATCAAGGATATCAGTTGTAATTGCGTGCAGGTTCTTCTAGATGGTGTTCTAGCTCAATCAATTTCATAAAGCATTTCACCTCTCCCACTCTCTCGGGCTTCATACTTTAGGGGGCATCTGTTACATAGTAATTTGTCACTGCCTTCACTCCAGTCCTTCTACTGTGTCATGTGTCCAAGTCAAACATGCTCATATTAAACAAATGCTCTATGATATTGCCAAATGACCCACTTTTCCTAAGTTATCTACCTCATCGCAACTATGGACTAAATATACGTGCTGAAGGGTGCTCATAAATAGTCCAGATGCACTGCCTGCATGGAAGTACATTTGATTCCTGTGATGGTCCAATTTCATGTCCTAGCACATGGTTACTTATAATCTTTAGCGATGATCTGACTAGCTACATTACTCACTAGCGATGTTAGCTCTATAGCTCAGTTATGCCCTCGCGATGATCCAGATTGGGCAAATTTGTTCCAACAGTTGGCCTTCTAGATGACTCCAGACCTGGTTGTTAGCATAGTTTGTATCGCCCTCCTTTCTCTGGCATGGTTGTTCTATCATTTGTGCTACCTTCCTTGGAGATAAGCTCACTCTTCCACCTTTCATGGAGACTCCTTCTCCTATTTAAACTCTCACCATTGCTATGCATTGCTAGTTTCTGATAGTTGGCTAGTTGAGCAGTGCTATTAGTGTTTGTGAGTTTGCTAGATAGCTGGTGTGAGTGTGACAAGTGTGGGATTGTTGGTAGCTTGTGTAAGGTTGTGAAGTGCCCTTAATCTTGTGTAAAACTTATGAGTGAGAGAGACTTGTATGTGGGGAGATCCATCTTCAAAGAGTGAATGCTTGGGGAACATGCTGGTTGGATCCCTCTGAGAAGGCTTGTGATGTCAAGAATTTGGTTGTAAGCTTACTCTTATTTCATTATTAATAAAATCAATGATGTTTTCCTATGTCTTGTGTGTAATGTACTTGATAGCTCATGACTTCTTGACTTTGTGAGTAAATATATCGTTGTTGTTTTCTGGTTACGTGCTTTGTTGTATTTCCTTTGCATTGTTTAAGGTTTATCACTCATTAGGAGAAGGAAGCGGAAGCTGGAGTAGCGCAACAGAACTCCATCGACCACCGGTTGAGGTAGGGCTCCAACTATGACTGTTTAAGGAAAGCTATTGTTGATCTGTCCTTGTTTGTGACTAGACCCACTCTAAGGCTAGAGGGGTTGCCTCTGTCTGCAGAGGGAACACTTTCCTGCATCACATTTGTGTTGGGGGCCTGTTGGGCATGGGACCCCCCAAGGGAAGTTTTGTGGCTTAAAGCCTAGATTTTGACCACATCCGATGTAAAAACTTTGTATTTTTTGGGTGCAGAGTGCGAAGATTGTAAATGAGTCATAAGGTTGTCTGCCCTAATTTTTGTAATCTAATGTCAGCTTTAGATATCTACCCATGGTTCATGGACCATGGGATTGTATAAATAGAGTGAGGCTCTAATTTGTAAAGAGAAGAAGTAAGTCAGCAAGATCTAATGATGGAGAATTGAGTGTTATCTAAGTACAGAGTCAAGTTTTTGGTTTGTAGAGTAGGAGAAGGCTCTGCAGCTAAGTGCGCAAAGGCCTAGTAGTCCACAGCTGAGTGCGCGGACCCCTGCAGCTGAGGGCGTAGGGCGGGTTGAGTCTGTAATATTTGGAGAAGTAATAAAGAGAAGTTTTACATCATTTCTATGTATCTTTTTCCTGTTTTGTGCATTGAATGTATCAGATATAAATTGCATTTCTATTGTTTATATTATGCGCAAACTTATATGAATGTGTTGATAAAGTGAATATAAAATAAAGTATCTATTTATGTGAAGATAAAAAACTGTTATAAGAAGATAAGTAAGCTACATTGTGTAACTTGGGGAAGTAGCACAGATCGCTACTAGGGCAACACAAAATCACCTTAGGCCCTGCTTAGGGATGCGTGAAGGTGATTATAACAGATTGTGAAGGCCTCATAGGTCAGGATAGTGCGTGAAGTGACCTGCATGAAGGTATTTACAGTTGGACTAAACTGACCCCTCAGACATATCAAGGGTGCGGAAACATGGTTCTAGCATCCCCCCATACTGCCTCAGGTGAGACCTTAGTCCACGCTCTGTGGACTATTGCCGAAAGGGCAAGTAATACAAGGATTTGTTTGGCTAATTAACTCCAAGCCTGGGTTAGGCTCCCTCAAGCCAACAAATGGTTTCGTTGTGAGGACTAGAATCTATATAGAGATTTCTGATGTTGTATCAACGGAATCCAAATAAGAAGGAAATTGAAGGTTGGTTGGACAAAAGAATTAACGAGTTCATGGCGCAGGAGAACAGGAATCTGCAATTGACAAGAGAAAGTGGTTAGACTGCTACCTGTACACAGATATCCATGAAGTCTTCTTTGCATCTTTCCCTATTGAGCTATACGAGTGGATCGTGAAACTAGAAAATAGGCAAGGAAGGTGGAAGCTCGACAATCCTATTGTGTGGACCCCATCAGAGGATAAGATCACATGCATTGTTGATCACTGGCTCGATCAAATTATAGGAGGATTCATTATTGAGTTCACAGTAGATACTTTAGTAAGCTATAGCGAAGAAGAGAAATTCTTTCTCAAAGTACCATGAGGTAAGTACGTAAAGTCTCTTAATATTTGGATTAAAATGCTATTGTGTGAAAAGATGGTTATGAAATTACCTTGATGTCCAGAGCTATGTGAAGTGGAAAAACCTACATAAACGAAGGAAGTAAGGGACCAGAGAATAGCCCTTTGATTTCACCTCCAGGAGGGGATGAGGAAGAACTCACAAAGGTCTCACCCCGAAGTGTGATCCATTTGATAAGGTAGAGAATTCCGCACATACCACCCCCACCCACACCACCAGTTTCAACGCCTTCACCTCCATCTTCACCCATACCACCTCCACTACCACTATGAGTCAATATGGCAAGCATGATAAAGTTGTTTGTGTTCAAGGGATTAGGAAATGAAGATCTAGACCAGTTTTGGTTTGTGATAAGAGCCGTATGGGAAGCACAGGAAGTTACCAATGATAATATAAATAAAGCAATGCTGGTCAGTGCTCTGTAGGATCGCGCACTGACCTAGTATATAAAGCATTCTAATGACAATCCGAATATGGGAATCACGGATATCCAAATTACGCTAAACAGAGAATTTAGCAGGCTGAAGTCAGAAGCATAGTTAATCATTGGATTCAAAGAGATCATGATGTTACTAGGTGAGACTCCTTGGGAGCTAGATCAAAGACTGAAGTGTACAATTTGTGAAGCTAATATGACTTTGATGGATGGACAACATTGCGAATGGTTTGTAGCCTTGCTAAAGCCACATTTGAGGAATGCGTTGTCGCAACAGAGGTTAACGACTCAGGTAGAAGTGTTGGAGATCGCGATGAGGCTACATGAAATCTTGATGCAGGATCTTAACTTAGGAGTTCAGCAGATCCATGCACAATTGAAAAGTTTATACCTTGAGATGCAGAGTCTGAGACAAGACAAGACAGCCCGACCAGAAGTGCGTGAAGAGGTGTGGTGCATAAAATGCAAGGGTAAGGGTCATGATAAGGACCATTGCCCTATGTTTGCGAATTACCTCATGGGAGGAGGACTGATGCTGTTAAGGCTAGAAGTGCAAGCAGGACCTAGCGCGACACCTGATTTGTGGTGCGTGATTTGTCAAATAGGAGGAAAGCATGTTATGAACAATTTCCATTTGTTACAAAAGTACGTGCAGAATTCGCAGCAATTGTTTTGTAACTTTTGTAGGTCAGTAGGACACGATGAGTGCACTTGTAGAATCTATGTGCTAATGAAGGATAGAACTCCCACCTATAGAGTTCAGGTTGAAACGTGGCCCCTAGACCCAAACACAAGAGTGGTGCAAATTGGATTTCAGCGACGCAGACGAGGTCGAAGTGGAGGAGGACCTAGAATAGGTCGCGAATAGTTGATATGCTACAATTGTGAAGGGTCAGGACATTATGCCCATCATGTCTATATTGTACCTTATTTGATCATGAAACAGAGGATTGTCCTACGATGATAACCAGGATACGTGACAAGGGAGCACTACCACCTCCCCCAACTCAGAACCTGCAGATGATGAGGTCTGAGCCATGCGATAAAGATCCAAATGTGAACATTGTGCTTCGAAGTGGAATCGTGATAGGAGATGATAAAGGAAAACAACCCAAATAGAGTACATGGGTTCACAAGGCTCTGACAAAAGAAGCAGAGTTCGATTTGGAGTGTGCTAAGGAAACCTTCATGGAAGCTAAGAAAATCTTCACTGATGCCTGAACTTTAGGAAGCAAAGATAGGCCAGAACCGGAAATGGACCCATCTATGCTTACGATGTTCTTGGAAACATGCATGAAGCTAATATGCAATAGTAAGGCTGTAAATGTATTGCAGGAAATCATTAAGAAATCATTAACAGATGCGCTGGGACCACGTAGGAGACCCGTGCGTAGTGAGGAAGATTAGAAAGCATGTGATGAGGATGAGGAGAGAAATGAGGCTAACAACGCAGATTGGAGAATATGAGATGGACCAAGTAATTATGGATTTAGGATCAAACGTGAACGTTCTGCCGAAGCAGACATGAGAGTGCATGGGGAGGTCTATACTGCAATGATCTCCTATTTAGCTATGAATGGTGAACCAACATAAGATAATACCCATGGGATGATTGCAGGGAATCACCATGGATATTGAGGGAGCGAGCACGCTAGCAGACTTTGAAGTGATAGAGATTGTTGATGACAACAACCCTACCCCATGCTCTTAGGAATTGATTGGGCCACTGACATGACCAGGGTGATTAATCTAAAGAAGCGTAGGATGATTTTTGAGAATAAGTCTCTGCGTGTAGTTATATCCTTGGACCCTATGGAAGCATCGTGCTATACAAAGCCAGTGCACAACTATGAAAGTGACGAAGATTTGGAATGTATTTATAAGATAACTACGCAATAGAAAGACTAGGTAAATCCCACCATGGGTGCTACAGGAAGTTCATCAAAAGCTATGCCTAGATCACCGCACCGATGGAAAATTTGTTCAAAAAAGATGTCGTGTTCTGCTAGAATGATGACTATAAGAAAAGCCTAGATGTATTGAAAGAAAAGATGGTCATTGTGCCAATCCTAGACTTCTTGAACTGGGACAAGGAGTTTCATGTCCATGTTGATGTATCATGTATAGCGCTGGGAGCGGTACTAACATAGGATGATGAAGAGGGTTTGGACCACCCTATCACGTTTGCAAGTCACATATTTTCTAAAGTAGAAAATAATTATTTTACCACTGAACGCGAGGGACTGGCTATGGTGTATGTGCTCTAGAAATATCGACACTACTTGCTAGGAGGACACTTCAAAATGTATACAGATCATTCCATGCTTAAATACTTGGTCAATAAGCCTGTGTTGGGGGGGTGCATATGCAGATGACTTTTATTGTTCCAATAATATGATTTTGAAGTTGATGTGAAACCTAGACGATTGAACGTAGGACCGAATCACCTGTCATGCATTGAGACATGATAGCAACCTACTAGTATGGAGGAAGGATTACCTTACACACAACTCTTTGCTGTGTGAGTAGCGGATGGAAATTTTGAAGATATAATCCACTTTCTTATGACTATAATTGCACCAAACGAGTACTCCGTTTAGTAGAAGAAGGAACTAGTGGTGCATGCGGAATATTTCTCTGTCATTGTGGGAAACCTATATAGGATGGGAAATGATGAGATACTGTGAAGGTATGTACCTGAATTTGAAAGAAGACATATCCTCAAAAACACGGGCACTGTAGGAGGACATTATGCATGGAGAGCGACCATGTAGAAGATTCTCTACATAGGATTATGGTGGCCGACCCTTCATCAAGATGCAAAAGCACATTGCAAGACCTGTGATGTATGTCAAAGAATAGGTAAACTATCACGGAGGGAAAAGATGCCTTTGAATCTACAAATGACACTACAACCCTTTGAAAAGTGGGTGATCGACTTTGTAGGACCTATCAAACCTCAAGGAAAAATGGGTGTGAGATATATTATCACTGCAATAGAGTACCTGACTCATTCAGCTGAAGCACAACTGGTAATAGATTGCATGGCAGCCACGACCGTGAAGTTTCTATTTGAAAACGTATTGACACGATTTGGATGTCTAATGATCTTGATGAGTGACTATGGTACACATTTCTGAACGAGACAATCAACTCATTGACAGAAGAGCTCGAGGTGTATCATCAGAAAAGCACACCATATCACCCACAAGCTAATAAGACAGTAGAGGCATTTAAAAAAGTACTGGTGACTGTGCTGACCAAAGTATGAAACGCGCAGCGAAGTGATTGGGACCTGCGCGTACCTGTAGTATTATGGGTTTATAGGATGACATACAAGAAACTAACAGGGTAGGCACCTTTCCAGTTGGTCTATGGAGTGGAAGCCATACTGTCCATGGAATACATCGTGCCTAGTTTATGCATTGTAGTGCTCATAGGTATGGTGGACCATGGAGCCTTGGAGTAAGGACTTGCGCAGTTGGAGGAACTCGAGAAAGAACAATTTCTAGCTGGCTTTCACCAATAGGTACAAAAGCAGCGTGAAAAGGCCTGGCACGATTGACATATTAAGTTGCACACCTTCAAGGTGAATGATTTGGTGTTACTGTATGATAGTAAGTTTGATCAATCTCTTGGAAAATTCAGAATGCATTGGTTGGGACTGTATGTTATTAAGGAGGTCACAGAGGGAGGTGCGATGCAGTTGGTAAAGTTAAATGGAGAACCTTTACCAGGAAGAGTGAATGGTAGCTGGTTGAAGCCATACATGGGTGGCTTGGTTTTCTTACTAGCCCAGCGAAGCATAGTCTTAGCGCTCCAAGTAGCTGAAAGGAGGCACAAGACTATAAATAGGGAACGTAGGATCAGATATAAGGAAGAAGTTCAACTATAGCAGTCTCTAAACAGTGCGTGCAAGAGATACCACAGGCATCTCATCAGAGAGTTGTCGATCTTGCAATAGTTTGGATAGATTTGGGAGGTCTCTGTGCGAAAATCTCCACACTGATAAAGTGACTCGAGGGCGAGGCACGATGTTTGTGTTGGGGGCCTATTGGGTGCAAGATCCCCCAAGGGGATTTTTGGGGCTTAAACCCAGATTTTGACCAAATCCAATGTAACTACTCCGCAGTTTGTGGTCGCAGAGCGTGAAGATTAGAAATGAGTCATAGTGTGAAGTCTGTAACTGAGTGCGCAGGGAGGGTTAAGTCTGTAATCTTTGGAGAAGTAATAAAGAGAAGTTTTACATCATTTCTATGTATCTTTTTCCTGTTTTGTGCATTGAATGTATCATATATAAATTGCATTGCTATTGTTTATATTATGTGCGAAATTATATGAATGTGTTGATAAAGTGAATATAAGATAAAGTATCTACTTACGCGAAGATAACTAACTGTTATAAGAAGATAAGTAAGCTACGTGGTGTAACTTGGGGAAGTAGCATAGTTCGCTGCTAGGGCAACACAAAATCACCTTAGCCCCTGGTTAGGACTGCATGAAGGCAATTAGAACAGATCGTGAAGGCCTTGCAGGTTAGGATAGTGTGCAAAGTGACCTTCGCGAAGGTATTTACAGTTGGACTAAACTGACCCCTCAAAAATCTCAAATGTGTGGAAACTTGGCTCCAGCATCCCTTCATACTTCCTTGGGTGAGACCTCAGTCCATACTCCGCGGGTTGTTTCCAAAAGGGCCAGTAGTACAAGGATTTGTTTGGTTAATTAACTTTGAACCTAGGTCAGGCCCGCTCAATCCAACACCTAACCCAAATGATCCAACATGCATTAGGCAGTGAGTTCTATATACTACAAGGAAATATGTGTGCACTTGGCCTCCTCACAGGTTGGGGAGGAATTTTGGGTCTGATGTCCATTCTCATGCTCCACTCAAGTGATCTACCTTATCCACACCTATTCTCGATCCCTACACACAACCAACCACAAACTAATAGAGACAAAAAGTGACCTTACTCGGAAGATCGTTAAATCAGAATAACATAAAAACAACTATAAATCATGTTGAATACAAATAGATAAAGGGATGGAACATATTTTTATATTAATCATATAAGTGAAAGTACATCAATATACCTTCAAAAAATAATGTCCTCTCCTCCATATTGTCGTGTTGCCTCCTCTCCCAATACAGCAGAGATTTCGTGCTATAGTTTGGATACTTCCCCTTACCCCCTTTCCTCTTGGTGAGATTATATACGCTCATTCTGTCCTCCAGGAGAATGTATCTATACACATAGGGGCTTGAGAAGCTAGGAAAATTTTATAATAATGGACCTCTAGCCAACTCATACACAAGTGGGTCAAGTTGATGTCCTTGGTAATGGAAAAACTCTAGAAAGATTTTTCACAATTATGAGATTTTTCTCAATTATGAAATAATTATTATCTCATAATTATAGTATTTTGGAAAATTGATTGTGAGAAATAACCCAATCATGTAATTCCACCCTTTTATCATGGGATAAATCTCACATAAGTAAAATTAAAGGTGAAAGGGGGCACAACTTAGCCAAACAACTGAGGTAAGTTGATATTGGGTTTATCTCACTATAGTGGAGTGGAAAATAGAGTTATAACATATGCCCCTTAATGAATGATCTTAGAAGAGAAACCGATCGCCGAAATGCATTACAATAATACTCAATGCTCAAAATGAGAGGAAGGAGCCAAGACTATGAAGCTAGATTGTAGGAACTCAAGTGCTGAAGTATTAACTTTATTGATAACATCCCAAAGGTGGACATACCCATGCTCAGTCAGAAGACGATGTTGAACATGCTTGCCATAAAATACACTGGAGATCCATGACATGAAATGATAGAACATGGCCACGAAGACATACTCATGGGATGAATGTGACTCGATAAATAGAGCATAGCCACAAGAAAATATAATGTTGATCTATGTCATAGTATACATCGGTACGACTATGGACACATGATAGATAGATAAGTGTCTCAAGATAGTCCTCAAAGTACATAAGAAATACATAACTCCAACGCAGCCTCGAAAGGATGCCATATAAGAGTGAGATGCCCCTACCCTTGATCCAAGTGGATTTTGGTGGCCACCTACCACTTGGACCCCCACCATTCTCTCAGTGATTTTCATATGTTTCCTTAATTGTAGCACACTTTATTATTTTTGGTATTTTTTTGGGTCCTAAATTTCCTGAGCCATTTTGACGCCATAAACGACATTTCTTTGGAAAAATATGAAATTGGTGATTACTATCGAAATCGCATCGGCAACTGTAGTACTCCAAGAGATATTTCCAATGACGTATCATACGCATCAAATAGAGATAATATGACCAAGCTATGACACAGGGAAGTTGGTTGCGCAACTAAGCCCAACAAGACCCGTAAACTCTTGGTGTTACATCTCCTCAGGTTAGGGTTTTGGTTGTGCAGGGTTTTCTCTTATTGTTCAATAGCAAGAAGGCCCATAAGCCTCATTATAACTCAATTCAGAGGCATGTAGCCACCACATCTCTTCTCAGAGATAAGCTACCATTGTCCGAGCTAGTCTTATTTCCATTCTATTTGTAAGCATACTTCAGTATTTGATATTAATGAAATGAAGTGTTATTTTTGTTGCATCTCTGTACTTATGGTTATCTATGTAATTTTTTGCATTCCTTCATAAATCCAGATCAGTGGTATTAGAGCAGTCTGCTTTTTCTCTATTTTCTTTTCATGTCCCCAATGAAGTTGGGATATAAGGAGTTAGGGCTTAAACTAGTCAAACCTTTGCAAGACCAACCTCGCAAATCCCGATAGCCTCCTATGGTGGATGAAAAGAAAGATGAGTGGGTAGGAGATCCTACCAAAATATTGCTAGAAGAATCCCTTGAGTGACAAAGGAACATGATGATGGACAACATTTCCCAGATCCTTAAGCGACTACCTAGGGTCGACACATCTATTTCTAGCAACTACTTGGGAAGCGCCACACCCTTTAAAGTACAAGTTAACATTGACATTCCCATATTTGAGGATTAGATAGATGCAAATGTCATAGATAAATGGTTAAATATGTTAGAAGGATATTTTTTGTTCATGATTTTTCAAGCCAGGAAAATATCACTTTTTCACTTCTCAAATCTGCTCCCCACGTCAAGGACTAGTGGGAAACCTACTGCGAGAAAAAGGATGAAAATACAGCCTCAGTGTTTTTAGCCACACCCACTTGTAATTCATTCCAAGATGCCATGAAGGAGTAGTACTAACTCATCAAAATCTATGATGATAAATACATAAAGTGGACCACACTGCAGTAAGGAAGGGACCAAGACGTGTTGGGATTTACCAATATTTTTCATAACCTTCGCACAATGTTGGGTATCCAGGATTCTAAGCGGGATTTGGTACTCAAATATCGCGGTTGCTTACAGAATTATATTTATAATGAGATGGAGTTCTTAGACATCTCCTCGCTTGGCACAACATACCAATATGATGTCAAGATCGAGTTGAAGCTTAAAAAAAAGAAGTGAGACTTTGGATCTGCGAATCCGAAAGAACAAAGGACAAAGCTAAGGTGGGGTGACCCAAGACAACCCATAGAAGCTGCAAGAAAATAACACCACATTGAATTCAAAGAAGGACACAAGAAAGTGGTGTGAGTTCCATAAGAGCCCCACTCACAACACAAGTGAGTGTCGGGCCAAGCAATTGCTGGTGGCTGAGTTGAAGGCTTCAAAATCAGATGCATGTTCTGAACCTGTGTTGGAACCCGATAAGAGGAATGAAAAAGTGAAGCAGATTATTGATGAAGAGCACAATGCCATTGTTGCCACTGCCAAGATCCATAAGAATGATCCCGAAGATCCAGAGGAGGGGGAGTGTCTTTTCCACTCACAAATGTGGGTGAAGGGTTCGTCGCTACAATTCAGTGTCGATAGTGGCAGCCAAAAGAACCTCATTTAAGCAGAGGTCATGAAGTGGCTAGGCCTACTAACCATACCACACATGCATTCGTACAACATCAGGTGGCTTCACCAAGGACAAGATCTTTGAGTCAATCAACAATGTCACTTCCCCTACAACATCAAGCCCTTCATAGATGAGTTATTGTGTGATTTTACTGCTCTTAACATTTGTGATGTATTATTAGGAGAACCATAATTATGGAAGCAACATGTTGTATATGATTTTAGACCTCGCTCCATGCTTATTTCATGGGGTAATTCATTATACAGGATACCAAAGGTGGCCCCACCTACCGCCACCTCTTTGATCTCTACTAAGAAATGAAGTAAGATCATCTCCAAAACTAGGAAATTCATTTTCTTTCTAGTTCACTCTCAAAGTAAGAGGAAGATTGTAGCCAAATCCATGGCCCCTGGGAAGGGTTCCCCCATGCAACAGAAGTAGGTGGATACGGTCATGAAAGAATATAGGGACATCTTCTCCTCACCCACATGGGTACTGTTGCACTGTCAGGTCAAGAATTTGTTTGATCTAACTCCCATAGCATATCTACCCAACGAGATGATATATTGTTGCTCCATTATGGAAAATTCCAAGTACAAGCAGCTACATGATCAGCATTGGATGTCACACAAGTTTCAGGTGGGCGACAAAGTTTGGTTGCATTTGCAGAAAGACTGACTTACTAGAGCTCATCGGAAGCTCATACCACTCCGATATGGTCCTTACACCATTACCAAAGATGTTGAAGATAATGATTTGGAGCACAAAATTCCCCCATTCCTTGGCTTGCACCTAGTCTTCAATGTGGACCACCTTTGGCCAAGCTTCCCACCATTATTGGACACATCAGACATTAAAGAACAACTCACACCGGTAGACATTTCCTCATCTCATGGAGGAACTCAACGCAATGGGACCATTTCTTCCTAAGGGGGGAGGAATGATCCAGGTTGATATTGGTGGCCACCTACCTATCCCACTTGGACCCCCACCATTGTCTCAGTGAGTTCCATCTGTTTCCTTAATTGTAGCACAATTTACTATTTTTTGGCAGTTTTTCAGGTCCTGAACTTCCAAAGCTATTTTTAGGCCCTAAATGACATTTTTTTGGCAAAATAGAAATTTTTGATTACTACATAATTTGTGTCGACAACTGTATTCCTCAAAGAAACCTTTCCAACGAGGTATTATATGCGTAAAACAGAGATAATATGACCAATTTACAACCCTAGGAAGTTGGCTGCCCAACTAACCCCAACGTGGCCCATAAACTTTTGGTGTTACATCTCCTCGAGTTAGGGTTTTGGTTGTGTAGGGTCTTCTCTTATTGTTCAATAATAAAAAGGCCCTTGAGCCTCATTATAACCTAGTTTAGAGGCATGTAGCCAACAACTCCCTTCTCATAGATAAGCTACCATCGCCCGAGCTAGTCTTATTTCCGTTATGTTCGTAAGCATACTTCATTATTTGATATTAATGAAATGAAGTGTTATTTTTGCTACATCTCTGTATTTATGGTTATATATGTAATCTTTTACGTTCCTGCATAAATCCAGATCAAACCTAAGGTCTTCGACATAACTTCGATGGTAGGAATATACATCATGTGAATGTATGAGTTGATGCTAAGCATGGTAGAAATGGTTTGATTACTAGCCAATGATGTAAACTAGTAACATACCCGAGGGAATCCACTAATGAGGAAAATGGACCCCAAGGTACCTAGTACAATCCACTAAGTGTGAATAAATGAGCGAATGTCAAACACCAGTCAATTCGACCAATCAGGAGCCAATGATGTAAACCCACTGTCAATCGCGAGGAAACCTACCAGTGAGGTTTGCAAGCTCTAAGGTATTACTATTTCCTAGATCAAGCTCTTGGATAATAAGCTAAAGTCAGCAAGAGAAGATCTATCAAAGGAGGACCTTGATGTATCCCCCATCAATCAACATGGCACATACGAGGATGATGTGATGTATGGATAAAGTCATGAGATGAAGTACAACTGACACAGGGGTGGATGACTCAAAATGGTCAATAGGCTACTGCAAATGGTCAACATAGGTTGAGACTTCCCTTGAACACATAGCAACACAATATAAGAGTGACTCGGTAGCATGGCTAACGAGAACCACGTGATATAATGCAATGATGTAGGATGCATCGAGGCATGTTCCATATGACTGGAAGAGTAACCAACCAGAGGACTAAAGAGAATCACATGGATGGTACGGATCCTAGGCAAGTTAAAACAAACTATGAGATAATGAAACAGAAAGGTGTCGTGTTCAAGGGCAATCCAAAGAATGTTTCCATTTGATTACTAATAGAAATAAATGTTCCATCCCTTCTCTTTTTATAAGTTCCCTTTTCGTAAAGTTGTTCCCCAAGCCCGAAAAAGAGATAAAGGGTGAGGATATAGGACTAGGGTATTACTTTTTTATAATTAGTCTATCGTAGTCCATAAAAGTGTTAAACGTATACTAGGTATACGACCCTTCAAGTACACGACCCTTCAAGTACTTTCACGAGTGTGAAGGAGACAAGTTGACTTGAAAATATTTTTTAAATTAAAGAGTCTGAAAAGAGCTTAAAGAAAACTCCTCCTAGAGGAACAAGTGGTATATAGGATATAAAATTGTTCCAGTCATGATGGAACTACTCATGAAATAATGAGGCTAAGAAGCTAGATAATAGGACCACTCATCATAGTGGTTCCTCTAGGAGAGGGTAAAACACCAAGTGAAAGTGAATGGTGGGCCAAGCAGGTGATGATGATGGAAAAGAAAAACCAAGGCTCATCATGTAGAAGTAGGTTGATAAAAAGTGGCAATAACAAGGGATAAAGTGTGGAGTCCTCCTGGGGTAAGACCAACAATATGATGAAGAAGAGGACATGAGGTTCAGATTCTAGGTCATGGCAAGTCAGAAGGAGGGATTCCAAGAAGAGAATAAAAATAACTTCATGGACACCAAGACAACAAAGATGTGCCTGCAAGGGTATCCATGATAAGGTAAGCTCTACTGCCAAGTGACAACATGCATAAAGTAAAGTGGCTAAATTTTCAACTTGACGAGCTTAGCCTTAAGGTATAAATATGGTACCGACGGTCAAAATGCAACGATGATGGCGAAAATGACCTACCCCTAGGTTCAAGAGAAACATACCAAAGGTCCATAGGATGTCGCAATAAAAATGCCACCATGTCCTATAAAAACCATATAGAAAAACTAGACCCATGGTTAAATTAGATAATGAAAGAAATAAACATGGATTAGGTAAAAACAATATTACATATTTTTATTCTGATTTTTTTTTTTTTTGGATTTTTGGCATAAATAAGGTATGAAAAATGCTCACATCACACATCAAACCAAAAAATGGATAAAGAATCACAATCTTATGTATAATATGTACAAGTGCAACACATTCCAAGATGTCACGCTAATGTCTACCCATAGCTGGGAACATACAAAGGGTTTCTATACATGAACACATGGAGATTAAGGGGACCATATGGCTCACTAATGTGGGTCCATGCCAAAGGAAGTCAAAATTCCTAATAAAGAAAGGTTGACCATGCCGGGGACATTATAACATAATCATGCTCTCAAAATTAACATGATGACATAAGGGAGGATCAAGACATAAAGGGGGTACAAGATGCTCGTCAATAAGTGGAAATAAAGTGGGAAATCCGTTAGCAAGTTTGTTATTAGAATCTAAATATTTGAGAGTCTATGAGTGGTATTTCTAAGGAAGGCCAAGGAGATGCCCCCTAGATTGATTCAAGGTTTTGTTTGCGAATATCTACCTTTTCCAAGTCAAGAAGAATAGATGCATGAAGAGGCATAATACCCCTAGGATAATCAATAGGTGAATCCATTACCTCTGGGATGACTTGTCGAGAAGAAGACTCATCATCAATGGAGTCACGTGGAAGAGGTAGAGTGATGGCTCGCATGGGCAAAGGAACTTGGTCATATTCCATATTGGGATGGAGTTTCTGACCAACATCAGGAAGTACTAACAGGACTACCAAGGAGGCAATCTTGTCCACTAAAGGTGGTTGAGGGTGTTCACTAACTTGATCAACTTCCATAGGGGTACGCAACACCACCCAAGGATTAGGAGGTCTATGGGGTTCACATGTGTCAGAAGAGATCATATGCATAAGAGCTTCATAAGATGTAGAACGAGTGTTGGGTGATAGTAATTGAGGAACTACCCCAATAAGATATGAGCTTTTAAACAAGCCCATGACAACACTATGATATTGATCAGGGTTATCTCCCAAAAGTGGGACTAAATTACCTATAGTGCAAATTTGAGTTGATGGCACACAATAGTCAAGATGGTCGATAGTGACAATCTTGAATTCATGAGGAAAGCAAAGTAAATGAAAGACAGACAAGACAACTACGATCATGTCATAGAACCAGTTATGGTCAAGGAGTAGGTTATAATCTAAAGGAGTGTCGATGACTTCAACATCGACATAATTGTTTTTACCTCCTAACTCAATGGAAAACTTGGGAAGAATCCCCTTAGGTACAAAGTTATGTCCATCAAAGGCTTGAAGAGTAGTGTTGGATGTAGCAAGCATTGGAGAGCCAAGATCCTTCCAGCATGATGCTGACATGACACAAGTGGAAGAGCTTTCATCCACCAAAGTGCAATGAAGATTGTTATGAAAGACAAGCACGATAATCTAAAAATAAATCTGATGGGAAGGCAAGGGTCAACCTTGTCAGCATTAAACGTGATGATACTTGAGTCAGAAAAATCAACTCCACCAATCATAGACAACAAGGCCTTGCGCTACTCAGGAAATATTTTCAAAACCTTTAGGGCAGACATGGTACAAGGGGCCTCGAAAAGATTTTCAATAATATGGTAATGTTGAGCAGCCCAAGAAGAAGGATTCCATGGTGTCCTATGAATAACACCCTTTGGGGTGTGACAGATAGGTTTCATAGGCTTAACCAAAGTGAGAGGTCTAGTGGAAGTAGGTGGAACTAGTAATTCTTAAGAAGAACTCGACTCAGGAACATCATAGGATTTGGCTCACGTAGTCACATTCATGTATTATTTGCACACGAATATGGATGAACTATGGGTGTGATGATAAAATGACTCCTCATTTCTCCCTTAAAGAGGTAGAAGAGGTTGAGCAACCATTTGTTGTTAAGGTTGCGTAAGGAATGGATGAGTCAAGATAATAGATTGTTGAGTAGATGATTGTGAAAGGAGCCTATGGACTTCATCCATCTGACAGCACTCATGAATGAGGTGATCACCTTGACAAATTTCAAAAGGAAATTTGATTTCATGATGATGTTCATTGGTGCCCCCTCCCTGATTTTGGGGATTGATTTGGGGTTCCTGAGAATTTTGGTTCTTTTGTTTATTCTTCTTATTATGATTTTTACCACCATATTGTTGGTTGTTCTTTGGTTGAGTGGACTTCACCATTGGAACCTTGATGGACTACTTAGGATACAGTGCTTTAGTAGAGCCAGACGCACTTGCTGTGGCTTGAGATGTAATGATCAAGTGCCAAAGTTAAGCAGTAAGTTGGCTCACAGAAATGGAAACAACTCCAATCACACCATTGACATGTGGACCAGGAGCAAGTTTAAGATGGTCAATAGAAGGCCTCGGGGCAATAGGAAACACTTTTTATAGCATACCCAACTATGAATATATAAGATCCAATTGTTGGGTATCTAAACTAGCTTGCTCCTTGATAATAGCTCAAAACATGGACAGATCCTTGGCAAGTCAAGGTCAGAGAGAGTGAATGAACCATTTACGTAAGATTTCATCTCATAACCTGGTTCTCACTAACTTCTTGCAACAATGCCACTCAAGAATGTGGACATAAATTAATGTGGCATCATCATATTTGAGTTTGACAAGAGATCAGAGTTTATATCATATCGAGTAGGGAACTGGAAATGTGTCAAGAAGGTTTTAGCTAAGGAGGCAAAGTCATTTTAGGATGTAGTATCTAACTCAATATACCACTTTGCAGCATCCCTAATTAACTTGCATTGGAACAAGCGAAGTTTAATAGAATCATCCACCAAAAAATTAAAGAAACACCATAAGTGATAGGTGGTAATGTGGGTGGATGGATTTTCCTCAGGCTTCCCTTCAAACTTGGGAATATCAGATGGCAATTTGGCAGGCATGGGTGGCCACCAAGGATCATGATGGATGGGGTCATTATTCAAATTTTCTAAATCCAATAAATCAAAAGAATGTTATGAAACCAGCTCAAGAAAAAGATAGAAAAGATAAATCAACGCCTTAGAATTCAGCCTCTTCAAGGGGGCAACCTCCTTTACATTACATAAATGAACAATTCTTGGATGATACAAATGAAAAAACCTCCTTTCTATATATAGGAGTCTAAGGAGTCACAATATAACCTAGCCAACCTAACAATAATAATATAAAGACACAAAAATAACAATAGAGGGATTCTATGGGACACAGTAATAACAATATGGGGATAATAGGGGCACAACAATATTAATAAGGGGTAGAACTAAAATAGTAATGGGGTAATCACTAGTATTATAGGGACCCAACATGCCCCTCTCCTTCAAAAAAGCGTTGTCCTCAACGCTTGAGAAGTTATGGATGCTTCTGTGTAAAATTCTCATCCTCCCATGTGGAATCTTCAGCGGATAAGTTCTTCCACTTGATAAGATACTCTGAAATTGATCGATTTCGTAGCTGTCGAGTTCTTGTTTCTGTGACTGCTTCTGGTTCCAATATAATTTTTCCTTCCTTGTCAAGTTCTGGAAATATTGTTTGAACTGGGAGCTTGTCGCCTATAACCTTCTTTAAACATGAAACATGGAAAACTGGGTGCAATCGAGAAGCTGCAGGAAGCTCCAATTTGTATGCCATAGTACCAATCTTTTGCAACACCTTGTATGGACCATAATACTTTGGTGATAATTTATAATCCTTCTTAGCTTGCTTGAGGGACATTTTCTTATATGGTTGTAGCCGTAGGAATACCCAATCACCTACATCAAAACTTCTTTTGCTACGATGTTGATCTGAATGTTGTTTCATTCTATTCTGTGCCAACACTAGGTTATCCTTTAAGAGTTGGAGGATTTTTTGTTGATGTTTAATGTGATGTTCCACTGCTTGAACCTTAGAATTTTCTTTTAAATATGATGTGATGGATGGTGGTTGATACCCATAAAGTGCCATAAATGGGGTCATTTTTGTTGATGTATGGAAGGAAGTGTTATACCACCATTCAGCTAGAGGCAACCATTTGACCCATTGTTTCTTTTTATCAGATAGAAAGAAACGAAGATATCCTTCCAAAAATTTGTTTACTATCTCAGTTTGCCCATCAGACTGAAAATGATAAGATGAGCTATGAGCTAACTGAGTACCAAGACAAGAAAATAATTCTGTCCAAAAATTTCCAGCAAAAATGGGATCTCTGTCACTTACAATAATCTTTGGGTTTCCATGTAGCTTTTGAATTGTTTCCATAAATGCAATAGAAACTGTACTGGCTTTAAATGGATGTGATAATGCACAAAAGTGTGCATACTTGGTAACTCTATCAACTACCACCATGATGACACTCTTTCCCTCAGACTTGGGTAAACCTGTGATAAAATCCATTGAAACCTCCTCCAAACGTTGGCTTGGAATGGATAAAGGTTGTAATAGACCCGGTGTCTTAATTGTTTCAACTTTATTTTGTTGGCAAACCAAACATTCCGCCACAAATTTTTGAATATCTAATTTAAGGCCATCCCAAAAAAATTCCTTCTTAACCCTGTGGTAAGTTTTTAAAAATCCTGAGTGCCCTCCTAAGGGAGAAGTGTGCAATTCCATAAGAATCTTTTGTTTTAGCTGGGAATTCTTACAGAGGTATAAGTTATATTTGTACCATAACGAATCATTTTACCAGCTAAATGTATTATACATACTGGAATCTTGTTGTAACTTTCAAATAAGTGCCCACACTTCTTCGTCATTCTTCCTTTCCTCCCTTGCTTCATTTATCCAATATGGTTGGATAATGGAAACGGTGCACAATAATGCTTCCACATCCTCATCCTTTCTTGAGAGTGCATTTGCCACCACATTTTGCTTCCTTTTTTTGTAGATGATTTCAAAGTCATAACCCAACATCTTTGTGACCCACTTTTGTTGCTCTTCAGAGGAAATCTTTGTTCTAAAAAGTATTTAAGGCTATCATGATCCGTTTTTACCTTGAAGTGTCTTCCCATTAGGTAGGGTCGCCATGTTATGAAACCAGCTCAAGAAAATATAGAAAAGATAGATCAACGCCTTAGAATTCAGCCTCTTCGAGGGGGCAACCTCCTTTACATTACATAAATGAACAATTCTTGGATGATACAAATGACAAAACCTCCTTTCTATATATAGGAGTCTAAGGAGTCACAATATAATCCAGTCGACCTAACAATAATAATATAAAGCCACAAAAATAACAATAGAGGGATTCTATGGGGCACAGAAATAACAATATGGGGGTAATAGGGGCACAACAATATAAATAAGGGGTATAACTACAATAGTAATGGGGTAATCACTAGTATTATAGGGACCCAACATGCCCCTCTCCTTCAAAAAAGTGTTGTCCTCAACGCTTGAGTAGTTCTGGATACTTCTGCATAAAATTCTCATCCTCCCATGTGGAATCTTCAGCGGATAAGTTCTTCCACTTGATAAGATACTCTGAAATTGATCGATTTCGTAGCTGTCGAGTTCTTGTTTCTGTGACTGCTTCCGGTTCCAATATAATTTTTCCTTCCTCGTCAAGTTCTGGCAATATTGTTTGAACTGGGAGCTTGTCGCCTATAACCTTCTTTAAACATGAAACATGGAAAACTGGGTGCAATCGAGAAGCTGCAGGAAGCTCCAATTTGTATGCCATAGTACCAATCTTTTGCAACACCTTGTACGGACCATAATACTTTGGTGATAATTTATTATCCTTCTTAGCTTGCTTTAGGGACATTTGCTTATATGGTTGTAGCCGTAGGAATACCCAATCACCTACATCAAAACTTCTTTCACTGCGATGTTGATCTGCCTGTTGTTTCATTCTATTTTGTGCCAACACGAGGTTATCCTTTAAGAGTTGGAGGACTTGTTGTTGATGTTCGATGTGATGTTCCACTGCCTGAACCTTAGAATTTTCTCTTAAATATGATGTGATGGATGGTGGTTGATACCCATAAAGTGCCATAAATGGGGTCATTTTTGTTGCTGTATGGAAGGAAGTGTTATACCACCATTCAGCCAGAGGCAACCATTTGACCCATTGTGTCTGTTTATCAGATACAAAGCAACGAAGATATCCTTCCAAACATTTGTTTACTATCTCAGTTTGCCCATCAGATTGAGGATGATAAGATGAGCTATGAGCTAACTGAGTACCAAGACAAGAAAATAATTCTGTCCAAAAATTTCCAGTGAAAATGGGATCTCTGTCACTTACAATAATCTTTGGGTTTCCATGTAGCTTTTGAACTGTTTCCATAAATGCAGTAGAAACTGTACTGGCTTTAAATGGATGTGATAATGCACAAAAGTGTGCATACTTGGTAAGTCTGTCAACTACCACCATGATGACACTCTTTCCCTCAGACTTGGGTAAACCTGTGATAAAATCCATTGAAACCTCCTCCCAACGTTGGCTTGGAATGGATAAAGGTTGTAATAGACCCGGTGTCTTAATTGTTTCAACTTTATTTTGTTGGCAAACCAAACATTCCGCCACAAACTTTTGAATATCTGATTTAAGGCCATCCCAAAAAAATTCCTTCTTAACCCTGTGGTAAGTTTTTAAAAATCCTGAGTGCCCTCCTAAGGGAGAAGTGTGCAATTCCATAAGAATCTTTTTTTTAGCTGGGAATTCTTACAGAGGTATAAGCGATCTTTGTACCATAACGAATCATTTTGCCAGCTAAATGTATCAGAAGTACTGGAATCTTGTTGTAGCTTTCGAATAAGTGCCCACACTTCTTCGTCATTCTTCCATTCCTCCCTTGCTTCGTTTATCCAATCTGGTTGGATAATAGAAATGGCACACAACAATGCTTCCACATCCTCATCCTTTCTTGAGAGTGCATCTGCCACCACATTTTGCTTCCCTTTTTTGTAGATGATTTCAAAGTCATAACCCAACATCTTTGTGACCCACTTTTGTTGCTCTTCAGAGGATAATCTTTGTTCTAAAAAGTATTTAAGGCTATCATGATCCGTTTTTACCTTGAAGTGTCTTCCCATTAGGTAGGGTCGCCATTTCTTAAGTGCATGGAGTATTGCCAACATTTCCTTCTCATAAATAGCTTTGCTTAAAAACTTTCCCTTGATTGGACGACTTTCAAAAGCAATGGGTCTTTCATCTTGCATTAGAACAGCACCAATTCCATTTCCTGAAGCATCACATTCCACAATAAAGGTTTTTGTGAAGTCCGGTGTAGCTAAGACCGGTGCTTGGCACATTGCCTCTTTAAGATGTTCAAAGGCCTTTGTTGCTTCCGGAGTCCATGAAAATGAATCTTTCTTCAATAATGTTGTTAGAGGTGCTGCTATTCTCCCATAATTCTTAACAAACTTGCGATAATACCCTGTCAACCCAAGAAATCCTCGCAGATGCTTTATGGATGTGGGGATTTTCCATTCCTTAATGGCTTTAATTTTGCTAGGGTCTACCTTAACTCCTTCATGAGATACAATATGACCCAAATATTCCACCTCCTGGACTCCAAAGAAACATTTGGATCTTTTTGCATATAATTGTTTCTCCTCCAATAGTTGTAGCACCTTGTCAACATGTTCAACATGATCCTTCCAAGACTTGCTGTAGATTAGTATATCATCAAAAAATACTAACACAAATTTTCTAAGGAATGGTTTGAAAATTGAATTCATCAAACCTTGAAATGTTGAAGGTGCATTGGTAAGGCCAAAAGGCATGACCAAAAATTCATAATGACCCTCATGAGTTCTAAATGCTGTTTTCGGAATGTCTTCAATCTTCATTCTGATTTGATGATATCCCGAACGAAGATCCAACTTGGTGAAGTAAATTGATCCATGCAATTCATCCAGTAATTCATCAATGACAGGAATGGGGAACTTATCTTTAATAGTGAGCTTGTTGAGCTCCCTATAATCTGGACACATGCGCCATGATCCATCCTTCTTGTGCACCAATACTACTGGAGCTGAGAAAGAACTTTGACTCGGTTGAATTATACCAGCCTCTAGCATTTCTGCAACCATACGTTCAATTTCACTTTTTTGGACATAGGGATATCTGTACGGCCTGATGTTTGGAGGAACACTTCCTGGAATCAGATGAATAGCATGATCATGATCACGCATAGGTGGGAGACCTTTGGGAGTCTCAAATACCTTGGAATGATTGTCCAGGACTTTTTGGAGATCTGGAGAAATAGATGATTCCAATGTGGAAACATCTAGCGAACATAATTGTGCAATTACACCTCTTTGCTCCTTTTTTAGAAGCTTTGTCATGCCATTAGAGCTGATTATCTTTCCTGGTTTCCCTGCAATACCCCTTAATTCAACTTCCTTTCCTTCCACAGAAAATTTCATGAAAAGTTCTTGAAAATTAAAAGCTATTGTACCCAAGGATTGTAGCCATTGGACTCCTAGTACAACATCAGCACCTCCCATTGGAATGGAAAGCATTGGGCTAGTCAATACATATTCTCCCATGGATAGCTTGATATTATGGCACTTTCCAGAACAATTTATTGTTCCTCCATTTGCAATCATCACTTGACACTCTGGTGCTGGATATAGGAAGCAATTCAATTCTTTTGCTACCCTACAATGAATAAAATTGTGGGTGCTTCCTGAATCAATCAACACTATTACCTTTTTCTTCTTGATTTGTCCTTCTATCTTGATGGTTTGAGGAGTGGTAATTCCCGCCAATGCATTACAAGATATGGTCGGATTTATTTGTTCTTCATCTAGGCTTTGTTCCTGGAATATATCCTCTTCTTTTGACCTTTCTTGCTCCTTTTCTTCTTCCTCTTCACAATCTATGTAGAATAATTTCTTCTCAGCACACTTATGACCTTTTGTGTATTTGCTATCACAATTGTAACAAAGCCCTTTTGCTCTTTTTTCTTCCAATTGTTGTGGTGTCAACCTTGTAGGTTGTGGAAGACTATGGGCAACAACACTTCCGTCTTTATAGTTGTGAATGGTATGCTTCCTAGTTGCCATAATTTTGCTTTCCATTTTTCTTGCTAACCTGAATGCCTTCTCTAATGAATCAGGTTCCCAAAGGCGCACATCATGTTGGATATTATCCTTTAAAGACCCTATGAACACATCAATCCTATGCTCCTCTGGAATATCTTTTACCCTTATGTTCAATTTTTGGAACTCCTCAATGTGCTCCATTATTGAACCCTTTTGTTTGAGACTTATCAATTGGCTAAAAAAAGTGTTGCTTTTTGTATCCTCATAATGTGCTATCAATTCTTCCGTAAAAATTGCCCAAGTGATAAATTGTTTACGAGAACAAAGCCATTGATACCATACAAACTGATTTGGTTCCAAATATAAAGTTTCCATACGTACCTTTTGTGTGTTTTGCACATTATTGAGATCGAAGAATTGCTCCATCTGTAATATCCATGTGGCGGGATCCTTGCCATCAAACTTCCTCATATCGATTTTTGGAACATGGTGAGTCTTCGATCCAACATTAGAGTCTATGGAATCATGATTAACATTTCTTTTGTTCTCATCATGAGTTTCCTTTAGTACTCTTTCACCCTTAGTGACCATTTCTTGTAGCAACTTATTCATATTTATCTTCAATTATTCCATCTTATCATCCATGCCATCAATTTTAGCGTCCATGCCATTCACCTTAGCTTCCATGCCATCCATCTTAGCTTCTACGACTTTCTTTAAACAGTCCATCTTAGCTTCTACACTTTTCTTTAAACCATCCATCTTAGCTTCTACATCTTTCTTTAAACCATCCATCTTCGCTTCTGTTCCTTTTTGTTCAAGGGACAGTTGTTTCACTTGGTCTTGTAATTTTGATATATCATGTTGCATTTCTTCCTCTTCTTCATGAGTCATGCTAGAGCTTTCAGGTTCCTTACTAGGTGTTTGCATTTTCTTTCCTCGGGGCATCAGTTACCGATAATAATGCTCTACTATGCCCTTTGAATTCCTTCAAAATAAATTTTCAAACCAAGCTTAAGAAAAATTTAAAAAAAATCTACACACCTTTTTTCACTTTGTAGGAGCTTGATATTTCCTCTGATGTATCTCTGTACTTTCCAATCATCTAGTTCTGAAATTGTGACCTGTAGTAGCTCTCTATGTCCTCTTTCCAATGCCACTAGTCTGATCCAAATTGGATTCTCCAAGAGAGCGTTATGCACAATCTCCCAAGATGACCTGATTATAGACCTTTCCAGAAGAGTGAACTTGTATTAAGTGCCACGTGTACAATTTTCAACCTTTGGTTCTGAAAAAGATATACAAGAAACTAAAGTCCGTCCTCTTTCTGTAACTTCTTACGAAATTTCAATCCGATCCCCAGAGAGAAAGTTATGACGATTTTCCCTAGGTCACCTGTTTTGAATGTAATTCAGGAGTCTGCAAAAAGACCAACTTCCTCAGATCATATCTCCGCAAATATCGCACGAAAAGATCTGAAATTCGGACCCAAGGTTCAACGTGATTTCTTCTCAAATGGGTTTTTTTGCGACTTCTGAAACATCACAGAAAAAACGTTATAGAGAAAATTCCACGATGACCTGTTTGGAGCAGCGAAACCCTAGAATCCAAAGCTCTGATACCAAATGTTATGAAACCAGCTCAAGAAAAGATAGAAAAGATAGATCAACGCCTTAGAATTCAGCCTCTTCGAGGGGGAAACCTCCTTTACATTACATAAATGAACAATTCTTGGATGATACAAATGACAAAACCTCCTTTCTATATATAGGAGTCTAAGGAGTCACAATATAATCCAGCCAACCTAACAATAATAATATAAAGCCACAAAAATAACAATAGAGGAATTCTATTGGGCACAGAAATAACAATATGGGGGTAATAGGGGCACAACAATATAAATAAGGGGTATAACTACAATAGTAATGGGGTAATCACTAGTATTATAGGGACCCAACATAAGGCCATCCGAAAAAAATTCCATCTTAACCCTGTGGTAAGTTTTTAAAAATCCTGAGTGCCCTCCTAAGGGAGAAGTGTGCAATTCCATAAGAATCTTTTGTTTTAGTTGGGAATTATTATAGAGGTATAAGCGATATTTGTACCATAACGAATCATTTTGTCAGCTAAATGTATTATAGATACTGGAATCTTGCTGTAACTTTCGAATAAGTGCCCACACTTCTTCGTCATTCTTCCATTCCTCCCTTGCTTCGTTTATCCAATCTGGTTGGATAATAGAAACAGTGCACAACAATGCTTCCACATCCTCATCCTTTCTTGGGAGTGCATTTGCCACCACATTTTGCTTCCTTTTTTTGTAGATGATTTCAAAGTCATAACCCAACATCTTTGTGACCCACTTTTGTTGCTCTTCAGAGGATAATCTTTGTGCTAAAATGTATTTAAGGCTATCATGATCCGTTTTTACCTTGAAGTGTCTTCCCATTAGGTAGGGTCGCCATTTCTTAAGTGCATGGAGTATTGCCAACATTTCCTTCTTATAAATAGCTTTGAGTAAAAACTTTCCCTTGATTGGACGACTTTCAAAAGCAATGGGTCTTTCATCTTGCATTAAAACAACACTAATTCCATTTCCTGAAGCATCACATTCCACAATAAAGGTTTTTGTGAAGTCCGGTGTAGCTAAGACCGGTTCTTGGCACATTGCCTCTTTAAGATGTTCGAATGCCTTTGTTGCTTCAGGAGTCCATGAAAATGCATCTTTCTTCAATAATGTTGTTAGAGGTGCTGCTATTCTCCCATAATTCTTAACAAAATTGCGATAATACCCTGTCAACCCGAGAAATCCTCACAGATGCTTTACGGATGTGGGAATTTTCCATTCCATGACTTTAATTTTGCTAGGGTCTACCTTAACTCTTTCAAGAGATACAATATGACCCAGATATTCCACCTCTTGTACTCTAAAGAAACATTTGGATCTTTTTGCATATAATTGTTTCTCCTCCAATAGTTGTAGCACCCTCTCAACATGTTCAACATGATCCTTCCAAGACTTTCTGTAGATTAGTATATCATCAAAAAATACTAACACAAATTTTCGAATGAATGGTTTGAAAATTGAATTCATCAAACGTTGAAATGTTGAAGGTGCATTGGTAAGGCAAAAAGGCTTGACCAAAAATTCATAATGACCCTCATGAGTTCTAAATGCTGTTTTCGGAATGTCTTCAATCTTCATTCTTATTTGATGATATCCTGAACGAATATCCAACTTGGTGAAGTAAATTGATCCATGCAATTCATCTAGTAATCCATCAATGACAGGAATGGGAAACTTATCTTTAATAGTGAGCTCGTTGAGCTCCCTATAATCTGGACACATGTGCCATGATCCATCCTTCTTGTGCACCAATACGACTAGAGCAGAGAAAGAACTTTGAATTGGTTGAATTATACCATCCTCTAGCATTTCTGCAACCATACGTTCAATTTCACTCTTTTGGGCATAGGGATATCTGTACAGCCTGATGTTTGGAGGAACACTTCCTGGAATCAGATGAATAGCATGATCATGATCACGAATAGGTGGGAGACCTTTGGGAGTCTCAAATACTTGGAATGATTGTCCAAGACTTTTTGGAGATCTGGAGAAATAGATGATTCCACTTTGGACACATCTAGCGAACATAATTGTGCAATTACACCTCTTTGTTCCTTTTTTAGAAGCTTTTTCATACCGTTAGAGCTGATTATCTTTCCCAGTTTCCCTGCAATACCCCTTAATTCAACTTCCTTTCCTTCCATAGAAAATTTCATGAAAAGTTCTTGAAAATTAAAAGCTATTGTACCCAAGGATTGTAGCCATTGGACTCCTAGTACAACATCAGCACCTCCCATTGGAATGGAAAGCATTGGGCTAGTCAATACATATTCTCCCATGGATAGCTTGATATTATGGCACTTTCCCGAGCAATTTATTGTTCCTCCATTTGCAACCATCACTTGACACTCTGGTGCTGGATATAAGAAGCAATTCAATTCTCTTGCTACCTTACAATGAATAAAATTGTGAGTACTTCCTAAATCAATCAACACTATTACCTTTTTCTTCTTGATTTGTCCTTCTATCTTGATGGTTCGAGGAGTGGTAATTCCCGCCAATGCATTACAAGATATGGTCGGATTCATTTCTTCTTTATCTAGGCTTTTTTCCTAGATTATATCCTCTTCTTTTGACCTTTCTTGCTCCTTTTCTTCTTCCTCTTCATAATCTATGTAGAATAATTTCTTCTCAGCACACTTATGACCTTTAGTGTATTTGCTATCACAACTGTAACAAAGCCCTTTTTCTCTTTTTTCTTCCAATTGTTGTGGTGTCAACCTTATAGGTTGTGGAAGACTAGCGGCAACAACACTTCCGTCTTTATAGTTGTGAGTGGTATGCTTCCTGGTTGCCATAATTTTGCTTTCCATTTTTCTTGCTAACCTGAATGCCTTATCTAATGAATCAGGTTCCCAAAGGTGAACATCATGTTGGATATTATCCTTTAAAGATCCTTTGAACACATCAATCCTATGCTCCTCTGGAATATCTTTCACCCTTATGTTCAATTTTTGGAACTCCTCAATGTGCTCCATTATTGAACCCTTTTGTTTGAGACTTATCAATTGGCTAAAAAAAGTGTTGCTTTTTGTATCCTCATAATGTGCTATCAATTCTTCCGTAAAAATTGCCAAAGTGATAAATTGTTTACGAGAGCAAAGTCATTGATACCATACAAACTAATTTGGTTCCAAATATAAAGTTGCAATACGTACCTTTTGTGTGTTTTGCACATTATTGAGATCGAAAAATTGCTCCATCTGTAATATCCATGTTGCGGGATCCTTGCCATCAAATTTCCTCATATAGATTTTTTGAATATGGTGGGTCTTTGATCCAACATTAGAGTCTATGGAATCATGATTAACATTTCTTTTGTTCTCATCATGATTTTCCTTTACTACCCTTTCACCATTAGTGACCCTTTCTTGTAGCAACTTATTCATATTTATCTTCAATTCTTCCATGTTTGTCTTCAAATCTATCTTCAAATCATCCATCTTAGCTTCCACGTCATTCATCTTAGCTTCTACACCTTTCTTTAAACATTCCATCTTAGCTTCTACGCCTTTCTTTAAACCATCCATCTTAGATTTTGTTCCTTTTTGTGCAAGGGATAGTTGTTGCACTTGGTCTTGTAATTTTGATATATCATGTTGCATTTATTCCTCTTCTTCATGAGTCATGCTAGAGCTTTCAGGTTCCTTACTAGGTGTTTGAATTTTCTTTCCTTGGGGCATCAGTTACCGATAATAATGCTCTACTATGCCATTTGAATTCCCTCAAAATAAATTTTCAAACCAAGCTTAAGCAAAAATTTACGAAAATCTACACACCTTTTTTCACTTTGTAGGAGCTCGATATTGCTTTTGATGTATCTCTGTACTTTCCAATAATCTAGATATGAATTTGTGACCTGTAGTAGCCCTCTCTGGCCTCTTTCCAATGCCACAAGTTTGACCCAAATTGGATTCTCCAAGGAAGAGATATGTGAAATCTCCCACAGTGACTTGATTATATACTATTTCAGTAGAGCGAACTTATACGACGTGCCACCAGTCACTGTTTCGACCTCTGGATTTAAAAAATGCATACAAGACACTACAGTCCATCCTCTTTCTATACCATCTTACGAAATTTCAATCTGATCCCCAAAGAGAAAGTTATGATGCTTTTCCCTAGGTCACCTGTTTGGAATGTAATTCAGGATTCTGCAAAAAGACCAACTTCCTCAGATCGTATCTCTGCAAATATAGCACAAACAACTCTGAAATTTGGACCCAAGGTTCAGCGTGATTTCTTCTCAAATGGGTTTTTTTTCAACTTCTGAAACATCATAGAAAAAAAGTTATAGCAAAAATTCCACGATGACCTGTTTGGAGTAGCGAAACCTTAGAATCCAAAGCTCTGATACCAAATGTTATGAAACCAGCTGAAGAAAAAGATAGAAAAGATAGATCAACGCCTTAGAATTCAGCCTCTTCAAGGGGGCAACCTCCTTTACACTACATAAATGAACGATTCTTGGATGATACAAATGACAAAACCTCCTTTCTATATACAGGAGTCTAAGGAGTCGTAATATAACCTAGCCGACCTAACAATAATAATATAAAGCCACAAAAATAACAATAGAGGGATTCTATGGGGCACAGTAATAACAATATGGGGATAATAGGGGCACAACAATATTAATAAGGGGTAAAACTACAATAGTAATGGGGAAATCACTAGTATTATAGGGACCCAACTGAGAATATACGAACGAATTGTGGAGTTGTATAAATGGATCATAGGCAGGAGAAGCCCCTGACCAACCTTGCAATCCTGCCATATGGGGATTGTGATGCATGGTGTGTTGGTTAAGTAATGGGTTCACCTTGACATATGATTGCTACGGGCCATAATGAGTGGTTTAAGGAATATGATCCCCAGGGTACGCACCCCCAGAGAGCAAAGGACCCCCAAGAGTATGATTGCTCATAGGGTTGTAACTAGGAGGATAAGATGGGCGAGCCTGAGAAGTAGGACCGACATAAGGATAATAATCTGTATGAGTGAAAATACTAGAAATAGGGTTACCTCCAGGTAAAATAGCCCCTCCATGAAAGGTACTAGTAGGTGGCACCCCTCCAAAGAACGAACTTTACGAGGCTTGCAACATTCTAGAAGCAATGTTGCGCCCATGTTAACTACGAACAACTGATGATCCCCCCCACATATTTCTGGAAGTTACCATGCCTAACTTAGGAAAAGGAATCATTGGTTGAGCAAAGCTAGGTGAAATGACTCTTGATCCTACCAATTGACTAGGATGAGGCACCATGGTTGGCATAGAAGATGTTGTGGGCATGAGAACATTCAAGAGATTTGCAGGAGCTATAGGTGAGACTGGTGGAATTACCTAAAAAGAAGTGACAAGTGTAGATGGAGGAGTAGGTATGACCACACTATGAGGCGACAATGGTGACATGGCAGCTAACACTATCGATGTAGAAAGTAACTAGGTCTCAGATTCCACCATAGGAGGGATATCTGAAAAAGGTACGAAAATATAGGCAAATGTAGAACTATCAGGGTTTATTTGTAACAACATAGGCCCTAATGGACCAGTCAAGGGTGGATTGGCTGGATTAGTAGAATTGTCTACCAAAGGTTCAACAGAGATCAGATCACTATTAGAAGGACTAGGTATAAACTCCAAGATTATGTGTTGGTCTAAGTCTTTAGCACTGACATGAACTCTCCATGTAGGAGTGATACGTCCACCTCATTCAGGAGGAAAACCATGGAGATGATGCAACTAACAGTAGAAAAATTTAACAAGGGTGATAAATTATATATTAATACAATTATGTTAGTAAAAACACCCTAAGGAAAAAACTATTGACTCGAACCAAACAACACACACTAGAAACGTCCTAAAATATAGCACACGTAGACCAAAATACAAATAAGCTGGAGATGGAATAGTTATACTAGTGACTTGTTTCCCAGCCATTTTCACTGCGAACTTGGTACAAGTTCCCTCACTAGATGTGGAACACCCCCAAAGAGGACTAAGAGAGTATGACTAATATTTTTCCCAAGTATAGAGAATATGACCCCGACCCCTCACCTTTGTATGAGCCCTAAGAGCTAGGACACTATGGTTACCATTAACAATAACATGACCTGGGGGGACGGTCATAGGAGAAATCCACACATAAGGGAAGGACACCTAACTCCAAAAAGGAGCTAAGACCAAAACCCCCTTGAGAGTTTCCTCCCAAGTGGTCCCCAAGTTCTACAACAAACATTACTAACATTATTTGTATGCGTACAAATTTCGCTACATCACACCACCCGAAACTAAGTGAAATGGCGCATGTCACCCTATCTAGACCAAGTGTGACCTCGTGCTTGACCCTTTTGTGAGGAGGCCTTCCCATAATGCACTACTACAAATGGATTTAACTCCCTGCCACAAGTTGCTACATTTATTTGTAGTCTTGGAGAAGTTAGCTCACACTCTTATCTCCAAGACCCTAGCCTAAGCTAGTGTTGGTGTGCTACCAGTAAAAATAAAAGAGGAGTCTAAGATATTTTAATTATCGCGTTTATTTTAAGTGGCTATTATTTACACAATTGGGTTGTAGCATGAAACCGAAATGGTGTGAAAGACTCTTTGTTAGTAACCCTGACGAAGCTATATGAAAATTCTCATTTCAATTCGAGCAATTATAACTATAAGAGGGTAAACAAATTTCCACACAACACACCAATGTCTATTGATGCACCTCTCACTAAATTCTAATATGAAAATTATCCCAATTTGTTTTTTTTTTTAGATTGATGACCCAAAAACAAACCAAAAATGAAAACCAAAAGTAACCAAGAAGAGACCAAAGAATAGTTCCCAAACAAGAATGCAAAGAACTCAAAAAGCGTTAAAGCTAAGAAAACAAATTCAATCAAACAAACACACTCAAAGCAATAAAACCAAAAGGAAAAAGTAAAAGAAGGAAGGCAATGCCAATAGGTTAGGGTTGTATCACAATGGATCAACTAAGGCCAATGTTATAAAAATGTGAAAACCAAACCCTAGTGGAAGGAAGGCCTAAAAAATATTAAATAAGAGTGATATAAAGAAATAGAAAAACACACTCAAATGATCTCTTCTAGATGACAACTGCACAACTAACAAAACACCACCAATTGTGACAAAAACAAACAAGAGAAGAAAGAGATCACTTAGAAACAAGTGAGAAAATCCAAACAAAGGAAAAAACAAAAACAAAAACAGATATTATCTATTAATTTATCAACTAAATAAATCTGAAAATTTGGATCCAAAGATGACGACAATAGCCTCAACTGAAGCACACCAAACTTCCAAGGAAAACCTTAGAGTAGCACTAAAGGAATGATCCAAAAAAAAACAACAAGAGTATGCTTAGATATGATATGTTTCATAGTTGAAATAAACAATAAGAAATAGATCCAACAAATAGTAGCAAGTTTTGAAGAAAAACACCTGAAAAGTAAAGCAAATAAGTTGAAATAAAACACGAAAATTGGGAAAAACTGATAGAAAATAGATTTATTTTTCAATTAGCGATATCTTCCTCATATAGACTCCATTTTAGGTGGTTATTTTTTTGTTTTAAGGTAAACTTTAAAGAATATTACAAATATGTAAGTATTTTTACTTAGTTCTATACAAAAAATAATAGAAATTAATAGAAAATAGTTGCACGCGAGGGCTAAAGAAAAAGAAACTGGTCAATATTCAATTGGCCATAACTCTCTCATACGGAGTTTGTTTTCAATGTTTTTTTTTCTTTTATGTATAAATATGAGAGGAATCCATATCTATGGTTATTTTCATCAAATTCTATACAAAAAAAATTGATAAACTAGATGTGGCTTATAATTCTCTCATAAAAAAAAAAACAAAAAGAAAACTTTAGATCTAAGATCCGCTCAGATCTCAAGAAAGTAAAACCAAATGAAGATCAAAAATAACCAAAAAATCCACAAAGAACTCAATTGGAGACAAAATATAACTTTATCCAAAGCTAAAGAGAAGGGATCTAAATACAAAGAGGGAAAAAAGAAAAATTCCCTCATTGAAAGCACCAATTTTGTTGCATTTAATTCTGCAAGGAACTATTGCTCCACAATATCATGGTTGATTGAGATCACCAAACTTCAAAAGGAAATACCAATAGAGATATAATAGTGTCCCAACACAAATGATCAAACATGCATCAAACAGTTATTTATATATACTACAAGAAAATATGTGTGCACCTTGACTCCTTGCAGGTTGGGGAAGGTTTTTGGGTCTGATGCAGATTCCCGCAGTCCACTCGAGTGATATACCTCATCCAAACCTGATCTTGATCCCTACACACAACCAAAAAAAAAAAAAAAATACAAAGAGTGACCTTCCTTGGAAGATCGTTAGATCAGAATATGATAGAAAAAAATATAAAGCATGTTGAATACAAATAGATATAGGGAAGGAACATATGTTTTTATTAATAATATAAGTGAATGTACATCAATATACCTTCAAAAAATAATATCATCTCCTCAAACTTGTAGTATGGTCTCCTCTCCCAATACATCATAGCTCTCAAGCTATAGTTTGGATACTTCCCCTTACCCCCTTTCCTCTTGGTGAGATTATATAGGCTCATTTTGTCCTCTAGGAGAATGTATCTAGACATCTACGGGCTTGAGAAGTTAGGAAACGTCTATAATAATGGAACCCTAGAAAACTCATACACAAGTGGGTCAAATTGATCTCCTTGGGAATGACAAACTCTAGAAACCTTTTTTACAATTATGAGATTTTTCTCAATTATCTCAACTATGAAATGATTATTATCTCATAATTATAATATTTTGGCAAATTTATTGTGAGAAATAACTCAATCATGTAATTCCACCATTTTATCATGGGATAAATCTCACATAAGTAAAAGAAAAGGTTAAATGAGATGCAATTTAGCCAAACAATTGAGGTAAGCTGATATTGGGTTTCGTTCACCATAATGGAGTGGAAAATAGGGTTACAACATCCAAAGGCATCATCCACAAGATCAATTCCATTTTTTCCTATGTCATATGAGCTTGCTCTTGAGGGGAACATAAGAAATTTCATATTGTCAGATTGGACTTGCTAACACAACCTATTTCTGTCAAAGGATGGGGCTCAAAAAATATGGGAAATTTTAATCTGGAACTACTACTTAAGAACCTATGCGGGATTATCAGTGCAAAAGGTCTATAGGCTAGTGTCATCAAAGAAAAATATATAAAAACTTTGGACCTTTCGGGGTGGATTTGAGCATGAGCTCCAGTACCATCAAGGATATCCAAATCTTGGAGAATTATGCTTCTAACCAAACATTGGTTTCTTTGAAATTTGTCTTAGAAAATTGGAAATGGATCCTCTATGAAAGTAGGCCTTGATACCTTATCAGGTATGGATGTCTCTCACACCCTTTCTTTCCCACTGATCACTTTTCTTCATGGTGTTAACATCTAGGTGCTTAAGGACATAATCGTTTTTCCTAAATTGAATGCCTCTACAACACATTGGAAAGATGCCCATATGTTGAACATTATAGCTCGTCTTTCACAAGAACAGATAAAGCATATTCTTAAACTAAAACTAGTTGGGATATTCCTATCCCACTTGGAGGACAAATTACCTTGAAAGGGATGTTTACACAAAGAACAATTCATCATTAAAGAAGCCTATAACATCAAAAAAAAACATGTGGGGATGGATCCAATCTTCTCTGGTGGCACATAATCAAATATTAACTTTGGACAACCTAAATAAGTCGGCTTTTTAGGGGTCGGGACACTGCAATCTTTGAAGAGATCGTGGAGAGGATACCTTTCATATTTTCCTACTTTTCCCATTTTCCAGATAGGTATGGCTATAAGTGGTTAGAATCCTTGATTCCAATGTTTTTTTGGGTTGGACAAACATCAGAGGCTACCTTCTGCATTGGTTTTCTACCAACAAACCTCACAAGTCACTCCTCTTCTTTCTTCTGTGGGGAATTTGGAGAGCCCACAATGCTCTTATCTTTGATTCAATTCATCCAGAAGTACACAATATTTTCTCTTCGATCATGGCATTCTAAAAAAAATCTCTACAGTGGCCACCCACTCTCCCTGCTCTCCTTGCACCACCATGGATCTATGGACAAGTTTCCTAGTTGGCTTCTTCAATGGAACCAACTCATTCGGATCATGCAGCAATGGCATGGAAATCTACTTGCACCCTATTCATTGTTTTAGTTTTTTTGGCTCAGTGGTAAGGGCATGAACACTAAGGCCGAACTTCTAGCTTTATGAGCACCCCTTCACTATGCTATTTGGATTGGCTTGTGAGATATTGTCATCTTTGGGGATTCCAAGGAAATAATTGACTAGGTAAATGATCACATTAATCTTCAAACTCTGACCCTTTTACAGGTCTATTCGGGCACACCACTCCTGACATTCAGATAAGTACAATTAGGGCTCATCAAACCCTAATTCAGTTGTTACATGCCCTAGACAAGTCATCTCATTGAATGCTTCCATCCATGAAAGTTTCCTAGCTTGAATCCTTGATGAAATGCCTCCTTGGGACACCAGCGCAGCCTTGGTTAGGGGTAAATGCACTGCAGAGAAGGCAGACCCATTTAGGTCTGTAATGCAGTGCACTTAGGCTCTCTTTGACCTGCACTAGGTGAGATTGAGCGAAATTTGCATAGGGTTTTGGGAATATTCCTTGATTCTAGATCATTATAGAAGGATCCCATCTCTTATCTCCTCCTATGAGCTCGAAATTGGATAGGCTAAGGATCCATTAACCTCCTATTCTCTCATTCCTTGCTCCATGGAAACTAACTCCAAGTTTGGAAGGCCATTCAATACCCTCATTTATGACAAAACCACCTCCATTTCCCTATAAATTGAGCACTCATCATAGTGATCAAGGGGCTAGAATATGAAGTTTGTAGATAAATTTTGTTGGTTTTAGATTTGAGTTCATGTCAAGCAATGTTATGTTGCTAGATTGGTGTGCTTTTGGTGTGATGATGGTTGGACTAAAGCTGGAGGAGTGGCACATGATTGAATTGTAATGGGCGAAACTCTTTCTTCCACATTAATAAAGTGTTTATTCTTGTTCTCATATTCTTGTTCATATCTATGATGATTATGTGTTGTAATGCCTTCGATTCCATTGGTTTATAGTAGATAGATCACGTATGGTTTGATTATTTCTTATTTCTGTTTCTGTTGATACATGTACCAATTGAGTGGATTTAGTTCAAGCGGGAGTGATGGAAGCAAGTCAAAGGGGATTAAGGAAGCAAAATACTACAAGTAAGTTACTTCATCTCATCTATCCACTATAGGAAAAGGCCAAACTACTTTCTTTCTATTGTTATAGGTGTAGCTACCCACCTAGGGAAAATGTGTTTATCTGTAGATGAAAATTCCAAATTGGCAAATCGGTGACCATACTGGGGAACAAATATCATTCCTGGTATTTTATCCTCATCATATTACACCCTAGTAGTCGTTTCTTGACTTCATTGATCTTATTTCAGTCCTTTGAAGTGCTTTTGGTCAAAATGTGTGCTTGAATGTCTCTTGATTTGACTCTCTGGCACTAGCACAGTGTTGGTCTTAACACAATGCATTGTAGAGTAGCCTTAGCTTAGAGACAGTGCACTACAACACACTATCTCCCACTCTATCCTGCGTTGATCCCTCTTATGCTAAAAAACCCACCTTTGGTTTGATTTTTCCAATGTTTCTTCTATTTTTATGTGCTGAAAGATCAATTTTTCTTATGGTTCTGAAATCAAGTTGTATTTCTCCTCCTAGCCCTACATTGGCCTTGATTTTTTAGTGTTTCTTAAATGATTTCTTTATCATTATCAATTCATTGTCAAAGTTAGCTTATAGTCGATTAATCTTTTCTGAAAAGGAAGTGTCATAAAGTCTTCATTTCTTTGAAAAAGGAATTGTCCTAAAGTCTTTGTTTCTTGCGAAAAGGATTGATTGATTGTTTGTGCATTTAGTTTCCTTTTTTTCATCTAAAAATTAAGGGAAACGAAAAGAAAAACTTGCATTACACATTTAGAGGTTTGTGTGCACTTGAAGGAATAGTATAGGGAAAGTTGCATTAGATGTGCTCTATTCTCTTTGATTAAAGATTTTGATTTCTCTATCCCTTATAGTTATGGTTTTCATTGCTCAAATAAAATGAAAAGAATGTTTCTCATCATAGTTGCATTCTATGAATTTCGAACACATCATGCATTGAACCTGAAGGACAAACTCCTAAAAAAGATCAACTTAAAAGTTATCTCAATTAACTTAATGGAGCATTGTAACTTAACGCATAACATTTAGAGGTTCTAGTATAGAGTTGTGTTCTAGTGTCATAAAACATAGCAGTTGTCATTAATTGTCTACGATACATTCCGAGTGTGATACCTCATTCCACGTATGTAAGTATATTGTAGCTCATCCACATACCTTTGGGTATATATGGCAGTCTTATAGTACGAAAGCTATAAAGGAATGCTCTCAATGCGTGGTTTCACATTAGACAACGCTAACACGGCTTGGGCCTCCATGTACTTTTGGGTATGTTTTGGAGGACTACATTAGATTGATATCCAAGGATAATTTTAGGGGCGAATGTTCGCCCTTTGGCGAAATTAAGGGGTTTTAAATTTTTAGTGGGCGAATATTTTGTATCATAGTACATTTTTACAAATCACCTCAAATAGCCCACCTTATTTTAAGGGAGAGGGTAAAAAAGGTAAATTTAGCCCTTGAAATTAGGACTTACAACCTTCCTTTGGCCCATTTTCAAGAATAGGTTTTATTTAAGTGAATCCATTCGCCCATTTTCAAGAATAGGTTTTATTTAAGTGAATCCTACAGGCCAAATACCATATTTATAAAAGAGGTATGGTAAATTAATAAAAATATAAATAAATGAGAGGTATGGTAAATAAATAAAACATTTTTTATATTTACTCCATAAGTCACCTTATATACATTTAAGGGTGCAAACAAATAAAAATATAAGTAAAGTGGAGGTATGGTAAATAAATAAAATGTCTTTTTATACTTACTCAAAAGGTATGGTAAATAAATACAAATATAAATAAACGAGACGTATCGTAAATAAATAAAACATTTTTTTTATATTTACTCCATAAGTCACCTTATATTTAAGGACACTCAAAAAATGGGTTATATTTAGGTGAAACCTATGGCCAAAATACTATGGGACAAATACCATGGACTAGATTATTATTAATACCATGAAAAAAACCATTATTAACGCTAATATTAGAATTAATAAAAATAAAAATGGCACATGGTATTGACCCATGGTATTCACCAAAATGGCACATGGTATTGACCCATGGTATTCACCTGGAATGTAGCCTATTTAAATGGGGGAATTAAACCAGCATGTAGCCTATGCTAAGATTCACTAGGACTTTACAAAGTTTTATTATTTTGTGAAAGACTCGCCAAGATCTTACAAGATTTTATAATTGAGTAAAAGATTCGCCATGCCTGGTGAGAGATTCGCCAAAAAATTATATATACATATTATATTATTGATAAAATCGCCTCCATTTTTCCTATATACCATGGAGATTCGCCCATTTATTATATTTATAAATTTAGGGGGGGTTCTTCAAATTTTCCTTGTTGATATCCATCCTTAGGTAACTAATTTGGCCGCCTTGTATATTGTGGTACACCGAAAACATCATTTGGGGATATTTCCTGCACATATGTTAAGTCCTTGGTTTACTGAGGCAGTATATCGCAGTTCACAGTTAGTTGGTAATCCTTTTCCCTAGATTATCCCTCTTTTGTTTTGTTATGTTATTTTGATTAAAATAAAATTAAATTGATCATGGATAACATTCTCCATGTCACTCCTTAGTTGATATTAGGTTGAGACATATGAAAAAATCTTCGGATTCCATTGATCAAGGAATTCCTTTTGATGGGAACCCTAGTCTATTTCCTCCTTTCAAAGATATTAGTGCTCCTTATATGGATACATTGTCCCTTCCGGGACTTACCATTGGCTTTCTAGTATGGTTGTTCTCAACCTTGTTGGCCCCACAAATGAATATTCCTACAACTAGACAAAATCAACATCCATTTGATCCTAAATTTGACCCTTTACCTTCTTCATTAGTTGTTCTTTCCTCCCCTTCTTCCTCTTCACCTGGTGAAAGTATTGACACTAGTAACCAGGTGGATAAGAAGAAGAAGAAGAAAGGGAAGAAGAGGAAGAAGAAGAAAATTCAGCAAGGGGGCAACCAAGCAACCATTCCTTCAAATGAAACTACTAATGAGAAACCATCTAATAAGCCTCACAAACTTGGATATCCTTGCAAAATTTGTATGGGAGACCATCTTCTTCAAAATTGTTCTGGTATTCCTCATATCTCAGAAGAATGGTATTCTTGTTCACATCATCCTGTGCCATAAACTTCTGGAGATCATGTTGGTGGCACACCATCAACTAGTGGTAGTAAAGTTCATGGAAAGAAGGGTAAAGTTAAGTTTCCTTGTAGGTTATGCGAAGGTAATCAACTGATTCACCTTTGTCCCTATGTGGATGAAGCCCAGAAAGCATTGGATAACCATCTTGCTTCTCTGCAATGACTTCCATCTCATTACACAGGAGACTATCCCTTAATCCTTCACTACTTGATGAAGTGACTGACCCAAATCAACCGTCGGTCAAATCCACTCTCTCTGAATGTGAATCCCATGAGTCTATACCTGACAAATCACCGGTCGAGGAAACAGTTGACCCAATTTCACCTTTAGTTAATTTTACCTTTCCCGTAGGGAGTGAGTATGATACCACTTAGGTTCTTTTCATTTCTTTAGATTCCAATGAGCTTGAAGGCAACCCTCCTGTTCTGTCAAGACAAAAGGAAAATCCTCCCATTCTCATAACTCAAGGGGGTAATTCTCCCATTCTTATAGTACCCCCTCCAAGTAGTCTGGTCACTCCCTTTGATTGGAATCGACAAGTAGGATGTTGTCTTCCTTCTTATGCGCCTTTCCATATCATAGTACAGGTTTATAATATGATTGTATCTGGCACAATTATAGATGAAGGTGCATCTCTGAGTATCCTTTCCTCCACTACTTGGAAGGCGCTCGGTTCACCGCCACTTGTGCCTGTTACCTAGAATCTATTGGATTTTAGTAGAGGAACCAGTCAACAATTAGGGATCCTTCCTCAGTTGCCTATTACTTTGGGAGGAAAAAAATGTTATCTCAATGTGATGGTAGTCATAGGCCCTTTAGATTACAATTTACCTCTTGGGAGCGATTATGTTTATGACATGGGAGCTATTGTTTCAACAGTCTTTCGAGCGATATGTTTCCTGCGAGAAGGAAAATTTGTCACCGTTGGCCAACTTTCATTTCCCAGTATAAATATGGCTTCCAGTCAACCATCTTCCCTAAATGGTCCTTTTGTCCCAATGGTATCTTCCCCACCACAGGTCAGTTATGTGGCAACCTGTTCCATGCCTACATCAACTAACGATCAATTCTATGATGTTGTGCATTATGTATTGGGGGCATTGGAACCAGATCTCCCTAAGGGATTCCTTGCTACATATCCTTTCTAGAGTATTGTTATCCCATCTGATGAGAACCTCTTAGAATTCATGACCTCTTATCGATCATGATCAAGGAATATGAGGATCCATTAAAAAATGAAACAAAGGAATATGAGGATAGTTCCTGGTCTTGTGTCAACCTCGTTAAAAAATGAAACAAAGGGTATGAGGATAGTTCCCATTCTTGTGTCAACCTCGTTAAAAAATGAAACAAATGGTATGAGGATAGTTCCTAGTCTTGTGTCAACCCCATTAAAAAATGAAACAAATGGTATGAGGATAGTTCCTGGTCTTGTGTCAACCTCGTTAAAAAATGAAACAAGGAATATGAGGATAGTTCTTTTACTGTGTCAACCTCATTAAAAAATGAAACAGGTCCATGAGCATAGTTCCTTGTCTTGTGTCAAGCTCGTTAAAAAATGAAACAAGGAATATGAGGATAGTTCTTTTATTGTGTCAACCTCATTAAAAAATGAAACAGGTCCCAGAGCATAGTTCCTTGTCTTGTGTCAAGCTTGTTAAAAAATGAAACAAGGAATCTGAGCATAGTTCCTTGTCTTGTTTCAAGCTCATTAAAAAATGAAATAAGGAATCTGAGCAGAGTTCCTTGTCTTGCGTCAGGCTCATTAAAAAATGAAAGAAGGTCCCCTAGAGCAAAGTTCCAATTTGAGTCCTTGATTAGATCTCATAAAATCCCAGTCGAATCTTTCACTTGATCTCATAAATGAACCTTCATTCCATCCACCTAATAGCCATGAGTAGTCTACTTAGGTGAATGTAATGAAGCTTGGGCGGCATACACCTAGAATTGAGTCATCATGTTGGGGGCATGTAAACCAATCTCAAGCATAGTTTTTTGTTTCAAGCTTGTGTAAACATGAAACAGAATCCAAGCATAGTTTTTCATTTCAAGCTTGTGTAAACATGAAACTGAATCCAAGCATAGTTTTTCATTTCAAGCTTGTGTAACCATGAAATTGAATCCAAGCATAGGTTTTTGTTTCAAGCTTGTGTAAACATGAAATTGAATCCAAGCATAGTTCCCTATGGTTTAAGATTGTGTAAAAATGAACCCATCTCCATTTTAACCCTTGTGATTTCCATTACATCAGCCTCTTTTGTCAAATGAGCCTTGGTTTTTCTCCTTCCATCGTCACTATCTGCTTGGCCAATCACACACTTTCACTTGGTTGTTTTACCCTTTTTGAGGAAAAGTTGCAATGAGTGGTCTTATTAGCTAGCCTCTAAAATCAACATGTTTTGAGAAGTTCCAACATCACTGGAGCGAGTTGTTATCCTAGACACCACTCGTTCCTCTAAATGGAGTCCCCTTTAAGCTCTTTTCAGACTCTTGAAATATGAAAAGATTTTCGAGTGCTTGCCCTTTTCAGCTCGTAAACAGATTGGAAACGAAATCTACTTAGTATAAGTTTAACCCTTTTCTAGACTAAGATAGATTAGTTGCGAAAAAGGAATACGTTGATCGAACACGGTCAATAGGTTCTCTCTTGTATTATTTTACACTTTTTCAGAATTGAGAGACAAATTTACGAAAAAGAACTTGTGGATTTTTCTTTTTGTCCCTTTTCAAACTCTCTAAATATGAAAAGGACCGAGTTCTCATTGTCTTCAAACTCGTTAAAACATCAAATAGAGACAAACCTGTCAATCATGACAAGACCGAGTTTCACCTTCGCTAGGCTCATTAAAACATCACATAGCGATGGATTCACCCAAAGGGTGGAATTATACTACAAGCATGTGTTATCCTACTCAATATTGTTAAAAAATAAAGAGGTATTGGTTAGCAATGACTAGGGAAAATGGGAAAAGGGATAAATCACTTTATGGTAGCAAGTCACTCTTGAACATGACACTTTCACATCATCTCGGTGACTATTTGGGTTGGATGATTTGCTTTATGGTTATCATACCTATGGTCTATCACACCATCCATCACTTTGGTTTTAGGTCAATGCTACCAATTCATTCAGTGTCGTTGACATGTTCAAGAGAAGTCACTTAGTAAACTTCATCCTTTGCAATACTCATAAACCTTCATTTTCATGGCTGGCATTCCGGAAACTTGTGTCGTCAGTCACATTCTGTCTCCAAAATCATTACTCTCATTTCATGTCATTGATGGGGGATACATCAAGGCCCTCTTGTGATGAGTCGCTTCTTGTCAATGTCAACACATTATCCAAGAAGTTTACTTAGAAACACCTTTCCAGTACCTTGAGGATTGCATACATCAATGGAAAGTTTCTCACTTCTAGCGACAATTTGACATCACTCACCTTCGACCGAAAGACTTTGTATGGTGTTCGACATCAAAAAATCTATTCACACCATATAGAATTTACTGTAATACCTTGAGAATCATTATCATTATCATTGATCTCTCTCGCATCTGTTAACGGCTTACATCATTAGTTGGTAATCAGACTATGTCTTCCCATGTTCGACTTCAGATCACATTTTCGCATGGTTAGACTTGTACTTGAGCGAACAATTTTGGACGAGATAGAAGACCCTAGGTCTAGTTTCATCCATCTGGGCTACGATTTCAGGAGAGTACTAAATCATCTGTACGATGGCTTTACACAGATGGTCATCCTTGGGTCTCTATATGTAGACAACTATCTATGTACATGTAATGAAAAGTTTATATGCTGAGTATGGGTATGCCTTCCCTCATAAATTCATAAAAGGTTAAAAATATCATGATATTATGTATTGTAATCGATGCAGGTCACTGTCCGCTTCAGATCCTCTCCGTCACATCATAAAGCATATCACTCGAAATTATCATTTTCAACTTCATGCTTTAGGGGCAACTGTTACAGGTCTATTTGGGCACACCACTCCCAACATTTAGATCAGTACAATTAGGGCTCAAAAAACCCTAATTCAGTTGTTACATGCCCTAAACAAGTCATCTCATTGAATGCTTCCATCCATGAAAGTTTCCTAGCCTGAAGCCTTGTTGAAATGCCTCCTTGGGACACCAGTGCAGCCTTGGTCAGGGATAAATGCGCTACAAAGCAGGAAGGCCCATTCAGACCTGCACTGTAGTGTACTTAGGCCTTCTTTGACCTACACTAGGAGAGATTAAGTGAAATTTGCATAGGGTTCTAGGAATATTCCTTGATTCTAGATCATTCTAGATGGATCCCATCTCTTATCTCCTCCTATGAGCTCGAAATTGGATAGGCTAAGGATTCATTAACCTCCTATCCTCTCATCCCTTTCTCCACGGAAACTAACTCCAAGTTTGGAAGGCCATTCAATACCCTAATTTATGGCAAAACCACCTCCATTTCCCTATAAATTGAGCACTCATCATAGTGATCAAGGGGCTAGAATCTAAAGTTTGTAGAGAAATTCTGTTGGTTTGAGATTTGTGTTCATGTCAAGAAATGTTATGTTGCTGGATTGGTGTGCTTTTGGTGTGACAAGGGTTGGACAAAAGTTGAAGGAGTGGCACAGGATCAAACTGTATTGGGTGAAACTCTTCCTTCTAAATTAATAAAGTGTTTATCCCTTTTCTCATATTCTTGCTCATATCTATGATGATTATGTGTTTCAATGTCTTCGATTCCATTGGTTTATAGTAGATAGATCATGTGTGATTTGATTGTTTCTTGTTTCTGCTTCTGTTGACACAGGTACCAATTGAGCGGATTTAGTTCAAGTGGGAGTGACGAAAGAAATTCAAAGGGGATTAAGGAAGTTAAAGACTACAAGTAAGTTCCTTCATCTCATCTATCTACTATAGGAAAAGGACAAACTACTTTCTTTCTGTTGTTCTAGGTGTACCTACCCACCTATGGAAAATGTGTTTAATCGTAGATGCAAATTCCATATAACAACCCTCCTCAACTAGCAATAAAGGACTCAAACTATGTCTTTTTCCTTCTGCAAGATCTCCTTCTCACACATTTTTTGTGAGAAAAATAGAGAAGTTGACGTATTTTCAAAGCATGGATGCTCTTCAGTCCTGGGCTCGATCCATTTTTAGGAATTCACTTCAGAGATTTGTTTGTGCTTAGTACAAATTGTATTTTGATTGTTATGTTTTTTATCCTCACTTTGTAGTCCTCATGACTTTGTTTGTCAACAATTTTCTTTCAATATGTTCATTTTTCCTCTATATTTATCTCATTCTATTTTGTTTCTAAGTCTCTCTTGTCAGATATTGATATGTCAATGTTAGCCTCAACTTTGTTTTGTTGGGAAGGTATAGTTCTATTCTATACTGGTTATTTGACAACCCTCTATTCTCCATGACATTTTGGAAAATATGGAATCATGGCTTGCAAATGACAATGTACTTTTGTTTCTATATTAATGAAAGGTTTTTCTTTCTATAAAAAAAAGGGTATTTGAAAATATTTGTGTGAAACTGTAAAAGTTTATAGTTGATTTGACCTTTCTCAAACAATGTCAAGATTATTTCATTCTTCCTTAATTTACTAGGATCAAATCTCATTGCAAGAAAAAATATCTATCATGAATCCTCAATAAAAGTAGCATGGTGTTCCTTCGTTCTCAGATCCATTTCTCCAAGTTTGTGTTGAGTAAATTATCTCAACAAATTTATTCTTTTCACCTCAATCTTTCTTCTTCTATTAATTTTGATTTATGGGATGCTATTGAGCTTAGATATTTTATTTTTTCATCTACTATATTTGAATTTGTTTCTAATATTCAAATTCATAAATTTAGTAATCTTAAGGGGTTTGGTTTCTTCTGTCTATAATTTTAGTTCTAATTTTGAGGTTTCCTCCAACTATTATGGCTCCAATGACCCCATCTTTCTTGACACTTTTAATTATAATTATTCTCTAAAATATCTTTGCTACACACCTCATCTCTCAACATGTAAGCAACTATGGTAGTGCACAACTTGATATTTAATCAAAATTTTTCAATCTCTCTCTTGTTAAACACCTTTCCTTTCCTGCATTGTCCCTCCTGCAACAACATCTTCTGAATTTCAACCTCACTCCTTCACTAATCAATACTCCTCAATCTTCCTCCCGAATTTCATCTTACCTGTTTCCTAGTATATCTCGTTTGTCACTAATTATAATATTGATTATTCCTCTCATATCAGTTGTACGGTTTCCAACACCTCATCACCTGGCATATTTAACCATCAAACTCTAGATCAAATTCCATTTGCTTTGTCTTCTCCTAATTTTGTTCTTTGAGTCACTCCTCCTTACCGTAATGCTATCACATGCTCCAATTGTATTTTTCCTTATGTTTATGATATGAATCATGGTTTCTCCATTGTAAACAACACCCCTTCCAATCTTTAACATGATTAATCCTAAGGCTCTAACACACAATTTTATTAAAAAACATTCCTTTAATAATACTTATAATATTAATAATTTATTCAATAATATTAATTACATAATTAATAAAAATTTCACCCCCTCATTTTTTATTTTTTTTGTAAGTCAAAATTATACTCTTTCTTCAACAAGATGTACATGGAGAGTAGCAGAAAAAACATGTGGTCTCACCCCGACCAGGTTTTTTGACCACAACATACAACATATGACAAAATTACAAAAAGGAAACTAAGGACATCATCCAAAACATAGAAGGAAAAAGGCACCAAAAACAAGTAAAACATAGAAAACACGTGTAGTCATTCTATTCATCTAACGTGATGGAGGTTGGGTTTTCTGGGGCTGTCCCACGAGGAGGCGGAGGCCCAAAATAGCATTGGACATGCTCCTCGAAATGATCCATCTAAGACTCCAACTTATCCACCTTCTCCGATAGAAAGTTCTGCCCTCACTAGATTACCACAAAACACTCCCAGACGTGGCACTTAAAGTAGTGCAATTTATCTAAGGTACCTCCCAGTTCTGCATGTTCCTTCCGTCAAATTCTTTCAGAAGTTTCCAATCACTTCAATAGGGATTTATCAAGTCTCTACAATTTTTCAGGGAACAATGTTGAATGACCCTCGAACCTGTTAGGGTTAGTAGGTTTACATTTTTTGAATGTCTTTGAATTACTTAATGTTTAGTTTGAATAAATAGAACTTAATTTTACTGTTGTTGTTATAATCTCAAATTTAATTATCCAAAACATCACCATGAGTGTAGTTGTCAAGAGGTTTGGTTGAAAGCATGAATTTGTCTTGAGTTATTGGGAAACATTGTCCAAACATCTCGAGTAATTGATTCTTGGGGTATGTGTCAATAATGGGTCTTTTAGGAGGTTTACTTGAGTCAGTGATATTTGAAAATCCTACTGCTCAAAGAAAGATGACCATTAAGAGCAGCACCTTTCTTTTTCCATCCTAGTCTATTCATTTTTTTCCCTAGATTATAACCCACATCTTACATTTTCCCATCTTCCTATACTCCAGTAAGCCAATATGATCTTTTGTATGACAGTATTGATCCTCCTTTTGGATCTAATTTATTTGACTCTAGTGGAGGAGAGCATGGTAAGGTTACAGGAGCTATGACAGAGTTGGATACTAATCCTCAATTGCAGAATGTTGGCCCTGAACATGATGGTGGTAGGATCAAAACTGGTTTGCTTCGTCATCTTGATCATAAGTTTGAAGTTGATGCCCTTGAAGCAGCTACAGATGTTGAAGTAGGCATGGTTGATAATGAAAACCCCCATCGTGAAGGTGCAAAGGGCAGAAGCCATGGTCATCCATTGGAAGTAGAAATTGTAGGTAATGGAGAGATCGATGTGGATTAGGCACATGGAAATGAAAAAAACAAAAATATTAAGAGAATGAAGGCATTGAAAGTTTTTAGAACATCACTGGTAGAGTTTTCAAAATAAATAATGAAGCCATCATGGCAAGGAGGTCACATGAGCAAGAAGGAATTCAAAACAATTTGTTAATAAGGTTGTTGAGAAGGTTGCAAGGTCACTTCAAAGTCATCAAATACCAAATACTCTATTTTAGTCACCATTTTGAAAAAAAGTTTATGACCACATGGTAGAGAATTTTGGGAAAAGGAAAGAGGTTTTTCTCAATGACAGGAAAAATAACAATAATCTCTTCATTTGTTTTCATAAGTGTAACTGATTGAGAGTTTCAAATGCATATTCAAACTGCATTTTTAGGAATTCGTAAATTTCTTGTTTTAAGTCATTGTTTTTCCATGCATTTTATATGAATATGGGGAAGCATTTGGAGAAATGGAGAGAGGTTTATCTTCAAAAAAAAATCACCTACAATAACCTCCTTCGGTTTGTTAACACCCAGGTTGTTCCCTATGACTCCCAAGGGAATACGGCCGGGGTAACCACTAACCAGGCTTTGGATTATAGGTCCTAGCCTACCTGTAATCAGAGAGGGCTCTCTCTTTTAAGTTTTAGCTCTATTTTGTGAAGATTTTAGGCTAGTTATAAGTTTCAGTTTTTTGTTTGAAGTTTTTCTTGTGAACTGTTGTTGTGAGAAGGGCATGAAAGGTTTGGAAGATGTTAGTCCATTGGGCATTTGGAGTCAGAAATCTGAGATAGTCCTGGTACCTGTGATGGAGAAAGTTTTACTACAAGGCTAGATGACTATTCTTAATATAATTTCTTATTAGTGAGTGAAACAGTGGGAGATGGAATTACAGACAGTGTGGTAACAATTTGAGCAGCAATTTCTACTTAGTAGCATACATGAATTACTAAATAGGAACTGAGAAAGATTCAGGGTTTATTGGAGCAGTTAAGAATTCCAATGAAACAGCTGAGCCTGTAGAAAACATTTATAGTAAAGAAAGATTAAAATCAGGGTGTCTCCATGGACAAATCCTGAGCTATTCTTTTTCTTTCTTCCTAAATTTAGAGCAACATATGAGAGATATGAGTTAAACAGATGACAAAACATTAACAGAGATAGAGAAAACTTATTGTATTAAGCCATAGCACTAGAATCCTGTAGCATTCAATGGTTCCAAGACAGCATGCATGAGTATGACCAAATTTATGTAAACTCCAAGCTTTCTTTGTATTATTCTTCCAGAGATTATAGTTGATTTCTCCTTCTTTTTAACAAGAAACAACAACCCTTGAATCAACTGCGTGGGGGAGATTTTATACAAAAATATCAAGTAAAATATCTAGAATGAAAGTTATTGAGCAATAATTGTCTCTACCAACTTTGTACAGTTAAGTTATTACAAAAATAAAAGCCTGTAGTAAAGGCATATAACAGCTGTTTGCTGTTTGTCAGTTGATGATGACTTTTGGGCCCAAGGGCCGGCTGCGTTAATTCTTGGACGGCTCCTGCTGACGATGGTTGCTGTAGATGACACGTTGCAGCTCTGTGACTTCTTTATTGATTCTCTGCTTGTTGTAAAATGCATTTGATTAAATTATTTTATCAAATCACAACAAAATCCTTATCATACCTATCCACCATTGATCAGTGGGCAACTGATGCCTTTTCATTTTATGGAGTGTCTCATATGCATCTGTATATTTGTAGTAATTAGGGGGGGCTGCAAACAGATGATTGATTTCATGTTCTATATAAAACAGATTTTCTAGTTTATCATACAGCTCTTGTCATGTGGGCGGCCCAGTTTCTTCCGAAGTGCTAGATGAGGGAGTCAACTGATCAGTGATGTAGTTGTTGACTCTTTTTGCATATTTCTCATGAGAAGATAGCCTTCCTGCGCTGTTTAGTAACATGGGGAGTCCCCTGTCATATAATGTCATGATCTTGGCACCAAAAGCATTTACCTCTGCTTGAATATCCTGACATTTTCTTTCTAGAGCCTGAACATAGTTTCTGAGGGTGAGTACCCTTTTGATCATCAAAATTGTATCAGTTCTATCTCTGATACCCAAGTTTTCTAACTGTATGCCAGTTCTGTTGTTCAACACATTGATCATTCTAGTAGCTATATTTGACATACTTCCTAGAGCAGCTCTGGCTTTTTGATTTTCTGTATAAGCCTTGCCCAGCAAATCTATTTGCTCATGGATGGTCTCTATATATTGCCATTGGTATGTGATTGATTGAAAAATCTTTGCCCATATTATTTTCTTGAGCTCTGTTATTGCTTTGCCCATGGCCATCTCTTTCTCTAGCTCTTTGATTTTTCTTTCCAAGATCCTTACTTCCCGTGTCTTTTCTGCCACCTGTTGCTTAGATTTATCATGTTTCTCATTGAGTGTGGCTAATTTTTCCTTGGCTTCATTCAGCTCTGCCATCTGGGCTTCTAGGACTTTAATTTCATTCATCAACTTCTGCATATCAAGGCTTGGAGCCTGCTCTGATGTTGGTGTTGGTGTTGATGTTGATGGAGCTGTCTCAACTGTCGGCTCTGTAGGAGGAGTGACAACTTGAGGGGGTTCCTCAAGGTTGATTACTTGTGGAGGGGGTTGAGATGTTTGGCCTCCTTCTTTCTGCTGTAGGGCTGCCTGCAATGCAGCCTCTGTCTCTACTAATTTTTCTTCAGTCTGCACCAACTATTTGTGCAGTGTTACAAGCAATGTTGCCGTATCCTGGTCCTTCCTCTGCTGAGCAACCTCTTCTGTTTGGGGGTGAAAGGTTGCTGGGATCTTCACCATCTTTCTCAAAGCTGCAATATCTGCATCTCTTTCTTTTAGCAGTGCTTGCACAGCTTTGGGATCCTTTGGGTCATGCCCGAGCTATATAATTATTTCCTCCAGAGACCTGATCCTGTTGTCTTTAGCCTGGGAGGATGCCTTTTCTAACTCCAATTGTGCAGTGGTATTATTAAAAGAATTCTGCAATCTATAATTTATCAATGTATTATCTGCTAGGGTATCATACACCATCTCACCCGTCTGTTTATGCAATTCAATTTGATCCATTGGGTGGATTTCCTTGGACAAGATTTCCAAATTTGTTCTTATATAATCAGCTGCAGACTGTGGCTGCAGCGCTGTGGGCTTGAAATGGCTCATTATCATTTTTACCTCTTGCACATCATATGCAGACATCAACCTCTGCTGGTTTGTAGGAGCCATTTTCAACAAGTGGTTGTATAGCTGTAACCTCAATGGCTCATTTCTGGTCTTGATGTCTATGAATTGTTTCTTTATGCTAGACTCACCCTTTCTTTGTTGCCCTGAGGAGCTGACCTCTCCTCCAAGTGTTCTTTGCTGCTCTTGCTGTAATGAGCTAGCTGATACCTCTATGCTGGGGGGACCCATCTGTGTTTGACCAAAAGGCATCTCCTCCTCTGAGAAAGGATCGAGCCTTTGTCTCTTTTCCCCTTGCTGTGATGTTGCGGTGCTAAGGGGAGTCTGTTCCTCTCTATCTCTCTTCTTACCCCTCTCTTCATTTGTAGGGGTTTGGAGCACCGAAGTCTCCACTGTAACATTCTGCACTGAGGCCTCCTTTTCTTGCGTTTGCTCATCATTAGGACCAGGAGCCTCTGCCATTTCTTCTTGCTGTTCAGGATGATTTTCAGGCTCTTCTTCTTGGGCTGATTTCTGTTCTGTTTGCTTGCCTTTATCCTTGGCTGAAGTCTCTGCTGTGATTGGGGCTTGGACTATCTTTTGTGGAGCTGTAGATGATGAGGCAGCTACTCCCACTTGAGTGCCTGGAAGAGAAAATACCTGTGAACAAAGCTCCAAGTCAGCCAACTTTTGGAGATTTCTTATTCCTCTTTGAGCTAGTTCTTCTTGTGTAGTAGCTTCTTCTAAGGTACCTTCCCTCCATTCTAGTTGATTTGCATATTTTTCTATGTGAGGCAACCTTAAGTGACCATAACTGGCCAGCCTATATCTGATCCTTCTTAAGCTTATGAAATGAGTGGGGTCGTATGGTTTCCAAAGGAAACTGGTCTGTAAGCCAAGGCCTTCTAGCATTCTATCTGCCTCTTGCCAACCTTCCTCCCTTTTATTGTAAATGAAGTGGCCTAATTGGTTTCTAACTTTAAGCTGTGGTTTCTTGCCCCTGCTTGAAAAATGGAGTACATTAGCATTCCCAAATTGCCTGAAATACTCGAGGGCAAACAATCTCATAGGCACATATCTGGGCAATCTGTATGGGGGCAACTCACACCCATATATTCTAATAACTGTGTGGTTTTGGTAAAAATACCAATCCCCAATGCTGTATACCTTGGACAACTGAAGAATCCTCTGCATCTCATTAGTTAGTCTTGGAGGAGGTGAGCTCAGAAGCAGAGACATGGCTGGGTGGATGAAGAGGTCTATAAACTCACAATAAGTGTATGGGGAATAAGATCTACAGCGGAAAGCAGAGGACCAATAGACCACTGACCTTGGATTGCTTTGTGCATCCACTCTTTTCACAGGAAAAGGAAATTTCTCATGCTGATAGTATAGCATTAAATGGTAGATATAGGAGGTGTATCTGAACACCCTTTCTCTTGCCAAGTCTATCAATTGCTCATGTATTTTATTGGAGATGTAAGTGGCATAGTCATAACAGATTGGGGGCTTACCAGGGGAAAACATGGCCATCATCACCAGCACAGTTTCATCAACAAATTCTATTGAATTATAGCCCAATATGGGACTAATCATGTCTGCAAGGTCTCTGGCCAATTGATTTAGGTATACATGGTGAATGGGAGGGTACTTCATGGTCTCATAGGTTGAATCAATGAACAATTGATTTATCTTAGTGATTTGAGCATCTGTCAGTTTAGCTACTTGTTTTATCAGATCCATCAATGATAAAGGAACCAATTTCTTAGCAGTATTGAAGTTTAGCATCTCTCTAATGGCTGCAGGGGTGACATAAAAAACAACTGAGCCTGAAGGGTCAAGCACAACCCTCTAAGTGGGGTCATAGCAGTCAGCACATCGGTGTATTAGGTCAGGGAACTGGTTGACCTGAGGGAGCTTGAAGATGGGGAGGAAAGAGTCCCAAATGCCCAATATATCCATTCCACTATCATGCTTGAGTTTCAATTCATTTAGCAAGTGAATGTGATATTTGCTATGCATTAGCATTTCCTCTGATATTTGGTAATCTTGGTCTGCTAATGATTTCCACTCCAACTCTCTCTGAGGGGCATTCAATGGAGCAACATTCAGGGCAACAGGTGCTACTGGTGTATCCATGTTTTATAAGTGAATTTGGGTTGAATTTCGACTATTTCTGGAAGAAATACTGTCCTACGCGGTAGGTTAGGTAATTTGCTGAATTGCAGCCTGTTTCAGAGCAACAGGGGTGTAATTGGGCACAATTGGCCGATTAGAAAGTGATGGAATTGGTTTTAAGGCGTAGCAGGCCTATTTCTCCAGGGTAAATGGTCAAATTTAATGGTTTTTTAACAATGCAGGATGAAACAGAGCGCGCAGTTGGGGAATTGACAAATACCTGGTTTAATGGCGGTATTTGAGCTTGGTTGCAGTCAAACTCTGTGTAACAGCAGCTCCGAATGGTCTTGGTAAGGTGCGGCAGCAGAGGACGTGAAAATACATGCAGGAGGCAAAGCAGAAAAACATATAAAAATGCGCAAAAATGGCAAAATTTGGCCAAATATGGACTTTTGGGCGTTGGCGCGAACATTTGGATGATGTCAGCATGACGTCATCAGGTGGGGTCAGGGTCGGGTGACGTCAGCATGACGTCATCGTTGACGTGGCAGCCTGTGAGTGATCCACGGGGACTGCGTAGGTGGCGTGACAGCTCGGAGCGATGTCGTGCGGGGGTGCTGATGCGGCGGTGAGGTGGCGTGACGTTGGCATGATCGGTCAGCGGAAAACCAGAAGTGGTAAGCGGTATGATATCGGACTGCTATTCATACGGAAGTGGGATTGTCAGAGGCTCGCCCGATCCAGTAGTATGGCGACGCGTGCCCCCGTGTATATGTCAGTGGACGCCATTTTTGGAAGCTAACGGCAGTACATCGGGGCCGCTCCGAAATTGATAAGGGTCGCGGGATGGGAAAGCCCAGATCCAACGGCTGGTGGGAGGGCAAGTTGTTAGGGCGATACGGCAGCGGGCGGGGAATATTTTAATATATTTTTTGAAATGCGCGCCAGGGCGGAACTTTGGGTTTTGGCGGATTTGCGGGTTTTTTCAATGTTTTTTTGTGGAAAGGCGCATGGCAACAAGACTTTGGATAAAGCTGAAAATGGGTTTTTTAGTGTAATAGCGCGGGTTAGGGGTAATAGTGGGTTTTTACAAGGCCTTTTGCAAGTAAAGTAAGTAAATCTTTACAGAGGGTTGTGAAGGGAAAAAGGGGTAGGGCTTAGGTTATTAGACTGACCAGAGGTCAATTTAATCCCTGTTTTTGGGCATATGGCTATAATTGCCAGGGGGAGGGAATATTTATACATTGCTTGGGGTTTATACACCATAGTGTTTATAATAGTAGGGGAAAAGGGGAACATAGGGGATTTAGATAATAAGAAGTTAGGAGTTAATATGAGTGGAGGAGGTGGATAAGGGGGAAAAACCACTAAGTTTATATGAAATCAACTTAGTTCGGAAAGTAGATCAAAATGAAAAGAATTTTACACAAGAAATGTGGCTTTTAAAGAAACAAGAACCAACACAAGACTTTGACTTCTTCCATGAACATAATAGTATTTGGATGTTAGTAATGAGTATAATGGGGGGTAATCAGGGAGTTAGACATGCTTCATTGTACTGTTGCAAAACTGCTGAATAAGAGACCTGCACTGGCACCATATTTTTCCTTTGCTTGAGCCAGTGACAAAGGAATCATGCTTCTCCAACCCCATCTACCTACCCATCTACTGCCTAGTATTTTTTGTTACTCCAAGGAGGGTGCAATTAGACTTGCAAACCCTTATGTGCCTTTTCTTTTCCTTTGGCTTTTTCTTTTGATTTTTCTATCTAAGGCTAGCCTTATTGCTTCCAAGGCCCCAAATTAAACAGTTGGGAACCTCCATTCTCTACCTAACTACTTTATCTGCCAAGATTTAACTGTTTGGACATATTTCTTTCTCTAATCTACAACAGAAAATTGAAACATGGCATGATCCAGATTAGGCTGTTGGACCATCCATCCAAATTCAGTTAACATCAAGCTATGCACACATATTGCATTCTCTTGGAAATATGGGATCTTTGCATCACCAAAGAAGAGCATATTTGGAACTTTCTTTGCCAATCATGAAATATGAAACCTATTGGTATAGGTATCTAACACGGTTTATACACATGTGTTATTGTTTTTGCGATATACCCAAAACATTGGCTCATTGGACATGCACTACACAGTTGCTGCATAGTTGCAGCACACAGGTCTTCACGACTTTTTTGAGGGTGCCAACTATCAAAGATTGAGTATAGTGAGGTGCTGATAATTTTGGATCTAGGTCAGACAACCATTCATCATCCAGGTGTTCAATTTTGTGGAGACTTATGCCAACATGGTATGTTGCACAACTGCTGCATAGCACATATTTGGTAGTTGATTGTTGTTTCTTATTTTTTATTTCTAAAGGAATGGTATGATGACTAGGATAAGATTCTCATGGATTATGATAGTTTTTAAGATAGGATAGCATGATACGATCTGAGTTAGTTTTCTTTTTCTACTAAAAGAAAAAATTGAAGATAAGTTTAAGAACTTGCTACTTTTGTAATCAATTCGACCCACCTCATGGATCAGAGATTCATTGTATCTGGACATGAGATTGTTTAAGGTTGTAAGGACATTTAATGCTAAATGACACAAGATAGAAAGTTTTGGAGTGTTAGAGGATAGCTTTTACTATTATGAAAAGTGTACTTATTTTTATGATGATAATAGAAGAAGACAAGAGCGAATTTGAGCAGGGATACCTATGTTGGATTTTATTGGTATCATGTTTGTCTCTGTGATGTGATATTGTCTCTTTAGATATGGTTATATCACATAGATCCATGTATTTTATCTCTTCATGTTTAATTTGATGAATTTTTTCATAATTCAAATGAGTTTTATCTAAATAAACTTGTTGAACATTATAAGTGTTTTTCCTTTATGATAGATTGAATTCATCCTTGATAGATACTCAGCATGTCATTTATATCTCATTCATCCTACCACTAAAACTATTTTCAAATATTACTGATATATTTGATTATCTTTCCCCTATGAGGATTGCCACCATATCCCTTATTCATTGAGATTTTCAATAGTGCCATGATCCTGATTTGCCTTGTCCCCACACCCACCTTCAATAAATTAAACTCAAAGCCATTATTTGATCATCATAACCAACCTAAGACCTAGATTCCATTAGTGATTCAACTGAATGATAGGAGAAAATAGTGAGACAACCCTCTCTAAGGCTATGGGGTTGGACCTTAGCCTAAAAGAGTTTTGTGGTTAACTCTGGGATTTCTCTCCTTAGCCTAGAGAAATTTACAAAGTGCTAATAGAACCAAGAACTGAAGACTCTACACCCGCTCATCGTCCCAAGCCACTACGTTGTCAATCCTCGGCCCTCGCCAATTTTTTTTGACGATTGACCCTTGTGGCCCTTTGCCAATCCGCCATGCCCTCAACCACCCCACACACCAGCTATTGAACCCTAGAATTGCTTCTTTTTTCACAACTATTTTTCACTCCATTCCTCCCTTTTTTACCTTCATAACTACAATTTGGGTATCATTTTACAAGCTTGATAGCATAATAGGTACATGATCATATTCTATTTCATAATATCATTTGTATTTATTATTTAACTTAATATACCCAAGCTACTAAATTACAGTGATTCTACAACTGATTTATGTTTCTGCAACTAACTACAAGATTCGATAGGTTGTGGAGCTTCAGCTGAGAAACAAGGCATATGGGTAGTTGGCAATTAATTGGGACAATGATTTGTTCATATTTGCAGAATCTAGATCGATAAAGAAGGAAATCTAACAACTCGGTCAAAGGATAAGTCAACCATCATAGAAGACAAACCAAGTGAGCAAGATTCATATTTTTCATCTCATGATTTGTTGCGTTGATATAAAATCATGAGCAGATCATGATATCTTATCTTTTATAGTTAATTACAACTAATGTTGATTAGCATAGGTGTAATTCTATGAAACATTTATTGCGTAATGGTTTTATAAATATGCCTCTTGGCATAGCTGGGAAAGACTTGAATTTTATTTGTAAAAAATTTGTTTTCCTATACAAACTTTGTTTCGTTCCATTTTCTTGTTGTGTGATCTCAATGTGTGGTTGATCACGTCATGAAAGCATTATAGTGCTACCTGATTCTCATAGGAGGGCCCCCTCAATATAGTAAGGTTTTTCTTTTGTGTACAACAAACAATTCATTTTATGTTTCCTATAGATTTATATCAATTCATTTAATGATTTAACTTTTGATTGCTAGATAGAGGTGTAAGATTGTTTTGAAATAGGTTTATATAATCATTTTATTGTTGAAGAGAAGTGGGATTTATAGTGCACATGGACGGAGTATGAGTTAACATAGATTAATATCTTTACATTGTAGCAATATAGATATGATTTTCATTTGCAGACCTAATCTTTCTTTTTGTTTAAGTAGATTCATTTATTGCATGATTTTATTGTAGGTGTAATTTTGTTTATAATTAAAAGTGATTCAAATTGAATGAAAGTGTGATTTTCATTTAAGAAAGTGTGATTTTACTTACAATCAAGTTTGTTTTTCATTTAAGCAAGTGTGATTTTATTGATAAGAAAGAGTGATTTCATTTTAACGCAAGTGTGTGAGTGATCTTATTTCAATAAAAATGTGAGTGTGATTTTATTTTAAGTAAGAGAAATAGAATTGGTTCCATTTTTATCATCAATTTATTTACTTACATAGTTTTAGAGAAATATGTGCATTTCGATATCTCAAATTAGCTTAGGAATTGCATGGCTGATACAAACACCTAGCACATACAGTGCACATACATTTCATCATTTTTAGGGAAGTTTATATAGGACTAATTTTATTTTTATTTTCATTAAAAAGAATAATAAAAATGATATGCATAGGGAAAGAGATTATAGAGGTATATTTGAAGGTAGAGGTATGAAATCGATTCCAACATCATCACTCACCCCACCAAGACCTCATAGTGCCACACCATCCACTGAAACTCACATTCCATTAATTGCAGGTAGACATAGACTTCCTAAGGTACTGTTGATGGTGCTAGACCCATAAATATGTCAAGGGGATCTTGCTGGTAAGAAGTCCCAATTAGACCTCAGACTGTTTGGTGCAGGAGTCCCAGCATGGGTTGTAAGGTAATGCCTTGACTGCTATGTCACACAGAGGCAAGTAAGATAAATCTGTCAGTAGCAAGGGTGTAACTGATGCAGTGAGTCAAGGAATGATTATGAGAGGTTCCAACACTTAGAAGGGATAGGAAGGTGAAGGTGAGTTCCAGGTTGAAAGGGATCAGTCCCAACTTGGCTAGGAACACACAACACAAAGGACATGCACAACTTCCGGCAGAGAAGTTGACACAGATGCGGAAGTCACAACATACAAGGTAAGATAACACGAACAACACTCACGGATCAATCTGAGATGAGTGTGATGGTTGATATAACAAGGTTCAGAGAAAGGTCTCTTTGATGTCGGCAAAGGAGTCGACATGGATAGTGACAACATTAACAACATATGCAACATGTTAGAGTCGGTCTTGAGCCCTCCATCAGCGATCAAAACTCTTTGCATTTGCATAGGTAGGTGTCTCATCAGTGTCAATTTTTGCATCCCATTAGGCATGCCATAACCCTGATGGAGGAGCTGGTGTATTTATACCCCTCTTGGCATTGCTGTATCAGGTCATTTCAGTCATTAAGCTCTTTCAAGCTTGTCTTGTCTTGTCTTGAGGTCAAATTCCTAGGTCTAGGGTTTTGGTCAAGTATGTTTACAAGGTCATGTTTCTGAAGGTCAATAAGTGCTCAGCAAGCCAGAGGGATGATTGTAAAGATGTTTCTTCGAAATTTTTTATCTTGTACAGTTAATTTTCACCTTGGATTTAAAAACTCTGTTTTTAAAGCCAAGGTCATTTTTCAAATTTTTGTAAAAAGTGATGAAATTTCAAAAGACTTCAGCGGACAACATGTAACCCTGGTCCCCTTGCCAAGATCCCTCAGATGATCTCCTTGCAAAAAGAATCAAGCCAAAGCACTAAATGAGTCAATTTCAGGACAAAGGAAACCAAAAAGTCAGTTTTATAAAGTGACAAAGAGAAACATTAGAAAGTGGGTTTGAGCATGAAATTTATTCAAATAAATCTTATAAAGACCCAATCTCCCTCCTTTTACTCTCATTGTGCATTCAAGACACTTGCAAGAGAGATTGGGCGAGCATCCAAGCGATTTTGAGTGAAAACTGGTCGAAATTGGGAGCAGGACAGGCGCGCGACCCGTCAGAGCTCAACCCGCAGTGTAATTTCATAACGGGCGCGACCCGTCAGGCGCGCGTGACCCGTTGGGTGAGGTGCGCGACCCGTCAGCGACCTCCCTTCCAAACTCATTGCAAATTCGTTCAAGCACCCTCCAAATCATCAAATTGCTTGAGGTAGGTTCTCCAAACTTGAGAATGGTTGTTGGTTATGTTTAAAATACATCATGAATGTGTTTAAAGATCAAATTGTGCAAGAGGAAGAGGCTCCATACGGCTGCAATGTTTTATTATTAAAATGTGCTAGGGTTTATTGCTGTTCATGTTTTTTCCCTTGTAATTATTTTCCTCTTTCCCCTTTTCACTTCCCTTGTATTTCCATGTAATTTCCCCTTGCTAAATTGTAAAATAAATACAAACCCTACCCCTCTCCCTAAACACTAAAACTCAAACCCTAACCCTACCTCTCCATATGCCCATGTAAACACATGAATTTGATGATGCATGTGCAGTGATGTTTGCAGTGTTTTTCCCTAAGTTCCCTGTTGTATACATGTATTCCCATTTTCATTGTAAAAAATGTCCCTCCCCTAACATTTCCCTCATGTTCCTTGTTCCCTTGAAATAGCGTATAAATTAGCTTTTTACAGGCAGAAACAACAGCACAGTTTGCCCACTTTGCTCCTTAAACAATGTCAGAAACCGAAACCTATGAGCAAAGTGATGACCAGTCATCAGCTTCATAGATTGAGGTATAGAGGAGGCCTCATAAGGGTGGAAAGGGTGGTCATCATAGGCGAGAGGAGCCCACCTCTTTGACAGAGTTACAAGCTTTTCCTATGGCAGTCTCATGTTTCCAGTACATGTCTTGCTATGAATTTTGTGAGAGGATCTCTCAGATTCAGCACCACCGAGAGTTGGCTCGCCTTTTTGTTTTACACTTGCATGATGGACATGTCAACCTTTCCGGGGTGGACTTCACTTTGACACCCAAGGTGATTGCACAGGCTACAGGGATACTAAATTTCGGGGAGATATGGAATAAGCGCAAGGTGCTGGATAGTGTTCACTTTGAGCCTTTTGTCCGGCCACCATTCATGAGACATTTGGCAGGTGTGTTTCCATTCAGGTTTCTCAGGAGCGAGTATGCTCCCATGATGAGGCTCATCATGCACTATTTTACCTGTGAGGGAAGATTTTCACAGGTATATTCATACCATATTCGCCTCTTGATGCACTTCACCCAAGTTAGGATGATGAACATCCCTGTTTTCTTCTATCAGAACATTGAGAAAATGGTGTCCATGATGCAGAGGAAGACCCTGGCACAACAGTACAGGAGCCTTTATTATTATGGTTTGATTCAGCTTGTAGTATTGCATCAGTTGGCTCAGCAGGGCATCTCATAGGAGGAGTTCATCTCTCGTGAGCTTCTCACAACACCATCACCGCCACATCCTGAGGTTATTCATGATGAGGGAGGACCATCACAGTGGCATGACATCCCTGTCACTAGACATGTCAGCTCCTCACCATTGGTTACTTATCAGAGAGGCCAGAGGGCCTTATTTGCAGCAGCTCGGCGAGTACTTTCTCCAAAGCATGTGGAAGGGGTCTCGCCTTCTTCATCGGCTCAGCAAGTGTTATCTCCACATCAGGTGGAAGGGGCCTCACTTTCTTCACCAGCACAGGTACCAGGGAGGGGCAAACAGCCCATGATTGATGAGGGGCCATCAAGAGTTCCAGATATTGAGCTTGTTGATCTTGAGGCCAGTTCTCCTAGCTGAGAGGCAAAGGAGATCATTCAGCATCTCAGAGCTGAAAATGATGCCTTACAGAGGAGATTAGAGGGGGCACAATGGACCATCACATACCTTGAGCAGCGCAACAAACAGTTGGAATATGAGCAAGCACTTGATGAGCTGTGGAGGATTCGTAGTGACCGCATTTTGAACTGGAGAAGACCCGGTGATCCATTGCCCGCTGACCGAGAGTCCATGCTCATCCGGGTAAATGCACACTTGGAGAGGCTGTTGGCTAAGGCCAACCAAGAGAAGAAATTGTTGAGGAACATGAAGAACCATTACTGGGCAAGAATGCATGTGTGCAAGGCAAAGATGAAAATGTTTCAAAGGCGGTTGACTGAGGCACTAAAACGGAGAAAGAGGCCCAATCCCCTCCGTATCTTGGCTGAGGCTTCACTCAAGGATCAAGGCACTAAATAGCCTAGCCACAGCACAAATCCCAAGGAATTTTGAGAATTTTGGGTGAATTTTAGCATTTTTAGGCAATTTGCAGGTTTTTCCCATTAACGGCTCTCACGCCCCGCGCGACCCTTCATCATGGCAACTCCATTTGGAAAAAACTCAGCATTTCCAGATTTTTCATGCAAAGTTACACATGCTCATGGATGGACTTGAGATTTGGTGAAGTTTTGGGCCTCCAGAAAGTCAAAAAACTAGCAAAAAATGACTTTCTGCCACTTTTTTGAATTGCAAAAAGCAGTCTTGGGAGATTTGATTTTTGACAGGGAAAATGAACTCCAAATTCAAAAATTCCAGTTGGGTTGGAAAGTAGACTCCCATAAATTTCCAACAAGACCACTCTTGCCTAATTTTGACACTTGAAAGTGCCCCAAAAGTGGCTCCAAAGGCACGCGACCCGTCAGGCAGGGGCGCGCGACCCGTCAGGCAGATTTTTCCAAAATGCACTGTACAACTCAGAAAAACGCAGTTTGATCCAGTTTGACTTTTTGGGGTGAATTATGATTCTATTTGATGTAATTATTGTACTTTTAAGACACTTTTACTCTTATGTAACACTTCTAGAAGATTCATTCATGAAAAGGGTAAATATTAAATGAATGATTGGTTTCCTAGCTTATAGAGGCAAGTTGTTTTGACTGCCTAGTTTGTAGTGCTTAGTTTAGAAGTAGTTGAAACAACTCCTAGGATAGTGAACTCGACCCATGGAGGCAGGGAAAGAGGTTAGATCATCTATATTATTTACTTTCTTTCTCATTTTCATGGTTGGACTCTTGAGGGAGAAGCTATCATTGTATTATTCACTGTATCTCTGCAATTTTTGGCTAAGGAAGACCAGGGTTTTGTAGTCCTCTTTGGGATTCTTGTGGACTCATGTGTTGATGGTGAGTTTCTAAATGTACTTGTAAGTGTGTTATGTGACTCATTTCCTTTCTTTTACTTCTGCACATTAAACAAATGAAGTGTTAAAGTAAGAATTCATGCCTGCCGTGCTCTGCTTTTAAGTTTGTTTAATTTCAATGTTTTATACTGTCTAAAGAGAATTAAAAGTTATTTTTTGCTCTCTTTAGCTCTTCACCTTTCATTCCTTACCATCCACATCAATCAAAGGCATCAATACTGTCTCCTACCTCGCCCCAAAGAACCCCCTGCAGAAACTGTGTCCAATCCCCGCACCCAAAATTGCCCTCTTCTCAATTTGCCACCAAAAATCCAAAAAACCCCAAATCAAACTCTTTGTTCAGTTTACTAGCCTAATATCAGTGTTACCTTATTGGTCATCTCATCTATTGAAGATTTTACCGGGATAGACCAGAGAGAGCCTTCTCCTGCCCCGTAGGGCTAGCTACGAGGCTAAATGGTTTGATCTTGCCTTGAGGTTTACCTTTCTCAGCCTGAGGTGAAATTTCAAGCGCTAACACAACACATTAACAAGAAGATTCATATAATTGCATACAAATCAGTTCATATAAAAGTACGTAATTTAAACAACATATATCATTAAGGAAACCAGAGAAGTCCAACTACAATAACAACATATGCATGAAAATGTGCTAGCTTTTATTATATAAAGAAGTGTAAGTCACAGTCATACAATACATCATGCAAACCTACTAGCGCCATCATTGGAATGTTACAGCCACATCTGCTTACTCCTCCAAAGAGATATACTAGCTCTGTGCATCCAACCATTGACACTTGACTTACACTTGACATGACTTAGCATTACAATGCACATGTACTCATGTGAGACAACATGGCTTGAGCAAGCCCTGCAAGACATCACTGACACTCGGTCCATTTTGATGAGACCAACTCTTTGACATGATTGTGATAACGAAGGTGGAGAGATGATGCCAAACTTGGTTGTTCGTGATGGTGTGCATGCACCTAATGGTGACATCTTTCTGAAGTGAACTCTTGCCTCCGTTGCAACCGGTGCATTGGTTCGGCTCCTTTCTTGGGTACGGTTGAACCAACAACGCACTGATGCATAGTGTCTGTGCTGATCTTCAAGTGTGTGCTAGTGGTCATGCGCATTAAATTTATAAAGTACATATTCAGCCCCAGTTGGACTTGCTTCTTGTCTTCGCCTTGGTGAGTGTGTTCAATGGGTTGGATTGCATGCATGTGCTAAACGAAATGCATGCTCCTGGATCCCTTACATGCGATCAAAAACATTTCTCACCATTGTTTCTTTGTACCAGCTGTTGGGATGGATCATTAACTCATACTGGCACAGTTTCATCCACGAGTGCATGTTGCACCCACTCTTTTTCTTTTTCCTATTGTAACTCATTGGATTGTATGTGAAGCTTCGTGTTCTTCCTAAGTTGATGGTTCATCACATGCAACTCCTTATTCGTTCCATCTTCTTCCTTCGTGCAATATTCATGTCATGTTGTCACTTCAAAGCCTCAGTCTCCAAAGTTTATTTCATTATCTATGGATCTACTTGTTCTTGCAACTTTGCTCTGCCTCTATGTTGTCAATAACCTTCCTCTTGCTTTCACTGCGTTTACTGCATTCACTGCATCCGTTGCATTCACTACATTCGGTATGCTACCTTCAGCTTCTATTCATGATGCTGCTCATTGTGATGTTGCAGCTTGATGTCCTTTTCCATGAACAACTTGATGTCTTTGTGAGTAAGCAAGCCCATGGACACTTGATTGACTACATCCCCAAGCATGCTTTGAACGGCATCTTCGTCTCTACTCTGTTGGAAACCATTGTACCTATACTGCTGAGAGGTAGATGAACACCTGTGATACCTAGAGACATGGAAACACTGATAGCAAGCAATCTGTTAGTTGAAAACCAAAATGAACATGAAAACTGACTTGCAACATACCTAGGTGAATGATCATGAAGGTTTCACAATTTCAGTCAGGAGGTTGGGAGACCAACTGCAAAGTCTGCACAACGCATAGTCTAGGCTGCTCACAGATTGACTGGTAGTTGGATCTATGAAATGTGCAATCCAGTTGGGCAATTGGTTGCTGGGATTGCACAATGCGTGATTCCAGCTGGGAAAGACTACTCGCCTGGTGACAAATTTACGTAAAATTTCGAGCCAAGTAGCCACTAACCTCCAGAAATTTGAAATTTAGTCCAGGAGGCTAGTGCTCAGCCAAAATGTGCAAATCTGGAGAAGAAGGTGAGCCTTCATTCTCCATATTGTGCAATGCAACTTGGTGAAGGTAGATACCAGGCCAAGGATGGCCCAACTCGCCGATGGGAAACTGAAAGCAAGTAGGTCAATGAAATGCATGGCGAAACTAAGTGATAGCAGAATTGATAAACAATGCATGCAAAACATGAATGGAAGATTGAGAAAATGGATAAAAATGCATGTGAGTGAGGTCATTCGCCGGTTGGGTGAACGTCAATGCAAAATAGTTTCATTCATGCGCCAACAGTGAGATAGCAACGAAAATTGAAATAGAGCTAGGACAAGCTAGAATATATGTAAATGGCAACAATCATTCAAAGAAATCAAGCAAATAGTACTCATACACGTGAAAACCCAAAAAGCGACAGAAATGCAACACAAAGCATGGGAAGCAGTCTTACCCAAAAACAGTTGAGCTGAATGTGCCAACTACTCCTAGATGTGATGTGGGATGTCATAGCTACCAGTTTTATGTGAGGAATGAGCTTTGTAGCATTTTTTTGATGAGTTTGATAACATCGAGGTTGTGACATGCATGCCACAAATCTAGGGGAAGCGACACTTGGTGGGAGGTTTCTGAATTTCTCCTTACATGTAACCTCCAACTGCTTAACATAGATTCCTGAGACAAGGGATGCCTTTTCATGTTGTCTTGGGAGAAGCAGCCTATGCATGCAATTTTGTTTTGGTCGGTCCTAGAGGGAACTGGCCAACTCAACTACACATGAAAGCGACTGCTCAACTACTGGAGAAAAATGCGCATTTCTTGTTGTAAGCTGAGTTGACTGCCCAAGGGAATTGCACAATTTCTAGGCAGAGCAGTTGATTGCTGCCCAAATTTGTGCAAATCCAGGGTTGAACAACCTGCTGATGGGAAAAATTGGGCAAATCCTGCTAGGAGGGTTGGATTTCATGATTACGCAATCTTGCAGCCCAGGAGGATGTCAGAGGGAATTGTGCAATTCCTAGAGGGAAGGCTAGTGCCCTCCAGAAATGCACAAGTTTCACTGGAAAGCTACTTAGCCTGTAGCTGGACCAACTCTGGATGAGCATCCTGTGAGGGAAATGGATCAACTGTGATCGACAAGCTTCCTTTGAGCAAGAAAGACACTGAAGCTTGAGGACATGACGAAGAGAGGCAAGCTATTGTGAAGGTTGGTAGGGATGCTCCAAAATAGGCTAAGGAAAAATTTTCGAGCGTGGTTGTAGCCACTACAACACTTAGCGACACACTCGTATAACCCTAGCTTTCTGAATGGACCTTGTTTGTGAAAAGCAAGTCTAACACCTTCAGAAGTATTTTTGAGCTCTTAGCTTGTCTTGGCTTCGCACTAGCTTGATTGTAAGATGTAGCATCTTCCAGACTCTTGGTTGATTGACACAAATTCCAAGCCAAGGCAACACAGTTGTTTCGATTGGGGTTGAGGGGTATATAGGTACACAAGCAATATAGTCATCAAAGTCTTAGTTTCATCTCTGGTGTTTCTCCACTATGAGCAGGTCTTGACAGTAGCTCGGTGGAGTCACATAGGAACACAGGAATGGCTCTGCTACTAGCGAGCCTGATTATTATCCTGGTGGAGTTACTTGCATCACCTCCCTGCACAAGAAGCCTTTCTCTTCTTTCGCCTTATTCATTTTTCGTTTTTCATTTTTTGACTTTTCATTTTTTCATTTTTCACTATGCATTGCACTTATTCATTGCAGAGACGAAAGAGGGACCCTGACTTATTGAGAGCAAAAGAATTTGTTCTAGTAGAGAAGTAGTTTATTATATCTTTGACGTGCCTATTAAGGTTTTCACCCTCACCTTACTCTAATTGACTGAGCTGACAAGGTTTAACCTAAAAATAACTGACTAGAGAAGGTGACACTAGTTAGCACACAAGCGTTGTGTTTTCACCAAGGTTCACTTTGAACAATATGTATTTTACTTCGACGTATCATGGACTAAGAGTAACAAGTTCATCATATAGAGGTAGGATGACAATTAACCAAGTAGCGATAGTTGTACAAACCCTCTTTTACTTTACCAATCTCGTTTCATGAGTCACACATGGTTTCATGTGAACTAACCTATGAAAAAAAAAGTGAACGAACCAACAACAAAGCCAAGCAAAAGAAGAAAAAATGAGAGCAAAGAAATCAAACAAACAAGCAAGAAAACAATCAAGCAATCAAAGCATGAAAGAAAACAAGCATGCAAGCAAACAAATCAAAGAAAACACTACTCCTACTCCTATACTAATGGTGCATGGGACTGATCACTTGAAGTGATACTTCCAATGCAACCACTCGCGCATTTGTAGACCCATGTTGGTGAAGGCTTGGTCTGCAACTAACCTAGTTGTGTAGACCAACAAACAAGAAAGATATAACAATGAAGACAACTACACTTTGTGTTTCAAAGTGCTCACGAGACATAAGTGAGTGTGTGTGCATGATGGATAGTTCATGAAATTATCATGGTGTTATGAGACAATACGTGCAACTTTGAACCAAAAGCACACTCTTGACTAAGACATGCAAGCAAACGAAAGAAACTAAGATAACTTGTGTCACACACAAATGGTTGCAATGTAAGACTCCTCCAATGAAAGAGAAATGGGATCATGTAGTTCGAGTGGAAGAAGTGTGATCTATGTGTGAGATGGATCTTCAATGCATATAGACAAGTGATGAGGAGCCTTGGTTTATTGAACAGTTTCATGATCAGAAGTGAGACTAACCCCAAGAGAGCGAGGGCTTGACATAACCATCAGCTCGGGATGAAGTGCCTTGACAGTGTTGGGTGTCTCAAATTCATCATTAGGTAGATCATCATAAACTGGTGGCTTCGAAAGATCAACTACAATAGATTCATGATCATGATAAAAAGAGGAAGCAGATGGATCACGGCCACCATGATCAAAAAAATCAATGGATTCTTCGACATCCTCATGATTAGATGAATCAAATAGAGGGGTATATGAAAAGTGAATGAACTCATCCTTTGTGTTTCCAGAAAACACAGATGAAGGATCAAGTGGATATTCAATGAATAACTTATCCTCTCCATTATCGAATGATGGACTAGAACCTGGTGAGTGATGCGAGTGATAAACAATGGGTGCATCCATAGATGAAGACACACATACAAAATCATGGATGGTAGTTTCACCAAAGAAGCTAGGAAGGAACTGAGGGGGATCGGATGAAAGGGAGTCATCCTTCATTGAGTGTTGATGTTCAAGCTCCCACTCATACTCTTAATGAATGACAACACATATTGGTTGTGAAACACCAACTGTGTCAGTGGGTTGTTCCTCATTCACAACAAGTGAAGAGTCCGGAATGGATGAACATAAGAAAAAATCATCCAGAGAAACACCTGAGTGTGAAGACGGAGGTCGAATAAAATAATGCATATGGGAACTCGAAGGACTCACAACCAACTCTGCATGAAAATTAAGTGGATTGATTGTGGGAGGATGTGAAGGACGAACAGATGTGCGAACATGATCCTCAGCATGACTGGGCAATGGTGGAACTATTGAATGAGAGGGAGGTGAGTAGTCCAATGAGACAGAGACTACTCCCATATGGTATTGCGTAGTTCCATCAATGATGAGCAAGGTTTGACATCAATCTTTCTCTTGGGATGGGAATATTTCTTAAGATAGTACTCGAACCAGTCCCAGGGATAAGAAAACTTCATCTGGCTCCTTGGAGCTTGGCACTGTAAGTCACGGAAGCACTGCCAAAAATCAATAACGGATTCATGTGGAGCCCTCCATTATTGTAACAATTTCTGGTCAAGATGATCTAGATCAAAATGATGGAACATGTATTCAATAAGATCACAGAAATGCTCACATAAGTGCACAGTGTTAGCCGATATGCTCAGCACCCAATGAAATCGGGATTCATGAAGCGTGAATGCAAGCACTTGAACAGCCTGTTCATCAATAAAGTCATCTTCCTTGTAAATCATGGAAAGGAATTCATGCAAGTTCTCAGGCGAGGCTACTTCGCCTTCACCATCATACATGTGAGTGGACAAGAGATTGAAAATCTTCCCTAAGATGGAGACATCTTCATGATTCAAAAAACAACTCGGGGGAAGAAGAATGCAAGATTCCATGAAAGATATGAAAAGGTTAAAAACTGGATGAGAGGACATTACCTGTCATCAGGCCATCCTTCTAGCGCCAAAAATGTTGATGGTGCTGGACCCGCCAACATATGAAGGGGATCTCCTCGGTATGAAGTCCCAACTATACCTTAGACCATTTGGTGTAGGAGTCCCAACTGTGGGTCGTAAGGTAATGCCTTGACCACGATGTCGCACGGAGGCAAGTAAGATATCTTTATCTATAGCAAGGGTGTGACTGATGTAGTGAGTCAAAGAATGAGTATGAGAGGTTCCAACACTTCGAAGGGAGAGGAAGGTGAAGGTCAGTTCTATTTTGAAAGGGATCAGTCCCAACTTGGCTAGGAACACACAACAGAAAGGACATGCACAACTTTTGGTAGATCATTTGACACAGATGTGGCAGCCACAACATACAAGGTAAGATAACACAAACATCACTCACGGATCAGTCCAAGACGAGTGTGACGATTTATATAACAAGGTTCAGAGAAAGGTCTGTCTGATGTTCGATAGAACAGTTGACATGGACGGTGATAACATTAACAACATATGCAACACATTAAAAACAAGATTCATATAATTACATAAAAATAAGTTCATATACAAGTACGTAAGTTAAACAACATATATCATTAAGGCAACCAGAGTAGTCCAACTACAATAACAACATATGCATGAAAATGTGCTAGATTTTATTATATAAAGAAGTGTAAGTCACAATCATACAATACACCATGTAAACCTGTTAGCCCCATCAGTCGACTGTTACAGTCACATCCTCCTACTCCTCCAAAGAGATATACTAGCTCCGTGCAATGGAGAAGCCAAGGCACGTTACAATACTGTCCAAGCCTTCTTCAAGATAGTCTTAGTAGAAGCTTGGATGACCAAATGCCCTTACAATGAGTTATGAGGGACTATTTATAGTGAAGGGTGGCATGGCCCTTGACATTCCCCTTTGTGATAGTTCAACTACCCTCATGACTCTTCACCTACTCTATGATTGTTACATCCAACCATTGACACTTGACATGACTAAGCATTGCAATGCACATATACTCATGTGAGACAAAATGGCTTGAGAAAGCTTGCAAGAGATCACTGGCACTCAGTCCGTTGTGATGAGATGAACTCTTTGACATGCTTGTGATAGTGAAGATGGAGAGATGATTCCAAACTTGGTCATTCATTATGGTGTACATGCACCTCATGGTGACATCTTGTTGAAGAAAACTCTTGCTTATGTTGCAACCAATGCATTGGTTCGACCCATTTCATCCAACTTGTTTGCTAACATTCACATGGTCTTCTTGGGTACAGTTGACCCGAAAACACACTGATGCATAGTATCCATCTTGATCTTCAAGTGTGTGCTTGTGGTCATTAGCATCAACTTGCCAAAGTACATGTTCAACCCCAGTTGGACTTGCTTCTTGTCTTTGCATTGGTGAGTGTGTTTAATGGGTTGGATTGCATGCATGCGCTCAACGACATGCATGCCACTAGATCCCTTGCATGTGATCAAAAAAATTTCTCACCAATTTTTCTTTGTGTCACCTGCTAGGATGGATCATTAACTCGTACTGGCGGAGTTTCATTCGTGAGTGCATGCTACGCCAACTATTGTTCTTGTTCCTGCTACAACTCATTGGACTATCTGTGCAGCTTCATGTTCTTCCTGAGTTGCTACTTCATCACATGCAACTCATTCTTTGTTCCATCTTCTACCTTCATGCGATCTTCATGTCGCATCATCAATTCATAGCCTAAGTCTCCAAAGTTTCTTTCATTATTAGTGGATTTTCTTGATCTTGCAACTTTGATCGTCTCTATGTTGTCAACAACCTTCCTCTTGCATTCAATTTCATTCGCTGCATTCGGTATGATACCTTCAGCTACTATTCATAATGCTGCTTGTTGTGATGCTTCCACTTGATGTCCTTGTCCACGAACAACTTGATGTCTTCGTGCGTAGGTAAGCCCATGGACACTTGATCGACTACATACCCAAGCATGTTCTAAATGGTGTCTTCATCTCTGCTCCCTTGGGAACCATTGTGCCTGTATTTTTGAGAGGCAGATGAACACCTGTGATACCTAGAAATAGGGAAACACTCATAGCAAGCAATCTGTTAGTTGAAAACAAAAATGAACATGAGAACTAACTTTCAACGTACCTGGATGAATGATAATTAAGGTTGCACAATTTTGGCTGGGAGGTTGGGGAACTGACTACCAAGACTGTACAAGGCACATTCCAGGCTACTGGGGGGCTGTATGGCTACTCGATCTATGAAATGTACAATCCCTTTGGGTAGTTGACTACTTAGATTGCATAATGCACGATTCCAGCTGGGAAAGACTGCTTGCCCAGGGACAAATTTGCGCAACATTTTGGGCCAAGCAGCCTCTAATCTCTCGAAATGCATAATTCAGTCTAGGAGGCTAGTGTTGGGTTAGAATGCGAAAATCTATAGAGGAAGGTGAGACTTCCTTCTCCAGATATCACAATGTAGCCTTGGTAAAGACAGAGAATGGGCCAAGGTTGGCCCAACTTGCCAATGGGAAACTGAAAGCAAGTAAGTCTATGAAATGCATGGTGACACTAAGTGATAGAAGAAGTGATAAAGAGTGCATGAAAAACATGAATGCAATATCGAGCAAACTGATCAACATGCATGTGGGTGAGGTCATTCGCTAGTTGGGCGAATGTCCTTGCAAAATAATTTCATGCATGCGACGGTAGTGAGATAGAAATTAAAATTGAAATAGAGGTAGTATATGCTAGAATGAATGAAAATGATAGAAAGCATTCAAAGAAATCAAGAAAATAGTACTCATACACGTGAAAACCAAAAAAGCGACAAAAATGCAACACAATGCATGGGAAGCGGGCTTACCCCAAAACAACTGAGTTGAATGTGCCGACTGCTCCTAGATGTGATGTGGGATATTAGAGCAGCAAGGTTGATGTGAGGAATGAGCTCTGCAGCATGTGGATCATGAGCCTTGATAACATCGAGGTTGTGACATGCATACCAAAAATATAGCGGAAGTGACACTTGGTGGGAGGTTTCTGAATTTCTCCTTGCATGTAACCTCCAGCTGCTAAACATAAATCCCTGAGACAAGGGATGCATTTGCATACTACCTTGTGAGAAGCAACCAATGCATGCAAGTTTGTTGTGCTCGGTCCCAGAGGGAAACAGTCAACTCAGCTACAAATGCAAGTGACTGCTCGACTGCTAGTGAAGAATGTGCATTTATGGTTGTAAGTTAGGCTAACTTCCCAAGGGGATTGCGCAATTTATGGGCAGAGCAACTGACTGCTCCCCAGATTTACACAAATCCTGGGCTAAACAACTTGCTAATGGCAAAAATTGCGTAAATCTTGCTGGGAGGGTTGGCTAGCAGGATTGCGCAATCTTGGAGCCCAACAAGTTGTCAAAGGGAATTGCATAATTCATGGAGGGAAGGCTAGCTTCCCTCCATAAATGCACAAATTCACTGGAAAGTTTCTCAGCCTGCAGCTGGACCAAGTCTAGATGAGGAGCCTGTGAGGGAAATGGATCAACGATGATCGACAAGCTACCTTTGAGAAAGAAAGACATTGAGACTTGAGGACTTGACGAAGAAAGGGAAGCTGGTGTGAAAGTTGGTAGGGAGGCTCCAAAATAGGCTAAGGAAAACTTTTGGAGGGTGGTTGTAGTTGCTACAACACTTGGTGACACACTGGTAGAACTCTAGCTCTTTGAATGGACCTTGTTCATGAAAAGCAAGTCTAACACCTCCAGAAGTATTGTTCAGCTCTTAGCTCATCTTGGCTTCGCACTAGATTGATTGTAAGATGTAGCATCTTCCAGACTCTTGGTCGATTGACACACATTCCAAGCTAAGGCAACACAGTTTTTTTGATTGGGGTTGAGAGGTATATAGGTGCACAAGAAATATAGTCTTCAAAGTCTTAGTTTCATCTCTGGTGTTGTTGCACTGCCAGCAGGCCTAGATAGTACCCCGGTGGAGTCACATAGGAACACAAGAATGGCTTTGCTTCCAGCGAGCCCGGTCAGTACCCTGACAGAGTTAATTTCATCACCTACCTGCACAAGAATCCTTTCTCTTCTTTCACCTTTTTCATTTTTCATTTTCATTTTTTTTACTTTTCATTTTTTTCATTTTTCACTGTGCATAACACTTATTCATTTTAGAGGCAGAAGAGGGATCCCGACTTATTGAGAGAAAAAGAGTTTGTTCCAGCAGAGAAGTAGTTTATTATATCTTTGACGTGCCTATTAAGGTTTGTCCCCTCACCTTACTCTACTTGACTAAGTTGACAAGGGTTAACCCAAAACAACTGACCAGAGAAGGTGACACTAGTTAGCGCGCAAGCATTGCGTTTTCACCAAGGTTCACTTTGAACAGTATGTATTTTCCTTTGACGTATCATGGACTATGAGTAACAATTTCATCATACATAGGTAGGATGACAGGTAACCAAGTAGCAGTATATTTACAAACCCTCGTGTACTTTACCCAAGTTGTTTCATGAGTCACACATGGTTTCATGCGAACTAACCTACGAACGAAAAAAATGAACGAACTAACAACAAAGCCAAGCAAAGGTAGAAGCAAAAATGAGATCAAAGCAAGAAAAAAAACAAGCAAGCAAACAATCAAGCAATCAAATCATGAAAGAAAACATGCATGCATGAAAACAACTGAAAGAAAACACTACTCCTACTCCTACAGTAATGGTGTGTCGGCCTGATCACGTGAAGTGATACTTCCAATGTAGCCACCAGCGCATTGGTAGACCCATGGTAGTGAAGGATTGGTCCACGAGTAACGCAATTGTGCTGACTAGAAAACAAGAAAGATATAACAATGAAGACAACCAAACTTCATGTTTCAAAGTGCCCATGGGACATAAGTGAGTGTGTGTGCATGACAGATAGTCCGTGGACTTATTTTGGTGTTGTGAGACACTACGTGCTACTTTGAAGCAAAAGCACACTCTTGACTGAGACATGCAAGAAAACAAAAGAAACAAAGATAACTTGCATCACACACGAGTGCTTGCAATGTAATACTCCTCTAATGCATGAGCGATGGGATCATGCAATTCGAGTGGAGGAAGTGTGATCTGTGTGTGAGATGGATCTTCAATGCATACAGATGAGTGATGAGGAACCTTGGGTGATTGAAAAGTTTCATGATCGAAAGTTTGACTAACCCCAAGAGAGTGAGGGCCTGACATAACCATCAGCTCAGGTTGAAGTGCCTCAAATGTCTTGGGCGTGTCAACTTCATCATCAGGTAGATCATAATAAACCGGTGGCTTTGAAAGATCAATTGTGATAAATTCATGATCATGGCAAAAAATGGAAGAAAATGGATCATGACCACCATGATCAGAAAAATCAATGAATTATTTGGCATCCTCCTGATCAGATGAATCCAACATAGGGGTAGATGAAAAGTGAATGAACTCATCCTCTGTGTTTCTGGAAAATACTAGCTGCTAGATCTGTGAAATGTGCAATCCAGTTGGGCAGTTGGCTACTGGGATTACGCAATGCATGATTCCAGCTGGGAAAGACTGTTGGCCCACGGACAAAATTGCACAAAATTTTAGGCCAAGTAGCCTCTAACCTCCAAAAATGTGTAGTTCAGTCCAGGAGGCCAATGCTGGGCCAGAATGCACAAATTTGGAGATGAAGGTGAGCCTTCCTTCTCTAGATTGTGTAATGCAGCCTTCGTGAAGGCAGAGACCGATCCAAGTTTGGCCCAACTCGTCGATGGGCAATTGAAAGTAAGTAAGTCAATGAAATGCATAATGACACTAAGTGATAGCATAAGTGATAAACAATGCATTCAAAAAAATGAATGCAAGATTGAGCAAACAGATCAACATGCATGTGGGTGAGGCCATTCGCTGGTTAGACGAACGTCCATGCAAAACAATTTCATGCATGTGACAGCAACGAGATAGAAACAAAAATTGAAACATAGCTAGGACAAGCTAGAATATATGTAAATGACAACAAGCATTGAAGGAAATCAAGAAAATAATACTCATACACGCGAAAAGCCAGAAAGCAAAAAAAATGCAACACAAGGTATGGGAAGTGGGCTTACACTAAAACAGTTGAGCTGAACATGTCGGTTGCTCCTAGATGTGATGTGGAATGTTAGAGCTACAAGGTTGATGTGAGGAATGAGCTCTACAACATCCGGTTAATGAGTTTTGATAATATTAAGGTTGTGACATGCATGCCACAACTCTAGGGGAAGCGACACTTGGTGGGAGGTTTCTAAATTTCTCCTTGCATGTAACCTCCAAATGCTAAACATAGATCCCTGAGACAAGGGATGCATTTGCATGCTTCCTTGGGAGAAGCAGCCTATTCATGCAAGTTTTTTTTGCTCGGTCCTGGAGGGAACCGATCAACTTAGCTGCACATGCAAGTGACTTCTCGACTACTAGTGAAAAATGCGCATTTCTAGCTATAAGCTAGGCTGATTGCCTAAGGGGATTGTGTAATTTCTAGGTAGAGCAGCTAACTGTTGCCCAGATTTGTACAAATCCTGGGTTGAAAAACTTGCTAATGGGAAAAATTGCTCAAATCTTGTTGGGAGGGTTGGCTAGCAGGATTGCACAATCTTGGACCCCAGCAGGCTGTCAAAGGGAATTGTAAAATTCCTAGAAGGAAGGCTAGTTTCCCTCCATAAATGCACAAATTTCACTGGAAATCTGCTTAGCCTACAGTTAGGCCAAGTCTGGATGAGCATCCTATGAGGGAAATGGATCAACCATGATCAATAGGCTGCTTTTGAGCAATAAAGACACTGAAGCTTGAGGAATTGACGAAGTAAGGCAAGTTGTTTTGGAGGTTGGTAGGAAGGCTCCAAAATAGGCTAAGGCAAACTTTTGGAGGGTATTTTTAGCCACTGTAGCACTTGGCAACACACTAGTAGAACTCCACCTCTCTGAATGGACCTTGTTCGTGAAAAGAAAGTCTAACACCTCTGGAATTATTGTTCATCTCTTAGCTCATCTTGGCTTCACACTAGCTTGATTGTAAGATGTAGCATCTTCCAGAATCTTGGTCGATTGACACACATTCCAAGCCAAGGCAACATATTTTTTTTGATTAGGGTTGAGGGGTATATAGGTGCACAAGCAGTATAGTCATTAGAGTCTTAGTTTCATCTCTGGTGTTGCTCCACTGCCAGTAGCCCTAGACAATACCCCGGTGGAGTCAAATAGGAACACAAGCATGGTTCTACTACCAGTGGGCCTGGTCAGTACCCCGGTGGAGTTACTTGCATCACCTCCTTGCACAGGAAGCCTCTCTTCTTTCTCCTTATTCATTTTTCATTTTTCATTTTTTGACTTTTCATTTTTTTTATTTTTCACTGTGCATAACACTTATTCATTTCAACGGCGAAAGAGGGATCCCAACTTATTAAGAGTATAAGAGGTTGTTACAGAAGAGAATTAGTTTATTATATCTCTGACATGCCTATTAAGGTTTTCCCCCTCACCTTACTCTACTTGACTGAGATGACAAGAGTTAAAAAAAAAACAACCAACTAAAGAAGGTGACAGTAGTTAGTGCACAAGCGTTGTGCTTTCACCAAGGTTCCCTTTGAAGAGTACATAGTTTCCTTTGACATATCATTTACTAAGAGAAACAAGTTCATCATACAGAGGTAGGATGACAGATAACCAAGTAGTTATAGTTGTACAAACCATCTTCTACTTTACCCAGCTCATTTCAACAGTCACACATGTTTTCATGCGAAGTAACCTATGAACGAAAAAAGAGAACAATCTAACAACATAGCCAATCAAAATCATAAGCAAAAATGAGAGCAAAACAAGAAAACAAACAAGAAAGAAAACAATATAATTTTACCTAAATTCTAAGAGTATCGTTTATTTATACTTAAATAATAGTCGAATAATAATAATTATAGATCATCCAATAAATATATGACCATTATAATAAACAGGGATATTATTCAATACTCATATGATTAAATGATTTTAATCTTAGATATAATTAACAAATTTAACTGTTTTAGCTATTTATAGAAAAGTTAATAGTTAAATTAGTGGTTTGACCGGTATCCTTAGGTCAAATTAGCCGTTGGAGTCTCTGCACACTCTATTTAATCAGCTAATCCGGATTGGTTCTTCAACTTGTCCTGACGATGAACCACACTGGTTGGTTCGAAACGCGATGACAAAAGATTGGTTATGTGATTTTGCCGAAGATTATCTATACAAAGAAAGAAAACAATCAAGAAATAAAATCTTGAAAGAAAACAAGCATGCAAGAAAACAACTGAAAGCAAACACTACTCCTACTCCTACACTAATGGTGCATGGGCCTGATCATGTGAAGTGATACTTTCAATGTAGCCACCGACGCATTGGTAGACCCCTGTTGGTGAAGGCTTGGTTCGCGAATAACCTAGTTGTGCATACCAACAAACAAGAAAGATATAACAATGAAGACGACCACACTTCGTGTTTCAAAGTGCCCACGGGACATAAGTGAGTGCTTGTGCATGACGGACAGTCCTTGGACTTATCATGGTGCTGTGAGTCATTACATGCAAATTTGAAGAAAAATAACACTCTTGACTGAGACATACAAGAAAACAAAAGAAACAAAGATAACGTGTGTCACACACGAGTGCTTACAATGTGAGACTCCTCCAATGCATGAGCAATGGGTTCGTGCAGTTCGAGTGGAGGAAGTGTGATATGTGTGTGAGATTGATCTTCAATGCATACAGATGAGTGATGAGGGGCCTTGGGTGATTGAACAGTTTCATGATAAGAAGTGAGACTAACCCCAAGAGAGCGAGGGCCTGACATAACCATTAGCTCAGGCTGAAGCGCCTCGATAGCCTTTTGTGTCTCAACTTCATCATCATGTAGATCATCATAAACTGATGCTTCGAAAGATCAACTGCGATAGATTCATGATCATGATAAAAAATGGAAGCAATTGGATCACGACCACCACAATCATAAAAATCAATGAATTATTCAACATCCTCATGATCAGATGAATCAAACAGAGGGGTAGATGAAAAGCGAATGAACTCATCCTCTATTTTTCTAGAAAAGACAGATGAAGGATCAAGTGCATCTTCAATGAATAACTTATCCTCTCCATTTTCGAATGATGGACTAGGATCCAATGAGTCCTGCGAGTGATCAACAATGGTTGCATCTGTAGATGAAGAAGCACATACAAAATCATGGATGGAAGGTTCACCAAAGAAGCGAGGAAGGAACGAAGGGGGCTTAGACAAAAGGGAGGCATCCTTCATTGCGTGTTGATGTTCAAGCTCCCACTCATACTCTTCATGAATGACAATGCATGTTGTTTGTGCAACACCAACTCTATCAATGCGTTTTTCTTTGTTCACAACAAGTGAAAAGTCTGGAATGGACAAACACAAGACAACATCATCTGGAGGAACACTTGATTGCGAAGATGGAGTTCAAAGAAAAGAATGCATATGGGAACTCGAAGGACTCACAACCAACTTTGCATGAAAATTAAGTGGAGTGATGTTGGGAGGGTGTGAAGGATTAACAGATGTGTGAACATGATCCTCAGCATCACTAGGCGATGGTGGAACTATTGAATGAGAGGGAGGCAGACAGTCCGTTGAGACAGTGCCTTCTCCCATATGGCATTGTGCAATTCCATCAATGAAGAAGGTTGAGCGAGGCTTGACATAAACCTTTCTCTTGGGGCAGGAAGACTTCTTAATACAGTTCTTGAATCGTTCTGAGAGATAAGTGAACTTCATCTAGCTCCTTGGAGCTTGAAACTGTAAGTCACAGAAGCGATGCCAAAAATAAATAATGGATTCATGCAGAGCCCTTCGTTGTTGTAACAGTTTCTGATCAAGATGGTATGGATGAAAATGATGGAACGTGTCTTCAATAAGATCACATAAGTGCTCACATGAGTGCATGGTGTCAGCCAGTAGGATAAGCACCCAATGAAATGAGGATTCACTAAGCATGAATGAAAGTAGCAGACCGGCCTGTTCATTAGTGAATTCATCTTCCTCATAAATCATGGAAAGGAAGTTATGTAAGTGCTTAGGTGAGGCCACTTTTCCTTCACCATCATACATGTGAGTGGACAAGAGATTCAAAAGCTTCCCTGAGATGGAGACATCTTCATGATTTGAAAAACACCTTGGGGGAAGAAGAATGCAAGATTCCATGGATATGCAAAGGTTCAAAACTAGATGAGAGGACACTTCTTATCATTAGGCCGTCCTTCTAGCGCCAGAAATGTTGATGGTGCTAGACCTACCAACATTTCAAGGGGATCTCCCTGGTAAGATGTCCTAATTAGACCTCAGAATGTTTGGTGTAGGATTCCCAGTAGTGGGTTGCAAGGTAATGCCTTGACAGTGATGTCGCACAGAGGCAAGTAAGATAACTTTGTCAGGAGTAAGCGTGTGACTGATGTAGTGAGTCAAGGAATGAGTATGAGAGGTTCCAACACATTGAAGGGAGAGGAAGGTGAAGGTGAGTTCCAGGTTGAAAGGGATTAGTCCCAACTTGGCTAGGAACACACAACACAAAGGACATGCACAACTTTCGACAAAGCAGTCGACATAGATGCAACGATCACAACATACAAGGTAAGATAACATGAACAAAACTCACGGATCAGTCCAAGATGAGTGTGACAGCTGATATAACAAGGTTAAGAGAAAGGTTTGTATGATGTCCAGTAGAGCAATCGACATGGATGGTGACAACATTAACAACATATGCAACAAATTAACAGCAAGATTCATATAATTGCATTCAAATCAGTTCATATATAGGTACGTAAGTTAAACAACATATATCATTAAGGAAACAGGAGCAGTGCAGCTACAATAACAACATATGCATGAAAATGTGTTGGCTTTTATTATATAAAGAAGTGTAAGTCACAATCATACAATACAAACCTACTACCCCCATCAGTGGAACATTACAGCCACATCCGCCTGCTCCTCCAAAGAGATATACTAGCTCCATGTAGTGAAGACGCCAAGGCAAGTTACAATACTGTCCAAGCCTTCTTCAAGGTAGTCTTAGTAGAAGCTTGGCTCACCAAAAGCCCTTACAATGAGTTACGAGGGACTATTTATAGCAAAGGGTGGGGTGGCCCTTGACATTCCCCTTTGTGACAGTTCAACTACCCTCATGACTCTTCACCTACTCCATGAATGTTACATACAACCATTGACACTTGACTTACACTTGACATGACTCAACATTACAATGCACATGTACTCATGTGAGACAACATCACTTGAGCAAGCCTTGCAAGACATCACTAACACTCTTTCCATTGTGATGAGACCAACTCTTTGACATGCTTGTGATAGTGAAGGTGGAGAGCTAATGGCAAACCTGGTCGTTTATGATGGTGTGCATGCACCTCATGGTGACATCTTGCTGAAGCAAACTCTTCCCTCCGTTACAACTGGTGAATTGGTTCGGCCCCTTTCATCCAAATCGTCTGCTAACATGTGCATGGTCTTCTTGGGTATGGTTGAAGCGACAACACACTGATGCATAGTGTCTGTGCTAATATTCAAGTGTGCAGTGGTGGTCATGCACATCAACTTGCCAAAGTACTTGTTTAGCCCTAGTTGGACTTGCTTCTTGTCTTCACCTTGGTGAGTGTGTTGAATGGGTTAGATTGCATGCATGTGCTCAACGACAAGCATGTTGTTGGATCCATTTCATGTGATCAACAACATTTCTCACCATGTTTGATATGTGTTAGCTATTGGGATGGATCATTAACTCGTACTACAATTGTTTCATCCATGAATGCATGTTTCACCCAATGTTGTTCTTGTTCCTATTAAAACTCATTGGACTGTCTATGAAACTTCATGTTCTTCCTGAGTTTTTGCTTCAGCACATGCAACTCCTTCTTTGTTCCATCTTCTTCCTTTGCACGATCTTCATGTCGCCTCTTCACTTCATAGCCCGAGTCTCCAAATTTTCTTTCATTATTAGTGGATCTACTTGATCTTGCAACTTTTATCTGCCTCTATGTTGTCAAAAACCTTCCTCTTGCATTCACTGTGTTCATTGCATTTGTTGTGTTCACTGCATTTGGTATGATGTCTTCAACTGTTGTTCATAATGCTACTCACTATGATGCTACCGCTTGATGTCCTTGTCCACAAACAACTTGATGTCTTTAGGAGTAGGTAAACCCATGGACACTTGATCGACTGTATCCCCAAGCGTGCTCTAAATGGTGTCTTCATCTCTGCTCTCTTGGAAACCATTGTACCTGTACTGCTGAGAGGCAGATGAACACCTGTGATACCTAGAGACATGGAAACACTCAGAGCAAGCAATCTATTAGTTGAAAAACAAAATGAACATGAGAACTAACTTGCAACATACCTAGGTGAATGATCATGAAGGTTGCACAATTTTGGCCGGGAGGTTGGGAGACCGATTGCCAAGACTACACAAGGCACAATCCAGGCTACTAGGAGACTGACTAGTTGCTAGATCTACAAAATGTGCAATCCAATTGGGTAGTTGGCTTCTGGGATGGCGCAATGTATGATTCCATCTGGGAAAGATTGTTGGCCCAGGGACATATTTGAACAAAATTTTATGCCAAGTAGCCACTAACCTCCAGAAATGTGCAATTCAGTACAGGAGGCTAGTGTTGGGCTAGAATGCACAAATCTGGAGATGAGGGTAAGCCTTCCTTCTCCAGATTGCGCAATGCAGCATTGGTGAAGGAAAAGACTGGGCCAAGGTTGGCCTGACTCACCGATGGGAAAATGAAAGCAAGTAAGTCAATGAAATGCATGGCGACACTAAGTGCTAGTAGAAGTGATAAATAGTTCATGCAAAACATGAATGGAATATTGTGCAAATAGATCAACATGCATGTGGGTGAGGTCATTCACTCGTTGGGAAAATGCCTGTGCAAAACAGTTGCATGCATGCGACAGCAGTGATATAGCAACAAAAATTGGAAGAGAGCTAGGAAAAGCTAGAATATATGTAAATGACATTAAGCATTCAAAGAAATCAAGAAAATAGTACTCATACACGTGAAAACCCAAAAATCGACAAAAATGAAACACAAGGCATGGGAAGCAGGCTTACCCCAAAACAACTGAGTTGAATGTACTCATTGCTCCTAGATGTGATGTGGGATGTCAGAGCTACAAGTTTTATGTGAGGAATAAGCTCTATGGTATCTGGTTGATGAGTTTTTATAACATCAAGGTTGTGATGCACATGCCACAAATCTAGGGGATGTGACACTTGGTGGGAGGTTTCTGAATTTCTCCTTGCATGTAACCTCCAACTGCTAAACATAGATCCCTGAGACAATGGATGCCTTTGCATGCTCCCTTGGGAGAAGCAACCTATGCATGCAAGTCTATTTTTCTCGATCTAGAGGGAACTGGTCAACTCAGCTGCACATGCAAGTGATTGCTCAACTATTGGAGAAAAATCTGCATTTTTAGTTGTAAGCTGAGCTGACTGCCCAAGGGAATTGTGCAATTTCCGGGAAGAGCAGCTAACTTCTACCCAGATTTACACAAATCCTGGGTTGAACAGCCTACTGATGGAAAAAATTGCACAAATCCTGCTGGGAGGGTTAGTTGGTAGGATTGCACAATCTTGGTGCCTAGCAAGTTGTCAGAGGGAATTTCACAATTCCTAGAGAGAAGGTTTGTTTCCCTTCAAAAATGCACAAATTTCACTGAGAATATGCCTGGCCTGTAGCTGGACCAAGTCCAGATGAGCAGCCTGTGAGGGAAATGGATCAACCGTGATCGACAGGTTTCCTTTGAGAAAGAAAGACACTGAAGCTTGAGGACTTGACGAAGCAAGGCAAGCTGCTGTGAAGGTTGGTAGGGAAGCTCCAAAACAGGATAAGGGAAAATTTTGGAGGGTGGTTGTAGCTGCTACAACAGGTACTTAGATATGAAATCCAACCTAAAGATTCACCAACTTCTTCAACTAAAGCTATAATAGAAGAAGAAGATCCTACATCCCCAACTTAAGGAGTAATTTTTCTATCTTCAACTAGAGAACAACCTCTAGGACAAGTACTAGAAATCCCTAGTGAAGAGGAAGAAGAAGAAACCTATTTTAACATTCCATTGATCGAAGAACCAAAAGAGCTAGAGGAAGAACTAGAAAATCCAATTACAGAACCTTACATTAGTTCTAAAGAATCTACAATGGCAGGAGAAGGGGAAGGGGAAGTACATAATGTAAATGGTGAAAATCCTAGGATTCAAGGTGGAAGAGGAAGAAATGTAAGAGGTGGAAGAGGTGGAAGAGGAAGAGGAGGTGGTAGAGGAGGTCCAGAACCTTTCGGATTTCCCATCCTCGATGAAGATACCACAACCACAATGAAAAATATCTCACCCTCCATCCTTCCTAATTTTCATGGATGAAGAAATGAGGATCTTGAAAAATTTCTCTTTGAGTTTGAAGTTTTGTGTAGATCTTATGACTACTTGCTTGATACTCAAAAGTTGATATTATTTCTAGCCACTCTTAAGGATGCAACATTAAAATGGTTTATGGGCTTAAGAGCACACTCTATAAGAACATGGGAAGAAATGAAAACTACATTCTTATAGAAATATAAGGATTATTGTATGCCTCATAATATTAAAGATGAAATCTTTAAAATGATCCAAAAGGAAGATGAAAATCTTGAATATTCTGTTGAAATATTTTCTTATAATGTAGAAAGGGCTAAAATGCATAATCTAGATGAAGAAACTTTGAAAACTTTCTTTTACTAAAACCTATCAGAGATGAGTGGATAGACCTTATCAATCTGATGGGTAAAGGAGATATTTCTCAGTTATCATTTGGAGATATTTGTGAGTTATGCATACACATTTGAAGAGGAAATACATGAAATGGGAAAAATCCAAGAGACCTTGTTATGTCTAGGATTAATAAATCTGTAGTTGGGACAAGAAGTAGGGTTGAAATAAGCAATTTGTTTGACAACTTTAAAACTGATGTTTTGGGGAGTCTTAGTGAACAAATAGATACCCTTAAAGTAAAAAAAAGAAGGAAAAATTAGAAAATGTTGCATTATCTATCTTTTGTCCAAAATGTAGAAAGAAGCATGTGTTGAGAGAATTCCCTCTTGACTTAAAAGTACAATAAATTGTGTCATATGTGTAAAAAATAATGATACAAGGGAGCCTTCAATATCGGGTCTTAAAGCTATCAATAAAGAGGAATTAATTCCAAATCAAGTAGAACTTCTTTGTTTTATTTCCAAGAGACCATGGAAAAATCCACAATTGAGTATGACCCAAAGTTTCAACACTCAAACATATGCACAACCGTCACAAAGAAATTGGACTGCACCCATGCCTTGGCAACCTTAGCCTCAACATTGGGAAAAAGGATGGAAAAATCATTATGGAAAATACCATCAATATTCTCCATCTTACCCTGTTTTTCCATGACAATATTTTCCTCAGCCTGTTCAACCCTCTCAACCACAAAATCCAAACCCACAACTTTCACTACAATTTCCACAAAAACCAAATCGACTAAAGAATGTTTGTATGAAAATGAATTTGTTACAAGCTATCAAATAAATACCAATATTTGCAAAGATAATCATGGAGTTAAATATTAAAAAAACCAGGAAGAAAAAGGAAAGAAGTTAAAATAATCCAGTTGGTTGGAAAATTTGCAGATAGCATGATGGGAAAGACAACAGTTCAAAAAAAATCTATATCGAGGAAGTCCCATTGTGAAAACACGCATCAATTGTGTGGAAACTCCAAACACATTGATTGATTTAGGATAAGCTATCAACATCATGAATAAACAAACTATGAATCAATTGAAACTTCCTAATCTTCAATATATACCTGCATTATTACAATTAGCAGATAGATCTGTTATCAAACCTGATGGCGTGTTAGAATATGTATTTATATGCTTAGATTCTTGGGAGTATCCTATTGACTTTATGATCTTAACATACAAGAATAATCAAGGAGGACACCCATTGATTCTAGGATGAACATGGTTAGCTATAGTTGATGCTTTTATAAGTTGTAGATCTGGTGATATGTTTATATTTGATGGAAGTATGAAAACCAAATTCACATTATATCCACCTGCAAAAACAATGATATAAGTAGAAAATGAAACATGGATAGATGATGATAATGAAAACTTTGACATACTACCAATTTTTTCCACTTCACAAATAGATGATGCAAATCAAATTTTGAATTTAATAGAAAATAATGAATCATTGTCATATTGTGAAAAAAATCACAATTATCAAGAAAAATGTACTATTGAATATCTATCATCTCGTCAAATTCCTTTACATTCTATGGAAAAATTTGGCAATTCTTTAATAGAATTTTTTCCAGGGAAAACTTCGAATATTAATGATAAGCCGAAAGAATCTCAAAAGAAAGAATTAATAAATATGTTGCAAGAATATTCCTCTGCTTATGCATGGGAATAGACTGATATGAAAGGAATTGATCCTAACACTTGTATGCACCATATCTATATTAAAGAAAATTCCAAACCAATCCAACAACCACAAAGGAGATTGAATCCAAATTTACGAGAAATTATTAAAGAGGAATTACAAAAATTGTTAAATGTGAATTTCATTTATCCAATATCAGACAGCCAATGGGTTTCACCATTGGTAATTGTTCCAAATAAAAATGGGAAATGGAGAGTATGCATTGATTATAAGTAATTGAATACTTTAAAATATCATTTTCCACTTCCTTTTATAGATCAAGTTCTTGGCGCATTGGCATGGAAAAAGTACTTTACATTCTTAGATGGTATTAGTGGATATAACCAAATCCAAGTAGCTCCGGAATATCAAGATAAAACAACCTCTACTTCTACATGCGGAACCTATCCATATCGAGTACTTCCTTTTGGGTTATGTAATGCACCTACAACATTCCAAAGGGAAGTTCTAGGTATTTTCTCTGATCTAATTCATGATTGTGTGGAATTTTAAATGCATGATTTTACTGTTTATGGAAATTATTTTGAAGAATCTCTTAAAATTTTGGAAAAATTTCTCATTATGTGTAAAGAATAAAATCTTTAATTAAGCCATGAAAAATGCTTTATGATGTTTACTGAGGGAATTATTTTAGGCCACCAAATTTCAAGAGATTGGATTAAAGTAGATGCATCTAAGGCAGAAGTCATTTCCAAGTTATCAGTTCCTACATGTCAAAGGGATGTTATAATTTTTCTTGATTTTACTGGATATTATAGAAGATTTATAGAAAACTTCACAAAGATTTCCTCTCCACTTTTAACATTGCTTACAAAGATTGTGAATTCATCTAGAATTCTAACTGCCAAAAAGCTTTTTAAACATTGAAATAAAATATTTCTGAAGCACCCATTTCAAGGGGACCAAATTGGAAACACCCTTTTCACATTTCGACTGATGCCTTAGATACATATTTAGGAGTTGTTTTAGGATATAAATATTTAGCTCCTTATGCCATTTATTACACAATAAAAAATTTGACCCCTGCAGAGATGAAGTATATTGTAACAGAAAATGAGTTTTTTGTCGTTTCACATGCCATCAATAAATTCAGACATTACATCACTCGTTATGAAACCTTCATACACACAGATCATTATGCAATTAGATATTTAATGAATAAACCAATTACTAATGGAATAATTACAAGATGGTTATTATTATTACAAGAATTCAATATTACTATTTTGGATAGATGAGGAAAACAAAACACAGTTGTTGATTTTCTATCTAGAATCCAAAATGATAATAATAATATTCCTATAGAAGATAATTTTCCTAATGAATATCTTTTTGCAGTATCTATTAAATATCCTTGGTTTGCAGATATTGCTAATTATTTAGCTACAGGGAAGTTACCATCATACTTGTCTCCTCGAGAGAAAAGGAAGGTTATTCAAACTAGTGCATCCTATTCATGGATAAATGAAGAATTGTACAAGACATGACCTGACTTAATCATTCGAAGATGTGTTAGAGAAGATGAAGTACCAGAAATATTAAAGGCTTGTCATGATGAACCATGTGGAGGACACTTCGTTGATAAAAGAACTACTTATAAAGTCCTTCTCTTAGGATATTATTGGCCTTCTCTTTTTAAGGATGCCAAGGAATATGTTAAGAGGTGTGACAGTTATCAAAGAATGGGGAAACCTATTCCTTCAGATGAAATGCCTCTACAACCTATTGTACTATTCAAAAACCCCCCATTTAGTTATATAAATAGTTAGTATTTGTATTAGTAAATGAGGGCCCTTTAAAAAAAATTCAAAAAACTTAACAACTAAAAGCTTCCCTTTTGAAAACATTCGAAATAAACCTAAGATATCAAGCCAAGTCCCTTTATGACTAGGAATTGTCGCTTCATCACAAATCACATAATCCTAAGTAACAAGGATTAGTCATAAGTCGAAATCTACAAGACACGATAAAAGACCCCTTAAAATACTAAAGGCAACGTTGAAATTTTTATAAAAATTAAGGCTTAAGATATTCCTTATATAATAAAGTATTCATCGCAATCACATCGTGAATTTTGCAAAGGGTGAAAACATGCAAACCATAAAAAAATACGAAATGCGATGAGGTCTGGATCAAACGAAAAAATAAATATTGTTATAAATTAAATAAAGTCTGACCTATCGTAAAATAGTTGTTTCAGTGGAATAATGATTCCTTTAAGAAAACACACTCAATAAAGTAAAAAGTATACTGCTCATCAAAAATTGTAAAATATCAACGCAACCTTAAATTGGTCTACTATCGATTTGCGATTTGTGATTTGTCATTTGTGATTTTCAATATTTTTGATATTGCAATTTGTGATCTTTTTGATATTGCAAAATGCGATCTTTCCGATATTGCAATTTTCGATCTTTATGATATTGCAATTTCTGATCTTTCAGATATTATGATTTGAAATTTGCGATTTGTGATATTGCGATTCATCGCAATTGCATGATCGATATGACACATAACACAAACAAATTTGAAATATGATTTTGAAACTTGCAATGTGATATTTTGATGAGTTATGAAGGAAATCACACATAGGCCTTAATGCATAGTTAATGAGTTTTAATTGCATTTACTCTTTTAATGGCTTGAGAAGATAGATATATTTTTTATCTATGTTTGAAATAAAAGCTCCATCCTTACGTTCTTTCATAATTTACTGTGCTATTGTGTTTCCGCTTGTATTTTCCACTCTGCATTTTTATCATGTTTACTCCATTGCCCAAATTTCAGGGAAATTTCAAAGAAGACGACGCTCACAAAAATTGTTAAGAAAGGAAAGACGACTGTAGAAGCTACTACGTATGAGGATTCAGACATGCTTCCACTCTTCTCTGATACCACATGAAACAAGGATGGTGGGACTAAAACATGGGAGGCAATGTATAATTTACTGGAGGAAGAAAACCCAAAGGTCCTAGAAACCAAAGCAACAATAAATGCCGAGGAAAGTTCTGATGCTTCCTATTTCGAAGCAACATGTTCTTTCCTGCACAGGATAGCTACAAGGCTGAAAATATTACCATACACAAATATGGTAAGATCAATTATTGATAATGTGGACATTTCGGATAGAACATCCAAAAATTCCAGGCATGAACTCATGGGGTCATTTAAACTAGACAATTTATGCCAAATGTACCATCTCCTAGAGCCACAGAAGATTTATGATAAAGCCTTTATTGAGAATTTTTCCAAAGAAAATGAAGACCCGATGGATGTCATGCAGAATTGGAGGTCTGGCTCCAACAAGTTCAGGTGGGAGAAAACTAGTATGTACCTAGTTCCACCTTTGCCATCCCCACATAATTTTGTAGCCACAATGTTATGTAGCCTATTTGGAAAATTTGATACCACCAAGTTTTCTATTGAATGTGTTACATTGGTTGATGCGGTTGTGTTGTACTATGAAACAACCCCCACATTTATATATAGAAATCACTAAGGTTAGATATATAAATGGGGACCCTTTTTAATTTTTAAGTCTTAGAATAATAAAACCTAAGTCTAAGAAATTGCCTTAAAAACTCTTAAAACAACCCAAAGATAGGATCCCCATCACAAATCACAAATCACATTTTTTCCACGTGATGAACATTAAACACCTTTAAAAAATTGCGATGTGTGATCAAACCTCCTGATGCAATATTCCGATTAAACAGCTTGTGAACTCGCAATCACATTTCACAGAAATCACAAGTAATTAAGCCTTGCCACTATGAACTTCATTAACGATTTGTGAAATGTGATATTGCGATAATCGCAATCGCATTTCACCTTATAAGTAGGAAACACTACATTACATCATTTTAAAGATTGTGATGTGCGAATAGAGCAATAAGCATGTGAAATAATAGTGTTTGAATGTAATAATGAACAGTTTGACAGGGTAATAAATGTTTAGTGGCCCAAGGAGAGGTAATGATTTTTTAAGTTATGGGTAATGCTAGATATCTCATCTAAACCTTTCCCATGATCCAAATTCATTTAAGAAGATCTTTCAATCCTAATTTCTTGATACTGTCTATGTTGATATATCTCATCCATTTCAGACAAGCTAAAAAAGACATGTCATTGAGGAAGGTGATGCAGAAATAGAAAAAATAGAGCATTGCAGAGTCCAAGTTTACAGAAATGGCTCCTATATTCTCTGATATGGTATACAAAACTGGCAGGGGAGAAACAACTTGGGAGGTCATATACAATAGGCTCAAGGATGAGTGTCCTAAGGTTACTGTCACAAAAGCGACCGCTAATTCAATAAAACCTTTTGTTGGCTTGATGGGACCTGACCCAGGTTCGAAGTTATTTAGCCAAACAAATCCCTACACTATTGGCCCTTTCGGCATCATCCCATGGAGCGCGGACTAAAGTCTCACCAGAAGTAGTATGGGGGGATGCTGGAACCAAGTTTCCGCGCCCTTGAGATGGCTGAGGGGTCAATTTAGTCCATTTGTGCCTACCTTCACACAAGTCACTTTGCACACTATGCTGACCTGCGAGACCTTCGTGATCTGTTATAATTGCCTTCACGCAACCTTAACGAGGGGCTGAGGTGCTTTTGCACTACTATGGTAGCGATCTACGCTATTTCCCCAAACTATACTGCAGATCTTACTTATCTTCTTAAATATCTTAGTTAGCTTCGCGTAAACAAATACTTTATCTCACATTCACTTCATTAACACAGTCACATATGTTCGCGCATCATATAAATAGTAGAAATGCAACTCATACTAAATACATTCAATGTAGAAAAAATGAAATAAATACATAGGAATGATATAAAACTTCTATTTATTAATGCTTCCAACTGTTATAGACTCAACTCGCCCTGTGCACTCAACTACAGGGGTCCGCGCACACAGCTACAGAATACTAGGCCTCTGTGCACTCAGTTGTAGAGCCTTCTCTTACTCTATGACCCAAAACTAGACTTTACACTTAGATAGGACTTAACTCTTCATCCTTAGACTTCTTAGCTTGATTCCTTTACAACTTAGAGCCTCGCTCTACTTATATAATCCCATGGTCCATAGACCATGGGTAGATCTCTATAGCTAACTTTACATTACAAAATTAAAGGCGGACAACCCTATGACTCATTTACAAGCTACGCGCTCTGCGCCCACAAAATCTGGAGTGTTAAAATCAAAGTTACAATTTGTGACCAAATTCTAGGCTCTAAGCCCCAAAAATTTCCTTGGGGGATCCCACACCCAACAGGGCCCCAATACAAACATCATGACTCACCCTCGAGTCACTCTGTCGGTGTGGAGATATTTGCGCAAAGACCTTCCAAATCTGCCTAGACTACTGCAAGATCAGCAGCTCACTGAGCAGCTGCCTGCTGAACTTCCTAGACGTGTTTTTTAGAAACCGTTGTAGCTAGACTTCTTCCCTGAACTTGCTCCTGTGTGCCCTGCATCTGCACGAGCTTTTCTTCAATATAGGTTGTAATGATGAACGTCTCATCAATCCATGGTTGTACGCGTGCCTTCAAAACGACTTCCTTGTGTCAAGTAGCATCCACCTTCTCCTTCAGCGCTTTTGCGTGCTGCATCTGCATGAGCCTTTGTGTAAGGGAAACCGTCTATGCGGTCCCTTTTATCTCATCATGTTTCTGCTACAACTCACACCTCTGTTTCTAAGCATTGTATGTTCGGGTCCTACTGCAGAGTGGTGAGAACCTTGAATGACTCTTCAAATAGCTTGATGCAGTCATTCACTGCACTGTTGACCTCTGCTATCTCCATGAACACCCAAAATATCTTGCTATCTCTGATCCTATGTGCATCTATGGTTGCCCACAACGAAGCATACTTCATTGCCTCCAGAAGATCCTACATAATTGTTGGGAACTAGCATTCCTCAGAAAATTCCCAATCCACTAGCACTATCGATAGCAGAAGCCATGCATAGTGGAAAGTCTTCCCCTACTCTTGTTCCCCGCGGCAGTTCTCCAGGAACTCATTGCACAAGTAATCTGCCCAATTAAACTGGACCCCTTCTATGTATTATGTAGCAAGTGCAACAACCAATGTGGGCACCTCATCTGCGTGGCACTTCCACATAAACACACATAGGCAACAAGAGAGATATGAAAGATAAAACATGCAATACAATTTTATTAACAAATGGTTTACATTTATAGTACATGTAGTGACCGTTGGGTTTCACATCCCAAGGTCTCTTTGACTACTTAGTCTATTCAGCTTCCACACTAACCCATTTAGGATTAGGTGTCCAACATTCCCCCCCCTTAATCCGAAGGGTTATGTATGAGTCCAAGAAAAGAGTTGTAATACAAAATGTGAAAAAAATGCATGGCAGCACTAGGCTGAATGTGCTCTATGAAAAGTTGGTATCAAGGGCGGTGGTTTAAGGATGACCACCAACACTGGAATGCTTAGTACAGTTCCCGGAACTCTTCCAAAACTGGCAAGAAGCTGGAGTCTTCTGCTAGAGGAAGTGCTCCTATTGTTTTGAAGAGGGAAACCTTCAACCAATAAAGGGAGGTCTCACCCCACATAAAAGGGAGAACTTCAACCTGAAAAGGAAGTCTCAACCTGTGATGGTTTAAGGATAACCAACAACTCTAGAATGCTTAATGCAATTCCTGGAACTCTTCTAAAAACTGGCAAGAAGCTGGAGTCTTCTACTAGAGGAAGTGTTCTCAATTTTGTTTCTGGAATTCTTCCAAAACTGTCAAGAAGCTGAAATCTTCTTCTAGAGGAAGTGTCCCGGATTGCCAACTGAAGGCATGTTCAGGGGCATCTTTGTTTTTGGCTACAACTCTGAAACTGGTGTGGTAGATTGTGGCTCAGGCTCGTTTGATGTGGCTTTGAAGCTTGTAGATGACCATCATTTCCCCCCTGTCAGATACAAGGTGAGATGATGGAGAAAACTCAACTGCAAGACTATTCAATACTCTGGAACAAGTTCTAACATGTGTTTGGAATATCTTCTTGGTTGTTGATGCCCATTGCCAAGAAGCGATCCATCCGAGATGAATCTTTGTTCTTGCAGGACATTTATTTCTGAAGCATTTGTGTGAAGAATGACTACATTTATGATATTGCTTACATGGATGAAGATCAAAACAGTGATATTTCAAATGGCCAACTCGGTCATAGTGTTGGCATTTCACGATCTGTTGTTTTTGTTGTTGTTGTTGTGGAAGATGGGAAGAATCTGGAACAGCTGAAGCTGAACTGTCATGAGGAGCAGGTGAACTTTCATGAATGAATCCAGCACTCTAAAATTGAATGGGCTTGGCGTAGTATGGAATATGAAAGGACAAGTCCTTGTCATATCCAAGACCAATTCTGTGCTTGTTGTGGACAAGTTGTTCCCAAGGTCTGATGATGGGCTTGGGAAGTGCAGACTGAGTTTCTGCATCTGCATGTACAATTGCTGCTTTATTTGAATGCACTGTAACATTATTGACTTGCTGTTTATGGGAGTCTGTTTCAATCTTCTGAACAGAAACAGGTTCAGAATGATGACTCCACTGCTGTAATTCTGCTCGCTGAAGCTGAGATTCAAGCTCCAAAAAGTCTATTTTTTCCTGTGTATTCTGCAGACATGCTTTAATGTCACAAAGAGTGTTCTTGTTGATTTTAACTGTGTCTTCGACAGTAGATTGTATCAGAGTTTTGAGAAACTCTAATACACCACCAATTAGAGCCATAACAAGTGCACCACTATTAAAATCAAAGTGTAATAGTTCTAATGGCAGGAAATGACTGAGCTCTCCTCCAGAAAATGCTGCTTTTAATTTTCAACTTTCTACCTTATTGCTTTCTGAAATTTTGCTGAGTAGAAGGTGGAAACTTTCAATCTAAGATGACACTGGCCTATACCTATTATCAACAACAGATGTATGAGAAATCTGTTAAGCTTTATGCAGAACTTGCATCTGTAGCAGTGGCTAGCTTTCTTAGTTTCAATGGATCACCATTGGTTGAACCAGTACGGATCAATGATGGAGCTAAAGAGAACAAAGAAGCATTAAGGAAGTCACGTGGTGAGGAAGATGATGATTTCCAAATTATTGAATATCAGGCCTAGAAAGGGAATGCAATGTATAAACTTGGTATATTCTACTACTTTGGTTTTGGCCTCCTTCCTTTAAAAATTATCAACTCAAAGTGATAGGCTAATGACATATAAGGATTGATTCCCTTGTTAAAGCTAAAGGGCCGAGCAACATCAATGGTGCAGAAAATTCTGTTCAAAAACTCCCAACACCTCCGAGAGCTTCGAGAGTATCTTTCTAGAAATGTTTGTAAGTGGAATAGCGTTGGCGGAGCTCGTATCCTTGATCATGTTCCACAACTTATTGTTATCATAATCTTTATCGAATTCTTTTTCTGATGCTTCTTTATTGATATCAATTCAAATCTGAGAGATAAACTTTAGTATTGGAAAAGTAAACATGGTATACACACGTCATCTTCATTCATTACCATTTCTCTTCTATTGACCATCCCGTTGTGGATCACACAGGTTCATAATCCATATATGTCAAAATACATGTCATTGAAAACTTTAAAGAACATCAGCATAGCCTTCAAGGAAAGAACTCAACGCATACCACAAACCACTTGCATACCAACTCAGGCCTTCAATTCAACGCAGAATCCAACAGAGCGCACACCAGCATACGACATTCAGAATTATTCAAAGCACAAAGCCTTCACGACTTGCCGAGAACAGAAAACATATCAATGCATTGTTATATTCTCACCAGATCAACCTCATTACATTCCAACACACTATCACTGAAATGAACCAGTCGAAGGAAACAACATAACAAGAGCTAGCTAATATGGTGGTTGCATGCTGCACTAAGCATTGGGTATATGAATGACCACAAGTCATCAACGACCCTTTCGATGCATCTCGAGCTCACACAGAGATAGAGGCATTCCCACACTACTTCTGGTCTTTGGTAGGTTACTCCTTTATTGTGTATGATTATCTATATAAATGATGCTTATGATGAAGATCAACACATTTTCCCAGCATTAGCTCTTAAATCATCAGAGGCGATCTCCATGTCTCCATTGCATTCTTCATGCATTTGCTTGACTTTCCATCGAAACACAAAATATAACTGATAAGGAGGTGATCTTCAAAGCAGACTCGAACCCTAGACGTTCAAAGGATTGCTGATCCCTGCGCCCCTGGCCGTGCTTTTACGAGGTCTTGGTGTGACCACATCAAAAGATATGCGGTCCTAGTATCCTATGCCGCTTGCGCTAGTTTTCCCTAGTGAAGGTGTTCCTATCGGATCACCTTTTGGAGATGACGAAGCTGCATTTGTGGTTGCGGTTCTAGATTGTTTCGACTTCGATTTAAAAGATGCGGTCATAAGTACGAAGGATTTGTGCAGCTTCACAGCGTTTTAATGGCAGACAATGATTTGAAAACCCTGGTTTTAGTGGCGAACATTAATCTGAAAATGTTAACGCTAGAGCAGGCACTGGAGATGACAAATCAGCCGCTAGAAGGCTTGTTTGAGGCAGTGGAAAATATGCAGCAGAACGACTTGGAAGAAAAGCAAAGGAAACTTAATCTGGCAATGCTGGAAAAAATATATGAAACGGACGAGGATCATACCACTCCTTTATCCACCATACAAAGCTCTATTTTCACCTTTTGTGCAAAATATTTCACATGTCGGATGAAAGAAAAGGAATCATCATAGATAACGCAACATTCAATGATGTAAATAATTTGAACACGCAGGGAAGCTCCCAACTAGTGCATACAACTCTTTGTTTTTCAATGCATTTCTTAACAATCTTCTAGTGCTGTGATACCTTCTGATAAGCCAATTTAGTGCAGGTTTCACAACTCAAGATGTACGCATGGAGACCGCGCACAAGGAATTCAACCAAGGCTTGGCTAGCAATCCTTCAATGGTAATACGCACCCTTTCAGTTTCCCTGAACAGCTAGAACAAGGCAGAATGGTCGCTGGGAATGGGTAAGCCTTGGCAGATTGGAGCCAAAAATTTGGAATATGGACTGACCAGTGTCAGACCAGCATTATGAATAGATACGTTATGGCCAGATGTAGCACTGGTGCGCCAGAGAGCATTATGTCAAGACAAATGCGTTATGGCAGAGGCAGTGCATTATGTCAAGGAAACCATTACTATCAGCAGAACTTTTATTCCACGCTCTGATTTTTATTTGCTACAATAGCGTTTTCAACATAAACTCCTCAAATAGGAGTTAGGAATGACTGGCCACCGTAAGCAAGCTTGCTCAGCGCATATTGAAAGGAAACAAAATCATTCAACTGTTATGGGATAGCGTTGATATGATATGGACGGATGTGCAGTGCTGGCAGAAGCAGGTTATTTCAGGTCGGAGGGGAATAAGGCAGAGTAAGAGGTTAGGTAACGCAGAACTGACATATATATAGAGACCATAAAACAAGTGGCTCAAATTGGAGCAGGACCAGCAATCGCCCGCTCTGATACCATGTTAAACACACATAGGCAGCAAGAGAGATATGAAAGATAAAACATGCAATACAATTTTATTAACAAATGGTTTACATTTATAGTACATGTAGTGACTGTTGGGTTTCACATTCCACACTAACCCATTTAGGATTAGATGTCCAACACTCTGATCCTATGTGCATCTCTGGTTGCCCACAAAAAAGCATACTTCATTACCTCCAGAAGATCCTACATAATTTTTGGGAACTAGCATTCCTCAGAAAATTCCCAATCCACTAGCACTATGGATAGCATAAGCCATGCATAGTGGAAAGTCTTCCCCTGCTCCTGTGCCCTGCGGAAGTTCTCCAGGAACTCATTGCACAAGTAATTTGCCCAATTAAACTGGACCCCTTCTATGTATTATGCAGCAAGTGCAACCACCGATGCGGGCACGTCATCTGTGTGGCACTTCCACATAACCTTCCCAGCCAGTATCTACGTCATGACTTTTACTGTCACATTATTGATGCTGGAGATCACTTACCATATCTTCTTCTTCTCCACCTTGAATTTTTTCTTCATGGCCTCTGTGATGGCCAAATCTTCACTCTTACCCTACGAGATATTCATTGGATCCTCCCCTTTGCAAGGGAGCCGGGTAACTCTGTGAATCAAATGATCCATGATGGGGACGGGTTCCTCTAGCCACACGTGCCCATCAAGCATAAGGCAAAGCGGCTACCTAATGACAAAAATAGTCACTGGGGAGTGATGGTAATGTAGCAGCCAGAGAAAGTTTAACATTCCTACCTTCTCTACACCTTGTAGCCATTGGTGCGGCTCCAAATCTATAACTCTCGATGGTATGTTTTTCTTCTGGCACACGAGCTACGCGGTTGCCAAATGTGGGCATTTCTCGTGGTCCACAAGATCCAAATCTTCAAATTTTAATACCAGCACTCACCCCAAGTGCGCTTCGTCCAAAATTATGTCGTTGAGGAGCAGTAGGGTCTACAGAGAGCTCTTTCACTCATCTATGTCCTTGGGCACCCTTGCTTTCCCCTTCCACGAAGGAACATACGTGGGAAGCCTGATCAAAGTGTCTGCAACATGGGTTTCCACCTCCATCTCTACATCCTCTTCCTCCTCTAATTGGATTTCTTCAAAGTCTTCCTCCTCCTCATCAACTTCCAAGTTGATAGCCTTCCCCTTTCCTTCCATAGTAAGCCTTGTTCTCAATGCGTTTTTAGGGGACACGCACACTAGTACCATATGCTGCTTATATTTCTTGGGTCTCAGCGTGCACAGCGGTTTAGGGATTTATGCCACTATCCTAACACTTTTTGGGGCTTTGCTTACCGTCAGGGCCTGTGTGGCCTCGTCAGTAGAAATTTGCTCTGGTATCCATGGCTTCCTCAGGTGTTACCATACTGCTATTCCACAATTCTCTCAACGGCTTGGGTAAGTGCTCAAACAACGACTTCGAATTCAAAAGATCAAACAAATATGGGTTTATGAATCTCTGGGCATGCAACAACTCAATTCTCAAATGGACAAGTGTTGTTTACTGGGAAGCCCTTTGTAATTTATAGTGCCTTTTGAATTCGAATTTGACCATTCCCCCCATTTTTGGTCCATTAATGCTCCCTTGGCGGCAAATTTTCCCAAATATAGCCCATAAAGTTCACCTTAAATTCCTGTCGCCCACTCCATTTAGTCTCAAACCAAGCATCACATCGTGAATAGTGACTGTAATGGTCACTTTCCAGTGAACCCATGCAATAGCGTAGCTAGCCTCACGCTGTCGCGGACCCTTTGACACTTCACTATTGTGTGCAGTCCTGACATTGCGCAGCTCCCCGACAGAGTAGTTTATAGTCCCACACCTCCTTGCAGCTACCTGGAGCGCTAAGACTATGCTTCCTATGGCTAGTCAGATGGTTGGGCCACCTATGTATAGCTTCAACCAACTGCCATTGAATTTTCCTGGGAAGAGCTCTCCATTTAACTTTACTAGTTGCACCGTGCCACCATCTGTGATCTCCTTAATAACATATAGTTATAAGCAATGCATTATGAGCTTCCCTGGGAATTTATCAAACTTACTATTGTACAACAACACCAAATGATTTTCCTTGAAGGTGTGCAACTTAATATAGCGATCATACCAGGCCTTTTCACACTGATTTTGTACTTGCTGGTGAAATCCAACCAAAAACCGTTCTTCTTTAGGCTCCTCCAAGTGCGCGAGCCTCTCGTCTAGGGCTCCACGATCCGTCATACCTGTGAGTGCTGCTATGTGTAGATAGGTATGATGTACTCCATAGGCATTACAACTTCCACTCCATAGACAAACCGGAAAGGTGTTTGTCCCATCAGTTTCTTTCATGTCATCCTATAAGCCCATAATACTACAGGTATGCGCAGGTCCCAATCACTTCACTGTGTGTTACATACCTTGTTCAATGCGTTGCAGAATTTTTTGAATTCTTCTGTGTGGATAACCTTCTATGCGATTTTCCTTCCTACATAATGTCTTTCCAACATTAAGAGCCATTTCCAAATTTGTCTCCCCAACACATACTTATTGACCATACCTTTCAGTACAAAGTTCATGTGCATCCGCGTAGGCTGTTTTCCATATGCGACATCCACCTAGCCAGACTCGTGGGTAGATCATTTCATCCATTGTATTTTTCTGTCAATCGCACCCTAGGCTTCCCAAATTGTGTGTGCATCATCCTTCTACATTCACGCCAGTCGTCATAGCTCCATTTGTGCATACCCCACCACCTTGCGGGCATAACACGCAGTACCCAATCTAAGGTCTGGAAGCATTGCTTTTTGTTGGCTTGTTGGGGCCTAACCCAGGTTCAGAAGTGTTTTAGCCAAACAAATCTTGAAAATGCAAACCCTTTCGACAACAGTCTATGAATCACACACTGAGGTCTCACCCAAGGTAGTATGGGAGGGTGCTGGAACCAGGTTTCCACACCCTAGGGATGTCTAAATGAAGTCTAAAAAGTTTGTGAACCAGTCCTACGCACTGTGCTACTTCCACGCAGCTGCTTGTTAAGTGCAGCTACCTTTACGTAGCTTGGATTACAAGCACGACTGTTCTTTACCCTTTATAGTGCTTATTAGTATTATGGATCTTGAATTAAATTAAGTGGGCCAAATGATTTCCTTTATCATTTAACATAAATAGACATGTGCTCAATTATAAATTGTAAATAGATGCATAAACAGAAACAGAGCAATAGATATGCAGTATTCCAAAACAAACTTATCTTTATTAATGCTTTTTATAGTTACAATCTACTTACTACCCTGCACACATAGCTGCAGGGGTCCATGCACACAGCTGCGGACTCTACTAGGCCTCTACGCACACAGCTGCAAAGCCTCTTCTACTACGATGACCCACGACTCAGACTTACAGACTCAGAGCAAATATTATTTTCAGAAACCCATACACTTAAGATCTAAACAAAAGCTATCTTCTACACTTAGAGCCTCACTCTATTTATACATTCCCATGGTCCGCGAACCATGGGTAGGCTGACACCTTCTATATTAAATTACAATATTTTAGGGTGGACTACGCTTTGACTTGACTCATTACAACTCATGCTCTACGCACTTCGCGGAGCCTTTATAATACCATTACCCAAAATTGTGGGGTTTAAGCCCCAAAACCCATTACGCGAGGGATCCACTACCCAACAAGCCCCCAACACAAATATTGTGACTAGTCCCGAGTCACTTGGCTGGTGCGGTGATCTTCACGCGAAGTTCATCCAGCAATCTTTGCGCTTCGCGAACATCTGCCACACATTCCTCAATTGTCTGCTGTATCAGTTATGTGTGACTCTTGGATGCATCATTGTTAAAGGCACCCTCTTGCCTTTTCGCATATGTGTCCTACATATGGGCCATATTTCCCTTGATTGTGGCAGAGACCGTGAACGCTTCTTCGCGCTAAGGCTGGATGCGTGCTTTAAGCCCTGCTTATTTTTGGCGTGCAACATCCACCTGTTATTTCAAGGCCTGGACCTCGCTCATCTTGGCCAATCTCTAGGTAAGGGTGACCATCTGCGCAGTCCCCCAAACATTGTCATAGGTCTACTGTAATTCCCACGCTTCTATCTATAATTGTTGTAGCATTGGGTCCTCTTGTAATGAAGTGAGGTGATGAGTGACTGGTCCAACAATCCTGTTCAGTCCTGTACAACATGTTCTATCTCTTCCAACCCTGATTAAATGGTGCAGTGGCATTTCTCTCTAACTTCCAGGGGTGTAGAGGACTATGCCTTTAGTTGCAGCTCCATAAGCTACAGGTTCAACTCCAATTGAACCTTCGCGGCCTCCTCCTGGGTGCTACGGACTCCAGCTACCAGTTGATGGATCTTTTCCATGGTGGGGAGTGCTGCTAGTATAACCAACTCTAGAATGTTGCTACAGGCCTCCTCCACTACCTATTCTAATCCCTAATTTTGGGTGACCAAGCTGTCGCGCTGCAGGCTGAGCTGTTCTAACTTTGCCTTCTACTCACTCAAGACTTGGAGAGCATAGCCCTCCCTAGCGTGAAGCTCACCAGGTATCCCATCCTGCAGTTGGTAGAGGGTTTCTCTAGGAAGAGCGACCAAATTCAATCCCCAGCCCCTCATGGCACCTTCGACTTCTGTGAAGACGATGCCTTCTGGTAACATCAAGGTGTTTTTTGTGCATGCGTGCACCATCTCCTCAGCTTCGGCTATATCTTTTGCAAGGTGTGGTGTCATCACTCCTAGGGGTCGCACTTGTAATGCCTGCAACTACTCTCTAAGTGCCCCCAACACAGTCGTATACTCTGTCATCAACTCTTCCAAAACATCCTTAGTAACATCGTGAATGAGTTGGCTACTATCAACAAGGCCTCTCTCCATAGTCTTTTTGTCTTTGTCTTTTTGCGTGCGGGTGGCTGCTCTTGGACATGCAGCCTCTTGAGTTGGGTCAATTTTGTTGTAAGGTCCGTGCATTCCTGTGTCTCCACCTGCCCCTGTATGTCCTACTCCATGGACATTTCCTGACCTTCCTCAGTCTCCTTAGTGGGCGTAGCTGTGGTTTGTACCATCTGCTCTATTTCTGCTGCCTCAACCACCTTCCATTGCTTGGTTGCGTCCTGTTCCTAACACTTTCTCTCTGCTAGCTTTGAAATGCACAACTTGGTCTCCATCTTCCTCTACTGTGTTGCGATCTTTTCCAGTTCTGCTAAGTCTGGGGTGTGCCACTCCGAAGACCATGATGCCATCACTTCGAAGATTACATCATCTGTGGCAATGAATGACAACTATACCCATTATCGGGTTGGATCCTTGTGCGCTTGAATATATAGGTTATGCATATCCACCTTGAATTCTGTTGTGCTTTGTAAACTGTTATATACTATCGGGGACAAGTGCAACCTGCGGTTGATCCATTTTTGTAAGGTCACCTCTACGAATACCCAAAACACTTTTATCTCCTGAATCCTCGTTGCGTCTTTAGTTTCCCAGAGCGAGGTGTACTTCACAGCCTTGGGTAGGTTCCTATCAATGGTGGGGAACTGGCTATCCATCGGTAGCTCCCCGGAAACCAATAGGATGGATAAGAGCAACCACGTGTAGTGGAAGGTCTTACCCTAGTCCTAGGATTCCCTATAATTCGTCAAAAATTCATTGCAGAGAAACTACGCACAATTAAACTAGACCCCTTCTGCACACTGCTCCACCAACATTTCCTCATGAGATTTCTGGCCAGCAGCTGGGTGGCGATGCATAACCCTCGATCCTTGGTGCTTGCTATTACATACCCTCGCTTCCTCTTCTCTAACTTATATTTGGCCTTCATAGCTTCTGTGAGGCCAAAGTCGCTGCTCTTTCCTGCTATGTCTGCGAGATTTCATCCTTTAATGGGGAGCCCTGAAATTCAGTGAATTAAGTCAGCCATGATGGGAATCGGCTTCTCTAGCCAAAGATACCCATCATGTAATAGACATAGTAGCTGCCAAATGACAAAAATTGTGATGGGCATGTGGTGATAGTGGGCTATCCACCGCAGATGGAGTAACCCAGCCTTCTCCACACCGCGCAACCATTTCTGCTACAGTAATTTCTCTGCGGCCAACTATGGGAACTTATCACTATTCGTGAGGTCCTAGTATTCAAATTTTATATTCGGTACCCATCCCAGTGGCAGACCGTCAAACCTTATCTCATCCAAAAGAAGTGGGGTCTAGAGCATACTCTTCGTGGCCTCTAGGTCCTTTGGTATCTTGGCTGTCCCTTTCCATGGGGGAATGTAGGGGGGTAACTCTATCATTGAAGGTACTTGGGAGAAATTCTCCACCTCATCATCTTGTGCCTCAATTTGGGCTATCACGGCTTGCAACTCTTCCTCTGCCTCCTCTGTTTCAACAGTGAAAGCTTTACCCTTCTTTGTCATTGAAAATTTACTAACTCTTAGGTTTCGTGGTGATACCCGGACAGGCCCCATTGGTTGTTTGTTTTTCTGTGGTCGTGGCGTGCATGGGGACTTTGGTACCTCTAGTGTGCCTGCTGCCTCTCCAGGCTCTTCCTGAGTCACCCAGGGCTCTTGGGTAACTTCCGTGAATCGCACTCTGGTTCTCGACATTGTGTCTATACTAGATTTGGGTGGTAGGTTAGCTTGGTGCTCACTGCTCTGTACTAGCTCAAATCTCAAACAACCAATTGTTGCTTCACAACTACTCCACAGAATTTTATAGTAATTCTTGATTTGGAACTCGGCCATTCCCTCCATATCTGAGTTAGCAATACCTTTTTTGGCGGTAGATCATCTCAAATCTAGCTCTTAATTCCCACCTTAATGGCCTGTTGCCCGCTCCTTTCTACCTTAAATTAGACCTCTTGTCATGAACAATGATATCAATGGTCACCTCCTAGTCTACCCGCGCAGTAGCGCAACCCCTTATGCGCGACCATGATCCTTGTGACAAACTGACCTTGTGTGGAACCTTCTTTCCACACATCTCTCCTGCAAACTTGTTTATAGTCCCGTGCCTTCTTTCAACTGCTTGGAGTGCTGAGACTATGCTTCCTACGGATATTCAGGTGGTCACACCCCTGGTGTGAGGCTTCGATTTTCTTACTAGCCCGGGATGTGAGAACCCTTCAAATAACCTTGCGTCTAGTACTGTGTTGCGTTCTTCTTTGTGTGGTACACTCCCTTGTTCAGTTAGGTGCGGTTGTAGCCATGATAGTAGGGTTGCAACTCTTTCTAATGCAGTATTAGGGTAGGATAGACTTGACACCAGCATGCTTAGTTTCTCGCGGATTTCTTATGCGACTTTGGTTTCTAGTTCGCTGATTTCTTCGTCCAATGTTGCACTTCTCTTCCTCAGCCATGCCCAATCATCATTGAGTTCAAAAAGTTTCATGCTCCTTCGCCGAAGGTATTCTTGTAACTGCCTAATTCCTTTACCCAAGTCCTTGCATCCAGTCCCTACTATTGTCTGGGGATTCTTCTCTGTCCTCCTGGTTTCCTCTTTTCTTAACATGGTTGAGGTCATTTCCGCACTATAGTTTTTGCTTATGGTGTTATAGGCCCATTGAACTGCTAGTATGTGAAGGTCCCAATCCATTTGTCCCACCTAGTAAACTCTATTCATGATTCCATGTATCTTTGTGAATTCTTCGTCGAGGGGTATTTGTGGTGTGCATCGCTTTTCCTGCTGCCATGTTAGATTCTAACTTTTTATCCTTAGCTTGTGATGTGCTTACCCAGCACACATCTGCACCCATTGATATAGGTGGGCACGCAAACTAATTCACCCTAGCTACCTAGCTTGCATTTGATGTTGGGGACTTCCAAACCATAAGTGCATCTGTCTTCGGTATTTGTGTTAGCTCCCAATATTCTTCTGGTGTGTCTACCACCATTGTGCGGGTGTCGCATGAAACACCCCTTCCAATGTACCATATCTTTGCTGCTTTGGTATTGACCTTTCGACTTTGCCTAGGAATTCATCCACACATGTCTCCTCATCCTGTGTTGGCAGTTCCCTTTCTTCTGTCCTCACGCACCGCAGTGATCACATCATCATATTGCAATTTAGCATTGCAACCGGTTTGCCAGCATTCTATTTCTTCGTCCGAATCTGACATACAGGAACTGTTGCTCTCCCATGATATTCTTCCATCTTTGGTCAGGTTCACCCGATCTTGGTCTTGAGTTGTTATCTGATAGATGCAATCCAGTTCATCGTTGCTGTCATCCTCGCACATAGGTTCATTGTAGCATGCCCCTTTGATCGGATCGAGCGAGACTAATATGTGTGGGGACTTTTTCTCGAAAATCATTTTCCGCTTCTTCAGGTTGACGACTCCATTCATATCTGTGGCTGAGTCTATCCCTAACAATGCTGGGTAAAGGTTACTGTCATCCACGATCTCTATTACCTCAAATTCAATCTCCATGCTCACACCTTTGATATCCACTGTTAGCCCTTGTAATCTTCCCATGGGCATGATCTTCTATTGGTTCGCCATCCGTAATTAGATAGGAGACCACTGTAACGAAAGCCTGCCCAAGCGCTCCCATGTTTGCTTTGGTAACACATTCACGTCCGAGCCTAGGTCTAGGATGAACTGATCCATCTTGTATTTGCCAATTTGCATTTTCAACCACATTTCCCTCCCAGTGCGCAAGGCATGCTTTCCTAGCTTCAAGACTACGTGTGGTTCCCATGACCCTGCGCACCTAGGTATCAACTCCTATAATCCTTTAACCAACTTATTTTCATGTAGAATCTTCATGCATGTCTATAAAAAGGTAGTAAGCATAGAAGGATCCATTACCAGCTCTGGTGGATCCTTACTACCTGAAGTAGAGGCCTCTGTTAAGCTCTTCTTAGCTTCCTTAAAAGTTTCCCTTGCACGCTCCAAGTCAAACTCAGGTTCCTTCGTAGGAGCTTGCGAACCCATGTATCATCCTCAGGTTGCTTTCCCTTATCTTTCCCTATGGTCACACCACTTTTGAGCACCATTTTCATGTTGGGGTCTTCTTCACGTAGTTCAAACCTCATCATTTGGATATTCTGAGTCAAAGTAAGCTGTAGTACCCCTTTCTCGTGCATCTGTGCGATTAATGTTGGACAATCTATCGCTTCATGATCAAACTGGTAACAATACGGACAACATATTCTGTTCGAGTTCATATAGTCATGCGCATAGAGCCCAGGTCCTCCACAATTATAGCAGATTAACTATCTGCGCCCTTGTCTAGATCCCTTTCCCTCTCGTCCTCGTCCACGTCCTTGGAATCCACCCTGCACTATTGTTGCAGCTAGATCCTAACCCCACGCCTCAATCTGCATCCTGTAGCCAGGTGTTCGATGCATCACCAACTCATAAGTCTAACAATTTCGCTCATCATGGCCCACTGATCTATAGAAATTACAAAATAGCTGCTACGAAGGCTGTGTATACTTCTGCAACAAGTGACAATTGTTCGTAGTGTTCTTTCCTCCCACCTGACAGATTGTGCACCAGAGCACAGGCACCATACTTGGCCCTGCCTATGCCTCTGGTCTCAATGGAATTGGTCCCCCTCCTGCCAAGTAGTTTGCGAATACCGAACAGTGATCCTTATCGTGACCCTGGCCCTTACATTTTATGCACCACACTTCTTCGCATTCTTTCATCTGGGGTGCCCTATCCTGCTTCAAACTCTGCATCTCCAAGCATAGGTTCTGTAGCTGCGTATGGTGTGATGCAGAAAAGTGTTTCCTCTATGGACAGAGGCAAACCCTCTATCCCTAGAGTGGGTCTAGTCACAACAAGGACAAAACAACAATTAATTCCCTTAAACAGTCATCGTTGGAGGGCTACCTCAAACCGGTGGTTGATGAAGTTCCATTACGTTGCCCCAACTTCCATTTCCTTCTCCTTAATGAGCAATCAACCTGAAACACCACAAAGAAACAACAGAACATGTAACCGAGAAACAACAACAATCTATTTACTCACAAAGTCAAGAAGTTATGAGCTATCAAGTAAATTACATACAAGACATAGGAAATCATCGTTGATTGTATTAATAATAAATCAAGAGCAAAGATTACAACCAAGTCTTGACATCGCAAGCCTTCTCAGAGGGTCCAGCCAATATGTTTCTTCAAGCATTCACTCTCAAGGATGGGTCTCCCAAATAACAATATATATATCTCTCTCATTCACAAGCTTTAACACAAGGTTAAGGGCACTCCACACCTTCTTGCAAACTATATGGCAATCCCACACTTGTCACAGTCACACCAAAACTATCTACCAAACTCAATAGAAGCAGCACCACTGTACAACCAAAAGAACTAGCAGACGATAGCAATGGTGAGTAATTTTATAGGAGAAGGAGTCTCCATGAAATGAGGGAGAGGGAGCTTATCCTCAGGGCATGCAACAAAAAATACAGAACTACCATGCTAGAGGGGGAAGGGAAACCCAAACTGACCCAACAACTAGGTCTAGAGACATCCAGAACGCTGACTGTTGGAACAAATATGCCTAATTTGGATTGTCGCTTATCGTTAACTAAGCTTTAGCACCGACATCACGAGAAAGAAATGTATGGAGACCATCTGTCGCTAAAGATAGCTAATAGCCTCGGGCCGGGGCTTTAAATCCGACCGTCGCGGGAAACAGGTGTACTCCTACGACGGGGTCGCGATAGGACTGTTTATGACAAGGGTCCATCGGATGTATTAAATGTATTCTCGCGACGAGGTAGAAAACTTAGGAAATGAGGGTCAATTGTCAACATAAGAGAGAATTTGTTTAATATGAGCATGATTTACTGGACACATGACACAGTAGAAGGACTGGGGTGAAGGCAGTGACAAATTAATGTGTAACAAATGCCCCCTAAAGCATGAAGCTTGAGAGAGTGGGAGGGGTGAAATGCTTTACAAAACTATCTGAACTGGAACACCACCTGGAAGAACCTGTAGGCGCAAGTACAATTGATATCTCTGATAGTGAAATACATGTAGTCTAGGCATGGGCGCAGCCATCCAAAAGAGATACGAACTTGGTTTGTGGTATGGATGCAGCCACCCAACTAGTAAGACCATGATAATGATAAAGGTATGATCGCAACTATCCATGAAGACTCAGGTATGGTCACATCCATCCATCAAAGAGTCATATATGTAATCACGAACCAATCCACGCAACCCAAGCATGTGTAATCTTAGTCTAGGGTCTTGAAATCCAACCAATCATAGTGCAAATTCTAGCATGTGAACAGATGTACTAAAGTCGAGCATGATAGAAAGTCACTTGATTAACGGTCAATGATGAAAACCATTAACAAGCGCAAGAGAAACCACCAATAATGCCAATGGCTCTCGAGGTACTGTCTAGTACAATCCACTAAGCGTGAAAAATGAGTTGAAGTCGAACACTCATGGAATCACCCAATCGACGACCAATGATGAAAGTCAGTCGTCAAGCACGAAGAACTTGCCATTGAGGCATGCAAGCTCCAAGGTACCAAAGGGGATCTCTAGATCAATATCCTGGATAATGAGATGGCATCGACAGGAGACGTTCCGTCGCAGGAGGTCCATAATGCTTCCCTCATCAACGACACGAGATAAGGAACAAGTGGTAGATGGTGAAGTAGAGTATCATAGGAGGAGGTAAGGGTGTGAACTGTAGAAGGATTATACTCTTGGACATATTGGCGACACGACTCCAGAAGGTGGCAGAATTCAGGTTCCAAGGGATCAGAGGCTCGATGGAGACAACATGAATCAAATGGAATGAGGCTAAATGGAAACCCAAAACCCTGAAAGGCCAAACGACGATGCACAGATATCCTAACCTGACAAGAAGAAAAAGTGTCGATGTTCAAGAGTGACTAGCTGCCACAGGTAACCAATGATGACTTCCAAATTTTCCCCCACCATTGCTGGCAAGTACCCCAATTATTTTTGAAAACAAGCTTGAAGGGGATAGCATATGCTTGTAATATAAGTTTGTCCTTTGGACAAATCCAACCTAATAATGGTTTAACGAACCTTAGGGAGGAGAAGCTCAAGTCTCGTCATGGTGATGAGTCCAATGTCATCAGGGTTTAACGACTCTGACATAGGGAAAACTTGGAGTCTTTTTCATGTTTGGAGAGTTTGAAAAAGACATGGAAAATAAAACTCCAAGGGGGTCCCTTTTCGTAAATTTGTGTCTCTCGAGCCTGAAAAAGTATAAAATAATACTCGAGAGAACCACTTGACCATTACGATCAAGGATTACTTTTCATAATTAGTGACCTCGATCTGAAAAAGTAGAAAAGCGATCGAAGACACATCGTCTCGTAACCAGTATCGAACCCGAAATGAGAAAGGTCTGGCAATCTTTTCACATTTATACGGGTAGAAAAGAGCTCAAAGTGGACATCCTTTTATTCCATTTAACGATTCAAAAGGATAAACTCGGCAATCTTTTCTTCTTTTAAGTCAGAAAAGAGCGTTAAATAAGACCTTTTACAAAATGTGGACCAAGTGTATACAAAGTATGACATAATCCCGCCACCTGTAGCCCTGCACAAAACACTTCAAACATAAGACCCGTTGTGGAGGTAAATCCCCTCTGCAGACAGAGACGATCCCTACTAGCCTAGACCAGGTCTAGCAACAATTAAACAATGTTATCACGCAAGTTCCTAATTGCAAATTAAAGGTGGATGATGAGAACCTACTTGGATTCCAACGCTAATATTCGTAGAAGAGACGTCACTCTCGTTCCTTTGCTTCGGCCGGTCACGATCCCCACGATCTCCATGATTGGACACCTGCACATGCAAAGAACAACACAAATACAAGCATAAAATCCAATAGATGCAATTATATATCAGTCAGAAAAGATATAACTCAACATCAATCATTACAAAGGACAATGAGAGTGGAACCATAATGATAGTCATCTATTATTGATAATCAAAGAAGAATACAACCATAGTTCTGACGTCAAATCCTCCTTTGGCTGGGTCTACACAAGTCTTGCAAAGCTTGTTGGGATGGGAAACAAGCCTTTCTCTCCTTGGTGACAAGAATCTCCTCACTTAGATTTGGCCTTATGGATGCAAAGAAGGCTCTTGCAACTTCAATCTCTTGAACTCCTGGAACTCTTACTATCACTAGCACTAGCTTGCCCAAGGCATAGAGACACGCTTTTATAGATAGAGGGGAAGGAGATAAGATCAATCACAATTTCCATGGGATTGGCTTTATCACTTATAAGCTTCCATGAAAGGTGGCAAACCACTTCCCTTCTATGGAGATTCGAAGCCAAACCATCCTAACTCAACACGGATTCCGTTGGTGAATGGGTTAAGAAGAACCTTCGGAAGTTTGTTTGTTAAAAACTTTACCCAACTGGGTTGGCGCGAGTGCGACTCTGAGACAGAGTGCCAACTAGCGTGCCCTCTTTAGAGGATTTCCTCCATTGGCGCTTGAAGTACACTGTGGACCTGCGCTAATGCAAAAAGGGCTAGTTTTATGGGTATACTGCAGGAGATGTCTTCAGGGCATATGAAGCTCACACTTATAGGAATATAATGCAAGTGGTTTCAGGTTATGTCACTTCTCACAAGTCCCGAAATGAGTCCTCCAATGTATGGGAGAGGGGAACAGGGACAGTGATAAACGGTGACAAATTACTGTGTAACATGGTGTTCATCAAATTCATGGCTTGATGATTCAATCTAGCTCCGCCTTTTTCAACGGAATCTCACTGGCTCTGTCACAAAATGGTATATTGAGCTAGCTTGTGGTTCTTTTCAGGACTTTAACTCACTGGCTATGGCATTTTTAACTCATTTTCAGTTGCCGATTCGATATGAAACAGACACACATCTCCTAACATCCTTAAAGTAGAACACAACCATGCATATCTCCGATCATATCCATGAATGGAGGAGACATCACCATTTGATTAAGTTCTGGATTCCTAATCATCTTCTGACTGACTGGTTCACAGCCTTGTTTGTCGGTCCAATAGCATGGGAGATTGCTATGGGGGCATGTGTAACAGAAGAGCAAGCTATTGCGCATGCTCAGTACCTTGACTTGGTTTACTCCCAGTCTGGTACACTATATGATTATTTGCTTGATGCTCCAAGACCCAGAACTTCTAAAGCCTCGTCAACACCATCTGTTGACAGTGTTATCGGTTCTGTCAATACATCCTCTAAGAAATATTTCGCGAACCATAGGAAGCAAAAGCCGAATTCTTCGAATGAAAATGCTTCTCAAGCCCTCTCCAATTCTGGTAACACTTCTGAGGTTAACGCCATGCAGTCCACCATGACAGACAAAACTTCAAAAGGAAAGAAGAAGGGAAAAGAAAAGAATAAGGACGATCAACCGAAGCAAGATTCCCTAAACCTCCACCCAAGGAAGGTGCCAATTGCAAGCCTAAGTATCCTTGCCTTATTTTTGACGAGGATCACTATATTAAAGATTGCCTGAGGTGATCTGAAGTTAGTCGTTTGTTAAAAGGTGCCTCTGGTACTTCTGCCGTGCTCAAAGAGCCTTTCCCCTCCCAGAAAACTCGAATGGTGGCTGATCCATCTCAATCCTTCTCTCCTTTTGGTTCTCAAGTATTTATGGCTGGGATGATTCCCATCCACATTACTACTTGGTCAAGAGAATATCCTTCGCCTATCGAGAAGGAAACTAAGGTCCCCTCTAGTTCTCCTTTGTTCGGCTCTGGTCCGCTCTATATCAAGTGACTTGGCATTGAGGTTCTCATATGACCTCCTCCTAAAGGGGTACTCTGGAAGTCTTCTTACAACCCTAATGCTCATGCTATGCAACAATATAACATCATTGAGGACTTAGCCCAGGCTCTGCCAGCTATGTCCACATTAGAGGTCCTTCAGAGCTTCCCCTCTCAGAGGAAGTCATTGCCATCGGCCATCGGTGGCATTGACCCGGCCGACTCAGACTTGATCACTTTTGACCTAGACAGTCATGTATCGAGACTGCCTCACCAAATTGCCTTCCTTATTCAAGTCATCATCAATTCTAAAACTATCCACTGCACGGTCATTGATGAAGGCGCTTCTACTTGCATTATGTCTATTGCTTGTTGGAAGGCTATCGGTTCTTCGACTTTGAGCCAGTCTCCCACTACCTTGGAAGCCTTTGATAGGAGAGAGTCTCATCCTTACGGTATACTCCAGCACCTACCTATTATCCTGGAAGGGAAGATGGTTGAAGTGGAGGTCAAAGTTGTCAATGCCAATTTAACTTACAACCTCCTTTTAGGACGAAGCTGAACATATGCCATGCGATCTATGGCTTCATCTCTATTTCGTGTCCTTCGTTTCCCTCATCAAGGGAAGATTGTCACGGTAGACTAGTTGTCCTTCTTTGCCTCCTCCTCCTCTGATGGCAACGTGTTGTTCATGGAGCATACCTTAGTTCCACATGAGAGTGTGGGTGCTGGACTTTTTAAAGATCTTGCCCTTATGGGTTTTTTTTCACTCCCACCTCCCAACATCGCTCCTGTTAATATGATTTCTGTTCACTCTGATCCTTGGGTCCTTCCTCCTGTTGATCAGATAGAATCCTGGGACGATGAGATGTCGTTGAGTCCTACTGAGCTCAACTATGTTGAAATTTTTTCAGTATCGGCTTCTTCCCCTGAACCTGATCCTTTGAGCAGGGCTCTCGACTCGTACATTTGATCCCCTTGGCTTGGAGATGGCACTTCTTCAGACCCTTTACAGGAAATTTTTCGTTCTGATGAAGCGATTATTGAGACTTTGTCTCCCGTCCCAACCCCTTCAGACACCCATTCAAATTCATCAAGTTTCTTCTGAAGGGAACACGGGGAACATTACGCAAACTCAACCAATCGACATCTCTGTTAAGCCACGGATTGTCGAGCACATTCATGTTGGAGTAACTTGTACTTCAAAGGAGATTCAGCTTTATACTAATCTTTTTCACGAATTTCGTGATGTGTTCGCTTGGTCTTACGAAGAGATGCCCAACATCGATCCTAGCATCGTGTTGCATGACATACCTACATATCTAGGTGCCAAACCTATTCGATAGTGTCTACGCCCTGTGCACCCCTGAAAGGTTATGACTATTAAAGCGGAAGTCGAAAATCTTCTTAAGGCTAGCTTTATTTACCCTATCCCACTCATGGATTGGGTTTCTAATATTAGGGTATGTGTTGATTATCACGACATTAATCATGCCTATCCCAAAGACAACTACCCTACACCTTTCATTGACCAACTCATTGATGAGTGTGCTGGAAGTGAGATATATTCATTCATGGATGGCTTTTCTGGTTATAACCAGATTAATATCTCACCTACAGATCAACACAAGACCACCTTTAACTATCCATGGGGCACTTTCGCTTATAAAAAGCTCTCGTTTGGTTTAAAAAATGTCGGTGCTACCTTCCAGTGTGCAATGTCTTACGCGTTTCATGATATTCGACACAATGTACGGCCTTACCTGGATGACCTTCCAGCTCATTCAGCGAAAAGCCAAGACCATCCAAACCACCTTCGTGAAATTTGTCTTCACTGTCGACACTATCGTATCTGCCTTAATCCTCATAAGTGTGTCTTCTACGTGGAATCTGGTAGACTTCTCGGGTTCATCATCTCCCGGGAGGGTATCCGTCTGGATCCCCGTAAATTCGAAGCCATCTTGAATCTCCCTCCCCCTGCTTCTTTGTAGAAATTGCAGAGTCTGCAGGGTAAAGCAAACTTTCTATGACGTTTCATTCCGAATTATGCTAAAGTGGCCAAAGGCTATACGTGGTTATTAAAGTGAGACATCCCTTTTCTTTGGGATACCACTGCACAAGAGTCATTCGAGCACCTCAAGGCACTCCTTCTTTCTGCTCCATTGTTACGTCTACCTAATTATCACTGTGACTACACTCTTTATTTAGCTGCTGCCAATACCACCATCAGCATGGTTTCAGTTCAAGACGGTGATGATGGTACTGAGCATGTCGTTTATTATCTCAGTCGCAATTTACTTGATATGGAAACTCGATATTCTTATGTCGAGAAGTTGGCATTGGCTGTTGTTTGCACCATCCAATGTTTCCGCCACTATATATTATTGTGCACCATGATAGTGATTTCTAATTACAACCCAATGACGTACATCTTGTCACGTCAGTTAGTGGGGGGAAAATACTCAAAATGGATTGTCATCCTTCAAGAGTTCAACTTGTAGTTTGCTACAGCCAAGTCTAAGAAGTCCCTCCTCTTCGTTGAGTTGCTTTGCTCCCTACCGTCTATTACCATGCCCTCTCGGTTAGAGGACCATATTCCAGATGAATCTCTATTCTTGATTAGCACCCTTGATCCTTGGTACAGAGATATTATTGTCTATCTTCAGACGTCCGCTTTTCATCCAGACTTTTCCAAGGATGCTCGGCGATGGATTCTCCATCATTCTCAACCTTGTCACATTATTGGGGACATCCTGTTACATAGTAATTTGTCACTACCTTCACCCCAGTCCTTCTACTGTGTCATGTGTCCCAGTGAAATGTGCTCATAATGCTCTCTAATGTTGCCAAGTGACCCACTTTTCCTAAGTTTTCCGCCTCATCGCGATAATTGACTTAATATACGTGATGAACAGCGGGTGTAAATAGTCCATCCGCACTTCTAGCGCAAAAGTACATCTGTTTCCCACAACAGACTGATTTCATGCTCCGGCGCGAGGCTACTTGCTATCTTTAGTGATGGTCTGACTGGCTACATTGCCTACTAGCGATGTTAGTGCTAAAGCTTAGTTATAAACTCCCGCTGATCTAGATTGGGTGCATTCTTTCCAACAGGTGGCCTTCTAGATGTCTCCAAACCTAGTTGTTGGCATAGTTTGTGACACGCTTCCTCCTCTGGTATGGCAGTTCTGTCATTTGTGCTACCTTCCTTAAGGATAAGCTCTCTCTTCAACCTTTCATGGAGACTCCTTCTCCTATTTAAACACTCACCATTGCTATGATCAACTAGTTGGTAAATTCTTGGTTTGAACAGTGCTATTAGTGCTTTTGAGTTTGATAGATATCTAGTGTGGGTGTGACAAGTGTGGGATTGTTGATAGCTTGTGGAAGGTTGTGAAGTGCCCTTAACTTTGTGCTGAAACTTATGTGTGAGAGAGAAACTTTGTATGTTGGAAGATCCATCTTCAAAGAGTGAATGCTTGAGAAATACACTGGTTGGACCCTCTAAGAAGGCTTGCGACGTCAAGACTTTGGTTGTAAGCTTGCTCTTATCTCATTATTAATAAAATCAATGATGTTTTCCTATGTCTTGTATGTAATTTACTTAATAGCTCATGACTTCTCAGAACGCATAGTGTCCTTGTGACCTTCAGGCCCCTAAACACCATTCGCATGTCCCTCCGTTCAGTGAAGGATCCTATCGACCCTAAGGATATGAAAGGTGTGTACTTGATCCCCTGTTCCTGTGGGACCCCCTACATTGGGGAAACTGGTCGCTCCATTAATCAGAGGATTAGTGAGCATGCAGCAGACCTTAAGCATAGGCGAACTAAGTCTTCCGCTTTAGCTGAGCATGCTGAGAAAACCAATCATCATGTTTGTATTGAGGAAGCTAGTGTTATTGTTAAGGTTTCGCACTTCCATCATCAGAAATTTAGGGAGGCGCTTGAGATTGAAAAGAGGCCGAATAATCTCAATAGAGATGATGGCTGGAAGATCAGTCGATGTTGGGTCCCAGCACTCTTGACCTAGTCGTTCTTTTTTTTAATTTATTTATTTTTGTTTAATTAGTTATTAACTTTTATTTATTTATTTTGATTTTGATTTTGATTTTGATTTTGATTTTGATTTTGATTTTTATTTTTATTTTATTATTATTATTATTATTATTATTTGACTTATATTAATTTTTCATAAGAATAGTCCTGTTTTTAATTCCTCTAATTTAACTTACTATTTTAATTATTTATTATTTTTATAAAATTTTAATTATTTTTAACTAACTATTTATATATTATTTTTATTTCAACTAACATTTCATTTATTTATTAATATTTTTAAACTAACTATTATCATTAAATGATTTTTATGAATTATTTTAGTTACTAATTTAACTAACATTTCTATTATTTATTAATATTTTTAACTAACTATTATCCTTAAATTATTTTTATTTATTTTAAGGGATTGGTCCCCTAGGGTAATTTTTTCCCTTAAATATAATTTTTAATTATTTATTTTAACTAACTATTATCATGGATTATTTTAATTACTAATTTTATTAATATTTTTAACTAACTATAATCTTAAAATTATTTATTAATTATTTTTTACTAACTATTATCTTAAAATTATTTTTATTTAATTTATTTTAAGGGATTGGTCCCCCCCTGGGAAAATTCTTTTCCTTAAATATAATTTTTTAATTATTTATTTTTAACTAACTATTATCATGAATTAATTTTTACTTAATATTTTATTTATTTATTAATATTTTTAACTAACTATTATCATAAAATTATTTTTATTTATTTTATTTTAAGGGATTGGTTCCCCTAGGGTAACTTTTTTCCCTTAAATTTTTAAAAAGGGTTTTGACCCTGGTACCTAGTCAAAAGTAGTTGTTGGTCTTTTTAGCCATTGGAGGCTTTGCTCTGTCTATTTAACTTGCTAAGATGGATCTGTTTCTTCAACTTGTCCTGATGATGAACCACACTGGTTGGTTCAAAACGTGTTGACAAATGATGTTTCATGTGATCTTTGCTGAAAAATCTTTTGTAAGCTCATGACTTCTTGACTTTGTGATTAAATAGATCATTGTTGTTTTTTCGGTTACGTGCTTTGTTGTATTTCCTTTGCATTGTTTCAGGTTGATCACTCATTGAGGAAGCAGAAGCTGGAGTAGTGCAACGGAACTTCATCGACCACCGGTTGAGGTAGGCCTCCAACTATGACTATTTAAGGAAATCTATTGTTGATCTGTCCTTGCTATGACTAGACCCACTCTAGGGCTAGAGTTGTTGCCTTTGTTCGCAGAGGGAAAACTTTCCTGCATCAGAAGTTGGCGACTCTGCTGGGGAGTCTATCCTATGTTCTTCTCTTGTTTACTCTTGTTTTGATTTTGATTTGGTCTCTCTTGAATTTCAGGGATTAACTGTCAGTCTTTTGGGTCACCTAGATCGATATGGGAAATCCCTCTATTGTCTGTTGGATTGACTGGTTTTTATTTGGGAGTCTTTTGTTCATTTGTCATTGTTTTTAACATCATCGCGAAAAATAGTTTAACAGTAGTGCTGACATCATGCTCACTCTTTTGTAAAGTACTGTGCGTCACTGAATACCACCACACAGTCGTGACGACTTGAAATCGGTACGTCGCGGGAAAGATGTGTACTTCCACGATGACATCACTCTATTGCTACAGCTAGTTGCTGACCAACGCTAGTTGCTTGTGTTGTCCTCGTGACGATTCCTGTAGAATTGATTTTTTTCAATTCTACTTCCTTTCACCAATCCTGTTGATCCTTTAATTTTTTTTCCCTCTTGCTCAGTAGCTTGTTTTTGACTGTTTATAGTTAAGGCACTCTTTCTTTGGCTCTGTTGAATGAATCTTGCATTCTTGCCTGTGTGACCTAGTTCGTTCTTTCAAGTTCTTGAATCAATTGGCTTGGTTGCTGGTTCACCCAAGGTTCGTTTGAAACTTTCTTGTTGGTTTGATTGGACTTTCCCCATTGCTTGTTTCTGGTTGATTTTTAGTGACAATTATTGAACCAATCTTTGGTATTGATTCGTTTTCTTTTCACTACAGAACATAGATCACGATTGTTTGGATCAACTGGTTATTTTTTTCCACACTTGCTTGTTTGCTTCTTTGTTTCTTTTAGATTTAAAGACATCAAAATCAAAAGATTGCATTCATTTAGTATATGAAAGTGAAAGTGAATTTGCATTTCAAGTTTACATATTGGAAAGAGAATGATAAAATCTCTCATTAGTAGTATCCATGCACTGTAGGAATTGATGTCTGTTTGCATTGAGTGACTGCATTTGTTTATCTTGGTTTTTGTGGTTTGGGAATGATCTCTCTACCCTCCTGTAGATAGGTTTTCATTGAAGTAAAAGGATATTTTGCTCATTTTAGCTGCATCCTAGGATTTGTTGTATACATATGGTAAGGCCTGAAATCTGAAACATAATTCAAGATCAACTCTAAAATGAACTGAATGAACTTAACAACGCATTCGAACATAATGCACACTATTTAGAGGTCTAGGCTAGAGACGTGCTCTGGCATCGTTAAACCTAGTCACTATTGCTTTCACTCAAGGTTGGGTGATTCCTCCTTCTATGACTCAATAGCGGTCTAGTACGGAATTGTGCTCCCATGTATCGTCAAGTATATGTTGGGAGACCCCACTATGTTATCATCCTATATCCTTAGGAAGCCATGTCTGCCGCCTTGCAAATCATAACGCACCGAACACAGCATTCGGGAAGATTGACTGCCATACGAAAAGTCATTGATTTTCATATGACTGCCAAGGTGTATATGCAGTTTTACGGGTTGTTTGGTAAACATTTTGCCTAGTTCTCTAGAGTAGTCACTTTCGTTCCTTTTCGGACTCCCTAAAAGAAAAGGTCCATCTAAGCACTTGTCACTTCAGGCTCATTAAATATTTGAAGGTGACTAGAGTCATCTTTTCATCCTTTTCTCGACTCTTTAAAGATGAAAAGGTCAAGTTCTGTTCCTGTGTCTTAAAATTTATTTGGCCACGTTCACATTTACCTGCTAGATCTTGTTTGCATTTTAGCTTGTGTAGGGTTCTTTCTCGTTAGTTTTCCTAGGATTTTGAATCAAATCATCCTGGCGGAATCACCAATCTCATCTCCCATTCCAAGTGACCAAGGGTCTCCATCCTCTGTAGCTTCCGAAGTACTAGTTGTTAGTGATACTCTTCCTGTCATCCCGAGTATCCAACCACTTAACTCTCGCGCTCTAGAGGATGAGTCTTACGACATTCATTGGAACCCTGTTTGGGATCCTTCCGAAGAGGATATTCCCATTACTCCTCCTAGTGTCTCAGTTCCATTGTCTTCTTCTGACATGGATGAGACGAACCCCATCCTATGTAAAGAAACCCTCATGGCCAGTGGTGAAATCCCTGTATCGCCAGAAACTTTGCCCTTCCGTATCACCCCTCTCGGTGTCACACTACCTTTATGCTATAAGGCTTTGGCAGATGTTATGGGTTCTAGATCTCCCCTTACGAGTTCCATGTGGTCTCGTACCGTCACTTCGACTTCAGAGCATTTTACCCCTCAAATTCACAATGTGTCTGTCACCTCAGTCCCGGCTATTCACTGCATCTTCAGTTGTGACCACTATTGCTAGACCTTTGTTTGGACCAGCGAATAGTGGCCCATCAGCATCTACATCCGGAATTGTTGATCCTACACTAAGTACCCCACCTTCTTCTGGTTCCATTCCAGCAGGGGCGACATATGATCATTATTTACAAGCTCTTCAGGATCTGGATCCTCAAAATCCATTTCATTATTATGATTCTTGAGGAGCTCATATTTATTACCCCAGACCTTTGCCATCTCAACCTGTGGTTGTTGCCTAGGTACCACCACTTATCATGGTGGCCAAACATCGCCCGCAAACTTTCAAGGACCACACTATCAAGGTCAGTCGTCTTACGAATAAACTTATCCAGGGCAACCTGGACGCCCACAAGGACAACCCTTCCAGGGAGAAACTTTGGCCTTTGGTGGTTCCTCCTTTACACTTTCGGGCAACCTTCTGGTAATCTGGGACAACCTTACATTCAACAAGGGCAACCCGGTGTCCAGCAAGGCTACCCTTCTGGGCAATTTAGTAAGCCTTATGTTTAGCAAGGCCAACTCACTGTCCAGCTTATTCAACCATCTAGATAAATTGGTCAGCCTCAAAACCAACTGGGCCAACCAATTTTCCAGTCTGCTTAGCCATCTGGCCAATCAGGACAACCCTTAGTTGTGCAAGGTCAACCCAGTATCCTGCAAACACAACCTTCTGGGCAAATGGGTCAACCTGAATCTCAACTAGGTCAAACTTCTAGCCAGATGGATCAGCCTCAGTTCTCTGAAGGACATCCGTCTGGGATTGCTCAACCGGGCACTCAAACGATTCTTGCTTCTCAAGATCCACTTGGTTTTCAGCCCCAGTCTGGGCTCCAAACCTAATATGGTCCTCAAATTCAGGTTGGATCCCAATCTCAACCTGCTTATCAAATGCAGCCTGGCTCCCAGGCTCAGTTTGGGGCCTAGTCACCTTATGGTTTTCAGCAATCCCAAGGGTAAACCCAATTTTCCCCGTACCAAAATTATCAACAACTGCAGGTGAATCTGTTATGAAACGAGCTCAAGAAAAGATAGAAAAGATAGATCAACGCCTTAGAATTCAGCCTCTTCGAGGGGGAAACCTCCTTTACATTACATAAATGAACAATTCTTCGATGATTCAAATGAAAAAACCTCCATTCTATATATAGGAGTCTAAGGAATCACAATATAATCCAGCCGACCTAACAATAATAATATAAAGCCACAAAAATAACAATAGAGGGATTCTATGGGCACATTAATAACAATATGGGGGCAATGGGGGCACAACAATATAAATAAGGGGTATAACTACAATAGTAATGGGGTAATCACTAGTATTATAGGGACCCAACATGCCCCTCGCCTTCAAAAAAGTGTTGTCCTCAACGCTTGAGTAGTTCTGGATATTTCTGCATAAAATTCTCATCCTCCCATGTGGAATCTTCAGCGGATAAGTTCTTCCACTTGATAAGGTACTCTGAAATAGATCGATTTCGTAGCTGTTGAGTTCTTGTTTCTATAACTGCTTCCGGTTCCAATATAATTTTTCCTTCCTCGTCAAGTTCTGGCAATACTGTTTGAACTGGGAGCTTGTTGCCTATAACCTTCTTTAAGCATGAAACATGGAAAACTAGGTGCAATCGAGAAGCTACAAGAAGCTCCAATTTGTATGCCATAGTACCAATCTTTTGCAACACCTTGTACGGACCATAATACTTTGGTGATAATTTATTATCCTTCTTAACATGCTTGAGGGACATTTGCTTATATGGTTTGTTGTGGAGGTAAATCCTCTCTGCGGATAGAGACGATCCCTACAAACTGGGTCTAGCAACAATCACACAATGCTATCACGCAAGTTCCTAATTCCAAATACAAAATAGATGGTGAGAACCTACTTGGATTCCAACGCTAGTGTTCGTAGAAGAGATGTCTCCCTCGTTCCTTTGCCTTGGCCGGTCACGATCCCCATGATCTCCATGATTGGACACCTGCACATGCAAAGAACAACACGAAAACAAGCATAAAATCTAGTAGATACAATTATATATCAGTCAAAAAAGATATAACTCAACATCAAACATAAGACAATGAGAGTGGAACCATAATGATAGTCATCTATTATTAATAAGTAACAAAGAAGAATACAACCATTGTTCTGATGCCAAATCCTCCTTTAGCTGGGTGATCAGCCACACAAGTCTTGCAAAGCTTGTTGGGATGAAGAACAAGCCTCTCTCTCTTTGGGTGACAAGAATCTCCTTACTTAGATTTGGCCTTATGGGTGCAAAGAAGGCTCTTGCATCTTCAAACTCTCTATCACTATGCTGGGACCAGAACTACTATAACTATGACTAGCTTGCTTAAGGCATAAAGCCAAGATTTTATAGATAGAGAGGAAAGAGATAGGATCAACCACATTATTCATGGGATTAGCTTTATCACTTGGAAACTTCCATGAAAGGTGGCAAACCACTTTCCTTTCTATGGAGATTTGAAGCCAAACCATCCTAGCTCAACATAGATTCAGTTGGTGAATGGGTTGAAGAGAACCTTTGGGAGTTTGGTGGTTGAAAACTTTACTCAATTCGGTTGGCGAGAGTGTGACTCTGAGACAGAGTGCCAATAGCGTGCCCTTTTTAGAGGATTTCCCTCATTGGCGCGGGCAGTGAACCGAAGACCCGCGCTAATGCAAAAAGAGTTGTTTTCATGGAGATTTTGTAGGAGTTGTCTTCAGGGCAAATGAAGCTCATACTTAGAGGAATATGATGCAAGTGGTTTCAGGTCATGTCACTTCTCACAGGTCCCAGAATGAGTCCTCCAGCGTGCAGGAGAGGGGTAACAGGGACGGTGATAAACGGTGACAAATTGCTGTGTAACAGATGCCCCCTAAAGCATGAGGCCCGAGAGAGAGAGGGCTGAAATGATTTACAAGAACATGCGTGACTAAAAACACGGCCGCCGGAGAACCTGCGTAAAGAAGTACAACTGATAGCTCAGGTACATGATGTATGTGGTATGGGCGCAGCCATCCATAATAGAGTATATAATGATCTAGATCCAAGGTATGGACACAGCCATCCAGAGAGGATCAATAAATAGACTCAGGCATGGTCGCAACCATCTAGTGAGTGAGTCATTTAATGATCATAATAAGCCACAAATCGCAGCCTGGATCCCAATAGAGAAAATCCAGGGTCTTACGCCCCATCTCGACCCAAACAGAGTACAGGTTCAAGCATGCGAATACATGAGTTGAAGTCGAACATGCATGAACATCGTCTGATTACCAGTCAATGACAAAAACTGTTAACAGATGCGAGAGGTACCACCAATAATGACAATGGTCCTCAAGGTACTATAGGTACAATCTATAGTGTGTGAATTAATGAGCTGGCGTCGAACACCCATAGAATCATTCGATCGGAGGCCAATGATGAAAACCTCTCGTCGAACACGAAGATCCTACCATTAAGGCATGCAGGCTCCAAGGCACCGAAGGGAGTCTCTAGATCAGCTTCCTGGATAATGAGCTGAAGTCGACAGGAAGTGACCTTGATCAAAGGTGGGCCATAATGCTTCCCACATCATTGACACGAGACAAAGGAAAGATGTTGTGGTGATTCAGAATTATGTGAGGTATCAGAGGGAGGTTGTATTACTGCAGAGGTCAACTTCTCCTGAACATATCGGCAGCACGATAGTGGACTTGGCAGTATTTGACATCAAATGAGCAGAGGTCATGGTGACAAGGAAATGAGCAGATGAGAGGTCAAATAGGATAACCCAAACCCATGGAGGCTAGTGTAAAATAGGATGAGATGTCCCCACCTAGACACGAATGCAGACTAGTGCCATGTTCAAGAGCGACATACTACCGACACGACAATGATTATGGATCCATTTTCCCCACCATTGCTAGCGAGTACCCCAGTTATTTTTAACAAGCTTGATGGGGATAACATATGCTTGTGGACGTCATTACGACGAAATCCGATGTCATTAAGTTTTGACGAGTCTGACAAAGGAAGAACTCAGCGTCTTTTCCTGTTTAGAGAGTCTGAAAAGACAACAGAAAAGTAAACTCCAGGGGGGTCCTTTTTCGTAAAGTTGTGTCACTCGAGCCTGAAAAAGTATAAAACAATGCTCGAAAGAACTGCCCGACCATTACGATCGAGGAGTACTTTTCATGAGTAGTGATATCGATCTGAAAAAAGTAAAAAAGCAATTAACATCACGCCGTTTCGTAACCATTAACGAACCTGAAACGACAAGGGTCCGACGATCTTTTCATTTTTACACGGTCGAAAAAGGGTTTAAAGACGACCGCCTCTTATTTATGTTTAATGAGTCAAGAGGGGAAACTCGGCAATCTTTTCATTTTTAGCGAGTCAGAAAAGAGTTGAAAGATGACTCCATAGTGACTTTTTTGTGTATTTACTGAGTCCGAAAAAGTATAAAATACAACTTGTTTCACCATCGAAGTTGCAAAAAGGACCTACCATAGCACCAATAACAAGCGTAAAATCCATTTTCGACCAAAGATATATTAAAATATTCAAAAAACAATTTTTTAACCCTAATTACAAGTCAAAAAGTCTATAAATATGGTGAAAATGTAAAAAACAAAATTACTTTTACCTTTTACCTTTTGCATAGTGGTAGTGGTCCATTTGGGGTGCAAACTTCGAGCAACGATTACTGCCAATCCGGGCAACCATTTGAGATTCCGCCAGTTCCAGGTAAGAGGCGCTTCCTTTAGCTCCATTTCCATACTTGTTTTATGCATTTTGTTCCTAAATTGAGCCTCGGTAAGGGGGATTTTAAAATTTAGGGTTGCGCCCCATTGGCGCAGGTATCCGGCACGGGTCCGCACCAATGGGGTCATTTACCCAAAGGTACGGCGCCATTGGCGCGACTGTTTTAGAAACAGTCGCGCCAACTGCGTGACCTAATTTTTTATTTGAATTTTCCCATCATTTTCGAAATTTGACTGGTTTGTAAGCCTCCCAGGGTTTCATTAATGATTTATTCATCCTTGTGGGTGCAGGAAACAAGCAAAAATGGTGGTAGAATGGAAAGAAAGGGAGCATGATGCCGTAGATGCCTTGGCCATAGCGGATGAGGGATGTATGAATGCTTTGAGAGATTGTGGTCTCAAAAAGTTCTTCCTCACCTATTATCTGTGAGCTCAACCGGAGCTATTACAATTCATAGTGGATGCTTGGGATGTTGATGACCAAGTATTCCGCTTACGGGATCAGACCTTAGAGCTGGATTTATCTGATGTGTACTCCATTACTGGGCTGTCACGGAGAGGGGCGAGTCCTATTTTGACCGGAAGCAGGCCTTCCGGGGAGAAGATAGGTGAAGTGAAGGCTCGTGTGTGCCCAAAGGCACAATTTGGGAAAAACAGAGCTAAGGTGGATATCGCCACCATCCATGACTTGGCTCTTAGAGTGATATTGTTCACTATCACGCGTGCAGCCAGGGTACAGGTGCCCCATGAGGCAAGCAAGAATCATCTGTTACTAGCGACAGAATGCCTTAGCCCCACCATTTTTGACTGGGCTACAGCGGTGACTACAAATATCAAAAGGCAGCTTACAAAGTGTAAGCGCAGGGGAGTGAAATAGTTCGGGTATGGCTCGATTGTGGTGTCGTTCTTCTTGGAACGATTGCCACTTTTTCAGTACCAGGGAGCTGTAGTGGCGGACCCATTGCCACGAGAGCCTAGGATGGCTCGCTGGGCAGCATTGATGCCCAGAGGAGGAGGGGGCCAACAGATGTCATGGAGGCCCAAGTTCTTCATATGGCTTCGCCATCAGCTGATCGTGGTAGAGGATTGGCCATACGCGGGAACCAACTTCATGGGAGATCCAGACCTCCCACTGCCAGAGGGGGAGGAGTGGGAAGAGGAGCTAGGTATGATCTTCTCTTTTTGGTGTTTTATGTATTTTCATTATTTTTTGTCAATACATGCATGTTTTAATGAAAATTGTATGTATATGCAGATGTGGGCCCGAAGCGTCTAGCCGGCTTGTCTCCTATAGCGCGGAGAGACCAACCTGCAGCTGACCCTCGAGCAAGGGGAGCTGTGGGGGAAGAGCTGGTGCAGAATCTCGAGGGACTTACCCAAGAGATTCCAGGCTATGCTAGATTGGCGGACATGCCCTTTGCATACCAAAGGCACACAGTGGGGGTACCGACCCGCATCCATCGTTTGTTGAGATGCTTGGTGCGTGCGGTGACGTGCTATCATGAGCACCACCACGAATAGGCTCCTAAGCTTCTTTCATGCATATTTTTTGACGGACATGTTGTCCGAGGATGTATCAAGATGAACATGTATTATTTTTTGGGTTTTGTAATGCACGCGGTGCAAACATTATGACACACATATATATACATATGCCTATGGTTTATTATTGTGCTTCTATGTGCTTACTTGTATAATGTTTTAATTATAAATTACGCAAATGTCTATCTAATACATGATTGGCTAATGCATCAGATAATGTGTTTAATCGTCGTGGAATATGTTGATATGTGATAAAGTCAAAATTCCTTTCTAACAATTTAACACGTAAGTACAATCTTTAAATATGACGGTCTCTGATGGAATATCGCCCATTGAGCTGATGGACAACAAGTTGAAAGTCTAGGTTAACAAGCAATGTACGAATACCGAGATTAATTGCCTCGGCTAATAATTCAATAACAGCGCTATATTCAGCAATATTGTTTGTAGTACAGCCTAAACAGACACCTTGAAGATCTATCAACTCACCGCGAGGATCGTAGATCACCCATGCCGCAGAGGACAAATTACGAGTGCTGCGGCAGGCACCATCAGCGAAACCAATGTAAGGTGTACCCGACATCTGCACAAGAAGCAAAAGACACAATAAGGGGCAATCACGCTTTCACACCAAGCCGAAAACATGAAAACTCACACACACACACACACGCATGTACAAATCAAAGCGCATGAATCATGCATAGTACTTTTTCAAGTACAGCCCATTTCAGGGCTTATCAAGAGGATTACCTTTGTAGTCAACTAGCTCGTACACCCCTTTTTGCAATAATCTCTTTACAATTTAAGGGCCTAGCCACACGGGCTCAAGCTTGCCTGCCCCCAGCTTGTCATTTGCTTGGTCGTATAGCAGGACAAGGTCTCCCTCAACAAAGGAACGAGGATGAATGGTATGGTCAAAATGAGTTTTGACTCTCCTCGCTTGAGCTTCGATGGCTAGAGAGGCTAGGCGACGGGTCTCGTCCAGCCGTTCTAGATAAAGAAGTCGTTCCTCCACCGGAGTGGTGTTGGGAAGCAACTCGACGGCTATTTTCAACGAAGGAATTTCACATTCTATAGGAAGGGTAGCCTCGAGTCCATAAACTAGATGAAATGGAGTGAAACCGGTGGCATCCTTCACAGAGGTCTGGTAGGCCCATAAGGCGGGAAACAACATCAGATGCTAATTAGACTTATGCATGTCAACAGTACGTTGAAGCATTGTAACCAAAATCTTGTTCACGGCTTCAACCTGGCCGTTAGACTGAGGATAGTACGGGGTCAAACTATCATGCCGTAAGCCTAGTTGGGTTGTCAATTCAGTGATCATGTGATTATGGAAATGCTTTCCGTGATCTGTGACGATGGCCTGTGGAACTCCGAACCGCGTAATAACATGATTGAACAAAAACTGTGCCACTGTATGACCGTCTTCAGTTAATGTGGGCATCGCCTCGGCCCATTTTGTAAAGTAATTGACGACAACGATAATAAACCCATGCCCCCCGGCCGAGCGAGGCTTACAGGTTGTATAATCAATGCCCAATTTTGCAAAAGGGCCTACGGTCACTACAGGGTGCAGCGGGGCCGGTGGCACACACATCTTCCGCTGGTATATCTGGCATGCATGGCATGAGCGGATAGCAAGAATGCAATCCTTAAAAATGGAGGGCCAGAAATAACCAGCACGAAGGATTTTTGAGCTGTGGCATATCAGGACATATGGCCACCATAGGCGCCAGAGTGGCAGTCATTTAGGACTTTCTTAGCCTCCTCGAGGGTAAGACATCGACGAAGAACGGAGTCAACGCCGAGACGGTACAGGGTGTCCCCTATGATCCGATAGGGTTGAGATTGATGGCGGATCCGCCGCCGAGTATCTTTGGATACAACGGGGCGGAAAGAGGACGTTTGTAAATAAACAATAATATCCCCATACCAGGGATCGAGGGTGCTGATCATAAAAAGAGTTTCGTCCGGGATATGATCCTCCGAAAGAGAGGGTGCAGAAGGAGATGGCAAAGAACAGAGTAACTCAGCAAAGACCAAAGACTTCTTAGACTTGGCAGCAGTAAATTCCAAGTCAAACTCTTGGAGGATTACGATCCATTTCGAGTATTTTCCCCCCAGCAACGGACGCGACAAAATGTACGTCATCGGGTTGCAGTCATAAATCACAGTCGTGGTGCACAAGAGGATATAATGCCGGAAATGTTGGACGGCACAGACAGTGGCCAATGCCAACTTCTCAACATAAGCGTAGCGATTTTCTGTATCCAGGAGGTTGCAGTTGACGTAATAGATAACGTGCTCATTGTCATCATCATCATCCTGCACTAGAACCATGCCTATAGTGGTATCGGCGGTGGCCAGATAGAGAGTATAATCACGATGGTAGTTCAGAGGTCTCAATAATGGAGTGGAAACAAGGAGACCCTTGAGACACTCGAAAGACTTCTGGGCGGTAGCATCCCAATGAAAGGGTGTGTCCCGCTTCAGTAATCGTGTGAAACCCTTAGCCACCTCGGCATAATTTGAAATGAATCGTCTAAGAAAATTTGCTTTGCCCTGCAAGCTCTGCAATTGCTGCAAAGAGGCAGGGGGAGGAAGATTCAGAATGGCCTCGACTTTGAGAGGATCTAGATGGATGCCCTCTCGGGAGACAATAAACCCGAGTAGTCGGCTTGATTCAACACAGAAGACACATTTATGAGGATTGAGCCGAATACGATAGTGTCGACAGCGGAGAAAAATTTTGCGAAGATGGGAAGGATGGTCCTGACGCTTGACTAAATGAGCTGGAAGATCATCCAGGTACGGCTGTACAATGTGACGAATGCCATGAAAGGCATAGGACATTACACGTTGGAAGGTAGCGTCGGCATTCTTTAAACCGAAAGGGAGCTTCTTATAGGAAAAAGTGCCCCAAGGACAGATAAAAGCGGTCTTATGTTGATCAGCGGGCGCAATATTGATCTGGTTGTACCCAGAAAAACTGTCCATAAATGAGTAAATTTCGCTTCCTGCACATTCATCAATAAGCTGATCGATGAAGGGTGTAGGGAAGTTATCCTTAGGATAGGCGCGATTGATATCACAGTAATCAACACAGACTCAAATAGTGCCCTGCTTTTTGTTCACAGGGACTATATTAGAAACCCAATCCGTCAGTGGAATGGGGTAAATGAAACCAGCCTTGAGAAGATTTTCGACTTCTGCTTTGATGGCTGTGGCCTTTCGGGGGTGCACAGGGCGTAAGCGCTGACGAACAGGCTTAGCACCTAGATACGTAGGTATCTCGTGCACCACTATACTAGGGTCGATGCCGGGCATCTCTTCATAGGACCAAGCAAAGACATCACGAAATTCGCGAAATAAGTCAGTGTAGAGTTGAACTTCCTCTGGAGTGAAAGTGACTCCAATATGAATGTGCTTGACAATTCCTGGTTTCACAGAGATGTCGATGGCTTGGGTTTGCGTAATGTTTCCCATATTGCCCTCAGAAGATACTTGGTAGATTTGAATAGGTGTTTGAAGGGACGAGGATGGGATACACGGAGCAAACTGTTCGAGACATGCGATCATTTCCTGATGGGCAGGGAGAAATGAGGAACGGTGGTGATGATCCAACCAAGGGGGTTCCTCAAGAGACATGGTCTCTATGATGGCTTCATCGGAAGGAAATATTTCCTTTAATGGATCCGAAGTAGCATCATCTCCAAGCCAAGGGAAGTGAACATATGAGTCGGGAACACCGCTCGGAAGAGCAGGTTCGGGAGGGGGAGCCGATGCAGCAATGATTTCAACGTAGTTGAGCTCAACGCGACTCAACGGCATCATATCACCCCAGGAGTCTATCTGATTAGCGGGAGGAAGAACCCACGGATCAGAACGTATAGAAATCATATTAATAGGGGCGAGATTCGGAGGTGGGAGTGGAAAGACACCCATTAGGGCGGGATCTTTAAAGAGTCTGGCTCCCACACTCTTGAATGATTTGGAGGTATGCTCCACGAATGGCACATTACCTTTGGAAGAAGAGGCGAAGAAGGAGAGCTGGTCCACCGTGACAATCTTCCCTTGATGAGGAAAATGAATGACACGGAAAAGGGAGGAAGCCACGGCTTGCATGGCATATGTCCAGCTACGTCCGAGGAGAAGGTTGTAGGTAAGATTAGCGTCGACAACTTCGACCTCCATTTCTACCATCTTTCCTTCCAAGGAGATGGGCAAGCGTTGGAGGATACCGTAAGGATGGGATTCTCTTCCATCAAAGGCTTCTAACGTCGTAGGAGACTGGCTCAATGTTGGAGAACCAATAGCTTTCCAGCAAGCAACAGACATGATGCAGGTTGAGGCACCTTCATCAATGACTGTACGATGGATCGTTTTACCATTGATGATGACCTGTATAAGGAAAGCGATTTGGTGAGGCAGTCTCAGTGTATAGCCCTTGAGATCAAAAGAGATCACATCCGAGTCAGCCGGGTCTATGCCACCGATGGCCGATAGCAAGGACTTCCTCTGGGAGGGGCAACTCTCGAGGACTTCTAGAGCGGACATAGCAGACGGAGCCTGGGCTAAGTCCTCAACAATGCTGTAGTGCTGAGCAGCACGAGCATTCGGGTTGTAAGAAGACTTCCAGAGTACACCTTTTGGAGGGGGTTGGATCGTCGTCTCAGTGCTAGGTATTTCGATGTGGAGTGGACCAGAACTGGATGGAGGAGCGCTAGAGGGGACCTCCGGCACTTTCCCGGAATGAGATGGATATTTTTTTGCTCGAGTGGTGACATGGATGGGAATCGTTCCAGCCATGAAGACTTGAGAGCTGAATGAAGAAGAGGGTTGCGATGGATTTGCCACCATTTGAGTTTGCTGAGAAGGGAAAGGTTCTTTAAGCACAACAAGAGTCCCAGGAGCACCTTTCAATAATCAACTAACTTCGGACCGCCTGGGGCAGTCTTTAGTGTAGTGATCCTCATCACAGATAAGATAAGGATACTTAGGTTTACGTTTGGCTCCTTCCTTGGGTGGAGGTTTAGGGGAGTCCTGTTTGGGCTGTTCAGATTTACTCTTAGCTTTCCCTTTCTTTTTCCCTTTCAAGGATTTATCCGCCGTGGTGGACTGAACGGCGTTTACCTCGGAGGTACTTCCAGAATTAGACTGACCCTGAGAAGCATTTCCATTAGAAGCATTCTGTTTTTGCTTCCCAGGGTTCGCGGATGATTTCTTTGAAGATGTGTTTACAGAGCCAATAACTCCGTCAACAGATGGTTTTGGTGGAGCTTTGGATGTTCCGGGTCTCGGGGCGTCTGGCAAATAATCATATAAAGTACTTGACTGAGAATATACGAAGTCAAGGTACTGAGCACGTGCGATAGCTTGCTCTTCATTTACACAAGCTCCCATGGCAATGTCTCGTGCAATTGCAGGGACAAAGGAAGTCGTGAACCAATCGGTCAGGAGCTGATCAAGAATCCAGAATTTGATCAAGCGACGACGTCGTCTCCATTCATGTATATGATCGGATATATGCGTGGCCGTGTCCTGTTTGAGAGAAGTAAGGAGATGTGTCCCTGTCTCATACCAAATGGGTAACTGAAAATGAGTTAGGAATGCCATAGCCAGCGAGTTGAAATCTTGAAATGTTCCACGATTCAACTCAATATACCACTTAGCGGCCGAGCCGGTGGGAGTCCTTTGGAAGAGGAAAAGTCGGATGGAGTCATCAAGCCATGAGTTGGATGAGCACCAAAGGTGATAGGTCATGACATGGGCTTGAGGGTCCTCACTAGCTTTGCCATCGAATTTCGGGCAATCACCGGGTATCTTAGTTGGAACTGGTGGCCAATATGGATTATGAAGGATGGGATCATTCGTTAACTTGGAAACATTTGGAAGTTCCAACATCGCTAAGAAGGGAAACTGAGGATTAAAGGACATTTGTGGCTGTGGAAGAGAGGTAGTACCAGGGTTCCAACCAGGTGTTGGTTGCCCCCACGGACTTTGTCCAGATGGGCCTGGCCCATAAGGGTTCTGCCCATAGGGATTTTGTCCATAGGGGTTCTGTCCATACGGATTCTGTCCATATGCAGACAGTTGACCCTAGGTCTGCCCCCCAGCACCCCATGGATTAGCAACTCCTGCAGGTGCAACGTATGGCTGCTGATAATTCTGGTAAGGAGTGACCTGCATCTAGGGGTTGCTGGTAGCTATAGGTTTGCTGAGCTCCATACTGAGCCTGATAAGAAAGCGGCACTTGGTAAGAAGGTTGGGGTCATGGCCCACCTTGCATTTGATAACCAATTTGAGTTTGGGGCCCAGAAGGATGTCCTTGAACAGGTTGAGCTTGGACCATCTGGCCGGAAGGTTGGCCTGGTTGGGTTTGGGACGGACCCGTTTGCCCAGAAGGATGAGATTGCTGGGTACCAGGTTTTCCTTGGGCAACCGAGGGTTGTCCTTATGGGACAGATGGTTGAGCGGGTTGGACGGCCGGTTGACCTTGAGGTTGGCCAGCCTGTCTAGAAGGATGACTAAGCTGGGCAGTGGGTTGGCCTTGCTGTGCAGAAAGCTGGCCCGCTTGCCCAGAAGGATGACTAAGCTAGGCAATGGGTTGGCCTTGCTGTGCAGAAAGCTGGCCCGCTTGCCCAGAAGGGTGACTAGGCTGAGCAGTGGGTTGGCCCTGCTGTATATAAGGCTACCCCCCTTGCCTAGAAGGATACCCCTGTTGGACTACCGGTTGACCTTGTGGAATATGAGTTTGTCCAGCTTGTCCAGAGGGATAACCCTGCTGGATACCAGGTTGGCCTTGTTGGATGTAAGGTTGTCCTGGTTGTCCAGACGGGTAACCTTGATGGGTACCAGGTTGCCCTGGATAACCAGAAGGTTGACTCAAATAAGTAAACGATGGACCACCAGCGGCCGAAGGTTGTCCCTGATAGGGTTGTCCTTATGGGCCCCCAGATTGTCTTGGGTAAGGCTAGCCATAATATTGCTGCCCTTGGGGGGTTTGCACATAAGGTGGCTAGCCTTGGTTAGGCGGTCCTTGAAGCTGTGCAGGAATTGCTTGGCCTCCATGGAAAGAGTGAGTAATAGGGTCCCAAGCAATGGATAACGGTACCGAAACCTCAACAAAAGGTTGAGTATGCAAGGGTTGAGAAAGTTGAAGGTATTGGCCAGTAGAATCGTAATAAAAGAGTGGACCTTGCACGTTCGGATCCTGAACAACTTGCCCATAGGCATCATATGGCTCCCCTCCTGGAATAGGACCAGAAGAGGGTGGAGCACTTTGTGCAGGGTGGACAACTCTAGGCGAGAGTTCCGACTAGCCATTACTCACTTGACCGTGAGGGGGACCAGCACTAGTGTTCAGGGCTGAAGACGCTATTACGGCACTAACAACCGGAGTTGAATGCGCTACAAAAACAGTTGGATTTGTCGGAACTGAAGTAACATGTGTAGTGTGGACTTGTGAAACAAAAGATCCCGTGGTGGGAGTGATATGGGGATCCTACATAGTCGAAGCTGGAGTCCTGGCACTTACCCTATCCCTCAACGACTGATAGCGTGGGGGGAGCAGAGAAGTAGCTGTGATGGGAGTGTCGATATTTGACAACACAGGTGTCTCACTCACTCTAGGCGACGTCTCATCCATGTGAGAGGTAGACATTGGAGACGAAACACCAGGGGGGGTAAAAGGAATATCGTCCTTGTCGGGCTCCCAGATGGGGTTCCAATGAATTTCGTAACCTTCGTCGTCCGGAGCACGAGAGTTGATCGGTTGGATACTCGGGATAACAGGAAGAGTACCACTTACAACCGGTACCTTAGGAGCAATGGACGACGAAGGCCCTTGATCACTTGGAACGAGAGTCGACGGTTCAGCCAGGATGACAAACTTCAAACGAGACCTAAGGGAGTCTAACGATAAAGGACCCTAATCAAACTAACGCACACAAGATCTAACCAGGTAATTTTTATCGTGGACAAATGAATTTTAAGACGCAAGGACACAACTTGACCTTTTCATGTTTTAAGAGTCGAGAAAAGGACAAAAAGGTGACTCTAGTCGCCTTCGAATTTTTTGTGAGCTCGAAGTGACAAACTGCTCAAGTGAGCCTTTTCTTTTAAGGAGTCTGAAAAGGATCAAAAGTGACTACTCTGGAGAACTAGGCAAAAGGGTTTACCAAACAAATCCGTAAAACTGCATATACACTTTGGCAATCATATGAAAACCAAGGACTTCTCGTACGGCAGTCAATCTTCCCGAATGCTGTGTTCGGTGCGTTACGAATTGTAAGGCGGCAGACACGGCTTCCTATGGATAAATGATGATAACCTAGTAGGGTCTCCCCTATATACGCAACGGTACATGGGAGCTCAAGTCCGTGCTAGACCACTATCGAGTAACAAAAGGAGGAATCACCCAACCGTAGTGTGAAACAACAGTGACTAGTTTTAACGAAGCCGGAGCACGTCTCTAGCCTAGACCTCTAATTAGTGAGCGTTATGTTCCAATGCGTTTTTAAGTTCATTCAGTTCATTTTATGGTTGATCTTTAGTTAAGTTTCAGTTTCCAGGCCCTACCGTATGTGATCTCTCACAATTCCCTAAATGCAAGCTATATGCCAAAGAATATCATTTCGTTCAATGAATACTAACTACGAGAGATTTGAGAATTTTTTCAAACAAAAGGACCACAATCAAGAAGCACTCTAATGCAGCTAATGACAAATAAACAAAACTTTTCTTTGTTTTAAATCACTTAATCAATGAAAAGCTTCTAATTTCAATTAACCAATGCAACGCAAAAGAGATTATTCGTTTTTCTTTTCAATGGCAAAGTGCACTAAACATATTTTGAGAGACAGTAACACCGAGTAAAAGATCAATTTCACTCAATGGAAACACAATCTAATCCCCAAAACACCAGAACAGTCCTTCAAAGAAAACACAAAGACCTCTATGAGCTATGTGATGTAAGCCCAAACGAAGCCAAGTGAAAACCAAGCGAAAAAGAAACAAATCACTTGAAAAAAGCTTTAACAACTACCGAGCAAATGCAAAAGGTAATCACAAAGTCGACTGGACGATCAAAGAACCCAAGACTCCTATGGAAGGCTCGATGCACCAAGCCACTAGATTCCCTAGGGCTAAAAGGTGTAATCAATAGAAAAAGGCAAACACCCGAAGGATGAAGGTCTAAAACCAGTCAAACCAGGATCAAACACACTCCAGTAATTGAAAAAGACACAGCAAGACACAAAATCCAAGCTCAGAGGGCTTAAGGACAAGCAAACTGAAAAGTTGACAGGCCTGGCACGACTGTCAGGCAGCAACTCGCGCTTTTATAGGATTGGCGCGGGTTGTTTTTGAGCAACTTGCGCCAATTGGCGCGACTGTAGGGCTAAAAAGCGCGCTAATCAAGTTTGCTAAATCAAAAACAAAAGCAAGCGACTCAGGGCTTGAAGACAGTATCTAGGCAAACCAGGAAGCAAGAAATAGCAAGAAATCCAACCCAGAAAGCTATCTAAGCAATCAAAGTAAGAAAAACCAAAGAGACAAGACAAACTCCAAGTTGTTTAGCCCGTAAACCAAACTGGAGATTGACTGAAGTGGCGTTGATCTACTTCGCTAATGCAAAGCAATAGCGTTTCGAAGGCTACCTGGCCATACTTCAGGCTCCGTCTAAAGTTTACAAATCAAACAACAAGATCTCCCCAGTGGAGTCGCCAAATTGTTGTGGAGGTAAATCCTCTCTGCGGATAGAGACGATCCCTACTAGCCCAAACCGGGTCTAGCAACAATCACACAATGCTATCACGCAAGTTCCTAATTGCAAATACAAAATAGATGGTGAAAACCTACTTGGATTCCAACGCTAGTGTTCGTAGAAGAGATGTCACCCTCGTTCCTTTGCCTTGGCCGGTCACGATCCCCACGATCTCCGTGATTGGACACCTACACATGCAAAGAACAACACGAAAACAAGCATAAAATCTAGTAGATGCAATTATATATCATTCAGAAAAGATATAACTCAACATCAAACATAAGATAATGAGAGTGGAACCATAATGATAGTCATCTATTATTAATAAGTAACAAAGAAGAATACAACCATTGTTCTGACATCAAATCCTCCTTTGGCTGGGTGATCAACTACACAAGTCTTGCAAAGCTTGTTGGGATGAAGAACAAGCCTTTCTCTCTTTGGGTGACAAGAATCTCCTTACTTAGATTTGGCCTTATGGGTGCAAAGAAGGCTCTTGCAGCTTCAAACTCTCTATCACTATGCTGGGACCAGAACTACTGTAACTATGACTAGCTTGCTTAAGGCATAAAGGCAAGATTTTATAGATAGAGAGGAAAGAGATAGGATCAACCACATTATTCATGGGATTAGCTTTATCACTTGGAAACTTACATGAAAGGTGGAAAACCACTTTCCTTTCTATGGAGATTCGAAGCCAAACCATCCTAGCTCAACATAGATTCAGTTGGTGAATGGGTTGAAGAGAACCTTCGGAAGTTTGGTGGTTGAAAACTTTACTCAATTCGGTTGGCGCGAGTGCGACTCTGAGACAGAGCGGCAATAGCGTGCCCTTTTTAGAGGATTTCCCTCATTAGCGCGGGCAGTGAACTGAGGACCCACGCTAATGCAAAAAGAGTTGTTTTCATGGAGATTTTGCAGGAGATGTCTTCAGGGCAAATGAAGCTCATACTTAGAGGAATATGATGCAAGTGGTTTCAGGTCATGTCACTTCTCACAAGTCCCGGAATGAGTCCTCCAGCATGCAGGAGAGGGGTAACAGGGATGGTGATAAATGGTGACAAATTGTTGCGTAACATGGTTGTAGCTGTAGGAATACCCAATCACCTACATCAAAAATTCTTTCACTGCGATGTTGATCTGCCTGTTGTTTCATTCTATTCTGTGCCAACACAAGGTTATCCTTTAAGAGTTGGAGGACTTGTTGTTGATGTTCGATGTGATGTTCCACTGCCTGAACCTTAGAATTTTCTCTTAAATATGATGTGATGGATGGTGGTTGATACCGATAAAGTGCCATAAATGGGGTCATTTTTGTTGCTGTATGAAAGGAAGTGTTATACCACCATTCAGCCAGAGGCAACCATTTGACCCATTGTGTCTGTTTATCAGATACAAAGCAACGAAGATATCCTTCCAAACATTTGTTTACTATCTCAGTTTTCCCATCAGATTGAGGATGATAAGATGAGATATGATCTAACTGAGTACCAAGACAAGAAAATAATTCTGTCCAAAAATTTCTAGTGAAAATAGGATCTCTGTCACTTACAATAATCTTTGGGTTTCCATGTAGCTTTTGAATTGTTTCCATAAATGCAGTAGAAACTGTACTAGCTTTAAATGGATGTGATAATGCACAAAAGTGTGCATACTTGGTAAGTCTGTCAACTACCACCATGATGACACTCTTTCCCTCAGACTTGGGTAAACCCTGATGAAATCCATTGATACCTCCTCCCAACGTTGGCTTGGAATGGATAAAGGTTGTAATAGACCCGATGTCTTAATTGTCTCAACTTTGTTTTGTTGGCAAACCAAACATTCTGCCACAAACTTTTGAATATCTGATTTAAGGCCATCCCAAAAAAATTCCTTCTTAACCCTTTGGTAAGTTTTTAAAAATCCTGAGTGCCCTCCTAAGGGAGAAGTGTGCAATTCCATAAGAATCTTTTGTTTTAGCTGGGAATTCTTACAGAGGTATAAGCGATCTTTGTACCATAACAAATCATTTTGCCAGCTAAATGTATCAGAGTTACTGGAATCTTGTCGTAGCTTTCAAATAAGTGCCCACACTTCTTCGTCATTCTTCCATTCCTCCCTTGCTTCATTTATCCAATCTGTTTGGATGATAGAAATAGTGCACAACAATGCTTCCACATCCTCATCCTTTCTTGAGAGTGCATCTGCCACCACATTTCTCTTCCCTTTTTTGTAGATGATTTCAAAGTCATAACCCAACATCTTTGTGACCCAATTTTGTTGCTCTTTAGAGGATAATCTTTGTTCTAAAAAGTATTTAAGGCTATCACGATATGTTTTTACCTTGAAGTGTCTTCCCATTAGGTAGGGTCGCCATTTCTTAAGTGCATGGAGTATTGCCAACATTTCCTTCTCATAAATAGCTTTGCTTAAAAACTTTCCCTTGATTGGACGACTTTCAAAATCAATGGTTCTTTCATCTTGCACTATAACAACACCAATTCTATTTCCTGAAGCATCACATTCCACAATAAAGGTTTTTGTGAAGTCCGATGTAGCTAAGACCGGTGCTTGGCACATTGCCTCTTTAAGATGTTCAAAGACCTTTGTTGCTTCCGTAGTCCATGAAAATGCATCTTTATTCAATAATGTCGTTAGAGGTGTTGCTATTCTCCCATAATTCTTAAAAAACTTGCAATAATACCCTGTCAACCCAAGCAATCCGTGCATATGCTTTATGGATGTGGGGATTTTCCATTCCTTAATGGCTTTAATTTTGCTAGGGTCTACCTTAACTCCTTCATGAGATACAATATGACCCAAATATTCCACCTCCTGGACTCCAAAGAAACATTTGGATCTTTTTGCATATAATTGTTTTTCCTTCAACAGTTGTAGCACCCTGTCAGCATGTTCAACATGATCCTTCCAAGACTTGTTGTAGATAAGTATATCATCAAAAAATACTAACACAAATTTTCTAAGGAATGGTTTGAAAATTGAATTCGTCAAACCTTGAAATGTTGAAGGTGCATTAGTAAGGCCAAAATTCATGACCAAAAATTCATAATGACCCTCATGAGTTCTAAATGCCGTTTTCAGAATGTCTTCAATCTTCATTCTGATTTGATGATATCCTGAATGAAGATCCAACTTGGTGAAGTAAATTGATCCATGCAATTCATCCAGTAATTCATCAATGACATGAATGGGGAAATTATCTTTAATAATGAGCTTGTTGAGCTCCCTACAATCTAGACACATGTCCCATGATCCATCCTTCTTGTGCACCAATACTACTGGAGCAGAGAAAGAACTTTGACTTGGTTGAATTACACCCGCCTCTAGCATTTCTGCAACCATACGTTCAATTTCACTCTTTTGGGAATAGGGATATTTGTACGGCCTGATGTTTGGAGGAACACTTCCTGGAATCAGATGAATAGCATGATCATGATCATGCATAGGTGGGAGACCTTTTGGAGTATCAAATAGCTTGGAATGATTGTCCAGGACTTTTTGGAGATTTGGAGAAATAGATGATTCCAATGTGGAAACATCTAGCGAACATAATTGTGCAATTACACCTATTTGCTCCTTTTTTAGAAGCTTTGTCATGCCATTAGAGCTGATTATCTTTCCTGGTTTCCCTGCAATACCCCTTAATTACACTTCCTTTCCTTTCGTAGAAAATTTGATGAAAAGTTCTTGAAAATTAAAAGCTATTGTACCCAAGGATTGTAGCCATTGGACTCCTAGTACAACAACAACACCTCCCATTGGAATGGAAAGCATTGGGCTAGTCAATACATATTCTCCCATGGATAGCTTGATATTATGGCACTTTCTAGAGCAATTTATTGTTCCTCCATTTGCAATCATCACTTGACACTCTGGTGCTGGATATAGGAAGCAATTCAATTCTTTTGCTACCCTACACTGAATAAAATTGTGGGTGCTTCCTGAATCAATCAACACTATTACCTTTTTCTTCTTCATTTGTCCTTCTATCTTGATGGTTTGAGGAGTGGTAATTCCCGCCAATGCATTACAAGATATGGTCAGATATATTTGTTCTTCATCTAGGCTTTGTTCCTGGAGTATATCTTCTTCTTTTGACCTTTCTTGCTCCTTTTCTTCTTCCTCTTCACAATCTATGTAGAATAATTTCTTCTTAGCACACTTATGACCTTTAGTGTATTTGCTATCACAACTGTAACAATGCCCTTTTGCTCTTTTTTCTTCCAATTGTTGTGGTGTCAACCTTAGAGATTTCAGGTTCCTTACTAGGTGTTTGCATTTTCTTTCCTTGGGGAATCAGTTACCGATAATAATGCTTTAATATGCCCTTTGAATTCCTTCAAACCAAGCTTATGCAAAAATTAAAAAAAAAAAAACTACACACCTTTTCTCACTTTGTAGAAGCCTGATATTGAATCTGATGTATCTCTGTAATTGCGGATCATCCAGTTCTGAAATTTTGACCTGTAGTAGCCTTCTGAGTCCTCTTTCGAATGCCACAAGTCTGACCCAAATTGGTTTCTCCAAGGAAGATTTATACAAAATCTCCCACAGTGACTTGCTTATAGATTAGTTCAGTAGAGAAAACTTTTACAACGTGCCACGAGTCATTGTTTTGACCTATGGATCTAAAAAATTCATACAAGAAACTACAGTCCATCCTATTTCTGTACCTTCTTACAAAATTTCAATCCGATCCTCAAAGAGAAATTTATGACAATTTTCCCCAGGTCACCTGTTTTCAATGTAATTCAGGAGTCTGCAAAAAGACTAACTTCCTCAGATCATATCTTCGAAAATATCACGCGAACAGCTCTGAAATTTGGACCCAAGGTTCAACGCGATTTCTTCTCAAATGGGTTTTTTTTGCGACTTCTGAAACGTCACAGAAAAAAATTATAGCGAAAATGCCACGATGACCTGTTTGGAGCAGCGAAACCCTAGAATCCAAAGCTCCGATAGAAAATGTTATGAAACGAGCTCAAGAAAAGATAGAAAAGATAGATCAACGCCTTAGAATTCAGCCTCTTCGAGGGGGCAACCTCCTTTACATTACATAAATGAACAATTCTTTGATGATTCAAATGACAAAACCTCCTTTCTATATATAGGAGTCTAAGGAGTCACAATATAATCCAGTCGACCTTACAATATTAATATAAAAGCCACAAAAATAACAATAGAGGGATTCTATGGGCACATTAATAACAATATGGGGGCAATGGGGGCACAACAATATAAATAAGGGGTATAACTACAATAGTAATGGGGTAATCACTAGTATTATAGGGACCTAACAGAATCCTTACTAGAATTACTAGCAACCGTATGTTGCTCTTGCAGGCCAAGTTGGTAATCAGTGGAATGCTGGGAGGCAGATCCAGGGTCAACCATCCAGTTACAGCTATAACCCCTATGGAAAAAAAAATTCTAGGCCAAATCTGTCCGGACAAAATCAGTGGGGGCAACAAGCAACTTGGTGGAATTTTGGTTCTACCTCCTACCCGAGGCCTCAGATGTTATTTAACCCTCAATTACCCTTTTTAGCAACATTGGAGTTACCAAATGTGTCCAAACTGACAAATGATCCTATTCTTCATAATCTGTATTGGCCACCGGTTCCAACTATGATTCCCGATGATTGTCCCAAGCTTGATGGTAAAGCTGGAGAAGATCCCCAAGCCCACGTCATGACTTATCATCTATAGTGCTCGTCAAACTCATGGCTTGATGTTTCAATCCGGCTCCACCTTTTTCAATCGACCCTCATTGGCTCTACTGCTAAATGGTATATTGAGTTAGCTCGTGGATATTTTCAGGACTTTAACTCGTTGGCTATGGCATTTTTAACTCATTTTCAGTTGCTGATTCAATATGAGATGAGCACACATCTCCTGACATACTTAAAACAAACAACGACAACGTATATCTCCGATCATATCCATGAATGGAGACGACATCACCATTTGATTAAGTTTTGGATTCCCGATTAGCTTCTGACCGACTGGTTCAGAACCTTGTTTGTCAGTCCGATAGCCTGGGACATTGCTATGGGGGCATGTGTAACTGAAGAGTAGGCTATTGCGCGTGCTCAGTACCTAGACTTGGTTTAGTTCCAGTTCGGTACACTATATGATTATTTGCCTAATGCTCCAAGGCCTGAAACTTCCGAAGCTCTGCCAACACCATTTGTTGACGGCGTCATGGTTATGTTAATACGTTCTCTAAGAAATCTTTCGTGAACCCTGGGAAGAAAAATTTGAATGCTTCAAATGAAAACACTTCTCAGGCTGTATCCAATTCTAATAACACTTCCAAGGTTAACACCGTCTAGTCCACCACGGCAGGTAAATCCTCGAAAGGGAAAAAGAAGGGAAAAGGAAAGAATAAGGTTGATCAACCAAAGCAGGATCCCCCTAAACCTCCCCCCGAGGAAGGTGCCAAATGCAAGCCTAATTATCCTTGCCTTATCTGTGATGAGGATCACTATACCAAAGACTACCTTGGGTGGTCTGATGTTAGTAATTTATTGAAAGGTTCCCCTGAGACTCCTGCCGTACTTAAAGAGCCTTTTCCCTTGCAACAAACTCAAATGGTGGCTGATCCATCACAATTTCTTAGGTATTTATGGTTGGGACGATTCCCGTCCACATTAGTACTCGGGAAAAAGAGTATCCATCACCTGCCGAGAAGGAGCCTCAGGTCCCATTTAGTGCTCCTCCATCTAGTTCTAGCCCCCTTCATATTGAGTGACCTAGCACTCAAGAGGTCATCCGACCTCCTCCTAAAGGTGTGCTTCGGAAATCTTCATACAACCCTAATGCTCGTGCTGCTCAGCACTATAAAATCGTTGAGGACTTAGCCCATGCTCCATCAGCTATGCTCACATTAGAAGTCCTCCAGAGCTACCCCTCTCAAAGGAAGTCCTTGCTATCGGCTATCGGTGGCATTGACCTGGCTGACTTGGACCTGATCAATTTTGAACTAGACAGCCATATACCGAGACTGCCTCACCAAATTGCCTTCCTTATCTAGGTCATCATCAATTCTAAAACGATTCATTGTACCATCATTGATGAAGGTACTTCCACTTGCATAATGTCTATTGCTTGTTGGAAGGCTATTGGTTCTCCGACTCTGAGCCAGTCTCCTACGACCTTGGAAGCCTTTGATGGGAGAGAGTCTCATCCTTATGGTATACTCCAATGCTTGCCTATTACTTTGAAGGGGAAGACAGTCGAAGTGGAGGTCGAAGTTGTTGATGCCAATTTAACTTACAACCTCCTTTTAGGACGAAGCTGGACATATGCCATACGAGCCATGGCTTCATCTCTATTTCGTGTCATTCATTTTCCTCATCAGGGGAAGATCGTAACAGTAGACCAGTTTTCCTTCTTCACCTCCTCCTCCTCCGATGGCAACGTCCCTTTTGTGGAGCATACCTTCGTTCCGTGTGAGAGTGTGGGTGCCGGGCTCTTTAAAGATCCTACCCTTATTGGTGTTTTTTTTCTCCCACCTCCCAACATCGCTCCCATTAATATAATTTTTGTTCGCTCTGATCCTTGGGTTCTTCCCCCCATTGATCAGATAGAATCTTGGGGCAATGAGACGCCGTTAAGTCCTGCTGAGCTCAACTACATCGAAATTGTTTCTGCATCGGCTCCCTCCTCTGAATCTACTCCTTCGAGCAGAGCTCTCGACTCATACGTTCAATCCCCTTGGCTCAGAGATGGCGCTTCTTCAGACCCTTTAAAGGAAATTTTTCCTTCTGATAAAGAAATTATTGAGACCATGTCATTCGAGGAACCCCCTTGGTCTGATCATCACCATCGTTCCTTGTTTCTTCCTGCCCATCAAGAAATGCTTATTTGTCTCGAGTGGTTTTCTCCTTGTCTCCCATCTCAACCCCTTCAGACACCCATCCAAGTTCATCAAGTTTCTTCTGAAGGGAATATGTGAAACATTACGCAAACTCAACCAATTGACATCTCTATTCAACCAGGGATTGTTGAGCACATCCATGTTGCAGTAACTTGTACTCCGAAGGAGATTAAGCTTTATACAGATCTTTTTCGCGAATTCCATGATGTATTTGCTTGGTCTTATGAAGAGATTCCCGGCATTGATCCTAGCATTGTGGTGCATGAGATACCTACATATTCAGGTGCCAAACCTATTCGACAGTGTCTACACCCCGTGCACCCCCGAAAGGCTGCAGCTATTAAAGCAGAAGTTGAAAAGCTTCTTAAAGTTGGTTTTATTTACCCCATCCCACTCATAGATTGGGTTTCTAATATTGTTCCTGTGACCAAAAATAAGGGCACTATTAGGTTATGTGTTGATTATCGTGATATTAATCATGCCTGTCCCAAAGATAACTTCCCTTCACCCTTCATTGACCAACTCATTGATGAATGTGCCGGGAGTGAAATATACTCATTCATGGACATTTTTTCTAGTTATAACCAGATTAATATTGCACCTACAGATTAACACAAGACCACCTTTATCTGTCCATGGGGCACTTTCGCTTATAAAAAACTCCCCTTTGATTTAAAAAATGCCAGTGCCACCTTCCAATGCACAATTTCTTATGCATTTCATGATATTCGACACATTGTAAAGCCCTACCTGGATGATCTGCTGGCTCATTCAGCAAAGCACCAGGACTGTCTGGCTCACCTTCGCAAATTTTTCCTCCGCTGTCGACACTATCGTATCCTGCTTAATCCGCATAAGTGTGTCTTCTGTGTTGAGTCAATCAGACTTCTCGAGTTCATCGTCTCCCGAGAGGGTATCTGTCTCAATCCCCTTAAAGTCGAAGCCATCCTGAATCTCCCTCCTCCTACTTCTTTACAGCAATTGCAGATTTTGCAAGGTAAAGCAAATTTTTTAAGACGATTTATTCCAAATTATGCCGAAGTGGCCAAAGGCTATACACGGTTATTAAAGTGGGATACCCCTTTCCTTTGGGATGCCACTGCACAAGAGTTATCCAAGCACCTCAAGGCCCTCCTTATTTCTACTCCATTGTTGCGTCCCCCTGATTATTACCGTGACTACACTTTGTATTGAGCCGCTGCCGATATCACTATTGGCATGGTTCTAGTTCAAGATGATGATGATGACACTGAGCATGTCGTTTACTATCTCAGCCGCAATTTACTAGATACGGAAACTCGATACGCTTATGTCGAGAATTTGGCATTAGCTGTCGTTTGTTCCATCCAGCGTTTCTGCCATTATATATTATTGCGCACCACAACGGTGGTTTCGGTTTACAACCCAATGATGTACATCTTGTCACGTCAGTTACTTGGGGGCAAATACTCAAAGTGGATTGTCATCCTCCAAGAGTTCGACTTGGAGTTTACCACTGCCAAGTCTAAGAAGTCCCTCGTCTTTGCTGAGTTTCTTTGCTCTTTGCCATCTGTTACCATGCCCTCTCGATTAGAAGACCATATTCCGGATGAAAATCTGTCCTCGATTAGTACCCTTGATCCTTGGTACGGGGATATTATTGTCTATCTTCAGATGCCATCTTTTCATCCTGATTTTTCCAAGGATTCTTGGCGATGGATTCGCCGTCATACTAAACCCTATCGCATTATTGGGGACACCCTGTACCGTCTCGGTGCTGACTCTGTTATCCACCAATGCTTAACATTCGAGGAAGAAGAACGAGTTCTAAATGACTGCCTTTCTGTCACCTGTGGTGGTCACATGTCTGGGTATGCAACTGCTCAAAAGATCCTCCGTGCTGGTTATTTTTGGCCCTCTATCTTCAAGGATTGCATTCTTGTCATCTTCTCTTGTCATGAGTGCCAAATCTACTAACGGAAGATGCGCACCCCCCTGCTCCATTGCACCCTGTCATTATCGTCGGCCCTTTTGCCAAATGGGGCATTGATTATATGACTTGTAACCCTCGCTCGGCTGGGGGGCATGGCTATATCATCGTTTCCATTGATTATTTCACAAAATGGGCCGAGGCGATGCCTACACTATCTGAAGATGGTCACACAGTGGCACAATTTTATTTAATCATGTCATCTCACAGTTCGGAGTCCCTTAGGCCATCGTCACTGATCACGGCAAACATTTCCGTAATCATACGATGACTGTGTTAACAACCCAGCTAGGCTTGTGGCATGATAGCTCGACACCATACTATCCTTAGGCCAATGGCCAAGTAGAAGCTGTCAACAAAGTTCTAGTTACGATGCTTCAATGCACCATCGGCATGCACAAGTCCAACTGGCACTTGATGTTGTTCTCTGCCTTATGGGCCTACCGAACTTCAGTGAAGGATGCCACAAGGTTCCCACTGTTCCAATTAGTTTACGGTCTAGACGCTACCCTTCCGATTGAGTGTGAGATCCCTTCTCTGAAATTCGCCATCGAATTACTCCCCAACACTACTCCAGTAGAAAAACGTCTCCTCTATCTAGAGCGACTAGACAAGACCCATCGATTAGCCTCTCTAGCCATTGAAGCACAGAAGTAGAGAGTGAAAACTCTCTTCAATCATACTGTCTGTCCTCATTCTTTTGTTGAAGTATATTTAGTCCTGCTTTATGTTCAAGCAAATGATAAGCTAGGGGCAGGCAAATTCAAGCCTATGTGGCACGGGCCTTATATTGTAAAATGATTTTTGCAAAAATGGGCCTATGAGCTGATTGATTATGAAGGGAACCCTCTAGATAAGCCCCGAAATGGGCTTTATCTGAAAATATATTATGCATGGAACCTGTACATTCTGGTTTGTACATACGTGTGTTTTTAGCAGGTGTGTTGTATGTGTGTTTTCATGTTTGGCTTGGTGTGTAGGCATAATTTCCGCTTATTGTGTGTTTTGCTTCTCGTGCAGATGTCTGGTACACCTTATGTTGGTTTCATTGATGGTGCCTGCTGTAGTAGTCGCAACCTTTCTTCTGCGGCATGGGTGATATACGATCTTGACAGTGAGTTAGTAGACCTCCAAGGTGTTTGTCTGGGTTGTTCCAGAAACAATGTCACTGAATATAGTGTTGTTATTGAATTATTGACCAATTCCATTAACCTCGGTATTCCTTCATTAGTTGTGAATCTAGATTCTTAGCTTGTTGTCCACCAGCTTAATGGGCATTATTCCATCAGAGATAATCGGATTTTAACGTTGTATTTACATGTTAAATTGTTAGAAAGAAATTTTGATTTTATTACATATCAACACATTCCAAGAAGATTAAATACGTTAACTGATGCATTTGCAAACCATCTATTAGACAGACATTTGTGTATCATGTAATCAAAACAACACATAGAAGCATTCAAAACACAATAATGAACCATAGGAATATGTATATGTATATATATCTCGTGTGGTGCATCTAGGTGCTCAAAAAATAAGTGTATATGTCCAAATAGAGTTTGTGTTCTCTGTACATTTGAGACACGTCTCTCAAAAAATCAGCAGGAAATAAAACCTAGGCATCTACTACAGTGGGTTATACTCCCTATAGCACACCACCGCTTGTGCGACTCGCCTCAATAGGTGGTGCACCCTGGGTATCACCCCTACTGTAAGTATCTAGAACTCTATGGGGACCTGTTACACTAAAAAATGTCACCATGGCTATTTACAGTTGGTATGGCTCTATCAACAGTCATACTACCCTCTTGAGCAAGTCTTATGCCTCTGCTATTCATGTCAAACTCCAAGAAAGAGAGAAAGTCTTTATAAATATGTTTATCTCTGGGTACGCAGGTTCTCTCAAACCTTGCCTGCGGGTACGCACCTATTGTTCATAAGGTCTGCGTCCAAGGATGCTCTATATCTAAAGGGGCAGGTGTGTCCCTCTGAAAAGGTTAAAATGCGCAAGTTTTATCTTCAAAAACTTACTTGTGGTCATTTCTAGAGCATTCTAGAAGGTTGTTTGACGTGTATTGAGCGCCTCCAAATGGTTCATGCACTCCTACCAAAGAGGAACTTATCCCATCAATAAGGGAGTGATCCCATCCAAAGAGGGGACTATCCCATTTATGGTGGACCTGATTAGCTTCCTCTTGAGCACTATAAATACAGGCATTGGGCCAGGAGGAGAAAGGCTGAAAGCTATAGATTTCTAAGGGTAAATGCTGCAGGAATTAGGACTCCCATTTAGAAGCTTGTGAGGAGAGATTGCCATCTTTACTTGTTCTATTTGGAAGTGGGTGAGCTTTGTCAAAGTAGAGGAAGACTCTTGTGGACCCTGGAAGGAGCTTGCACAACACCAAGGCTCAGGTTGTAATGGTTCCTTTTGATTACCTTTAATGCAAATTGGTCCATTCTTCTCAATAACTTGTTGTTTATGGGTTATTTCATGTACTCCTTGGTCTATGTGTTGAATATGCTTTGTTTTATGTTATAATCAGGTGCTATTTAATTGTTTGACTGTTGGTGATTGCAGGTTTTGGAGAAAAGGAGGAGCTCATCCAGATCAACAAAGCTTGGACTTCTACAACAGCGTTTGGACAAAGGTAAGAACGAAACACTTGATTTCTCATATCATAATGTATGTTTAGAGAAGGATAGCTCCAGTTTGTTTTGTTTGACATTAGAATGTCTTAGACTTCTAGGAAGGTCAGTTGTGTCCGCACCCTTGACAGATTCCGTGTGACAAATTGGCGACTCCCCTGGGGATTCCATTGATGAGAAAAGTCTTTTCCTTTGTGTGAACTTTGCTTTGAGAAAATTGGTTTATTTTTCTGGTTTTGGCTCTGTGATTCTGTCTCTGGGTGGGTTAGCTTAGGATTAGTTTTATTTTGGTTTTTCTTCAGTTTTTCAGAAGGACGCACCCTCTGAGTGCTGCACAGTGTGTCCCTGGACGCACTTTTGCTGTGTGCACAGAGCGGGCCCACACCTGTGCTAACGGGTTGCCTGCGTCCCCTGCCAAAATTTGAGAAAATTCCATTTTTTACATTTTTTTGCTCTTAGATTTTGTTTTTTCTTAGTTTTTTCTGCCCAGATCCATTAGCTTTTGCCATAAATCTTCACCTAAGCTTGTTTCATTAGCATTCCTGCTCTAAGCTTTCATCAATTGGGTGTTTTGTGTCTCTTTCTTGAGAAATTCTTGATTTGTTTTCCTTTGGTCATTACTTGGAGATTTCTCTCAGTCTTTTCACAATTTTGCATGAGTGTTAATCGCCTTTGAGTGTTTTTATTTCTAATCTTTGGAACTCTCACCCAATTTTCTCAATTTGCACTTGATTGGTTCTTAGATCACATTAGAATCGTCTTGTGTTTGAGAATTCTCTTGCATAGATCACATTTGCATAATTAGAATTCTCATTTTCGGAATATGAATGAAAAATGTGCATAGATTACATTTGCATACTTTTCAAGTGAATTGTGCATAGATTACAATTGCATAGTTTACATTCTGAAAAATCAATCGTAGATTTAGATCAGCTTAATTTGATTTGAATTTACACAAAAAATAAAAATAAAAAATGGTTTGGAATTGATTTGCATTAGCTTTTCTTGATAAAATTAGTGCATTAGAGAATTTGTTATATTTTCTCTTAGTGATCAATTTTTTGCATTGTCGAAAGTGAATGGAAACTCTCTCCTTACTTTAGTTAGGATTCATCGAATTGAAAAGATTACATTATCATATTCGATTGCATTCGGTTGAGTCGGGTCATCACACCATTGGTTTCGTATCCATTTACCCATTTGAGTAATAACAGCCTCAATAACACAACGCTTAATTAAAATTCATCTAGTAATTTTTACATTTCTAGGGCTCTGAAACACCAACATAGCTTAGGCTAGTTTTTTGGAGTAGGTGAATACTTAACTCTCCAAGACAGTAAAACCAAACAAGTAGCTGATCTTGTGATAGAATCAAATCCAATTGTTACATTTACACTCTGGGAAAGCTCCTCTTAAAGGAGAAGCACGAGCTCGTGTCCGAACCAGTGAGGGGATCCATCCTCCCTCGTTGGGAACGACGCCAGACGGTACGTATTACAAACGGTAAACCTCGGATTAACCATTGTCGAGGAGCCAGGGGTCACTTATCGGTAAACCTTGGATTACTATCAAGGAGCCGGTAAGGGGATTGAGCTTGCTACTCTGCCCTTGCGTGCTGTCGGAGTTTAGACTGTTCCCCTAGGTGTACTTGTGGCCGTTGGTAACCTTAGTGACCATAATCTTTAGGATTCTTCCCAAGGTGACGGTGGAGGGAAGATCCCACTGTACCTGGAGCAGACGTCGGTTATACTCACTTGGATTTTCTGGGGGGTTCGCTTCACTTTGAGACGGTTAAAGTGGAGGAACTTGTGCCGGTCTATTCATTAAGCAGGTTGTCGGGGTAACTGTTCCACCCTCCACTTCTGTACTGAATTCGGCGATGTTGGATTTCATCACCAACTAGTGTTTTCGGTCCGGAAGGCTACTGTTTGTGTGTGGTTTGACTCCTAGATTTGATAGCGCGTGTTAATTTGTTTGTTTTTACTTTTAGAGACCATAGGTGTGAATTGTGAATTTTAATTGTTAAGTGTGAATTGTGAATTGTTAATTTTAGTTTTAGTTATAAATTGTTAATAAAATTCACTGAAGTTGAATATAATGGCAAGTGTTTCGGAATTTACCAACCTAGGAACCCCTCCTAATGAGAATCCTAGTACTTTTCCTTACTTTGGAAGTGTTGGTCCTCCTTATATGGCTACTTTGTCATTACCTGGATTTACAATAGGTTTACCGATATGGTTATTTTCAACTTCGTTGGCCCAAAGTACTCCAATTGTTCCGCCTCAACCGGATGCTTCACCTCAATAGAGTTCACCATCTCAACATCACCAACCTTCTGTTGACCCTTTACCTTCTTCGCCTAATTTTTCTTCCTCCATTTCTTCCTCTTTGCCTGGTAAAAGCCTTGATGCTAGTAACCAGGAGGCTAAGAAGAAGAAGAAAGGGAGGAAGAAGAAGAAGAAGAAGAAGAAAGATAAGAAAGAGGTCAACCAACCAACCACGACTGTAAGTGTTAGTTGTGTTGAGGAAAACTCTGACATACATCGTAAACCCAAATACCCTTGCAGGCTTTGTAAGGGTGACCACTTCCTTGTCAATTGTCCTGGTATTCCAAAGGTCTTGGAAGTTTGGTCAGAAAAATCTCATCAACTTTTCGTTGATCCAACAACCAGTGATAGTCAGGTTCCTGGGAAAAAGGGTAAAGTTAGGTTTCCTTGTAAGTTATGCAAAGGGAGTCATCAAACTCACATTTTCCCTCACATGGATGAAGCCTCAATATTGTTGGAAAGCCTCACTGTTCCACAGCAAGAATTTCCAACTGGTTACCGTAAACTTTCTCCCAACCTACCGTCAATTGATGGAGTGATTGATCTAACTTCAAGTACAGTCGATCACACTCTTCCATTAGAGAGTGAAACTCATGTCACTCAGATTGATGATCCATTAGTTGACCAAGTGGTCGATTCGATTTCACATTCGATCGATCCCACTTTCCCTTTGGAGAGTGAACTTCATACTGCTCAGGTTCTTCTTGTTACATCAGATTCTTCTATGCCGGGGGGCATTTCACCTGTTTCTACAGAACCCCCTCCAAGCACTGAGGTCTTTTCCTTTGATTGGAATAGACTGACAGAACCTCGTCTTCCTTCCTCCATCCCTTTCCAAATCATTGTCAAGGCTGGTGGTAGGGACATACATCGTACTCAGGTAGATGAAGGTGCTTCTGTCAGTATTTTATCCTCAACTGTTTGGAAAGCTTTGGGTTCCCCTCAGCTTGCGCCTATTACGCAGAATCTGAAAGCTTTTAACAGAACCATTAGTGAACCTTTAGGGATCCTTCCTAAGTTTTCTATTACCTTGGAAGGTAAAACTGTCTGTATTGATCTTATGGTAGTTCGAGGTCCCCTGGATTTCAATTTACTCCTTGGGCGAGACTATGTTTATGCAATGAAAGCTGTCGTATCGACACTCTTTCGCGTGATGTCTTTCCCTCACAATGGGAGTATTGTGACTGTAGACCAGCTTTCATTCTCTAGTCTTATTTCAACTACCAATAATATGACAACCCTAAATGTTCTTGATTCTAAAGTGGTATCTACCCTGCCACGGGTTAATTATGTGGCAACCGGTCCCATGTTTTCAGTTACCGATGTAAGTGAGCCTCTCACTGTTGATTTAGATCCAGTAATTGACATGGAAAACTCTATGGGATTATTTGAACATGATGTTCTTATCCCTTTTGAGTCCCTTGACATGTGTTCCTTCCAGAGAAGTGTTCTTCCTTCTGATGAAGACCTTTTGGAAGCCATGATCAAGGTGTGTCCATTGACATGTCTTTCTTCTAGTTGGAAGCCATGAATCAGTGTGTGCGAGGACAGTTCCTTTTCCTGTGCCAACCTCGTTAAAAAATGAAACAGGTGTCCACGAGGATAGTTTATTCCTCTCTCAACCTCGTTAAAAAATGAAACAAGGAGTATGAGGAAAGTTCCTTTTACTGTGTCAACCTCATTAAAAAATGAATCAGTGTGTATGAGATAAGTTCCTTTTACTGTGTCAACCTCATTAAAAAATGAATCAGTGTGTACGAGGAAGGTTCCTTTTACTGTGTCGACCTCGTTAAAAAATGAATCAGTGAGTACGAGGATAGTTTTTTCTTGTATCAACCTCGTTAAAAAATGAAACAGGCTGGCATGAGGATAGTTCTTTTACTCAGTCAACCTCATTAAAAAATGAATCAGGTAGGTTTTAGTTAGGTAGATTGTAGAAAGTAAGGTTTTGAGGACAGTTCCTGTTACTGAGTCAACCTCGTTAAAAAATGAATCAGGTATGAGGATAGTTCTTTTCTTGTGTCAACCTCTTTAAAAATGAAACAACTCCCTTTTCAAGTTAAATATTGAAAGTAAACCTTCATTTCATCCAGCTGGTTGAATGCAATGAAGCCTGGGGGGCATGTACCTCGCTTTGCATCATTATGCTGGGGGCATGCGAACTTTTTGAGCATAGTTCCTTGTCTTGTGTCAAGCTCGTTAAAAAATGAAACAAGGGTAGGTTAAGTAGGTAGATTGTAGAGAGTAGTTATGAGCATAGTGTAGGTTAAGTAGGTAGATTGTAGAGAGTAGTTATGAGCATAGTTCCTTGTCTTGTGTCAAGCTCGTTAAAAAATGAAACAAGGGTTTTCTTATAACAAGCATAGTTTTTCGTTTCAATCTTGCGTAAACATGAAACCGAATCTGAGCATAGTTCTTTTCCTGTGTCAAGCTCGTTAAAAAATGAAACAAATCCTCCTCTACTTGAGTTGAGCGATTGACTAGATCTCGTAAATGTTAAGGGGTAGATTTAGGTTAGTTATTTCAGTTTTTACGTAATTTTAGGTCGGGTCTTTCAAATGATCTCGTACTTGAACCTTCATTTTATCCACCGTAGTTGAATGAAATGAAGCTAGGGGGGACATACACTCTAGCAGTTATGCCTAGGGGGCATCAAGCAAAGTTTTTTCTCTGTTTCAAGCTTGTGCAAAAATGAAACTACTGTGAAGCATAGTTTTTCTCTGTTTCAAGCTTTTGTAAAAATGAAACCTATCTCGAGTCAATTTCAGTTATTTTCAAGACTCGATAACTCATGAAAACACCGAGATTATTTTGCTATCTTTCATTCTCGTAAAACAAATGAAAACGCCGAGTTCTTTCCGTCTTTTCCTGCTCGTAAATTAAATTGAAAGTCGGTCATATGAGTACATTTTTATCCCTTTTTCGAACTCATTAAAATTTACGAAAAAGTGAAAACCATGAGTACATTTTTATCCCTTTTTCGAACTCGTTTAAACTTACGAAAAAGTGAAACCTTAGAGTCATCTTTTAAGCCCTTTTCTGACTCCTAAAAACATGAAAAGATTGCCGAGCGTTTCTTTTACACTCGTTAAAACGGAATTAAAAGACGGTCCCCTTATAGCTCTTTTCTGACCGTAAAATCAGGAAAAGATTGCCGTGTTTTTGTCGTTTCAAACTCGATACGGAAATAAAACGATGTGTCCTTGATCGCTTTTTACTTTTCAAGTCAGTGACACTAATTATGAAAGTACTCCTTGGTCGCAAGATCAAGCGGTTCCCCCAGGTATTATTTTATACTTTTTCGGGCTTGAGGGACACAAATTTACGAAAAAGTTCAACTTGGAGTTTTCTTAAGTTTTTTCAGACTCTCTAAAATTGAAAAACACCGAGTTTCTCCTATACTGGCCTCGTTAAACATTTCACAGTAAAGGACCTGTTCAATTACAAACAGGAACGAACCACTCCTTCCTAGGGTTCGAATCAAAACTGGGTTGGACTCATCCGAAGGATGAGCTTATAATCAAGCATATGTTATCCTCCTCAAGCTTGTTAAAAATAAAGAGGTACTTGCCAGAAATGGTGGGGGAAAAGAGAGAAGAATGAGGCTATTTGTTACCTTTTGTCTTAGAAGAAACTTTATTACCACTCTTGGACACGACACTTTTGATTCACCTGGGTTGGGAAATCTTTTACCTCACAGTTGATCAAACCACTTTTGAAAGTCTTCAACCGAGTTCCGGGGATTAACTTTGAGTTATTTAGCACCAAACAATTTGTCGTGTCGTTATGTGTTCAAGAGGTCTGCAAACAAAACTTTCATTTGCAAAATACTTGTCATCCATTTGACCATCCCTGATTCAGTCCTTACAGCAACATTTCTTCAACTTGAACAATGATTTCGTGTTGTGGGCTTGCCTGCAACGGGTCACTTTCTATCGACATCAGCGCATTATCTAGAGAGATGACTTAGAAATTGTCAGTACCTTGAAGTCCGCATGCATCAATGGCAGGTTTCTCGCCTTTGACGTCAGTTTACATCATTGACTTTCGATCGAAGGATTCCGTGAAATGTTCGACACCAACTCATTCATTCACATCTCATGGATTGTACTGGGTACTTTGAGAACCATTGACATTACTGGTGGTCTCTCTCACACTTGTTAACAGTTCACATCATCGACTGGTAATCAAGTGGTTTCTACCATGTTCGACATCGACTCATTTATTCGCATGGCTAGAATCGTACCAATTCGAGAAGTAGGAATGAAGACCCTGGATCGAACCTTTACCATCCAGGCTGCGAGGAGTTTTGTATTCATTATCTAAGTAGACTAACCATAAACAGATGGCTGTGCCCATACTGTGTCTACCAAAGTCTATGATTATGATGTACTGCAAAATCATTCCTGTATCAGAGTAGTTAGTCTGTTAGTTAAAGTTTTAATCTGAGTATGGGAATGCCTACCTCAGTGATGATATAATCTTATACATGTATTTTGTGTTGAAAATTGCAGGTTCTGACCAGTTTCTCCACGTGATAATCCTCGAAATGATAAAGCGCTTCACCCTTCCTAGATAATACAAAACCCTAATCTATTCCAGGCTTCGCACTTTAGGGGGCAATCTGTTACACTAAAAAATGTCACCATGGCTATTTACAGTTGGTATGGCTCTATCAATAGTCATACTACCCTCTTAAGCAAGTCTTATGCCTCTGCTATTCATGTCAAACTCCAAGAAAGAGAGAAAGTCTTTATAAATATGTTTATCTCTGGGTACGCAGGTTCTCTCAAACCTTGCCTGCGGGTACGCACCTATTGTTCATAAGGTCTGCGTCCAAGGACGCTCTGTATCTAAAGGGGCAGGTGCGTCCCTCTGAAAAGGTTAAAATGCACAAGTTTTATCTTCAAAAACTTACTTGTGGTCATTTCTAGAGCATTCTAGAAGGTTGTTTGACGTGTATTGAGCGCCTCCAGATGGTTCATGCACTCATACCAAAGAGGAACTTATCCCATCAATAAGGGAGTGATCCCATCCAAAGAGGGGACTATCCCATTGATGGTGGACCTGATTAACTCCCTCTTGAGCACTATAAATACAGGCATTGGGCCATGAGGAGAAAGGTTGAAAGCTATAGATTTCTAAGGGTAAATGCTACAGGAATTAGGACTCCCATTTAGAAGCTTGTGAGGAGAGATTGCCATCTTTACTTGTTCTATTTGGAAGTGGGTGAGCTTTGTCAAAGTAGAGGAAGACTCTTGTGGACCCTAGAAGGAGCTTGCACAACACCAAGGCTCAGGTTGTAATGGTTCCTTTTGATTACCTTTAATTCAAATTGGTCCATTCTTCTCAATAACTTGTTGTTTATGGGTTATTTCATGTACTCCTTGGTCTATGTGTTGAATATGATTTGTTTTATGTTATAATCAGGTGCTATTTAATTGTTTGACTGTTGGTGATTGCAGGTTTTGGAGAAAAGGAGGAGCTCATCCAGGACCTCCTCGATCCCCATGTAATTAGCGATCCCCGTCATCAGGCCCTCTAGAATCAACCTCTTGCCACGACGGGATAATCCAGTTAGGAAATATATGTCTATAGCATCGAACTCAATGTCTCTACCACGGATGATGAATTTTCCATCTATTCAGTTCCAGGCACGAATCAGTAGCTCTAACAAATCGGGTTGGGCCTGAAGGTGCAGAGAAAGGAAGAATTTTAGCAACCTGCACACACGTAAAGCATTTCGGCACCCAGGATCAGCAAAGGCTTCCTCATCGTTGATATCGTGAGTTCGTTCCTACCAAACAAATGCCATGATGCCCTGCATGACAAGAGAAAATGAATTAGAACTTCTGCTATGAATTTAAATTCATACTTTACGTAAAAAATTAATTTTACGTTGCCATCACGACTGTTTTTAAAATAGCCATGATGGTGCTCAGTTCACAGTTCATTTTTCTCGTGATCATTGCGAGAATACATCAGTTTCTCACGACGATCTGAAGGTGTTATGCGTAAATCATGCTCGGTCATCGCGGACCCGAGTGGCTTTCCCACGATGACCAATAGGCGGACTCCGATTCAAAAATCCACCGACTGCCACCTACCTAATGCTAAATTACATGAAAAAACTACTAAAATGCAACACAGGATGAAATGTACTTACTTGGCGAAGGTTTCAGGACAAACCGTGGATGGATGAGGCCGAAATCAGCTTGAGAACTTTGCTCAGGTTGGTGCTCCAAACACTCCAAGGTAAAATGAACAGTGCAAATGGTAAAAACAAATGGATTACCCCACCCCTTTTATAGTAATTTTTTGAAATATTAAAAATTTTACTTTAGAATGTGGGTTTTTTCCATTTTTATTATATGGTTAATTGGAGTTTTTGGTTTTTAACTATGTTTCTGCATATATTAATCATTTTATGTCGAATGGGTTTTATGTTTGACGTGTTTTGTGCAGAACTATAGGTAGTGGGGTTATATCATACTTCGTGTGCACTTGATCCGTAAAGTCTTCTTTAACACTCTTTTCTGACTTAAAAGACGAAAAGATAGCCGAGTTGTCCCTTTCAACTCGTTAAACGAAATAAGAGGTGGTCTGCTTTAAGCTCTTTTCCGACCGTGTAAACATGAAAAGATTGCCAAGACTTTTCCATTTCCGGTTCATTATTGGTTATGAAACAACGTGGTTTCGATCGCTTTTCTACTTTTTTGGGTCGAGGTAACTAATCACGAAAATTACTCCTTGATCGTAATGGTCAAGCAGTTCTTTTGAGTATCGTTTTATACCTTTTCGGGCTCGAGAGACACAGATCTATGAAAAAGGCCCCCCTGGAGTTTTCTTTTCTGTGTCTTTTTCAAACTCTCTAAACATGAAAAAGACTCTGAGTTTTATCTATGTCGGACTCATTAAATCCTGATGACAATGGATGACAATGGACTCATCACCATTACGAAACTCGAGCTTCTCCTCCCTAGGGCTCGTTAAACTATTATTAGGTTGGATTCAACTGAAGGTCGAACTTATATTACAAGAACATGCTATCCCCTTCAAGCTTGTTTTCAAAAAAATAATTGGGGTACTCACTAGCAATGGTGGGGGGAAATTTGGAAATCATCATTGTCTATAGTAGCCAGTCACTCTTGAACATCAACACTTTTGCTTCTTGTCAAGTTGGGACATCCATACATCATCATTTGGCCTTCCATGGGTTTGGGTTGCCATTTAGCCTCATTCCATCTAATCTATGCTGTCTCCATCGAGCCTCTGATCCCTTGGTACCTGAATGCTACCACCCTGTTACAGGGAAAAGAGTCTATGCAGAACTACTAATCCCACTAAGGCTGGTAGCTACCTTAGAAACAAACAAAGTAAAGCTACTTTCGTTTTCCTTTATGAAAGATAGATGAGAGAAGAATGAAGGAGACCAACCTCTCTCTTGCGCTTGGTTCCTTGCTCGATTCCTCTCTCTTCTGATAGCCCTTTTCTACTCACTTTCTTGTATACCCAGCTTCACAGAGTACCTATAGAAACAAAGCAGCATAACACTATACGAGAACATGGATCTATTATCATAAATAATCTAGGATCAGATGTAAATTGACCATACAAATGCATAAAACATAAATCACACAAGAGTATGGAGGAAAGCTTGAATAGCTTTATTGATAATAAAGAAAGAGCCAAGAGAGTTACAACTAGTTGTTCTGACCCAACATCATCCTCTCAGCAAGTAAGCCCTTCTTCACCTCATGAAAAGCTTAGATCACCCAACACTATGATGTTGCCTCAAGAAACTAACATCAATTTCTTACAAGATGCAAAATTCCATCATATGGATCTTTGGGATGAGGGATCCATATATAGATGTCTGTAAGGGAGATGAGTCAGCTTGTGATTTGATTAGTGTCTTCCCTCTGATAGTTCTTGCTTCCACTTGGAGATTGATGATCTCTTACTCATCCTTGGTCGAATTCAGAGAGGCAACTGTCACAGGAGAAGTTTCTGGAAGATTCCATGCTTCTCCACCTCACGGATTGACACTGCCATTTGTCCTTTCTCGCCCATCGCACCCCATAGAAGGGTTTTTTAAATGAAACGCACCCACTGTGTGTATTTAGGTGAGATGCAATGCACTTTGCCTATGGAGCAGGTGAAATGATTCTGTTTTGACCAGTTTTGAGTAGTTTTTCATGGAGAACTTCTGGGAGAAGCTGTAATTAGTTGACCTTGTTCCTTTAGGGGTTGGAACAACACTTTTAGGGACCTAGGAGCCCTTGGTTTATGGACATTTTATGCTTGGGATTGCAGTGCCAAAAAATGTCTATAACACACCCTCTAGAGTCGTGTCGTCGACATGTTCAAGAGTATAATCCTTCTGCAGTTTACACCCTTGCCTCCTCCTCTAATACTCTATTTCACCATCTACCGCTTGTTCCTTATCTCGTGTCATTGATGGGGGAAACATAATGGCCCTTCTGTGATGGATCATTTCTTGTCAACATCAGCTCATTATCCAAGAGATTGATCTAGATATTCCCTTTGGTACCTTGGAGCTTTCATGCCTCAATGGCAAGTTCTTCGCGCCTCACGATCAACTTTCATCATTGGTCGTCGATTGGGTGATTCCAAGAGTGTTCGACTTCAGCGCATTCTTCACACTTTGTGGATTGTACTCGACAGTACCTTGAGAGCCATTGGCATTATTGGTGGTTTCTCTCACGCTTGTTAACGGTTTTCCTCATTGACCAGTAATCAAGCGACTTTCTATCATGCTCTACTTCAGCACATCTATTCACATGCTAGAATTTGTACTACGATCGGTTGGGTTCAAGACCCCGAACTCAGATTACACATGTTCAAGCTGCGTGGATTGGTTTGTGATTGCATGACTCATTGATGGATGACTGTGACCATACCTGAGTCTTCATGGATGGATTTGACCATACCTTTATCATTATCATGGTTTTATTAGCTGGATGGCTATGCCCATACCACAGACCTAGTTCGTATGTCTTTTGGATGGCTACGCCCATGCCTAAACTACATGTATTTCACTATCAGAAATATCAGTTGTACTTGCGTGTGCAAGTTCTTCCAGATGGTGTTCCGGCTCAGTCAGTTTCATAAAGCATTTCACCCCTCCCACTCTCTCGGGCTTCATACCTTATGGGTCATCTGTTACACAGTAATTTGTCATAATGCTCTCTTATGCTGCCAAGTGACCCACTTTTCCTAAGTTTTTCTGCCTCATCGTGATAATTGACTTAATATATGCGATGAACAGCAGGTGTAAATAGTCCAACCGCGCTTCCAGCGTGGAAGTACATATGTTTTCCACGACAGACCGATTTCATGCTCCAGCGCAAGGCTACTTGCTATCTTTAGTGATGGTCTGACTGGCTACATTGCCTACTAGTGATGTCAGCACTAAAGCTTATTTATAAACTCACGATGATCCAGATTGGGCAAATTCGTTCCAACAGTTAGCCTTCTGGATGTCTCCAGATCTAGTTATTGGCATAGTTTATGTCGCCCTTCCTCCTTTGGTATGGCAGTTCCATCATTTGTGCTACCTTCCTTAGGGATAAGCTCTCTCTTCCACCTTTCATGGAGAATCCTTCTCCTATTTAAACACTCACCATTGCTATGATCAGCTAGTTGGTAAATTCTTGGTTTGAACAGTGCTGTTAGTGCTTTTGAGTTTCATAGACAGTTGTTGTGGGTGTGACACGTGTGGGATTGTTGATAGCTTTTGGAAGGTTGTGAAGTGCCCTTAACTTTGTGCTAAAACTTACGAGTGAGAGAGAAACTTTGTATGTTGGGAGATCCATCTTCAAAGAGTGAATGCTTGAGAAATACACTGGTTGGACCCTCTGAGAAGGCTTGCGAAGTCAAGACTTTGGTTGTAAGCTTGCTCTTATTTCATTATTAATACAATCAATGATGTTTTCCTATATCTTGTATGTAATTTACTTGATAGCTCATGACTTCTTGATTTTGTGAGTAAATAGATCATTGTTGTTTTTCCGGTTACGTGCTTTGTTGTATTTCCTTTGCATTGTTTCAAGTTGATCACTCATTGAGGAAGTGAAAGTTGGAGCAGCGTAACGGAACTTCATCGACCACTAGTTGAGGTAGGCCTCCAACTATGACTAATTAAGGAAATCTATTGTTGATCTGTCCTTGCTGTGACTAGACCCACTCTAGGGCTAGAGGGGTTGCCTCTGTCTGCAGAGGGAACACTTTCCTGCATCACACACCCTATACCGTCTCAGTGCTAACTCTATTCTCTGCCGATGTTTGATGTTCGAGGAAGGCGAATGAGTTCTAAATGACTGTCACTCTAGCACCTGTGGTGGTCATATGTCTAGATATGCTACTGCTTAGAAGATCCTCTGTGCTGGTTATTTTTGGCTGTCTATTTTTAAGGATTTCATTCTTTTCATCCGCTCTTGTCACGAGTGCCAAATCTACCAACGGAAGATGCCTGCGCCTCCTGATCCTTTGCACCCTGTCGTTACTGTTGACCCTTTTTCCAAATGGGACATTGATTATATGACCTGTAACCCTCGCTCAACCGGGGGGTATGGGCATATTATCGTTGCCATCGATTATTTCACGAAACAGGCCGAGGCGATGCCTACACTATGCGATGATGGTCAACTAGTAGCGCAATTTTTATTCAATCATGTCATTTCATGATTCAGAGTCCCTCAGGCTATCATCATTGATCACGACAAACATTTCTGTAATCATATGATGACTGAGTTAACAACCCAGCTGGGCTTGCAGCATGATATCTCAACACCATACTATCCTTAGGCCAATGGCCAAGTGGAAGTTTTCAACAAAGTTTTGGTCACGATGCTTCAATGCAAGATCGGCATGCACAAGTCCAACTGGCATTTGATGTTGTTCTCCGCCTTATGGGCCTACTGAACTTCAGTGAAGGATGCCACCGGGTTCACCCCGTTCTAATTAGTTTACGGTCTGGAGGCTACCCTTCAAATTGAGTGTGAGATCCCTTCGCTTAAATTAGCTGTCGAATTGCTCCCAAAAACTACTCTGGTAGAGGAACGTCTTCTTTACCTAGAGCGGTTAGGTGAGACCCGTCGACTAGCCTCTCCAACCATTGAAGTACAGAAGAAGAGAGTGAAAACTCACTTCGACCAAGCTGTCAATCCTTGTTCTTTCGTTGAAGGAGATTTAGTCCTGCTCTATGATCAAGCAAATGATAAGCTAGGGGCAGGAAAATTCGAGCCTATGTGGCATGGGCCTTATATTGTAAAATGTGTTTTGCAAAAGGGACCTATGAGCTGATCGATTACAAAGGGAATGCTCTAGATAAGCCCCGAAAGGGGCTTTATCTGAAAAAATATTATGCATGAATCTCGTGCATCTAATTTGTACATACGTGTGCTTTCAATAGGTGTGTTATCAGTGTGTGTTTTCATGTTTGGCTTGGTGTGTAGGCATAATTGCCACTTATTGTGTCTTTTGCTTCTTGTGCAGATGTCTGGTACACCTTACGTTGGTTTTTCTGATGGTGCCTGCCGCAATACCCGGAGCCTTTCTTCTGTGGCGTGGGTGATCTATGATCCTCACGGTGAGTTAGTAGACCTTCAAGGTGTTTGTCTGGGTTGCACCAAAAAAAATGTCACTAAATATAGTGTTTTCATTGAACTACTGACCGAGGCTGTCAACCTCGATATTTGTGCATTGGTTGTGAATCTGGATTCTCAACTTGTTGTCCACCAGCGTAATGGGCATTGTTCCATCAGAGATCATTGCATTTTAAGGTTTTATTTAGGTGTTAAATTATTGGAAAGGAATTTTAATTTTATTACATATCAACACATTCCAAGAAGATTAAACACATTAACTGATGCATTAGAAAATCATGTATTAGATAGACATTTACGCAACATGTAATCAAAATAATATATAGAAGCATTCAAAACACAATAATGAACCATAGAAACCTGTACCTATATCTATATATATATATATATATATATATATATATATATATATATATCGTGTGATGCATCGAGGCTCTCAAAAAATAAGTGTATATGTCAAAAATAGAGTCTGTGCTCTCCATACATCCGAGACACATGTCTCTCCAAAAATCAGCAGACAGTAAAACCTGGGTATCTACTACGGTGGGTTCTGCTCCCTATAGCAGACCACTGCTCATGTGACTCATCTCAAGAGCCTATGCATCCTAGGTGGCACTCCTACAGTATGTCTCTGGTACTCTACAGGGACCTCCTCGATCCCCCTGTATTCGGATATCTCGTCCGTCAGGCCCTCAAGGTTACGGGCTACCTCCTCCACTGCATTTCCACCAGGGTAAACCAGGGCCAACTCCATGTTGCTCTGCGGGTCCGTCCATGCCTCAGGAGCTAGTCCTACCAACCTCTCTGGTCCCACATCTGCAAGTAACATAAGAGACATTATTAAGACATATGCAGGATAAAATCCAAAAACATCATAAAAAATCAAAACATAAATAGTGTGGTGTTTCGATCAAGTGTTCACCTCCCTCATCCCACTGATTGCCCAGAGGAAGCTGCATGTTAGGGTCTCCACGAAACTTTGTGGCTGCATACGGCTAGTCCTTGACTATGACCTTTTGCTGGTCTAGCCACTCTCAGAACAGCATCCCCCATGATATCTGTCGACCACCGCCCCCTCGCAACATGACATGTGCCTAGTGAGTGATGCGGGTCTCTCATGGCCTAGGTATGTATAAGTCCATGTCCTGTAACTGGAGAATCGATACCCATTCCAGCATGAGCACGATCAGGATAGATCCATACTCGAACTATTTCGCCTCCCCGCGCCGGCACCTTGTCAGTTGTCTCTTCATGTTGACAGCCACTGCCTTCACCGAGTTATACATGGTCAGGTTGAGGCACTCGAGAGTTAACCAGAGATGGGTCTTTGTGGCCTCATGTTGGGCTTGGGAGCCTGCTGTCCTCATCACCATGAACAATATCGAGCAAAGATTCAAGTATTCCATTGTCAGGGTTTGTAATTTCCTGCTAGTGGCTGATTTGTGTGCCCCTGGACACACCCATGCTATCAGCATGTATAAAGTCTCACCCTGCACTCGTTGGCCCTCTAAGATTGGCCTCTAGCTATAGCAAGACAATCTAGTTAGAAAGTATATGTCTGTGGCATCAAATTCAATGCCTTTTCCCAGAATGACAAACTTCCCATCCGTTGGGTTACAAGAGCGTATTATCAGCTCTAGTAGGTCAAGTTGTGCTCGGAGACGAGGAGTGAGGAAGAATTTTAACAATCCACAGTCGAGTAGGGCTCTTCAGCACCCCGCATCATTAAAATCTTATTCATCAATGTCATCATGAGTTCTCTCTTGCCACACAAAAGACATTTTGTCCTGCGTTAGAGGAAAAATTGATTAGAACACATTTCATAAGCTTAAACATATAAATTATGAAAAAAAATTGACTTTACGGCACCGTCGCTACTGTTTTTGAAACAACAGCGATGGCTCGAGGTCAGTCATTGTTTTTTCCTGCAATCGTCACAGGAGTACATCTATATCCTGTGACGATCCTAATGATAGCAAGTGTTAACAATCGTGGTCATCGCTAACCTGAGTAGATCTTCTGCGACAACCGCGAGGTGAATTTGGGTTTCAAAATTCACCTAAAAATCACCTATCTACCACCAAATTACATGGAAAAAGCTTTGAAATGGAGCGCAGAGGAGATATTACTTACTTTGTGAAGACCTTGGGCGAAATTGTTGACAATCAATGCCGAAATCAAACTCAGGAATTCGCTCAGTTTTGCACTCCAAATGCCAAGGTAAAACTCACAAAGGTAAATGGTAAAAATAAACTTACCATACCTCCTTTTATAGTGTTTCTTTCAAAAAATTAAAAAATTACACTCTATGGTTTGGGTTTTTCATTTTATTTTAGGGGTTTGGTTAGGGTTTTGAATTTTTCCCTTGTATCCATGCATATACTTTTTTTTATGTCGAACGGGTCTTGTTACACAGTAATTTGTCACCGTTTATCACCGTCCCTGTTTCCCCTCTCCCATACATTGGAGGACTCTTTCCGGGACTTGTGAGAAGTGACATAACCTGAAACCACTTGCATTATATTCCTCTAAGTGTGAGCTTCATATGCCCTGAAGACATCTCCTGCAGTATACCCATAAAAACAACCCTTTTGCATTAGCGCGGGTCCACAGTGTACTTCAAGCGCCAATGGAGGAAATCCTCTAAAGAGGGTGCGCCAGTTGGCGCTCTGTCTCAGAGTCACACTCGTGCCAATCCAGTTGGGTAAAGTTTTTAACAAACAAACTTCTGAAGGTTCTCCTTAACCCGTTCACCAACTGAATCCGTGTTGAGTTAGGATGGTTTGGCTTTGAATCTCCATAGAAGGGAAGTGGTTTGCCACCTTTCATGGAAGCTTCTAAGTGATAAAGCCAATCCCATGGAAATTGTGATTGATCTTATCTCCTTCCCCTCTATCTATAAAAGCTTGTCTTTATGCCTTGGGCAAGCTAGTGCTAATGACAGTAAGAGTTCCAGGAGTTCAAGAGATTGAAGTTGCAAGAGCCTTCTTTGCATCCATAAGGCCAAATATAAGTGAGGAGATTCTTGTCACCGAGAGAGAGGCTTGTTTCCCATCCCAACAAGCTTTGCAAGACTTGTGTAGTTGATCACCCAACCAAAGGAGGATTTGACGTCAGAACTATGGTTGTATTCTTCTTTGATTATCAATAATAGATGACTATCATTATGGTTCCACTCTCATTGTCCTTTGTAATGATTGATGTTGAGTTATATCTTTTCTGACTGATATATAATTGCATCTATTGGATTTTATGCTTGTATTTGTGTTTTTCTTTGCATGTGTAGGTGTCCAATCATGAAGATCGTGGGGATCGTGACCGACCGAAGCAAAGGAACGAGAGCGACGTCTCTTCTACGAATATTAGCATTGGAATCCAAGTAGGTTCTCATCATCCACCTTTAATTTGCAATTAGGAACTTGCATGATAGCATTGTTTGATTGTTGCTAGACCCGGTCTGGGCTAGTAGGGATCGTCTCTGTCCGCAGAGGGGATTTACCTGCGCAACAATTTGGCGACTCTGCTGGGGAGTTAGCTTGTTTTTTGATTTGTAAACTTTAGACAGAGCCTGAAGTACGGCCAGATAGCCTTCGAAATGCTATTGCTTTGCATTAGCGAAGTATATCAATGCCACTTCAGTCAATCTCCAATTTGGTTTACGGACTAAAAAACTTGGAGTTGTCTTGTCTCTTTGGTTCTCTTGTCTGATTGCTTAGATAGATTTTTGGGTTGGATTTTTTACTATCTCTTGCTTCCTGGCCTGCCTAGATACTGTTTACCAAGCCTTGGACTGCCTGTTTTTACTTTTGATTTAGCAAACTTGATTAGCGCGATATTTTCCTTGACAGTCGCGCCAGTTGGCGCATGTTGCTCAAAGAAAACCCGCTCCAATCCCTTTAAAGCGTGAGTTACAGCCTGACAGCCGCACCTGGCCTGTCAACTTTTCAAGTTTGCTTATTTGCAAGCCCTCTGAGCTTGGATTTGTATCTTGCCACATCTTTTTCAATTACTGGAGTGTGTTTGATCCTTGTTTGACTGGTTTTCGACTTCCATCCTTCGGGTGTTTGCCTCTTTCCATCAATTTCACATTTCAGCCCTAGGGCATCTAGTGGCTTTGTGCATCGAGCCTTCCGTAGGAGTCTTGGGTTCTTTGATCGTCCAGTCGACATTGTGATTACTCTTTTTGCACTTGCCCAATGGTTTTCAAAGTTTTTTATTGTTATTCAAGAGATTTGCTTCCACTTGTATTTCGCTTGGCTTCGTTTGGGCTTAGATCACATAGCTCATAGAGGTCTTTATGTTTTCTTTTTGGTTTGAAGGACTGCCTTGGTGTTTTGGGGACTTGATTGCCTTCTCATTGAGTGAAATTTGTCTCTTTTACTTGGTGTTATTATCTCCCAAATTTTTTTTAGTGCACTTTGCCATTGAAAAGAAAACGAACAATCTCTTTTGTGTTGAATTAGTTAATGGAAATTAGAGCTTTTCATTGATTAGTGACTTTAAAGAAAAGTTTCGTTTATTACCATTAGCTGCATTAGAGTGGTTCTTGATTGTTTATGGTCATTTTGTTTGATTGAAAAGTTCTCAACTCTCTCGTAGTTAGTGTTCATCGAACGAAATGATACTTTTTGGCATATAGCTTGCATTTAGGGAATTGTGAGAGATTACATACGGTAGGACCTGGAAATCGAAACCTAATCAAAGATCAACGTAAAATGAACTAAATGAACTTAAAAATGCATTAGAACATAATGCTCACTGTTTAGAGGTCTAGGCTAGAGACGTGCTCCGACGTCGTTAAACCTAGTCACTTTTGTTTCACTTAAGGTTGGGTGATTCCTCCTTCCGTGACGCAACAAGTGGTCTAGCACGGACTTGAGCTCCCACGTACCATCAAGTATATGGGGAGACCCCACTAGGTTATCATCCTTTATCCATAGGAAGCTGTGTCTACCGCCTTACAAGCCGTAACGCACCGAATACAACATTCGGGAAGATTGACTGCCATATGGGAAGTCCTTGGTTTTCATATGACTGCCAAGGTGTATATGCAGTTTTACGGTTTTGTTTGGTAAACCTTTTTGCCTAGTTATCCAGAGTGGTAATTTTTTATCCTTTTTAGACTCCTTAAATGAAAAGGCTCATCTGAGCATTTGTCACTTCGGGCTCACTAAACATTCGAAGGAGACTAGAGTCATCTTTTTGTCCTTTTCTCGACTCTTAAAACATGAAAAGGTCAAGTTGTGTCCTTGCGTCTTAAAATTTATTTGGCCACGATTAACATTACCTGGTTAGATCTTGTGTGCATTAGTTTGAGTAGGGTCCTTTCTCGTTAGATTCCCTTAGGTTTTGTTTTGAAGTTTGTCATCCTGGCTGAACCATCGATCCCGTCTCCCGTTCCAAGTGATCAAGGGTCTCCGTCTTCCGTTGCTCCTGAGGTACCGGTTGTGAGTGATACTCTTCCTGTTATCTCGAGTATCCAACCGATCAACTCTCGCGCTACGGACGACGAGGATTACGAAATTCATTGGAACCCCATTTGGGATCCTGAAGAGGATGATATTCCTTTTACCCCTCCTGGTGTTTCGTCTCCAATGTCTACCTCTCACATGGATGAGACATCTCCTAGAGTGAGTGAGACACCCATTTTGTCGAGTATCGAAACCCCTATCCCGGCCACTTCTCCGGTACCCTCACGCTATAAGTCGTTGAGGGATAATATGAGTGCCAGGATCCCCGCTTCAAGTACCATGTGGGACCTCTGTATCACTCCCACTATGGGATCTTTTGTTTCACAAGTTCATAGTACACCTGTCACTTCAGTTCCAACGAATCCAACTGTTTTTGTAGCACACTCAACTATGGTTGTTAGTGCCATTACAGCGTCTTCAGCTGTGACTAATGGTGCTGGTCCCCCTCACGATCAAGTGAGTAGCGGCCAGCCGGCACATACACCCAAAGTTGTTCATCTTGCACAAAGTGCACCACCCTCCTCTGGTCCTGTCCCAGGAGGCGGGCCGTATGATCAGTATATGCAAGCTGTTCAGGATCCGAATGCGCAAGGTCCATTTTAATATTACGATTCTACTGGTCAGTTCCTTTATCTTTCCAGACCCTTGCCTACTCAACCTGTTGTTGAGGTCTCGATACCATTATCCGTTGCTTGGGGCACCACCACTTACCATGGGGGGCAAGCAATGCCTGCGCAGCTTCAGGGATCGCCTAACCAAGGCCAGCCGTCTTATACGCAAACCCCCCAAGGGCAACAATATTACCGCCAGTCTTACCTAGGACAACCTGGGGGCCCATAAGGACAACCCTATCAGGGACAACCTTCGGCCGCTGGTGGTCCATCTTTTACTTATCTGACTCAACCTTCTGGTAATCCAGGGAAACCTGGTACCCAGCAAGGTTACCCGTCTAGACAACCAGGACAACCTTACATCCAACAAGGTCAACCTGGTGTTCAACAAGGTTATCCCTCTGGACAAGCAGGACAAACTTATATTCAGCAAGGACAACCGGAAATCCAGCAGGGGTACCCTTCTGGGCAAGCGAGTCAGACTTATGTACAGCAGGGCCAACCCACTGCCCAGCCTAGTCATCCTTCTGGACAAGTTGGTCGACCTCAAGGTCAACCAGCTGTCCAGCCCGCTCAACCATCTGTTCCGCAAGGACAACCCTCAGTTGCACAAGGATGACCTAATACTAAAGACTGCCCCAGGCGGTCCGAAGTTAGTCGATTGTTGAAAGGTGCTCCTGGGACTCCTTCTATGCTTAAAGAACCTTTCCCTTCATAGCAAACTCAAATGGTGGCAGATCCATCGTAACCCTCTTCTTCATTCGGCTCTCAAGTATTTATGGCTGGGACGATTCCCGTCCACATCACTACTCGAGCGAAAGAATATCCGTCGCATGCCGGGAAAGAGCCTGAGGTTTCCTCCAGCGCTCCTCTGTCCAGTTCTGGTCCACTCCACATTGAGAGACCTAGCACTGAGACGACTATCCGACCCCCTCCAAAAGGTGTACTCCGGAAGTCTTCTTACAACCCTAATGCTCGTGTTGTCTAGCACTACAGCATCGTTGAGGACTTAGCTCAGGCTTCATCTACTATGTCCGCCCTAGAAGTGCTCCAGAGCTGCCCCTCCCAGAGGAAGTCCTTGCTATCGGCCATCGGTGGCATAGACCCAGCTGACTTGGATCTGATTTCTTTTGACCTCGAGGGCCATACGCCGAGACTGCCTCACCAAATCGCTTTCCTCATACAGGTCATTATCAACACTAAAACGATTCATCGTACAGTCATTGATGAAGGTGCTTCAACTTGCATCATGTCTGTTGCCTGTTGGAAAGCTATTGGTTCTCCGACGCTAAGCCAGTCTCCTACAACATTGGAATCCTTTGACGTAAGAGAGTCCCATCCTTATGGTATCCTCCAACGGTTTCCCATCTCTTTGGAAGGGAATATGGTCGAAGTGGAGGACGAAGTTCTCAATGCTAATCTTACCTACAACCTCCTCCTCGAACGTAGCTGGACATACGCCATGCAAGCCGTGGCTTCCTCTCTTTTCTGTGTCATTCGTTTCCCTCATCAGGGGAAGATTGTCACCGTGGACCAGCTCTCCTTCTTTGCCTCCTCTTCCGAAGGCAACATGCCTTTCGTGGAGCATACCTCCAAATCATGTGAGAGTGTGGTAGCTGGACTCTTTAAAGATCCCGCCTTGATGCGTGTCTTTTCCCTCCCACCTCTTAATCTCGCTCCTATTAATATGATCTCCGTGCGATCTGATCCGTGGGTCCTTCCTCCTGCTAATCAGATAGAATCTTGGGGTGATATGATGCCGTTGAGTCCCGTCGAGCTCAACTATGTTGAAATCGTTGTTGCATCAGCTCTCCCTCCCAAACCTGCTCCTCCGAGCAACGTTCCCGACTCGTATGTTCATTCCCATTGGCTTGGAGATGATGCTACTTCGGATCCATTAAAGGAAATATTTCCTTCCGATGAAGCCACTATAGAGACCATGTCTCTTGAGGAACCCCCTTGGTCTGATCATCACCACCGTTCCTCGTTCCTCCCTGCCCATCAGGAAATGATCGCCTGTCTCGAACGGTTTGCTTCTTGTATCCCATTTCAACCCCTTCAAACACCTATTCAAGTTTATCAAGTGTCTTCTGAAGGTAATATGGGAAACATTACATAGACCCAACCCATCGACATCTCTATGAAACTAGGGATTGTCGAGCATATTCACATTGGAGTCACTTGCACTCCGGAGGAAGTTCAACTCTACACCGATCTTTTTCGCGAATTTCGTGATGTCTTCGCTTGGTCCTACAAAGAGATGCTCGGCATTGACCCTAGCATAGTGGTGCATGAGATACCTACGTATCCGGGTGCTAAGCCCGTTCGTCAACGCCTACGCCCCGTGCACCCCCGGAAGGCTGCAGCCATTAAAGCAGAAGTTGAAAACCTTCTCAAAGCTGGTTTCATTTACCCCATTCCACTTACGGATTGGGTTTCTAATATAGTCCCTGTGAACAAAAATCAGGGTACCATTCGAGTCTATGTTGATTATCGTGACATTAACCGCGCCTGTCCTAAGGATAATTTCCCCACACCCTTCATCTATCAACTCATTGATGAGTGTGCAGGAAGCGAAATCTATTCGTTTATGGACAGTTTTTCCGGGTATAACCAGATCAATATTGCACTCACTGATCAGCATAAGACTGCTTTTATCTGTCCTTGGGGCACTTTTGCTTACAAGAAGCTCCCTTTCGGTTTGAAGAATGCCGATGCTACCTTCCAACGTGCAATGTCCTATGCTTTTCATGACATCCGTCACATTGTACAACCATATCTGGATGATCTACCAGCTCATTTAGTTAAACTTCAGGACCATCCTTCCCATCTTCGTGAAATCTTTCTCCGCTGTCGACACTACCGTATCAGGCTAAATCCTCATAAATGTGTCTTTTGCGTTGAATCAGGCTGACTACTCAGGTTTATCGTCTCCCGAGAGGGCATCCGTCTGGATCCCCTCAAAGTCGAGGCTATTCTAAATCTTCCTCCCCCTGCTTCTTTGCAGCAGTTGCAGAGCTTGTAGGGCAAAGCAAATTTCCTAAGATGATTCGTTCCAAACTATGCTGAGGTGGCTAAAGGTTTTACACGGTTATTGAAGCGAGATAAACCCTTTCATTGGGATGCTATCGCTCAAGAGTCTTTCGAGCGTCTCAAGGGTCTCCTTGTTTTTGCTCCATTATTGCGACCTCCAAATTACCATCGTGATTATACTATGTATCTGGCCGCCGCCGATACCACTATCGGCATGGTTCGCGTGCAAGACGATGATGATGACAATGATCACGTCATATATTACCTCAGTCGCAACCTCTTAGACACGAAAACTCGATACGCTTACATCGATAAGGTTACATTGGCCATCGTTTGTGCCATCCAACGTTTCCGGCATTATATCTTGTTGCGCACCACGACCGTGATTTCTAATTGCAACCCGATGACGTACATTTTGTCACGTCAGTTGCTGGGGGGAAAATACTCAAAGTGGATCGTCATCCTCCAAGAGTTTGACTTGGAATTCACTGCTGCCAAGTCTAAGAAGTCCCTGGTCTTTGCTGAGTTACTTTGCTCTTTGCCATCTCCTTCTGTACCCTCTCTTTCAGAGGATCATATCCTGGACGAAACTCTTTTTCTGATCAGCACCCTCGATCCCTGGTATGGGGATATTATTGTATATTTATAGACGTACTCTTTCTACCCCGCTGTATCCAAATATGCTCGGTGGCGGATCCGTCATCAGTCTCAACCCTACCGTATCATCGGGGACACCCTGTATCGTCTCAGCGTTGACTCCGTCCTCCGTCGATGTCTAACTCTCGAGGAAGCTAAGAGAGTCCTGAATGACTGCCATTATGGCGCCTGTGGTGGTCACATGTCCGAATATGCCACAGCTCAAAAAATCCTTCGCGCTGGTTATTTCTGGCCCTCCATTTTTAAGAATTGCATTCTCGCCGTCTGTTCGTGTCATGCGTGCCAGATATACCAGCGGAAGATGCGTGCGCCACCAGCTCCACTGCACTCTGTAGTCACCGTTGGCCCTTTTGCAAAATGGGGCATTGATTATACGACCTGTAAGCCTCGCTCGGCCGGGGAGCATGGGTTTATTATCGTTGTCGTCGATTACTTTACCAAATGGGCCGAGGCGATGCCCACATTAACTGAAGAAGGTCACACAGCGGCGGAGTTTTTGTTCAACCATGTTATTACACGGTTTAGAGTTCCGTAGGCCATCATCACAGATCACGGGAAGCATTTCCATAATCACATGATGACCGAACTAACTACCCAACTAGGCTTACGGCATGATAGTTTGACCCCATACTATCCTCAGTCTAACGGCCAGGTTGAAGCAGTTAACAAGATTTTGGTTACGATGCTTCAACGTATTGTTGACATGCATAAGTCTAATTGGCATCTGATGTTGTTTCCCGCCTTGTGGGCCTAACGAACCTCTGTGAAGGATGCCATCGGTTTCACTCCATTTCAACTAGTTTACGGACTGGAGGCTACCCTTCCTATAGAATTTGAAATCCCTTCGTTAAAAATAGCCGTCGAGTTGCTTCCCAACACGACTCCGGTAGAGGAACGGCTTCTTTACCTAGAACGGCTGGACGAGACCCGTCGCCTAGCCTCTCTAGCTATCGAAGCTCAAAAGAAGAGAGTGAACACTCACTTCGACCATACCATCCATCCTCATTCCTTTGTTGAGGGAGATCTAGTCCTGCTATACGACCAAGCAAATGTCAAGCTGGGGGCAGGCAAACTCAAGCCCATGTGGCTAGGCCCTTATATTGTAAAGAAAGTGTTGCAGAAGGGGGCATATGAGCTAGTTTACTACGAAGGTAATCCTCTTGATAAGCCCCGCAATGGGCTGTACTTGAAAAAGTGCTATGCATGATTCCATGCACTTCGATTTATACATGCGTGTGTGTGTGTGTGTTTTCATGTTTTTGGCTTGGTGTGAAGGCGTGATTGTCCCTTATTGTGTTTTTGCTTCTTATGTAGATGTCAGGTGAACCTTATGTTGGTTTCACTGATGGTGCCTGCCACAGCACTCGCAATTTGTCCTATGCGGCGTGGGTGATCTACGATCCTCACGGTGAGTTGATAGATCTTCAAGGTGTGTGTTTAGGCTGTACTACAAACAATGTTGCTGAATATAGTGTTGTTATTGAATTATTAGCCGAGGTGATTAATCTCAATATTCGTACATTGGTTGTTAACCTAGACTCTCACCTTGTCGTCCATCAGCTCAATGGGCGATATTCCATCAGAGACCGTCACATTTTAATGTTGTACTTACGTGTTAAATTGTTAGAAAGGAATTTTGACTTTATCACATATCAGCATATTCCACGACGATTAAACACATTATCTGATGCATTGGCTAATCATGTATTAGATAGACATTTGTGTAATTTATAATCAAAACATCATACAAGCAAGCACATAAAAGCACAATAATAAACCATAGGCATATGTATATATATATGTGTGTCGCAATGTTTGCACCATGTGCATTATATAGTTAAAAAAATAATACATGTTCATCCTGATACATCCAGAGACGACATGTCCCTCAAAAAATATGCATAAAAGAAGCATAGAAGTCTAACCGCGGTGGTGCTCATGATAGCACGTCACCGCGCACACCAATCGTCTCAACAGACGATGGATACGACTCGGCACCCCCATTGTGTGCCTCTGGTATGCAAAGGGCACATCCGCCAGTCTAGCGTAACTCGGAATCCCTCGGGTGAGTCCCTCGAGATTCTGAACCGGCTCTTCCCCCACGCCACGCTCTGCTTGAGGGTTAGCTGCGGGCTGGGCCCTCCACGCTACGGGAGACAAGCCAGCTGGTCGCTTTGGGCCAACGTCTGCATATACATACAACTATCATCAGAACATGCATGTATTGACAAAAATAAAAAATACATAAAACATCAAAAAACAAAGAGATCATACCCAACTCCTCATCCCACTCCTCTCCCTCTGGCAGTGGGAGATCTGGATCCGCGGTGAAATCAGTCCCCACATATGGCCAATCCTCCACCATAATCAGCTGACGGTGCAGCCATATAAAGAACTCGGGCCGCTAGGACATCTGCTGGCCCCCTCCTCCTCTGGGCATCAGTGCTGCCCAGCGAGCCATCCTAGGCTCTCGTGGCAATGGATTAGCCACTATAGCTCCCTGAATATGAAAAATGGGTAATCATTCCAAGAATAACGACACCACAATTGAGTGGTACCCGAACTGTTTCACTCCTCCTCGCTTACACTTTGTAAGCTACCTCTTGATATTGGTGGTCACCGCTGTGGCCCAGTAAAAAATGGTGGGGTTGAGGAATTCTGTCGCTAGTAGAAGGTGATTCTTGCTTGCCTCATGAGGCGCCTGTACCCTGGCTGCACGAGTGATGGTGAACAGTATCACCCTGAGAACCAAGTCCGGAACGGTGGGGATATCCACCTTGGCACTGTGTTTCCCAAATTGTGGCCCTGGACACACTCGGTCCATCACTTCATTCATCTTCTCCCCGGAAGGTCTACTTCCGGTCAAGATGGGCCTCGCCCCTCTCCATGACAACCCAGTGATGAAATACACATCGGACACGTCAAGCTCTAATTCTTGGTCCCGTAAGCGGAATACTTGGTCATCAACATCCCAAGCATCAACTATTAACTGCAATATCTCGGGCTGAGCTCGTAGGTAAGATGTGAGGAAGAATTTCTTGAGACAATAGTCTCTTAAGGCATTCATGCATCCCTCTTCCTCTATAGCCAAGGCATCTACGGCATCATGCTCCCTTTCTTTCCATTCCACCACCATTTTGCCTATTTTCCTGCGCCCAAAAGGATGAATAAATCATTATTAGCACACTAGTAAGCCTACAATCCAGACAAATTTAAAATGCAATGGGAAATTTCAAAGGAAAAATTAGGTCGCACGATTGGCGTGACTGTTTCCAAAACAGTTGCGCCAATGGTGCGACCCCTTTAGGAAAATTGCCCCATTAGCGCGGGTCCGTGTCGGATACCCGCGCCAATGGGGGCGGCCCTAAATTTTGAAATCCTCCTTGCAGAGGCTCAATTAGGGAACAAAAAGCATGAAAAAGGTATGGAAATGGAGCAGAGAAAGAGGCCTCTTACCTGACACTGACGGCACTCTGATTGGTTACCCAGATTTGTCGCAATCGTCGGTTGAAGATCGCACACCAAAAGCTCCAAATGTCACTCTCAAAGGGTAAAAGTGAAAAGTAATTATTGTTTTTACTATTTCACCCATTTTATAATCGTTTTTGACCCTCGATAGGTTTAAAATGTCATTTCATGAATATTTTATGAATATATTTGTGTCAAAAATGGATTTTACACCCTTTTTTTGTGCAGCGACAGGTGTTTGTTCAACTTAGCCGACGAAACGAGCTATATTTTACACTTTTTCAGGCTCGGTAAACACGCGAAAAAGTTACTTTAAGGTCTACTTTCAGCTCTTTTCCGACCATTTAAAGATAAAAAGATTGTCGAGTTCCCTCTTGACTTGTTAAATGGAAATAAGAGGCGGTCGTCTTTAAACTCTTTTCCGACCATGTAAAAAACAAAAAGATTGTCGGGTCTTTGTCATTTCAGGCTCGTTAATGGTTACGAAACGATGTGATATCAATCACTTTTTTACCTTTTCAGGTCGATGTCACTACATATGAAAAGTTCTCCTCGATCGTAATGATCGGGCGATTCTTTCGAACATTGTTTTATACTTTTTCGGGCTCACGAGACACAACTTTACGAAAAAGGACACCCCTAGAGTTTTCTTTTCTGCTGTCTTCAAACTCTCTAAACATGAAAAGACGCCGAGTTTTTCCTTTTTCAGGGTCGTTAAAACCTGATGACATCAGATCCCGTCATAATGACGCCTTACAAGCATATGCTATCCCCTTCAAGCTTGTCATAAAAAAATAATCGTGGTACTCGCCAGAAATGGTGGGGAAAATGGAACCATAATTATTGTCGTGTCTGCAGTATGTCGCTCTTGAACATGGTACTTGTCTACTTTCGTGTCTAGGTGGGGACATCTCATCTCGCTTTTCACTTTCCTCCGTGGGTTTTGGGTGATCCTGTTTGACCTCTCATCTACTCATTGCCTCGTCACCATGACCTTTGATCCGTTGATGTCGAATACTGCCAAGTCCACTGTCGTGCCGCCGACATGTTCAAGAGAAGTTGATCTCTACATAATTACAACCTCCCTCTAATACGTCACATAATTCTGATTCACCACAACATTCTTCCTCTGTCTCGTGTCAATGATGTGGGAAACACTATGGCCCACCTTTGATCAAGGTCACTTCCTGTCGACTTCAGCTCATTATCCAGGAAGCTGATCTAGAGACTCCCTTCTGGTGCCTTGGAGCCTGCATGCCTCAATGGCAGGTTCTTCGTTTTCGACGAGAGGTTTTCATCATTGGCCTCCGATCGAATGATTCTACGGGTGTTTGATGCCAGCTTACTCATTCGCACATCGTAGATTGTACCTATAGTACCTTGAGGGCCATTGTCATTATTGGTGGTACCTCTCACGTCTGTTAACAGTTTTCATCATTGACTGGTAATCAGACGATGTTCTTGCATGTTCGACTTCAACCCTCATATTCACATGCTTGAACTTGTACTTTGTTCGGGTCGAGATGGAGTGCAAGACCTTGGATTTTGTTGGAATCCAGGCTGCGATTTGTGGCTTATTATGATCATTACATGACTCATTCATTGGATGGCTACGACCATGCCTGAGTCTATTTATCGATCCTCACTGGATGGTTGTGCCCATACCTTGGATCTAGATTCTTGTGTGCTCTGTTATGGATGGCTGCGCCCATACCACATATATCATCTACTTGAGATATCAGTTGTACTTCTTTACGCAGGTTCTCTGGCGGCAGTGTTTTCAGTTACGCATGTTCTTGTAAAAGCATTTCACCCCTCTCTCTCCCTTGGGCCTCATGCTTTAGGGGGCATATGTTACACAGTATTTTTCATCGTTTATCACCGTCCCTATTTCCCCTCTCCTATACATTGGAGGACTCATTCTGGTACTTGTGAGAAGTGACATAACCTAAAACCACTTTCATTATATTCCTCTAAGTGTGAGCTTCATATGCCCTGAAGACATCTCCTACAGTATGCCCATAAAAGCAGCCCTTTTTGCATTAGCGGGGGTCCACAGTTTACTTCCCGCACCAATGGAGGAAATCCTCTAAAGAGGGAGCGCCAGTTGGCGCTCTGTCTCAGAGTCACACTCGCGCCAACCCAGTTGGGTAAAGTTTTTAACAAACAAACTTTCGAAAGTTCTCCTTAACCCATTCACCAACTGAATCCATGTTGAGTTAGGATGGTTTGGCTTCGAATCTCCATAGAAGGGAAGTGGTTTGCCACCTTTCATGGAAGCTTCTAAGTGATAAAGCCAATCCCATGGAAATTGTGATTGATCTTATCTCCTTCCCCTCTATCTATAAAAGCTTGTCTCTATGCCTTGGGCAAGCTAGTGCTATTGATAGTAAGAGTTCCAGGAGTTCAAGAGATTGAAGTTGCAAGAGCCTTCTTTGCATCCATAAGGCCAAATCTAAGTGAGGAGATTCTTGTCACCAAGGAGAGAGCGGCTTGTTTCCCATCCCAACAAGCTTTGAAAGACTTGTGTAGCTGATCACCCAGCCAAAGAAGGATTTGACATCAGAACTATGGTTGTATTCTTCTTTGATTACCAATAATAGATGACTATCATTATGGTTCCACTATCATTGTCCTTTGTAATGATTGATGTTGAGTTATATCTTTTCTGACTGATATATAATTGCATCTATTGGATTTTATGCTTGTATTTGTGTTGTTCTTTGCATGTGCAGGTGTCCAATCACGGAGATCGTGGGGATCGTGACCAGCTGAAGCAAAGGAACAAGAGCAACGTCTCTTCTACGAATATTAGCGTTGGAATCCAAGTAGGTTCTCATCATCCACCTTTAATTTGCAATTAGGAACTTGCATGATAGCATTGTTTGATTGTTGCTAGACCCAGTCTGGGCTAGTAGGGATCGTCTCTATCCATAGAGGGGATTTACCTCCACAACACACCATAGATGATAGATCATGACATGAGCTTGGGGATCTTCTCCAGCTTTACCATCAAACTTGGGACAATCACCTGGAATTTTAGTTGGAACCGGTGGCCAGTACGGAGTATGAAGAATGGGATCATTTGTCAATTTGGACACATCCTGTAATTCCAACGTTGCTAAAAAGGGTAATTGAGGGTTAAAGGACATCTAAGGCTATGGGTAAGAAGTAGCACCAGAGTTCCATCTAGTTCCTTGTTGCCCCCATTGATTTTGTCCAGATGGATTTCGCCCGTAAGGGTTTTGTCTGTAGGGATTTTGTCTATCCACAGAGGGGATTTACCTCCACAACACACCATAGATGATAGGTCATGACATGAGTTTGGGGATCTTCTCCAGCTTTACCATCAAACTTGGGACAATCACCTGGAATTTTAGTTGGAACCGGTGGCCAGTACGAAGTATGAAGAATGGGATCATTTGTCAGTTTGGACACATCCTGTAATTCCAACATTGCTAAAAAGGGTAATTGAGGGTTAAAGGACATCTAAGGCTATGGGTAAGAAGTAGCACCAGAGTTCCATCTAGTTCCTTGTTGCCCCCATTGATTTTGTCAACACGGATTTGGCCGGTAAGGGTTTTGTCTGTAGGGATTTTTTCCATAGGGATTATAACTATAACTAGATGGCTGACCCTAGATTGGAACACCAACATTCCACTGATTACCAACTTGGCTTGTAGGACCAACATATGGTTGCTGGAAATTCTGATAAAGATTAACCTGTGGCTGTTGATAATTTTGGTATGGGGCAAATGGATTTCGCCCTTGGGATTGCTCAAAACCATAAGGTGGCTGAGCTCCAAATTGAGCCTGGGGACCGGGCTGTATTTGATAAGTATATTGGGTTTGAGCTTGGACACCAGATTGGGTCTGTGGCTCAGACTGGGGCTGAAAACTGGATGGAGCTTGAGAGGCAACAAGCATTTGAGTGCCCAGTTGAGTAGGCCCAGACAGATGTCCTGGAGAAAATTGAGGTTGAGCCATCTGGCTAGAAGGTTGACTTGGTTAAGGTTGAGGTTGGCCCATCTACACAGAAGTTTGAACTTTCTAGGTATTGGGTTGACCTTGTGCAACCGAAGATTGTCGAGACTGACAAAATGGTTGAGTAGGCTGAACAATTGGTTGGCCTTGTTAAATTTGAGGCTGATCAACTAGTCCAGAAGGGTGGCCTTGCTGGGTACAAGGTTGGCCTTGTTGAATGTAAGGTTGTCCTGGGTTACCAGAAGGCTGCCAGAAGCATGTGAAAGAAGATCCACTGAAGGCCGAAGGTTGTCCTTGAATGGGTTGTCCTTGTGGGCTGATAGGTTGCCCCGAATAAGGTTGCCTGTAGTACAGCTGTCCATAAGACAGTTGACCTTAATAGGGTGGACCTTGAAAATTTGAGGACTATGCCTGGCCACTGTGATAAGCGGTGGTACCCCAAGCGACAGATAACGGAACCGAGACCTCAACCACAGGCTGAGATGCTATGGATCCAGGGTGGTAAATATGGGCTCCTCAAGAATCATAATAATGAAATGCATTTTGTGGATCCGGATTCTGAAGAGCTTGAAGATATTGATCATATGCCCCCCCTACTAGAATGGAAGCATAAGAAGCTGGGGCACTAAGGCTAGGGTCAACAACCCCAGATATGGATGCTGAAGGGCCACTATTTGAAGGACCTATTGAGGTTCCGACGACAGTGGTCGCAACTGAAGATGCAGTGACGACACTAACAACAATGGCTGAGGAAGCCACACAAACGGTTGGAATAGTCGGGACAGATGTGACAGTCACATTGTGAATTTGGGGAGTCAAAGATCCCGAAGTTGGAGTGACCGTACGAGACCACATGGAACATGTAAGGGGAGACCTAGAACCTATGATATCAGCCAGAGCATTATAGCACAGAGGCAATGTGATACCAAGAGAGCTGACATAGAAGGGTGAAGTTTCCGTAGGTATAGGAATTTCACCACTTGCCATAAAGGACTCTTCACTCATGATGGGGTTTGTCTCATCCATGTTAGAAGAAGAAATTAGGACCAAAACACCAGGAGGAGTAAGGGGAAAGTCTTCTTCAGATGGCTCCCAAATAGGATTCCAATGAATATCATAAGACTCATCTTCCAGAGTGCGAGAGTTAAGCGGTTGGATACACGGAATAACAGGAAGAGTATCACTAGCAACCGGTATCTCACGAGTGACAGAAGATGGAGATCCTTGGTCGCTTGGAATGGGAGACGGGATTAGTGATTCTGCCAATATGCTTTAACTCAAAAGCCCTAGGGAAAACTAATCAAGTAAGGAAAAACAACCCTACACAAACTAAAATGCAACAAAATCTAACAGGGTAAGCATGAATGTGGCCGAATAAATTTTAAGACACAGGAACATAACTTGACCTTTTCATCTTTAAAGAGTTGAGAAAAGGATGAAAAGATGACTCTAGTCACCTTCGAATATTTAATGAGCCTGAAAGGACAAGTGCTCAGATGGACCTTTTCTTTTAAGGAGTCCGAAAAGGAATGAAATGACTACTTTGGTGAAACTAGGCAAAAGGTTTACCAAACAACCTGTATAGCTGCATATACACCTTGGCGATCATATGAAAACGAAGGACTTTCCGTATGGCAGTCAATCTTCCCAAATGTTGTGCTTAGTGCATTACAGTTTGCAAGGCGGCAGACATGGCTTCCTAGGGATATAGGATGATAACCTAGTGGGGTCTCCTAACATATACTCGACGGTACTGGGAGTGTAATTCTGTACTAGACCACTATTGAGTCACAGAAGGAGGAATCACCCAACCTTAAGTGAAAACAATAGTGACTAGGTTTAACGATGCTGGAGCACATCTCTAGCCTAGACCTCTAAATAATGTGCGTTATGTTCCAATGCATTGTTTGTTGGCATTATGATTCTGGTATGTCTCTATGTTACAGATGTTGTACTTGATGGCAACACCCTCAAGTGGCAATGCTCTGATCAGGCTCTCAAAATGTTGAAAATTAAGAGGTACGCAGGAGAATAGTTCAAAAGGTGCGTACACGCAGGTACGCCATGAAGGGACTGCGACCAGACACGCAGGTCACCCGTTCAAAAGGTGCGTACCCCCAGTTCACTTACTTCAAGGCAGAGAAGCGCATTCACGTGGGGTTTCCTATGTTTGGCCCGTGGTATTTAGCCCGCCGTTCTTGATTCTATGGTTTTGGCCCATGGTATTGTTTTATATTATTATTATTATTGAGCCCCATGTTTTAGGGCCCCTTGTATTGGTGATCTATGTTATTGATCCATGATTTTAGGAAGATCTTGCCTATATAAAGCAAAGGAGATCACTTGGCTAAGCATCTTTTGAAAATTGAATATCTTAAGATCTGAAATATTGGGTTATTGTTTTAAAAGCTTGATCTATATAAAAGTGAAGTTGAAAGTGAATCTGTGAAGGATGATCTCTCGAGCGCATGAACAGATCTGGGCATCTGACGATCTGTAGCACACTGGTGGACTGCCAATTTTGGCCCTAACCAGAGGTATGCAGGTGATTAACAGTGTAAGTGCGTGGGTACGTAGCGTGACAGAGGATCAGGTGCGTAGGCACAGAGAAAGTACACGGTGCTTCAGAAGCTGCAGGTGGGTAGGTACGTGGCGCAACAGCATTTGTGGGTGCGTGGCTACAGTAGCAGTACACGGCGCGATAGTATCTGCGGGTGCGTGCCTACAGTAACAGTACGTAGCGTGATTGTATAAACAGTGCGTGGGTACGCGGTGCAACATAAGGGTCTCTGCATGTATACGCAGGGGAGCAGAAGGTGAAGTATGTGGCCACGCAGGCCAGATAAAGGAAAACTGCGTATTTGTCTTAAGATCTCTTGTTGGTTGACTTTTCTCTGTTGATAAGGTGTTCTGGGTTTATTTTACTGTTATTGTTGATCTGGTTACTACAGTTGACTGGGTGATTTACTTGTACTTGATGATCTCTTGATGTTTATGGATCCAGTTTGAAAATTTATGAAAAGTGGTCCTTGAAAGAAAAGAAGTAGGGGGTTGTAGCTCCCTTGCAGGAGAGACTGGAAAATGAGAGAGAGTTGTGGCTCTCTGCAGGTTGCAGCCTGCGTACTGGTAAAGGACTGCACCAGTACAAAACCATTGTAAAAGTAGTTTCTAATTTGAAATAAGATAGAGACATATTGCAGTAGGTGGTTTTCACCCACATTGGGTTTCCACCTTACATCTGGTGTTCTTTGGTGTCACTATCTGTTTTCTTTGTTCATGCTCATTATTTTATGGTACTGACATGAAAAAATAATTCAAAGTATAAATAAGGAAGATTTATTAAAAGAACTTGATAATACTGATTCACCCCCCCCCTCTCAGTATTATTTCCAACAATTGGTATCAGAGCAGGTTCTTTAGAGAATCTTGATCACTTGGAGGAAGATCATTCATCATGAGCAACTACGAGAGGGAAGCATCAATCAGGCCACCAATTTTTGATGTGACAAACTTCAATGATTGGAAGGTAAGAGTTACTGCCTATCTTCAATCTCTTGGTACAAAAGTTTGGGATATCATAGATACAGGCTACACTTTTCCTTCAGCTACTCCTATAGATTCGGCCGAGAAGAAGAAATATGAAACAAATGCTAAAGCAGTCAATACTCTGCTAGGATGCTTATCTCAAACGTAATTCGTAAAGGTTATGCAATATAAATCCGCAAAGAAAATATGGGACAAGATTGTCTTGAGCTATGAAGGTGATGAACAGGTAAAGCGTGCTAAACTTCAAACCCTCAGGATTCAGTATGAGAATCTCAGAATGTATAATGATGAAAGTGTGGCTAACTATTTTCTTCGGGTAGATGAGATTGTTAATTGCATGAAAAACTTGGCTGAAGAAATAAAAGAGGCTATTGTGGTTGAAAAAGTTCTAAGATCATTGTCCCCCAAGTTTGAATCTAAAGTGTCTGCAATAGAAGAAAAGGAAAATCTATGAATTCTTACTCTGTCTCAGCTACACGAAATTCTAACTGCTTATGAAATGAGAAAGGGAGGTCCATCAGACAGAAGAGAAGTTTCTTTCAAGGCTTCAGGCAAAGGAGACTATTGTGAAGCAAGTCACGTACCAGAAGAAGAAGAAGAAGAATCAAATTTTGTCAGAAATCTTCAAAGGGGTTCTGGAAGGTTCAGAGGTAAGTTACCTTTTAAATTATTTTCTTGTTGAAGAGTAGGTCATTATGCTGCGAAATGTCCTTATAAGGATAAAGGAAAGGAACCTGCTAGATGGAACAAGAAACAGATTGCAAATAAGAAAAGCTACTACACTTATGAAGATAGTGATGGTGTATCAAACAGTGATGAAGATGAACGAGGTAATGACTATAAACTTTTAATGGCATTTGAAGATGATGATTACATGGATGCTATAGATGTGGATAGTTTTTGTGAAGAAATTTCTAGACTCAAGACATGTATAGAAGAAAAGAATAGGATCATTGATACTCTACAACTTCAAATTGATTAAAAAGAAAAATATCTTGAAAAGTTAGAAGGTGAAATTGTTGGTCTTAGAAAAGAGATTGAGAAAACAAAGGCTATTAATCTTAAGTTTGTCAAAGGATTTGAAACTCTGGATGAGATCATCAATGTACAACGTTCTCCTCTAAACAAGATAGGTTTGGGCTATACTGGAGAAACGTCTCAAGCATCCACCTCAAAAAGTTATCTTGATGCAACAAGAAGGAATGAGAAAAAGCACAATGGAGATCACCAGGTAAAGCAGGGACCAATTACAAACAAAGACTATCAAGCAAATCATGGGCAATCCGTCTTAAGGATGAACAAAAGCTACAGCCAGCCACAGGTAAAATCCTCTCAATTTGCTTCAAGAATGAATGACAATAGAAATTACAATCATTTGGCCGGAAGATTGGATAACTGCAGAAGTTTCTTCAATGGACAATGCTTTTCTTGCCATAACGTTGGTCACAAAGCAGCTCAATGTGTTGCATATAAAACGATCATGACTAGAGAAGCTCAAAAACAAAGAAGTATGACCGGGATTACAAAAAGGACCTATAACAACTTTTCGGTTCTTGAAAATGAAGTTGAATGTTCTATTTGCAATAACTTTGGTCATGAATATTCTGAATGCAGGAGCAGGTTTCAGCAGACAAAGGAACAAGCCTCAAGCACCAAAACATGGAGAATAAAGGAACCACAAACAGAAAGATGTGGAATAGCATTCTATGCAGAGGGACAGGAAAATCTGTTGTACATTGATAGTGGATGTTCGAAGCATATGACAGGGGATAAAGAAAAAATTGAATCATATTCTACTCTAGAAAAGGGAAAGAAAGTTTCTTTTGGAAATGATACTCCTGCAACTATAAAAGGAAAAGGCACTGCTTAGTTAAAAGAAAAGGTCAAAGCTGGAAATGTTTTGTCAGCCACAGAAGGAGGAATCACCCAACCTTAAGTGAAAACAATAGTGACTAGGTTTAACGATGCTGGAGCACATCTCTAGCCTAGACCTCTAAATAATGTGCGTTATGTTCCAATGCATTGTTTGTTGGCATTATGATTCTGGTATGTCTCTATGTTACAGATGTTGTACTTGATGGCAACACCCTCAAGTGGCAATGCTCTGATCAGGCTCTCAAAATGTTGAAAATTAAGAGGTACGCAGGAGAATAGTTAAAAAGGTGCGTACACGTAGGTACGCCGTGAAGGGACTACGACCAGACACGCAGGTCACCCGTTCAGAAGGTGCGTACCCCTAGTTCACTTACTTCAAGGCAGAGAAGCGCGTTCACGTGGGGTTTCCTATGTTTGGCCCGTGGTATTTAGCCCGCCGTTCTTGATTCTACGGTTTTGGCCTGTGGTATTGTTTTATATTATTATTATTATTGAGCCCCATGTTTTAGGACCCCTTGTATTAGTGATCTATGGTATTGATCCATGATTTTAGGAAGAGCTTGCCTATATAAAGCAAAGGAGATCACTTGGCTAAGAATATTTTGAAAATTGAATATCTTAAGATCTGAAATATTGGGTTATTGTTTTAAAAGCTTGATCTATATAAAAATGAAGTTGAAAGCGAATCTGTGAAGGGTGATCTCTCGAGCGCATGAACAGATCTGGGCATCTGACGATCTGTAGCACACTGGCGAACTGCCAATTTCGGCCCTAACCAGAGATACGCAGGTGATTAACAATGCAAGTGCATGGGTACGCAGCGTGACGGAGGATCAGGTGCGTAGGCACAAAGAAAGTACGCGTCACTTCAGAAGCCGCAGGTGCATAGGTACGCGGCGCGACAGCATTTGTGGGTGCGTGGCTACAGTAGCAGTACGCGGCGCGATAGTATCTGCGGGTGCGTGCCTACAGTAACAGTACGCAGCGCGATTGTAGAAACAGTGCGTGGGTACGCGGTGCAGCAGAAGGGTCTCTGCGTGTATACGCAGGGGAGCAGAAGGTGAAGTGCATGGCCACGCAGGCCAGATAAAGGAAAACTGCATATCTGTCTTAAGATCTCTTGTTGGTTGACTTTTCTCTGTTGATAAGGTGTTCTGGGTTTAGTTTACTGTTATTTTTGATCTGGTTACTGCAGTTGACTAGGTGATTTAATTGTACTTGATGATCTCTTGATGTTTATGGATCCAATTTGAAAATTTATGAAAAGTGGTCCTTGAAAGAAAAGAAGTAGGGGGTTGTAACTCCCTTCCAGGAGAGACTGGAAAACGAGAGAGAGTTGTAGCTCTCTGCAGGTTGCAGCCTGCGTACTGGTAAAGGACTGCACCAGTACAAAACCATTGTAAAAGGAGTTTCTAATTTGAAAGAAGATAGAGACATATTGCAGCAGGTGGTTTTCACCCACATTGGGTTTCCACCTTACATCTGGTGTTCTTTGGTGTGACTATCTGTTTTCTTTGTTCATGCTCATTATTTTATGGTACTGACATGAAAAAATAATTCAAAGTATAAATAAGGAAAATTTATTAAGAGAACTTGATAATACTGATTCAACCGCCCCTCTCAGTATTATTTCCAACATTTTTAAGTTCATTCAGTTCATTTTAGAGTTGATCTTGAATTATGTTTCAGTTTCCAGGCCTTACCGTATGTATACAAAAAACCTAGGATGCAGCTAGAATGAGTAAAGCATCTTTTACTTCAATGAACACCCACCTACAGGAGGGTAGAGAGATCATTCCCAAACCAAGAAAAACCAAGATAAGCTAAGAGACACAATGCATAAACACATCAACCCTACAGTGCATAAATACTACAGATGATAGATTTTATCATTTGCTTTCCAATATGCAAACTTGAAATGCAAATACACTTTCACTTTCGTATACTAAATGAATGCAGCCTTTTGATTTTGATTGTTTTTAATTTAAAAGAAACAAACAAGCAAGTGTAAAAAAGATTGATCCAAACAATTGTGATCTATGTTCGGTAGTGAAAATAAATCAAATCAATACCAAAGATTGGTTCAATAATTGTCACTAAAAATCAACCAAAAAGAAACAAGCAATGGAGAACCCTCACACAAATCAACAAGAAGGTTGCAAATGAAGCTTGGGAAAACAAGTAACCAAGTCAAGTAATTCAAGAATTTGAAAAACTAGGTCACAAAGCCAAAAATGCAAGATCCATTCAATAAAACCAAAGAGAGAGTACCTTAACCATGAGCAATCAAAAACAAGCTAATGGGCAAGAGAAAGATAACAGAGGATAAATAGGACTGGTGAATTCAGGAGGTAAAATTGAAAAAACAACTCTACAAGAATCGTCATGGGCATAACACCAGCAACTAGGGACGATCAGCCACTAGCTATGGCAACAGAGCGACGTCGTCGCAAGAGTACACGTCTCTTCTGCGACGGGCCGATTTCAGGAATCGTCACGACTATACGACATGATTCAGCGACGCACAGAACTTTACAACAGAGAAAAGGTGACATCGGCATGACTTTTAAACTTTTTTCAGCGACGATCTTAAAAACAATGAAAGATAAACCAAAAACTCCCAAATAAAGGCCAGTCTATTCCACAGATAATAAAGGGATTTCCCAGATTTACCCAGGTAACCAAAAAGACTGATAGTTTATCCCCAAAACTCAAGAGGCACTAAATCAAAATCAAAATAAGAGAAAACAAGAGAGGAAACATACAAAGGACTCCCCAGTGGAGGCACCAACTTGTGATGCAGGAAAGTGTTCCCTCTGCGAATAGAGGCAACCCCTCTAGCCCTAGAGTGGGTCTAGTCACAGCAAGGACAAAACAACAATTAATTCCATTAAACAGACATCATTGGAGGGCTACCTCAAACTGGTGGTTGATGAAGTTTCATTGCAATACCCTAGCTTTCGTTTCCTTCTCCTTAATGAGCAATCAACTTGAAACACCACAAAGAAACAATAGAACACGTAACCGAGAAACAACAACGATCTATTTACTCACAAAGTCAAGAAGTCATGAGCTATCAAGTAAATTACATACAAGACATAGGAAATCATCATTGATTGTATTAATAATAAATCAAGAGCAAAGCTTACAACCAAGTCTTGATGTCGCAAGCCTTCTTAGAGGGTCCAGCCAGTATGTTTCTTCAAGCATTCACTCTCAAGGATGGGTCTCCCAAATAACAATATATATCTCTCTCTCATTCACAAAATTTAACACAAGGTTAAGGGCACTCCACACCTTCTCGCAAACTATATGGCAATCCCACACTTGTCACACTCACACCAAAACTATCTACCAAACTCAAAAGCAGCAGAAACACTATACAGCCAAAAGAACTAGCAGATGATAGCAATGGTGAGTGATTTTATAGGAGAAGGAGTCTCCATGAAATGAGGGAGAGGCAGCTTATCCTCAGGGAAAGCAGCACAAAATATGGAACTACCATTCTAGAGGGGGAAGGGTGACCCAAACTGACCCAACAACCAAGTATAGAGACATCCAGAAGGCCGACTGTTGGAACAAATTTTCCCAATCTGGATCATCGTTGGTCGTTAAATAAGCTTTAGCGTCGACATTGCAAGAAAGCAATGTATGCAAACCGACCGTCGCTAAAGATAGCTAATAGCCTCGCGCCGAGGCTTGAAATCTGACCATCGTGGGAAATAGGTGTACTCCTGTGACGGGGTCGTGATAGGACTGTTTATGACAGGGGTCCGTCGCATGTATTAAATGTATTCTCCGGACGAGGCAGAAAACTTAGGAAATGAGGGTCAATTGGCAACATAAGAGAGCATTTGTTTAATATGAGCATTTTTTACTGGACACATGACACAGTAGAAGGACTAGGGTGAAGGAAGTGACAAATTACTGTGTAACACATGGATTTGTTTGTGATCCGGATTTAAACAGGAACGCAACAAATTACAGAGATAACCATATACACAAAGATGCAGCGGAAATAATACTTCATTTCATTAATGGAAAATACTGAAATATGCTTACAGACAGAAATGGAAATAAACTAGCTAGGGCGATGGTAGCTTATCTCTGAGAAGAGATGTGATGGCTACATGCCTCTGAACTGTGTTACAATGAGGCTTGAAGGCCTATTTATTGTTGAGAAACAATGGAAAAACCCTTAACATTCCAAAACCTAACCCTAGGAGATGAAACGCCAAAATGTGGGCCCCGTTTGGGGTAAGTTGGTACATCAACTTCCCGGGGTCGTAACTTTGGCATATGATCTCCGTTTGACACGTACAATAGCTCATTAGAAAGATCTATCCGAGCACTATCATTGTTGGAATGGGCAACACCAGTCCATTCCATGGACTCGTGTTGCCCCCGGATTCCCCAAAAAACGTCGTTTAGGGCCTCAAAACGGCTCCGGAAGTTCAGGACCCGAAAAACTGCTAAAAATAGTAAGTTGTGCTACAATTAAGGAAACTGAAAATGCTGAGAAAGACAATGGTGGGGGTCTAGGTGGACTTGGCAGGTGGCCACCAATATCCACCTAGATCATTCCTCCCCCCTTAGGAAGCAATGGTCCCCATTGCGTTGAGCTCCTCCATGAGATGAGGAAACTTCTGCTGAACTTGTTCCCTGGTGAGCCACTTGCCCTGCTGAAGGAGTTGGCCCGCTTTGACAACTCGATACAGTTGGATATTCTATTGGCGAGTGTTCTTGATCTGTGTGTCCATGATCCGATCAGTTGCAGCTTGTTCCATGCAATCTGGATTTAATTCTGTGGGTTTGAGCTGTTCTGCAATGTCGGATGTGTCTAGCAATGGTGGAAAGTATGGTCGAAGGCGGTCCACATTGAATACTGGGTGCAGGCCAAGGAATGGGGGAATGCTGAGCTCAAATGCATTGTCTCCCATAGCCTTAGTAATGGTGTAAGGACCATATCGGAGTGGTCTCAATTTCCGATAGGCTCTAGTAAGGCGTTCCTTTTGCAAATGCAACCAGACTTTGTCGCCCACCTGAAACTTGTGTGGCACCCGATGTTGATCATGTCGCTGCTTGTACTTGGCATTTGATTTCTCAAGAATGTCATGGACCTGCTGGCGAATATGTTGGATGCGCTCAATGAAGCTGGTGGCCTTATCTGTTTCGGACTAGACATGAGCTGAATTCATGTGAGTAGCTGCAAGTGGCATGGCCACATCAATGGGGCGTAGTGGCTGGAATCCCAAACCCACCTGAAAAGGGCTATGGCCAGTGGAGCTGTGAAGAGCTCGGTTGTAGCTGTGCTGAACGTAGGGGAGGCTCTCGTCCCATGTGCGTGGATGCTTTGAGTTATACATGCGTAGAATGTGCACAATCATCCTATTGACAACCTCTATCTGGCCATCAGTTTGAGGATGGAAGGCTGTGGACTTCGTGAGTTTGGTGTGCAGCATTGACCAGAGACTGGACCAAAAGGTGCTGAGAAACCGACTGTCCCAATCTGAGATGATAGACTGTGGGATCCCAAAGTGCACCCACACTCGTTCAAAGAAGAGTTTAGCAGTGGCTTCTGCTGTGATATTCTTCTTGCAGGCCATCATAATGGCCATCTTTGAGAACCTGTCGACGACCACAAAAACACAGTCATTTCCACGCTTAGTGGAAGGAAGGCCTGACATGTAATCCATGGAGATGGATTCCCAAGGTCGACTAGGGGTAGGCAACGGGGTATAGAGGCCTTGCTTCTTAATGGTCGGTTTGGCAATGGCACAGGAAGTACATGATCAGATGTACTTCCCAACATCCTGTCGAAGATTCGGCCAATAGAAATAGTTTTGCAGTACTGCCACTGTTTTCTCGACCCCGAAATGCCCAGCAGCCCGACTGTAGTGTGCTTCCCAAATCATCTTGGCACGCTCGCTTGAAGGAACACAAAGGCGACCGAGGTGGCATAATAGGGCATCTTGGAGGTGAAAATCTGCAACCTGCCGACCCTCCAAGAGTGTCTGGTATGTGTGGCCGAATTCTGGGTCGCTTTTGTAGAGAAGTGGCCAATCAGAAGTCTCGTGCCCGCAAGAGTTCAGCACGGTGGTTAGCGCCATGATTGGTGATCGACTGAGGCAATCTGCAACATTATTGGTGCTGCCCTTTTTATACTTGATATTCAAGTGAAACTGTTGCAGGTATGTAGACCACTTCTGATGGCGATCATTTTGCAATTTCCCTTGGGTCTGTATGAACTGCAGAGGTCGGTGGTCTGTGTGGATGACCGTTTCCTTCCCCAAAATGTAATGCTTCCATTGTCGGCAAGCCTGTACAACGGAATACATCTCTTTATCAGAAGTGGGGTACTTCCGGACTGTGTCTGAAAGTGTTTCACTGTGATATGCCACTGGATGTCCATGTTGAGTAAGGACTGCCCCAATAGCATAGTCAGAGGCATCTGTCTCGACCTCAAATGGTTGTTGTAAATCTGGTAACGCGAGCACTGGTGCCATGCAGAGGCAATCCTTCAACTCCCTGAATGCCTTCTGTTGAGATTCAGACCAAAAGAATTTTGCTTTCGCCCCGCCCTTGGTGACTTGACTCAAGGGCCAAGAAATATGAGAAAATCCCAACACAAACCTACGGTAGAAGTTGGCAAGACCTAGAAAGCTACGGAGCTCTGTTAGAGTGGTTGGAGAGGGCCAATCCCGAATGACTTGAACCTTGGCTGGATCGACATGCACCCCCTGTTCATCAATGATGTATCCCAGATACTGAACCTCGGTCATGCCAAAAGTGCATTTCTCCAAATTGGCACATAGCTTGTGTTGCCGCAGTGTTTGGAGAACCTGACGGATGTGTTGGAGGTGCTCTTCCCAACTCTGGCTGAAGATCAGAATGTCATCCAAGTATACTACTACAAAGGAGTTGGTGAATGGCCGCAAGATGTCATCCATTAGCCTCATAAAGGTTGCAGGAGCATTCGTCAATCCAAAAGGCATGACCAACCATTCGAAGAGGCCCTCCTTGGATTTGAAGGCAGTCTTCCACACATCTGAGGGTTCAATTGGTACTTGGTGATATCCTGACTTTAGATCGATCTTGCTGAAATATTTCGCCCCCTTTAGTTGGTCTAGGAGGTCATCAATCCGTGGGATCGGGTACCTATTACAGACAGTGATCTTGTTCAGCGCCCGATAGTCAATACAGAGTCTCCACGTCCCATCCTTCTTCTGTACCAACACTATCGGGCTCCCACAGGGCGACGAACTCGGACGGATGTGACCTTTCTGCAGGAGCTCCTGAATCTACCTCTTGATTTCATTGTTCTCCATAACGGAGTGCCGATAAATTGGTCCATTGGGTAGCGGCGCACCTGGGTTCAGATCGATGGAGTGCTTGACTTGACAGTGCAGAGGAACCCCTGCCGGGGAGGTGAAGATGTCTTCATACTCCTCCAAAATCTTGTCCATCTGTAGCTTCCGTGCAGAGGGACCCCGTTTGGAGGCCGCAGCCACTGTCTTCTTCTTCCCTTGAGGGCGTATCATCAGGAAAACAAATTTCCTGGTTTTGGAAATGATCTTACTGCATTGTTTTGCAGTAATCAAAGAGATGGCGGCAGGTGGTGCTACCTCTGGTATCCTGAACAACTTATTTCCCAATGTAATAATAACAGCACGGGGCCTTGATTCATACACAGCATGTCGCTTCCACAAGTATGGTTGTCCTAGTAATACGTCACAAACTTCAAGGGGAGCAATGTCACACAATACCTCATCCGTGAAGGGCTTGATGTTGTATGGAAGGCGACACTGCTGGCTCACGCGAAGATCTCGCCCTTGGTGGAGCCACCCAATGGTGTATGGTTGTGGATGTGCTGTGGTCGGTAAACCCAACCGCTTCACGACCTCTGCCGAAATGAGGTTCTTTTGACTCCCGCTATCAACAATGAACTGTATCGGGGAGCCCTTTACCCACGTCTGGGAGTGGAAGAGACGCTCCTCCTCCTCTGGATCTTCGGGTTCATTTTTCTGGATCTTTGCGGTAGCAACAGTGGCGCTAGGATCCGCATCAATGATCTACTTCCCTTTTTCATACCCCTTATCGGGTTCTGACTCAGAGTTGGAACATGCATCTGATTCTGAAACCTTTAGCTCAGCCACCAGTGACTGCTTGGCCCGACACTCACTTGTGTTGTGAGTGGAGCTCTTATGGAACTCGCACCATTTTCCAGTGTCCTTTCTCGGCTTCGCGGCATTGCTCTTTGCTTGCAGCTACGGCTGGTTTTCTGGGGCTGTCCCGCCTTGGCTTCGTCCTTTGTTCTGTGGTTTAGGGGCACCTTTCCCCTGCTTTGGATTCGCAGATCCAAAGTCTCGCTTCTTTTGTTTAAACTTCTGCTCGACCTTGACGGCATACCGGTATGCTGCATCGAGCGAGGGGATGTTTAGGAACTGTATTTCTTCGTGGATGTACTTGTGTAGGCAGCCACGGTATTTGAGTATCAAATGTTGCTCCGAATCCTTGATACCCAACTTTGTGCGAAGGGTATGGAAAAGATTGGTGAACTCTGGCACGCCTTGGTCCCTTCCCTGCCGCAGCATGGTCCACTTTATGTATTCATCCTCATAGCTTCCGACAGGGTAGTACTACTCCTTGATGGCATCCCGGAACGAATCCCAGGTGGGTGCGGCTGAAAATAGTGAGCCAGTACTTTCATCCTTCTGCTCGCAGTAGGTTTCCCACCAGTCCTTGACGTGGGGGGCTGCTTTGAGAAGAGCAAAAACAATCTTTTCCCGACTCGAAAATTCATGAACAGAAAAATAACCCTCTAGCAGATTTAACCATTTATCTACGGCATCGGCGTCTATCTGACCCTCGAATATGGGGATTTCAAAATTAACTTGTACCTTAAAGGGTGTGGCATTTCCAGAGGAGCTGCTGGAAGCCGATGCGCCGCTTCTGGGTAGCCGCTGAAGGATCTGCGCAAAGCTGTCCATCATCGCGTTCCGTTGTCGCTCGAGCACTTCTTCGAGCAAGATTTTGATGGGATCTCCTGCCCCCTCGTCTTTCTTCTCGTCCGCCATGGGAGGCCGTCGGGATTTGCGAGGCTGGTCTTGCAAAGGTTCAACCAGTTCAAGCCCTAACTCCTTATATCCCGACCTTGTTGGGGACATGCAAAGAAAAACAGAGAAAAAGCAGACCGCTCTAATACCACTGATCTAGATTTAAACAGGAAAGCAACAAATTACAGAGATAACCATATACACAAAGATGCAGCGGAAATAATACTTCATTTCATTAATGGAAAATACTGAAATATGCTTACAGACAGAAATGGAAATAAACTAGCTAAGGCGATGGTAGCTTATCTCTGAGAAGAGATGTGATGGCTACATGCCTCTGAACTGTGTTACAATGAGGCTCGAAGGCCTATTTATTGTTGAGAAACAATGGAAAAACCCTTAACATTCCAAAACCTAACCCTAGGAGATGAAACGCCAAACTGTGGGCCCCGTTTGGGGGTAAGTTGGTGCATCAACTTCCCGGGGTTGTAACTTTGGCATATGATCTCCGTTTGACGCGTACAATAGCTCATTAGAAAGATCTATCCGAGCACTATCATTGTTTGAACGGGCAACACAGTCCATTCCATGGACTCGTGTTGCCCCCGGATTCCCCAAAAAACGTCGTTTAGGGCCTCAAAACGGCTCCGGAAGTTCAGGACCCGAAAAACTGCTAAAAATAGTAAGTTGTGCTACAATTAAGGAAACTGAAAATGCTGAGAAAGACAATGGTCGGGGTCCAGGTGGACTTGGCAGGTGGCCACCAATATCCACCTGGATCAGTTCGACTCCCAAACCCATATCTTGTATCGGTGTTTCATGCAACCCCATCGCCATTTCTAATGCTTCCGCCTGGATTGAGAGCTTCTGTTGTGACAGCTCCGTCCTCAGTGTGGAGTCAAAGATGCCACAAACCACACATGGTGTTGCGCATCTGTCAGTGTCATATTAGCCTCGCAGATCGTACTTTTTAGCCTCTGATCCAGATCCCAGGGGGTTTCGCCTAGAAGCATCGCGATCTCCTTAAAGCCGATGATCGACTGCGTCTCTGATTTTGGCCAGCTAAATTATCTGTTCAACGCGATCTGGATCTCCGCTATTCCTGCATTTGGGTGATCATTTGAGTGCTTGATATACCAAGTTAGCGCGCGATCCTGCAGTGCGCTTACCAATGTGGCCTTCTTAATGTAGTCATCTGTAACCTCATGTGCTTCCCATACCGCTCTTACTATGAACCAAAACTTATCTGGATCTTCGTTCCCTGCTCCTCTGAATACAAGCAGTTTGATCGCACTTGCCATGCTGAACTGTTGGTTTGGTGGAGGTTGTGTGGGAAAATATGGAGGTGAAGGAGGTGTCGTGAGTGGCGGCGTAAGTGGGGATGGTAACTATGGAATGCATTTCCTTATCAAACTAACCATACTCCTCGGAGAAACCTAAGCACACTCTTCCTTGCTCACTTGCGGAGGTGAAATTAAAGGATTGTTTCCTAACCCTTCGATACCTTTGTAGACCTTTCCACTCCACGTCATTCCACTCATTAATGTATTCACATCACCTATTTTTCACATAAGAGCATCTTAATCTAGGTATTCAAAGATTTGATGTACTTATCTTGCGGTCCCTTGAGAAAATGTCTTTCTGCTTCACTATAGCTTACAGTCATGTCTATTGCAAATTTAGTGATAAACCCTCCTTTTATCCAATCGAGCCAATGGTCTATGGCCTGCGCAATCTTATCTTCTAAGGCCTCTAGCCTGTGCACCAACTCCGGAGTCCACATTATTGGTTTATAAATCTTATACCTTCCCTGGCTATCGGCTAACCTCACGATCCAATCATACAACTCTGAAGAGAAGGACGCAAAGAAGATCTCATGGATTTTCGTATATACGTAGCGATCCAGCCACCTCTTCTCAGATATCTATGGGGTTTTGTTTTCCTGTATCATGAACTCGTGAAGCTTTTGGCCCAACCAATCTTCAATTTCCTTCTTCCTAGGGTTCCAGTGTTTGGACATCAATCATCCCTTAGGCAGATCCCGGTCCCAGCAACAGAACCATTTGTTGGCTTGTTGGGTTCTGAACCAGGTTCAGAAGTGTTTTAGCCAGACAAATCCCAAAACTACCGGCCCTTTTGTCAATAGTCCATGAATCGTGCACTGAGGTCTCACCTGAGGTAGTATGGGAGGGTACTGGAACCAGGTTTTTGCACCCTAGGGATGTCTAGATGAAGTCTGGAAGGTTCGCAAACTAGTCCTACACGTTGTGCTACTTCCGCGCAACTGCCTGTTCAGTGCAACTACCTTCAAATGGCTTGGATGACAAGCATGACTGTTCTTTATCGTTTACAGTGCTTATTAGTATTATGGATCTTGAATTAAATTAAGTGGGCCCAATGCTTTCCTTTATCATTCAACATAAATAAACATGCGCACAATTATAAACTGCAAACAGATGCATAAACAAAAACAAAGCAACAGATATGCGATATTCCAAAACCAATTTATCTTTATTAATGCTTTTTCCAGTTACAATTCACTTCCTACCCTGCGCACACAACTGCAGGGGTCCGCACACACATTGCGGACTCTACTAGGCCTCTATGCACACAGTTGTAGAGCCTCTTCTACTACGACGACCAGTGACTTAGACTTATAGACTCGGAGCGAATATTACTTTTAGAAGCCCATACACTGAAGGTCTAAACAAAAGCTACCTTCTACACTTAGAGCCTCACTCTATTTATACATTCCCATGGTCCGTGAACCATGGGTAGGCTGACACCTTCTAGATTAAATTACAATATTTTAGGGCAGACTCCCCTTTGACTTGACTCATTACAACTCATGCTCAATGCACTTCATGGAGCCTTTACAATACCATTACCGAAAATTGTGGGCTTTAAGCCCCAAAACCCATTATGCAGGGGATCCACTGCCCAACACTTTTCCGGCACCTCCCTTTCAAATTTATTCAAGAAGGTGTCTACCTCACTTAGGCCTTCATAAGTAGGTAGGTCTCTTGCTTTTGTCGATACGCAATGCAATGACCTTGTCATCATATTACAATTCAGTGTAGTTACCTCATTTAACCAATTATGCCATCACTCTGTCTCCTCATCCGAATCCGAAGTACAGGAGCTTTCGCGCTCCCATGCAAGCTGCCCATCCACGGTGGGATTCATCCAGTCTTGGTTTGCAGTCACACACCACCTCTGTATAGCATGATCCTTCAAGAGGGTCCAGGGGTATAACTAGGCATAGTGACTTCTTCTCAAAAATCATCTTGTGCTTCTTCAAATTAATCATTGTGTTCATGTCAATGGCCCAATCAATTCCTAAGAGCGCAGAATAGGGATTGTTTTCATCAACAATCTCTATTACTTCAAAATCTATCAGCATGCTCACTCCCTCAATATCCACAATGGTTCCCTGCAATCACCCCATGGGTAATATCTTTTTTTGGTTCACCATTCGCAATTTATTAGGAGACCACTACAACATAGGTCTCCCCATTAGCTCCCATGTCTACATCGGCAGAACATTCACATCTGAACCTCAATCTAGGATAACTTGATCCATCTCATATTCTCCAATCTGTGCGGTTAGTCTCATTTCTCTTCTCGTTTTGGTCTTCTGACTTTCGATCTTCCTAACTACGCGGGGTTCTCCTGGCATGGTCCCAGTGCATCTGTTAATGGGTTCCTATAACCCTTTTACAACTTTACTGTCACGCAATAACTTCATACATGTTTCGAAGAACATTGTGAGCATGGATGGGTCAATCTCCAGCTCCAGTATATCTTTTCTTCCTGAAGTGGAGGCCTACGCAAAGCTCTTCTTAGCTTCCATGAAGGTTTCCCAAGTGCGCTCCAAATCAAACTTTGCTTCTTTCATTGGAGCTTTGCGAACCCAAGTACTATCTTCTGGTTGTTTTGCCTTGTCATCTCCCATCGTGATTCCACTTCGGAGCACAATTTTTACATTTGGACCTTCCTCGCGTGGCTCAGACACCATCATCTACAGGTTCTGAGTTGGGGAAGGCGGTAGTGCTACTTTGTCGTGTATCCTAGCTATCAGTGTGGGACAATCTTTGGCCTCATGATCAAACAAGTTTCAATACAAACATGATGGACTCATTGGATTTATATAATCGTAGGCATAATGTCCTGGCCCTCCGCAATTGTAGCATATCAACTGTGTACGACCTCTTCCATTTCCTCCGCCTCAGCCTCGTCTGTGCCCCTAAAATCTTGTTTGCACCATGCCTGCATTCTGGTCTAGGGGTCACGATTCGGCCTGAACTGTGTAGGTGGGAGTTCTATCCATCATGAACTCATAGCTTCTACAAGTGTGCTCATCATTTCCCACCGACCTACAAAAGTTAGAGAATAATTGTTGCAATTTTTTTCTATACTTTTGTAATAAATGGCAATTTCTAGCAATTTTTCCACCTATTTGACAAATCGCACACCACAAAGAAAGCATCGTGCTAGGTCCTATTTGTGCTTCTGACCTTAATGACATTAGTCCTCCTCCTACGAGGTAATTCGCCAAAACTAAGTAGTGGTCCTTGTCATGACCTTGATCTTTTCATTTTACACACCACACCTCTTTGCGCACTTTTGGTCGAGCCATCTTGTCCTGTTTCAGACTCTGCATCTCCAGGCATAAATTCTTCAGCTGCGCATGGATATACTGAACTCCCAAGTTAGGATCCTACATAGGGGTCTCATGTGGCCTCATCACGATCTCTAAGGCTTCTGCCTAAGCCATTAACTTCTGTTGTGATAGCACACTCCTAAGATGTGGTGTTAGCGACACTACAAACCATTTGCGATGTTTTCCATCCATTAGATTCATATTAGCTTTCTGAATCATACACTTCAGCCTCTGATCCAACTCCCAAGGAGTCTCGCCTGGTAGCATTGTAATCTCTTTGTATCCAATGGTCAACTATGCTTCAGACTTCGGCTTGCTAAATTCTCTATTTAGCACTGCTTGTATATTCGTGATTCCTGATTTTGGATTATCATTGGAGTGCTTAATATACCAGGTCAATGCACGGTCTGACAAGGCACTAACTAGTGTTGCTTTCTTTATATTTTCATCTGTAAGTCCTTGTGCTTCCCATATAGCTCTTACAATGAACCAGAATTGGTCTAGATCCTCATTTCCAACTCCCTTAAACATAGTCAATTTTATCGTGCTTGCCATATTGAATTGCAGTCGTAGTGGAGGTGGTACGGGTGAAGATGGAGGTGATGGTGGCGAAGCTAGTGGAGGTGTGGGTGGGGGTGGTATTCATGGAATTCTTTGCCTTATCAAATGGATCGCACTTCGCGGCAAGACCTTTGTGAGTTATTTCTCATCCCCTCGTGAAGGTGAAATCAAAGGGCTATTTTCTAGTCCCTTACTTCCTTCATTCCTGTAGGTTTTTCCACTTCGCGTAGCCCCAAACATCAAGGTAATTTCATAACCATCTTTTCACACAATAAAATTTTAATCCAAGTATTCAAAGACTTTACATACTTACCTCAAGGTCCTTTGAGAAAGCATCGTTCTACCTCGTTGTAGCTGACTGAGGTGTCGACCATGAACTCAGTAATGAATCCTCCTATAATTTGATCGAGCCAATAATTAATGGTGCATGCGATCTTATCCTCCGATGTTGCCAACCTTCGTACTAAATCTAGGATCCACACAATAGGATTGTCGATTTTCCACCTTCCTTGACTATCTGCTAGCTTCGCAATCCACTCGTACAACTCAGTAGGAAAAGATGTGAAGAAAATTTCGTGGATATCTATGTATAGGTAGTAGTCTAACCACTCTTCTTTTTATAGCCATGGGTTCCTATTTTCCTGTGCCACAAACTCGTGAATTCTTCTATCCAACCAGCCTTCAATTTCCTTCTTAGTTGGCTTCCAATGATACAACATCAGATATCTCTATGTATATTCCAGTCCTGGCAACGGAACCATTTGTTAGCTTGATGGGGCCTAACCTAAGTTTGAAGTCATTTAGCCAAACAAATCCCTACACCACTGCCCCTTTCAGCATCAGCCAGTGGAGCACAGACTGAAGCCTCACCCGAAGTAGTGTGGGGCGATGCTGGAACCAAGTTTCCGCACCCTTGAGATGTATGAGGGGTCAATTTAATCCAACTGTGCCTACCTTCACACAGGTTACTTCGCACACTGTGCTGACTTGTGAGAACTTCACAATCTGTTATAATTGCCTTCGCGCAGCCCTAACCAGGGTTTAAGGTGCTTTCGTGCTACTATGGTAGTGATCTACGCTATTTCTCCAAACTATACCGTGGATATTACTTATCTTCTTAAATATCTTAGTTAACTTCGTGTAAACAAATACTTTATCTCACATTCACTTAATTAACATAGTCACATATGTTTGTGCATCATATAAATAATAGAAATGAAACTCATACCCAATACATTCAATGCATAAAACAGGAAATAAATACACAAAAATGATATAAAACTTCTCTTTATTAATGCTTCCAACTGTTACAGACTCGACTCGCCCTACGCACTCAGCTGCAGGGGTCCGCGCACTCAACTACGGACTACTAGGCATCTGCGCACTCAACTACAGAGCCTTATCCTACTCTACAACCCAAAACTATGACTCATTTACAAGTTACGTACTCCATGCCCACAAAATGTAGAGTCTTTTCATCAAACTTACAATTTGTGACCAAAATCTGCACTCCAAGCCCCAAAAATTTCCTTGGGGGATCCCGCATCCAACATGTTCAAGACTCCAATTCAAGCATGCCACATGTTCTTTCCTTCATAGGATAGGATCGAGAGCTAAAATCCTGCCATACACGGATATGATCAGCTGGGTGGTGGAAAACATCACAATTAAAGATATGCAATTCAGGAATTCGCGAATGGAACTAATGGGGTCATTTAGAGAAGAGTACCTAAATCAAATGTACCATATACCAGAACCTCAGGATATATATGATAAGGCATACATGGCCAACTTTGCAAAGTAGAACCAAGAGCCCCTTAAGGTGATTCAGGGCTGGGGAGTGTTGGAGAACAAATTCAAATTCGGGAAATTGGGTATGTGTGTTATAGCCTCTTTGGAAAACCCCTATAGCTATGCCGTTGTTATGTTATGTAGACTATATGAATTACCCAATAATTCTAAGTTTTCCATATAATGGATTCCTCTGGTTGATGCTTGTGTTAATTACCACATTATGAATTAGGCCACCATCCTATCTAAGAACCTAGCCACTATCATCAGTGAATATCTACAGAAGAGATCCCTCTCTCCAGAAAACCTTCCTCCATTTTATTTTAGTTCCTACATTATGGATGCCCTCTTTTTTGCACTAAATTTCCAATCATGGGTTGGAAATGGACCTTACAAGACCCCTACACTATCCATCTCACTCATAAGAAAATCTGGGAATTCCATTATATACCCGATTTCTATAAAATATGTCATGCTATTATTTTTCCGTTGTATCAATTAATTTTCAATAGGAAAGCCCCAAAATTTTCGCAAGAAGCCACGATAGACCTTCTAGCTGTCAGAAAATATTTTGTTGAAGAATGGTTCACCTATATTAGGGTTTTTGGTGGCACAGCAAACCCACATGTCCTCCCCTTATATATTTCTGATAAATTGTTGGCAAGGGAAATCGCCCACCAGACCGTGGGAAAAGGCCTGACCAAAGTTCTCAAAGAAAGAAAGAAGTTATTATGGCCATCTTTTCCTATCAAGTGTGGTTCTTTTTCTTTGGCAAATTTTAATCATGCGATAAAGGAATCAGTAAGCATGGAAGGCCTCAGGCTTCATACTTTGCTGAAAAGGCAATTTGATCCAGACAAGATAGCATATAACATCACTACTACACTAAAGATCAAGCCATATAACCACGATGCTAGTGATTTTGAAAACCTATTACAGTCAACTGAATCCTTCGAACAATCGTTCAAATGGGAAAGGGAAAATCTAAGTCCTGGAGATTTTGGAAACTTTCAGGAATTCAGAAACAGAAGGCTTGAAATAATCCCAATGCACTTATTGAAAATTGAGGACAAGCCTACAACCAGTGTGACTATCAATACCGAAGGACCTAGTTCTCGCATAGAATCTCAAGTGAATACTAAGAAAACACTAGATATAGGGAAGGAACAAGACACCGATAACATAGCAGAATCCAACAATAATTTAGTCGAGAAACAGGTTATGGGCACCCCACCTAAGGAGATCAATTCAAAGGTCAAAATTGATAGTTTGGAACATGAGTAGGATAAGTTTAATAATAAATTTCAAGACACTGCCAACATGACAAATACCTAGGAAACAATGGAGTGTCAAACCCCTCTTCATAATTAGGAAAATACAGAGTCCAAGCCAATAGATGAGCAAGCGACAACCTCTCAGCAGATTGAGATTATCCCTGCTCTGCCCACATCAGAGATTGTCTTCAAAGTGACTGAAATCCCTCCTTAGATGTGTTCTACAGCCCCCCTACACAAGGTTGTAGTAAGAAGACAAAGGAAAAGGAGAAGGGTAGAAACACCCGAGCTCCCACCTAGAAATGAGCCAATGGACATAGCTTGGATGGACATTCTTTCCAACCCAACTGAGAACTTGGCTAGATTGTCACAGTTTATGGGAGAATATGCAATGACCACCATGGAAGAAGCCATCGAAGTCTCTATTTTGTTGAAATAAAAGGAGGAGAAGTTTCCACATCTCAAGCAACAACTCGAAACGGAGAGGGGAAGTGTGTACAGGCAAGCCGCTGACTAGCTCACCCAATTGTAAGAGAGCATGGAGGTCCTAAAGGTAAGCCATGAAGCTGATATATCAGCCAAAAATATGAAACTCCAAGAGTTGCAGCAAGCCATAGAAAGATATAAGGATACTCCTACTGTCGAGGAGTTCATTAAAGAGGCATTGGAACTGAATTCCCTCTTGATGAAATAGCAAGAACAATTATGCCAAAAGATGTCACACATCGCTCCTTATCTGATCACTAGCAACTAGCTAACAAATAAAGTGATTGACCACAGAACTGATTTTACTGATACAAAAACCAGAATCTTAGTGTTCATCGAATGGAAAGAAATAAAAGATGGGAGGAAAGCCAATCTACCTGAGATTGACGAGACACATAAGGACATCATTTTCACAGATTGGGATGCAAGGATGAAGAAAGTAGAGCTAGCAGTGGCAAGAGAAACTGGGGTGGTGAAGAACATAATCAAGGAGGTAAACCATAATTTTTTTTCCACCAACCTGGTAAGAAAGGGCAATCCAAAAGAAATGCTTGATTTAGGTGATTTGCATAAAAGTTGGGAGGAGAAAGCAGAAACTCAAAGGGAAGCAATCACAAAATTGGCAAAGACCGACTAGGATTTGTATTAGAAATACCTCGTCAAGTTGCATAGGAAAATCATGAACCTTAACTGCTCACTTCATTCGACTCTCACTGATGTGATATTCACACGATAGTTCAAAACACATTTTGGGGCACCTCCTCAAGTCAAACCAATGGCTGACATATGCAATTTGAAGGACAAAATGGCAGACAACAAATCATTATCATAGCCTCTGCTCATCAAGCCACCGTTTATTTTTAGAGTTAATTAATTAGTTAGGAGGAAGGTTGTTTGAAATCTCCTCAAATTTTTGTATAATTTATTTTTGCACATTAGTTAGAATAGTATTTATACCCTTCTCATGCATTTAGAGAAGGGTTCATAATTTTATCAAAAACATTTGCAAAGAATGCACTATTATATACTTGGGAGATAATTTGATCTGAAGAAAGGAGTTGATCCATGTCATTAGTCAAATGAGCAGAACTTCACACATATGGTACTTTTATCTTGTATGATTGATTATGTTTTTGTTTAATTAGGTGACAACACTTTATTTTCATGAATTTTGTATGGGATATATTCTTTATGTTAAGCGTTAATTGCACTATTGTATGATGCCTAGCTGAAATTGTCTACTTTCATATATAAATCATCATATATACGATATAGTTTATACAATTTATTTGACTAACTATTTAGTCAAATAAATTACCTTTATATGTTATCATTTCTATATTAAGTGTGATTGATCTTTATTATAACATGTCAAGCAGGTATCTTTGTAGATCACATATCACATAGAAATACTCAGGTTTATATTAGAATAAGTTAGTTAGGGATTTGCATAATAGAATAGGTCATTTAGATTATCATTATTCTATTGTAATCACTCGAGAGCCACCCACTCTCATCTTAAAACCCACGCTCGGAAACTGGTCCCATTACCCCAAGTTCGAGCCACAACTTTAAATAGAAAAGGAGTTGTCTTAAGGTTCGAACCGGGTGGTTATCCCCCATGTTGGGGTAGCATAAATCTCAGGCCGCAACATTTTTGCACTAGAAGGAGGGTCATCTGACTATGAATGGAATATAAACCTAACTATGAATCAAAAAATATTCATAAGAGTCAAAACCCGTCCACAATTTCTACACCTTCTAGATCTCATTCAAAATCTCCTGATCAAAAATCTGAAGTTATAGAAATATCTTCCTCATCTCTTGAAGTAGTAATACAAACACCTTCTCCATATTACACTCCTAAGTCTCTCAAATTCCATTATTTGATACAGAAATTGGAACAAATATCCATCTCTGTCGAGAAGCCAGAGAGGCCCAAAATTTCTGACGAAAGTGTTACCTCCTTATTACAACAAACTGGTGTATTAACTAGATTGAAAAGTGAAAGGCTTGGAGTAACCCCTTTTGAGTTCCCCATCCCTCCACGATGTAGGAAAGTTACCTCACTAGGATCTGATTTGAATACCAGTGAGATCACATCACCTTTTCAAACATTCACTTCTCCATTCACTTCTACTCAATCCACAACTTCTCAACTATCCACTTCTCCAATTAGTACTGCTACTAGTAGTACTAACCAAGTAGTAATTTCTTCACCATCTATACCTACTTTGAGATCGACCTTCCCATCTTCTCAGTCTCCAACTCAAGTTATGGCCAATCAACCCACTCAACCTTAGACAAATCCTAGTGCTAGTCTGGTTACAAATCCAAATGCGCTCCCAACAAACCCAGAAAAATGGCTACCTAAGTACAATCCCGACGATGGCCTTCCTATTGAAGAACATTTAAAAAACTTTATGTTAGCCATGAATCTTAATGGGGTTTCATATGAAGATTTAACTAGACTGTTCCCATATATCTTCCAAAGATCTACTAGATCTTGGTATTTTTCCCTTCCAACAGGTTCAATAAGAGACTGGGATACCTTTCAAGAAGTATTTTTTGCAAAATTTGGTGATGACAGGACCATAGCATCATTGATCAATGATCTTTCTAACCTAAAAGATAATTCATATCAAAGGATCAAGGACTTCAACTCCAAATTTAACAAGTTGCTAAATAAAATCCCAGCTGCATCAAAACCTGTTGTAGATGTACAAATAGAATGGTACATATCATCCCTTCCTTCTAATATTGCAATTTTTGTAGATAGAGCCAATAAGGTGACCTCTGTAAAAAACATGTAAGAACCCTTGTCTATAGAAACAAGGATTATAGCTTCAGGAGAGAGATCACGAACATACAAGAGGAAGTAAAAGAAAGTAACATTTAAGAATGATTCAAAAAAGAAATCTTCAAAGGACCCTTTTGATCATGAAGGCATTCAAAAAGTATTAAAAACCATGTCTAATGAAATGGTCGAAATCAAGAAATAGGTCACAGAATCCTCTTCCCCTAATAAACCTTTTCACCCATTTAAAATAAATCCTTATTGTGCGTCACAACTACCAAATACTATTTCGAATGTCAAATATGATCAATAAGAAGAAGAAGACTCACCAGATGAAGAGGAAGATGAAATAGAAGAAGAAGTTGAATTGAATGGAATGTAGTATTTCATCCTCTCAACAGAAGAAGAAGCACAAATTATGCCAATAACCACAAGTAGTAAAAAATCTCCTGATATGTCTATAACCAATCATAAACAAAACTCTGATACCCCTGTAAAGGAGAAAACATTAAGCAAGAAGTATAAAACTATCCAAACTAGCCTTATTCCACTACCAAATCCTTGGTGATCTCATATACAGTGGAATATAACATAGTGGAAGATATGAAAAATACTAGAGCAAACATTTCATTACACGGACTCACTAAACTCAAAAAACAACAAAAAATTCTATTAAGAGAGTTAAAATCAGTTCCTGTATCTCCTTTACCATCTGTTGTATTTACTTAAGCTGCCTATGATATGGGAAAACCTCCCTCATCTTCAAACAAAGTAGATCCTTCAAATTTAGTCCTAATCGCTGATAGATCTTGTTATCACAAAATCTGACCTTGATAGGTTGTTGATCAAGTAGACTCTAAGTAACTCTCTGAAACCAATCTTTTGGCTGAGGATTAGCCTCAACCTGAGAGGGTTCTCTCACTAGGTTTAGGGTTTTTTATTAATGACTAGATGGCTAACTCTAGGAACAAAAATGAACAAAAGTATAACTGGTTGATTGGTTGAAACTATGATTAGCAACTATCTATTGGGTTATGGAGTCAAAATAGTCTTCAATGAAACAACATGATCAGAAAAACTTGGAAGTCAAGGCATTTAGAGTTTAGGTTTATGAATAAAACAGTAACACAATGAAACAACACAGTTTACAAGCATGTGAAGGAAGTTAGAGCATTTTCCAATGAATTCTAAGTATCACAAGCTCATACTACTGCAAATAAGTAATTGAACAAAGCCATAAGAACATCAAACACATAAACTCTTTGTGAATCTTGAGTAGTTAAACTGATCTCTGTATTAAGTATGAAAACCACAGTTTCTTACAATAACACAATATTTCCTTTACTAATGAAATTTCCAACCCCTAGGAATTCGATTCTCAAGCTTAATATAGAGTTTTACATCCTTGGATACTATCATCCACCTTTAGAGGAATTTGAATTCCTAACTTGGACACCTATCTATGCACAAAACAAACTATTTAATTACAACTTGACAGCTAGCTGTCTTTAAGAGTCCTAATACAAATAGGAGTAAAACTCCTAGAACATGCTTTCAACCACCTTATCTGAGTCTTCAATACATTCTTAAATCAGCTTCCAACCATGTCTTCGAATTTGATGATGTCCATAGTGTTGTTTCAAAACCTGTTTAGTTATGCCCTAACTATCCTAAAAAATAGGAGACAGAGTTCTTGTTTTTTAGGCCCTTAACCCTTGGTGCTTATCTTCGAACAATTTTTTGTTGGTGTATATGTGGCATACATTAATAATCTTTTAAGGTATCATTTTCCACCTGTGCAAAAATAAACTTGAGCATATGATGTAAATAATGAAACATGACTGTGCTACGAAAATACTCTGTTTTCGTAGCACAACCTTCATATCACCTATGAAATACTCCTTGAAGCTCTGCTATCTACACCATTTCCATCTGAGAGTTCATACATGATTATCTATCTACCAGCAACCTCAAAATTTGGAACTAATCCAACCTTACCTTCGGAAAGCATCCATAAGTGCTAAATAATCATCTTCAGTAGTTTCGTAGCGCGCTATGAAACTACTGTGTGATGTTCTTTTTTCAATACGGCCTTCAAACATCTGTAATTTGGGGAGTTTTTTCAAAATTCCAAGAGGACTGATATGATCAACCACAAAAAATCAAAATCACTTCTTCTTATAGATGTTCTTCTTCATATGCCAAAATTCTTTTTGTGTGCCAAAACTGTTTATACTATATCTCCTTCACTGCTTCCTTTCAACACCCTATTTCGTAATTGTTCTAGACCCTTGTCTAGATTTGGTTAGTTGAATTTCCAGATCTTCAATTTTCCTTTTCAACCCCTTGTTTGTAGCTCTGAGCTGAGCATTAACTTTCCTTACAAATCTAGCCTCTTTGATTGCAGGAACAGTCCAGGTGAAGTATTGATTTTCACTACTAACTATTTCTAGTTTGGATACCTTTTCAGCCTCCCAGAGAGCCTTCATCCTTTTGAAATTTGACTTTTCAACAACATGCTCTCTTGCTCTCACTCTTAGTTTATCAATTTCATTGTTGGCAGCTTTTAACTTTTCTTCCATCTTGATAACTGACCTTTTCTGTTTAAGTGGCAGGAGTTGCGTTTTTGTCTCCTCCAGGTCTTGGATATGGTAAGTCTATCAACTCCTCTTGAACAAAAAAGGTTTCTTTTGTTCTCTCCAATTCAACATTGGACTCCTACATCTTCTTGAATTTCTTGGTTAAAGGATTTCTAGGCTTAAACACAAAGGCTATAACATCATCTTCAAATTCTAATTTCTTCGAGGGTTTCACTTTCTTCAACTTCCTTTGATCAAATTTTGTCACATCTGCCTACACTAAAGGGGATTCTGTAATGTCAATGGCATTTAAGATATCATTTAAATCACCCTTCAAGCTTGAACCTTCTCCCGAGATCATTGTTTTTCCTTTTTCCTCTACAACTTGGCTTCTAGTCAACCTCTTTTGAAGTGGTTTGTTGGTTGATTGCTCTTGTGTCTTTCCCCTAACCTCAGATATCTTTTCCTTGGCAGATTTAGGAGTTTCAAGAATGACTGTTGGGCTTTTGACTGCTGGAGTTTTGACTGTTGAGGTTTTGCTTGCCTGCTCTTTCACCTGCTTCCTAGGCTTTAACTTAAATACCTTTTTTCCCTAGACATTGTAGACTTGCTGGTTTCTATTGATGGAGTTACTTTAACCCTAGGGCTAGTGTTTGCACCTTGTTTTTCTGTCCCAAAGTCACATACAAACAAAAACAAAGACCAGCCTTTGTTGACCCTTTTGAGCTCATTGTAGAAATATCAATTTAATTAGACCATGATGAAACAGGGAGGTCTCACATCCTTGGGATTTTCACTGTACTTTATCTGCCATCTTAGCTATACTTCGAAATAAGAAGTAAGGTAAATATAGAGAAATCCTACTAGTAAAATGTCAAATGAGTTTAAAATTATATGAATAAACCTTTTGATATCTACCTTCATAGGTGAAATAACGTTGAATGTTGAAGAGTGGGTTGGTATAGCTGTCCTTGATGTAGTCTTTGGGAACTACCTTGGCTAAGTTAGTTTCTGAAAATTGTGGCTTTAGGAACACTTTGCATGGTTCCATGTCGAATCTAGTGTTTTTGAACCATGTCTCTTGCCCCCTAGGAATTTCTGTCACCAATGCTATAACCTCTGGAGAAACCTGCAAATTAAGCATTCCAACCTTTGTACTTAAGCCACTGAAATGGAGTGCAAACTACTTTGTCACATGGGTATGCCCTCCCTGCAATTTCTTACAAAACTTCCAACACCCTACTTTCTTGAAGGCTTCCACAACTGCTTTTTCTCTGATTAGAACCTCAGTGCTTTCAGGATCTGTTCTCAAGCAATGACCAGACCTATGTTGTTTCTTCTCCTCTATCATCTTCACTCCTAAATTTCTATGACAAAACTAGCCTCCTTTGAAATTCAATTGATCATCCTCGCTTGTCAATGGTGGTCAGCCTCACATGAATGCTAAGTGAATAAAACCTTGGTGATTACTAAAGTTTATTGTTCAAAAACAATTCTGTTTCAAGGGTTTTCATGCAATCTAAAACGATAAGACTAACCAGCCACTTTCGAATTTTAAATTATCTTTCATAATGAATCCTAAATTCGAAATGATGAGTTTGGAGTGGTGGCATGCTTAAGGACTGACTCCTAGCTGACACCTAATGATGAAAATTTTAACGGAATTCTAACGGATTGATGTTTGACAAGACTGTCATTACGAATCTGTGCTTTCGTAGTGCGCAGGGAAAAGCGCTACAAAAAGAGCAATGTTTTCATAGTGTAAAATAGATAATTTACACTGTCTGTGCTACGAAAATGTGGTTTCGGGGCTAATTCCAAAAATTTTGAAATTGGCTTTAAGCTATGAGTTTCTAACAATACTGAAGTACTTATGAAACATAGAAAAAGCATGCTAGACTTTATTTGGACATGAAAAATTAAGCCTTAGAGACTCCTAACCTATCGACTTCCCATTGAAACATAGGATGACCTGACACTTATCTAAGACTATGACTAACAAAATTTAAACATTTATTTTTTGGTGATAACAGATCTATTTCTCATATTCCTCCATTTATTCTTACTTATGAAATTTTCAACAGAAATCTTCATAATTGCCTTGTTGATTCAGGAGCCTCTTCAAATATTATGCCAAGAGCTGTGTGCACCAAATTGAATATTACACCTCGAAAATCTGCAGTACACATAGTTCAATTAGGCAGGACAAAAGTAGAGGTACTTGGAGAAATAACATCAATTTCAATTAGGCTTTCCTCTAATCCAAAATTTTCACAAATTATTGATATTCTAGTGGTTGATATCCCATAATTTTATGGTTTGATTCTAAGTAGGGACTGGTATGAAAAGCTGCATGTTTACTTTGCAACTGATTGGTCTCACATGTAGTTGCCAAATAATGGTAAACCAAATCAAATTAGAGTAGATCGAGAAAATTTCATGAAATACACAACCACTGACCTCGAGGGAAGCAATGAACCTGTTGCCTTCACCAATAACATCATTGGAAATTACTCAGCCAAGTCATTTTTGGGATCCTTTAATGCTCAAAGGTCTCCCTTCCCAGATAATACCGTAGTGTCTCAAATAGAAAAAATTTCACAAACAGATGCTTCCAAGTGTGTAAATGTAGTAGATAAAATTTCAAATAATTATTTATTCTGGACTCTCTATTTTGACGGTTCCAAATATGAAGACGACGCAAGCACATGATGCATTTTGATCAACCCGCAAGGAGAGAAAACCATGTTAGCCTACAGACTTGAATTTCAGTGCATTAATAATATCGTTGAATATGAAGCATTGATCCAAGGACTGTCTAAAGCCATTGGTCTTATTGTCAAATATTTGCAATTCTATAGAGATTCTAGAATAATTGTTAAGCAGGTAAGAAACACAATTCATTGTTTCTCTGGGCACCTTAAACATTATCAATCATTAGCCAAGAAACTTACTTCTAATTTCACCACTTTTAACATTTCTTCAGTTCCTAGGTTGCAAAACGCAAGTGCTGACTTACTCACTAATGTGGCATCCAAGCTTATACCCTCAAAATATTTTAGTCCAGACAGATTTTCAATAGAGTTAATATTTAGGCCATCTATTTTCGATAATGTAACAAATTGGAGAGTATTCAATAACGATGTGGATATCATTAATTTCCTTACATCAGAAGGGTCATATGAGGAACAGGTCATAGATGAACATGAGCATGATCTGCAAATTAAACACAATCAAGACCAAAACCCAATCCCAAAGTCTGTAGTTAAGATGGAAGATCTCTATGATCTAAAGGATAGGTTCAAGAAAGTTACCAACTCCAAAACTCAAAGTTCTACTTTGAGATTTGAAGTAGTAAACCTAGGGTCAACCGAAAAACCTCAAAATGTCAACCTAGGTCTTGGTCTATCATGTGAAGAAAGAATATCATTCATTAGGTTGTTGAAAACATAGAAATGTGTCTTTCCTTGAGATTACGTAGATCTCAAGACCTATGATACCTCCGTAATTCAACATACCATACCTATGACTTCGAATGAAAAACTAGTTCAACAGAAGCTTCAGAAAATTCACCCAAACCTTGAGAGTTAAATCAAATCCGAATTGAACAAGCTTCTGAAAGCCAAAATAATCTTCCCTGTTAGACACTCAAAGTGGGTATCAAATATGGTTTCTGCAAGGAAAAAGAATGGTGATATTAGGATTTGTATTCATTTTAGAAACTTGAATAAAGCTTGTCAAAAATATAACTTTCCTTTGCCTACCATGGAGCAGATATTACAATCTGTTGCAGGTTCTGAATTAATGTCTTTTCTAGATGGGGTTTTAGGATATAATCGAATTATTGTGCATCTAGATGACATATTAAAGACAACATTCAGGACCAAGTGGGGAACATATGCCTATCAGAAGATGCCTTTTAGACTAATTAATGTAGGTGCTACATTTCAACATGCTATGGATATTGCTTTTAAATCTCTGATTAAGAGATCAGTTGTTATTTACTTAGGTGCCATCGCAGTATATTCTAAGGATAGGAACAATCATTTAAGTGACCTGAAGCACAATTTTGAAAGATGCAAGAAATAGGGCATTTCCTTAAATCCCAAAAAACCTTATTTTTCTTTACTAGAAGGAAAACTTCTTGGGTTTATAGTGTCCAAGAAAGGGATTTACATTGATCCTCATAGAGTCCAAGAGATTGAAAATATTCCTCTACCACATAACAAAAAGACCATGCAATTGTTCCCATGAAAAAATAATTTTATAAAAATATTTGTTCCAGATTTTTCACAAATCATCCTAGCCCTTCAAGCAATGATAAGAAAAAATGCAGTTTTCAAATGGGGCAAAGACGAAAGAGATTCATTGAGTTAATTAAAAAAACCATCATTAATGCTCCTTATTTGACAATTCATGACTTTATCAAACCATTTGTATTATATAATTTTTCATCTGATACATCATATGCAACAGTTTTAACACAGCTGAATGATAAAAATATTGAGACACCCATCTCTTTTTTCAGTTCCAACTTGCAAGGTATTGAGTTAAATTATTTAGCTATTGAGAAACAATCATTTGCTATTTTTAAGACCTTCGATCATTTCAGACATTTTCTTCTCAAAACGCATACAAAGATAGTAGTACCATACCCCGCAGTAAGGCAAGTATTGATCCAAAGAGAAGTAGGGGATAAAAGAGCCAATTGGGTTACCACGCTTCAAGAATATGATGTAGAAATCTGGCCAGATAAAATTGTTAAGGGCCAAGGTTTTTGCAAGATGTTAACTGGAGATTCCCACTTACCAATAGAAGAAGATAAAGGTAATCAAGTACAAATATCAGAGGTAATCCTCAATGATGTACAATCACAATATGCTGATTTGAAATTTTATTTGAAGAACGGGTATGCTCCCATGCATCTTAATTATAAAACAAAGCATGCCTTAAGGTTCAAAAAAATCAGTATCAATTAGTCAATGATGTATTGTTTAGAAAAAAATATGATTCAGTATTGTTAAAATGCCTAGAAAAACCTAAAGCTGAGAAGGTCATGCAGGAATTACATGATGGACCAGCTGGAGGACATTTTAGAGGAAATATCATAGCTCACAAAATCCTTCATGCAGGATATTATTGGCCAACAATATTTAAGGATGAACATGAATATCTAGGAAATTATAAAACTTGTCAAACTACACAGAAGAGAAAGGAAGCCAACATTCCCTTTGCAACCATTAAACATCCAATAACCATTCAAACAATGGGGATTAGACATAATTGGTGAGATTGTTCCTAACTCTTCCAAACAGCATAGATACATCCTTACAGCTACTGATTATTTCACAAAATGGGTAGAATATATCCCACTAAAGATAGCTAATATAGAAAGCATTATGGATTTCATTGATCAATACATAATTACCAGGTTTGGCCTACCCTCAACTTTAATGTTTGACAATGCATCTTATATTTATGGAAATGCAATGGTAGAATTTTCTCTAAAGTGAGGTTTTAAGTTAAAATACTCAGCCAACTATTATCCAAAAGGTAATGGATTACCAGAATCAACAAAAAAAACTTCATCAGAATTATCAAAAAGGACTATTGACCAAAATCATAGGAATTGGCACAAAGCATTGACATTTTCTCTTTGGGCAGACAGAATTACACAGAAGGCCTCCATTGTTTCTTCTCCTTTTGCTTTAGTTAATGGAAAAGAAGTTGTTATTCCCACAAACATAGCAATCCCATCTCTTTCCCTAGTGTAATTCATTGATGAAAACCCTTCGTCTTCTCTTCAGGAAAGATAGTTTCATATTCTTAAGCTTGAAGAAGAACAAGAAAAGGCTAAAGCAACCCACTTCCATCACCAACAATTAGTCAAAGCCTCTTTTGATACAACCTTTGCCAGTCAAAAAACTTTTCAAATAGGTGATTTGGTTTTGAAGTGGGACAAAGCACATGAGGAAAAAGGTAAACATACCAAATTCCAAAGACTATGGCTTGGCCCTTTCCACATCATTGAGAAAATTGGTCAATCAACATTTCTTTTAGAGAACTTGTTAGGTAAGATAGGTTCCTTGCTAGTTAATCGGAAAATCTTAAAAAAATGCTTTTCTTAGAAGATAGCCTCTTCCAATTCTGTATCATATCGCCTTTAAGATTCTTAGGAAAATAAAGGTTAAGTAGTATTTACTTTTGGCTTTTCAAAATAAAATCTTTGACACTATTTCTGATTTTTCGCTTATATAAGTAAGTAAAAGTTAAAATAAATAATTTGGACATTTGAGTACCAAAGTAAACTTGATTTCTTTAGAAAAACTTAATATTTCTAAAAACATTTATTCTATGAACAAACTCTTATCTTTATAGAGTATGAATGTTTTGTTATCAGTTAAGAAAAGAATCTTTAACCTAGTAAAGACTTTCTGTAGATCAATATCTTAAAACTCTATCATTATGATCCAAAACTCTTAAAAGAGCCAAGTATTCACCCCATATGATAAAATTTTCCTTTTTCAAAGTGTAATTCTAAAAATACAAAACTTAGAAGATAAAAAGTCTCATTATGATCTTGTTTACCATGATCATAGGGAAATAATTAAACCGATATTACCAAAAATGCATATCAAGACAGGGTATCATCAAGTGCCAACTTGTTTAGTTTAGTTACAACTAGTGAATGGCAGTGTCAATATTAGGTCACCAAGCCTAGACAATGTCTTTTAAGAAACCTAAAATAAAAGATTATATTAAAAAGTAAAAAAGGACAAGATCCAAGTGAGATTCAAAGCAAGTGAATATCATTTTGAATTTCAAAAATTGCTTCAGATGGGACAATGAATCATTTTTGGTTAAAGGATAACTCTGTCAAGGTTATAAACGCATGCTGGTAGTAGAGGCTCTATCTATGATAAATGAGTAAACACCAAAAAACTAATATGTAGAAGACACCTGCTATATCACTTTAAATCTTATTATTGATTGATACAAACATTTCTATTCTTATCAATACAAGAGTAAAGTAGTTGAATAATAGATTGAGTAAGTGATTATAATTCTAGAGAAATGTTGCTTACTTTATAACTCATATAATTCTTATTCCTATAACTCTAATTACTTTGAATTTCTTAGGGATTTTGGAAAAATACTCAAAGATAATTGGTTCTCCCAAGTGAATCGCCAATTGTTGTACTGTGAAACAACCCCCCCATTTATATATAGAAATAGCTAAGGTTAGACATATAAATGGGGACCTTTTTTAAATGTTTGGACATAGAATAATAATCCTAACTCTAAGAAATTGCCTTAAAAACTCTTCGAACAACCCAAAGATAGGATCTCCATCGCAAATCACAAATCACATTTTTTCCATGTGATGAACATGAAACACCTTTAAAAAATTGCGATGTGAGATCAAACCTCCCACTGCAATATCCCGATTAAACAACTTGCGAACTCACAATTGCATGTCCCAGAAATCACAAGTAATTAAGCATTGCCACTATGAACATCATTAACGATTTGCGAAATGCGATATTGCGATAATCACAATCGCATTACTCCTTCTAAGTGGGCAACACTACATTATATCACTTTAAAGATTGTGATGTGCGAATAGAGCAGTAAGAATGTGAAATAATTACATTTAAATGTAATGATGAATAGTTTGATAGGGTAATAAATGTTTAGCGGTCCGAGGAGAGGTAATGATTTTCCAAGTTATAGGTAGTTAACGTTGGATATCTCATGTAAACCTTTACCACGATCCAAAGTCATTTATGAAGAGCTTTCAGTCTTAATTTCTTGATACCATCAGTGCTAATATATCTCGTCCATTTCAAGCAAGCTACAAAAGACATGTCATTGAGGAAGGTGATACAGAAACAAAAAAAACTGAGAATTGCAGAGTCCAAGTTTACATAAATGGCTCATATTCTCTGATATGATCTGCAGCACTAACGGGGGAGCAAAAACTTGGGAGGTCATATACAACAAGCTCGAGGTTGAGCATCCCAAGTTTACTGTAACAAAAGAAACAACTGATTCAATAAAACCTTCAGGACTCCAATTCAAGGATGTCGCATGTTTCATAGGATAGGAGCGAGAGCTAAAATCTTGCCATACACATATATGATCAGGTGGGTGGTGGAAAACCTCACAATTGAAGATAGGAAATTCACAAATCTGTGAATGGAACGCATGGGGTCATTTAGAGAAGAGGACCTGAAGAAAATGTACCATATACCTAACCCTTGGGATATATATGATAAGACATATGTGGCCAACTTCACAAAGAAGAACCTAGAGCCCCTCAAGGTGCTTCAAGGCTAGAGAGTGTTGGAGAACAAATTCAAATTCGAGAAATCGTGTATGTATGTTATAGCCTCTTTGAAAAACCCCTACAACTATGCAGTTGCTATGTTATGTAGACTATATGGGTTACCCAATAATGCTAACTTTTCCATAGAATGGATTCCTCTAATTGATTCCTGTGTTAATTCCCACATTATGAATTGGGACAACATCCTATCTGATCACCTAGCCACTATCATCACCAAATATCAACAAGAGAGTTCCTCCTCTCCAGAAAACCTTCCTCCGTTCTATTTCAGTGCCTACATTATGGATGCCCTCTTTTTTTGCACTAAATTACCAATCATGGGTTGGAAATAGACCTTACAAGACCCCTACCTTATCCATCTACATCATAAGCAAATGTGGGAATCCCATTATATACCCCATTTCTATAAAATATGTCATGCTATTATTTTTCTGTTGTATCAATTAATTCTCAGTAGGAAGGCCCCCAGATTTTCCCAAGAAGCCACTACAGACCTTATGGTTGCCGGAAAATATTTTGTTGAATAATGGTTCACCTATATTAGGGTTTTTGGTAGCACAGCAGGCCCACATGTCCTCCCCTTGTATATTTCTGATAAATTGTTGGCAAGGGAAATCGCCCACCAGGTCGTGGGAAAAGGCCTGACCAAAGTTCTCAAGGAAAGCAAGAAGTTATTACGGCCATCTTTTCCTATCAAGTGCGTTCTTTTTCTTTGGAACATTTTAATCATGCAATAAAGGAATCAGTAAGCATGGAAGGCCTCATGCTTCATACTTTGCCGAAAAGGCAATTTGATCCAAACAAGATAGCATATAACATCAGTACTACACTAAAGATCAAGCCATATAACCATGAGGCTAATGATTTTGAAGACCTGTTATAGTCGGTTGAATCCTTTGAACAATCGTTCAAATGGGCAAGGGAAAATCTGAGTCGTGAATAATTTGGAACCTTTCAAGGATTCAAAAATAGTAGGCTTGAAGTAATCCCAATGCACTTATTGAAAATCGAGAACAAGCCTACACCCAGTGTAATTGTCAATAGAGAAGGACCTAGTTCTTGCATAGAATCTCAGGTGAATACTCAGAAAACACTGGATACAGGGAAGGCCCAAGACACTGATAACACAACAAAATCTAGCAAGAAGTCAATCAAGAAACAAGTTATGAGCAACCCACCTAAAGAGATCAGTTCAGAGGTCAAAAGCGATAGTTTGGAACAAGATGGGATCAGTTTAATAAGAAACTGCAAGACACTCCCAACACAAAAAATACCCAGGAAACAATGGAGTGTCAAAGTCCTCTGCATAATCATAAAAATATAGAGTCTAAGCCAATAGATGAGAAAGTGACAACATCTCAACAGACCGCGATTATCCTTGTTATGCCCACATTAGAGATTGTCTTGAAAGTTACTGAAATTCCTCCTCTAGATGTGTTCTACAGCACGCTTAACAAGGCTATAGTAAGAAGACAGAGGAAAAGGAGAAGGGTAGAAACACCCGAGCTCCCACTTGGAAATGAGCCAATGGACATAGTTTGGAGGGACATTCCTTCCAACCCAGCTGAGAACTTGACTAGATTGTCACAGTTTAATGGGAGCATATGCAACGACCACCATGGACAAAGCCACTAAAGTCTGTATTTTGCTAAAATAAAAGGAGGAGAAGATTGCACAGCTCGAGCAATAGCTTGAAACAGAGAGGGAAAGTGTGAACAGGCAAGCCATTGACCAGCTCGCCCAATTGCAAGAGAGCATGGAGGTCCTAAAGATAAGCCATGAAGCCGATATATCGACCAAAAATATGCAACTCCAAGAATTGCAAGAAGCCATGGAAAGATATAAGGATACTCTTACTATCGAGAAGTTCATTAAAGAGGCGTTGGAACTGAATTTCCTCCTGATGGAATAGCAAGAAAAATTCTGCCAAAAGATGTCACATTACTCCTTGTCTTATAACTAGTGACCTGCTAATAGATAAAGTGATTGACCAGAGAACTGAGTTTACTGATCTAAACACTAGAATCTCAGAGTTCATCGAATGGCAAGAAATAGAAGATGGGAGGAAAGCCAATCTTCCTGAGATTGAGGAGACACACAAGGACATCCTTTTCATGGATTGGGACGCAAGGATCAAGCAAGCAGAGCTAGCATTGGCAAGAGCAGTTAGGGTGGTGAAGAACATAATCAAGGCAATAAACCACACTCTATTTTCCACCAACCTGGTAAGAGAAGGCAATCCAAAAGAAATTTCTGATTTAGGTGATTTGCATAAAAGATGGCAAGAAAAATCAGAAACTCAAAGGGAAGCAATCACAAAATTGGAAAATACTAAATTTGATTTGTATTGGCAATACCTCTTCAAGCTGTATAGCCAAATCATGACCCTTAACTGCTCACTTCATTTGAATCAGTGGATGCTGCCACCTCTCACTGATGCGATCTTTGCAGGACAAGTCAAAACACATATTGGGGCACCTTCTCAAGTCAAATTGATGGCCGACATATGTGATTTGAAGGACAAGCTTGCAGACAGCAAATCATCATCATAGCCTCTACTCATCAAGCCACAATTTATTTTTAGAGTTAGTTAACTAGTTAGGAGGAAGTTTGTTTGAAACCTCCTCAAATTTTTGTATAATCTATTTTTTCACATTAGTTAGAATAGTATTTATACCCTTCCCATGAATCTAGAGAGGGGTCTAGACTTTTATCAAAAGAAATTTGAAAATAATGCACTATTGTAAGTTTGTGAATGCTTTGGTGAAATTATGTAACATGATAGTTTCTTTTAAATATCAGAGTACTTTCCTTTGTTGATGCTCTATTGTATACTAGGGAGATAATTGATCTGAAGAAAGGAGTTGATCCATGTCATTATTCAAATGAGCATAACTTCACACATATGGTAATTTTATCTTGTATGATTGATTTTGTTTCTATTTAATTAAGTGACAACACTTTATTTTCATGAATTGTGTATGGGATGTATTCTTTCTGTTAACCGTTAATTGCACTATTGTATGATGCTTAGATGAAATTGTCTATTTTCATATATAAATCATCATATATGTGATATAGTTTATACAATTTCTTTGACTAGCTATTTAGTCAAAGAAATTATCTTTATATGTTATCATCTCTTGTTGGCTTATTGGGGCCTGACCCAGGTTCTGAAGTATTTTAGCCAAACAAATCCAGCACTACTATCCCTTTCAGCAACAATCCACGAAGCGCGGACCGATGTCTCGCCCAGGGTAGTACGGGAGGGTGCTAGAACTAGGTTTCCACACCATAGGGATGTCTCTATGGGTTTTGGAGGGGTCGCGAAATGATCTGCGCACTCGTGCTACGCGGCACAGCTGTCTGGCCCTCACGTAGCTCCATGACGAGGCACTTCCTAGATTCCTTATTATTATTATGGTTATTATAGATCTGATTTAGTTCATACAGTCTTAATCAACATTCAATAATTATAACCAGTGCGCACAACCATAAATCTTAAATATATACATAAAACCATAACAGAAGAATATTCATACAGATCTGTGACTAGACACACAATAATTCAGAAACACTTATATTTATTAATCTTCAATTTTAGTACAACCCAATTCTGACCTATGCACTCAGCTGCAGGGGTCCATGCACACACCTGCGGACTCTACCAGGCCTCTACGCACACAACTGCGGAGCCTTCTCTAACCACTATCAACCTTGACTCAGGCATATAGACTCAGATTAAACAACCCATTACAGTTCAGATTTGATCCAGAATTACCAAAAACTGACTTCTAAACCTAGAGCCCTGCTCTATTTATACCTTCCAATGGTTCGCGGACCATGGGCAAGTCAACTCGATTTCTATTATCTTACATTATTTTCGGGTGGAAAACCCTTTGATTTGACTCATTATGATTCACGCTTCGCACACTTTGCAGAACCCTTACCATACTTTTACCCCAAATTTTGGGCTTTAAGCCCCAAGACTATTACATGGGGGCTTCGCTGCCCAATAGGCCCCCAACACAATCATCGTGACTCATCCTGAGTCACTCGGCTGGTGTGGACATCTTTGCTTGGAGTCCATCCAACAACATTTGCATTGTGCTGACATCTGCCACACATTCTTCCACTGTCCACTGTATCAATTGTGCACGGCTTTCTGATCCATTGTCAAAGGCACCTTCTTGCCTTAGTACATATGTGTCCTACAGCTGAGTCAACTTCCCCTCAATCATAATAGTGATCGTGAATGCTTCCTCAAGCCAAGGCTATATGCGTGCTTTAAGCCTGGCTTACTTCTGGCATGTGGTATCCACCTGTTCCTTCAGGGCTTGGGCCTCCCTCATCTTGGCTAAGCGCTCAGTGAGGGTGACCGTTTGCACATTCCCCCAGACATTATCATAAGCTCGTTGTAACTCCCATGCTTCCCTCTCTACCTGTTGCAGCATTGGGTCTTCTTGTAATGATGTGAGCGTAAGAAGGGACTGATCCAACAATCCCATGCAATCTTGGACAGCACGCTCTATCACTTCCAACCCGGCTTGAATGGCATGGTGGCACTGTTGTCTAACTTCTGGTGGTGTAGGGGGATGCGCTTTCAGCCTTAGCTCCAAAATCTGTAAGCTCAAATCCAACTGAGCTTTCGTGGCCTCCTCTTGGGCCCTACGGAATCCTGCCACCATGTGGTGAATCTTTTCAGCTGCTGGGAGTTCCGCTGGCATAACCAGTTCTGGTACACTATTGTGGGGAAAAATGCCTATGCAGGACGATCCTATCCACCTAAGGTGTGACAATGCCTTAGCAACAAACAGAGACAGCTATTCTGGTTTCTTCCTTTATGAAATGTGAAAGAAGAGAGATCAATAGACTTACCGGTGTCTTCCGTTTGTCCCTCGATCCGGTCTCTCTTCTCTTTGGGTGTTCACAGCTACTTGCCTTCTTGCTTGTCCAGCTTCAACGGGTTCCTGCAAGATCACAAGAGAACAACTACTTGCGACAAGAGAACAGCTACTCGCGACAAGAGAAGAACACTACACAAAGACAGATATTCACATTCATAACTAGTTTAGGACTAGAAATAAACTAAATACACTAATGCATTCATACATCAAAAATACATCAGCATATAGGAGAAACCAAGATAGCTTTATTGATGAATAACAAGGTTCAGGAAGAGATACAACCCAGAGGGCTCCAATCTAGCATCTCCTTCCCAGCAAATGGAATTCCTATCTTCACCCCCTTCAAAGCATTAAGCACCCAATGATTCCAATCTCAAACCAACAACAATTCTTTGCAATAACAAAATTCCAGCCCCTAGATCTCATGGAGGAGAGATCCATATATAGATGTTTGGAGAGAGGATGAGTCAGCTTGAGATCTGACTAGTGTCCTCTCCCTCTGTCAGTTCTTGAGTCCACTTGGAGGTTCTTGCTTCCACTTGGAGATTTGGAACCTCTTACTCATCATTAGTCAAATTCCCTGAGGCGGGTGTCATTTTGGAAGCTTCCTGGGTTTTGACACCTTGAGAAATGAGCCTGCCACATGTCCACTCTCGTTCAGCGTAGGTAGCTAGTGTCCCAGTTGACATTCAACGCAGGTAGCCAGTGTTGGCTTTGACATTCAGCGCAAACAGCTAGTGTAGCCACTGAAATGATCCTGAATTGACTTGTTTTTGAGCAGTTTCTGGTGGAGAACTTCTGTGAATTGTTGTGGTTTGTTAGCCTTGTTCCTCTAGGGGTAGGAACAACATGTTTAGGGACTTTAGGTCCCTTAGATTATGGACATTTCATGCTCAATGCTGTAAGGCACAAAAATTTCTATAACAGTTGCCCCCTAAAGTACGAGGTCGTTTATCGGGTGAAATGCTTTATCAGGGGGATCCGAAGTTCATCCAATGCTGAGAGGAGACCTGTAATACAATACAATACAATACATTATTTTTCATATTGCTTTCGTGATCTAGCTGAGGCGGGCATTCCCATGCTCAGCTTTATAAATTCATTTTTCTGTACATAGAACAGACAATCGTCTAATGGTAGACTGATAATTTTGATGAAATTATCATCCTTTGAGTAGGATGATTATCTGCTGCAATGATGTACATGTCAATGTCTTTATCTTTCCTGAATATATATCGCAGCCCGGATGGATGAAACTAGTTCCGGGGTCTTCAAACTCGTTCGATCTTCACTCTAAGTACAAGTCGATCCATGTGAGAAATGTACTGAAGTCGAACATGGAAAGACATCGCTTGATTACCAGTCAATGATGTAAACCGTTAACAAGCGCGAGAGGAATCACCGATAATGATAATGACCCTCAAGGTACTGCAGTACAATTCACGTGGTGTGAATAAAGGACTTGGCGTCGAACACCACGCAAAATCTTTCGGTCGAAGGTCATTGATGTATACCTGTCGCCGGAAGTGAGAAACTTGCCATTGTGGCATGCAAGCTTCAAAGTACTGAAGGGGTTGTTCCTAGATCAACTTCTTGGATAATGAGCTGATGTCGACAAGAAGCGATCCGTCACAGGAGGGCCTTAATGAATCCCACATCAGTGACACAGAACGGAGCTAATGATTTTAATGGAGGTGAAAACGATCTGTGACATATGATTCAGGGTGGCGGTCATGAAAGGATGAAGGATAATGTATGGTAGTGGATGGGACACGGTTGACTTTTCTGAATGACTTCTCTTGAACATATGGCGACACTGATACGATGGATCAGTAGCATTACCCCAAATATGGATGGTATGGCGAGACCATGGATGTGACCGGTGAATGAAACAACCCAACCCGAATGTGGTACGGAGGAAAAGTGTCATGTTCAAGAGCGACTTGCTACCATCAAAGTTTTCTTTAGTTTCTCCCAATTTTTCCCCAGTCATTGCTGACCAGTACCTCTTTATTTTTGTCAAGATTGATGAGGATAACATATGCTTGTTCTATAACCTGCCCTTCGGGCAAGCCCATCGCTATGTTTTAACGAGCCTAGCGATAGTGAAACTCGTTCTCGTCTAAAGACAAGTTTGTCGCTATTTAATGATTTTAACGAGTCTAACGACAAGGATAAATCGGTCCTTTTCATTTTTAGAGAGTCTGAAAAGGTACATAAAGTTAACTCCAAAAGTCCTTTTTCATCATCTAATCCCTTAAGTCCGAAAAAGTATAAAACAATACAGAAGGGATGAGTTTTCGATAGTTTTAATGAGCCGAACAAAACAAGCGCTCGATCTTTTTGTACAATAATCCCTCAGGTCCAAAAAGATTAAAATCTAGAGGAGGGATAGCTCTTCCTGTCCCTTTAACGAGCTGGAAGGCCAAGGACTTGACAATCTTTTCATATTTTACGAGTCAGCTGAAAAGAGCTTAAATAAGACTCGTCTTTTGAGGAACGAGAGATAAACAGGGTTAGCAGTTGATTCCAGGTACAGGTTGGAATTTTCCAATCACGGCAGTGTCACAAGGATGGCTAGGTGAAATCACTCTTCGCAGCTGTTCCTCAAAATGGGTAAACAATCATATGGAGTTGAATGATCAACCAATGGAAAAGTGGAGGTGACGGTGCAAACACGACCAAGGCTTTAATGGCTGATGATATTACATTCACAATGGTTATTTACCGGGATAGTTCATTTTTTAACGAGCTTAAATGCGGGTAGAAACATTTGCTCGATCTTATGTTTATTTTTTAACGAGCATGAACTATGTGCTAAAACTGCTCAGATCTTGCATTTATTTTTTAACGAGCATGAACTTTGTGCTAAAACTGCTCGAAGATAATTTTGCATGCCCCCAGCATAATAACGCAAATTGAGGTGCATGCATAATGGTCACTATTTAAGCATAGTAACGCTTGAGGTACAACCCATTACGGGGCTGCGCCAGTGGAATTCCGTCATAATCCATTAACTCGTAGGCTCCTTTTGCTAACACTTGTTTAACAATATAGGGGCCCATCCATAAAGAATTAAATTTACCTGCTCCCAATTTATCGGATTCTTGGTCGTAAAGCAAGACCAAGTCACCTTCTGAGAAGACACGGGGTTTGACATTTTTGTCGAACTGCGCCTTGACTCATTTCTTATGGGCTTCGTTAGCCAAAGCGGCATCACGATGGGTTTCATCCAATTGGATTAATTCCAAGAAACGAGCCTCTTCTTTCGAAGTTCCGGGGAGGAGATCAATTGCGAGTTTAAGCGACGAAATTTCACACTGGATTGGCAAGACTTCTTCCAGGCCATACACCAGTTGGAAAGGTGTGAACCCGGTCGCGTTCTTTACCGATGTTCGGTAAGCCCACAAGGCTGAGTACAGAATTAGGTGCCACCTTCTTTTGTGAACCCCGATCATCCTTTGCAACATATGCTTCAGGACCTTGTTGATTGCTTCAACTTGCCCGTTGGCTTGCGGATAATACGGGGTAGAGCTATCGTGAGATAGCCCTAGCTTGGCAGCTAATTCAACCATCATGTGATTGCGAAAATGCAATCCATGATCTGTAACTATGGCCTGTGGTACGCCGAACCTGGCGACTACATGATTGAAAAAGAAAAGGGAAGCTGTTTCACCAGTGTTATCTAATGTAGGCATCGCCTCGGCCCATTTGGTAAAATAGTCAATAGCGACTATAATATACCCATGCCCCCCGGTCGAGGTGGGGTTACATGTCATGAAATTGATGCCCCATTTGGCGAAAGGCCCAACAACAACTATTGGTTGTAAGGGTGCGGGTGGTCTTCTGGTTTTGCTATCAAAAATTTGACAAGCATGGCAACTTCTGACTGCGGTTATGAAATCTTTGAACATGGTTGACCCGAAGTATCCCGCTCGTAAGATTTTCTGTGCTGTAGCATATCCAGATTGATGCCCCCCACACGCACCTGAATGACACTCATTCAGGGCTTTTGCAGCCTCTTCATGGGTGAGGCACCTCCTTAGAACTGTATCGATACCACGACGGTAAAGCATATCACCGACGATCATGTAGTCTTTTGCTTGGTATCGTATACGTTTTTGTTCTGAGTGAGAGGTGTCAGGCCTGAATTTTTGGGTTTGGATATAAATTATTATATCTCCATACCACTCATTGCTTGCAGATATCAGAAACAAACTTTCGTCCACGATTGACTCTTTTGATGTTTCATCGTTGGACGACGATGGGAGATCGCACAATAATTCTGCAAAAACTAAAGCTTTCTTTGATTTGGATTTTACAAATTCCAGATCAAACTCTTGAAGGATCGCTATCCATTTTGAATATTTTCCCCCCAGCAACTGTCGCGACAATATATAAGTCATGGGGTTGCAATCTGATAGAATGGTAGTTTTCCGAAAGAGGACATAATGTCGAAATCTTTGTATCGCTTGAACAACAGCGAGTGCTAGCTTTTCAACATAAGAATATTTGCTTTCTGTATCATTCAAGTTTTTACTTAAATAATATATAGGATTTTCAATTCCATCGACTTCTTGAACTAAAACCATCGCAATGGTCGTATCTGCTGCAGCCAGATACAGGTTAAAATCTATTTGATAGTCCGGGGTATACATTAATGATGCTTTTACTAGAGAGTCTTTCAGAGAATCAAAGGAAGCTTGCGCCACCTGATCCCAGACAAAAGGTACATCCTTTTTCAAAAGACGAGTATAACCTTTAGCAAGTTCTGCGTAATTTGGAATGAACCTCCTCAGAAAGTTTGCTTTCCCTTGGAGTTTCTAAATCTGAAGCAAATTTGAAGGTGGAGGAAAATTAATGATTGCCTGAACCTTACAAGGGTCGAGACGAATCCCATCCTTGGAGACTACAAAGCCAAGTAAACGACCAAAACCGACGCAAAATACACATTTTTGCGGATTGAGTCTTATCTTGTAGTGTCGGCAACGTAGAAATATCGCTCTTAAATGCTGCGGATGATCAGTCTGCTTTCGCGAATGAGCCGGAAGGTCGTCGAGATAAGGTTGAACGATGTTCTTGATGTCATGGAAGGCATAATTCATTGCCCTCTAAAACGTCACCCCTGCGTTCTTTAAACTAAAGGGTAATTTTCGATAAGCGAATGTGCCCCATGGACAGATGAATGTAGTCTTTGACTGGTCCTGTGGGTGGATATTTATTTGATTATACCCGGAAAATCCATCCATAAATGAAAAGATTTCACATCCGGCGCATTCATCAATTATTTGGACGATGAAGGGTGTAGGGTAGTTGTCCTTCGGACAAGCTTGGTTTACATCCCTATAATCGACACACACTTTGATTGTCCCTTGTTTCTTCATAACAGGGACAATATTCGATACCCAATCGGTTAGAGAAACAGGGTAGATGAAACCAGCATGGAGGAGCTTTTCAACTTCTGCTTTAATGGCAGCGGCTTTCTTGGGGTGCACCTGCCGAAGTCGTTGTCTTACTGGTTTGACATCAGGATACACTTTAATTTCATGTTCAACAATACTCGAGTCAATGCCTGGCATTTCATCATATGACCAAGCAAAGACATCTCTGAACTCGCGAAAAAGAGCGTTATATATTTCCAGTTCTGAAGGAGAACATCCTTTGCCGACATAAATATTCTCTACAACATTTGTTTTAGTCGAGATATTTATGGCTATAGTCTCTTCAATATTGGATAAGTTTCGCTCGGAATCCACCGTATTTACAGTATTTGATAGGAATTCAAAAACTGAAGGGTGATAAAGATCATGCTGAGTATCTTCTTCATATTCTGGAAGAATGGAACGATGGTGGCAATCATTCCATGGTGCCCCCTCAATCAACATTGATTGTAGGATTCCTTTGTCAGTCCCATGTACTTTTGACCAAGGATCTAATGGGGTACCATATTCTCTAGACCTATCTACCCAAACGCTTGATGAGCATTGATTTGGGTTCGCCTCCCATGCTCGAAACATTGATTGCTACAATATTTCTATAGGGCTTGGGGGCAAAACCATTGCATGATCCATGTCGGCATCGCCTTTTGAGATCTTCGTCGAAGATATCATGTTGCAGGCTCTTACCATCGCTACTTCTCCTATATAGATTGGAGGTGGAAGTGAAAAAGTTCCCATTAATGTGGGGTCTTTCAGTAGGCCTACTCCGATGTCTTGAAGCGAGTGGTTGCTTCCATGGATCATGGGAATGCTTCCTGTAACTTGTGAACCATTAGGGAGGAAGTCTTGTTAGTCGACGATCGTAATCCCTCCTTGAAAAGGGAATGCGATCTTCCTAAAATAAGTCGACACAACAACTGCCATGGCATAAATCCCCGGTCTTCCTAGTAGGATGTTGTAGTCAAGATTCCCATCGATGACTTCAACATCTATTTCTATTGTTTTTCCTCCCAGTTCAACTTTCAAGTTATTAAGGATACCGCACGGGGTATATGTCCTTCCGTCGAATGATTTTAATGTCGTCGAAGATCGCGACAAGGTTGGATATCCTAAAGTTTCCCAGCAACTCATCGACATAATACATGTAGATGCCCCCTCATCAATAATTGTTCGGTGAACAATTTTGTTGAGGGCTTTCACTTGAATAAGGAAAGCTAGTTGAGCTGGTAACTGAGGATCGTACCCTTTGTGATCGAAGGATACAAGATTGGAATCCTTAGGATCAACCCCACCAATAGCCGATAACAAAGCCTGCCTTTGGATGGGCAATTTTGCAGTACTTCAAGAGTCTACATAGCGGATGGCGATTGGGCCAAATCTTCCACTATGTTGTAATGCTGCGCAGCCCTAGCGCGAGGATTAAATGTCGACTTGTGTACTACTCCCTTTGGCGGTTTTATTGTTAATTCAGGAATGATGGGTGGTACAACCTCTGTCGAAGTTGTTGTCGAACTACTTGGTTGATCTTTACCTTTGTCGTTCGATAGTTACGGATTCCCGCAATCTTTGTTCCTTGTCGAAATCAAAGCATCATTCTGCTGTTTTGAAACCGAAAACATGAGCACTTGCGACGGGGAAGCATTTGCACTATCAACCAGATTTTGACCTGGATTTGGAAATGGATCAGTTAACACAGCTGAATTTTTCAGACTCTTAAAGAATCTTTTTATATCAGCTTTGTACGGACATTCTCCTGTCCGATGATCCTCATCACATATCTGACATGGATATTTCCTATTTCCAGGAGGGTTTGAAGAAGTTTTTCCAGGAGATGACTCACCCTGTTTCTTCTTCTTCCCTTTGTTTTGCTTCTTCTTACTCCCTGGTTGTTTGGTTTCTTTGCCTTTATCTGCTGATATGGCATTTACTTCCGAAACAAGAATTTCATATTTTACATTTTGATCCAAATTCTTACGGGCTTTCTTAGACGAAGCCTTTGTCGATTTCGCGTTTGTCGTGCCAATCACACCATCGACGGCATGAGAGTCACTATTTGATTTAGGAGGAGGCGGAATTGAGAATTCCGGTCTAGGGGCGTCAGGTATTTTGTCGTAGAGCGTGCCAGAATGAGTATAAACTAAGTCTAGATATTGTGCACGAGCAATAACTTGCTCCTCTGTTATGACTCCCCCCTTTTCCACATATTCTGTTATAGCAGGAAGTAACGACTTTATAAACCATTCAGCTAAAAGATGATCGGGAACGTATGTTTTCACCATCCTACGGCGACGACGCCACTCATGTATATGATCGGATATATGAGTGGCAGTTTTCTGCTTGAAGTTGGTTAATATTTCTTTTCCCGTTTCATACCTTATCGGTAATTGAAAATGGGTTAAGAAAGTCGTGGCTAGGGAGCTAAAATTGTCGAACGAGGCTCTAGGTAATTCAATATACCATTTTGCCACTGGACCCGTTAACGTCCTCTGGAAAAGGCGAAGCCTTATCGAATCATCATTGAGGGTGTTTGATGAACACCACAGATGAAAAGTCATCATGTGATTCGATGGGTCTTCACCTGGATTTCCATTGAATTTAGGAATGTCAGATGGAAGTTTGTGAGGAATCGCTGGCCACCAAGGGGCGTACGCAATCGGATCGTTGGTTAACCGGTGTAAATCGGGTAACTCTAAAGTTGCCACGAATGGTAACTGTTGATTCAGGTTAGGTGAAGCATACCCAGGGTACGATGGAATTGCCTGAGCAGTGGGCCTTTGCATACCAGCATAATGTAATTGATGTTGGTATGACTAATACGGTTGGTGGACTTGACCACTGTAAAGCGGTTGGTTTTGACCGTTTTGAATATATTGTTGTCCACTGTTCGCAAAGATCTGCTGCTCAGAACCTTGGTACACTTGCTGGAATTGTGGTTGTTGGTATTGCACCAACCATGGTTGTGAAGCCATGTTCTGTTGTGCTATACTAACCGTTGGACCAAGGTGTGGGGTAATTGTACCCGTTTGGACCTGTGTCGCCCCACCAATTGGCGATTGTGGTTGTGTCCCAGGGTCAAGGGGTTGTTGCATTAAAACTTGAGAAATCTGAGGTTGACATACAACAGGCAACGTTTGAACTTGCGACACTGTCACAATAGACGGTGTGGTCGGGATGTTCGACATAGGTACACACTGTTGCATAGAATATACAACCCTTGGTTGTTGAGTTAGCATAGGTACCCAACCACTTGATGGAACTCCAGTATAACCTGAATACTGTTGTGAACTCCTGTATGGATACCCTCCCGGAGGGGGTAATGAAAGGGCATACTGCCCCCCATACGGTAGCAATCCGGAACTCAAGGGGATTGATTGTCCTTGAGGACTAGATTACCCAAATTGACCTCTAAATGGGTCAATCTGGCGAGTCTCAACATAAGAGTTGCCAGATATTATTCCGGATGAACAAACTGGAACAGACCACACTGTCGAAATAGTCCCTTGGTGGACTCCTTCTAGCGTTTGTGAGCTAGTCGGGACAGATGGTATGCCGGCAAACATTGTCGGAGTGATGGCAGGGGCTTCTACTGTTGCTGTGTCATTCGACACAGTCCTAGATGTTGACGGTTGTTCAGACATTTTGAGTCTATCCAATATATTGCCTAGCGATTCTACAGGAACTTCCACTTGTGGTGGACTAACTTCTGATGAAGGAAATAGAGTGACCCCGACTCCAAAATGGGTTGGAGTACTTGCTTGTGGATCCTCTACAATTTCCTCTATCGCAATCAAACCCAGTGGAAGAGGAAGACCGTCAGGTCCGTAAAATATTTCTGGTGCCGAAGAAGGGGTTGAATCGACAACGACATTTGTTTGAGGAGCAAGACTCTCTAAACCGGTTACAGATGGAACTGGTTCTGTAACGCAAGTATTTGCTCCCAGACTAGGATCAGTGTTACTGTCCCTCTGTGGTTGTTGAACTTCTTCTATAGAGGCAGGGTTTCCAGAAATGTTTGGAGTAACCGGAATCTCAGATGTTGTTGGAACACTTGTTCTAACTTTGATAGGAGATTTCGAACCGGTTAAACGAGTTCGCTTTGTCCGTACTGTTTTCGATTCCAGAGACAAAGACGGTTGACTCGTAAGCCTCCGTGAATGACGGGGTTTCAATTGACTTTCTTCCACGATTATGGTTACTTAATCAACCAAAATACAAAATGGGAAAGTGTGTTTCCGAATTAAATGAAGTTTTTAGACGCTTTTAGACACAACTTGCTTTTTCAGTTTTAAAGAGTCCAGAAAAAGCTAAAGATGACTCTAGTCTCTTTCGATGTTTTAACGAGCCCGAAGTGACAAATGCTCGGATGGAATTTTTCCATTATAGAATCTGAAAAAGGCCAAAAGGAACTGCTCTGGAGTTCTAGGCAGAGAGTGTGCCAAACTTTTCGCAAAACCGCAGAATACTTTTTAGGGTACGGGCGGTCGATCTTCCTGAATGCTGTGTTCAGTGCATTGTGATCAGTAGGGCGGCCGACACGACTTCCTAAGGATAAAGGTTTTATGCCTATAGGGGTCTCCCAATATATACGCGACGGTACGTGGGAGCACAATCCGTACTGGCGCTATCATCCCTCAGGAGTAATCACCCACCATCCACGAGATCGACAGTCACCAGGCTTAACGACGCCGGAACACGTCTCTAGCCTAGACCTCTATGTTGTGCGTTATGTTGCAAAGCGTTTTTAATTTCATTCAATTTATTTTAGGTTGTTCTTTTTAGAAGTTTTCCTTTCAAGGTTCACCACAAGATGTATGATACAAATTCCTAAATGCAGTCTAAAGATGATAAGAAAGCTTTATATCTTTTCAACTTTGAAAATCCTAGCTACTAAGGGAAAAGAAAGACACCATCTTTTCTCAAAGAGCAATCAGCACACTCTAATGAACTTTTCCTAAATCCAACATGCAAACTATCAAATGCAAATGCATAATGCAGGTGTTTGTTTTCCGCTTTCTTAGTATTGATGCCTACAAAGAAAGCTTTTTGTACAACTTTGAATTTGCTTTTAAATGACAAATATAAACAAGTTTGCTTTTCCGAAATCAGAGAGGGTATAAGAGATTACAACACTTAACGATTTTCGAAATGAAGACTTGTTTTGACACTTAAAAGAGACAAATTCAAACCAATAAGCAAAAGTAAATGTATAATCAATCTGCAAACAGCCAATGAACTCTCTTCTAAGATCACAATCAACAGACCTGAATCAAGGGCTACAAGATGATTATTTCACTCATGCAAAGGAAAACTGTAAATGACACCACAAACACATAAAAAAACTCACAGTATTTTTGTACAAAATGAGGCGAAATCTAAGCAGAGAAAAGGAGTTATCAGACTGGTACCTATGCTGGTTACAGGCTACAAAAATCAGAGATCAAAACAAGGCAAAATAGAGCAGAGAACCCCAGCTGCACGAGGGCAAACTGGTTCAGCGCAACTGTTATAGACATTTTTGTGCCTTACAGCATGAAGCATGAAATATCAATAATCTAAGGGATCCAAAGTCCCTAAACATGTTGTTCCTGCCCCTAGAGGAACAAGGTCAGCAAACCACAACACTAAATATCAGTTCTCCACCTGAAAACACTCGAAAACAAGCTAATTCTGGATCATGTCAACTGCTCCACTGAGCATCTGCGCTGAATGTCAACTGCTCCACTCTGTACCTGCACTGAATGTCAACTGTAAAGAAAGCTACCTACGCTGGGCGAGTTTTGCCAAGTGGCACAGTCATTCCTCAAGGTGTCAATGCCCAGGAAGCTTCCAAAATGACACTTGGATCAGGGAATTCGCCTAGTGATGAGTAAGAGGGTCTAGATCTCCAAGTGGAAGCAAGAACCTCCAAGTGGACTCAAGAACTAAAGAATAACTGAAGTGGGAGAGGACACTAGTCAGCTTCATGCCAGCCTCAAGCTGACTCATCCTTTCTCCAAATCTCCTATATATAGAGCTCTCTCATGAGGTCTAAGGGGGCTGGAATCTGGTGAATGTAAGGAAGTGTTGTTGGTTTGAGTATAGAACTATTGGGTGATTTGCTTGAAGGAGGTGAAGAGGAGATTTCTTTCTGCTGGGAGGTGATGCTGGATTGGGCCTTTTATGGTTGTATCACTTCCTGAACTTTAATTCTTCCATTAATAAAGCATTTGAAGTTCTTCTATATGCATGTGTCTCAATGGTGTATTGATACTTGTATATTTGATTTATTCTAATCCTTGAATCAATTATGAATGTATGCTTCTTGTAGTTTCCCTCTCTTGTTATTTTGCAGGATCTTGGTGTAGCTGGGCCAGCGAAAGAGCAAGGAGCTGGGAGCAAGCAGCAAAGAGAGAAGATTGGATCAATCATTAGCGGAAGACAACGGTTAGTGGATCTCTTTCTCCCCTCTCTTACATCTCATAAAGAAGTAATCTCGAATAGCTTTGCTTTGATTGTTGCTGAGGTACTATCACCCTTAGAGTGGGATAGGGTCATTCCGTATTGGATAATTTTCCCAAAAACAAATTGGCGACTCCACTGGGGATCGTATCTTGTTGGTTGTTTGTGTTTTTTGCTATTCATTTCATAAACACAGGGAGTACCGAATCGAATTGCATTTGGATCTTTCAAATGCAAAGTAGAGGGCAGCTACTCTAGCTCAGTTTCTAGGCAAGTTTATGATTTGAGGAGCTGATTCACAAGGACTCTAAATAGCTCTTAGTGATAGATTTTCATCCCCCTTTTCATCCCTTAGTGTGTACTTGACTGTAGCTTCCGATTTGGCCAAAAACTGTGAATTTTTGAGCAATCTATGACCCGGAAACTGAGAAAAACGAAAGTTTGTCTCTTCAGTGCAGGTGCTGTGAAGGCAGTCTGCATTTCAGCGTAGTTCCCGAAGGGGCTACCTGCGCTGAACGTCAAACTGCCAGTGTACTACCTGCGCTGAACCAGTTTTTCCTAGTGCTACTGGGGTTCCCTCCTGTTTATTGCCCTGTTTTCACCCTTGTTTTTGCAGCCTGTTACCAGTCAATGTACCTATCTGAAACCAACTTTCCTTGCCACTATTCCGCCTCGGTTGTATAAAGAAACTGTATTTGTTCTTTGTGTATTTCTTATATCATTTGCGGTTTCCCATAACGAAAAGTGAACTAGTCTTGTTGTGGCCTCTTAGATCTAGACCTGTGAGAAGTGTCGTTTTGATCTTAAGAGTTAGTTTATTTGTTGTTCATAGCTGATTGAGCTTTTGCTTTCATCATATGGTTTGAATTTATATATTTCTAGAGTCGAAACAAGTAAATCTTAAGGTGTCTTTTGATTTTGGACAAGCTTGTTTACTTTCACTTGAAATTGAATTCAAAATTATACAACAGCTTTCTTTTTGTATTGCACCAACATTAAGAAAGAGAAAAGAAATACCTGCATTGTGCATGTGCATTTTGACGGCTTGCATGTTGATTTAGGAAAAAGTGCATTAGTGTGTGCTCTATGATCTGTGTGAAAATATGTTGTCTTTCTTTTCCCTCAGTAGTTAAGATTTTCAAAGTTGAAAGATTGAAAAGCTTGCTTATCATCTTAGACTGCATTTAGGAGTGTTACTATACATCTCGTGGTGATCCATAAAGGCAAACTGCTAAACAAGATCAACCTTAAAATAAATTAAATTTACATAACAATGCATTGAAACATAATGCAAACACATAGAGGTCTAAGCTAGAGACGTGTTCCGGCGTTGTTAAACGTGATATCTTAGCGTTGAGTGGTTGGGCGATTCCTCCACGGTGAAGCGATAAGTATCAATACGGACTTGTGCTCCCACGTACCGTCGCATATATATTGGGAGACCCCTATAGGAACAAAGCCTTTATCTATAGGAAGCCGTGTCGGCCGCCCTACTGATCGCAATGCAATGAACACAGCATTCACGAAGATCGACCACTCGTACCGTAAAACGTATTCTATGGTTTTGCGAAAAGTTTGGCACACCCTCTGCCTAGAACTCTAGAGCAGTTTCTTTTGGCCTTTTTCAAACTCTATAACTGAAAAAGTCCATCCGAGCATTTGTCACTTCGGGCTCGTTAAAACATCGAAGGAGACTAGAGTCATCTTTATCTTTTTCTCGACTCTTAAAAAGTGAAAAAGCAAGTTGTGTCTAAAGCGTCGTTATAAAATTTATTTTAAACGGAACATAATCACCTCCTATTCCTGCGTTGATCTGTAGGTTGAGAACATGGAACGCCCCAACCAAGGAATTCCACAAGATGGAAATCCTAGTCCTTTCTCCTCTTGGGGAGAAGTTGGTGTGCCCCACATGGCCACATTGTCGCTTCCAGAACTGACAATTGGCTTGCCTATTTGGCTGTTCTCAACCAATGTAGTTCAGAACACCATGGTTCCTGAACAGTCGAGTCAACAGTTAGATCAGTCTAGAACTGCCCACCAGCCTTCTACTTCCTATAAGTTTGGCACACCCTCTGCCTAGAACTCCAGAGCAGTTTCTTTTGGCCTTTTTCAAACTCTATAACTGAAAAAGTCCATCCAAGAATTTGTCACTTCGGGCTCGTTAAAACATCGAAGGAGACTAGAGTCATCTTTAGCTTTTTCTCGACTCTTAAAAAGTGAAAAAGCAAGTTGTTTCTAAAGCGTCGTTATAAAATTTATTTTAAACGGAACATAATCACCTCCTATTCCTGCGTTGATCTGTAGGTTGAGAACATGGAATGCCCCAACCAAGGAATTCCACAAGATGGAAATCCTAGTCCTTTCTCCTCTTGGGGAGAAGTTGGTGCACCCCACATGGCCACATTGTCGCTTCCAGGACTGACAATTGGCCTGCCTATTTGGCTGTTCTCAACCAATGTAGTTCAGAACACCATGGTTCCTGAACAGTCCTGTCAACAGTTAGATCAGTCTAGAACTGCCCACCAGTCTAGAGTCATCTTCGTAAGGTAGAGCCGGAAAAAGCGAAGCTCCCATGGAGAAGAAGGAGAAGAAGAGGAGAGAGAAGAAGAAGAAGGAGCCTAACATGACTGGGGGCAAGCAAAAGACATCTGACAAAAATCCACAAACAGCACACACCGGGCCTAAATCGCCATGTGTCATATGTAGAGGAGACCACTTCCATAGAGATTGTCCCTGTATTCCACGGATACTAAGGGACTGGTCACCTCGTTTGCACAATTCGGGAGCATCAACCTCTGATAGCCATGTTGAATGCTTACCGTCAACCAGCGAAAGTGAAGGTTCAAGACAAAGAGGGGGAACAAGATTCCCCTGTAGACTGTGTGAAGGCGATCACGACATCCACCGTTGTCCCTTCTTAGACGAAGCGAAGAGAGTTTTGGAAGATCGCCCGGTTTCACCGTTGAGACTTCCTCCTGGATACAAAAAACTCGTGCCAAGTCCTTCGTTGGTTGAAAATACAGCTGGCCCGCTCAAGTGGTCAGCTAAAGCGTCAGTCATTGAAAATGAACCTACTGAATCCAGACCAGACGAAATTCTAAAGGTTGATACGGCAGTTGACCCGGTTCTTCCTTCAGAGGTTTCATCCTCAAATGACACCGTCACTGAAGATTCATCTTCAAATGACACCCTCACTAAAGAGAATAAGGATGACACCATCCAGATTCTTTTCATCAACACAGATTCTGATGAGCATCAGGGCAATGCGCCCATTCCTTTATCACAGGAAGGAACATCGTCAGGGTCATAACCAGCCGTGTATTCGGTCCCACCACCAAGCAACCTGGTTGTGTCCTTTGATTGGAACCAACTAGGCAGACCCCGGTTGCCAGCCAGTATACCATTCAGAATCATAGTCCAAATTTATAGAATGGTAATGGCTGGCACTATCATTGATGAAGGGGCATCTGTGAGTATCCTTTCCTCTATTGCTTGGAAAGCACTGGGTTCCCCGGCACTTTTGCCTGAGGTAAGAAATCTCTCGGGTTTTGATAAAGGAACCAGTCGACCATTAGGGATCCTCCCCAATGTACCTGTTACATTGAAAGGGAAGACCATTCAAATGAATGTGATGGTCGTTCAAGGACCCTTGGATTATAACCTACTCCTTGGACGAGACTATATATATTGCATGGGAGCTATAGTCTCCTCACTCTTTAGAATAATGTGTTTTCCACACAAAGGAAGAATGGTCAAGCTCGTAGACCAACTTTCATTTCCGGGATCACGCATCACAAATAGTCACATACCAACCCTCAATGGCCTATTCACCCAAGAAATGTCTCCACCCCCAGTCCTCCTTCCCGATGAGTGCGAGTGATTCGGAAAGATGGGACTGGAACCAAGGGGGCATGCATCCTGGCCTGCTTCGGGCAGAGGAAACCTTGGGTATAAGGTAGAATTTCCGCGAAAGAATATGACTAGTCCGTACCCCGTCCGTGGATGGAAGAGGGGTTGTTCTAGAATAGGATTCTTTTGTTAAGGTTACTTGTTTGGCAAAGGTCATTCACCATTGTCTACTTCGGTAGACAGTGCCGAGGAAATGTTTTCGTTTGATGGTGTTAACAAAACAATCTTTGGGTAACCAGAAAGAGGCAAGCCTCCCTCAATAACACCAATGTTTTGTCTTTGAGTAGTGTTCTTCTCTTATCGCAAGTAGCTGCTCTCTTGTCGCAAGTAGCTGTTCTATTGCGATCTTGCAAATGAGCTGTCAAAAGTTGGGCCGACGGGAAGAAAAGTACCGCGTAAGACCCATTAAAAATAACGAGAATACAAGTATCGTTAACATTAGACTAGCAAGACGACAAGTAGCTGCGAACACCCAAAGAAAAGCAGAAGTGGGGGAGAGGAGGGGCAGCCTTGAAATTGTATTTTATACCTGGGGGCATGCAAACCTTTTAGAGTGAAAGCTAAGAGTGGTTATTTATCTGTTTTTTGGATTAGCCGTTTCCGAACTTGCATAAATAAAGGATGAGAGGGAGCATATCTTATGTGAGGTGCGAGCTCTATAAAAAATGGAATCTTGCAGGAGACATTCTTATCTTATGACTGGTATATCGAGCAGTTTTACCGCGGAATTTATGCTCGTTAAAAAATAGAAAAGCGAGATCCGAGCAGTTTTAATACATAGTTCATGCTCGTTGAAAAATAAACATAAGATTGAGCATGAGTTTCCTCCAGAGTTTAAGCTCATTAAAAAATGAACCTATTCCGGTAAATAACCATTGTGATCGTAAATTTATTAGCCATAAAAAGCCTTGGTCGTGTTTTCACCTACCACCTCCATTCCATTTGGCCGATCGTTCACCTCCATATGATTGCTTACCCATTTTGAGGAACAACTGCAAAGAGTGATTTCACCTAGCCATCCTTGTGACACTGCCGTGATTGGAAAATTCCAACCTGTACCTGGAATCTGCTGCTATCCCTGTTTATCACTCGTTCCTCAAAAGACGAGTCTTCTTTGAGCTCTTTTCATCTGACTCGTAAAATATGAAAAGTTTGCCGAGCTTTGGCCTTCCAACTCGTTAAAGTGACCGGAAGAGCTATCCCTCCTCTAGATTTTAATCTTTTTGGACCTGAGGGATTATTACACAAAAAGGTCGAGTGCTTGTTTTATTCGGCTTGTTAAAGTTATCGAAAACTCATCCCTTCTGTATTGTTTTATACTTTTTCGGACTTAAGGGATTAGATGACGAAAAAGGAATTTTGGAGTTAACTTTCTGTACCTTTTTAGACTCTCTAAAAATGAAAAGGACCGAGTTTTACTTGTCGTTAGACTCGTTAAAATGATTAAATAGCGACAAACTTGTCTTTAGACGAGAACGAGTTTCCCTATCGCTAGGCTCGTTAAAACATAGCGATAGGCTTGCCCGAAGGGCAGGTTATAGAACAAGCATATGTTATCCTCCTCAAGCTTGACAAAAATAAAGAGGTACTTGTCAGAAATGACTGGGGAAAAATTGGGAGAACCTCAAAGCTTTAATGGTAGCAAGTCGCTCTTGAACATGACACTTTTCCTCCGTATCACATCGGGTTGGGTTGTTTCATTCACTGGTCTCATCACCATGGTTTTCGCCAAACCATCCACATTTGGGGTAATGCTACTGATCCATCACATCAGTGTCGTTATATGTTCAAGAGATGTTGTTCAGAAAGAGTCAACCGTGTCCCATCCACTGCCATACATTATCCTTCATCCACCCATGATCGCCACCCTGAATCATATTTCACAGATTGTTTTCACCTCCACTAAAATCATTAGCTCCGTTCCGTGTCACTGATGTGGGATTCATTAAGGCCCTCCTTTGATGGATCGCTTCTTGTCGACTTCAGCTCATTATCCAAAAAGTTGATCTAGGAACACCCCTTTCAGTACTTTGAAGCTTGCATGCCTCAATGGCAAGTTTCTCACTTCCCGCGATAGGTATACATCAATGACCTTCGACCAGAAGATTTTGCATGGTGTTCGACACCAAGTCCTTTATTCACACCACGTGAAATCTACTGCAGTACCTTGAGGGTCATTATCATTATCAGTGATTCCTCTCGCGCTTGTTAACAGTTTACATTATTGACCGGTAATCAAGCGATGTCTTTCCATGTTCGACTTCAACGCAATTCCCACATGGATCGACTTGTACTTAGAGTGAAGATCGAACGAGTTTGAAGACCCCGGATCTAGTTTCATCCATCCAGGCTGCGATATATATTCAGGAAATATAGAAACATTTGACATGTACATCATTGCAGCAGATGATCATCCTACTCAAAGGATGATAATTTCAACAGAGAATTATCAGTCTACCATCAGACGATCGTCTGTTCTATGTACTAAAATGAATTTATAAAGTTGAGCATGGGAATGCCCGCCTCAGCTAGATCATGAAAGTAGAATGAAAAATAATGTATTGTATTGTATTTTATTACAGGTCACCTCTCAGCGATTGAATGAACTTCGGATCCTCCTGATAAAGCATTTCACCCGATAAACGACCTCATACTTTAGGGGGCAACTGTTATAGACATTTTTGTGCCTTACAGCATGAAGCATGAAATGTCAATAATCTAAGGGATCCAAAGTCCCTAAACATGTTGTTCTTGCCCCTAGAGGAACAAGGTCAACAAACCACAGCACTAAATATCAGTTCTCCACCTGAAAACACTCAAAAACAAGCTAATTCTGGATCATGTCAACTGCTCCACTGAGCATCTACGCTGAATGTCAACTCCTCCACTCTGTACCTGCACTGAATGTCAACTGTAAAGAAAGCTACCTGCGCTGGGCGAGTTTGGCCAAGTGGCACAGTCATTCCTCAAGGTGTCAATGCCCAAGAAGCTTCCAAAATGACACTTGGATCAGGGAATTCGCCTAGTGATGAGTAAGAGGGTCTAGATCTCCAAGTGGAAGAAAGAACCTCCATGTGGACTCAAGAACTAAAGAATAACTGAAGTGGGAGAGGACACTAGTCAGCTTCATGGCAGCCTCAAGCTGACTCATCCTTTCTCCAAATCTCCTATATATAGAGCTCTCTCATGAGGTCTAAGGGGGCTGGAATCTGGTGAATGTAAGGAAGTGCTGTTGGTTTGAGTATAGAACTATTGGGTGATTTGCTTGAAGGAGGTGAAGAGGAGATTTCTTTCTGCTGGGAGGTGATGCTAGATTGGGCCTTTTATGGTTGTATCACTTCCTGAACTTTACTTCTTCCATTAATAAAGCATTTGAAGTTCTTCTATATGCATGTGTCTCAATGGCGTATTGATACTTGTATATTTGATTTATTCTAATCCTTGAATCAATTATGAATTTATGCTTCTTGTAGTTTCCCTCTCTTGTTATTTTGCAGGATCTTGGTGTAGCTAGGCCAGCGAAAGAGCAAGGAGCTGGGAGCAAGAAGCAAAGAGAGAAGATTGGATCAATCATTAGCGGAAGACAACGGTTAGTGGATCTCTTTCTCCCCTCTCTTACATCTCATAAAGAAGTAATCTTGAATTGCTTTGCTTTGATTGTTGCTGAGGTACTATCACCCTTAGAGTGGGATAGGGTCATTCCGTATTGGATACTTTTCCCAACAACATCAACCTCAACACAGGGGTTTTGACATTCAACGCAGGTAGCCTTCACGGGAACTGTGTTGAAATGCAGAATCCCTTCACTGGGTCTGCGCTGAAGGAGAAACTCTCGTTTCCCACAGGTTCTGGGTCACAACTTGCTATTTAATTCACTGTTTCAGGCCAAATAAAAGCAACAAGCAAGGTGTAATCAAAGGGATGCTTTGAAGGGTAGTAAGATCTATCAAAAAGATCATCAAATCATTTGTGAGTCCATTGTTCAGATCATAGACAAGTCCAGCAATTGGATCAAAGCAGCAACTGTCTACTTTGCATCCGGGAAATATGCAGTTCGATTGTTGTTGTCAATTCTATGAAAAAACAATGATAAAAACACAAATAAAATGACTAAACAGATCTCCCCAGCGGAGTCACCAATTTGTTGTGGGGAAAAATGCCTATGCAGGACGATCCTATCCACCTAAGGTGTGACAGTGCCTTTGCAACAAACAGAGACAGCTATTCTGGTTTCTTCCTTTATGAAATGTGAAAGAAGAGAGATCAATAGACTTATCGGTGTCTTCCATTTGTACCTCGATCCGGTCTCTGTTCTCTTTGGGTGTTCACAGCTACTTGCCTTCTTGCTTTTCCAGCTTCAACGGGTTCCTGCAAGATCACAAGAGAATAGCTACTTGCGACAAGAGAACAGGTACTTGCGACAAGAGAACAACTACTTGCGACAAGAGAAGAACACTACACAAAGACAGATATTCACATTCATAACTAGTTTAGGATTAGAAATAAACTAAATACACTAATGCATTCATACATCAAAAATACATCAGCATATAGGAGAAACCAAGATAGCTTTATTGATGAATAACAAGGTTCAGGAAGAGATACAACCCAGAGGGCTCCAATCCAGCATCTCCTTCCCAGCAAATGGAATTCCTATCTTCACCCCCTTCAAAGCATTAAGCACCCAATGATTCCAATCTCAAACCAACAACAATTCTTTGCAATAACAAAATTCCAGCCCCTAGATCTCATGGAGGAGAGATCCATATATAGATGTTTGGAGAGAGGATGAGTCAGCTTGAGATCTGACTAGTGTCCTCTCCCTCTGTCAGTTCTTGAGTCCACTTGGAGGTTCTTTCTTCCACTTGGAGATTTGGAACCTCTTACTCATCACCAGTCGAATTCCCTGAGGCAAGTGTCATTTTGGAAGCTTCCTGGGTTTTGACACCTTGAGAAATGAGCCTGCCACATGTCCACTCTCGTTCAGCGCAGGTAGCTAGTGTTCCGGTTGACATTCAACGCAGGTAGCCAGTGTTGGCTTTGACATTCAGCGCAAACAGCTAGTGTAGCCACTGAAATGATCCTGAATTGACTTGTTTTTGAGCAGTTTCTGGTGGAGAACTTCTGTTAATTGCTGTGGTTTGTTAGCCTTGTTCCTCTAGGGGTAGGAACAACATGTTTAAGGACTTTGGATCCCTTAGATTATGGACATTTCATGCTCAATGTTGTAAGGCACAAAAATGTCTATAACATACACTACTACAGATGTCTGTCATGGCCTGTTCTAATCCTTGGTTGTGTGCAACCAAGTCATCACGTTGTAGATTGATCTACTCCAAATCTCCCTTTTTCTCCATTAAGACCAGGAGGGCGTGGCCTTCCTGGGCATGGAGCTTAGTGGTTACCCCATCCTGTAGCTAGTATAGGGTCTCTCTAGGAAGGGTGGCCAAATTCAACCCCCAACCCCTCGTACCACCTTTGACCTCTGCTAACATGGCACTTGCTGGTAACGCTAAAGTATTCATTGTGTGGGTGCACACCATCTGCTCGCCTGTGAGTGTACCTTCTACAACATGTGACATCATCCCTTCTGGGGGTCACACTTGTAATGCCTGCAACTGCGCTCTATGCTATGGGGTAAAATGCATGGTGTATGGAGAATGAAAATACCCTCAAAGGTCTTCCCGGGACCTTCAGCAGACTGTAATATTATCTGCAACTGCACAAAGTTACATGCATGTTCATAGACAATAACTAACTATCAAAGCATTAGAAGTAGATTACCTTAAGTCTCTGTGTAGATTTGTTTGGAGATCACAATGCAGCCAAGTGGATCTCCTTGAAAGCCAGCTCCAAATCAAGTCCTACACATGGAAGAGACAAACATAATCACAACATATAACTCTGACAACTAGTACATGAATATATAAAGGAACATCTAATTGCATACAACTAAGCTACTCATGCTAATAGGCATTGAACAAACAACTAAATGAATGATAGTATCAACACCACGAGTAGACAGTACAACTGTAGTTCTATATTAATGTTCAAAGAGTGATTACAACCATCTGTTGTATCAGCCTTCCTTTAACCCTCCAGCTTCTCTCTCTCTCCCTTCTTGTTCACTTCTTATGATATGAGTTAATGCTCAACAGTCAAGTATGCTATCCATTCAAATGCTCTGACCTCTTTCACAATAGCCCACACTTTGCTTATATAGAAATTGAGTTAGGGTTGCAACTCCTCCTTCAGTTCACTAGGGAAAAAACAATGAACTTTCCATGCTTTTCAACTCTTTGCCATTTTCCTCCTTCTTTTAGATTAGAAATCCTACAAATAGGTTGAATTTGGATGTTTCCTTGCTTTTCTTAAGTAATTTTAGGAACAAATATCTAGATATTTGTGAGTCAATTCGTTCCTTTGACCCTTGGAACTTCACCAAGTTTCATTAACATTGTTCCCATACTAGCAACATGCTTTAGTAGGGTCACTAATGCACCTCCAAGCTTGGTAACAAGCTTTATAAAGCAGGTTGTTAGTGCACAGCCAACGTTAGTGTGGAATCAAGGCTTGTGATTGTGTTCTTTGTTTCAGCTATCATGTCTTTCCCCTTTGAGTTGATGAGGAGGTCAATTTGTTGTATAACATATGCCCCCTAAAGTATGAGATCATAGGTTGTGACAATGGCTGAAATAGTTTACTAAAATTGTAATTTTACTTTCAAAAGAGAGAGAGAGGATTGAAGCTTCGAGTGGTATCGGAAACCTGATACAACACATATATATAAACTGCTAAAATCATGTCCTGAGTCAGGTATTCCCATGCTCAGTAGCTATGTCAGAGTGATTTTCTCCAAAGTGATATGACAAATGTTGGCTACTGATAAGCACAATGTGAATCCAATTTCATAATAGAATCATCCTGATAAGCTATCTCCAAAAAAAATATTCATAGCTTGGGAGAGGAAACAAGGTTAAATGATGCAAACCTCTACCCAAGGTATTGATTTCCACTTCACTAAACATCATAGATCGATACATGTGAATATATGCATTGACGTCGAACATATACGAAATAATTTGATTACCAATCAATAATGGATATCGTTAATAGACGCGAGGAAGGCCACCGATAATGGTGATGGTCTCCAAGATCCACAGTACAATCTAATGAGTGTGAAATATGTCTTTTTCATCGAACACCCATTAGCGTCACTTAACCAGGAGCCCATAATGAGAACCCCTGATCAAAAACAATGCAACCTACCACTAATGTCTGCAAGTACCAAGGCACTGAATGTGTTTCTAGGTTGTCTCCCTAGAGAGAGTGTTGAAGTCAATAGGAAGAAACCTATCGAAAGGTAGGAAATAATGTGTCCTACATCAATCGACATGAAACGAGACAAGAATGATTTTGTTTTTTGATGAATGAGCATTTGGGTCTAAACAACAGAGGGCATGATGGAAGGATATGCTTGATGGGTTGATGGAGGAAACAAAAGGTTAACCCTTGAACAATAAAAGGCATGACAATGGTTTTAACCATGCAGCACTAGACTCATGAACACTACAGAGTGTTAGGATACAGAGATGCAATTACATTAGGGTATTTAGGCTAAACTAATAGGATGGTAGGATTCATATTGAGAGGTCATCACAAGGAAGGTTTATATGAGGGAGTGCCATGTTCAAGGGAACGACTCCTGCCAAACCACACTTTCTAATACTGAATGCAGCTATACTATCAAATTTCCCTGTTTGATTAGTTTAATGAGTCTAGACAGGTAAACTCATCAATCTTTTCATATTTAAAGAGTCTGAAAAGTACCACAAAAAGAGTGACTCTCTACCCTATCTGATTAGTTTAATGGGTCTAGACAGGCAAACTCATCGATTTTCTCATGTTTTAAGAGTCTGAAAAGTATCATAAAAAGAGTGACTCTATATCCTTTCTATGTAATTTTAACGAGTCCAGACTAGACAACTCGGTGGTATTTTCATATTTAGGGAGTTTGAAAAGATCATAAAGAGCAAATCGATGGTGGTCCGTTTGTCATAGTTGTTAACTGGGTGTGATAAAAGGTTAATATTATACCAGGATCGATGACTTTTCCGTAAGTTAATCCATTGAATCCGGATAAAGAGAAACCTATGTTCAATAGATTTCAACCTCATTTTGTTACGAGTACGAGGAGACGGACTAAACTCATTTTTCATCGTGAATTTTTAATGAGTCACGTGATGAAAAATTCAATACCTTCATCAAATTTTAATGAGTCAAATGAAGGAAACTTAAGGTATCTTTTTTAGTTTAGTGAGCGAGGAAAAAGAGGTAAAAGAACTGCTCATTCCTCCTTCGATGTTTTAACGAGCCTGAAGGAGAGAAAAACTTGGGGATTTTTCGATTTAAGAGCAAGAAATGGTCCCAAAAAATAAAGTGCTCTGGTTGTTGTTGTATATTTTTAATGAGCCCGGTGACAAAAACTCAAGATTTTTCAGTTTAACGAGCGATAAAAGTACCTAAAAGAATGCTTGAGTCATCTTTATAAATGTTTAACGAGCCTAAAGACAAAACGCGAGATTTTTTTAGTTTAATGAGTGAGAAAAAAGTGCATAAAAAGAATTGCTCAATTGGTATTTTTCAGTTTAATGAGCTAGAAAAAGATTGAAAAAGATTTGCTCAAACCATCGTCGTATATGTTTAATGAGCCCAACGATGAAAGGCTCGGAGATTTTTCAATATTTTTAGAGAAAGAAAAGATCCCATAAAAGAACAATGTTCTTTTTGAGAATTGCATGCAGTTGTTACTGCTTTTCATTCTTGAAGGTACTTTCATCAAAAAGAAATAAAAAAAATGCAACAACTCCTAGCATATGCGTTCATGCATGATAAAAAAAATCATGGAGAATGGACTAATTCCTCTTTAATGATTTCAAAAAATCATGTCTCCAAAAATAAATATAAGGAAATGTTTTGAGTTTTTACATTCACCATTTTCACTATTTGAGTTTGTGAAAGCATTTGTTGGCATTATGTTTCTGGTATGGCTATATGTTACAGATGTTGTACTTGATGGCAACACCCGTGGCAAGGCTCTCAATATGTTGAAAATTAAGAAGTACGCAGGAGATCAGTTCAGAAAGTGCGTACCCGCAGGTACACCATGAAGGGATCGCGGCCAGATACGCAGGTCAGCCGTTCAGGAGGTTCGTACCCCCAGTGCACTCATTTCAAGGCAGAGAAAAGCACACGTGGGGTTTCTTATGTTTAACCCTTGGTATTTAGCCGACGGTATTTTTGTTACTATGGTTTTGGCTCGTGGTATTGATCCATGATTTTAGGAGGAGCTTGCCTATATAAAGCAAAGGAGATCACTTGGCTGAGCATCTTTTGAAATTGAATATCTTAAGATCTGAAATATTGGGTTATGGTCTTAAAAGCTTGATCTATATGAAGTTGAAAGCGAATCTGTGAAGGGTGATCTCTCGAGCGCATGATCAGATCTGGGCATCTGAGCATCTGTGCCACTCTGGTGGACTGCCTATTCGGCCCTAATCAGAAGTACGCAGGTGTTTAACAGGAGAGCTGCGTGGGTACGCAGAGCAGAAATAGAAGATCTGCGTGGGTACGCAGAGCAGAAACAGAAGATCTGCGTGGGTACGCAGAGCAGAAATAGGAGAGCTGCGTGGGTACGCAGAGCAGAAGAAGGAGAACTGCGTGGGTACACAGGGCGACGAAGGTTCAGGTGCGTACGCACAGTAAAAGTATGCAACGCAATAGTATATCTGGGTGCGTACCTGCAGTAATAGTACGCGGCGCGATAGTGTCTCTGGGTGCGTACCTGCAGTAACAATACGCAGTCCAGTTGAAGGAACAGTGCGTGGACACGCAGTGCGATAGAAATATCTCTGCGGATATATGCACGGAAGCAGAAGGTGAAGTGCGTAGCGACGCAGGCCATAGAAGGGAAAACTGCGTATCTGTCTTAAGATCTTCTGTTGATTGAATTTTTCTATTGATAAGGTGTTCTGGGTTAGTTCTGTTATTGCTGATCTGATAACTGTAGTGGACTGTAACTTATATGTACTTGATGATCATTTGAAAAGAAGTAGGGGGTTGTAGCTCCCTTCCAGGAAAGACTGGAAAACGAGAGAGATTTGTAGCACTCTGCAGGTAGCAGCCTGTGTACTTGTAAAGGACTGCACCAGTGCAAAATCATTGTAAAAGAAGTTTCTAATTTGAAAGAAGATAGAGACATATTGCAGCAGGTGGTTTTCACCCACATTGGGTTTCCACCTTACATCTGGTGTTCTTTGGTGTTTTTCTTGTTCATGCTCATTATTTTTATGGTACTGATATGCTGAAATAATTCAAAGTATAAATAAGGAAGATTTGCTAAAAAGAATTTGATAATACTGATTCACCGCCCCTCTCAGTATTATTTCCAACAATTGGTATTAGAGCAGGTCCTTCGGAGAAGCTTGATCGCTTGAAGGAAGATCATTCATCATGAGCAACTACGAGAGGGAAGCATCAATCAGGCCACCAATTTTTGATGGGACAAACTTCAATTATTGGAGGGTAAGAGTTACTGCCTATCTTCAATCTCTTGGTACAGAAGTTTGGGATATCATAGATACAGGCTATGCCTTTCCTTCAGCTACTCCTACAGATGCGGCCGAAAAGAAGAAATATGAAACAAATGCTAAAGAAGTCAATACTTTGCTGGGATGCTTATCTCAAACAGAATTCGTAAAGGTTATGCAATATAAATCCGCAAAAGAAATATGGGATAAGATTGTCTTGAGCTACGAAGGAGATGAACAGGTAAAGCGTGCTAAACTTCAAACTCTCAGGATTGAGTATGAGAATCTCAGGATGTATAATGATGAAAGTGTGGCTAACTATTTTCTTCAGGTAGATGAGATTGTTAATTGCATGAAAAATTTGGGTGAAGAAATAAAAGAGGCTATTGTGGTCGAAAAGGTTCTAAGATCATTGTCCCCCAAGTTTGAATCTAAAGTATCTGCAATAGAAGAAAAGGAAAATATACGAATTCTTGCTATGTATCAGTTACATGGAATTCTAACTGCTTATGAAATGAGAAAGGGAGGTCCATCAGACAGAAGAGAAGCTTCTTTCAAGGCGTCAGGCAAAGGAGATTATTATGAAGCAAGCCACGTCCCAGAAGAAGAAGAAGAAGAATCAAATTTTGTGAGAAATCTTCAAAGGGGTTCTGGAAGGTTCAGAGGTAAGTTACCTTTTAAATGCTTTGCTTGTGGAAGAGTAGGTCATTATGCTGCAAAATGTCCTTATAAGGATAAAGGAAAGGAACCTGCTAGATGGAACAAGAAACAGAGTGCAAATAAGAAAAGCTACTACACTCATGAAGATAGTGATGGTCTATCAAACAGTGATGAAGATGAACAAGGTAATGAATATAAATTGTTAATGGCATTTGAAGATGATGATTATATGGATGCTATAGATGTGGATAACCTTTATGAAGAAATTACTAGACTCAAGAGATGTATAGAAGAAAAGAATATGATCATTGATACTCTACAATTTCAAATTGATGAAAAGGAAAAACATCTTGAAAAATTAGAAGGTGAAATTGTTGGTCTTAGAAAAGAGATTGAGAAAACAAAAGCTATTAATCTTAAGTTTGTCAAAGGATCTAAAACTTTGGATGAGATTATCAATGTACAACGGTCTCCGCTAAACAAGACAGGTCTGGGCTATAATGGAGAAACTTCTCAAGCATCCACCTCAAAAAGTTATCTTGATGCAGCAAGAAGAAATGAGCAAAAGCACAATGGAGATCATCAGGTAAAGCAGGGACGAATTGCAAATAGAGACTATCAGGGGAAATCCGTCTTAAGGGTGAACAAAAGCTACAACCAGCCACAGGTAAAATCTTCTCAATTTGGTTCAAGAATGGATGACAATAGAAATTACAATCATTTGGCGGGTAGATTTGATAACCGCAGAAGTTTCTTCAATGGACAATGCTTTTCTTGCCATAACTTTGGTCACAAAGCAGCTCAATGTGTTGCATATAAAACAATCATGACGAGAGAATCTCAAAAACAAAGAAGTATGACCGGGATTACAAAAAGGACCTATAACAACTTTTCGGTTCTTGAAAATGAAGTTGAATGTTCTATTTGCAATAACTTTGGTCATGAAGATTCTGAATGTGGGAGCAGGTTTCAGCAGAAAAAGGAACAAGCCTCAAGCACCAAAACATGGAGAATAAAGGAACCACAAACAGAAAGATGTGGGATAGCATTTTATGCAGAGGGACAGGAAAATCTATGGTACATTGATAGTGGATGTTCGAAGCATATGACAGGTGATAAAGAAAAACTTGAGTCATATTCTGCTCTAGAAAAAGGAAAGAAAGTTTCTTTTGGAAATGATACTCCTGCAACTATAAAAGGAAAAGGCATTGCTCAGTTAAAAGAAAAGGTCAAGGCTGGAAATGTTTTGTATGTTGATGGATTGAAGCATAATCTTCTAAGTGTCAGCCAGATGTGTGATCAAAGAACTGAGGTGATATTCAGATCAAATGGATGTCTTGTTCGTGATATTGATATAGGTAAAACAATGATCAAAGGCAAAAGAACTCCAAATAATCTGTACATATTTGAAGAAGGACAAAAACAATGCTATTTGAGCAAGGATGATGAGCACTGGTTATGGCATCGGAGGTTGGGACATCTAAGCTTTTCACAAATAAGGAAAGCATGCAAATATCAGACAGTCCGCGATCTTCCAGATATCAAAATACCTAACAAAACCATATGCAAATCATGTCAGTTTGGAAAACAAACCAGAACTAACTTTCCAGAGAAGGAAGGGTCAGCTAGCATGCCTCTTGAGCTAGTACATACAGATACATGCGGTCCATTCAGGAAAAGAACACCTCGAGGAGAAGAATACTTGATATTATTCATTGACGATTTCTCCAGGTTTGTCTGGTTAGGACTTATGAAGCACAAAGATGAAGCATTCGAAAAATTCAAATCCTTCAAAGCCTTAGTTGAAAATGAATCAGGTCACAAAATTAAGTGCCTCAGATCCGATAGAGGTGGGGAATTTACCTCAAATGAATTTTTCAACTTCTGTGAATAACATGGGATAAGAAGAGAATTCTCTACAGCTAGAACTCCTCAGCAAAATGGAGTTGTGGAAAGAATGAACAAAACAGTCCAACAAATGGCTCGTGCTATGCTTGATGAGTCAGGAACTCCAGCAACTTTCTGGGGTGAAGCTGCACATGTTGCGATTGTTATTCTCAACAAAACAAATGTTCGGGTGAACAACACTCAAACTCCTCATGAGCTCTGGAGTGGTAGGACTCCTTCGGTAAAGCACTTCAAAATCTTTGGGAGCAAATGCTATATCAAGAATACTGATGAGCAGCTTGGAAAACTTGAACCTAGAGCAGATGAAGGCATTCTTCTTGGTTACTCTCCACATAGCAAAGCATACAAATGCTACAATAAAAGACTTGGAAGAATTGTTGACAACATTGATGTAGTGGTTGATGAGAAGGGATACATTCCTAGGCAAGTACATCATGAAGAAATCGAAGAAGATGAAGGCTACCCTCAACGACAGAATGATGAAGAAGAAGAACCTCAAGAAGAACTAGAGGAGCAAACAAGAATAGAAGAAAAGACTCCATCCAGATATGTTCAGAAAAATCATTCAGAATCTCAGATTATGGGGCAGAAAGAAGCAGGTGTACAAACAAGAAGAACAGTTGCAGAAGCCTCAAGCTATTTGGCATTACTCTCCTCTACTGAACCACAAAATGTGAAAGAGGCATGCAAAGATGAATGTTGGGTGAAAGCAATGGATGAAGAACTTGAGCAGATCAAAAAGAACAACACTTGGGAGCTGGTTCCTAGACCAAAGTATAAGAATGTTATCGGAACAAAATGGGTCTTCAAAAATAAATTAAATGAAAATGGAGAAGTAATTAGAAACAAGGCCAGACTTGTTTGTAAAGGGTATGCGTAGCAAGATGGAATAGACTTTGAAGAAACCTTTGCTCCTGTTGCAAGACTTGAGGCCATCGGAATGTTCCTTGCTCTCTCAAGTTTTCAAAACTTCAAAGTATTTCAAATGGACGTGAAATCAGCCTTTCTGAATGGAGACTTGGAAGAAGAAGTATACATTGAGCAGCCAGATGGGTTCATTCTTGGAAATGATCCAAATCTTGTATGAAGATTGAAAAAGGCCCTCTATGGTCTCAAACAAGCTCCAAGGGCTTGGTACTACCGTTTGGACAAATATCTTCATCAACAAGGTTTTTCAAAAGGATCAGCAGATAGCAATCTTTATATAAAAGTTGAAAATGAAAAATTACTAATACTTGTTGTGTATGTAGATGACATTATTTTTGGCAACAATGAAGAAGCTATGAGTCAAAGCTTTGCCTTGGTCATGCAGAAATAATTTGAAATGTCCTTGCTGGGAGAACTGACATATTTCCTTGGTTTGAAAATCCAACAAAAAGAAGGAGGAATCTTTTTATCTCAAACCAAGTATCTCAAACAGATTTTGAAGAAATATGGCATGGAAGATGCAAAACCAGTATGTACACCTATGGTCACGGGATGTAGCCTCAGTGAAAATGATGAATCTGCAGCAGTACATCAACCAACCTACAGATCTATGATTGGCAGTTTACTTTATTTGACAGGTACCCGACCGGACATCACGCATGGAGTCGGAATAGTTGGAAGATTTTAGGCAAATCCAAAGGAGACTCATCTTCAGGCAGTGAAGAGAATTTTCAAATATCTTCAAGGGACTCAAAATTATGGCTTATGGTATCCCAAAGATACAGATCTCACACTTCATGCTTATACAAATGCAGATTGGGCCGAAAGCGTGAATGACAGGAAAAGCACAAGTGGTGGTGCATTCTTTATGGGTTCCAGACTGGTATCTTGGTTCAGCAAGAAACAAAGTTCGATTGCCTTGTCTACAGCTGAAGCAGAATATGTTGCTGCTGCATCTTGTTGCACTCAACTCCTTTGGATGATGCAGACTTTGCAGGATTTTCAAATCACTTGTACGCCACCTATCCCCATATTATGTGATAACACAAGTGCAATTAGCATCTCAAAGAATCCTGTTATGCATTCAAAAACCAAGCACATACCAATCAAGTATCATTTTCTTCGGGAACAAGTGCTTGAACAGAAGGTCAAGTTGGATTATGTTCCTTCTAAGGAACAAGTTGCTGATATACTCACCAAACCATTGCCCAGGGACACTTTTGAATACCTCAGGAAAAAGCTGGGGGTTGTTGATGCATCATCTTATTGTTGAAACTCTTCTGTTTGATGGCTGTACGCATGGTTCATCTGGGGTATATGCGTACATATGCTGGGTGGCTGATTGGTTGAAGACTGATGGTACAGGTTCAGGGGGAGCATATAATGCATTGTTGGCATTATAGAGGATGTACAGAAGGAGATCATGGAAGTAGCTGCAATATGTCTCTATCTCTCTCATGGTGGATTATGGTTCTTCGTTGCAGATCTGGTTCATACTCAGGGGGAGCAGGTTCTTAGGGGGAGCATACCCTTTGCCCTTGATGTCAAAGGGGGAGAATGAAGCTGAAGTTTTGAGGTTGCCATCAAGTCCAAAGGGGGAGATTGTTGGCATTATGTTTCTGGTATGGCTATATGTTACAGATGTTGTACTTGATGGCAACACCCGTGGCAAGGCTCTTAATATGTTGAAAATTAAGAAGTACGCAGGAGATCAATTCAGAAAGTGCGTACCCACAGGTACACCGTGAAGGGACCGCGGCCAGATACGCAGGTCAGCCATTCAGGAGGTGCGTACCCCCAGTGCACTCATTTCAAGGCAGAGAAAAGCACACGTGGGGTTTCTTATGTTTAACCCTTGGTATTTAGCCGATGGTATTTGTGTTACTATGGTTTTGGCTCGTGGTATTGATCCATGATTTTATGAGGAGCTTGCCTATATAAAGCAAAGGAGATCACTTGGCTAAGCATCTTTTGAAATTGAATATCTTAAGATCTGAAATATTGGGTTATGGTCTTAAAAGCTTGATCTATATGAAGTTGAAAGCGAATCTATGAAGGGTGATCTCTTGAGCGCATGATCAGATCTAGGCATCTGAGCATCTGTGCCACTCTGGTGGACTGCCTATTCGGCCCTAATCAGAAGTACACAGGTGTTTAACAGGAGAGCTGCATAGGTACGCAGAGCAGAAATAGAAGATCTGTGTGGGTACGTAGAGCAGAAACCGAAGATCTACGTGGGTACGCAGAGCAGAAATAGGAGAGCTGCGTGGGTACGCAGAGCAGAAGAAGGAGAACTGCGTGGGTACACAGGGCGACGAAGGTTCAAGTGCGTACGCACAGTAAAAGTACGCGGCGCGATAGTATATCTGGGTGCGTACCTGTAGTAATAGTACGTGGCGTGATAGTGTCTCTGGGTGCGTACCTGCAGTAACAGTACGCAGTGCGGTTGAAGGAACAGTGCGTGGACACGCAGTGCGGCAGAAGGATCTCTGCGGATATACGCAGGGAAGCAGAAGGTGAAGTGCGTAGCGACGCAGGCCACAGAAGGGAAAACTGCATGTTTGTCTTAAGATCTTCTGTTGATTGAATTTTTCTGTTGATAAGGTGTTCTGGGTTAGTTCTGTTATTGCTGATCTGATAACTGTAGTGGACTGTAACTTATATGTACTTGATGATCATTTGAAAAGAAGTAGGGGGTTGTTGCTCCCTTCCAGGAAAGACTGGAAAACGAGAGAGAGTTGTAGCTCTCTGCAGGTTGCAGCCTGTGTACTGGTAAAGGACTGCACCAGTACAAAATCATTGTAAAAGAAGTTTCTAATTTGAAAGAAGATAGAGACATATTGCAGCAGGTGGTTTTCACCCACATTGGGTTTCCACCTTACATCTGGTGTTCTTTGGTGTTTTTCTTGTTCATGCTCATTATTTTTATGGTACTGATATGCTGAAATAATTCAAAGTATAAATAAGGAAGATTTGCTAAAAAGAATTTGATAATACTGATTCACCCCCCCCCTCTCAGTATTATTTCCAACAACATTTTGGAGTTAAAGAGGAGTAGATTTTATGTGGACCATTGGAGGAGATCTGGGCGACCATTCGACGTGATGTTAGTCGTAGGTAAACGCTAAAACCTTGCTCTATGCATTTCTTAACTCTTTTTGACAGATTCAGGGGTGGAATTTTGCAAATATGATGTGCCCTAAAGCCCTGTTTGCGCACTAATGCCCTCCAAATGGCCTGTAGGGAGCGTTAAATGCTCTATACGAGCCACTGGAGGGCATTCATCCTCCTTGTGGAGCACTGGGGGTAGTGTTAGAGCCGAAGGGCGTAGTTAAATCCCTCATGCATGGATTCCTGAAGTGTTTTTGCCCCATTTTGACTGTTTTTAGGGTTATTTTGTGCAAGTTTCAGGCCATAATGATTCACCTATGGGGAGAATGGGCCCATGATAGCCAGGAATTGCTGATGTGAATTGATCTAGCATGCATAATTGCATTGCACCACTGTGGTTTACTGAAGTATGCGAAGCTGGAGCTGATGAAAGGGCAAGAGGATTTATTGAGATGGATTATCCAGCGCTAGGATGAACACTAGCAAGTGTTCAGGATTGGAGATCAGGAGCTAGCTATTGACTATGATGACATATATTTTTTGATTTGTTTTTCATGCCATGGGGCATAGGCAAACGTCACCGGTGGTAGGCCAGATCCACGATCTACCTCAGAGCTGGTGCAATCCTACTACATCCTTGAGAGTGGACTAGTCAGCAACAGAGTCCCCATAGAGAGGATAAGGTCCAGGTCTATGAGGGTAGTTTTATGGTTGATTATGTGGTTGGCGAGGTCAAAGAGTCCCCACATTGCGACACAGGCCCAACTATTGCTTGCAGTTGACTATGTCCAGCCACAGATATTCAACTGGTGTGAAGCAGTGCTTCGCCAGCTGAAGGTAGAATTAACAGCATGCAAGACTCATACCAAACATAGTTTTGGGTATGGTACCATCATAGTTTCATTCTTACTTGAGAGGGTTCCTATTATGCACCCAAGGATGAGCTTAGGTCCCCTTAATTCGAGGGAGCCAAGGTAGGGTCGTTGGTCATCACTCGATCCTCGCACAGGAGGAGGATCGATCTAGCGTTTCTTTGATGAAGATTTCTTCCTGTGGCTTCGTGGCCAAATTGTGATGATTGATGACTATGCTTCCGAGGGCATGGACTTTACCGGCGACTTGGACTTGATGTTGCCGCTTGGGACCAACTGCGGTCCTCAAGGTGAGAATGATTTTTTAGAGTACTTTTAAGTATTTTTGGACTTTTGAATGTTTATGTAATGTTTTTCATAGGTGAAATAAGAACTGACATGAAGTTTTATGCTTAACATAGATGTGGTGCCATTACGACCTGCAGGCGAACCTCGCCATATGTGATGAGGAGGCCAACTACCTATTGGAGGGGGCGATGCTGACAGTCTCCGCGAGGTTCTGAGGAACCTGGACGGTTTGACCATGGGTGTCCCCCCCTTCCGATGAGGGAGATTCTCGCCCATATGCAGCGGCACACAGTCGGTGTACCTGAGCGGTTTCTTGTTCCTCTTTGGAGAGTAGCTAGAGCAGTTTTAGCATTTTTGGAGCAATAGGCTCTTTTTAGCAGGTGTTTTGGCATAGCCAATGAGTGCTTGTAGCTGGGATTTTATAGCCATTTTGTACTTAAATCATCCAAGTTTTGGAATATTTTGATGTAAAATACTAGATTTTTATCTATATATCTATACATACATTTTGGTATTTTGATGGCGTAAATGTGTTTTTAAATGTTTTTGTAAAAAAATTCTTTAACTCAGTAAATTTTTACTATTCATGCATGCTTCTATAAAGAATGAGACAAGTTCCAATCTAATACAAAGGTAGCTAATGAATCAACAACCGCATTAAATTCTCAAGGAATGTGTCCACATGTGATTATATCAAATTGATGTTCCAGGAGTCACCCCTTAGATAATGACATAACAAGGTTGGATTAGAATGTGATAATGATTTCTCAATTGCATAACAACTAGTTGGGAGACTAACCTGACCACAAGATTGGAGATGTCCCTTGATGACGCTTCCATGAGAAGTGAAACTACGTACATGTACTTGGAAATATTGTTGGTGGCAGTTCCAAGAAGGTCTCCCCCAGAACAAAATAGTTCCGACTCAAGTGTGTAGATGACCTAAGCAGCTAATGCAATGTTCCGTGTGTGATGACTAGCACCATCTGCGTATCCTACGTATGCTAAGGGTGAGTAAGACATCTGCATTGCGAGAAGAATGTATGAGACAAGTACTCCACTAAATAACAAAACAATCCAATCAAACCAAAAAAGGGAAGCAAAACTTATGAATACATAAAATTACAAAGCACATGCCCAGTGCAATACTAGGAATAATACTTTTTTAGATAGAGCCCATATCTGGGCTCCTTTAGTGGGACTCCTTCCCAATCCTACAGTTCATATGCCCCTGTGGGGAGGACTTTCTTTATGACATAGGGACCTAGCCATACGGGTTGAAGCGTGCATGCCTCCAAGAGGTCATCTTTTGGATGATAGAGCAACACTAGGTCGCCCTCTTGGTAAGAACGAAGCTTAACCTCTTTCACAAATTGGGATTGTACCCAGCGCTTGTGAGCCTTGAGTGCCAAGTCAACATCTCAACGGGTTTTATCCAGCTGTTTAAGGTATAGTAAGCATTCTTCTTTAGCAGTAGTGTCGGCTAGGGGTTCAATGGCTTTTCCAGGGAAGGGATTTGACACTCAATGGGTTTTTCATCATCGTAAAGTTGGATCTCATGCGTGGCAATAGACAGATTAATGTTGGGCATTTCCTCGTGAGACCCACTAAATACATTGTGGGATTCCTTAAATAAGCAAGTGGAGCTTGCAATTTCCCAAGATTGCAATCGCCTCCAATCTGGATGTTTTCCACGATGCCTATTTGACAGAAATATCAATGGGAAATGATTTAGAAGTGTTGCCCATGTTTCCTTCCGCATCCAAAGTTTAGATGGTCGTATAGGGTGAGGAAACGATTTCTGGTATGTCAGGGGACAGAATTTGAAGAGGCATCGTGTCTGAATCAGATATCAAAACACAATGGTGCCAATCCTCCCAATGTCACTCTCCAAAACTCATGATTTCTTGAATATCTTCATCTATAGGTAGGAGTTGATCGAGTGGATCTAAAGGAGGAGTGGTTATGGGAGGGGCGGTGGTACCGTCGGCAGTAACCAATGTGACCGGAGATGTGGATGCAGATTGAATGGCTTGGTAGGCCAATTTAGTTGGTGACAGTGACATTTGTTCTCTGAATGTGTCAAGGTCTGAAGGAGCCGGTAGGATCCATGGATTGGTCAATTCATGAGGAATAGATGAAAGCATGTTGACCATCTGTGAAACCTTCGTCAGTTGTAGAGGAAAACAACCCATGAGGGAAGAAGCCTTCAGTAGACCAGTACCTAAACTGACATAAGAGTCAGTGCCACCTCCTACTAGGGGTAGAAAGCTACTTGGTAATGGTGAATAATCAGGGGTGCAGAAAGACAACTAATCTACTGTAACTACTTTTCCATCCAATGGGAATAGGATGATGCAAAAGGCAGCAAATATGATGGCTGTCATGGCATATGCCCAACTGTTACCCAGCAAGAGATTATAGTTGAGTTTTTCGTCTATGAATTCTATGTCCACCATAACCATTTTCCCATACAAAGTGATGGAGTAGCTAGCCAAGTACCCTTTTGGGATGAAAGTGTGGTCGGTGAAAGCTTTCAGGGAGTTCGATGGCGGGGTTAGGGTTGGAGAACCCAGGGCGAGCTAACATGAAGCTGATATGATACAGGTAGAAGCACCTTCGTCGATGACAGTTCTATGTATACCTTTACCTTTCAAAGTTATATGCACCTGAAATGCAAGCTGGTGAGAAAGGGGAGGTTTACACTTGTCCATGTCAAAAATAGCAAGCATGGATTCCTTTGGGTCGATACCACCAATAGTTGAAAGCAAAGATTTTCATTTTGTTGGGAATTTTTGTAATACTTCGAGCACCAACATAGCCAATGGTGCTTGCACCAAATATTCTATAATGTTGTAGCTTTTGGAGGTAAATTGAAATGTATTATGCATTGTGCATCGAAGTGCCCCTTTTGGGGGTCAAATTACAAGGTCTGCAATTGGCCTTTCGATATGAAAATCATTAGGCGACAGTGGGTTTGGACTTGAGGAAGGTTCTGCTGCATGAGCGACAAGAGCTCCATAAGGTTTGGTTGTTGTGGTGAGTTATACCATTTCAAATGTGTAAATGGTAGAAGATCCTTCACCAGCTGAAGGATGTTGCAAACCATCGTTGCCCCTTACGGGGGTTGCAGTTGGTTTGCAATAAGATTTTGTTGCTGCTAAGCGGGAAAAGGATTTCTAACGATAGCGGGGGCGTTACCAGTATCCCTTTTGTCAAGGTATTATGTGCATTCCTGAAGATGCGGAAAACGCCAGGTCATGTGGTCTTCAACACAGAGTTTGCATGGATATCTAGTGGGTTTATCCTTTTCCTTGTGAGTAGGTGCAGCGGCCTTTTATTTTGGGTTTCGCTACTTTGTTTACTGCTCCTCAGAAGTAGTGGTCTTTTTTTTATTCTTCTTGTTCTTGCCACTGGATTTTTGCATAGACTAAACAAAGTTTATTGCGGTGGCAGGAAGAGCAGTCGATTTGGTAGAGGGGTCCACCAACATCTCGGCGATGTGACTGCTGAGTTGTTTTACAGTGCCCCAGAGTTTGCACCGACAATCTCGTCGGTGTGCACTCCGGGGTGCTGAGTAGCAGAAACATTGGGGTTGCCAGGGGAATTGGGGATTATGTCATAAAGAGTGCCAGACTATGAATATATTAGATCTAAGTGTTGGGCACGATGTATGTATTAGACTTATGTGACCACACCACCTAGAGCGACATCTCTAGCGATTTCCAGGGGTAAGGACTTGCAACACCAATTCGTTAAGAGAAATTCTGGGAGGGGAGCTTTGACTAACCTCCGCCTATGTCTCCATTCATGTATATGATTGGAGATGTGGCTGGCAATATCTTGACGAAATGAAGTGAGGAGCTTTGTCCCAATCTCATAGCGGATGGGTAGCTGGAAGTGCTTTAGGAATTCCATCGCTAAAGTGTCAAAGGTGTTTACTGATGCACGTGGTAACTCAATATACCATTTCGCTATGTTGCCAGTGAGGGTGCGGGGAAAAAGACGTAACCGGACACTATCATCCACCATAGAGTTTGAAACACACCAAAGATGGTAGGTGGTGATATGGGTGCCTGGATCCTCCCCTTGTTTTCCATCAAACTTTGGGATGTCTGTTGGTATCTTATGCGGGATCGGCGGCCATTGTAAGTTGTGATAGATGGGGTCATTCGTCAGCTTGTATAAGTCAGGTATATCCAACATTGCCAAGAAAGGCAAAGAGTTTGGTGCCCCCGACTCGGACCATGGTGATGACAGATGACTTGAGGAGCTTTGCACTCCTCCCAGCATTTGGCTCCCAATATTGTACATGGGTTGCGTGGTGTAGCAGTTGCTTTGAGGTATGGTGTTGTAGAGTGGATTTCCATGAGGGTTTTGACACCGGGGTATATAATTTCCCCCAGGATAAGTAGTTCCCCCTTGACTCATTTGAATGCATAAGTAGGGTGCCCCCATGGATTGGTTGGGAACCCCTTGAGGATTCCCGCCCGACACAGAACTAACCATTTTTCCTTGATTGACAGAGGGAATGCTCATGTCAATTAGCGACTGACCATGCATGCCTGAGAATGGAGGGGGAATTGTTACGTTCCCTACCGGCATGTGCATATTGGCAACCCCCCCAAGTATATGGATCTGGGGGTTTGTAATGTACAACGACAGTCGACCATGTTGTTGGTAGATGAGAACCGCACCCATAATGCCACATTGAGCATTATAGGGAGCATTTTATGTGGCACTTTTTGAAGGTATGCAGTTTGACACTAAAGGGGTGGAAGCCGACATTGGCTGGGTTCCACTCATAGATGGTGTTATGTGAGTGGTTGTACCTTGGACAAATTGCATAGCAGGGTTCACCATCGATAGCGTTGTGATGACTGTCAACTAGGGAAGTGGTGGAGGACCGAAAGCGTCCACAAAGTTCCACGACCTGTTAGTTGTAAACCGGATGGATGGAAATGTTCCAACTACCGAAGCAGGAAGTACAGGTACCACGGGAGCCAAGATAGGTTCCAATGGATTCATGAGCGGAGGGTTAAAGGGATGAAGGAATCCTCCGATAAAGAAATCCTCCGGAAAACTTGAATCATCGATTGTCCAAACAGATCCCATGTGAGATCTAGGAGACTGATCCCCTAAAGATGGGGAATCTGGTTCAGTGGAACTCAGCGGATCTTCCACAAGGAGTGGAGGAAGGCCTAGCAATCGTCTAGGGTGACGATGAGGACCGGATGTAGCCACGGTGACCGTTAATTTTTATTAATAATTTTTACCGTGATATTTATTAAAGTCTCAAATTATACCACTCAGGTACCTAAAAAAAATAAAAAATACACTAAATTGATCAATCAACAAACACAGGGAAATGACCCTTTCTGATAAACACCGATCACTGGAGATGAAACCAAGTATCTCAATGAATAACAGAGAAGGCTGGCCAGATGTACAGTTACGATTACTCTAGAGCTTCACTAGAACCTCAGATTGAGGGGCCAAGTACTCTCGTGAGGACGAGAACCCTCCCAAAAACTGAAGACATAGTAGGTCTGTCTGTGTTAGGTACTAGGACAGCCCGTGCCAGTCACCTTGTATAAGTCCATATAAGTTTGGCCACTAAAGATACCTCAGATCACAGACACCACTGGGGCAGACATAGTCATAGACAACATGCTATGTGGGCAGGATACCTAAGTCCCCAAAGTAGCTCTGAAATCCCCAAAGGGATCCCCAATACACAGAACACCCAAAGGATTTGTAAGAGAAGGTGAGCTACCTTCACTTACAGTCTGATGTTGTCTCGTATTTTTCTCTGCTTTTACTAGAGTGGTTATGGTAGTATGAGTGCAGAAGGAATTTTTCTCACTTTTAATGACACTAGTTTGTTGTTTGATCTTGGGCAGTTTTACTCACTCTGCCTATCCCAAGATCCTAGCCTAGCTAATGTTTGTTTGCTCAATAAAGAGTAACCGATTGATTTTAGGTAAATTTTATGTGTACTTGATTATTGTCTTCGGTAGGGGAGATGACGTATGAAATGTGATGAGACTCTTGTTAGAGTCGGTCTGGTCAGTCCTCCGTCAGAGATCAAAACTCTTTATGCATTTCATTTTTAGGTGTCCCGCTCCATTCACTCAACTGCATTCCGCTAGGGGCATGCCATAATCTGACGGAAAAGGTCATACTAGTCATTTCTCCTCATCTCAGGCTCCTGGTGGCTTTGGTCTTTTGTCAATGATCACCAAAGTGCATGACAGACAAGGTCTGGTCCTTTAATGGACTAAGTCATTTTTGATTAGTAGGTCTAGGGATTAATCAATTTGGTCTTTAAATATGTCGAGTAAAGCCATGCATGCTAGAGTGATGCCCTTACAAAGTAATGATTCAGAGAGTTTCATCGTCATACTGATAAACTGCGACTGTTCTTCAAAACTCTGTTTTGAAGAAAAGTCAAACAATGTCACTGGTGATAAAATTTCCAAAAAATCCTTCAGTTGATTTCTTCAGGTGCAATTATGGTTTTCGTGGCCAAATGCCCTATCATGCAATCCCTGCAAAGAGTGCCGAAAATTTCATCATTTGAGCTAAAATTTCAAAGGGAAAGTGAAAATCAGTGTTGCTTTAAATCAGGGAAAAAGTGTCAAAGCATAACATTAGAAAAATGGGTTTTTGAAAAGAAAAGATTTAACCCATGACTTTAAAGTCTTTAAATATAATTTTCCACCAAAATCGAAGTCATTGCGCAAACCAAGTGCTTGGGGAAACATTTCAAATTATTTGAGTGTGCATCGTGCGTTTTAGAGCAAGATTGGAGGCGATTTCAGGGTGTGGCACATATAGACAGGGGCGCGGCGCACACAGAGGGCACGAAGCACACAAAGCCAGACCATAGCGTATTTTTCTAATTGGCGTGGCACACACCTAGGGCGCGGTGCACACCCAGGGCATGGCGCACACCCAGGGCACGGCGCACTGGGTTTTGCGCATAATGCACACAAACAAAGCGCTCAAAACCTTGCCAAACTTCCTCAAATATTTTGTGAAGCCCACCAAATTGCAAGGTAGGCTATATAACATCACTTGTTTATCAAATTTCATAAATGATATTGTGGTTTTATGCCTATGATTGAATGCAACAAAAACTCATAAAACCAACCACAAGTAAATACCAAAAAGTCATTGTTGCTAGGGTTGTATAAGTGTGGTGTTGATGCCAAGGTTCCATTTTCCTTCCTTGCCATTTTTTCTTATCCCCCTATGCTATTGTTTCCTATTCCCACTACCCTAAAATACCACCAAACTCATATTCCATATCCCTCCACTATTTGGTCAATACAAACACCAAACCCTACCTCATTAAAACCCCAAAAAACCTACCCTATTGAATACCCAAAACCCCTACATATCCCTAAACAAATTTCTCCCCATAACCCCTATTCCCATCACATTACTCCCCTCCTAATACTCCCTTTGTTTCATTGTTCCCCTTGGTGGCAGACATCACAAAAACAACACCCAACTTCACCATCATCAAAGGGTAGCCTAAGTATAGTACATAAACACTAGTCATGGCATCTGTGGGTTCATCAGAGTATGAGGTGGAAACTCACAGTGATAAAGCTTCAGGAGAACAGGCTCCCAGGAGACATCACAAGAGTGGCAAACATGTTAGGTATGAGCCAAACACCCTCACTGAATTGCAGGCATGCCCTCTTGCTATGTCATGTTTCCAGCACCTAGCATGTTTTGAATTTTTTCAAAGGGTGGCTAATGAGTTCATCATGAGTTGGCCCATCTTTTTGTGCTTGATCTACATGGAGGTTAGTCTATCTTGGCCGGGGTCACCTTCACATTGACACCCGAAATTATCTCAGTGGCAATAGGCATACAAAATGTTGGAGAACAGTGGCATAAGAAGAATAAGGTGGATAGGCAATATTATGAGCCTTACATTAAGGCCAATTGTTTGAGGCAGATCACAAGAGTCTTCCCATTCAAGTATTTGAAAGATGAGTATGCTCTGCTCATGAAATTGATCATGAAGTACTTCAATTGTGAGGGGAGGTTCTCTCGCCTATATGCCTATCACATCAGGTTGCTCATGCACTTTACCAGGGTGCGGATGATGAACCTCCCATTTTTAATTTGCAGGAACATAGAGAGGATGAACAATTTCATGCAGCATAAGGCCCCTCAGTAGCAGCTTAACAATGTTTATCACTTTGCTCTTATCCATATTTTGGTGGATCATTAGTTGGGATTGCAGGGCATTTCTTGGGAGGACTTCATCTCCCGTGACTTCTTCAGCACTCCACAGGTAGTATCAGAGGCAGAGCATGAGATAGGTTGTCCTTCTCATCAGTATGAGTGCCATGAGACCGCTACTATGCCAGTATTCATCACTTATCAGAGAGGCAGTAGACATTTGTTTGCATCGGCAAAGTGAGTGTTATCTCCACCCGGGGTGGAAGGGGCCTCGCTTCCTACATCGACGACATAGGAACAAGACAGAGGTAAGGAGCCAATGCATGATGAGGGGCCTTCAGGTGAGCCATCAGCTGAACAAGATACATAATTCATTCTCCTTCATGATGATGAGACAGATACAGAACGAAAAAATGCAGAGCTTAGAGAGATCATCCAGGAGCAGCAATCAAAGATTGAGGCCTTATCCCTTGACTTGGAGAGGGCTAAGTGGAACATGAAATACCTGGAGCAGAGGAACAAATAGCTGGAGGATCAGCAGGCGATTATGGAGCTACAAAACATTCGTGAGCATCGCCAAGCTGCCCAAAGGAGAAGAGTTGAGCTCACATCATTGGAGCAAGAGATAAATGAGGATCGGGAGGCCAATCTCGAGAGAGTTAAAATGCACTTGGAGAGGTTGCTGGACAAGGCTGACAAGTACCATGCCTTACTAAGACACATGGCCTTCCATTTCAGGGCACGAAATATGACTGCAAAGGCCTGGATAAAGAGCTTGAAGGCAAAATTGAGGAAAGCTACAAAAGAGGCAAAAGAGGAAAAAGAGCAAGATCGGCTTCGAATCTTGGCTAAAGCTTCCCTGGAACAACATAGCACTTCATAGAGGACCTCCAACCCAAATTTCAAGAAATTTGGGGAAATTTTGGTCACATGACAAATTTTTGGGCAAAACACAGGTTTTTTCTCCCAGTGGCGCGGCACTAAAAATTGGGAGCTCCAAATGAATAATGGTTTGTATTTTTGGATTCAGCACGAAAAATCATGACTATTGGTTCTTGGAAAAGAAATTTGGGCAAGATCTGAGTCTCCAGGAGGTCAAAAACACCCAAACAATGACCTCTCTACCCCTATTTTGACACATAGGAAGCAGTCTTGGAAGAATGAAGATTTGGAGGGGAAAATGAGCACCAAATTCAGAAATTCCACTTGGATTAGAAAGTAGACAGGACAAGATTTCCAACAAGCACACTTGGGCACATTTTGGACTCCTACAAGTGCCTCAAAACAGGCTCCAAAGTGGCACGGAGCATACAGGAAAAAAGCCCAATTTTACCTCCGTTTCGCAAAATTTCGATTCGCGACTTCTCCAAGTGGGCCCTCTCATCTACACTTCAGTTTTTTGGCACCTAAGGTGGAATTTAAAGTATTTTCACTCCATATTGGCTTCTATCCAAGTGGAAAAGGAAGGAAAACGGTCACCCAAGCCATTTGTCATGTTTGTAACGCTGAACCTGTAGCTAATGGTTGGCTTTCCACTTCAATTTTGTAATGATTCGAGTAACTCCCCAACCCCTAGGCGTTCTATCTCTTCATGGCACATTCTATGTATTTTATGCAAACTATTTACAAAGGGTTGGTTGGCTTGTAACTTCTAGGAGACTGTGGGAAAGAAACTCTGTTTCTTCACTGTATATTTTAGACAAAGAATTAATGAAAGTCAGTGACTCTGTTTCATGAGATTCATGTGGTTGTGAGTGTAGTAAATGTGTCTCTTATGTTTCATATGTATTTTAATGTTCATAGTTCAATTCATATTCATTGCCAGTGAAATTTTCTGAGTTAGATAAGGTAGAATTCAATTTTATTGCTCTGCATGTGGAAACATTTCATGTTCAGTGTTCTTCTTCTATTGAAAAGGATTCATGTACTTATGCCCTTTTCACTCTCCTAAGCAATCTCTCCATTCGGCATTATTTCGAACTAAATCTCTACACTTTCCGCATTTCTTGCCTCACGAAGTAATCTATGCCTTTGTATTAAATTCTCTGTTCATTGCTGTCCGTTGGTCCCATAACATCCCAGAAGCTCAGTCATTCATAAAAATTGTTTCGTGTATCCATATTCACTTACTAGCCTATGATCAATATTTCATTGTAAGTCATCTCAGACCGTTTCATTTATCTATTCACTGAGCGTGACTCGGAGAGAGCCCTCTCCTTTTCTGGTAGGGCTAGCTACCACACTGAGCGTGGTTTGTGGTTACCCTGAATTTTTCCTTCCTTCAGCCTAGGGTAGATTTAGGTGCTAACATAGTGGCGACCATACTGGGGACACTAAAATCAAATCCCCTTATTTCTTAATAATTCTAAGCTTCCAGATGATACGTTTAGGATTGGATAGGCTGAGTAAGTGGGTTGTGTCCTGTGATTTTTCTCAATAGCACGCTGGCTTCGAGACGATACACCAGAGCCAATCTAGACCTGGATCCTCCTCATATATACGAAAACCCCAATTTGATTCCAAGACTCCTTTGTCAAGAGAGCACTATAACTCCCGTGTTCAAATCCCATTCATGTCCTGACATTTTTGAGTATCTTGAAGAGCTTGAGTTTGACGAATGGTTTGAAATATAATTGTTCAAGTCTAAATCCGAAAGGGTTGTTGACTATATTATCCCCAATCCACAATTTCTTGTAGATCTAGAAACCGAAAGAGCTAACCAGTTAATTGATAATTATATTGCGAAATAGCCTCAAACTCCAATTGCTAGCCCCTTACAAACTGTGGAAAATCCTCCAACACCTCCAAGGTCAAATCCACCAAGAGTGATGGCTACCCGTTTTGCACCCCTGGTTCTGCCTCAAATTCTAGATGATATGCCCACATATTATCAAATCAAAATCCCGTTTTTTGATGGCACTCCTAACAGCATTATTGCTCAGCAACATGTGGACAAAATGGCAGACTTCTATGAACTTCATGAGATTGATGCAGAGAATGTGGAAATGAGACTCTTTGTACAAACATTTGCAGGTGAAGTGAGGAAATGGTTAAGAGGTTTGTCGGCGGCACGTATCGCTACCTTGGCTGAACTACAAAGACAATTTTTAAACCGATGGGAAGTGAAAAAGAATCCTCTTCAAATTCTGGCTGAATATGAACAAATCAAATGAAATGCCAATGAGTCGGTCCAAGACTATTATGTTAGATTCAATTTAGTTTATAACGAAATTCCAGATCATCTAAAGCCACCTGTGGGACTAGCTATGATGAAATTTCCAGATGGTTTTGATGCTGACATGGCCTACCAACTAAGAGAGAGAGAACCGGCCACAATGGAAGACATGCAGAAAATCGCGGTCAGCGTTGAAGCAAATCTGTTGTCCAAGAGAGCTAGAGCAAAAGCAGAAAAGAAAGTCACAGTTAAGGAAGAGTTTTCTTTGATGGATCAATTACTCAAGAAGGTAGAGTAGATGCTTGAAAGGGTGAAACTTGAAAAATCGGAGCCACAAGTTAGAAATCCTAACTTTCGTGGTCAGCAACAACCACAATATAGAATAAGACAGAGAGATCAGCAAGCCCAAGAGCAGACAGCACAACAGCCAGTACAGACACCTTTGCAGCAAAATTTTGTGCATGGACCGGAGTCAGATGAGGATGGGAATATAATAGGTGAAGAAAACCACCTCTTTACTCCAGATGATCTGCCTACTTACATTACTGAAGAGGAGGAGTGTGCAGTGAGTTCAGCTGCACACAAAGACACAGATTTCATTCTAGCAAGTGACACTGTTTTAGAAGAAGAATCAGAGGAGTATCAAAGAGGGTATATGAACACTTTGTCCGCCAAACAGAAGCGATATTCACTTAGAAATAGAGATGTGCCAGTCAAACTAGTTCAGAAAAGAAAGGATGTTGAGGCATCAAAGAATGAGTCATCAGTTACACAAAGGAAACGAAAGGAAAGGAAAGGAGGCGGTTGGTCCAGAGAGCAGCAAAACACCATCAGCAGAACAATCACATCAGCAAGTTGCATCGAAAGAAAAGGAAAAGAAAGAAATCCCACTCAAAGAGGTAGAAAATATTCCCGCTTTTAATTTAGAGAATGATATTTCTAAATTAAAGGTATCCATCCCCTTGACTGAAATAGTGAGGAACAATAGTTATAGAGGACAAATATCTAAGATGTTGAATTTGGACCCAATGTCTGACATGGTGAATGTCGAAGATAATCAACCTGAAATGATTTTTGGGCCAACATCGAATGGTGAGTCTCCTAATAGTGATGTGCCACCCTTTTATATCAGTTTAAGATTGCATGATTATGTGTTACATAATGCCATGTTCGATTCCGAAGCTTCTCACAATCTCATGCCCAAGGCTATCATGGATAAACTTGGTCTGGACATCACCCGGCAATACCACGACCTCTATTTATTTGATTCCAGCAGAGTAAGATGTATAGGACTCATCAAAGACTTGGTTGTGAGTCTGGATCAGCTCCCAATGAAGAATGTTTTACTGGATGTGGTTGTAGCAGATATTCTTCCAAGGTTTGGCATGCTTCTTTCTAGGTCTTGGGTAGCGAAATCGAAAGGGACACTACAGCTAGATTTCTCCTATGCAACGATTCCGGTGTTTGGAAAAATGAGGAAATTGTATCAGGAACAAAAAATGAAATGCATGATCACAAGTAAGGAGAAACCAATAAATCATCCAATTAACTATGTACATACAAATTTAGAGTCTTTTGTTTTGTATTCAGATAGTTTTAATAATATAGATAGTCAGTTAGTTGAAGCAGATGATATTCCAGAAATAATAGAAAATTTCAGAGAAATTTTAAAGAAAGAAGGACAAGAACAGTAGAACAATGTTGGGCAATCAGCTGAAAGTAATGGAAAGCAAGCAGACGAGGCACAACAAACATATTTCCAGCACTTGCAAGAGGAGGAAGAAGGTTTTTGGACCATGGATTTCGATGGAGCAGTGGGAAATGATGGCGCTGGAATTGGAATTTGGGTACGCAGTCCTTTCTCCGCCTTAAAAAAAGTGCCTAGTAACGTGTGGGTATGCTCTTACAAGTTGGATTTTGAGTGTTCAAACAATGAATCTGAGTATGAAGCTCTGATTTCTGGCCTAAAGATTCTAAGAAAGCTGAATTCTAAGAGGATTTCAGTATATGGCGACTCCGAATTGGTAATTAAGCAGGTCAGAGGCAAGTATCAAGCAAAGAATCCTAGGATGCGGGCCTACCGTAATGCAATTCTAGACATCCTAAAATTATTTTCAGAATACACCTTGAAATGCGTGCCTCGTATACAAAATAGTATTGTTGATGCTCTTGCCAAGGCAGCAAGTAGTTTGAAGATCCCAATGAACTCCAACAATAAATTTGAAATCCATGCCAAACATCGTCCAACCGTTCCAGACAATCAGAGATATTGGCAAGTGTTCCAAGATGATGAGGAGATTAATGATTTTCTGCAAAACAAAGGCAAGCTCAAAGAAACCTCAATTGATGTAGAAAATGATGATGGTAAAAGGAATGGTACAGATGAGGTGCAGATAAATGAAATGGACGTGTTGCAGTTGAAGAATAATGTTATTCCTAAAGGCTTGATACCTTTAGAGGAACTTTTTGATCAAGATGATGTAGCCCGCAAGCCAACATTGCAGCCAATAGAGAAGGGTGTGGAAGAGGTCAACATCGAAACAGCTGCTAATCCTAAGTTGGTAAAATTGTCCAAAGCATTGCTGCCAAAGATCAAGGACAAATACATCAGTTTGTTGGCTTCATTTGTAGATTTGTTTTCATGGGACTATTATGACTTAAAGACATATGATACCAATATAATTCAGCACACTATACCCATCAAGCCCAATCAAAAACCATTCAGATAGAAGTTGAGAAGGATAAATCCAAAGTTGCTGCCATCTATTGAAAAGGAGGTAAATAGGTTGTACAAGTCAGGGATCATTGTGCCCACCAGATTTTCGGATTGGATCTCTAACCTGGTGCCCGTACGAAAGAAGACAGGTGATATCCACTTATGCATTGATTTCAGAAATCTCAATAAAGTTTCATTGAAGGACAACTATCCACTACCCAAAATGGACCATATACTTTAGCGAGTAGTGGGAGCATCTCGAATGTCACTACTTGATGGGTATTCCAGATATAACCAAATTTCTGTCCATGAAGATGACCGAGACAAGACAACATTCACCACTCCATGGGGAACCTTTCATTACGCTAAAATGCCTTTCAGTTTGAAGAATGCAGGTGCCACTTTTCAGCGTGCAATGGACTTGGCTTTTGCAAATGAGAAGGATGTCTTTTTGGTGGTGTACCTGGATGATTTGACAGTGTTTTCCAAATTTGATGAAGAGCACATGTACCTTCTAAAAACTATCTTCCAAAAGTGTAGAAAATATGGTTTGTCATTGAATCCAAAGAAGAGCTTGTTCGCCATGGAGGAAGGCAAACTACTTGGGCACATTATCTCAGATGGCATTCGTATTGACCCAACACATGTGCAAGCAATTCAACAAATCGATTTTCCCAAGAATACAAAAGAGATACAATCATTCAATGGTAAGATGAATTTCCTACGTCACTTTGTACCTAATCTCGCTGAACACCTAAGAGAGATGACAAACATGCTTAAGAAGGACAGCCAAGTGAAATGGATGGAGGAGGCTGTAAAATCTTTCAATTTGGTCAAATTGGCTCTTTCTTTAACCCCAGTTCTAGTCAACCCGGACTACACTCAGGATTTCATATTGTTTTCATTTGCTTCGGAGCACACTATGGCAGCTGTATTATTGCAGAAGAGATATAATCATGAAAGACCCATTGCATTATTTAGCATAGCTATAAGAGATGCAGCCTTAATGTATAACATCATTGAGAAGCAAGCCCTGGCACTTGTGAAGGCATTGAAAGATTTTCGGGTATATATTCTACATTCTCATATTATGGTCTATGTTCCTAACGCTACTGTAAAAGATGTTTTAGTGCAGACCGATCCAGAAGGAAGGTGAGGAAAATGGATTGCAGCCTTGCTGGAATATGATGTGGAAATAAAGCCTACAAAACTAGTTAAAGGACAGGGATTGGCGAAGTTAATGGCTGAATCAAACTTGTACGCCTTGGACATAAATTTGATCGCTGCTATGTCCGATGAGAATGAGGAAGGGTCTTCAATTCAGGTATATGAAATGTTTTCTCTCTATTCATGGTATTCAGATATCATATATGTGCTTAAAAATTTTCCACCGCCGCCCGGCATGCCTAAAAGTAAAGCGAGAACACTCAAATTGAAAGTTGCCAAGTTTTTCATTCTAAATTCTGCACTGTATTGGAAAGATCCTGGTTGTGTTCTTTTGAATTTTTTGGTGGAAGAAGAAGCACAGAAAGTTATGGAGGATTTCCACGGAGGAGAATGTGGTGGTCACCTTTTTTGGAAATCAACAGCAAATAAAATTCTGAGAGCAGGATACTATTGGCCGACATTGTTTGCTGATATATATAAGATGGTCAAGCGTTGTCATAAATGTCAGATTTTCGAAGGGAAGCAGAAGTTACAGCCTTTTCCACTTAAGCCTATCGAGGTGAGCGCTCCTTTCTAGCAATGGGGGTTGGATTTCATTGGTGAAATTCATCCCGCTTCTTCCAGTCAGCACAGGTGGATCCTCACAGCGACAGATTATTTCACAAAATGGATCGAGGCAATTCCCACCAGACAAGCTACAGATGTGGTAACCATTTCATTCCTTGAAAATAACATCTTGTCTCATTTTAGTTGCCCGAATAAGTTAATCACCGATAATGCAGCAGCTTTCAAATCAAAAAGGATGGCAGAGTTTTGTCATAAATATCACATCATTTTGGGTCACTCAACTGCCTATCATCCACAAGGAAATGGATTGGCAGAGTCTTCGAACAAATCATTGGTCAACATTATCAAGAAGTTGCTGGAAATAAATAAGAAGAGGCAGAAGAGGTTGGTCCATGCACTTTGGGCATATCGGGTCAGTCAGAAAAAATCCATTGATATGTCACCATTTGAGCTTGTTTATGGAGTTGATACAGTATTCCCTACCTCCCTCGCTGCCCCGGTAGTCAGCCTTCTTCAGGAGGCTGGCAGTGAAGAGGATCCCATGTAGAGAAGGTTGAATCAAATGGTCCACTTGCAGCAGACAAGAGAAAAAGTTTTCAAGAACACATCCAAATTGCAGGAGAAGATCAAGAAAATTTATGACAGAAAAGCAAAGGCAGATAAATTTCAGTTGGATGATGTGGTGCTGAAGTGGGATGCAAGGAATGAGGAGAAAGGTAAGCATGGTAAGTTCGAGAATATTTGGAAAGGTCCTTTCAAGATTGCATCATATCGGGGTCAGAATGCCTTTCTTCTGAAAGAAATGAACGGGGAAGATTGTCCAGGAGGGCCGATCAATGGTCGGCTGCTCAAGCAGTACCATTGTTGAGTTATTAACGCTGCTTCCACTGTCATTGTAAATACCATTTTTTGTTTAGTTTGGTTTGAGTTTGTCAAGTTAGTCTTTAAGTCATTTCAATATCAAGTTTGAGTCAATTTTTTGGTCATTTTAGTTTCAAAAATGAGTCAGAGTCCTGTGTTGTTAGTCGAAAAAATGACTCCATAGCCCATTGGATGAAGGCACTATCTAGCTCTTCTAGAGATCTGATGTTCTTGGCACCTCCAAGGAGCTACCATCCCCCATTGGAGCCAATGTTAGAGTCGGTCTGGTCAGTCCTCCGTCAGAGATCAAAGCTCTTTATGTATTTCATTTTTAGGTGTCTCGCTCCATTCACTCAGCTGAATTCCACTAGGGGCATGCCATAATCTGACGGAAAAGGTCATGCTAGTCATTTCCCCTCATGTCTGGCTCTTTCTGGCTTTGGTCTTTTGTCAATGATCACCAAAGTCCATGACAATCAAGGTCTGGTCCTTTAATGGACAAAAGTCATTTTTGATCATTAGGTCTAGGGATCAATCAATTTGGTCTTTAAATATGTCCAGTAAAGCCATGCAGTCCAGAGTGATGCCCTTACAAAGTAATGATTCAGAGGGTTTCATCATTATACTGATAAATTGTGACTGTTCTTCAAAACTCTGTTTTGAGGAAAAGTCAAATAGTGTCATTGGTGAAAAAATTTCCAAAAAAGCCTTCAGTTGATTTCTTCAGGTGCAATCATGGTTTCCATGGCCAAATGCGCTGTCAAGAAATCCCTGCAAAGAGTGCCAAAAATTTCATCATTTGAGCTAAACTTTCAAAGGGAAAGTGAAAATCAGTGTTGCTTTCAATGAGGGAAAAAGTGTCAAAACATAACATTAGAAAAATGGGTTTTTGAAAAGAAAAGATTTAAGCCATGACTTTCAAGTCTTTAAATATAATTTTCCACCAAAATCGAAGTCATTGTGCAAAACAAGTGCTTGGGGAAACATTTCAAACTGTTTGAGTGTGAATTGTACGTTTTAGAGCAAGATTGGAGGCGATTTCAGGGTGCGGCGCATATAGACAGGGGCGCGACGCACACAGAGGGCGCGGCGCACATACAGCCAGCCCACAGTGTATTTTTTTAACTGGCGTGGTGTACACCCAGGGTGCGGCGCACTGGGTTTTTCACGTGGCGCACACAAAGAAAGCGCTCAGAACCTTGCCAAACTTCCTCAAATCTTTTGTGAAGCCCACCAAATTGCAAGGTAGGCTCTATAACATCGCTTGTTTATCAAAGTTCATAAATGATCTTGTGGTTTTATGCCTATTATTGAATGCAATAAAAACTCATAAAACCAACCACAAGAAAATACCAAAAAGTCATTGTTGCTAGGGTTGTATAAGTGTGGTGTTGATGCCAAGTTCCATTTTCCTTCCTTACCATTTTTTCTTATCCCCCTATGCTATTGTTTCCTATTCCCACTACCCTAAAATACTACCAAACTAATATTCCTTATCCCTCCACTATTTGGTCAATAAAAACACCAAACCCTACCTCATTAAAACCCAAAAAAACCTACCCTATCGAATACCCAAACCCCCTACATATCCCTAAACAAATTTCTCCCCATAAGCCCTATTCCCATCACATTACTCCCCTCCTAATACTCCCTTTTCTTCATTGTTCCCCATGGTGGCAGAAATCACAAAAAAAACACCCAACTTCACCATCATCAAAGGGCAGTCTAAGTATAGTACATAAACACCAGTCATGGCATCTGAGGGTTCATCAAAGTATGAGGTGGAAACTCACAATGATACAGCTTCAGGAGAACAGGCTCCCAGGAGACATCACAAGAGTGGAAAACATGTTAGGGATGAGCCAAACACCATCACTGAATTGCAAGCATGCCCTCTTGCTATGTCATGTTTCCAACACCTAGCATGTTTTGAATTTTTTCAAAGGGTGGCTAATGTATGAGTACATCATGAGTTGGCCCGTCTTTTTGTGCTTCATCTACATGGAGGTTAGTCTATATTGGCCGGGGTCACCTTCACATTGACACCCAAAACTATCTCAGTGGCAACAGGCATACCAAATGTTGAAGAATAGTGGCATAAGAAGAAGAAGGTGGATAGGAAATACTATGAGCCGTACATTAAGGCCAGTTGTTTGAGGCAGCTCACAAGAGTCTTCCCATTCAGGTATTTGAAATATGAGTATGCTCCGCTCACGAAATTGATCATGAAGTACTTCAGTTGTGAGGGGAGGTTCTCTCGCCTATATGCCTATCACATCAGGTTGCTCATGCACTTTACCAGGGTGCGGATGATGAACCTCCCATTTTTCATTTGCAGGAACATAGAGAGGATGAAAAATTTCATGCAACATAAGACCCCTCATCAGTAGCTTAACAGTGTTTATCACTTTGCTCTTATCCGGATTTTGGTGGATCATCAGTTGGGATTGCAGGGCATTGCTTGGTAGGAATTCATCTCCCGTGACTTCTTCAGCACTCCACAGGTAGTATCAGAGGTAGAGCATGAGATAGGTGGTCCTTCTCATCAGTATGAGTGCCATGAGACTGCTACTATGCCAGTATTCATCACCTATCAGAGAGGCAGTAGAAATTTGTTTGCAGCGGCAAAGCGAGTGTTATCTCCACCCGGGGTAGAAGTGGCCTCGCTTCCTACATCAACAACACAGGAACATGACAGATCTAAGGAGCCAATGCATGATGAGGGACCTTCAGGTGAGCCATCAGATGAATGAGAGACAGAATCCGTTCTCCTTCATGATGATGAGACAAATACAGAACTGACAAATTCAGAGCTTAGAGAGATCATCCAGGAGCAGCAATCAGATATTGAGGCCTTAACCCTTGACTTGGAGAGGGCTAAGTGGAACATGAAATACCTAGAGCAGAGGAACAAATAGCTAGAGGATTAGCAGGTGATTATGGAGCTACAAAACATTCGCGAGCATCGCCAAGTTGCACAAAGGAGAAGAGTTGATCTCACATCATTGGAGCAAGAGATCAATGAGGATCAGGAGGCCAATCTCGAGAGAGTTAACATGCACTTGGAGAGGCTATTGGACAAGGCTGAAAAGTACCATGCCTTACTGAGACACATGGCCTTCCATTACAGGGCACAAAATATGAGTGCAAAGGCCCAGATAAAGAGCTTGAAGGAAAAATTGAGCAAAGCAAGAAAAGAGGCAAAAGAGCAAGATCAGCTTCGAATCTTAGCTGAAGCTTCCTTGGCACAGCATAACACTTCATAGAGGACCTCCAACCCAAATTTCAAGAAATTTGGGGAAATTTTGGTCACATGACAAATTTTTGGGCAAACCACAGGTTTTTTCTCCCAGTGGTGTGGCGCTAAAAATTGGGAGCTCCAAATGAAGAATGGTTTGCATTTTTGGATTCAGCATGAAAAATCATGACTACTGGTGCTTGGACAAGAAATTTGGACAAATCTGAGTCTCTAGGAGGTCAAAAACACCCAAAAAATGACCTCTCTGCCCCTATTTTGACACACAGGAAGCAATCTTGGGAGAATGAAGATTTGGAGGGGAAAATGAGCACCAAATTCAGAAATTCCACTTGTGTTAGAAATTAGACAGGACAGGCTTTCCAAAAAACACACTTGAGCACAATTTTGACTCCTACAAGTGCCTCAAAACAGGCTCCAAAGTGGTGCGGCGCACACAGAAAATGGCGCGATGCATACAGGAAAAAAGCCCAATTTTACCTCTGTTTCGCAAAATTTCGATTCGCGACTTCTCCAAGTGGGCTCGCTCATCTAAATTTCAGTTTTTTGGCACCTAAGGTGGCATTTAAAGTATTTTCACTCCATATTGGCTTCTATCCAAGTGGCAAAGGAAGGCAAATGGTCACCCAAGCCATTTGTCGTGTTTGTAACGTTGCACCTGTAGCTAATGGTTGGCTTTCCATTTCCATTTTGTAATGATTCGCGTAACTCCCCAACCCCTGGGCATTCTATCTCTTCATCGCACATTCTATATATTGTATGCAAACTTTTTGCAAAGGGTTGGTTGGCTTGTAACTTTTGGGAGACTGTGGGAAGGAAACTCTATTTCTTCACTGTAAATTTTAGACAGAGAATTAATGAAAGGCAGCGGCTCTATTTCATGAGATTCATGTGGTTGTGAGTGTAGTAAATGTGTCTCTTATGTTTCATATGTATTTTGTAATCTTCATAGTTCAATTCATATTCATTTCCAGTGAAATTTTCTGAGTTAGATAAGGTAGAATTCAATTTTATTGCTCTGCCTGTGGGAAAATTTCATGTTCAATGTTCTTCTTCTGTTGAAAAGGATTCATGTACTTGTGCCCTTTTCACTCTCCTAATCAATCTCTCCATTCCGCGTTATTTCAAACTAAATCTCTACACTCTCCACCTTTCTTGCCTCATGGAGTAATCTGTGCCTTTGTATTAAATTCTCTGTTCATTGCTGTCCGTTGGTCCCCTAACATCCCAGAAGCTCAGTCATGCATAAAAATTGTTTTGTGTATCCATATTCACTTACTAGCCTAAGATCAATATTTCATTGTAAGTCATCTCAGACCGTTTCGTTTATCTATTCACTAAGCGTGACTCAGAGAGAGCCCTCTCCTGTTCTGGTAGGGCTAGCTACCAGACTGAGCGTGGTTTATGGTTTCCCTGAATTTTGCCTTCCTTCAGCCTAGGGAAGATTTAGGTGCTAACAACTCTCACTCAATAAATCATGCAAAATGCAATTCTTTAAAAAAATTTCAATTTGATGAAAACAAGTTGTATTCTACAAGTGAGAGTTTTTCACATATTCATATTCTTTCCATGCATTTCAATCATTTAACACATGCATAACCAAATAACTTCTTTCCAATGTTTCTTAACAACTACTTGAAACAAAAATAGAGCAGCTTTTAACCAGCTAAACAGAAGGATGAATAAAAAATGTGAGTCTTTCTTTCCTAAAAAATTATTTTCAGGACACCTATTTTGCTAGCAAAATGCAGTTACAGATCTTCATTCAGTCCATGAGACGGCTTCCTATCCCTTTTGGCTTTCAGACACTACTAAAAATCAAGGTATTGGAAGACTAATGCTCTATAACAGTGGCTACAGAGAGTTAGTAGGCCCACTAATGATCCCTGTGAATAGGCACAGTGCTTTATAAAGCTCTGTGTAGCCTGCTATCCTATGTTAGTGTAGGAAATCAGTCAAACAAAGGGCTTTCAAGATCAGATTTAGAGGTGAATACTTGTAGGTAAGATGCAGCAAGATCTTTGGTGGGTCAGAAAGGGATTGCAGAAGTATAGGGAGCTCTTAGAAGGAGGAGAAAACAGAGAAGAGTCTAGGTAAACTGGGAACTAGATGTATAGTCCCCAGTGGAGTCGCTAATTATGCTATGTGGTAAAATGCATGGTGTATGGAGAATGTATATACCCTCAATGGTCTTCCTGGGACCTTCGGTAGACTGTAAGATTATCTGCAACTGCACAAAGTTACATGCATGTTCATAGACAATAACTAACTATCAAAGCATTAGAAGTAGATTACCTCAAGTCTCTGTGTAGATTTGTTTGGAGATCACAGTGCAGCCAAGTGGAACTCCCTCAAAGCCGGCTCCAAATCAAGTCCTACACATGGAAGAGACAAGCATAATCACAACATATAACTCTGATAACTAATACATGAAAATATAAAATAACATCTAATTGTGTACATCTAAGCTACTCATGCTAATAGGCATTGAACAAACAACTAAATGAATGATAGTATCAACACCACGAGTAGACAGTACAACTAGAGTTCTATATTAATGTTGGAAGAGTGATTATAACCATCTATTGTATCAACCTTCCTTTACCCCTCTAGCTTCTCTCTCTCTCTCCCTTCCTACTCACTTCTTATGATATGAGTCTGTTGTGGCCACCAACACCCCCCCTCTTTGATTGGTATTAGCAATAACTCCAAGCAAATGGGGACCCTTAACAAAAAATCCAAAAAAACATTTTATCAATTTTTTTGTATTTTAACTCCCTAAAGTTGTATCGCATCGCGAGAAGAGAGTGAGACGTTTTCCTATGTGCATAATAAGATGCGAAGAAGCGACGCGAAATTCATCGCATCACTTATATTGTGAAGCGCTCTTAAATGAAAAACTTAAGGAATCGCCAACGGCCGATATGCGACGTCGCATATCGCAACATCGCATAAGCATCACACAAAGATTGGATGATTAAGTACGATCTGCGATATTGCGATCTGCGATTTGCGATTTGCGATATTGCGATCTGCGATGAGTGCGATCATCAATTCCTGCGATGACACATCTTGACGACGCAATCCTCGATACTGCGATACGAGTCGCAGAAATCACTCATCACAAAATTTCCTCGACACAGTGTTCAAGGAAAGTTGTCTGTAGACCAAAATTGGGCGCGCGCCTTAAAAGAAATTAATGATTGTATGCCAAAGTATCCAAGAAGGATTGTGTTGTGTTTCTCGAAGAGTTAGTTCATTATGAGTGTCATGATTATGCATTCATTAGAGCTTAAAGCTTTCATGTCAATCTTTTCGTCATTACTCTTTTCCTTTGCGTAAACTGTAAGACAACAACTAACATAAAGCAATGTGCAGGAAACATCTAAGGAAAAGGGGAAAGCGTCAAATCTCGAAGAACAGAGAAGAGATGCCTTCGCAAACGGATGCCGCATGCAGCAGGACCGCGGATTCCAGAGTATCACTCAACAGATACTAATGGCAATAGACTATCCAAGACTCAGAGTCAAAGGCGCACAAAAGCAGCATGTTTACAAAAGATCCTAAAGCTTAGACTGGGTAAAGCAAAAAGAAAAACGCTAAAGAGGGAAAACGCACCAGAAAAGCTTGGAACAAAGAACGGAAGCAGTTTTCAATACAGAAAATTGTTCAGAGAGCAAAGTCCCTAACTTATTCAGTCATTCGCAAGGCTGGAAACCGAAATAGCAACAACACAATCAGTTTGAGAGAAATTTGGGTTATTACCAAGTATACACACAGTGAATACACCACGCTAGAGGAAGATTTTCGAAAATATATTCTAGTTTGTCAGAAAGCGGTGCCAGCTCTTGTTATTTCTATTTTCGTAGCTCAAACGAAAGGAGAAGAGAACCAGCCGACTCTTCCCAGGCGAATGTTGCATTGCTTACAGCACTGAGGCGCAAATACAGAAACGGTTAGAAATTAGATTCAAATTTTACAAATAAATTTGCTTTAGTAGAAGGGCGGTCATTTGAAACCGTGTCCTAAATTTATGTAATTAAGATTAATTAGTTAGGAGTATTTAAACCCTTCTCAGGCATTTGGAGAAGGGTCCAGAAATTTGTCAAAAAACGTGTCCTCAGAACATGCACTTTTGCACCCTCGGAAGGGGGTTTTTGATGAATGGATGGATTGAGATTTATCAATGTTTGCATTTAATGTCTGCTACTGATGTTGCACTTCTGTACTCTTAGTAGATGTTAGAACAAGTAGAGATAAATCGTTATTGCTTGAAGCTTATGAGTGGAACCAGTCATAAATGGTACTTTTATCTCTTAACCAATTTCTGCTTATATTCTTAAAGTGATATGCAGTTTTCAGCTGTTTATATGTTAATGCATGAATGTTTGGGTTACCATTTGGCACTTCTGTACGGTGGAGTCATTTATTTGTGCTTGATATATGAATAACTTATTATGCCATATGCTGTTCGCAACTGTTTTGCTTAACTTCTTATGCAGAATGGTTTATCTTAATTGATTTCTATTCTTATGATAGCTGAATGATCTTTATTACCAGTTATTGTTCGAAATCTCTTTAGATCGCATAATAGAAGAAATACACCCCGGGTTAGCGTAGATTAGATGTGTTGTTTCTAATTAGATTACAATAGCATAGAGTTGGTTTAGAAGTTTGAATTAAATTAGCTTTAAATACTCCTAGATCAACATTATCCAACTCTACACACACACACACCCCTTAGATTAGGAAACTGGTCCCATTATCCCCAGTCGGATCCGCTATACCAAACAGATAAGGAGCTGCCAACCAAGGTCCAGACCCAGTGGGTATCCCCCTTTTTGTCGACCCGATTTTCAGGGCTTCAACATATTTGGCGCTAGAAGGAGGGCCCGAACTATGAATGGCACCTAAATAAAAATCTAAATACCATTCTAAGAGTAAATCGCCCTCATCAACTCCCTCGACTTCCCCAGTACATTTAAATCCAGAGTCAGAAGTCACTCGAGTATCAACCGCTGCTACATACCCTAATATTTTAGACCAATTTACCATTGAACCCCCTGAAGTTCAAACTTTGATTCACAAACTCGAGGGATTTTCTATTTTTACTCAGAGGTCTGATAAATCTCAAAGCAGTGTGACTTCGCAATACAATCCTGCTCATCCCCTGACCAGATTAAAGAGTGAAAAATTTGGCATCCAGCCAACTGAATTCCCTCTCCCCACCATGAAAAGAGCAAGGAAAACACCACCAGAGTCTGACAGTGAGACTCTTTCATCTACGTCGTCCATTTCAACTCCCTCACCGCGAAGTCAGCCACCCACATCTTCATTCCAAACAACTCATCCATCTTCCACAACCCCTCCTCTTCAATCATCAAAGATCATAATATCTTCATCTTCCCAGCATCAGGGATCATCCTCTGCACTTTCATTTACTAGCAGCTCAACGATGGCCCAGTCTCCATGGAAGAATCTTGGGGCAGTTTTAATGCCGCCACCCCTGAGCCAAACACCGGCCCATCCTGAGAAATGGCTACCCAAGTTCAATCCAGAAGCAGGCATGCTAGCTGAAGAGCATATTAATAATTTCATGCTTTCTGTTAATCTCAACGGAGTTACCAACGAGGATGCTGTCGTCCGGCTTTTTCCCTACACAATGCAAGGAACAACCGGGTCATGGTACTTTTCATTACCTTCCGGGTCTATCACAAGTTGGGACATTTTTCAAAGTCAATTCCTTACCAAGTTTGGTGATGACAGATCAACGGCGACGTTAATCAATGACCTATCCAATCTTAAAGCCGAGGCTAGAGAACCCATCAAAGATTTCAATTTACGGTTCAATAAAATCCTCAACAAAATTCCCGCTGCTTCCCAACCCAGCGAAGAAGTGAGATGTGAATGGTACATTATGGCCTTACCATCAAACTTGGCAATCTTCGTGGATAGGGAAAATAAGACAACCTTAGTTGAAAACTTGACAGAGGCGATAGCAATAGAGAAATGCGTAGTAGCCCTGGAAAAACGATCTGCGATAGAGGAACGAAAATCTAAGAAAGTCTCCTTCAAGGAAGACCCCAAGAAGAAACAAATGAAAGACCCTTTCAATTTGGAAGGATTACAAAAAGTGTTAAAAACCATGTCCAATGAGATGATTGACTTAAAGAAACAAGTAGCAGAAACTTCTTCAAAAAAGCCCTACAGAGCTTTTAAAAGAAATCCTTCAATGGATGTGAAACCACCCAACGCTATCTCAAACGTCAAATCCGAAGAAGAGGAAGAAGAAGAAAATGCCACTGAAGGGTAGACCGATGACGAAGAAGTTGTGGGACTACAAGGAATGTGGGATTTCATCCTCCCGCAAGAAGAAGATCAAGAAGTATTTCCGGTTAGCACACGAAGCAAAAATCAACTTGATCCTCCCCAAACTACCCCTAAGCAGAAGGGCGCAAGCCCTGCAGCAAAAGATAAAGTCGCAACAAAGAAAACGAACGCTAAAGCGACTCAATCTAGCCCAGTCCAATCAGATCAAACACCTCCATCAAGAACACTAATTGTGTCAAATGAAATGGAATACAACATTATTGATGACATGAAAAAGACTAGGGCTAATATCACTCTTTATGAGTTGAGCAAATTGAAACATCAACAAAAGATAATGATGAAAGAATTACATGTTGTGCCTACTACATCTTTGCCTACAGTTGTAGCTTCCCACAACATGGGAAGACCTCCAACCAACACGATCAATAAGGTTGACCCAAATGACATCGCCTTGATTGGAGGAAGATCAAGGTCTCACACTCCCCCTTTTCTTCTCACTTATGAAATTTTCAACAAAAACGTGCACAATTGTTTGGTAGATTCTGGTGCTTCAACGAATATTTTACCCAGATCAATATGTGCCAAGTTGAATGTTCAACGAGAAAACTCCGCAGTGCGCATAGTTCAGCTTGATCGATCTCAAGTCAAAGTGATCGGTGAACTTAATCAAGTGACCATAAGATTGTCGTCTAACCCGAAGGTATGTCAGGTTATTGACATTCTAGTAGATGATATCCCTGAATTCTATGGCTTAATTCTTAGCAGGGATTGGTCCAAAAAGCTCCATGGATACTTCTCAACCGACTGGTCGCACGTGTGGTTACCCTACAACGGTAAACCGAACAAAATAAAGGTTGAACGAGAGTTACACTAGAAGTACATAGTAACGGAATTGGAGGGAGAAAATGAAGTAATAACATACAACAGCAGTATCATAGGCAATTACTCGGTAGATTCTTTCCTCGGCAATTTCAATGCTCATACCTCACCTTACTTAGAAAATTTAGTTTTGTCCCAAGTCGAAAATTTTTCCCAAACTGATAATTCAAAGTGTGTTAATTTTTTAGATAACCCTGTAAATACATCTTTGTTTTGGAAATTATATTTTGATGGCTCTAAATCTAACGAGGGAGCAGGAGCAGGATGTGTTCTGATTAGCCCAGACGGAAATAAGACCATGCTTACGTGCAGACTTGAATTCGATTGCACAAACAATAGAGCGGAATACGAGGCCTTGGTGCAAGGCCTATACAAAGCAATCGGGTTGAACGTTAAGTACCTTCAAGTCTTCGGAGACTCTGAGATTGTCGTCAAACAGGTACGTAACACCATACATTGTCTATCAAGTTCATTTGAAGCACTATCAATCTTTTGTACAAGATCTGACTGCACATTTCATAGCATTCAATATTTCATCAATCCCAAGACTCCAAAATGCAAGTGCAGACCTGTTAGCTAACGTAGCCTCTAGACTTATTCCCTCCGAAGATTTTAGTCCAGATAGATTCTCAATAGAATTAATCTTTAGACCGTCCATCCCTGACAACATTACAAACTGGAGAGTATTCAATGACGATCCTGACATTGTAAATTTCCTCACTTCTGAAGGATCCTACTCAAATCAAATAATTGACGAATACCATCATGATCACCAAATACAACAAAATAGCACTGATAATGTTATACCTAAATCGGTGGTTAAGTTAGAAGACTTATATGATTTAAAAAGTCGATTTAAAAGGTCTACCAATTCTAAGCTCTACAGTTCGACTCTGAACTACGAATTAGTAAACCTAGGAACCAATGAGAAACCACAAAACGTTAATCTAGGCCACGGCCTAGCCCCTGAAGCAAAATTAGTGTATATCCGTCTTTTGAGACAATACAAAAATGTTTTTTCCTAGAATTACAATGAGCTGAAGACATACGACACTTCTATCATTCAACATACTATCCCTATGATTGACAATGAAAAACCTGTCCAATAGAAACTCAGAAAAATCCACCCCAATTTAGAAAATCAGATAAAAACTGAGCTAAATAAGTTATTGAGAGACAGAATAATTTTCCCCGTCAGACATTCCAAATGTGTCTCCAATATGGTACCCGTTAGAAAGAAAAACGGAGATATTAGAATTTGTATCGATTTCCAGAATCTCAACAAAGCCTGTCAAAAAGACAATTTTCCCCTCCCACCTATGGAGCAGATATTACAGGCAGTAGCAGGCTCAGAATTAATGTCTTTTTTGGATGGATTTTCAGGATACAATCAGGTGCTGGTACATCCCGATGATCAGTTAAAAACCACATTCCGAACTAAATGGGGCACATACGCATATTGGAAGATGCCATTTGGTTTGATCAATGTCGGCACTACATTTCAGAGAGCCATGGACATCACATTCAAAGGTTTAGTCAATAAATCTGTAGTGATTTACCTAGATGATATAACAGTGTACTCCAAGAAGCGAAGTGACCATCTCAAAGAATTGAAACAAATATTTCAACGATGTTTAAGGTATCGGATTTCACTTAACCCAAAAAAATCTTTTTTCGCATTAAGTGAAGGAAAACTTCTAGGATTCATAGTGTCAAAATCTGGTATTCACATTGAACCTGACAGAATCAAAGAAATTTATGAAATATCCATGCCTCATAACAAAAAATCCATGCAATCTTTCCTTGGTCAAATCAATTTTGTGAAGAGATTTGTCCGAGATTTATCACATATTATTTCTCCTTTGCAAAATATGATTAAAAAGAATTCAAATTTTAAATGGGGTCAAGATGAGCATGAAGCATTCAACTTGATCAAACAAGCTATCATTAACGCTCCATCTTTAGCGACCCCAAAATTTTCAGAATCTTTTATCTTATACACATTTGCCTCAGAGAAATCTTATGCCGCGATTCTAACTCAAGCAAATCAAGGGAAAGCGGAAGCTCCAATCGCATTTTTTAGCTCGAATTTACAAGGTGCGGAACTCAACTATTCAGACGTGGAGAAACAGGCATATGCTGTTTTCAAAGTGATCAAATATTTCAGACCTTTCTTAATTAAAGCCCATACTAAGGTCATAGTACCGTTTCCAGCGGTAAGAAACCTTCTGATACAGAAGGATGTGGGCAAAAAAAGAGAAAATTGGATCACCGCTTTACAAGAATAAGATCTTGAGATCAAACCAGCAAACATTGTAAGAGGTCAAGGCTTCTGCAAAATGTTGGCAGAGCATCGCAAATTCCTGAGAATTCATCTGAAGAGGTACATACTTATGAGGTAAGCCTAAACGATGCAGAATCATTATATGCTGACACCATTTATTATCTTAAGAACGGGTATGCTCCATCACACCTGGATCACACCAAGAAAAGAGCTATGAGATTGAAAGCTAAATAATACCAGCTCATAAATGATGTTCTGTTTAAAATGAATTACGATTCTGTGCTTCTTAGGTATCTTGTGAAAACTGAAGCTGAAAAGATTTTGCAGGAACTCCACGATGGTCCAGCAGGCGGACACTATGTTGGAGATGCTACTGCACATAAAATCTTACGTATGTTCAAAGACTCACACAGTTACGTAAGGAAATGCCAAGTCTGCCCGACTGCTACAGGGAAACAAAAGAAACCATCCATGCCACTACAGCTGGTTAACATCGAGTAACCATTCAGTCAGTGGGGCTTGGAAATAATAGGTGAGATCGTTCCTCACTCTTCTAAGCAGCATAGGTACATCCTCACGGCAACAGATTATTTTACTAAATGGGTAGAAGCAGTTCCTCTCAAGACAGCTAATTCTGAAAACATTATTGAATTCATAGATCAATTTATAATCGCTAGGTTTGGATTGCCAACGGCCTTAATGTTTGATAATGCTTCATACTTTTCTGGAAATATAATGACTGAGTTTGCACTTAAAAGAGGGTTCAAACTGAAATATTCAGCCAACTACTATCCGCAAGGTAATTGATTGGCTGAATCAACAAACAAAAACCTGATCAGGATTATTAAAAGAACAGTCGACCAAAACCAAAATAATTGGCACAAAGCGTTGGTAAATGCTTTATGGGCAGATAGAATAACGAAGAAAGCTTCAATCGGCACTTCTCCCTTTAATTTAGTTTATGGGAAAGAAGTGGTTCTTCCAACTCACTTAGTCATCCCCTCTTTGTCTTTAGTACAACACATCGATGAGGTATCTACCTCCTCCATACAACTAAGACAAATGGAAATAATTAAATTAGAAGAACGACGAGAACAAGCTAAGAAAACCCATGCCCATCACCAAGCGCTGATAAAATCCTCTTTTGACTCAAGCATAATGACCAGAAATTTTTTTCAGATGGGAGATTTAGTTTTGAAATGGGATAAGGCTCATGAAGAAAAGGGCAAACATACGAAATTTCAGAAACTGTGGCTTGGTCCTTTTCAGATTGTAGAAGTCATAGGCCCATCGACGTTTGTGTTGCAGGATTTAGCAGGTAGAAGAGATTCTTTGCCTGTTAATGGACAGATTCTTAAAATATATTTTCCATAGAAGATCGCTCTTCTATTTTTGTAGGATAGTTTTAGTTTTTATTTGTTTTTCTCTTTCTTATAAATAAAACCAGTTGTAGATGGTTACTAAAGGGTTCATGAAAAAGACACCAATTCTCTATCAGATTTTGAGCTTTTCGCTTGTACAAGTAGCAAAAATTTTCAAAAAATCTGATCTTTATTATTGACAGGTAGAGTTAACTTTAGCCTAGACATGATACTAGTTTCAACTTCAAAAATTTGATGAAAGCAACCTTTGGTAAGAAATTGTTTTATATCAGCACAATGAAAGGTATCAATAATAAAATAAATATTCTCTGCAAAGCTACTGTTTTCAAACTCTATTATTGTCGTCCAGAGCTTTCTTAAGGAAAAACAATGACTTCCTCCCTGCTAAAGGAAATCGCAGCATTCAGAGGAACAATCCGAGAGAATACTGTATCTCAAAGAATAAGAGGTCTCGTCACGAGCCGGCTTATCATGATCACAGATATTATAACTTGCTGACTTTGCCAATATTTTCTACCAAAACAGGGCAACGACTCAAGATTGTTTCAATCAAAAGACAAGGAGTCTCATCACGAGCCAGCTTGTTCAGCAAAAGTGTAAATCAAGTGAATGATTGCGTCATAATTTGGCCACCAAACCAAGACATTGTTCTTTAGAGAATAAAAAAGGAAAAAAGTGTCAAAAAAGGGGTTTCCTCTGAAAATTTGTAAATAACCTCAAGCAGGATAAAGGATCATTGCTGGGTAACAGGTAACCCTGTCGAGGCTATGGACGCTTGCAGGCAGCAAAGGCTCTACCTACGATAAATGAGCATGTTTTAAAAGCCAGCACGTAGAGAAGACCTTATTTTATCTTTAAAAGACCAAGTAATGTCTGGTGTGAATACAAGAACTAAGCCTAAGGAGACAAACAATTGGAATATGAAAAGGTTGAGACGAAGTATCTGTTATCACTTAGAACTAAAATTGATATATGTAACTTTTCATCCTAGCCCGATGACAAAGGTCAGTGCTAGTTTATTTTTGTTTTAATTTTCTTCCCTTAGAATCTGAAGTTTTGAAGAGTTTTTGAGTCAAGTTATTCTCAGCTCCCATTGGTTCCCCTCCATCTACCATTGTTTTATAGTCACCTGTTATCTTATGTCAGTCACCGTGCCTTTTTCTAATTTCGCAGCGCAATCCTGATTAGGCAGTTTCACAGCGCATCATTCAAATTTAAAACTGACAGCGCTGCAAAATCATGGATTCATACATTTCGCAGCGAATCCTTCCCAAAATGTCAAATCCGTTAGGTGAGTCATAGGCAGTGTCTTCCCATGTCATCTCATGTACCCCTCTTATCACATTTCACCACTCATTGCCACTATCACCACCACTAGATCTGTTGATACACATGAATCATCATTTCCAAGAAAGACCACCGTGCATAAAACTTAATGATGGTCGTAAGTCTTGCATGAAATGACAAATCTGCAAGATTACAACTTGAAATATTTTAAACGGAAAAATTTAAAATTCAACTGCAAAGATAATCAAGCGAGGCTGATAATCAAGCGAGGTTAAATTCAAATAGAAACTGAATCACAATTCCAACCGGAGCTGGTAGTCATTGTTTGCGAAGATTTGGAAGAATCAATGGAGAAAAAGGAGCACAGATCCGGCAAATGTCTAAGGACTGAGCCTGAAGGCTTAGATATAACGCTTAGAAATAAAGAGGTGGAGAAAGCATTTAAAAAGGCCGAGTGCTGGAATTTTTGCAAAAAGTTACAAAGAGGGCACGCACAGGTAACTAAAGAATTTGCACTTAACTTCACAGGCTTGAATTCAAAAGTAGCCATGATAGAATTGCAGGTTTCGCCAAAAGTGATATCTACTGTGACAGAGATCCCACGAGGACAAGAGCAATGGTTTAAAAATTTCAAGTTTGACATGAATCCTTGCAAGGATTTTTTGAAGGATGAATTTATAAATGAAGATTTAAGTAAGGCAGTGCCCAGGAGTTATGTCAAAGAATATTATGCTCATTTACTCACCTGCATACAGAAATATCTGACTTGTGAAGGAAGGTATAACAAGGTTTACTCTTACCATTTTAAACTCCTTTGGCATTTCACCGAGAAGGTCTCCATAGACTTACCTTTTTATCTTTTCCGTAGTTTGAGTAAGATGTGTGATAAGGTACAGCTGAGGAAAGAGGATTGTGAAACCTCTTTGTTTCATCATGGTTTGATCAAAATACTAGTTTTAGATGGGCTCCAAAAGGTAGACAGAGATTGGAATTCATTCATTTTTATGGCTGGCTTCAAAAGCCAGACTGGCCTCACTCCTCTACCTGCTAGAGATTTTACAATAGCTTAGCTCCAAACAGAAGCAAGAGCTAAAAGAGTTCCAAATTCATAAGTAAGAAAACAAGTGAAGCCACTCATCATCCAAGATCAACCTCAGCAATCAACTAAGGAAAAAGCTCATGGTAAAAAGACTGTACCTGAAACAAGCACATCTGAAGTAGTCTCAAGGATAAGAACAAGAAGCCAGATGAATAAGGAAAAAGGTAAAGCTGTAGCAGTCGAAGAAAGTCTAGTGTCCAAGGGAAGTTTAAATGCCTTATTACAGGCTATTGACTTTGAGCAGTCTCTACCAGTTGAAATTGAGTTGATACAGTCAGAACAAGAAAGCACCAAGAAAGCCAAGGCCTAAAAAAGGCTTAAATTTGATGAGCCAGCTGAAGAGTTTGTTTTTAAAACTAGAAGACCTATGACAAGGAGATTCCAGCAAGTACAGGAAGCACTGTCAAGAACAGAGGAAACAGGGGAAGGGACACAACGTTGGCAAAAGAAAAACACAGGCAAAACAGTCATCACATCTAAAGAAGATAATATAGCAGACCTGAAGAGCCAATTAGAATCAGCTAAGCATGAGATTGCCAAATTGAAGAAAGCTGCTAGAAGACACACAGTCATGCAAGAAAACTATTATAAAACTCTATGGAAAGGGAATGCAACTGTAGAAGCCCAGGTGAATTCAGTGGTTGATGGCCATTCACAATTTCACACCTGGACAGTACCAGCAATCAAAGAAGCCAAGTACATCTGAAGGATCAATATGTAACTGAGAGCTGGGAATAAGGTTATGAAGAAACAAATTGAAGATCTGAAGGAACAGCTAAGCCAGCTTAAAGGACCTGCTAAATGAGTTTTCATTTCAAGTAAGATTCTATTTCAAAATTTTGATAAGTTTGCTTGATCTTATCTTTCTGAAGAAATCTAAATCCCTATTCGGCCTTTGGAAAGTCTAAAGAAGTTTTTGGCAATCAAGCACTCAGTTAATAAAGGTCTCAGGTTAAAAACAAGTTGTTTTAAATAACTCAGCAGTTTCGTAGCGCGCTAAGAAACTGCTGAAAGTGATGATTTCAACATAAATCAAGCAGTTTTGAAGTTGAAGCGGGAAAATTTTGAAGGACAGTTGTATACAACGAGAACACCTGAAGTTACAACAGCCAATCAGACTAGCACAAAGTGGAAATAAATAGTTTGAATCAAAAAGTGGCATTTTGTCATATCATAAGGAAATTGAAGCATGTATCAGACAGCTTGAATACGTTTTCCTTTTTGTTTTTGAAACAGTGGATGACACATCATCAAATCAGGTTTCATAACAGCGGACAACACATCAAAACGTGGCCACCGTCATATTTTGAGGGACAACAATTAAAAAACCGACTTATAAAGATTCGAAGATTATACAACCGAGAAGCAAGGATAGTCTCCTAATTTTTCTGGATAGTGAAGAAGATACAGCATCCAAGGTTAACATGGAGCATTAAACACCCATCTCAGCAAAAATGAAAGAGAACCAGATGTCATAGAAAGGAATCATCTTAATTAAAGCCATCATGCATGTAATATGAAGTTAGAATCATAGTTGATTTAGATCTCTAAAAAACTCCAGTCAACACTTTTTTGTATTTATTAAGTAGTTAGAGTTTAAGAGTTGTCAGTAATAGAAGTAGTTTTCGAATTCCCCTCATGCTTGAGGAGGAATCTCGATCAGTTAGAATAAGAGCTCTATATATAGCTGAAACAACAATGTAATCGGGGTTGGAAAATTTTATGGAAAAGCTTGTATTTGGCCTATGTAAGACTCATTTTCAGTAATACATGCTTGACTTTACTTCTCAGGATTCATGAAGGATTTTTTATGTTCAGAATATGTGATGTTGTCCTTTTCTTAATTCTTACAGTGGTATGGATGTATAATCACTCAGAATTCACTGAATGTGCTCTGACTTCCTGTATACATTTATAAACTGTGTGGTCCCATATGAGTTTATGTTCTGAATGTTTAAATGTTGAATGCCCTGACTTCCATGTAGGGTTGAGTTCATTGTTATATTGAGGTGTTGTTGACTCCATAAGCCCAATGGATAGTTTTGTTTAATGTGTTTCCACCATTCATATTTTTCACAGTTGTTCTATAAGAGTTAGCCATCATATCTTTAATCAAAATCATTAATCCATCAAGAGAGAGCCCTCTCAGGTTGAGGAGGCTAAGCATCAGCCTAAAGTAGGTTGAAATATTTACTTAGAGTCAACCTGACTAGCAGCCTATTAGGATCTGATTTTGAGATAACAATATCATTGATAGGATAAGGCGTAATATACTCTATCTGTCCATAACAAAATTTAGACATATGAAAATTTTTCTGCTTCGGAAGTAAAAATTCAATAGAAAAACAGAGATGACTGGTTCTTCACAGTGAATCGCCATTGTTGTGGCCACCAACACCCCCCCTCTTTGATTGGTATTAGCAATAACACCAAGCAAATGGGGACCCTTAACAAAAAATCCAAAAAAAACATTTTATCAAAATTTTTGTTTTTTAACTCCCTAAAGCTGTATCGCATCGCGAGAAGAGAGTGAGACGTTTTCCTATGCGCATAATAAGCTGCGAAGAAGCGACGCGAAATTCATCGCATCACTTATATTGTGAAGCGCTCTTAAATGAAAAACTTAAGGAATCGCTGACGGCCGATATGCGACGTCGCATATCGCAACATTGCATAAGCAGCACACAATGATTGGATGATTAAGTGCGATCTACGATATTGCGATCTGTGATGAATGCGATCATCAATTCCTACAATGACACATCTTGACGACGCAATCCTTGATACTGCGATACAAGTCGTAGAAATCACTCATCGCAAAATTTCCTTGACACAGTGTTCAAGGAAAGTTGTATGTAGACAAAAATTGGGCGCGCGCCTTAAAAGAAATTAATGATTGTACGCCAAAGTATCCAAGAAGGATTGTGTTGTGTTTTTCGAAGAGTCAGTTCATTATGAGTGTCATGATTATGCATTCATTAGAGCTTAAAGCTTTCATGTCAATCTTTTCGTCATTACTCTTTTCCTTTGCGTAAACTGTAAGACAACAACTAACATAAAGCAATGTGCAGGAAACATCTAAGGAAAAGGGGAAAGCATCAAATCTTGGAGAACAGAGAAGAGATGCCTTCGCAAACGGATGCTGCATGCAACAGGACCACGGATTCCAGAGTATCACTCAACAGATACTGATGGAAATAGACTATCCAAGACTCAGAGTCAAAGGCGCACAAAAGCAACATGTTTACAAAAGATCCTCAAGCTTAGACTGGGTAAAGCAAAAAGAAAAACGCTAAAGAGGGAAAACGCACCACATTAGCCTGGAACAAAGAACAGAAGCAGTTTTCAATACAGAAAATTTTTGAGAGAGCAAAGTCCCTAACTTATTCAGTCGTTTGCAAGGCCGGAAACCGAAATAGCAACAACACAATCAGTTTGAGAGAAATTTGGGTTATTAGCAAGTATACACACAGTGGATACACCAAGCCAGAGGAAGATTTTCGAAAATATCTTCTAGTTTGTCAGAAAGCAGTGCCAGCTCTTGTTATTTCTATTTTCATAGCTCAAACGAAAGGAGAAGACAACCAACCGACTCTTCCCAGGAGAATGTTGCATTGCTTACAGCACTGAGGAGCAAATACAGAAATGGTTAGAAATTAGATTCAAATTTTACAAATAAATTTGCTTTAGTAGAAGGGCGGTCATTTGAAACCGTGTCCTAAATTTATGTAATTAAGATTAATTAGTTAGCAATATTTAAACGCTTCTTAGGCATTTGGAGAACGATCCGGAAATTTGTCAAAAAACTTGTCCTCAGAACATGCACTTTTGCACCCTCGGAGGGGGTTTTTGATGAATGGATGGATCGAGATTTATCAATGTTTGCATTTAATGTCTGCTACTGATGTTGCACTTCTGTACTCTTAGTAGATGTTAGAACAAGTAGAGATAAATCGTTATTGCTTGAAGCTTATGAGTGGAACCAGTCATAAATGGTACTTTTATCTCTTGACCAATTTCTGCTTATATTCTTAAAGTGATATGCAGTTTTCAGTTGTTTATATGTTAATGCATGAATGTGTGGGTTACCATTTGGCACTTCTATATGGTGGAGTCATTTATTTGTGCTTGATATATGAATAACTTATTATGCGATATGTTGTTCACAATTGTTTTGCTTAACTTTTTATGCAGAATGGTTTATCTTAATTGATTTCTATTCTTATGATAGCTGAATGATCTTTATTACCAGTTATTGTTCGAAATCTCTTTAGATCGCATAATAGAAGAAATACACCCTGGGTTAGCGTAGATTAGATGTGTTGTTTCTCATTAGATTACAATAGCATAGATTTAGTTTAGAAGTTTGAATTAAATTAGCTTTAAATACTCCTAGATCAACATTATCCAACTCTACACACACACACACCCCTTAGATTGGGAAATTGGTCCCATTATCCCCAGTTGGACCCGCTATACCAAACGGATAAGGAGTTGCCAGCCAAGGTCCGGACCAGGTGGGTATCCCCCTTGTTGTCGACCCGATTTTCGGGGCTTCAATAGAGTCAATGCTCAACAGTCAAGTATGTTATCCTTTCAAATGCTCTGACCTCTTTCACAATAGCCCTCACTTTGCTTATATAGTAATTGAGTTAGGGTTGCCAAGCTCCTCCTTGAGTTCACTAGGGAAAAAGCAATGAACTTGCCATGCTTTTCAACTCTTTCCCATTTTCCCCCTTCTTTCAGATTAGAAATCCTCTAAATACGTTGAATTTGGATGTTTCCTTGCTTTTCTTGAGTAATTTTAGGAACAAATATCTAGATATTGGTGAGTCAATTCGTTCCTTTGACCCTTGGAACTTCACCAAGTTTCACTAACGTCATTCCCATACTAGAAACATGATTTAGTAGGGTCACTAACGCACCTCCAGGCTTCGTAACAAGCTTTATAAAATAGTATTTTAGTGCACACCTAGCGTTAGTGTGGAATCAAGGCCTGTGATTGTGGTCTTTGTTTCAGCTATCATGTCTTTCCCCTCTAAGTTGATGAGGAGGTCAATTTGTTGTATAACACTCTAAGCGCCCCCAACACAGTCGTATTGTCACTGTCGTATTGTCAATTTGTTGTTTCAGTTATCTGTTACGCAGTAAATTGTCACTGTCTCCTTGTCAGTCTCCCTGTTGTGTCATGAAATCAAATGCACCATGATCATGCTCTCTTGACTGGCCAAATGACCCACTTTGCCAAATTTTATTTCATCAGTGCGATTGTTATTAAAATAACCGCGCTGACTGGCGGCTGATAGTGTAACTGATGTGCTGCCAGCGCGGAAGCACACGGGTTTTCCGCGCTGGTCGAATTTCATGAGCCAGCGCATCCTATGAAAGTGTTGAGCCGCGCTGACACAACCTGCTCCGTTATTATGATGCGCTGTCAGCGCTCCAGTTCAGTGTTACACCCGCGCTGATCCAGTTTGGGCGAATTTGTTCCAACAGCCAGCCTTCTAGATGGTTCCAGACTTGGTTGTTGGCCTTGTGAGTATCCCCCTCCCTTCTATGGCATGCCTGTTCATCATTTGAAACCACCTTCCTTGAAGATAAGCTCATCCTCCCCCCATTCATGGATACCTCTCCTCCTATTTAAGCCTCCACCATTTCCATGAGCAGCTAGTTTTGGATAGTGTGAAATTCATAGTGCTTAGACTGCTACTGCTAGTAGGTAGTTGGTGTGACAAGTGTGGTTTTGCTAGAGGAAGCTTAAGGAAGGTTGTGAGTATTGAGTGTGTGAGAGAGAGCTTTGTTTTGGGAGAATCTACCTCCAAGGGTGAATGCTTAAGAGACTTGCTGGCTGGACCCTCTAGAGAAGGACTCAGCGTCAGAACTTTGGTTGTACCTTTCTCTGTTATTGATTAATAATAGATGACTATTGTTATGGTTCCATTATCATTTGTCTTTGCAATGGTTAATGTGAATTACATCCTTTCTGGCTGATGTATAATTGCTTTTATTAGATTTCATGCTTGTGTTTGTCTTTCTCTTCGTGTGTGCAGGTATCTATTCACGGAGATCGTGGAGGATCGTGACAGGCTAGAGCGAAGGAACGAGAGCGGCATCTCTTCATCAAACAATAGCGTTGGAATCCAAGTAGGTGTTCATTGCCTCTCTTTTATTTGCAATTAGGGACTTGCACAGTAGCATTGATTGATTGTTGCTAGACCCGTTCTGGGCTAGTAGGGATCGCCTCTATCCGTAGAGGGATTTAAACTCCAACAATTTGGCGACTCCGTTGGGGAGATGGCCTTTGTCTCTTTTTGTTCATTCTTGTGTTTGAGTTTGATTGTGACTCTCTTTTCGAAATTGGGGATTAGTTCTCTGCTTTTAGACTTCCTGGTTCAGCCTGGGAGGTGTATAAATTGTTTAAAGAGTTCTGGCCTTGGTTTGGGAGTTTTTTCTTGATTCTGCCTTTTTTTTAGCCTCAACGCAGTTTGTATCAAAAAAATCACACTGACAGCGCATAACTATCTCTTTGACCCCGTTGTCATCGCGCTTGTACGTAAAACAGTCGTGACGGTTCTGAAATCGAACCAACGCGCTTAAGTCGTGTCCTTCCATGCTGACAATGCCTAGTCGCTATGCGTGACCTCTTGTCAGCGCATTGTTGCTGAGCGCTACCCGCGCTGATCCTGTAAAATTGAATTTGTTTCAATTTTGCCTCCTGAGCCTGTTGGTTTGACTATCTCCATCTCTTTCTACTTGGTTTATGACTTGATATTTATTGTTTGAATTTTGAAACACTTGCTTGCGAAGTCTTGTCGGACGAATTTCGTTTTTGTGTCCCGTGACCTAGTGCCATCATCCAGCTTTCACTGGATTGACCTTGTTTTATTCACTTGTTCACAAAAGTTCGTTGCTACTTGCCTTTGCTATTGCGGAAACCTTCCTCTTTTTGCTTTCTTTGCTTGGTTGCTTGAGGTGATTGTCGTTGGACCAGTCCTCAGATTGTTTCACTACCCAGACACGGATCACAGTTGCTTGGGTTCAATCGGCTCTTTTCACGCTTGTTGTTTTTGTCATTGAGTGATTTTATTTCTCTTTACTCGGTGTTGTTGTCTCTCAAAATTCATCTTAAGTGCACGGTGCCATTGAAAAAAAAATCAAACTAGTGTCTTTTGCATTCAATAGTTAATGAAAAGAAGAGCATTTCATTCATTTGTGTTCTCAAAAGAAAAATTTCATTTCTTTGTCATTAGCTGCATTAGATTGTTTGATTGTTTGAGTTCATTTTGTTTGATTGAAAACTCTTAACCCTCTCATAGTTAGAATTCATCAAACGAAATGGTATTCTTTGGCATGTAGTTTGCATCTAAGTAATTGTGAGAGATCACACGATAAGGCCTGAAACCGAAACTTAATTCAAGATCAACCATAAAATAAACTGAATAAACCTAAAAACGCATTGGAACTTAACGCAAACATCTAGAGGTCTAGGTTAGAGACATGTTCCGGCGTCTTCAAACATAGTCACTATTGTTTCACATTATGGTTGGGTGATTCCTCCTTCTGTGACTCGATAGTGGTCTAACATGGACTATGCTCCCACGTACCATCATGTATATAGGGAGACCCCACTAGGCTTTTATCCTTGATCCATAGGAAGCTGAGTCTGCCGCCATGCGAGCCGTAACGCACCGAACACAGCATTCGGGAAGATTGACTGCAGTACGGAAAGTCCTTGGTTCTCATACGATTGCCAAGGTGTATAAGCAGTTTTACGGATTGCTTGGTAAACCCTTTGCCTAGAATCTCCAGAGCAGTCACTTTTGATCCTTTTCGGACTCCCTAAATGAAAAGGTGCCAGTGAGCTTCTTGTCACTTCATGCTCATTAAACATTCGAAGGAGACTAGAGTCATCTTTTCGTCCTTTTCTCGACTCTTGAAACATGAAAAGGTCAAGTTTAGTTCCTGTGTCTTAAAAATTTATTCGGCCACGATAACATTACCTGGTTAGATTTTGTGTGTGTTAGTTTGAGTAGGGTCTTTATCGTTAGTTTACTTTAGGGTTTTGTGCAGGGTTTGTCATCCTGGCTGACCTGTCAACTCCCAGTCCAAGTGATCAAGGTTCTCCATCCTCTGTTGCTCCTGAGGTACCAGTTGTAAGCGATACTCTTCCGGTTATCCCGAGTATCCAGCCTATCAACGTAAGTGCCCCGGGCGACGAGGATTACAAAGAAGATTGGAACCCTATCTGGTAGCCTGACGAGGACGATATTCCTGTTACCCCTCCCGATATGTCGTCTCCGATGTCTACTTCCCACATGGATGAGACATCTCCCAGCACAGGTGAGACACCCGTGGTGTCAAATGTTGAATCTCCCATTCCAGCTACTTCCCCACTCCCTCCATGGTATCAGTCGATGAGGGATAGAATAGCTGCCAGAATGCCTTCTACGACTATATGGGACCCTAGTCTCATTGCCACCACGGAACCTTTTCTTTCGCAACCCCCTAATACGCCTGTTACTTCAGTTCCCACGATTCCAACTGTTTCTATAGCGTACTCAACTCCAGTCGTCAGTGCTGTGACAACATCTTCATCTACGAACCCTGGGGCTGGTCCCTCTCAAGGTCAAGTGATTAATGGCCAGTTGGGACTTTTGTCTAGAGTCATCGATCCTGCACAAAGTGCTCAACACTCTTCTGGTCCTGTTCCAGGAGGGGGGCCGTATGATGCCCATGGGCAACCCATTGTGGACCCGAACTACCAAGGTCCACTCTTCTATTATGATTCTATCGGTCAGTACCTCCAGTTCGCTCAATCCGTGCCTCTTCAACCTTTCGTTGAAGTCTTGGTACCATTATCCATTACTTATGATCCCGGTACTCATTCTTTTCATGGGGGCCAGGCGATTCCTGGATAGCCTCAAGGACCACCTAATCTAGGCCAGCCACCTTATGTGCAAGCCCCCCAAGGGCAACCACTTTATGGCCAGTCTTACCTAGGACAATCTGGGGGCCCACAAGGACAACCCTACCCGGGACAACCTTCGGCCATTGGTGGTCCATCCTTTTCCTATCAGAGTCAACCTTCTGGTTACCCGGGGCAACCCGGTACCGAGCAAAGTTACCTGCATGGACAACCAGGACAGCCTTACATCCAACAAGGCCAACCTGGTCTCCAGCAGGGTTATCCCACCGGACAAGCTGGGCAAAAATATACTCCTCAAGGTCAACCAGTAGTCCACCAGGGGTATCCTTCTGGGTAGTGGGGAAACCCTACGTGCAGCAGGGCCAACCCACTGCTCAGTCTAGTCTTCTTTCTGGGCAAGGGGGGCAACCCTACGTACAGCAGGGCCAACCCACTGCTCAGCCCGTGCATCCTCCTAGGCAAGGGGGGCAACCCTACGTACAGCAGGGCCAACCCACTGCTCAGCCCGTACAACCTCCTGGGCAAGGGGGGCAACCCTACGTACAACAGGGACAACCCACTGCTCAGCCAGTACAACCCTCCGGACAAGCAGGCCAACCTTCTATACAGCAAGCCCAACCCACTGTCCGTCCTACTCATCCATCTGGACAGGCTAGCCAACTGCAAGGTCAACCCGCCATCCAGCCAACTCGACCATCTGTTCCGCAAGGACAACCCTTGGTTGCTCAAGGACAACCTGGCACCCAGCAAGTACGTCCTTCTGGGCAAACAGGTCCATCCCTAATTCAACCAGGCCAACCTTCCGGCCAGATGATCCAAGCCCAGCCAGTTCAAGGACATTATTCTGGGCCTCAAACTCAATTGGGTTATCAAATGCAAGGCAGGCCACAGCCCCAACCTTCCTACCAAGCGCAGCCTACTTATCAGGCTCAGTATGGAGCCCAGCAAATATATGGCTACCAGCAACCCCAGGGGCAAACTCAGTTTACCCCTTATCAGAATTATCAACAGATTCAGGTCACTCTTTACCAAAATTATCAGTATGCTACAACTGCGGGTCAAGTTGCTAACACATGGGGTGCTGGGGGGCAGACCCAAGGACAACTGTCTGCATATGGAAAAAATCCGTATGGGCAGAACCCCTATGGACAAGGTCCCTATGCACCAGGCCCTTTTGGGCCAGGTCCATCTGGACAAAGTCCCTATGCGCCAGGCCTTTTTGGTCCAGGTCCATCTGGACAGAGTCCATGGGGGCAACCACCATCTGGTTGGAACCCTAATACTGCCTCGAATCCACAACCACAAATGTCCTTTAACCCTCAGTTGCCATTTTTAGTGACATTGGAACTTCCGGATGTGTCCAAGTTAACGAATGATCCCATTCTGCATAACCCGTATTGGCCACCAGTTCCAACTAAAATACCCGGTGATTGTCCAGAATTTGATGGCAAAGCTGGTGAAGATCCTCAAGCCCATGTTATGACCTATCCCCTTTGGTGCTCATCGAACTCATGGCTTGATGACTCTATCCGACTTCGCCTCTTTCAAAGAACTCTCACCGGCTCAGCCGCTAAGTGGTACATTGAGCTGAATCGCGGCATGTTTCAAGATTTCAACTCGCTGGCTATGGCGTTCTTAACCCATTTTCAGTTACCCATTCGGTACGAGACGGGGACACATCTCCTCACGTCTCTCAAACAGGACATGGCGACCCACATATCTGATCATATACATGAGTGGAGAAGGCATCATCGCTTGATCAAATTCTGGATTCCTAATCAACTCCTGACCGATTGGTTCACAACTTCCTTTGTCCCTGCGATTGCGTGAGACATAGCCATGGGAGCTTGTGTAACTGAAGAGCAAGCGATCGCGCGAGCTCAGTACCTAGACTTAGTATACTCTCAGTCGGATACTCTATATGATTATTTGCCAGACGCCCCGAGGCCTGGACAGACCAAGGCTCCGCCCAAACCATCTGTTGATGGAGTCATTGGCTCTGTTAATTCGTCATCAAAGAAATCGGCCGCGAACCCTGGGAAGCAAAAACAAAACGCTTCTAATGGAAATGCTCCTCAGGGCCAATCTAATCCTGGAAGTACCTCCGAGCTAAACACCGTCCAGTCCACCACGGCAGATAAATCCTCAAAAGGGAAAAAGAAAGGGAAAGCTAAAGATAAATCTGGACAGCCCAAGCAGGATGCCCCTAAGCCTCCACCCGAGGAAGGAGCTAAACAAAAACCTAAGTATCCTTGTCTCATCTGTGATGAGGATCACTACACTAAGGACTACCCAAGGTGGTCTGAAGTTATTCAGTTATTGAAGGGTGCTCCTGGGACTCCTGCCGTGCTTAAAGAGCCTTTCCCTTCCCAGCAGACCCAAATGGTGGCAGGCCCATCTCAACCCTCTTCCTCGTTCAGTTCTCAAGTGTTCATGGCTGGCACGATTCCCATCCATTTTTCAACTCGAGAGAAAAACTATCCATCTCGTGCCGGGAAAGAGCCAGAGGTTCCCTCCAGCGCTCCTCCGTCTAGTTCTGGTCCTCTCCACATCGAAAGGCCCAGCACTGAGACGATCCCCCGACCCCCTCCAAAAGGTGTACTCAGGAAGTCATCTTACAACCCTAATGCTCGTGCCGCCCAGCACTATAGCATTGTTGAGGACGTAGCTCAGGCTCCATCTACTATGTCCGCTTTAGAAGTCCTCCAGAGCTGCCCCTCCCAGAGGAAGTCCCTGCTATCAGCAATTGGTGGCATCGACCCGACAAATTCAGATTTGATTTCTTTCAATCTCCAGGGTTTTACACAGAGACTGCCTCACCAAGTCGCCTTCCTTATATAGGTCATCATCAATAGCAGAACGATTAATCGTACGGTTATTGATGAAGGTGCCTCAACCTGCATCATGTCTGTTGCTTGCTGGAAGGCGATTGGTTCCCCTGCTATGAGTCAGTCCCCTACGACGTTAGAAGCTTTCGATGGAAGAGAGTCTCATCCTGACGGTATCCTCCAACGATTGCCCATCTCTTTGGAAGGGAAGACCATAGAAGTGGAGGTCGAAGTTGTCGACGCCAATCTGACCTACAACCTCCTCCTCGGACGAAGCTAGACATACGCCATGCAAGCCGTGGCTTCCTCCTTGTTCCGTGTCATTCGTTTCCCTCACCAGGGGAAGATTGTCACGGTGGACCAGCTCTCCTTCTTCGCCTCTTCTTCTGAAGGTAATGTGCCATTCGTGGAGCATACCTCCAAGTCACTCGAGAGCATGGGTGCCAGAATTTTCAAGGATCCCACTTTAATGGGAGTCTTTCCCCTCCCACCTCCGAATCTCGCCCCTATTAACATGATCTCTGTACGCTCTGATCCGTGGGTTCTTCCTCCTGCTAATCAGGAAGACTCTTGGGGTGATATGATGCCGTCGAGCCCTGCCGAACTCAACTACATCGAGATTGTTGCTGCATCGGCTCCCCCTGATGAACCTGATCTCCCGAGCAGTGTTCCCGATTCGTATGATCATTTCCCTTGGCTAGGAGATGAGGCTACTTCGGATCCATTGAAGGAAATATTTCCTTCCGACGAAGCCATCATAGAGACAATGTCTCTCGAAGAGCCCCCTTGGTTAGATCACCACCATCGCTCTTCATTTCTCCCTCCCCATCCGGAAATGACCGTATGTCTCGAGCGGTTTGCTTCATGTGTCCCATCCCCGCCCCTCCAAACACCCATTCAGCTTTATCAACTGTCTTCAAAGGGAAATATGGTAAATATCACGCAAACCCAACCAATCGACATCTCTGTCAAACCAGGGATTGTCGAGCACATACATATCGGAGTCACTTGCACTCCTGAGGAAGTTCAACTCTATACTGCTTTATTTCGCAAATTTCGTGATGTATTCGCATGGTCCTATGAGGAAATGCCTGGTATCGATCCTAGTATAGTGGTGCATGAAATACCTACATATCCAGGTGCTAAGCCTGTTCGTCAGCGCTTACGCCCTGTGCACACCCGAAAGGCTGCAGCCATCAAGGCCGAAGTCGAAAATCTTTTTAAATTTGGTTTCATTTACCCATTCCCCTTACGGATTGGGTGTCTAATATAGTCCATGTGAATAAAAAGCAGGGCACTATCCGGGTCTGTGTTGACTATCGTGATATCAATCGTGCCTGTCCGAAGGATAACTTCCCTATGCCCTTCATCGATCAGCTTATTGATGAGTGCGCCGGAAGTGAAATTTACTCATTTATGGACAGCTTCTCTGGCTATAACCACATCAACATTGCACCCACAGACCAGCATAAGACAGCTTTTATTTGTCCTTGGGGCACCTTCACCTATAAGAAGCTTCCTTTCGGTCTAAAGAATGTCGGCGCTACATTTCAACGTGCAATCTCTTATGCCTTTCACGACATTCGTCACATTGTACAACCTTATCTGGATGATCTCCCAGCTCATTCAGCTAAGCGTCAGGACAACCCCTCTCATCTTCGCGAGATTTTTCTCCGCTGTCGACACTATCGAATTAGGCTTAATCCTCATAAGTGTGTCTTCTGCGTAGAATCAGGCCGACTCCTCGGGTTCATCGTCTCCCAAGAAGGCATCCGTCTGGATCCCCTCAAAGTTGAGGCCATTTTGAATCTTCCTCCCCCTGCCTCTCTGCAGCAATTACAGAGCTTGCAGGGCAAAGCGAATTTCCTCAGACGATTCATTCCGAATTATGCCGAGGTGGCTAAGGGTTTCACAGGGTTATTAAAGCGACACACACCCTTTCGTTGGGATGCCATCGTCCAGGAGTCTTTCGAGCGACTCAAAGACCTCCTTGTCTCAGCCCCACTCTTAAGACCTCTGAACTACCACCGTGATTATTCTCTCTATCTAGCTGCCGCTGACACCACCATCGGCATGGTTCTGGTGCAGGATGATGATGGCAACGAGCACGTTATCTATTACCTTAGTCGCAATCTCTTGGATACGGAAACTTGCTACGCGTATGTCGAGAAGTTGGCATTGGCAGCTGTCTGCGCCGTCCAACGATTCCGGCACTATATCCTGTTGCGCACTACGACCATGATTTCCGACTGCAACCCAATGACCTACATCTTGTCGCGTTAGCTGCTGGGGGGCAAGTACTCGAAATGGATTGTCATCCTACAAGAGTTTGACTTGGAATTTATTGCTGCCAAGTCTAAGAAATCTCTGGTCTTTTCAGAATTGCTCTGTTCTTTGCCATCCCCTTCTGTACCATCTCGTTCAGAAGAGCATATCCCGGACGAAACGTTGTTTCTAATCAGCACCCTCGACCCTTGGTATGGGGACATCATAGTATATTTGTAGACGTCTTCCTTCCGTCCTAATGTATCGAAAGACGCTCGACGGAGGATTCGTTACCAATCACAACCCTATCGCATTATGGGCGATACCCTGTACCACCTCGGTGTTGATTTTGTTCTCCGCCGATGTTTGACTCTCGAGGAGGCTGAGCGGGTATTGAATGACTGCCGCTCCGGTGCTTGTGGCGGCCACATGTCCAGATATGCCACCGCCCAGAAAATCCTCCGTGCTGGTTATTTCTGGCCTTCTATCTTCAAGGATTGCATCCTTGCCGTCCGTGCATGTCATGAATGTCAGGTCTACCACCGGAAAATGCGTGCACCTCCTGCACCACTGCACCCTGTTGTTACCGTAGGTCGATTTGCCAAATGGGGCATCGATTATACGTCTTGTAACCCTCGTTCGGTCGGGGGGCATGGGTATATCATCGTTGCCGTGGATTACTTCACCAAATGGGCCGAAGCGATGCCTACAATGAACGAAGACGGTTACACAGCGGCGCAGTTCTTGTTTAATCATGTCATTACTCGGTTCGAAGTCCCCCAGGCTATCGTCACGGATCACGGAAAACATTTCCGTAATCACATGATGACGGAACTAACGACCCAGCTAGGCTTGCGTCAAGATAGCTCGACGCCGTATTACCCTCAATCTAACGGCCAAGTTGAAGCTGTGAACAAAGTTTTGATCACAATGCTCCAACGTACCGTGAATATGCACAAGTCTAACTGTCATCTGATGTTGTTCCCCGCCTTGTGGGCCTATCGTACCTCCGTGAAGGACGCCACCGGTTTCACTCCTTTTCAGCTCGTTTATGGACTGGCGGCCACCCTTCATGTTGAGTGTGAGATCCCTTCGTTAAAGTTAGCTGTCAATTTGCTTCCCAACACCACTCCGGTGGAGGAACGGCTTCTTTATTTAGAACGGATAGACAAGACTCGTCGCTTAGCCTCTCTGGCTATTGAAGTGCAGAAGAAGAGGGTTAAGGCTCACTTCGACAATACTATTCAACCTCGTTCCTTTGTTGAGGGAGATCAAGTACTGCTCTATGATCAAGCTAAGGATACGCTGGGGGCAGGTAAACTCGAATCCATGTGGCTAAGCCCCTATATCGTGAAGAGAGTTTTGCAAAAGGGGTCATATGAGCTGATCGACTACGAAGGGAATCCTCTCGACAAGCCCTGCAACGGGCTCTATTTGAAAAAATAATATGCATGATTTCGTGCTCCTAGTTTGTACATACGTGTGTTCTTATAAAGTGTGTTATGTGTGCATGATTTCTTGTTTTGCTCTGGTGTGAAGGCGTGTTTGCCTCTTATTTTGTTTTCTGCTTCTTGTGCAGATGTCTAGTACACCTTATGTTGGCTTCGCCGATGGCGCCTGCCGTAGTACTTGGAATTTTTCTTCTGCGGCATGGGCGATCTACGATCCCCACGGAGAGTTGCTAGACCTTCAAGGCATGTGCTTGGGCCGTACCACCAACAATGTTGCTGAATACAGTGTTGTAATTGAATTACTAGCCGAAGTAGTTGATCTTGGCATTCGTGCATTGGTGGTAAACCTGGACTCTCAACTTGTCGTCCATCAGCTCAACGGGCGATATTCCGTCAGAGACCAACGCATTCTAAGGTTGTATTTATGTGTGAGATTGTTAGAAAGGAATTTTGATTACATCACATATCAGCACATTCCGAGATGATTAAACACGTTAACCGATGCATTGGTAAACCATGTGTTGGACAAACATTTGCGTAATAGATGAACATCATACAAGATGACATAGAAAAAATAATAAGACCATAGAATAAGCATATGTAAATAAATTATTTTCCAAGCATAGTTTGCATGTGTGCTTGCATGAGTGCTTTTAAGCTTGCATAAAAATGAAAATATGTGTGGATCGCATGTTGTGCAACTGATACAATTAGATCACATTTGTATTAGACATTTGCATAGCATATAAAAACATCATCACATGTGAAAAGATCCATCCAAAAACAACATATCTATATATATATATATATATATATATATATATATATATATATATATATATATATATATATATATATATATATATATATATATATATATATATATATATATATATATATATATATATATATATATATATATATATATATATATATATATATTGTGTGGCACATTAAGGCGCTAAAAAATAAGTGTATATGTCCAAAAGTAAAGCCGGTGTCCTCAGTACATCCGAGACATATGTCTCTCAAAACATCAGTAGAAATGAAACCTAGATGACTACTGAGCTGGGTTATGCTCTCTATAGCATACGGCTGCCTATGCCACCCACCTCAAAAGGCGGTGCATCCTGGGTTCCACCCCCACTATGTGGATTTGGTGAGCTATGGGACCTCCTCGACCCCCTGGTAATCTGGCACCCCCACCAGTAAACCCTCGAGGTTGTGAGCTATAGTCTCCGTCGTGTCAACTCCTGGAGGAGCCAGGGCCAGGGCTCCAACACCTTGCCTCTCTCTCCGTGCCTCTGGGGCTAGACCAATGGGTCTCACGGGTCCCACATCTGCACACCGTGACATTTATCAAGGCATGTACATAAAAAATCAAAAACAATAAAAAATATTAAAAAGAGATCAAGTGCCATACCTCCATCATCCCAATGCTCTCCCGTGGGCAGTGGCATGTCGGCATCGTTGCGGAAGTCCATACCGGCATATGGCCAGTCCTCTACGAAAATGACCTGCCGATCCAGCCACTCTCGAAAGTACACTCCCCAAGCTACTGGGCAGCCGCCACCTCCGCGTGGCATGACACGGGCCCATCGGCTGGCCCTCGTCTCTCGGGGACCTCTGGGTGGATCCACGGCCATGTTCTGCAGCTGTAGGGCCAGCACCCACTCCAGCATGAGTAGAAGTAAGAGCAACCCGTAAGCAAACTGCTTCAACTCTCCGCGTCGACAGTTGCTCAATTGCCTCTTCATGCTGGTCGTCACTCCTGCTGCCTAGTTAAAAATGGTGGGTTGTAAGCACTCAAGAGCCAGTAGTAGATGGGTCTTTGAGGCCTCATGATTGGCCAAAGAACCTGTTGCCCGTGTCACCATAAAGAGTATGGTGCGAAGAACCACGTCGTCCACCGTTGGAATACCCACCTTCCCACTCCGTGTTTTAACAACCCGTGGGCACACTCGAGCCATGAGCTAATCGAGGGTCTCACCGCTGGGTCGTTGCCCCTCCTGGATGGGCATCTGGCCCCGACGTGATAATCCAGTCAAAAAATAGATATCCGTGGAATCAAACTCAATGTCCCAGCCACGAATTGTGAATTTTCCGTCAACTTGGTTCCAAGCTCTGATTAAGAGCTCGAGGAGATCAGGTTGCGCCCTCAGGCACGGAGTGAGGAAGAATTTTCAGGAACACGCATGCCCGCATTGCATTTCGGCATTCGGCAATGGCATAAGCGGCTATATCCTCATCATCGTGAGCTCTCTCTTGCCAAACAAAAGACATTATGTCCTGCAAGGCCATGAAAAAACATTAGAGCGCTAATCGTTGGAGTTTGTACGTTCATTTTCTTAAAAAAAAAAATTTACGGTGTCAGCACGGCTGTTTTTAAAACACTCGCACTGACCATGGTGCCCCGTTGTCTTTTCCTTGGGTCAGCGCGGAAGCACACGTGTTTTCCGCGCTGACCCGAGAGGTGGTGTGTGTAAATTTAAATTGATCAGCGCGCTCCCAAGCGGGAAATCCACGCTGACCGAGAGCGCACCAACGCTCAAAAAATTTGCCCAAAGGGCCACTTCCCACCGTGGAATTGCTCTCAAAAAGACTCAAATTAAAGCGCAGGGGGAGGAGAACCTACCTGGAACTAGCTGTCAGATGAATGGTGTCCGCACATGCTGGAAATCGCTCCATCAACCTTGCAGCTCCACAACGTTCTTCACGACTCAAAATGGTAACAATGGTAAAAAATGACTTTTACCCCCCTATTTATGGTAAAAAATTCATAATTAGCTATAGTCTTATCAATGTGGGTTTTTGTCATATTTTTACCATGGATTTAGCACTAATGTCGCTATATTATGCTTTTATGCATGTTTTACTATGTTTTTAAGCATGTCAAACAGGTTTATGCGGGTGGTGTTCTTGTGCAGGTTCTAGTAACCGGCGTGGTCATAACGGTTCTATGTACACTTGGTCCCAACAAATGTCGTCTTTAAGCTCTTTTCCGACATAAACCAAGAAAAAGATGGCCGAGTTCCCTCTCGACTCGTTAAACGAAACGAGAGGCGGTCGCTTTTAAAGCTCCTTTTTTCGACCGTTTAACTTAAAAAGATTGTCGGGTGTTTGTCGTTTCGCACTCGTTATTGGCTCTAAAACGACGTGCTTCCGACCGCTTTTTTACTTTTTCGGGTCGAAGTCACTATTTACGAAAAGTACTCCTCGATCATACTGGTCGGGCAGTTCTTTCGAGCATTTTTTTATACTTTTTCGGGCTCGGGAGACACAACTTTATGAAAAAGGACCCCCCTGGAGTTTCCTTTTCCGCTGTCTTTTCAAACTCTCTAAACAGGAAAAGATGCCGAGTTCTTCCTTTGTCAGGCTCGTTAAAACTCAATGACATCGGACATCGTCAAAATGACGCCTTTCCAAGCATATGCTATCCCCGTCAAGCTTGTCATCCAAAAATAACTGGGGTACCTGCCAGAAATGGTGGGGAAAATGAAACTGTAATAATGGTCGTGTCGGCAGTATGTCGCTCTTGAACATGGCACTCGTCTGCATTCGTGTCTGGGTGGGGATTTCTCATCTTGTTTTACACTAGCCTCCATGGGTTTGGGTTATCCTATTTGACCTCTCATCTGCTCATTGCCATTGTCACCATGACCTCTGCTCATTTGACGTCAGATACTGCCAAATCCGCTGTTGTGCCGCCGATATGTTCAAGAGAAGTTGGCCTCTGCAAGCTTACCACCTCCCTCTGATGTCTCGCACAAAATATTTTATCCTTCTCTGTCTCGTGTCGATGATGTGGGAAACATCATGGCCCACCTTCGATCAAGGTTACTTCCTGTCGACTTCAGCTCATTATCCAGGAAAGTGACCTAGAGACTCCCTTCAGGTGCCTTAGAGCCTGCATGCCTCAATGGCAGGTTCTTCGTGTTCGACGTGAGGTTTTCATCATTGGCCTCCGATCGGATGATTTTGCAGGTGTTCGACACCAGCTCATTGATTCACACGCCGCAGATTGTACCTATAAGTACCTTGAGGACCATTGTCATTATTGGTGGTACCTCTCGCGTCTGTTAACGGTCTTCATTATTGGCTAGTAATCAGACGATGTTCATGCATGTTCGACTTCAGCTCATGTATTCACATGCTTGGACTTGTACTTTGTTCGGGTTGGGATGGAGCGCAAGACCCTGGTTTTTGTCTGTTACGAACCAGGCTGCGATTTTGTGGATTGTTATTACATGACTCATTGATGGATGGTTGCGCCCATACCTGAGTCTTTGGATGGCTGCGTCCATACCTTCTTATCATCATGGTCTCTTCAGCTGGGTGGCTGCATCCATACCACAGACCTTCTTCGTATGTCTTTTGGATGGCTGCACCCATGCCTAGATTACATGTAATCGAGATATCAGTTGTACATACGTGCAGGTCCTTCCTGGCGGCATTCCAGTTCAGCAGTTTTGTAAAGCATTTCATCCCTCCCACTCTCTCGGGCTTCATGCTTTAGGGGGCATCTGTTACGCAGTAAATTGTCACTGTATCCTTGTCAGTCTCCCTGCTGTGTCATGAAATCAAATGCACCATGCTCATGCTCTCTTGAATGGCCAAATGACCCACTTTGCCAAAGTTTATTTCATCAGCGCGACTGTTATTAAAATAACCGCGCTGACTGGCGGCTGATAGTGTAACTGATGCGCTGCCAGCGCGGAAGCACACGAGTTTTCCGCGTTGGTCAAATTTCATGAGCCAGCGCATCCTATGAAAGTGTTGAGCTGCACTGACATAGCCTGCTCCGTTATTATGATGCACTGTCAGCGCTCCAGTTCGGTGTTACACCCGCGCTGATCTAGTTTGGGCGAATTTGTTCCAACAGCCAGCCTTCCAGATGGTTCCAGACTTGGTTGTTGGCCTTGTGAGTATCACCCTCCCTTCTATGGCATGTCTGTTCGTCATTTGAAACCACCTTCCTTGAAGATAAGCTCATCCTCCCCCCATTCATGGAGACCTCTCCTCCTATTTAAGCCTCCATCATTGCCATGAGCAGCTAGCTTTGGATAGTGTGGAATTCATAGTGCTTAGACTGTTGCTGCTAGTAGGTAGTTGGTGTGACAAGTGTGGTTTTGCTAGAGGAAGCTTAAGGAAGGTTGTGAGTATTGCTTGTGTGAGATAGATCTTTGTTTTGGGAGAATCTACCTCCAAGGGTGAATGCTTAAGAGACTTGCTGGCTGGACCCTCTAGAGAAGGACTCAGCGTCAGAACTTTGGTTGTACCTTTCTTTGTTATTGATTAATAATAGATGACTACTGTTATGATTCCATTCTCATTTGTCTTTGCAATGGTTAATGTGAATTACATCCTTTCTGACTGATGTATAATTGCTTTTATCAGATTGCACGCTTGTGTTTGTCTTTCTCTTCGTGTGTGCAGGTATCTATTCACGAAGATCGTGGAGGATCGTGACCGGCCAGAGTGAAGGAGCGAGAGCGGCATCTCTTCATCAAACAATAGCGTTGGAATCCAAGTAGGTGTTCATTGCCTCTCTTTTATTTGCAATTAGGAACTTGCACAGTAGCATTGATTGATTATTGTTAGACTCGTTCTGGGCTAGTAGGGATCGCCTCTATCCGTAGAGGGGATTTACCTCTCCAACAGTCAAGTATGTTATCCTTTCAAATGCTCTGACCTCTTTCACAATAGCCCTCACTTTGCTTATATAGTAATTGAGTTAGGGTTGCCAAGCTCCTCCTTGAGTTCACTAGGGAAAAAGCAATGAACTTGCCATGCTTTTCAACTCTTTCCCATTTTCCCCCTTCTTTCAGATTAGAAATCCTCTAAATACATCGAATTTGGATGTTTCCTTGCTTTTCTTGAGTAATTTTAGGAACAAATATCTAGATATTGGTGATTCAATTCGTTCCTTTGACCCTTGGAACTTCACCAAGTTTCACTAACGTCATTCCCATACTAGAAACATGCTTTAGTAGGGTCACTAAAATATTTTTTTAGTGCACACCTAGCGTTAGTGTGGAATCAAGGCCTGTGATTGTGGTCTTTGTTTCAGCTATCATGTCTTTCCCCTCTAAGTTGATGAGGAGGTCAATTTGTTGTATAATGCTCTAAGCACCCCCAACAGAGTCGTATACTCTGTCATCAACACCTCCAGAGCACCCTTAGTGACATCACGTACTAGTTCACTTCTGGCAAGAAAATCTCCTTCCAAGGTCTTTGTTGTCTCTCCCTTTTTTCATGCAAGTGGCTGCTCCTGGACGTGCAGCCTCCGAAGTTGGGTAGATGTTTTGATCAACTTCGTGCATTCCTATGTCTCAAATTCCCCCTATATGTCCATCTCCATGGACATTTCCTGATCCCCCATGATCTCTTCGACGGGCGCAGTGGTGGTTTCTGTTGCTGCCTCGGTCGCCTCCCCTGGTGTGGCCGCTTTCTGTTCCTAGCACGTCCTTTCTGCCAACTTTGTGATTCATAACTTGATTTCCTTCTTACACAGCTATGTTGCAATCTTTTCTAATTCGGAAAAGTCCGAGGTGTGCCACTCCAGAGGCCATGCAATCATTTCCTCGAAAATTGCATCATCTGTTGCAATGAATGGAAGCTTTACCCATGTTTGACTTGGATCCTTTCGTGCCTAGATATATAGATTATGCATGCCTGCCTTGAACTCGGTAAAACTTTATAGACTGTTGTATACTATTGAGGATAGCCGTAGTCTGTGGTTGATCCATGTCCAGATACTTGCCTCCATAAATATCCAAAACACCTTGATCTCACGAACCCTCGTGGCATCTTTTATAGCCCAAAGCGAGTTATATCTCATGGCTTTAGGTAGGTTCTTCTCAATATTGGGAAACTAGCTGCCCTTCGGCATCTCCCTTGCAACCAGCAAGATTGACAGGAGCAACCACGTGTAGTGGAAATTCTTACCATGTTCCTCGGCTTCCCTACATTTTGTCAAAAATTCGTCGTAGAGAAACTATGCCCAGTTGAACTGAACCCCCTCTGCACACTGTTCTGCGAGCGCAATGACAGATGCGGGCACATCATCTGCATGACATTTCCTCATGAGCTTACCTACTAGTAACTGGGTGGCAATGCGCACCCCTCGGTCTTTGATACTTGCTATTACATACCCTTGCTTCTACTTCTCCATCTTATATTTAGCCTTCATGGATTTTGTGAGACCTACGTCGCTACTTGTTCCTACTATGGCTACAAGGCCATTTCCTTTAGTAGGCAGCTGGGAAATTCAGTGTATTAAATTGACCATGATGGGAATCGGTTCCTCTAGCCAGACATATCCATCGTGTACTAGACATAGTAGCTATCGGATAACAAAAATGGTGATGGCCACGCGATGATAGTGGGGTACCAACCTTAGATTGAGTAATCCCACCTTCTCCACACCCCGTAACCACTTATGCTATAGTAATTTATCCACATCCAATTGGGGGAACTTCTCACTGTCTGTAAGGTCCCAATCTTCGAACTTGATATTCAGTATCGAACCCCGCAATAGACCGTCAAACCTTATTTCATCCGGAAGAAGCGGGGTCTGGAGCGTGTTCTTCGTGGCCTCCAGGTCCTTCGGTATCTTGGCCGTCCCTTTCCACGAGGAGATGTATGGTGGTAGCGTTATCGCAGAAGGTACTTGGGAAACATTTTCCTCTTCCTCGTTATGTGCTTCAATCTGAGCGATCAGGGCTTGTAAATATTCCTCTTCCTCCTCGGATTAAGTGGTGATAGCTTTGCCCTTTTCGGTCATTGACAATTTACTGAATCGTGGTGACACCCAGACTAACCCCATATTCTTCTTGTATTTCTAAGGTTGCGGCATGCATGGAGACTTTGGAACTTCTGGGGCAGCAGCCACATTTCCTGGCTCCTCCTGAGTCATATGGGGTTCCTCCGTGAATCTCACTCTGGTTCTAGCAGCTGACATGGCTTTTATCCTAGATTCGTTTAGGTACTTAGTCATGCGTGGCAAAGTAACTTGGTGCTTGTTGCTCTATACTAGCTTGAATTTGAAATATCCAAGTGTTGTTTTGAGGCTACCCCAAGGGGTTTTATAGTAACGTTTGAATTTGAATTCGACCACTCCCTCCACTTCTGAGTCATTAATATCTTCTTGGCAACAAATCTTCCTGTATTTAGCTCTGAAATCTGGTCGTAATGGCCCGCCGACCGCTCCTTTCTACCGTAAGTCAGACTTCTCGTCATGAATAGTGACATCAATGGTCACCTCCCAGCCTGCCCACGCGGCAGCATAGCCTCTTACATGCGACCACGATCTTGGTGACCTTCTAGCCTTGTGCGAGCCTCCTGTCCATGCAACTCTCCTGCAAACTTGTTTATATTCCTGCACCTTCTCTCAATTGCTTGGAGCATTGAGACTGTGCTTTCCATAGATAGTCAGGTGGTCGCACCCCAGGTGCGAGACTTCAACTTCCCTGCTAGCCTGGGTTGCGGGCACCCTTCACCTACCCTTGTGTTCAGTAGTGCATCTTGTTCTTCTTTGTATGGCGTGCCCCCTTGTTTGGAAAAGTGCGGTCGCAGCCATGATAGCAAGGTCGCAACTGTTTTTACAATACTAGGGCCAGCTAGGCCTGGTCTCATCATACCTAGTCTCGAGCAGCCCGCTTGTGCAACTCTAGTTTCTATTTTGTTGATTCCTTCACCCAATATTACGCTTTTCCTCCTCAGTCGTGCCCATTCTTCATCGAGTGCATAGAGTTTCAAACTCCCTTGCTGAACAACTTCCTATAACTATCGTATTCCCTTACCCAGGTCCCTGTGTTCAGTCCGAGCTGTTGGGGCTGTGGTCGGGGATCTTCTCTTTGTCTTCCTGGTTTCATCTTATCTGATTATTGATAAGGTCATCTTCACACACATTTTTTTCTTATGGTCCTATAGGCCCATCAAACCCTTGGTACGCGCAGATTCCAATTGGTTTGTTTCATCCAGCGAACTTTGTTCAGGATCCCGCATTTTTTTTTAATGCTCCATCATGAACGGCTGGTGGAATGCGTTGCCTTTCTTATTGTTGCGTAAGGTTCTAATTTTTTATTCTTAGTTGGGAAGGTGGTTGTGCAACATATGTCTGCATCCCTTGCCGCAGGTAGGTGCTCAAACCACTTCATCCTTACTGTCCTGAGCGTGGTCGACACTAGGGACCTCCAAACAATACACACACCCACCTTCTACCTTCACACCAGTTCCATCTAGTCTTATGATGAGTATTCCACCCCTATGCAATTGTCACGTGTAGTGCCCCTTTTTGCACATCGTGTTGCTTTTGTTTCGATATTGCAATTTCGCAGCAGTCTACGAATTCTGCCACATTCGTTGCGTCTGTTGGCAGTTCCCTTGCTTCGGTCGTTACGTGTCATAGTGATCTAACCATCATATTACAATTTAGTGTTGTTACTTCATGCAATCGGTTCTTCCATCGCTTTATTTCTTCATCTGAATCTGACATGCAGGAACTATCGTGCTCCCATGAGATTCTCCCATCCGCTATCGGACTTACCCAATCCTGATCTTGTGTTGTTATCTAATAGATGTAATCTATCTCATTGTCACTATCATCTTCGTGCATAGGTTCATTCTAGCATTCCCCTTCAGCCGAATCAAGCGGAACTACTATGCATAAGGACTTTTTCTCGAAAAATCATTTTCCACTTCTTCAGGTCGATGACGCCATTCATATATGTGGCCTAGTATATCCCTAACAACGTGGGGTAAGGGTTTCTATCATCCACGATCTCTATTACCTCAAAATCAGTCTGCGTGCTCGCACCTTCAATATCCACTGCTACCCCTTGCGATCTTCCCATGGGCATGATCTTTTGTTGGTTCACCATCAGTAATTGAATAGGAGACCACTATAACATAGGCCTACCCGTGCATTCCCAAGTCTACTTTGGTAACATGTTTGCATCCGAACCCAAGTCGAGGACTACCTGATCCATCTCATATTCACCAATTTGTGTCGTCAACCACATTTCCCTCCTAGTGCATAAAGCATGCTTCCCCATCTTTCGAACTACACGTGGTTCCCCTGATCCTGCGCATCTAGTGATCAACCCTTGAAGTCCTTTAACTACCTTATTGTCTCGTAGCAGCTTCATGCATGTCTCTAAAAATGTAGTAAGAATAAAAGGATCCATTCCTTATTCTGGCTGATCCTTACTACCTGAAGTAGAGGCCTCCTTCAAGCTCATCTTAGCTTCCATAACTGTCTTTTTTTGCACATTCCGAGTCAAGCTCATACTCCCTCTTATGAACCCATGTATCATCCTCAAGCTACTTTCCCTTATCGGCTCCTGTAGTCGCACCACTTCTAAGCACCATATTCACATTGGGGTCCTCTTTGCGTGGTTCAAACCTCATGATTTGGATATTTTGAGTTGGAGTAGGCTAGAGTACCCCTTTCTCACGCATCTATGTGATCAATGTCGGACAATCTACTGCTTCATGATCAAACTGATAGAAATACGGACAACATATTCTAGTTGGATTCGTATAGTCACACGTGTAGTGCCTAGGTCCTCCGAAATTGTAGCAGATTAACTGTCTGCGCCCTCGTTCGGGTCCCATTCCTCCTCATCCTCAACCTTGCCCTTGAAATCCCCCCTGCATGATTGCTGCAGTTGGATCGGGGCCTCGTGTTTCTGTATGCATTCAATAAGGTTTTTTCCATCATTAGCTCATAGCTCCAACAAGTCCACTCATCATGACCTATTAATCTATAGAAATTACAGTACAGTTGTTGCGGAGTCTAGGTATACTTCTGCAACAGGTGACAATTGTCTGTTGCATGCTTGCCTCCCACCTGAAAAATCGTGCACCAGAGTGCGCGCGCCACACGTGGCCCTACATGTACCTCTGGTCTCAAAGGCATCGGTCCCCCTCCCCCCAAATAGTTCACGAATGGGCAGTGAACCTTGTCATGACCCTTTCCTTTGCATTTGATACACCACACTTCATCATGTGCCTCTGGTTGGGGCACCCTATCCTGCTTCAAACTTTGCATCTCTAAGCATAGGGTTTGTAGTTGCGCGTGGATCTATTGGACTCCCAACCCAGGATCCTGTATCAGAGTTTCATGAAACCTCATCGCTATTTCCAATGCTTTTGCCTGGGTTGAAATCTTCTGATGTGATAGCGTCTTCCTTAGATGTGGCATCAAAGACGCCACAAACCATGCGTGGTTCTGTGCATCTGTCAGCATCATGTTAGCCTCGTGGATCGTGCTCTTCAGTCTCTGATCTAGATCCCAGGGGGTTTCGCCTGGAAACATCATGATCTCCTTGAATCTGATAATCAACTGCATCTCCGATTTCGGCCAGCTAAATTCTTTGTTTAATGCAATCTGGATTTCCGCTATTCCGACATTCAGATGATTATTCGAGTGCTTAATATACCAAGTCAACGCACGATCCTGTAGCGCACTTACCAAGGTGGCCTTTTATTGTTATCATCCGTAACTCTATGCGCTTCCCAAACTGCTTTTACTATGAACCAAAACTGATCGGGATATTCGCTTCCTACCCCTTTGAATACAGGCAACTTGATCACAGTCACCATGCTAAACGGCTGATTCGGTGGAGGCGGTGTAGGAAAAGTTGGAGGTGAAGAAGGTGACGGGAGTGGTGGTGTTAGTGGGAATGATATATGCGGAATACGCTACTTGATCAAACTGATGGCACTCCTTAGAGAGACCCAACTACGCTCTTCGTCACTTGTTCATGGACGTGAAATTAAAGGATTGTTTCCTAACCGTTCGATATCTTTGTAGGCCTTACCGCTCTGCGTCGTTCCACTCATTAATCGATTCGCATCACCCGTTTTTCACATAAGAACATCTTGATCCAAGTATTCAATGATTTGATGTACTTACCTCACAATCCCTTGAGAAAACGTCTTTTTGTTTCACTATAGCTGATAGTTGTGTCTATCATAAATTCAATGATAAACCCTCCTATGATCCAATCCAGCCAGTGGTCTACAGCCCACACGATCTTATTTTTAGATGCTTCTAGCCTATGCACCAACTCTGGAGTCCACACTATGGTCTGATCATGCTTGCACCTTCCCTGGCTGTCTGCTAGCCTCGCGATCCACTCATACAATTCTAAAGAGAAAGACGTGAAGAAGATCTCGTGGATTTCTGTATATACATAGTGATCCAGCCACCTCTTTTCAGATATCTACGGGGTTTTATTCTCTTGTACCACAAACTCGTGAAGCTTCTGATCCAGCCAATCCTCAATTTCCTTCTTCGTTGGGTTCCAACGTTTCGACATCAGACATCCCTTAGGCAGATTCCAGTCCCGGCAACAGAACCATTTGTTGGCTTATTGGGGCCTGATCTAGGTTCAGAAGTGTTTTAGCCAAACAAATCCTGCATTAACGGCCCTTTCGGCAACAGTCCACAGAGTGCAGACTGAAGTCTCACCCGAGGTAGTATGGTAGGGTGTTGGAACTAGGTTTCTACACCCTAGGGATGTCTCTATGGGTTATGGAGGGGTCGCAAAATGATTTGCGCACTCACGCTACATGGCACAACTATCTGGCCCTCACGTAGCTCCGTGACTAGGCACTTGCTAGATTCCTTATTATTATTACAATTATTATAGATCTGACTTAATTCTTAGAGTCTTAATCAGCATTTAACAGTTATAACCAGCGTGTTCAACCATAAATCTTAAATACATGCATAAAACCATAAAATAATAATATTCACACAGATCTATGACCAGACACACAATACTTCAGAAACACTTATATTTATTAATCTTCTGTTTCAGTACAACCCAATTTTGCCATGTGCACTCAGCTGCAGGGGTTGGCACACACAGCTGCGGACTCTACCATACCTCTGTGCACATAGCTGCAGAGTCTTCTCTAACCACTATCAACCCTGATGCAGACTTACAGAATCAGATCTAACAACCCATTACACTTCAGATCTGATCCAGAATTACCAAAAAATGACTTCTTAACCTAGAGCCCTGCTCTATTTATAACTTTCCATGGTCCGCGAACCATGGGTAGGCCGACTCGCTTTCTATTATCTTACATTATTTCCGTGTAGACAAACCTTTGACTTGACTCATTATGATTCGCACTCTATGCACTTCGCGGAACCCTTACCATACTATTACCCCAAATTGTGGGCTTTAAGCCCTTCGACTATTATGCAGGGGCTCCGCTGCCCAACAGGAGATAATTTGATCTGAAGAAAGGAGTTGATCCATGTCATTATTCAAATGAGCAGAACTTCACACATAAGGTACTTTTATCTTGTATGATTGATTCTGTTTCTGTTTAATTAAGTGACAACACTTTATTTTCATGAATTGTGTATGGGATATATTCTTTATGTTAACCGTTAATTGCACTATTGTATGATGCTTAGATTAAATTGTCTACTTTCATATATAAATCATCATATATGCGATATAGTTTATACAATTTCATTGACTAACTATTTAGTCAAATAAATTATCTTTATACGTTATCATCTCTATATCATGCGTGATTGATCTTTATTATCACATGTCAAGCAGATATCTTTGTAGATCACATATCACATAGAAATACCTGGGTTTATATTAGAATAAGTTAGTTAGAGATTTTCATAATAGAATAGGTCATTTAGATTATCATTATTCTATTGTAATCACTTGTGAACCGCCCACTGTCATCTTAAAATCCATGCTGGGAAACTGGTCCCATTACCCCCAGTCAGAGCCACCACTTTAAATGGAAAAGGAGTTGTCTTAAGGTTTGGACCAAGTGCCTATCCCCCATGTTGGGGTCACAAAAATCTGAGGCCGCAACGGGTTGTTAATGCTGTAATCATGAACTAGAGTAATATTTTGTCAGAAAATTTGGCTATGGCCTTTAGAGAATACAGGGGAAATATAATTATCTCCACTCGGCTTATCCCTCCCTTTTACATGAGTGCTTATGTTATTGATGCTATAGGTTTTTGTTCACATTTTCCAAACATAGGGTAGAAATGTACTTTAAAGGATCCTATTCCCATCCATGTTTATCATAATGTTTTGTGGGAATCACAGTTTAGCTCCCACTTTTATAAAATTTGTCATCGCATTATGTTTCCAATTTACCAGACCATTTTTGATAAGAAAGTCCCTGTTACATAGCAATTTGTCACCGTTTGTCACCGTCACTATTACCCCTCACCCGCACACTGGAGGACTCATTCTGGGACCTGTGAGAAGTGACATGACCTGAAACCACTTGCATCATATTCCTCTAAGTATGAGCTTCATATGCCCTGAAGACATCTCCTGCAAAATACCCATGAAAACAACTTTTTTTGCATTAGCGCGGGTCCACGGTTTACTGCACGCGCCAATGAGGGAAATCCTCTTAAAAGGGCACGCCATTGGCACTCTATCTCAAAGTCGCACTCGCACCAACCGAATTGAGTAAAGTTTTTAACCAACAAGCTCCCGAAGTTTCTCTTCAACCCATTCACCAACTAAATCTATGTTGAGCTAGGATGGTTTGGCTTCGAATCTCCATAGAAGGGAAAGTGGTTTGCCACCTTTCATGGAAGTTTCCAAGTGATAAAGCCAATCCCATGAATAATGTGGTTGATCCTATCTCTTTCTTCTTTATCTATAAAAGCTTGCCTCTATGCCTTGAGCAAGTTAGTTACAATAGTTCTAGTTCCAACATAGTGATAGAGAGTTTGAAGCTGCAAGAGCCTTCTTTTCACCCATAAGGCCAAATCTAAGTAAGGAGATTCTTGTCACCCAAAGAGAGAGAGGCTTGTTCCTCATCCCAACAAGCTTTGCAAGACTTGTGTAGCTGACTACCCAGCCAAAGGAGGATTTGACGTCAGAACAATGGTTGTATTCTTCTTTTTTATTTATTAATAATAGATGACTATCATTATGGTTCCACTCTCACTGTCCTATGTTTGATGTTGAGTTATATCTTTTCTTACTGATATATAATTGCATCTACTAGATTTTATGCTTGTATTCGTGTTGTTCTTTGCATGTGCAGGTGTCCAATCATGGAGATCGTGGGGATCGTGACCGGCCAAGGCAAAGGAACGAGGGCGACATCTCTTCTACGAACACTAGCGTTGGAATCCAAGTAGGTTCTCACCATACACTTTGTATTTGCAATTAGGGACTTGCGTGATAGCATTGTGTGATTGTTGCTAGACCCGGTCTGGGCTAGTAGGGATCGTCTCTATCTGCAGAGAGGATTTACCTCCACAACAATTTGGCGACTCCTCTGGGGAGTCTTGTCTCTTTGGTTTCTCGTTTGGTTGCTTAGATAGCTTTCTAGGTTGGATTTCTTGCTGTTTCTTGCTTCCTGGTTTGCCTAGATACTGTCTTCAAGCCCTAAGTTGCTTGCTTTTGTTTTTGACTTATCAAACTTGATTAGCGCGCTTTTTAGCCTTACAGTCATGCCAATTGGCGCAAGTTGCTCAAAAACAACCCGTGCCAATCCCATAAAAGCGCGAGTTGCAGCCTGACAGTCGCGCTAGGCCTGTCAACTTTTCCAGTTCGCTTGTCTTCAAGCCCTCTAAGCTTGGATTTTTATTTTTCCGCGTCTTTTTCAATTACTGGAGTGTGTTTGATCCTTGTTTGACTGGTTTTGGACCTTCATCCTTTGGGTGTTTGCCTCTTTCTATCGATTTCACATTTTAGCCCTAGGGCATCTAGTGGCTTTGTGTGTCGAGCCTTCTGTAGGAGTCTTGGGTTCTTTGATCGTCCAGTCGACTTTGTGATTACTTTTTGCATTTGCTCAGTAGTTGTCAAAGCTTTTTCTTGTTATTCAAGTGATTTGTTTCTTTTTCGCTTGGGTTTCGCTTGGCTTCGTTTGGGCTTAGATCACACAGCTCATAGAGGTCTTTGTTCTTTCTTCTTGGTCTGAAGGAATGTTTTGGTGTTTTGGGGATTCCATTGTGTGCTCATTGAGTGAAATTGATCTTTTGCTCGGTGTTACTATCTCTCAAAATTTGTTTAGTGCACTTTGCCATTGAAAAGAAAAACGAATAATGTCTTTTGCGTTGCATTAGTTAATTGAAATTAGAAGTTTTTCATTGATTAAGCGATTTAAAACAAAGAAAAGTTTCGTTTATTTGTCATTAGCTGCATTAGAGTGGTTCTTGATTGTTTGTGGTCATTTTGTTTGAAAAATTCTCAACTCTCTCGTAGTTAGTATTCATTGAACGAAATGATATTCTTTGGCATATAGTTTGCATTTAGGGAATTGTGAGAGATTACATACGGTAGGACCTGGAAATTGAAACTTAACTGAAGGACAACCATAAAATGAACTAAATGAACTTAAAAATGCATTGGAACATAATGCTCACTAATTAGAGGTCTAGGCTAGAGACGTGCTCCAACGTCGTTAAACCTAGTCACTGTTGTTTCACACTACGGTTGGGTGATTCCTCCTTTTGTGACTCGATAGTGGTCTAGCACGGACTTGAGCTCCCACGTACCGTTGCGTATATAGGGGAGACCCCCCTAGGTATCATCCTTTATCCACAGGAAGCCGTGTCTACCGCCTTACAAGCCGTAACGCACCAAACACAGCATTCAGGAAGATTGACTGTCGTACGGGAAGTCCTTGGTTTTCATATGACTACCAAGGTGTATATGCAGTTTTACGGATTTGTTTGGTAAACCCTTTGCCTAGTCTCTCCAGAGTAGTCACTTTTGATCCTTTTCGGACTCCTTAAAAGAAAAGGCTCACTTGATCAATTTGTCAATTTGGGCTCACAAAACATTCGAAAGCGACTAGAGTCACCTTTTTGTCCTTTTCTCGACTCTTAAAACATGAAAAGGTCAAGTTGTGTCCTTGTGTCTTAAAATTTATTTGGCCACGATTAACATTACCTGGTTAGATCTTGGGTGCGTTAGTTTGAGTAGGGTCCTTTATCGTTAGATTCCCTTAGGTTTTGTTTGAAGCTTGTCATCCTGGCTGAACCGTCGACTCCCGTTCCAAGTGATCAAGGGTCTCCGTCTTCTATTGCTCCTGAGGTACCGGTTGTAAGTGATACTCTTCCTGTTATCCCGAGTATCCAAGTGATCAACTCTCATGCTCCGGACGACGAAGGTTACGAAATTCATTGGAACCCCATCTGGGAGCCTGAAGAGGACGATATTCCTTTTACCCCCCCTGGTGTTTTGTCTCCAACGTCTACCTCTCACATGGATGAGAAATCTCCTAGAGTGAGTGAGACACCTGTTTTGTCGAATATCGACACTCCCATCCCAGCTACTTCTCCGCTCCCCCCACGCTACCAGTCGTTGAGGGATAGGGTAAGTGCCAGGACCCCTGCTTCGAGTATGTGGGACCCCCACATCACTCCCACCATGGGATATTTTGTTTCACATGTCCACACTACACCTGTCACTTTAGTTCCGACAAATCCAACTGTTTGTGTAGCACATTCAACTCCGGTTGTGAGTGCCGTTACAGCGTCTTCAGCTCTAAATACTGGTGCTAGTCCCCCTCACGGTCAAGTGAGTAGTGGCCAGCCGGCACACTCACCCAAAGTTGTTCACCCTGCACAAAGTGCTCCACCCTCTTCTAGTCCTGTCCCAGGAGGGGGCCATATGATGCCTATGGACAAGCTGTTCAGGATCCGAATGTGCAAGGTCCATTCTTTTATTACGATTATACTGGTCAATACCTTCAGCTTTCTCGACCCTTGCCTACTAAACTTATTGTTGAGGTTTCGGTACCGTTATCTGTTGCTTGGAATGCCACCACTTTCCATGGGGGCCAAGCAATGCCTGCACAGCTTCAGGGACCACCTAACCAAGGCCAGCCATCTTATGTGCAAACCCCCCAAGGGCAGCAATATTATGGCCAGTCTTACCCAAGACAACCTGGGGGCCTACAAGGACAACCCTATTAGGGACAACCTTCGGCCATTGGTGGTCCATATTTCACTTATCTGAATCAACCTTGTAGTTATCCAGGGAAACCTGGTACCCAGCAAGGTTACCCGTCTGGAAAACCAGGACAACCTTACATCCAACAACGACAACCTGGTATCCAGCAAGGTTATCCCTCTAGACAAGCAGGACAAACTTATATTCAATAAGGTCAACCGGCAGTCCAACAGGGGTACCCTTCTGGGCAAGGGGGGCAGCCTTCCGTACAGCAGGGCCAACCCACTGCCCAGCCTAGCCATCCTTCTGGACAGGCTGGCCAACCTCAAGGTCAACCGGCCGTCCAGCCCGCTCAACCATCTGTTCCGCAAGGACAAACCTCGGTTGCTCAAGGACAACCTGGTACCCAGCAAGCACATTCTTCTGGGCAAATAGGTCCATCCCAAACCCAACCAGGCCAACCTTTCGGCCATATGGTCTAAGCTCAACCTGTTCAAGGACATCCTTCTAGGCCCCAGACTCAAATTGGTTATCAAATGCAAGGTGGGCCACGACCCCAACCTTCTTACCAAGTGCAGCCTTCTTATCAGGCTCAGTATGGAGCTCATCCGACGTATGGCTACCAACAACCCCAGAGGCAAACTCAATTTACCCCTTATCAAAATTATCAACAAATGCAGGGGACTCCTTACCAGAATTATCAGCAACAGTACGTTGCACCTGCAGGTCAAGTTGCTAATCCATGGGGTGCTGGGGGGTAGACCCAGGGTCAACTGTCTGCTTATGGACAAAATCCTTATGGACAGAACCCCTATGGGCAAAATCCCTATGGGAAGAACCCTTATGGGCGAGGCCCATCCGGACAAAGTCCATGGGGGAAACCACCACCTGGTTGGAACCTTGGTACTACCTCTCTTCCACAGCCACAAATGTCCTTTAATCCTCAGTTACCTTTCCTAGCGACATTGGAACTCCCAGACATGTCCAAATTGACGAATGATCCCATTCTTCATAACCCATATTGTCCACCAGTTCCAACTAAGATACCCGGTGATTGCCCGAAATTCGATGGCAAAGCTGGTGAAGACCCTCAAGCCCATGTCATGACCTATCATCTTTGGTGCTCATCCAACTCATGGCTTGATGACTCCATCCAACTCTGCCTCTTCCAAAGGACTCTCACCGACTCGGCCGCTAAGTGGTATATCGAGTTGAATCGCGGAACATTTCAAGATTTCAACTTGCTGGCTATGGCATTCCTAACTCATTTTCAGTTACCCATTCGGTATGAGACAGGGACACATCTACTTATGTCTCTCAAACAAGACACGGCCACTCATATATCCGATCATATACATGAATGGAGATGGTGTCGTCGCTTGATCAAATTTTGGATTCCTGATCAGCTCCTGACCAATTGGTTCACGAGTTCCTTTGTCCCTGCAATTGCACGAGATATCGCCATGGGAGCTTGTGTAACTGAAGAGCAGGCTATCGCGCGTGCTCAGTACCTTGACTTGGTATTATCTCAGTCAGGTACTTTATATGATTATTTTCCAGACGCCCCGAGACCTGGAACATCCAAAGCTCTGCCAAAACCATCTGTTGACGGTGTTATTGGCTCTGTAAACGTGCCTTCAAAGAAATCGTCCGCGAACCCTGGGAAGCAAAAACAGAATGCTTCTAATGGAAACACTTCTCAGGGTCAATCTAATTCTGGAAGTACCTCCGAGGTAAACGTCGTTCAGTCCACCACGACAGATAAATCCTCGAAAGGGAAAAAGAAAGGGAAAGCCAAGAATAGATCCGAACAGCCCAAAGAGGACTCCCCTAAACCTCCACCTGAGGAAGGAGCCAAACGTAAACCTAAGTATCCTTGTCTTATCTGTGATGAGGATCACTACACTAAAGACTGCCCTAGGCGGTCCGAAGTTAGTCGATTATTGAAAGGTGCTCCTGGGACTCCTGCTGTGCTTAAAGAACCTTTCCCTTCGCAGCAAACTCAAATGGTGGCAGATCCATCGCAACCCTTTTCTTCATTCGACTCTCAAGTCTTTATGGCTAGGATGATTCCCATCCATGTCACTACTTGAGCAAAAGAATATCCGTCTCATGCCAAGAAAGAGCCGGAGGTCCCCTCCAGCGCTCCTCCATCCAGTTCTGGTCCACTCCACATCGAAAGACCTACCACTGAGACGGCTATCCGACCCCCTCCAAAAGGTGTACTCCGGAAGTCTTCTTACAACCCGAATGCTCGTGCTGCTCTGCACTACAGCATTGTTGAGGACTTAACCCAGGCTCTGTCTGCTATGTCCGCTCTCGAATTCCTCCAGAGCTGCCCCTCCTAGAGGAAGTCCTTGCTATCGGCCATTGGTGGCATAGACCCGGCTGACTCGGATCTGATTTCTTTTGATCTCGAGGGCTATACGCCGAGACTGCCTCACCAAATCGCTTTCCTTATACAGGTCATCATCAATGGTAAAACGATTCATCGTACAATCATTGATGAAGGTGCCTCAACTTGCATCATGTCTGTTGCTTTCTGGAAAGCTATTGGTTCTCCAACATTGAGTCAGTCTCCTACGACATTAGAATCCTTTGATGGAAGAGAGTCCCGTCCTTACAGCATCCTCCAACACTTGCCCATCTCCTTGGAAGGGAAGATGGTAGAAGTGGAGGTCAAAGTTGTCGACGCTAATCTTACCCCATATCCCAGGACCATACAAACCCGTTACATGAAATGCTCCAAATCCGAAACAAGCTACTCCTGAGAGGAATAAATGAATTCCAAATACTTTTGGCAAATCTAAACAACGTTTTCCCGTACGTTCATCACAGAATATGTCCAGATCCCAATATACCCAATGCCAGATAGCTGCCAAAAAGCACAGGCCAGAAAACACAATATGTGCCACGGCCACACCTTCAACCTCCTCCTCGGACGTAGCTGGACATACGCCATGCAAGCTGTGGCTTCCTCCCTTTTCCGTGTCATTCGTTTCCCTCATCAAGGGAAGATTATCATGGTGGACCAGCTCTCCTTCTTCGCCTCTTCTTCCGAAGGTAATGTGTCGTTCGTGGAGCATACCTCCAAATCATTCGAGAGTGTGGGAGCCGGACTCTTTAAGGATCCCGCTCTAATGGGTGTCTTTCCCCTTCCACCTCCAAATCTCGCCCCTATTAACATGATTACCGTGCATTCTGATCCGTGGGTCCTTCCTCCCGCTAATCAGGTAGAATCCTGGGGCAATATGATGCTGTTGAGTCCTGCCGAGCTCAACTACGTCAAAATCGTTGCTGTATCAGCTCCCCCTCCCGAACGTGCTCTTCCGAGCAATGTTCCCGATTCGTATGTTCATTTCCCTTGGCTTGGAGATGATGCTACTTCGGATCCATTAAAGGAAATATTTCCTTCCGATGAAGCCATCATAGAGACCATGTCTCTTGAGGAGCCCCCTTGGTCAGATCATCACCATCGTTCCTCGTTTCTCCCTGCCCATCAGGAAATGATCGCATGTCTCGAACGGTTTGCTTCATGTATCCCATCCCCGCCCCTTCAAACACCTATTCAAATTTACCAAGTGTCTTCTAAGGGCAATATGGGAAACATTCCGCAAACCCAACCCATTGAAATCTCTGTAAAATTAGGGATTGTCGAGCACATTTACATTGGAGTCACTTGCACTCTAGAGGAAGTTCAACTCTACACTGACCTATTTCGCGAATTTCGTCGAAGAGATTCCCGGCATCGACCCTAGTATAGTGGTGCACGAGATACCTATGTATCCAAGTGCTAAGCCTGTTCGTCAGCGCCTACGCCCTGTGCACCCCTGAAAGGCCGCAGCCATCAAAGCAGAAGTCGTTCTCAAGGCTGGTTTCATTTACCCCATTCCACTGACGGATTGGGTTTCTAATATAGTCCCTGTGAATAAAAAGCAGGGCACCATTCGAGTCTGTGTTGATTACCGTGACATCAACCGCGCCTGTCCTAAGGATAACTTCCCCACACCCTTAATCGATCAGCTTATTGATGAGTGTGCAGGAAGCGAAATTTAATCATTTATGGATGGTTTTTCTGGATATAACCAGATCAAGCTTGCACCCGCCGATCAACATAAGATGACTTTTATCTGTCCTTGGGGCACTTTTTCCTATAAGAATCTCCCTTTCAGTTTAAAGAATACCGGTGCTACCTTCCAATGTGCAATGTCCTATGCCTTTCATGACATTCGTCACATTGTACAGCCGTACCTGGATGATCTTCCAACTCATTCAGTCAAGCGTCAGGACCATCCTTCCCATCTTCGTGAAATTTTTCTCCGCTGTCGACACTACCGTATTATGCTCAATCCTCATAATTGTGTCTCTGCATTGAATCATGCCGACTACTCGGTTTTATCGTCTCCCAAGAAGGCATCCGTCTGGATCCCCTCAAAGTCGAGGCCATTCTGAATCTTCCTCCCCCTGCTTCTTTGCAGCAATTACAGAGCTTGCAGGGCAAAGCAAATTTCCTCAGACGATTCGTTCTGAATTATGCCGAGGTGGCTAAGGGTTTTACACGATTATTGAAGCGAGACACACCCTTTCATTGGGATGCTACCGCTCAGGAGTCTTTCGAGTGTCTCAAGGGTCTCCTTGTTTCCGCTCCATTATTGAGACCTCCGAATTACCATTGTGATTATACTTTGTATCTCGCCGTCGCCGATACCACTATCGGCGTGGTTCTTGTGCAAGACGATGATGACGACAATGAGAACGTTATCTATTACCTCAGCCGCAACCTCCTGGATACAGAAACTCGCTACGCTTACGTCGAGAAGTTGGCATTAGCTGATGTGTGTGCTGTCCAATGTTTCCGACATTATATCCTGTTGCGCACCACGACCGTGATTTCTGATTGCAACCCGATGACATACATTTTGTCACGTCAGTTGCTGGGGGGAAAATACTCAAAATGGATCGTGATCCTCCAAGAGTTTGACTTGGAATTTACTGCTGCCAAGTCTAAGAAGTCTCTGGTCTTTGCTGAATTACTTTGTTCTTTGCCATCTCCTTCTTCACCCTCTCTTTCAGAGGATCATATCCCAGACGAAACTCTTTTTCTAATCAACACCCTCGATCCCTGGTACGGGGATATTATCGTTTATTTACAAACGTCCTCTTTCCATCCCGTTGTATCCAAATATGCTCGGCGGTGGATCCGCCATCAATCTCGACCCTATCGTATCATAGGGGACACCCTGTACCGCCTCGGCATTCTCGGCCGATGTCTTACCCTCGAGGAAGCTGAGAGAGTCCTGAATGACTGCCACTCTGGCACCTGTGGTGGCCACATATTCGGATATGCCACAGCTCAAAAAATCCTTCGCGCTAGTTACTTCTAGCCCTCCATTTTTAAGGATTGCATTTTGGCTATCCGCTCATGTCATGCATGCCAGATATACCAGCGGAATATGCGTGTGCCACCGGCCGCACTGCACCCTGTAGTGACCGTAGGTCCTTTTTCAAAATGGGGCATTGATTATACAACCTGTAAGCCTCGCTCGGCCGAGGGGCATGGGTTTATTATCGTTGCCGTTGATTACTTTACCAAATGGGCCGAGGAGATGCCCACATTAACTGAAGATGGTCATACAGCGGCACAATTTTTGTTCAATCATGTTATTACGCGGTTCGGAGTTCCACAGGCCATCATCACAGATCACGGAAAGCATTTCCGTAATCACATGATGACCGAGCTAACAACCCAACTAGGCTTACGGCATGATATTTCAACTCCATACTATCCTCAGTCTAACGGCTAGGTTGAAGCCGTTAACAAGATTTTGGTTACGATGCTTCAACGTACTATCGACATGCATACGTCTAATTGGCATCTGATGTTGTTTCCCACCTTGTGGGCCTACCAAACCTCTGTGAAGGATGCCACCGGTTTCACTCCATTTCAACTAGTTTACGGACTGGAGGCTACCCTTCCTATAGAATGTGAAATTCCTTCGTTGAAAATAGTCGTCGAGTTGCTTCCCAACACTACTCTGGTAGAAGAACGGCTTCTTTATCTAGAACAGTTAGACGAGACCCATCGTTTAGCCTCTCTAGCCACCGAAGCTCAAAAGAAGAGAGTCAAAACTCATTTTGACCATACCATTCATCCTCGTTCCTTTGTTGAGGGAGACCTCGTCCTACTATACAACCAAACCAATGACAAGCTGGGGGCAGGAAAACTCGAGCCCATGTGGCTAGGCCCTTACATTGTAAAGAGAGTATTGCAAAAAGGGGTGTATGAGCTAGTTGACTACGAAGGTAATCCTCTTGATAAGCCCCGCAATGGGATGTACTTGAAAAAGTACTATGCATGATTCATGCGCTTCGATTTGTACATGCGTGTGTATGTGTGTGTGAGTTTTCATATTTTCGGTTTGGTGTGAAAGCGTGATTGCCTCTTATTGTGTCTTTCTGCTTCTTGTGCAGATGTCGGGTGCACCTTACATTGGCTTCGCTGATGGTGACTGCCGCAGTACTCATAATTTGTCCTCTGCGGCGTGGGTGATCTACGATCCTCACGGTGAGTTGATAGATCTTCAAGGTGTCTGTTTAGGTTGTACTACAAACAATGTTGCTGAATATAGCGCTGTTATTGAATTATTAGCCGAGGCAATTAATCTCGGTATTCGTACATTGCTTGTTAACCTAGACTCTCAACTTGTTGTCCATCAGCTCAATGGGCGATATTCCGTCAGAGACCGTCACATTTTAAGGTTGTACTTACGTGTTAAATTGTTAGAAATGAATTTTGACTTTATCACATATCAGCATATTCCATGATGATTAAACACATTATCTGATGCATTGGCCAATCATGTATTAGATAGACATTTGCGTAATTCATAATCAAAACATCATAGAAGCAAGCACATAAAAGCACAATAATAAACCATAGGCATATGTATATATATATATATATATATATATATATATATATATATGTGTGTCATAATGTTTGCACCGCGTGCATTACAAAACCCAAAAAATAATACATGTTCATCCTGATACATCCTCGGACAACATGTCCCTCAAAAAATATGCATGAAAGAAGCCTAAGAGTCTATTTGTGGTGGTGCTCATGATAGCATGCCACCGCGCGCACCAAGCGTCTCAACAGACGATGGATGCGGGTCGACACCCCCACTGTGTGCCTCTGGTATGCAAAGGGCACGTCTGCCAATCTAGCATAGCCTGGAATCCCTTGGGTAAGCCCCTCGAGATTCTGCACCAGCACTTCCCCCATGGCACCCCTTGCCTGAGGATCAGCTGTAGGTTGATACCTCCGCGCTATAGGAGACAAGCCGGCTGGTCGCTCTGGGCCCACATCTGCATATACATACAACTGTCATCAGAACATGCATGTATTGACAAAAAAAAAAATGAAAATACATAAAACACCAAAAAGAGAAGATCATACCTAACTCCTCTTCCCACTCCTCTCCCTCTGGCAGTGGGAGGTCTGGGTCCCCCATGAAGTTGGTTCCCGCGTATGGCCAATCCTCTACCACGATCAGCTGACGGCGAAGCCATATGAAGAGCTCGGGCCGCCAAGACATCTGCTGGCCGCCTCCTCCTCTGGGCATCAATGCTTCCTAGCGAGCCATCCTAGGCTCTCGCAGCAATGGGTCTGCCACTACAGCTCCCTGGTACTGGAAGAGGGGTAATCGTTCCAAGAAGAATGACACCACAATCGAACCATACCCGAACTGTTTCACTCCCCCGCGCTTACACTTTGTAAGCTGCCTTTTGATATTTGTAGTCACTGCTGTAGCCCAGTCGAAAATGGTAGGGCTGAGGCATTCTGTCGCTAGTAACAGATGATTCTTGCTCGCCTCATGGGGCGCCTGTACCCCAGCTTCACATATGATAGTGAACAGTGTCACCCTAAGAACCAAGTCATGGATGGTGGCGATATCCACCTTGGCGCTGTTTTTCCCAAATTGTGCCTTTGGACACACACGAGCCTTCACTTCACCTATCTTCTCTCTGGAAGGCCTGCTTCCGATCAAAATGGGGCTCGCCCCTCTCCATGACAGCCCAGTAATGAAGTACACATCAGATACATCCAGCTCTAAGGTCTGATCCCGTAAGCGAAATACTTGGTCATCAACATCCCAAGCATCCACTATGAACTGTAATAGCTCCGGTTGAGCTCGCAGATAAGAGGTGAGGAAGAAATTTTTGAGACCACAGTCCCTCAAAGAATTCATACATCCCTCATCCGCTATGGCCAAGGCATCAACGGCATCATGCTCCCGTTCTTTCCATTCCACCACCATTTTTGCTTGTTTCTTGCACCCACAAGGATGAATATATCATTATTGAAACCCTGGTAGGCTTACAAACCGAACAAATTTCAAAAATGATGGGCAACTTCAAGTAAAAAGTTAGGTCGCGCGGTTGGCGCGACTGTTTCTAAAACAGTCGCGCCAATGGCGCGGCACCTTTGGGCAAATCACCGAATTGGCGCGGACCCGTGCCGGATACCCGCGCCAATGAGGCGCAACCCTAAATTTTAAAATCCTCCTTGCGGAGGCTCAATCAGGTAAGAAAATGCATAAAAAAAGTATGAAAATGGAGCTAAGGGAAGCGCCTCTTACCTGGAACTGGCAGAATCTCAAATGGTTGCACGGATTGGCGGTAATCACTATTCGAAGTTTGCTCCCCAAATGGACCACTACTACTATGCAAGAGGTAAAAAGTAAAAGTAATTCTATTTTTTACATTTTCACCATATTTATAGACTTTTTGACTTGTAATTAGGGTTAAAGAGTTCTTTTTTGAATATTTTAATATATTTTTGGTCGAAAATGGATTTTACGCTTGCTTTTGGTGCTATGACAGGTCCTTTTTGCAACTTCAGTGGTGAAACGAGTTGTATTTTATACTTTTTCGGACTCTGTAAATACATGAAAAAGTCACTATGGAGTCATCTTTCAGCTCTTTTCTAACTCGCTAAAAATGAAAAGATTGCCGGGTTACCCCTCTTGACTCATTAAACATAAATAAGAGGCAGTCGTCTTTAAACCCTTTTCCGACCGTGTAAAAAACGAAAAGATTGTCGAACCCTTGTCGTTTCAGGTTCATTAATGGTTACGAAACGACATGATTTTGATCGCTTTTTTACTTTTTCAGATCAATATCACTACTCATGAAAAGTACTCCTCAATCGTAATGGTCGGGCGGTTCTTTCGAGCATTTTTTTCTACTTTTTCGGGCTCGGGAGACACAACTTTACGAAAAAGGACCCCCCTGGAGTTCTCTTTTCTGCTGTCTTTTCAGACTCTCTAAATAGGAAAAGACGCCGAGTTCTTCCTTTGTTAGACTCATTAAAACTTAATGACATCAGATTCCATCATAATGATGCTCACAAGCATATGTTATCCCCGTCAAGATTGTTAAAAATAACTGGGGTACTCGCCAAAAATGGTGGGGAAAATGGACCCACAATTATTATCGTGTCAGCAGTATGTCGCTCTTGAACATGGCACCAGTCTGCATTCGTGTCTGGGTGGGAACATCTCATCTTGTTTTACGCTAGCCTCTGCTCATTTGATGTCAGACACTGCCAAGTCCACTATCGTGCCACCGATATGTTCAAGAGAAGTTGACCTCTGCAGAATTACAACCTCCCTCTGATACCTCACATAATTCTGATTCACCACAACATTCTTCCTCGATCTCGTGTCAATGATGTGGGAAACACTATGGCCCACCTTTGGTCAAGGTCACTTCCGGTCGACTTCAGCTCATTATCCACGAAGCTGATCTAGAGACTCCCTTCCGGTGCCTTGGAGCCTGCATGCCTCAATGGCAGGTTCTTCGTGTTCGACGAGAGGTTTCCATCAGTCGCCTCCGATCGAATGATTCCACGGGTGTTCGACGCCAGCTCATTACTTCACACGCCGTAGATTGTACCTGTAGTACCTTGAGGGCCATTGTCATTATTGGTGGTACCTCTCGCGTCTGTTAACAGTTTTCATCATTGAATAGTAATCAGGCGATGTTCATGCATGTTTGACTTCAACTCCTGTATTTACATGCTTGGACTTGTACTCTTTTCGGGTCGAGATGGAGCGCAAGACCTTGGATTTTGTTTTTTGGAATCCAAGCTGCGATTTGTGGATTATTATGATCACTACATGACTCATTCACTGGATGGCTGCGACCATGCCTTGGATCTAGTTTATTATGTACTCTGTTCTGGATGGCTACGCCCATACCACATATATCATGTACTTGAGATATCAGTTGTAATTCTTTACACAAGTTATCCAGCCACCGTGTTTTCAGTCACACATGTTCTTGTAAAGAATTTCACCCCTCTTTCTCTCGGGCCTCATGCTTTAGGGGGAATCTGTTACACAGCAATTTGTCACCGTTTGTCACCGTCCCTATTACCCCTCACCCGCACACTGGAGGACTCATTCTGAGACCTGTGAGAAGTGACATGACCTGAAACCACTTGCATCATATTCCTCTAAGTATGAGCTTCATATGCCCTGAAGACATCTCCTACAAAATACCCATGAAAACAGCTCTTTTTGCACTAGCGTCGGTCCACAGTTCACTGCCAGTGCCAATGAGGGAAATCCTCTTAAAAGGGTGTGCCATTGGCACTCTGTCTCAGAGTCACACTCGCTCCAATCGAATTGAGTAAAGTTTTTAACCAACAAGCTCTCGAATTTTCTCTTCAACCCATTCACCAACTGAATCTATGTTGAGCTAGGATGGTTTGGCTTCGAATCTCCATAGAAGGGAAGGTGGTTTGCCACCTTTCATGGAAGTTTCCAAGTGATAAAGCCAATCCCATGAATAATGTGGTTGATCCTATCTCTTTCTTCTCTATCTATAAAAGCTTGCCTCTATGCCTTGAGCAAGCTAGTTACAATAGTTCTAGTTCCAGTATAGTGATAGAGAGTTTGAAGCTGCAAGAGCCTTCTTTGCACCATAAGGCTAAATCTATGTAAGGAGATTCTTGTCACCCAAAGAGAGAGAGGCTTGTTCCTCATCCCAACAAGCTTTGCAAGACTTGTGTAGCTGACTACCCAGCCAAAGGAGGATTTGACGTCAGAACAATGGTTGTATTCTTCTTTGTTATTTATTAATAATAGATGACTATCATTATGGTTCCACTCTCATTGTCCTATGTTTGATGTTGAGTTATATCTTTTCTGACTGATATATAATTGCATCTATTAGATTTTATGCTTGTATTCGTGTTGTTATTTGCATGTGCAAGTGTCCAATCACGGAGATCGTGGGGATCGTGACCGGCCAAGGCAAAGGAACGAGGGAAACATCTCTTCTACGAACACTAGCGTTGGAATCCAAGTAGGTTCTCACCATCCACTTTGTATTTGCAATTAGGGACTTGCGTGATAGCATTGTGTGATTGTTACTAGACCCGGTCTGGGCTAGTAGGGATCGTCTCTGTCCGCAGAGAGGATTTACCTTCACAATAGTCCCTAGGCTGTTAGAGGAAGAAAAGATAATGGTGAGGAATTACTTACTTATATCATATTTTTTGGGAGTATTACAGCTCTGCATGCGTTTCCATATTATGTTCTCAATAAATTATTGGCAAGAGAGATTGCCTACCAAACAGTAGGGGATGGTATTACCAAAACCCTTTAACATAAATATTCCATTTGGCCGACCTTCCCATTGCAATGTGGTTCTTTTTCATTACATGATATTGGGTATGCAACAAAAGAGGTACAGAACATTACATCTGTAAATTTGGCTACAATTTATTCATGAGGATGATGAGTTTGACGATCTCTTTGAGCAAGTTGAGACATTATCATAGTTTTTACATTTAGCATCAATAAAATTGTTCCCAACAAACCTCAACCACTTCGACATATACAGAAACAAAAGACTGGCAAAGGTCCCTTTGGACCTATTATAGATTGAATCAATAAGAGAAGCTACTCCCAGCGTAAGCCTGGAGGAAAGTTCCAAGAACAATTTTGATGAGGAATCTCAAGAGAAGTTAGTTCAAGGTTCAGAAGACTTTGAACACCAATCTGAGAATAAGGAAGGAAGACTCTAGATGGACACAGAGAAAAATGCCGAAGAAATGGCCAAAAAGGCCTCAACTGAAGAACACATAGAGACTGGCTCCACACAGGTTCAAATAGAAAAGATCATAGTCATTGATCTGGATCAAGAATGGGAGAAATTTAATAAAAAGTTCCAAATGCTGCAGATGGAGACATCTCTTGAAGGAACATCTGGATTTCGGATCCCACAACACACTCAGCAGGTTATAAATCCATAAACATCAATACAATAAGTTATAACTACTCAAGATATTGAATTCATCCCGGCACACCCAACTTTAGAAATTGTTTTAAAGATTGAGGAAATACCACCACTGGACATATTCTACAACCCAACACATAAGGATGTAGTAAAAAGGCAAAGGAAGAAAAGAAAAATGGATGCATCAGCAGCATCAACTCTTGGAAGTCAATCAATGGAGGTGGTATGGAAAGACACCCCCATTGATCCATCAAAAAATCTTACAAAGCTATCACAATTTGCAGATGCCTATGAAACTGCAACAATTGATAAGGCAGTAGAAGTTCGACCTTTTCATAAAGAAAAAGAAGAAAGAGTTCAGCTACTGGAACAACAACTTGATCAGGAAAGAAAGAGCACCAATAGGGAAGTGAAAATGCAGATGACACAAATTCAACAAGTTTTTGAGAAAATGAGAGTACAAAATCAAATAGACATTGTAGAGAAGAACTCATAGATTCACCAAATGTAGGCTATAATGGATAAATTCAAAGACAACCATAAAACAGAATTCATTAAAGAGACACTTCAATTAAATTCTTTGTTGTCACAGCAACAAGAAATGTCCTACCAAAGAATCTCATCGATGAATCCCTATTGTGAAATAAGTGATAAATTAACCAATCAAGTGGTTGATCAAAGATTAGAATATGAATCAATAAGAGGATTTCAGATTTTATTTCTTGGTAGTAATCTAAAGAAGGAAGAAAATTCGATCTGCCAAATATTGAGGAGTCCCACAAGGATATTGTATTCACAGATTGGGACATACAGTTAAAGCAAGTGAAAAGGGCAGCAATAAGAGCATCTAGTACAACAAACAATATAATTGAGGCTGTGAATGAAAACCTTCACACTGCCAATCTTATCAAAGAATGCAGGCCAAAATCTCTCCCAAACATCAAACAGTTAGAAAAATAGTGGAAAGAGACTACCAAAACAAATGCAGAGGCAATCAAACAACTATCTAAGCTTGACTGGGAAACCTACTGGTAGTTTCTGGTAAAACCACATAGTCATTGGATGACTCTGCAATGTCTAACAAATTCCACACAAAATATGGTTCCACCTCTCACTGGTGATGCATTCAAAAGAAAATTGAGATCTATAATTGGCCAGCCACCCCAGGTGAAGCCAATGGTAGATATCTACAAACTCAAGGATTGAATGGCAAAATAGGATCATTCAACTTGAAGAAGCTTGTCATCATTTTATTTTCTATTTTAGTTTTATTTTACTTATTCTGAGGAAGGTTGTTTGAAACCTCAGATTTTTATGTAATAATATATTTTTGATGCATATTTTTTATTATTTAAACCCCTCTCATGCATTTAGAGAGGGGTCCATAATTTTATCAAAAGCACTTTGCAAAGGATTTCACTTCTATATTTTTGTCACTATTTTGATGAGATAATTGGAACACGATCTTGATTTTCTTATAGACTAAAGCATACTCTACTGAATTTTCACTTCTGTACTCTTAGAGTATATTTAGTTGAAAAGAAGCAGATCAATATTGCTGACCTCATGAGTAGGACCTTTCATATCTGGTACTTTTATCTTTATGATTGTGTTTTGTTTATGAATTAGTAGTAATGTTTCTTATATTGTGTTATGTATGAGATTTGAGTTATAGTTTGACATTAAAGCACTTTTGTATAAATGTTTCAATTGTAATTCCTTATTGAATACATGAGAAATTGATATATGCGATATATTTTCTACAATTATTTTTCCTAACTATTTAGTCAAAATAATTATCATTAACGATTTCTTCTCTTATAGAAATTGAATGATCTTTATTACCTTTTTCTTTAAGATATCTTTGTAGATCACATGATTTGAGTTATTCCCGGGTATATATTAAGATATAGGTTAAAATAGATAGATGCATGTGTTTGTTATTTAATTAGATCATTTTTAGTTAAATCATTTCCCATTATATCTTATATCAACCCAACATCATCATCATATCAATTCTTGCTGGGAAACTGGTCCCATTATCCCCAGTCGGAGCCACCATACCAAATGGAAAAGGAGCTTCTTTTAAGGTCTGGACCAGGTGGTTATCCCCCATGTTGTTGCAATGGAATTCTGGGGCTTCAACATTTTGGCGCTAGAAGGAAGGCCATGACTGTGAATGGCAAAGAGAACTGATCATAAATAAAAAGGTCAGCCTAATAATCGCTCCCCCTCTAGATCTACTCCAACTTCGAGATCCTCATCTAGAACTACAATCCCAAGATCAGAAGTTGAGAAAACCTCTGCAAAATCTCCTAGTGAATCTAAGAGAATAACTTCTTCAGACTTCAACTTTGAATCTCCAGAAGTTCAAAATTTGATAGAGAAGTTAGAGAAAAACTCTATTTCAACTGAAAAGCCTACAAAATCTCAGTCATCTAAAGGAAGTGTTTCTTTGTTCTACAACCAAGACAAATCTTAACTCATTCTCAAAGCGAGAAGACTAGAATTCCTCCTTTTGAATTTCCCATATCTTCTTTCCGAAAGAAAACCAAGAAGTTTGAATCACAGACATCCACAAGCGAGGTTTTATCTCATTCTCCACCTCAAACCCCTTCATTCCCTCCACTGATTCCAACAACTTCCATTCCAACCACTAGTGCTAGTTCTTCTAGTCCAAGCTCCCAACCTACCTCTTCTTCAACTCAAAATCCATCCATATCCTCCTCCACTCAAACCCCTCTTATCATCTCATCCACTCAAAATCCAATGGCAGGACAACAACCGCGAGTACACCCATGGAATAATCCTGGTGTTGTAACAATGGTAGCTCCTCTTCACCCTCTTCCCAAGCATCCTAAAATATGGTTGCCCAAATTTAATCCTGATGATGGACTATCAGCTAAGGAACATCTTCATAACTATATGTTGGCCATCAATTTAAATGGAGTCAATGAAGAAGACTGTGTAGTCAAATTATTTCCATATTCTCTTATAAGATCGACTAGATCCTAGTACTTTTCGTTACCCTCTCACTCCATAACTAGCTAGGAAATGTTCAAAGAACAATTCCTAGATATATTTGGAGATGATAGAACCACCGCATCGCTCATCAATGAATTGTCTAATATAAAGGCCAAGCAAAATAAAAGGTCAAAGATTTCAACTCTAGATTCAACAAACTACTCAATAAAATTCCAACTACGTCAGCTCCTAGTTTTGATGTTCAAATTGATTGGTACATATCCTCCCCTCCTTTCAATATAGCCATCTTTGTAGATAGAGCGAATTTGGACACATTAGCTAAGAGCATGAAGGAAGCTCTGTTTGTAGAGAAACACATAATTTCTCTTGAAAATAAGACCTCTTGGGAAGACCAGAAATCTAAAAATGTTACTTTCAGAGATGACTCTAAAAATAAAGCCCCAAAAGATCCTTTTGATCTTGAAGGCCTTCAGAAAGTACTGAAAAACCATGTCTAACAAAATGGTTGAAATGAGGAAACAAGCTGTCTAATCCTCTGCTACTAAAAACCTTTCAGATCTTTTAGGAGGAATTTGTCAGGCCAGGTTAGCTCAGAATTAATGAGCGCAAAACAACTGTGTGATATTATTCATTCAACTATTATTATTTATACAAATACAAAAACCGATCAGTTCATCTTCTAGATGACTGTCCGGATTCACCTCATCCGTTTTGGATTAGGTGTCAACATTCCCCCCCTTAATCTGAAGGGATGTTGGTGAGTCCAAGCATCGTTCTGAATCTTTCAAGCTTTTCTCTTCCAAGCGCTTTGGTGAAGATGTCTGCAATTTGCTCGTTTGTGGAACAATGACGGAGATGGATTGTTTTGGCCTCAACATGATGTCGGATCAGATGATATTTAGTATTGATGTGCTTAGTGAGATCATGGAACTTTGGGTTCTTGGCCAACTTTATTGCAGATGTGTTATCAATCATGAGTGGAGTTGATTGTATTTGTTTTACCTGCAAATCTTCAAGAATTTTCCTGAGCCACACAATTTCTTTCGTTGCTTCAGCTGTTGCCACATATTCTGCTTCTGTTGTGGAATCTGCTGGTACTGATTGTTTGCGTGATCTCCAGGAGACAGCTCCTGATCCAAGACTCATAGCATATCCTGAAGTAGATACCCCAGTTTCTTTGTCTCCATCGAAGTCTGAATCAGAGTATCCAATCAAGTTGAAGTTGTCCACCTGTGTATACTTGATTCCAAGGTCTTGAGTTCCCTTCAAGTACCTTAGAACTCTTTTTGCAGCAGACCAATGTCCTTCACAAGGCTTTTGCATAAACCTTGAGAGGATTCCAACAGCAAATGAAATGTCTGGTCTGGTAGTAGTGAGGTAGATGAGACTTCCTACAAGCTGTCTATACTTTGTTGCATCCTCAAATTCTTTTCCTTCAATAGATGTGAGCTTCAAGTTTTGTTCCATTGGAGTAGAAAGGGGATTGCACTCTGTCATGCCAAATCTGTTTAACAAATCTCCAATGTATTTCTTTTGAGAAAGAAATATGGACTTTGGATGTTGGGTTACTTCAATGCCAAGATAGTAATGAACATAGCCCAAATCAGTCATTTCAAAAAAAAATTCTAATTCTTTCTTTATGGATGCAATATAGCTTTCATTGTTCCCTGTCATTAAAAGATCATCTACATATACCACAAGATATACAACTGTTTTGCCAACTTTCTTCACAAATAAAGTTTCATCATCAAGATCAAAATGTTTGAAGTTGAGTTTCAGAAGATGCTCAGTTAGTTTTTCATACCAGGCTCATGGTGCTTGTTTGAGGCCATACAAGGACTTCACAAGTTTGCATACTTTGTGTTAATGTCCTTTCACAGCAAATCCTTCAGGCTGGGACATAAAAACATTCTCTTTTAGATCTCCATTCAAGAATGCAGTTTTTACATCCATTTGATGGACTTTCCAACCGTTCTGAGCAGCTAGTGCAAAGAGTGTCCGGATGGTGGCCCATTTTGCTGTGGGAGCAAAAGTTTCCTCATAATCGACCCCTTCCTTCTGTGCAAATCCTTTTGCCACAAGCCTAGCTTTGTGCTTGTCAAGTGAGCCATCAGCTTTGTACTTGTTCTTGTAGACCCACTTGCAGCCAATTGGTTTGGTTCCAAATGGAGGATCAACCAACTTCCAAGTGCCATTCTTTATGAGGGCATCATACTCCTTCTGCATCGCTTCTTTCCATTCATCATGAGAAGCAGCTTCTTTGAAGGAAGTTGGTTCAAAATCTGTAGACAAGTTCAATTCACAGTCATAAGTAAGATCCATATCAACAGGTGAATTAGAGTTATCTACATCACCTCCATCTTGTCGGTTTGAATTTCTGGTTCCTGTTTTTCCAATTTCATCAGGATGAACACTTTCAAGTGTCTTTATCAGCCACTTTGGGGGACCTTTCTGAGATGGTCCAGGCTGTTATGTTGATGGAGTTGGGTCTGAATCAATATTGAGTCTCCCAATTCTATCAATTACATCACTTAAAGCATCATCCGTTGTTGGAGTGTCATGCAGGGGAGATTGTTCTTCAGAAGAAGATTCCACATGTTGATCTAGTATAGGAATCCCCCCTTCAAGATGTGGAATCTGATTATCAAACTCTTGAAATGATTTCGGTTTTGTGAATCTATCCAAGCGATCAAGTTGCCGCTCAACAACACTGTCAGATTTGGATGATTCAAGAAAAATGACATCTCTAGATAAAACAAACTTTTTATTTACTTCATCATAAAGGCGGTATGCTTTAGATGTGTTTGAATACCCCAGGAAGATACACTTACGACTTCTAGCACCAAGTTTGTTTCTATGTACCTTTGGTATTAAAGCATAACAGGTGGAACCAAATATCCTGAGATGTTTTACCGAAGGAACATGTCCATACAACAATTCATAAGGAGTCTTGTTTCTTATAGCACCAGATGGACATCTATTCTTTATATATGCAGCACATAGAACAGCATCAGCCCAAAACATTGTCTTTACATTTTTGAAGAAAAGCATGAATCGTACCATATTCAAAATTGTTCTGTTCATTCTTTTAGCTACACCATTCTGTTGAGGATTATAAGGCACAGTTGTTTGATGTTTAATCCCATGTTGGCGAAGATAGTGTTCAAATTCATTTGATGTATATTCTTTTCCATTATCAGTGCGAATAGACCCAATATGAGATTGTGCATCATTTTCAATCCATTTATGAAAATTCTTGAATGTTTGAAAAGCATCAGATTTGTTCTTCAATAAGTAAACCCAACACATTCTGGTGTAATCACCAATAAATGTCATGATATATTTATTTCCATTTGCAGAAGAAACAGGCATTGGACCACATAAATCTGAATGAATAAGTTCAAGCTTCCTATGTGCTCTTGAATGTGAATCATGAAAAGACTGTTTGCTGTGCTTTCCTAGAATGCAAGCATCACATTGTTTATGTTTTCTAGGAATTGTAGGCAAACCAGCAACACCATTTTTCTTCAACAAGCGGAGACTATCATAGTTTAGATGTCCAAATCTAGCATGCCATAATAAACTTGATGGAAGTGCACCTTCTTCATGATGAGAAATATATGAGAAATGTTGTGCATGAGCAGAGGTTCCTTGCAGTTTAAGGAGTCTTTCTTCTTCTATACCCCTCATGACAAGTGAGTGGTCAGATGCCTTTCTTACCTCAAGCTTGCCATCAAACATGTGAATGGAGTGACCTTGCTGGCGGATGTGGACCAGGGACAGCAAGTTTCTCTTCAGCTGTGGGAGATATAGAACATGATCCAGAAGAAAGTCTGGAAGACCAGGCAGTTTAAGCCTGATTGTGCCAAGCCCTGATGGCTTGATTTTTGACTGATCTGCAAAGTATACTACTCCATCAACATTGTTAGTGAAATCTTCAAAGAAATCTCTCCTATGAGTCATATGACAGGTTGCTCCTGAATCAAGCAACCAGTCATTTTTCGAAGAAGCAAGTGAAGCATTAAACAAATCTTCATTTACTCCAATATTACATTGTGCCTCAATATATTGTGCAGATTCAGGTGCTTTACCTTTGTCTGAGTCATCAGTTTTAGCTTTCTGCTGATTTCTTCTCTGCTCAACTTTGTCCCATGGTAGCTTGCATGTAGAAGCATCATGTGATCCATTTCGTTTGTAGAGAATGCAATGCAGATCTGCCTTTTCTGCTTGAGAATGTCTGCCCCCCCCTGCCTCTGAAGTATCTTCCTCTTCCTCTTCGTCCACCTCTTCCTCTTGCAGAATCTTGAGCAGGATGCTTCTCTTTGTGAGCAAGGCAAACAGTCTCTTCAGAAGATTCAGGGACTGTTTTCTTTCCAAAGGCTTTCTCTCTTTCAGCAAACTTTTCACAAGAGAGTCAAAGGTTATATCTTTAAGGTTTCCATTTGCTTGTAAAGACTCAAGATAATTGGAGTAGGTAGGATAGAGTGCTTTGAGAAAGGCAATAAGAGAGATATCCAGCTCAACCTTAGTGGATTCTATATCATGCATTATAGACTTTATTTCAGATGCAAGAGCAAGAGGATCATTATTTTTCAGTTCAAGAGTGAAGAGTTTAATCATGAGCTGAACAACTTCAAGTGCAGAATGTGTATCATAGAGTTCTTTCAGCTTTTGTATAGCTTCAAAGGGAGTGGAATAGCAGGAAATATGACGACTTACTTCCTCATTGACAGATGCTACGATCAATGCAAAGGCTTTGCTGTTCTTGTTTTCCCAAATGGCGAGTTCTTTGTCTGATGTGGGCTGCACAGGGTCTCTGTCTTCTTCTCCGACACACACACCTTTCCATAGCTCATTGTAGATAAGGGTGTGTTTTACCATCCGGGACCATTCAGAATAGTTCTCCTTGCTAGTGAGAACTATTCCGACCATAGAAATGATTGAATGCATTCTGTAAAAAAAAATTATCTCTGCCAAAAACACTTCTGTTGAGAGAAAAAAAAATCCTTATATGATTGCCTTATGCAACAGTATATATATATCACTGTTCATATATATATATATCATTGTTCAACAAAACAAGGGTGCTCAATACACTGTTCACTGCTCAAAGACTGCTCACATATATGACTGTATTACTGTTTAACAAAAAAAATAAGGGCGCTCACTGCTTTTCCATATATCAATATCTCAAAAAAAATAGCGCTCACATATATGACTGCTTACATATATCACTGCTGAACAAAAAGAGGGCGCATATATATATGTCACTGCTTACATATATTAAACAAAGGCACTCATATGAAAATCACTGTAAAAAAGGGCGCTCATCACTGTGGTCTTAATATATATCACTGCTTTAATAAAATGCGCTCATATGAAAATATATATGTCTATCATTAAACTCAATATTCTCAATATATATATCAGTATTAAACTCAATATATATCCGCATTAAACTCAATATATATCCGCAGGTTTCAATATATCACTGCGCAGGTCTCAATAGCACACACCATCACTTCTGCTGCGCCACTTCTAGTTCTCATCCACCAAATACTATATCTAACATTGAGTCTGACTTAGAAGAACAGGAAGAGGAAAACACAATGACCGATGAAGAAACTGAAGAAGAAGAAGTAGTCGAACTAAATTGGATGTGGGACTTTATCATTCCAAATGAAGAAGAACATGAAGCTTTTCCCATTAGCATGAGAAGTAAAGGGCCTACTGATACGACTTAGTTAAATCAAAAGCATAAAACTTTGACTCCTGCTGCTAAAGAAAAATCAATTAGGAAAAATTATTCTCCTAGGGCTTTGCAGCCGAATCCATCTTCATCTACATCGAAGACCCTGGTAGTTACTAATACCATGGAGTATAAAATTGTGGAAGACATGAAAAAAACTAGGGCCAATATTTTGCTACATGAACTTAGCAAGTTGAAACAACAACATTAAATACTACTTAGAGAACTAAATAGAGTTCCTACTTCGCCCCTACCTATTTTTTTTGTATCTCAAGATGTTAAAGGCATGAGTAAACCCCCCACTCCTTCAAACAAAGCTGATCCTATAGATATCATTCTAATTGGTAACATATCTCTCTCATACATGCCTCCTTTATTCTTAACCTATGAAATTTTCAATAGGAATATTCATAATTGTTTGATTGACTCAGGAGCCTCTTTTAATATAATGCCAACAACAGTCTATGCTAAGTTTAACGTCGCTCCTAAAAATTCTATTGTTCATATAGTACAACTTGACAGAACCAAAGTAGAGGCCTTAGGGGGAAATAAATTTAGTTAGCATTCGACTTTCTTCAAATCCCAAAGTCTACCAAATAATTGATATATTGGTTGCTAACATTCCTGAATTCTACAGTCTAATTCTAAGTAGAGACTCATCAGAGAAACTCCATGGATATTTTGCTATAGACTGGTCTCACATGTGGCTGCACTACAATGGAAATCCAAATCAAACTTGAGTTGACGAAGAGAAACACATGAAACATACAATGACTAAATTTGAAGGCGATAATGAGCCAGTAGCATTCAATAATAACATTATTGGAAACTATTTGACTGAGTCATTTTTAAGGAAATTTAAAGAACATGAATCTCCCTTTCTAGATAACGTTTTCACCTCATAGGTTGAAAATTTCTCACAGAAAGATGCCTCCAAGTGTAAAGTTTTTGTAAATAAACCTGTAGTTAATACTTTATTTTGGACTTTATACTTTGATGGTTCCAAATATAACGATGGTGCAAGATTTGGTTGCATTTTAATCAGCCCAGAAGGACAAAATGCCATGTTATCTTGTATATTAGAATTTGAATGTACAAATAGTACTGCAAAATACAAGGCATTGGTTTAAGGATTATACAAAGCAATTGGCCTCGACATCAAATATCTACAGGTTTAAGACATTGGTTCAAGGATTGTACAAAGCAATTGGCCTCATTAAATAAGTAAGAAATACCATTCACTGCATTTCTAGAGATCTTAAGAATTATCAATCATTAGTCCAAGATCTTACATCACTTTTTTTGGCACTTCATATTTCTCTTGTACCTAGAATGCAAAATGCCAGTGCAGATCCATTAGCTAATGTTGCATCAAAACTCATACCATCTGAGGATTATATCCCTGATAGCTTTTCCATTAAGTTAATTTTTTGACCATCCATTCCTAGAAATGTCACTAATTGGCAAGTCTTCAATGATGATTATGATATTGTAAATTTTCTAACATCAGAGGGGTCATGCGATGACCAAATCATAGATGAAAATAAGCATGACCTTTACTTAAAACAGAAGGCTGATGAAAATCCAATACCTAAGTTTTTAGTCAAATTAGAAGATCTTTACGATCTCAGAGACATATTTAAGAAGGTAACTAATGCCAAAATCCAAAGCTCAACCCTGATATTTGAATTAGTGAACCTTGGAACTGATGACAAGCCTCAGAACATTAATCTAGGTCTTAGTCTATCCTCTGATAAAATATCATCATTCATTCGATTGTTGAAGAAATACAAAGGTATCTTTGCCTGAGATTATTCTGATCTCAAAACTTATGATACTTCTATCATACAGGACACCATTCTTATGATCTCTAATGATAAACCAGTGCAGCGGAAACTAAGGAAAACTCACCCGAACCTTGAAAGTCAAATAAAATTGGAGCTAAATAAGCTCCTTAAGGCCAAAATCATATTTCCTGTTAGGCATTCGAAAAGGGTGTCCAATTTAATTCTTGTTAGAAAAAAGAATGGTGACATTCGTATATGCATATATTTCAGAAATTTGAATAAAGCTTGTCAAAAATACAAATTTCCATTGCTAGCCATGGAACAAGTCCTATAGTCAATAGCTGGTTCTGAGGTCATGCCTTTTCTTGATGGATTTTCAGGGTATAACCAAATCCTGGTTCATCCAAATGATATATTAAAACCCATGTTCAGAACTAAATGGGGAACATATGCTTATCAAAAAAGGCCTTTTGGTTTGATTAATGCAGGTGCCACATTTCAAAGAGCTATGGATATAGCCTTTAAAGGACTCATTAACCAAATGATTGTTATTTACCTGGATGATATCACTATCTATTCTAGGAAGAGAAGCATCCATTTGAACGACCTCAAGCAGATATTTGAACGATGTAAAAAATATGGGATCTCACTCAATCCAAAGAAGCCTTATTTTTCCTTAAGCGAAGGTAAAATTTTAGGGTTTTTCGTATCAAAAAAGGGTATTTATATTGATCTAGAAAGGATTAATGAAATTGTGAAAATACCCTTACACCACAATAAGAAATCAATTCAATCTTTCTTTGGTCAAATAAATTTTCCTTGACTTTTCACAAATAGTTTTACCTTTACAATCTATGATTAAGAAAAAATTATTTTTCAACTGGGGTCACAATGAAAGAGAAGCATTTTATCTAATCAAACAAGTTATTATCAACGCTCCCTCCCTGACAACTCCCAATTTTTCCAATCATTTTATTTTATACATATTTGCATCAGAAACATCATATGCTATCGTTTTGACATAGCTCAACGATCAACAAATTTAAGCACCAATTGTTGGAAATAATACTAGGGGGGGGTGAATTAGTATTTACAAATAAATAACTATTTCATTTCCATAATCAGATTTATATATGCTACTTCAGTGAAGGGAAATCGTGTGTGCACACAACTATTCTTAAGGCAACCAACGTATATCAAATGAACTTATGATTTAGTTAATTCATCATATGTTGATCTTTAATCAGTGCATCAGTACTTTATTAAACATTAAACAGTAACCATGTGCAGTAATAACAAAATAAACCATCACACATAAGCAACACACATGAACACCAATATTTAAGGTGGAAACCCAATGTGGCTAAAAACCATCTACTGATGTCGTCTCTATCTTCTTTTAATAATAAGAAAATATGTTTACAATATTGTAATGGTGCATACTCATACCAGTACATAGGCACCCACCTGTAGAAGGCTACAACCTTCTCTCGTTCTCTAGCTTCTTCTGGAAGGGAGCTACAACCCCCTAGTCCTTGTACTAGCCGATATGTTTACTAGTATGTAGGCTCCGACTTACAGAAGGCTACAACCTTCATGCATTTTCCAATTGCTACTAGAAGGGAGCTTCAACCCCCTGATCAAATCACCAACCACTACTAGAAGGAAGCTTCAACTTCCTCACTGAAGGCTCCAACCTTCAGTAGCCTCCAGGGACCACATTTCATAAATTTTCACACTGGACCCATTAGTAACATTGAAGCTCAAAATCAATCACCACTACAATACCACCATCAAATCCAATCACTAAAACTCAATAATCAATGATTGAAACCCAATCATGAATCTCTGATATAATTGAAATAATCAATCACTGAAATCTCTGAACCTTTGACACAACTAAATCAAACAATCACTAAACCTCTGACACAACTGAATCAACCATTCATTCAAACTTAATCAAATTCAAAAAATCAACTGGAACAGGCAGATCATTGTAACCAGTACATAGATATGAACCCAGAACACTGCATCAACAACTAGAACTAACTGTAACCTTAAAAGGCATCTGTCATAATGTATATGCCCCTTCAATGAAGAAAACCTGCGTGTCTACGCTACTTCCTTTTGCCCAACCTATGTATACCTCTAAAGATACTGAATCATAAAACCTTTGAACCACAAGTTGTACCAATCAGTGACAATCTAAAGATCTGTTGTCATATTACAGATTTTTAAACAGATAGAAACCAAGATCACCCTTCTTTCTCAATCAATCAATCAACTAGAATCAATCTCCTTATACAATCAATTTTATTTTCAGATCTAATGAAGACATCATTGAAAAACAACAGTAAAACAACAACACTGATCTGATAGATCATTCATCCCTAAACATCAAGATTTTCTTTTGAATACGCTACTTATAACCTTCACCAAAGGGAACCAGCGTATAGATCTGCAAATACTTACTTATAACTTCGCTGCAATTCCAGACTTTAGACATATCCAGACCATCATATATAAGGAATAAAACGTGTGTTAGCCATCAGATCTAGCCTATCCATTATCAAATCAAATAATGATAAGTCATTATGATCCTGATCCGTCATTACATCTCATCAATTATCAAACACTCAGGTGCATACTTATTCTAGATCAATCAAAGCATTAGAAACCCATAACATGCATATTTTCTTTTGATCTAACACTTCATAAGATATTAATTAATTGTACTCTTAGCCCTTTGATCTTCCCCTCCTTATATAGTTTTGTCCTTTCTCAATACATCAGACCAAAACCACTTAGGACCAATACCTTTGACCAAATACCTCAAACCAAATACCTCAGACCAATACCTTGGACCAAAATCCTCAGACCAAAACCTCAGACCAATACCTTGGACCAAAAGCCTCAAATCAATACCTCGGACCAAAACCACACTTAGGATTTGTGTTATTCTTGGATGGGATCAAATAACCATTACTCCACGCAATATTGTGGGCTAATACCATAGTATTGACCCCTGGTATTCTCTACTCTTGGAATTCCTTGATTTTCCAACCTATACGCACTTTTCCTCTTGTGAAAGTGCGTGTATATGTATATGCTCTTTTTGTTCTATGAACCAGCATGTATATGTTGTTTTAACTAAGTGGACCTGTGTATACATCTTAAACTGCTTTTCACCATCCTTTACATTCAACTTCTTCATTCTGATTAGTAGATTGTAGTTCCATCTTCCTGTTCTTCTGTACTAATGCCCTGTTACATTTGAATATACCTGTTACCTTTTGGGTTTCCTTTCATCAAAATTGAACTGAACTATGAGTGAGTTTCCATCAAGGACAACACTTGTATGATAATACCAACAATCTCCCCCTTTGGACTTGATGGCAACCATGTTGGTGATTACTGCAAGTTGTAGAAACTGTTAGAGATAACAAGCAACACTAATAACAAGCAACACTAAAATTCTCTCCCCCTTTGACGTCAAGGGCAAAGGGTGGACCAAGATATTCTACCCCTTTTATATCAAGGGCAAAGGGTTGACCAAAATGAAGACTTTCATATTGGAACAACTGAATATGAACATTGATCATGCTCCCCCTAGGCACATGCTAAATTCTCTCATTAAACTCCCCCTTTGTACATGCTGAGATGCACTATACCATCCATGCTCCCCCTGAGCACATGCATAGTCTAAAAAAAAAATATTTTCCAAGAGAATAACATGACTCTATAACTCAACTATGTGAGTATGACCTTCCTATCACCAATGATTCATACATACATCAATCTCCCAACCAAGTGGGTATTTACCAAATTTGACTCATCTACCCAACCTAGTGGGGATATACCAATTATTTATACATGACTGAAATATAGCAATTATTACATCATCCTTCCCATGCATAGTGGGGGTGCAAATTACATCATATGACAAAAAATGACTCCTTAAAAGACTATGGTAGATAGATACATATTATTACATCATGGGCCTTTATATGAACTTTACATCGAATGTTATACATGGCATTTATAACAAAGACCAAAGATCTAAACAAGACCATGATAGTCATCATGAACTATCATACACCATATGTGATTTGCACCATAAGCATCTATCAGCAACATACAGACCAACAACTTGTATATGTCCATCATCTGTTCCCACAGGGGATTCACTCAATGAACCTCCGACATATTATGTGCATTCACAACATATTAAATAATACCCTTAATTTGACTACATATTGGAAAATGCCTCTAAAAATCACATAATTTAACTCCCTGCCAATATGTAACCAATACACCTTCCTAATTAAAAAAAACCCTACTTTCACTAATATTGTAGGTATCCATTTTGGCATTAATATTTTTTATACCCCTTTATTTTTTTCATTAACTTTGAGCCCCATTTTTTATACTTGCTAATATAAAAACCCTTTACCCCCTATATATCCCCCACGGGGACGTCACCGAGGGAGCAATATCATACCACGTGGGTTCATATTGGGGGATATATATTGAGGTAAAAATGACATAATATATTGGGGGATATATAAGGGGTAAAGGGTTTTTATATTGGCAAGTATAAAAAAATGGAGCCCGAAGTTAATGAAAAAAATAAGGGGGTGTAAAATATATTAATGAAAAAATCGAGACCTACAATATGTAGTGAAAGTAGGGGTTTTTCTAATTGGGAAGGTGTATTGGGTACATACTGGTAGGGGGTTAAATTATTTGTTTTTAGAGGTATTTTCCAATATATAGTCAAATTAAGGGTGTTATTTAATATGGCTCGAAGGTACGTGATATGTCAAAGGTTCATCGAGTGAAGCCCTCGTGATATCCCCCAATATAATATGTCATTTTTACTTCATAATATACCCCCCAATATGAACCCACGTGCTATGATATTGCTCCTCTAGTGAATCCCCCATGTCCGTTCCCAAGATATGACATTGTAAATATCATCAACGTGTGATAAAGTATGTTGCATATAGATATCAACTCATCCTCTTGATCTCATCAAGATCAACTTGCTTTGTTTCCTTAGTAGAAAGAGCCTTATCATAACCTTCCATGAATCAACTAAGCATATGTCATATCTCCAAGCAGTAACACAAAATCATATCATATGTATGTGAAAACACCATAGTCATCATCTATGATCATAGCATCATCATCAAGAACTGCATGATATTTCCACAAGAACCCTCAATATATCAACCATGTATCATCACTAGGAAACATCCCATATCTGATAAGCATCAACCATGATAATCAACATATGTGAGTATCAAACCTATCATCATAAAGTAAGAAGTCATCATCATTATGTGACTAAGTAAGCCATGTCTCCAAATAGATATGTCTTCATGGAACCTGTAACAACACCATTCTCTTGGCCAACCAACAATATTTATCAATATGCAACTTAAGTAATCATCCATGTATCCAGCATAATGTGTATCCAACAATATGTATCTAGAAAAGCATGAGCTCATAGTCATTTTCCAATATTTCTTGATACCATCAGCAGCAACAATCCTCAACCATGTGAGAGCCAAGAACTATAGGAATCCTCATCCATAATTGCACCATATGAAGTTTATGCATCTTTGAAGGTATGATGACAACAACATAAAAGAAATGACACTTATCAAATAATGAAGTTGTGTACTCAAGCTTTGTTCTTCTCCTTGTCCTTATGAAGATCATCATGTAAGAAACATAACATATATGCATCATCAAAAATATTCATCCACAATCATCCATAAATTTGATCTGAATAATAACTATGTGGCTCAAGCAATATAAGTATCATCTGAGATTTCATCATAGGCAACTTATGACTGCAGCATAGCATGATGTATCATTTAAACACTTCAACAACATAAGCATCCTCACCATTGATAAGAATCGTTATGTACCAAAGACTTCTAAACATAATGCCAACAATGCATTATTATAAGCATAGCATATTCTCCCCCTGAACCTGTGCCACATGTTCACTGTCAGATCTGATCATTTCATATATCAGTAACGGTCATCAACTAGTTATACATCAAGTCATCAACAACTTATGAGGTTCAAAAGCACTTCTAAATAAAATCCACAGACTGTAGTCATCAATCATCAAGACAGAAAATTGTCTAAACCATATCAAATCATTTTTCATAGTTCGAAGTTGTTCTGTCTGTATACTGAGCTATGCCACATATTTATGGTTGTACTTCCTTATTTTTCCATACCTTGGAGTGTGATGATGTTTTCTCCTTTTGGTATGTTGGCCAAAATTTTCTCCTGCATTCTTTTGCTATATGCCCAAACTTGTTACAAGAATAACATATTATATGTTTCATATTCCCTCTATAGCAGTTAATGGCTTTGTGACCAAACATATTGCAAGAAAAAAAATATCCCTTAAAGTACCTAGAAGTTGATTATCTTTCTCTGTGACTATTATTAGCTTGAACCATTCTACTTCTACATCTGGCTGCAACATGTCTAAAATTATGACATATAAAACTTTCAACATTATTCATCGGAGGAAATAATTGATTAAGACTTCCATAGTTAGGAGTAAATGATTTTATTTGAAGACTTTATTTCCTTGGTTGTTGATGTTGTTGACCTCTTATCTCATTGTTGAGCATTTCTGATTTTTCACTAGAGTTCCTTGCTTCAATTTGAGAGCTAGATTCACCTTTAACAGTTTCATGAAAAACAAGACCATATTTGATGGCAGGAGACCTTTGACTACTAAGAATATCAACCAAAATCTTAGTACTATCTTGAAATCATAAAATTTTATCCTTTTCTTCTAATTTACCTTTTAGGATGTTTACCTCAACCTGATAATGCTCTTCCTTTTCAATATACTGCTTCTTCATGATTTCTTCAGCTTTTCTTCCTTCTTCCACTTGTTGCCTTAATTCAAGAACTTAATTTTCTTGTTCTTCAAATGATAGGAGTAGTTCTTCATTCTTCTTATTTGAATTTTTGAGATCTTCTTTTAGAGAAACGATCACACCTTCAAGACCTTCACAGTAGCTGGTTCTTTCTAAAAGTTCCTTGGTTGTTGTGTCCTTTTCATTCACTTCAATTCTCAATGATGTCACTTCATCCTACAACCTTTGACATTGGTCTTCCTTTTCCTTGTATTGCTTCCTTACTTTGTTTCCTTCCTCCAACTGGGCTTTTAATCTGGTAACTTCTTCTTTGTAGGCACATTCCCTTTTATCAATTAGATCCTTTTGATCTCTAATTGTGTCTATGAGCTTTTTAAATTCTGCCTCTATTTGATTTCTTTCTCTTTCACCCATAAGAGAAAATTTAGTTGTTTCGCTGTCACATTCATTATCTTCAAATGAACAGAGAAATGTATCACCAGAGGACAACAAATTCATTCATGATAAATCTTTTGCTTGTTCATCTACATTCTGAGGTGATTCTAAATCTGAGGATTTTCTTCCACATAATGGCCAATCGTCTCTTCCACTCTCACAGTTTCCTTGATATGTCTTCTTCTTTTCATGTGCTTTTTTCTTTATCTTCTTTCCAATTGTTTCTATAAATCTCCTTCAAGTGATCAAGCTTTTGCCAAAGGACCTACTCTGATACCAACTATTGGAAATAATAGTGAGAGGGGCGGGGTGAATCAATATTTAAAAATCAAAAACTTTTTCATTTCCATAATCAGATTTATATATGCTACTTCAGTGAAGGGAACTCGTGTGTGCACACAACTGTTCTTAAGGAAACCAGCGTATATCCAGTGAACTTATTGTTAGAGTCGGTCTTGTCAGTCCTCCGTCGGAGATCAAAACTCTTTCTGCATTTCATTTTTAGGTGTCTCGCTCCATTCACTCAATTGCATTCCACTAGGGGCATGCCATACTCTAATGGAAGGGTCTTGTCAGTCATTACCCCTCATGCTTTGTACCTGCTGGCTCAGGTCTGTTCATCAAAGCTCATTAAATGACAATCAATATTTGGTCTTTTGATGGGAAAAAAATCATGTCAGTCATAGGTCTAGGGTTTCATAAGTCGTGTTTTCAGAGTACCCAAATACGCCAGCAGGCTAGAGGGAGGTTCAACAAGTTTCATATCCAGATTTTCATCATCCATAATGCTCAAGGGTGATTCCTCTTTCAAAACTCTATTTTGAAGGGGAAATCATCAAATTAATGTTTATGATAAATATGTAAAGTTCTCCACCATGTAGTACTTCGAAAGCAGATTCTCATCATCCTTTGCCAAATGCCATGTCAGCTACCCCTGCAAAAAATTGCCAAAAATTTCATCATTTTAGTCAAAAACCAAAAAAGGAAATGTGAAATATAGAGTTGCATTAAATTGTGGAAAAAGTGCCAAAACAAAACATTGCAAAAGTGGGTTTTGAAGAAACAAAAATCAAAACCATAACTCCACGTCTTTATATAGATTTTCTCATTAGGATCAAGGTCATTTTAAAAGCCAAGGTCGAAGAGAAGCATTTCAAAGGAATTCGGTGAGCCAACGCACGTTTTGGGTGAGGTTAGAGGTGTCTTGATAGGCGCGACGCATACAGTAGGTGGCGTGGCGCACTGGGCCAGCGCGGCACATTGGGCGCGATCCTCCAATGCAATTTGGAACAGACACGACGCACCGGTAGTGCGCAACGCATAGAAACGGCGGCGTGGCGCACATAGTCCAACACACAAAAAATGCCCGAAATTCCTCCAAATCACCATTGAATTGCTTGGACGTGCCAGGTAGGGTCGACATCTCGGTGGTTCATACATTTTTCTGTGTTTTGTGATGGTGGTTTATGGTTCCAAATATTGAAACAAAATTTCCAAACCCTACCTCTAAAAATCCTTATGTCAATTGCTGTTAAGGGTTGCAAATTCATCATTTTGTCACTGAGTTTCCCCTTCCATCCCATATGTCCATTTTTCCCTCATTCCATTTTTCCTTATACCATATCCCTTTGAATGTCATTGCTTCCTATCCCCTAAAATTACTAAACCCTTATCCCCAATTCCCTTTCACCCATTTCCCAATATAAAACCCCAAACCCTACCCTATGCAAAGTTCCCAAACCATCCTACATTGTCCTAAAAAAAATATATCCTAAGACTCCTAATCCCTTCATATTTTCCCTCCCTAACAGTCCCTTCTTACACTGCTCCCTTGGTGACAAATTTCAAACATATCACAACAGCAGTCCAACACAGTCTTGCGACCAGCATTCATTTCTCCAAGCCATTTTCATAGCATCAATTATGTCATCTGATCATTCATCTGACTATGAGGTGGAAACTCATAGTGACTCACCCACGGAAGAACGTCCACCCTGGAGGCCTCACAAAAGTGGCAGACATGTTAGAGAAGAATCGACTACCCTCACAGAATTGCAGGCCTGCCCTTTTGCCGTCTCTTGTTTTCAGTTTCAGTCATGCTACGAGTTCTGTGAAAAGGTTGCAAATGTTCAATTCCACCATGAGTTGGCTCGCCTATTTGTTCTAAATTTACATGGTGCTCAAGTTATTTTAGCTAGTGTTACTTTCACACTTACACCGGACTCTATCTCATTAGCTACCGACATGCCTAATATTAGAGAGCCATGGAACAAGAGACAAAAAGTTGACCGACAACATTATGTGCCATATGTTAAACCTGCTTTCTTGAGGCAACTTAAAAGGGTATTTCCCTTCCGATATCTTAAAGATGAATATGCCCCTCTAATGAAGTTAATTATGAAGTATTTCAGTTGTGAAGGCTGTTTCATATGCTTATCACATCAGGTTGCTCATGCATTTCACCTGGGTACGCATGATGAACATCCCATATTTCATATGCTAAAACATAGAGAGGACGACCACCCTTGTGCAACATAAGATCCCCGAGCAGCAGTTCAACATCATTTGTCATTTTTCTCTCATCAAGATTTTGGTGGTGCTTCAGCTTGATTTACAGGGTATCACTTGGGATGATTTCATCTCTCGTGACTTCTTCCAAGCTTCACAGGAACCTTCAGAGACTAGATTTGAGACAGAGGGACCTTCTCATTAGTATGAGCACCATGAGACCGGTAGTGTGCCAGTATTCGTCACATATCAGAGGGGTGCTAGACATTTGTTTGCAGCAGCAAAGCGAGTGTTATCTCCACCCGGGGTGGAAGGGGCCTCGCTTCTGACATCAAAACTACAGGTACACGACAGAGGCAAGGAGCCAATGCATGATGAGGGGCCATCAGGTGAAGCAGAGACCGACTTCGTTCTCCTTCATGATGATGATACAGATACGGATCCGCAAAGTGCACAGCTTAAAGAGATCATCCAGGAGAAGCAAACAGAGATTCAAGCCTTGTCCCTTGACTTGGAGAGAGCCAAATGGAATATGAAATATCTGGAGCAGAGGAACAAACAACTTGAGGATCGGCAAGTTGAGATAGAGTTGCAACTGATCAAGGAAAACCGGCAACACATCATGGCAGCACAAGGTAGACCTATGGAGCAAAGAGATGAGGACCGGGAGTATGTTTTAGAGAAAGTGAACGTTCACTTGGAGCAGCTGTTGGAGAAGTCTAATAGGGAAAAAGAAATGCTGAGGCGCATGACTCACCATTACATGGCCCGAAACATGAGCTCCAAAGCGAGAATCAGGAGCCTAAAGGCGAAATTGAGGAAGGTGACAAAAATACAAAAGAGGCAAAAAGAGAAAGATCAGCTCCGAATCTTGGCCGAGGCTTCTTTGGTCCAGCATGACATGTGATAGAGAAGGTATAGCCCAAATTTCAAGAAATTTGGAGCACATTTTTGCATTTTGAAATTTTTTGCACAAAAACAGGTTTTTTCTCCCTGTGCGCCACACCACCTGGCGCGCGCTTTCGCTAGGGAGCTCCAAATGAAAAAAAAATTATATTTTTGGATTTTCCATGGAAAATTATGACTTCTGGTGCATGGCCAAGAATTTTGGGCAAGTTTTGAGTCCTCAGGAGGTCAAAAACACCCAAAAAATGACCTCTCAGCCCCTATTTTGACACACAGGAAGAATTCTTGGGAGATTGCAGTCTTGGAGGGGAAAATGACGTCCAAATTGAAAAAGTTTCACTTGATTTGGAAAGTAGATAGGTAGGGCTTTCCAACAAGCACACTTGGGCTCAATTTGGACTTCAGGAAGTGCCTCAAACCACCTCCAAAGTGGCGCAATGCATACATCTTTTGGCGCAGCGCACAGAGATCCAAAGGCCAAAATCACTTCCGCTCTGCAAGAATTCGATTTGTTTCAGTGCAATTTTCTCCAAGTAAGTTTGTCAAAGCCTGTTCAATGATTTTTGGCTATGGTACTGTGGTTTAGAAGCGAAGACAGTTGAAAGTGAATATTGGCGTGTGGGTGAGTTAAACGTAAATTGCAGGTGGGCCCGTTCAGTAACAATATATGTTTTCTCTTCATTAGAAGCACATCTTATTTAAAATTCCATGTTATTAAACTGATAGTTGTGATTCAAACGGTCAAAAGGAAGGCAAACAGTCGCCCCAGAAGATCTACGCTACATTTTTTTTTATTGGTCATCAAAGAAATGAAATGTAACGCTGCTCCCGTTACTCATGGTTGGCTTTTCATTTCCACTTGTAATGATTAAAAAATCCCTCAACTTTGGGTCGATCCACTTTCTCATAGCAAATATTATTTATTGTATTGAAATTCATTTGTAAGGGGTTGGAATTTCTGGGAATAGCGTAGAGAAAAACCCAAGATATTCATTGTATAGATTGGCCAGGAGATTAATGAAAAATGATGCAGCTCTGATTTATGAGATTCCTGTGGCATGAGTTTTAGCAATGTGTTTCTTTCTCTGTTCATATGTAACTTGTAATGTTATGCAGTTCATTCATATTCATTTCCAGTTGAATGTTTTTTAAGTAGGAAAGGTAGAATCCAAACTTACTACTCTGCCTTGGAAGACATTCATCATGTGTTTTCTTCTTCTGTCTTAAAAGGATTCATCGCATATGCCCTTTTCAACCCTCCCCTCAAACAGGCTTCCCACTCCATATTATTTAAATCTGATTTCCTAAACTTCTCACCTATCTTACCTCACGAACTATTCTGTGTCTTTGATTTAATTTCCCATCCCATGCAGTCCTTTGGTCCTAGACAGCCCAAAAAGTTCAATCATTCAAAAATCGCCTTCTTCCATATCTATTTACTAGCCTAAAATCAATATTCGTTGTAAGTCATCTCAGAACATATTGTTTATTCCTCACTGAGAGTGACCCGGAGAGAGCCCTCTCCTGTTCTGGTAGGGCTAGCTACCAGACTGAGTGTGGTTTGTGGTTATCCTGAATTTTGCCTTATTTTAGCCTAAGGCATATTTAGGCTCTAACATAGTGGCGACTCCACTAGGGAAGAAATTCTTTGTTTGTTAGTCTTCTTCGTTGCGTAAACGGCAGGCTTAACCTACAAGCACCCCATACTTCTGATAATTTTAAACTTCCGGATGATAAGTTTAGGATTTGATAGGCTGAGTAAGTTGTTCATGTCCTTTTGATTTTTTGAAAATAGCACGCTGGCTTCAAGAAGATATACCAGAGCTAATCCAGATCCAGATCCTCCTCATATCTATGAAAATCCCAATTTGATTCCAAGACTTCTTCGTCAAGAGAGCTCTATAACTCCCGTGTTCAAATCCCATTCATGTCCTGGCATTTTTGAGTATCTTGAAGAGCTTGATTTTGATGATAAGTTTGAAATATCATTGTTCAAGACCAAATCCGAAAGGGTTGTTGACTCTATTGTCCCTAATCCACAGTTTCTTGTAGATCTAGAAACTGAAAGGGCTAACTGGTCAATTGATAATTATATTGTGACACAGCTTCAAACTCCAATTGTTAATTCCCTACAAACTACACACACTCCTCCAACTCCTCCAAGACCAAACCCACCAAGAGTGATGGCTGCTCGTTTTGCACCTCTTTTGCTGCCTCAAGTTTTAGAAGATATGCCCGTAGATTATCAAAGAAAAATCCCTTTGTTTGATGGCGCTCCTCATAGCATTACCACTCAGCAATATGTGGACAGAATGGTAGATTTATGTGACCTTCATGAGATCGATGCAGAGAATGTGACAATGAGACTCTTTGTATAGACATTTGCAGGCGAAGTTAGGAAATGGTTCAGAGATTTGGTGGCTACATGTATCGCTACCTTGGCCGACCTGCAAAGACAATTTTTAGACCGCTGGGAAGTGAAAAAGAATCCTCTTCAAATTCTGGCTGAATATGAACAAATTAAATGAAATGCTGGTGAGTCGGTCCAAGACCACTGCATTAGATTCAATTCTGTTTATAATGAAATTCCCAATCATCTAAGGCCACCTGTGGGACTAGCCATGATGAAGTTTCTAGATGGTTTTGATGCTGACATGGCTTATCAACTAAGAGAGAGAGAGCCGGCCACAATGGAAGACATGCAGAAAATCGCGGTCAGCGTTGAAGCAAATCTGCTGACCAAGAGGGCTAGAGCAAAAGTAGAAAAGAAAGTCACGGTTAAGGAAGAGTCTTCCTTGATGGATCAATTACTCAGGAAGGTAAAGCAGATGCTTGAAAGGGTGAAACTCGACAAACCTGAGCCACAAGTTAGAAATCCTAACTTCCATGGCCAGCAGCAGCCACAATATAGAATAAGGCAGAGAGATCAACAAGCCCAAGATCAGACAGCACAGCAGCCAGTACAGCCACCTCTGCAACAAAATTTTGTACATGGACCAGAGTTTGATGAGGAAGGGAAGGTAATAGGGGAAGAGAACCACTTATTTACTCCTGATGATTTGCCTATTTACATCACTGAAGATGACGAGCATGCAGAAGGTTCAGCTGCACACAAAGACGCATATTTCATTCTAGCAAGTGACACAGTTTTGGAAGAAGAATCAGATGAGTATCAAAGAGGCTATATGAATGCTCTATCCACTCAGCAGCGCCAGTATTCACTTAGAAACAAAGATGTGCCAGTTAACCCAATTCAAAAGAGGAAGGAAGTTTTAGCATCAAAGAATGATTCATTAGTGGCACAAAATAAAGGCAAAGAGGCACTTGATCCTGATAGTAGCAAATCACCATCAGCAGAAAAATCAAATCAACAAATTGTATCGAGAGAAAAGGAAAAGAAAGAAGTCCCAGTCAAAGAGGTAGAAAAGACTTCCACTTTTAGTCTAGAGAATGAAATTTCTAAATTGAAGGTATCCATTCCCTTGACTGAAATAATGAGGAACAGTAGTTATAGAGGGCAAGTGTCTAAAATTTTGAATTTTGATCCAATGTCTGATATGGTGAATGTCGAAGATGATCAACCTGAAATGATTTTTGGGCCAACATTTAATGGTGAGTCTCCAGATAGTGATGTCCCACCTTTTTATATCAGTTTAAGATTGCATGATTTTGTGTTACATAATGCCATGTTCGATTCCGGAGCTTCTCACAATCTCATGCCCAAAGCTATCATGGATAAGCTGGGTTTGGACGTCACCCGGTAATACCATGATCTCTATTCATTTGATTCCAACAGAGTAAGATGTATCAGACAAAGACTTGGTTGTGAGTCTGGATCAAATCCCAATGAAGAATGTTTTGATGGATATTGTTGTAGCGGATATTCCTCCCAGGTTTGACATGCTTCTTTCCAGGTCTTAGGAAGAAAAATTGAAAGGGACACTACAACTTGATTTCTCCTATGCAACGATTCCTATGTTTGGCCAAATGAGGAAACTGTATCGGGAACAAAAAATGAAATACATAATTACAAGCAAGGAGAAACCCATTAATCATCCGTTTAATTATGTACATACAAATCTAGAGTCTTTTGTTTTGTATTCATATAGTTTTAATGATATTGATAGTCAGTTAGTAGAAGTAGAAAGTATTCCAGAAATAGTAGAAAATTTCAGAGAAGTTTTGGAGAAAGAAGGACGAGAACAGCAAAACACCGTTGAGAAATCAGCTGAAGGTAACGGACAGCAAGCAGGAAAAATAGAGCCAGCATAATTTCAGCACTTGGAAGAAGAGGGAGAAGGTTTGTGGACCATGGATTTCGACGGTGCAGTGGGAAATGATGGTGCTAGAATTAGTATTTGGGTACGGAGTCCTTTCTCTGCCCCGAACAAAGTTCCTAGTAATGTGCGGCTATGCTCTTACAAATTAGCTTTTGATTGTTCAAACAATGAGGCTGAGTATGAAGCTCTGACTGCTGACCTAAAAATTCTAAGAGAGTTGAATGCTAAGAGGATTGCAACATATGGCGACTCCGAATTGGTGATTAACCAGGTCAGAGGCGAATATCAAGCAAAGCATCCCCGGATGCAGGCTTACTGGAATGCAGTTCTAGACATCCTGAAATTATTTTCAGAATATACCTTGACATGTGTGCCTCGTGTTCAAAATAGCATTGCTGATGCTCTTGCTAAGGCAACAAGTAGTTTGAAGATTCCAATGAACTCCAGTAATAAATTCAAAATCCATGTCAAGCATCGTCCGACTGTCCCCGACAATCAGAGATATTGGAAAGTTTTCCAAGATGATGAGGAGATTGATGATTTTCTGCAAAACAAAGGTAAGTTCAAAGAGACCTCAATTGATGTAGAAAATGATGATGGTAAAGATGAGGTGTAGATCAAATGGACGTGTTGCAGCTAAAGGATAACATTATTGTTACTGGGAAAATTGTCTATTTAGAACTGCTCTATCCCACTAAGGTGTGACAGCTGCCTTAGAAATAAACAAAGAAAAACTACTTTTTTATTTCCTTTATGAACTATAGACAAAGAGGAATAGAAAGAACCAACATGTGTCCTGCGCTAATCCTTTGATCCAATCCCTCTCTTCTTTGACAGCTCCCAGCTACCTGCTCCCTTACTTGCCTAGCTTCACCAAATACCTGTAAGATCACAGAAGAAGAAAACTATACAAAGACATGGATCTATATTCATAAATAACTTAGGATCACATTTAAGTTAACCATACAAATGTAATAAGCATCAATGATACACAAGCATGGAGGAAAAACTCATAGTTTTTATTGATATAACAAGAAGATCCAGGAGGAGTTACAACCAATGGTTCCTGACCCAGCATCAACCTCCCAACAAAGAAGCCCCTCTTCACCTCCAACAAAGCATAAATCACCCAATACTCTGATCTTTGTCTCAAAACCAACAGCAATTCCTTACAATGTGCAAAATTCCAGCCTCTGGATCTTTGGGATGAGGGATCCATATATAGATGTATGCAAGGAGGATGAGTCAGCTTGTGATTTGATTAGTGTCTTCTCTCTATCAGTTCTTGCTTCCACTTGGAGACTGAAGGCCTCTTACTCATCCTTGGTCGAATTCAGTGAGGCAAGTGTCATAGGAGAAGATTCTAGAAGCTTCCATTTTCTTTCCACCTCGCGGAATGGCACTACCATTTTTCATTTCTCGCCCAACACACCCTCATAGTGCAGTTGGGTGCATTGCAACGCACCCAGCTAGTGTGTTTAGGTGCTATGCAACGCAACTAGCCAGTGGAGTAGCTGAAATGATCCTATTTTGACTTATTCTGAGCCGTTTCTGGTGGAGAACTTCTGGGAGAACCTCTAATTTGTTGACCTTATTCCTTTAGGAGTTGGAAAAAAACTTTTAGGGACTTAGGAGCCCTCGGTTTATGGACATTTCATGCTTGGAGCTGCAAGGCACAAAAATGTCTATAACAGTTGCCCCCTAAAGTATGAGGCCATTAACCTTTTGGTGTCGGGTGAAATGCTTTATTATGAGGATCCAAAGTTCTTTCAATGCTGGGAGGAGACCTGTAATAAGATACAATACAATACATTATTTTCATACTGTTTTTCATGATCTAGCTGAGGCGGGCATTCCCATGCTCAGCTTTATAAATTCATTTTCATGTACATAGGATAGACAATCGTCTGATTGTAGACTGATGATCCTGATAGAGCCATCATCCTTTTGGTAGGATGATTATCTGTGCTGCAATGTTGTACATTTAATGTCTTTATTTCCCTGGATATATATCGCAGCCCGGATGGATGAAACTAGATCCGGGGTCTTCAATCTCGTCCGATCTTCACTCAAAGTACAAGTCGATCCATGTGAGAAATGTTCTGAAGTCGAACATGGAAATACATCTCTTGATTACCAATCAATGATGTAAACTGTTAACAAGCGCGAGAGGAATCACCGATAATGATAATGACCCTCAAGGTACTACAATACAATTCACGTGGTGTGAATAAAGGAATTGGCGTTGAACACCACGCAAAATCTTTCGGTCAAAGGCCATTGATGTAAACCTGTCACCGGAAGTGAGAAACTTGCCATTAAGGCATGCAAGCTTGAAAGTACTGAATGGGGTGTTCCTAGACCAACTTCTTGGATAATGAGCTGATGTCGACAAGAAGTGATCCATCAAGGGAGGGCCTTAATAAATCCCACATCAATGACATGGAACGGAGCAAATGATTTTTATGGAGGTGAAAACAATCTGATGATATACGGTTCAGGGTGGTGGTCATGAAAAAAATGGAGTATAATGTATGGTAGTGGGTGGGACACAGGTGGCTTCTCTGGATGACTTGTCTTGAACATGTCGGCGACACTGATGTGATGGATTGGTAGCATTAACCCCAAACGTGGATGGTATGGTGTGACCATGGCGATGTGTCTGGTGAATGAAACAACCAAACCCGACTCGGACACGGAGTGGAAGTGTCATGTTCAAGAGCGACTTGCTACCAATAAGGATTCTTTGAGTTTTCTTCCCAATTTTTCCCCAGTCATTACTAACCAGTACCTCTTTATTTTTTTCAAGCTTGAGGAGGATAACATATGCTTGTTCTATAATTTGCCCTTCGGGCAAACCCATCGCTATGTTTTAACGAGCCTAGCGATAGTGAAACTCGTTCTCGTCTAAAGACAAGTTTGTCGCTATTAATTTTTTTGACGAGTTTAACGACAAAGATAACTCGGTCCTTTTCAATTTTAGAGAGTCTGAAAAGGTACGTAAAGGTAACTCCAAAATTCGTTTTTCCTCATCTAATCCCTTAAGTCCGAAAAAGTATAAAACAATACATAAGGGATGAATTTTCGATAGTTTTAATGAGCCGAACAAAACAAGCGCTCGATCGTTTTGTGCAATAATCCCTCAGGTCCAAAAAGATTAAAATCTAGAGGAGGGATAGCACTTCCTGTCCCTTTAACGAGCTGGAAGGCCAAGGACTCGACAATCTTTTCATATTTTACGAGTCAGTTGAGGAACGAGTGATAAAACGGGTAGCAGCTGATTCCAGGTAAGGTTTGGAATTTTCCAATCACAACAGTGTCCCAAGGATGGCTAGTGAAATCACTCTTCGCAACTATTCCTCAAAATGGGTAAACAATCAAGTGGAGGTGAATGATCGGCTAATGAAAAAGTGGAGGTGACGGTGCAAACACGACCAAGGCTTTAATGGCTGAAGTACTACATTCACGGTGGTTATTTACCGGGGAATAGTTCATTTTTTAACGAGCTTAAACGCGGGTGGAAACATTTGCTCGATGCGGGTTTATTTTTTAATGAGCTTGAACCTTGCGGTAACACTGCTCGATAAGTTTGCATGCCCCCAACATAATAACTCAAATTGAGGTGCATGCCCCCCAAGCTTCATTGCATTCAACTCGGTGGTTGGAATGAAGGTTTACCTTTGAGACTTGGAATTTGTTTCATTTTTAATGAGGTTGACACAGTAAAAGAACTATCCTCATAATCCACCATGTTTACAGTATTTGATAGAAAATCAAAAACTGAAGGATGATTAAGGTTATTGGAATGATCTTTGTTGTAATCCGGAAGATGGGAGCAATGGTGGTAATCTTCCGATGGTTCCTCTCGTATCATCATTGTTTGAATGATTCCTTCGTCTATAGAATGTACATGTGACCAAGGATCCGAAGAGGTACCATATTCCTTAGACCTATCTATCCAAACACTCGATGAGCATTGATTTGGGTTTTCCCCCCAAGCCAATAAAATTGATTGCTACAATATTTCTAAAATGGCAATGATACATGCTGACAAAATGTTTAGGAATCTTCCGAACCCATTAGATATATAAGATTTCATATTGCAGGTTTCCATTGTGGCCACTTCCATCAGATTATTCGGAGGCGGTAGGGCAAAAGTACCCATTAAGGCAGGGTCTTTTAGGAGACCTACTCCAATATTTTGAAGCGAATGATTGCTTCCATGGATATTTGGAATGCTTCCCGTAACTTGTGAACTATTGGGGAGAAATGTTTGTTGGCCGACGATTGTAATTCCTCCTTGAAAGGGAAATGCAATCTTCCTGAAGTAGGTCGACACAACTGCGGCCATGGAATATATCTAGGGCCTTCCCAGTAGGATGTTGTAATCGAGGTTTCCATCAATTACTTCAACATCTATTTCTACTGTTTTTCCCCCCAGTTCAACTTGCAAGTTACTTAAAATCTCGTATGGAGTGTATGATCGTCCATCAAATGCTTTTAGCGTCGTTGACGATCTCGACAAGGTTGGTGAGCCTAAATTTTTCCAGCAACTCATCGACATAATGCATGTAGATGCCCCCTCATCAATAATTGTTCAATGAACAGTTTTGTTGAGGGTTTTCACTTGAATAAGGAATGCTAGTTGAGCTGCTAACTGAGGGTCATATCCTTTATGATCAAAGGCCACAAGATTGGAATCCATTGGGCCAATCCCACCTATTGCTGATAATAAAGCTTGCTTTTGGGAAGGGCAATTTTGTGGTACCTCAAGTGTCGACATATCGGACGGCGATTGGGCCAGGTCCTCTATTATATTATAATTATGTGCTACTTTTGCACGAGGATTAAATGTCAATTTTTGTACTACTCCCTTTGGTGACTTTATCATTGGTTCAGGAATGATGGTTGGCACAACTTTGGTCAAAGTTGTTGTCGAACTACTAGGTTGCTCATTAGCCTTGTTATTCGACAGCTGTGGATTCCCGTAATCTTTTTTCCTTGTCAAAGCATCATTTTGCTGCTTTGATATAGAAAACATAAGCACTTGGGATCGGGAAGCATTTTGATTAGCAACCAGTTTGGTTCCCGGGTTTGGAAATGGATCAGTCAATACTGATGAGGTTTTTGAACTCTTAAAGAGTTTCCTAACTTCAACTTTATGTGGACAATCTCTTGTCCAATGATCCTCATCACATATATCACACCCCGTAGGGGGTTTCCTTTGCCCAAAAGGGCTTGCAGAAGGTTTTTCAGAAGATGACTCATCCTGCTTCTTTTTTCTCCCTTTCTTTTTCTTCTTGCCCCCTGGTTGCTTTAGTTGTTTGCCCTTGTCGGTCGACACAGCATTTACTTCCGAGGCAAGAAGTTCCTCATTTGCATTTTGACTTGAAATCTTACGGGCCTTTTTAGATGTAGCCTTTGTCGATTTCGTGTCTGTTGCGCCAATCACACCATCACTGGCATGAGAGTCATTGTTTGATTTAGGAGGAGGAGGAACTGAGAATTCCGGTCTAGGGGCGTCAGGTATTTTATCGTAGAGTGTGTCGGACTGAGTGTAAATCAAGTCCAAATATTGCGCACGAGCGATAACTTGTTCTCCTGGGACGACTCCCCCTTTTGCCACATCTTCCATGATGGAAGGTAGTAATTAATTGATAAACCATTCAGCTAAGAGCTTATCGGGAACATACGTTTTTACCATTCTACGACGACGTCCCCACTCATGTATATGATCAGATATGTGAGTGGCCGTCGTTTGTTTGAAGTTGGTAAGGATTTCCGTTCTCGTTTCGTATCTTATCGGTAATTGAAAATGGGTTAAAAAGGTTGTGGCTAGGGTACTGAAATTGTCGAATGAAGCTTTAGGCAATTCGATGTACCATTTTGCTGCCGGACTAGTTAACGTCCTCTGAAAAAGGCGAAGCCTAATTGAATCATCGTTTAGGGTGTTTGATAAACACCACAGATGAAATGCCATCACATGATTCGACGAGTCCTCACCCGGATTTCCATTAAATTTAGGAATATCTGACGGAAGTTTATGCAGAATCGCTGGCCACCAAGGGGCATAAGCAATTGGATAATTTGTCAGCCGGTTTAGATCCTGTAATTCTAGAGTTGCTACAAAGGGCAACTGTTGATTCAGGTTAGGCGAAGCATACCCAGGATAAGATGGAATTGCCTGAGCAGTGGGTCTTTGCATACCAGCATAATGTATTTGATGCTGTCAACTTTGACAAGGTTGATGGGCATAACCGCTTTGGAAATGTTGTTGCCCATTACTTACAAAGACTTGTTGCTCAGGTCCTTGAGATGATTGCTGGAATGGTGGTTGTTGAGATTGAACCAGCCATGGTTGTTGGACCATTTGTTGTTGCCCAATACTGGATGATTGACCAAGATGAGGAGTCATAGTAATTGTTTGAGCCTGAGTCGCTCCAGATAAGGAGGCACTAACCTGAGGTTGTGATTGAGTCGTTGAGACAAGAGGCTGTTGTATTGCAACCTGAGAAACTTGGGGTTGACATACAACAGGTAGCGCTTGTACTTGCGACACAGTCACCATAGCAGGTATAGTGGGAATATTCGACACAGGGTGGACTGGTTGCATTGAATATACAACCCTTGGTTGCTGAGGCAGTATTGGTACCCAACCGCTGGATGTAATTCCAGTTTGACCTAAACTTTGTTGTAAACTCCCATACGGTTGTTCTCTAGGAGGGAACAATGAGAAGGCATACTGCCCTCCATATGGTGGAAATCCAGTACTTAAAGGGTAGATTGGCCTTTGAAGACACATTGGAGCGATTTGTTGAGTTTCAACATAAGAAATACCAGATGATAATCTAGATGAAGAAATAGGAATAGACGATGTCGTCGAAACAATCCCTGATCGGACTCCGACTTGTTCTTGATAACTTGCCAGGACAGATGGTATACCAGCGAACATTGTTGGAGTAGCAGCGAACATTGTTGGAGTAGCAGCAGGAGGTTCTGCTGCTACTGTGTCGGATGACACAGTCCTAGATGTCGACGATTGTTCAGACATATCTAGTCTATCCAAAAGATTTCCTAGAGATTCTATAAGAACTTGCGATGAAGGGAGTTTAACTTCGAAGACCAACAAGGGAAAGGTGATGATTATTCCGTTTAAAATAAATTTTAGACGCTTTGACACAACTTGTTTTTTCAATTTTTAAGAGTCGAGAAAAAACAAAAGATGACTCTAGTCGCCTTCGATTTTTAATGAGCCTGAAGTGACAAGTACTCAGATGGACCTTTTCCGTTAAGGAGTCTGAAAAGGAACGAAAGGGACTGCTCTGGAAGTCTAGGTAGAGGGAGGACCAAACCAATCACAAAACTGTAGAATACTTTTTACGGTACGGCGGTCAATCTTCCCGAATGCTGTGTTCAGTGCATTGCGATCGATAGGGCAGCAGACACTGCTTCCTATGGATAAAGGATTTAAGCCTATAGGGGTCTCCCAAAATATACTCGACGGTACGTGGGAGCACAAGTCCATACTGGCACTTATCGTCTCAAAGTGGAGGAATCACCCAACCATCAATGAGGACAACGGTTACCAGGCTTTACGACGTCGGAATACGTCTCTAGCCTAGACCTCTAAATGTTGTGCGTTAAGTTCCAAAGCGTTGTTAGATTCATTGAATTTATTTTAAGTTGATATTGCTTATGAAGTTTTCCTTTTGGGTTCACCACGAGATGTAGATGTAATTCCTAAAATGCAATCTAAAGATGATAAACAAACTTTTATCTCTTTTGCGTAATGAAAATCCTAGCTACTAGAGGAAAAGAAAGACACAACCTTTTCACAAAGAGCAAAGAGCACACTGTAAATGCACTTTCCTAAATCAAGCCAAACAGACTGTCAATATGCAAATGCACATGTGCATGTATTTGTTTTCGACTTTCTTAGTATTGATGCTAAAAAGAAAGTTGATGTACAAATCTGAATTTGCTTTCAAGCAACAAACACAAACAAGCTTCTTTTCGAAATCAAAAGATAAAGACGATTACGACACTTTAATATTTTGAAATGAACACTCGTTTTTGACACTAGAAAATCACAAATTCAGACCAAAGGCAATAGTAAAAGTATAATCAACCATCAACGGCAATCAAACTTTCTCCTATGATCGAAATCGACACTTGCGACAGATCTAAATAAAAGGACGACAGTACGACTATTCTACTTTTGCAATGGAAAACTGTAAACGACTCAACAAACACACAAAAACATCTAAAGTTCTTTTGTACAAAGGAGGAGGAATAACAGTAAGGAAAAGGGGTTTTAAACAGACATATACTGATCACAGGCTGCAAAATTCAGAGACAAAACGGGAAAGAATGAAGCACAAGAACCTCAGCTGCATAGGCCTAATCTGATCAGCGCACCTGTAACATAGAGAAACTAGATTGCAGTGCAGGTTGCCCCTTTGGGAAGTGCGCTGAAATGCAGGAACTCTTAACAGTACCTGCGTTAGGCCAGAAACGAGAATCTGTCCGGGTTCTCGGTCACGGTTTGCAGTTTAGTCTTTGGTTTTTGGCCGAGTAAAAGCAATCAGTAATGCACAATCAGGGGTAGATCTAAGGAGGGTCTAAGAGCTATCACAAGGACAATCTGATCATTTGTGAATCAGCTGTTCAAATCATAAACAGATCCAGTGAATGCATTGAAGCAGCAGATGTCTACTTTGCATTTGTTAAATGCAGTTCGAATGCTACCTATAAGTTTATGAAACAAACAACAAAGAATGATACACAAACAAACTAATTAGACATTCTCCCCAGTGGAGTCGCCATTTTATTACCGGGAAAAGTGTCTATTTAGAACTGCTCTATCCCACTAAGGCGTGACAGCTGCCTTAGAAACAAATAGAGAAAAACTACTTTTGTATTTCCTTTATGAACTATAGACAGAGAGGAATAGAAAGAATCAACCTGTGTCCTGCGGTAATCTTTTGATCCAATCCCTCTCTTCTTTGACAACTCCCAGCTACCTGCTCCCTTACTTGCCCAGCTTCACCAAGTACCTCTAAGATCACAGAAGAAGAAAACTATACAAAGACATGGATCTATATTCATAAATAACTTAGGATCAGATTTAAGTTAACCATACAAATGTAACAAGCATCAATGATACACAAGCATGGAGGAAAAACTCAAATAATTTTTATTGATATAACAAGAAGATCCAGGAGGAGTTACAACCGATGGTTCCTAACCCAGCATCAACCTCCCAGCAAAGAAGCCCCTCTTCACCTCCAACAAAGCATAAATCACCTAATACTCTGATCTTTGTCTCAAAACCAACAGCAATTCCTTACAATGTGAAAAATTCCAGCCTCTAGATCTCTGGGATGAGGGATCCATATATAGATGTATGCAAGAACGATGAGTCAGCTTGTGATTTGATTAGTGTCTTCTCTCTGTCAGTTCTTGCTTCCACTTGGAGACTAAAGGCCTCTTACTCATCCTTGGTCGAATTCAGTGAGGCAAGTGTCATAGGAGAAGATTCTGGAAGCTTCCATTGTCTTTCCACCTCGCGGAATGGCACTTCCATTTGTCATTTCTCGCCCAACGCACCCTCATAGTGCATTTAGGTGCATTGCAACGCACCCAGCTAGTGTGTTTAGGTGCTATGCAACGCAGCTAGCCAGTGGAGCAGCTGAAATGATCCTGTTTTGACTTATTCTGAGTAGTTTCTGGTGGAGAACTTCTGGGAGAAGTTGTAATTTGTTGACCTTGTTCCTTTAGGGGTTGGAACAACACTTTTAGGGACTTAGGAGCCCTCGGTTTATGGACATTTCATGCTTGGAGCTGCAAGGCACAAAAAGGTCTATAACAATCATTCCTAAAGGCTTGATACCTTCAGAATAACTCTTTGATCAAGATGACGTAGCCCGCAAACCAACATTGCAGCCAACAGAGAAGGGTGTTGAAGAGGTCAAAATCGAAATAGCTGCTAATCCTAAAATGGTAAAATTGTCTAAAGCATTGCCACAAAAGATAAAAGCCAAATATATCAGTTTGATGTCTTCATTTGCTGATGTGTTTGCTTGGGACTATTCTGACTTGAAGACATACGACACCAATATAATTCAGCACACTATACCCATTAAACCTAATTAGAAACCTTTTAGATAGAAGTTGAGAAGGCTAAATCTAAAACTGCTGCCATCAATTGAAAAGGAGATAAACAGGTTGTACAAATCAGGAATCATTATTCCCATCAGATTTTTGGACTAGATCTCTAATTTGGTGCCTGTATGGAAGAAGACAGGTGAGGTTCACTTGTGCATTGATTTTAGGAATCTCAATAAAGTTTCATTGAAAGATAACTATCCACTGCCCAAAATGGATCATATACTTCAGCGAGTAGTTGGAGCATCTCGTATATCACTACTCGATAGTTCTTCTGGATATAACCAATTTTTTGTTCATGAAGATGACCGAGACAAGACAGCATTCACCACTCCGTGGGGAACTTTTCATTACGCTAAAATGCCTTTTGGTTTGAAGAATGCCGATGCCACCTTTCGGCGGGCAATGGACTAGGCTTTTGCAAATGAGAAGGATGTCTCTTTGGTTGTATACCTTGATGATCTGACAGTGTTTTCCAAATTTGATGAAGAACACATGTATCATCTGAAAACTCTCTTTCAAAAGTGCAGAAAATATGGTCTATCGCTGAATCCGAAAAATAGCTTGTTTGCCATGGAGGAGGGCAAACTACTTGGGCACATTATCTCAAAAGATGGCATTCGTATTGATCCAACACGTGTACAAGCTATTCAGCAAATCGATCTGCCCTAGAATAAGAAGGAGATTCAATCTTTCAATGGTAAAATGAATTTTCTACACTGCTTTGTACCTAATCTTGCTGAACACCTAAGAGAGATTACAAACATGCTTAAGAAAGACAGCCAGGTGAAGTGGACATAAGAGGCTGTAAAATCGTTCAATTTAGTCAAATTGGCTCTTTCTTCAGCTCCAATTCCAATCAGCCCGGAATACACTCAGGATTTTATATTGTTTTCATTCGCCTCGGAGCATACTATGGCAGCCGTGTTGATGCAGAAAAGAGATGATCACAAGAGACCAATTGCTTTCTTCAACTGAACTATAAGAGATGCAGCCTTAAAGTACAACATCATCGAGAAGCAAGCCCTCGCACTTGTGAAAGTATTGAAATATTTTCGGGTATACATTTTTCATTCTCATATTTTGTCTTATGTTCCTCACGGTGCTATCAAATATGTTTTAGTGCAGACATATCCAGAAGGAAGACAAGGCAAGTGGATTGCGGCTTTGTTGGAGTATGATGTGGAAATAAACCCCACAAAGCTTGTTAAAGGACAGGGATTGGCAAAGTTAATGGCCGAATCAAACTTGCATGCCTTAGACATAAATCTGATTGCTGCTATGTCCGATGAGAATGAGGAATGTTCATCATTTCAGGTATCTAAAATGTTTTCTCTTTCTCCGTAGTATTCAGATATCATATATGTGCTTCAAAAATTTTCACCACCACCCGACATGACTAGAAACAAAGCTAGAACTCTCAAATTAAAGGCTGCCAAGTTTTGTATTCTAAATTTTGCACTTTATTGGAAGGATCCAGGTGGTGTTCTGTTGAATTGTTTGGTGGAAGAAGAGGCAAAGCAGGTCATGGAGGATTTCCACGAAGGAGATTGTGGTGGTCACCTGTTTTGGAAAACAACAGAAAATAAAGTTCTGAGAGCGGGATACTATTGGCTGACATTGTTTGCTGATGTATATAAGGTTGTCAAGAGCTGTCATAAATGTCATATTTTTGAAGGAAGGCAGAAATTATAGCCTTTGCCGCTTAATTCCATTGAGGTGAGTGTCCCTTTTCAGGAATGGGGGTTGGATTTCATTGGTGAAATTCATCCTGCTTCTTCCAGTCTGCATCGGTGGATTCTCACGGCAACATATTATTTCATGAAATGGTTTGAAGCAATTCCCACCAAACAAGCTACAGATGCGGTAATTATTTCATTTCTCGAAAATAACATCTTGTCTCGCTTTGGTTGCCCGAATAAGTTAATCACTGATAACGCAGCAGCTTTCAAATCAAAAAGGATGATAGAGTTTTGTCATAAATATCACATCATTTTGGGTCACTCAACTACCTATCATCCGCAAGGCAATGGGTTGGCAGAGTCTTCAAACAAATCTTTAGTCAACATCATTAAGGAGCTGCTGGAAATCAACAAGAAGAGCTGGCATAAGAAGTTGGTCAATGCACTTTGGGCAGATCGGGTCAGTCAAAAGAAATCCATTGGTATGTCCTCCTTTGAGCTTGTGTACGGAGTTGATACATTATTTCCTACCTCTCTCGCAGCCCCGGTAGTCAAACTTCTTCAGGAAGCCGACAGTGAAGACGATCCTATGCAGAGAAGGTTGAATCAAATGATCCATTTGCAACAGACAAGAGAAGAAGTTTTCCACAACACATCCAAGTTTCAAGAGAAGATTAAGAAAATTTATGACAGAAAAGCAAAGGTGGACAAATTTCAGTTGGATGATGTGGTGCTGAAGTGGGATGCAAGGAATGAGGAAAAGGGAAAGCATGGTAAATTTGAGAATCTCTAGAAAGGTCCCTTCAAGATTGTAGCATATCAGGGTCAGAATGCCTTTCTTCTGAAGGAAATGAACAAAGAAGATTGTCCAGGAGGGCCGATCAATGGTCGGCTGCTCAAGCGGTACGATTTCTGAGTTTTTTATGCTGCTTCCATTGTCACTGTAAATACCATTTTATTTTAGTTTTGGTTTGAGTTTGTCTAGTCAGTCGTTGAGTCATTTTAAGTCCAAATTTGAGTCAGTTCGAGTCAAGTTTCAGTCAATAAATGAGTCAATATTTTTGTGTTGTTTGTCGAAATAATGACTCCATAGCCCAATGGACGAAGGCACTGTCTGCTCTCCCAAATATCTGTTGTTCTTGGCACCTCTGAGGAGCTACCATCCCCCATTGGAGCCAATGTTAGAGTCGGTCTTGTCAGTTCTCTGTCAGATATCAAAACTCTTTCTGCATTTCATTTTTAGGTGTCTCGCTCCATTCACTCAACTGAATTCTGCTAGGGGCATGCCATACTCTGACGGAAGGGTCTTGTCAGTCATTACCCCTCATGCTTTGTACCTGCTGGCTCAGGTTAATTCATCAAAGTTCGTTAAATGACAGTCAATATCTGGCCTTTTGATGGGAAAAAAATCATGTCAGTCATAGGTCTAGGGTTTCATAAGTCGTGTTTTCAGAGTACCCAAATACGCCAGCAGGCCAGAGAGAGGTTCAACAAGTTTCATCTCCAGATTTTCATCATCCATAATGTTCAAGGGTGATTCCTCTTTCAAAACTCTATTTTGAAGGGGCAATCGTTAAATTAATGTTTATGATAAATATGTAAAGCTCTCCACCATGAAGTACTTCGAAAGCAAATTTTGATCATCCTTTTCCAAATGCCATGTCAGCTACCCTTGCAAAAAATTGCCAAAAATTTCATCATTTTAGTCAAAAACCCAAAAAAGAAATGTGAAATACAGATTTGCATTAAATTGTGGAAAAAGTGCCAAAACAAAACATTGCAAAAGTGGGTTTTGAAGAAACAAAAATCAAAACCATAACTCCATGTATTTATATAGATTTTCTCATTAGGATCAAGGTCATTTTAAAAGCCAAGGTCAGAGAGAAGCATTTCAAAGGAATTCGGTGAGCCAACGCGCGTTTTGGGTGAGGTTGGAGTTGTCTTGACAGGCGCGGCGCATAGAGTAGGTGGCATGACACACTGGGCAAGTGTGGCGCATTGGGCACAATCCTCCAGTGCAATTTGGAAGGGGCGCGGTGCACCGGTAGTGCACGACGAATAGAAAGGGCGGTGCAGCGCACACAGTCCAACACACAAAAAACACCTGAAATTCCTCCAAATCACCATTGAATTGCTTGGACGTGCCAGGTAGGGTCGACATCTCGGTGGTTCATACATTTTTGTTTGTTGTGTGATGGTGGTTTATGGTTCCAAATATTGAAACAAACTTTCCAAACCCTACCTCTAAAAACTTATGTCAATTGCTGTTAAGGGTTGCAAATTCATAATTTTGTCACTGAGTTTCCCCTTCCATCCCATCTGTCTCTTTTTCCCTCATTCCCTTTTTCCTTATACCATATCCCTTTGAATGTCATTGCTCCCTATCCCCTAAAATTACTAAACCCTTATCCCCAATTCCCTTTCACCCATTGCCCAATATAAAACCCCAAACCCTACCCTATGCAAAGTTCCCAAACCATCCTACATTGCCCTAAATAAAATCTATCCTAAGACTCCTAATCCCTTCATATTTTCCCTCCCTAACAGTCCCTTGTTACATTGCTCCCTTGGTGACAGATTTCAAACATATCACAACAACAGTCCAACACATTCTTGCAACCAACATTCATTTCTCCAAGCAGTTTTCATAGCACCAATTATGTCATTTGATCATTCATCCGACTATGAGGTGGGAAATGATAGTGACTCACCCATGGAAGAACGTGCACCCCGGAGGCCTCACAAAAGTGGCAGACATGTTAGAGAAGAATCGACTACCCTCACAAAATTGCAGGCCTACCCTTTTGTCGTCTCTTGTTTTCAGTTTAATTCATGCTACGAGTGCTGTGAAAAGGTTGCAAATGTTCAATTCCACCATGAGTTGGCTCGCCTATTTGTTCTAAATTTACATGGTGCTCAAGTTACTTTAGCTAGTGTTACTTTCACACTTACACCGAACTCTATCTCATTAGCTACCGGCATGCCTAATATTGGAGAGCCATGGAACAAGAGACAAAAAGTTGACCAACAACATTATGAGCCATATGTTAAACCTACTCTCTTGAGGTAACTTAAGAGGGTATTTCCCATCCGATATATTAAAGATGAATATGCCCCTCTAATGAAGTTAATTATGAAGTATTTCAGTTGTGAAGGCCGTTTCTCCCAGTTATATGCTTATCACATCAGGTTGCTCATGCATTTCACCCAGGTACGCATGAAGAACATCCCATATTTCATATGCCAAAACATAGAGAGGATGACCGCCCTTGAGAAACACAAGACCCCAGAGCAACAGTTCAACAGCATTTGTCATTTTTCTCTCATGAAGATATTGGTGGTGCATCAGCTTGATTTATAGGGTATCACTTGGGATGATTTCATCTCTCGTGACTTCTTTCGAGCTTCACAAGAACCTTCATAGACTAGATTTGAGATAGGGGGACCTTCTCATCAGTATGAGCACCATGAGACCGCTACTGTGCCAGTATTTGTCACATATCAGAGGGGCACTAGACATTTGTTTGCAGCAGAAAAGAGAGTGTTATCTCCACTCGGGGTGGAAAGGGCCTCGCTTCCGACATCAACACTACAGGTACATGATAGAGGCAAGGAGCCAATGCATGATGAGGGGCCATCAGGTGAATGAGAGACCGACTTCATTCTCCTTCATGATGATGATACAGATACGGATCTGCAAAGTGAACAGCTTAAAGAGATCATCCAGGAGCAACAAACAGAGATTCAAGCCTTGTCCCTTGACTTAGAGAGAGCCAAATGGTATATGAAATATCTGGAGCAGAGGAACAAACAACTTGAGGATCAGCAAGCTGAGATAGAGTTGCAACTGATCAAGGAAAACCGGAAACACATCATGGAAGCACAAGGTAGACCTATGGAGCAAAGAGATGAGGACCGGGAGTATGTTTTAGAGAAAGTGAACCTTCACTTGGAGTAGCTATTGGAGAAGGCTAATAGGGAAAAAGCAATTCTAAGGCGTATGACTCACCATTACATGGCCCGAAACATGAGCTCCAAAGCGAGAATCAGGAGCCTAAAGGCGAAATTGAGGAAGGTGACAAAAAGACAAAAGAGGCAAAAAGAGAAAGATCAGCTCTGAATCTTGGCCAAGGCTTCTTTGGTCTAGCATGACATGTGATAGATAAGGTACAGCCCAAATTTCAAGAAATTTGGAGCACATTTTTGCATTTTGAAATTTTTTTGCACAAAAACAAGTTTTTTCTCCCTGTCCATTACACCTAGCACGCACTTTCGCTAGGGAGCTCCAAATGACAAAAAGTTTATATTTTTGGATTTTCCATGGAAAATTACGACTACTGGTGCATGGCCAAGAAGTTTGGGCAAGTTTTGAGTCCTCAGGAGGTCAAAAACACCCAAAAAATGACCTCTCTGCCCCTATTTTGACGCACAGGAAGCAGTCTTGGTAGATTGCAGTTTTGGAGGGGAAAATGACATCCAAATCAAAAAATTTCGCTTGGGTTGGAAAGTAGACAGGTAAGGATTTCCAACAAGCACACTTGGGCTCAATTTGGACTTCAGGAAGTGCCTCAAAACCACCTCCAAAGTGGCGCGATGCATACATCTTTTGGCACGACGCTCAAAGATCCAAAGCCAAAATCACTTCTGCTCTGCAAGAATTCGATTTATTTCAGTGCGATTTGCTCCAAGTAAGTTTTTCAAAGCCTATTCAACGATTTTTTGCTATGGTACTGTGGTTCAGAAGCGAAGGCAGTTGAAAGTGAATATTGGTGCATGGGTGAGTTAAACGTAAATTGCAGGTGGGCCCGTTCAGTAACAATATATGTTTTCTCTTCATTAGAAGTGCATCTTATTTAAAATTCCATGTTATTAAACTGATAGTTGTGATTCAAATGGTCAAAAGGAAGGAAAACAGTTGCCCCAAAAGATCTACGCTACATTTTTTTTTTTTTATTGGTCATCAGAGAAATGAAATGTAACGCTGCTCCCGTTACTGATGGTTGGCTTTTCATTTCCGCTTGTAATGATTAAACAATCCCTCAACTTTGGGTCGATCCACTTTCTCATAGCAAAGCTTATTTATTGTATTGAAAGTCATTTGTAAGGGGTTGGAATTTCTGGGAATAGCGTAGAGAAAAACCCAACATATTCATTGTACAGCTTGGCCAGGAGATTAATGAAAAATGATGCAGCTCTGATTTATGAGATTCCTGTGGCGTGAGTTTTAGCAATATGTTTCTTTCTTTGTTTCATATGTAACTTGTAATGTTATTCAGTTCATTCATATTCATTTCCAGTTGAATGTTTTTTAAGTAGGAAAGGTAGAATCCAAATTTATTGCTCTACCTTGGAAAACATTCATCCTCTGTGTTTTCTTCTTCTGTCTGAAAAGGATTCATCACATATGCCCTTTTCAGCCCTCCCCTCAAATAGGCTTCCCACTCCATATTATTTAAATCTGATTGCTAAACTTCTCGCCTATCTTGCCTCACGAACTATTTTGTGTCTTTGATTTAATTTCCCAACCCATGCAGTCCTTTGGTCCTACATATCCCAGAAAGTTCAGTCATTCAAAAATCGCCTTTTTCCATATCTATTTTCTAGCCTAAAATCAATATTCATTGTAAGTTATCTCAGAACATATTGTTTATTCCTCACTGAGAGTGACCCGGAGAGAGCCTTCTGCTGTTCTGGTACGGCTAGCTACCAGACTGAGCATGGTTTGTGGTTACCCTGAATTTTGCCTTCTTTCAGCCTAAGGCAGATTTAGGCTCTAACACTTATGATTCAGTTAATTCATCATATGTTGATCTTTAATCAATGCATCGGTACTTTATTAAACATTAAATAGTAACCATGTGTAGTAATAACAAAATAAACCATCACACATAAGTAGCACACATGAACACCAAGATTTAAGGTGGAAACCCAATGTGGGTGAAAACCACCTGCTACTGTCCTCTCTGTCCTCTTTTAATAATAAGAAAATCTATTTACAATATTGTACTAGTACATACTCATACTAGTACACAGGCACCCCCCTGTAGAAGGCTACAACCTTCCCTCGTTCTCCAAATTCTTCTTGAAGGGAGCTACAACCCCTAGTTCTTGTACTAGCCGATATGTTTATAGTACATAGGCTCCAACCTACAGAAAGTTACAACCTTCATTCATTCTCCAGATGCTACTGGAAGGGAGCTCCAACCCCTTGATAAAATCACCAGCCATTACTAAAAGGAAGCTTCGACTTCCTCATTGAATGCTCCAACCCTCAATATCCTCCAGGGTGTTAACACCCAGGTTGTTCCCTATGACTCCCAAGGGAATACGGCCGGGGTAACCACTAACCAATCTTTGGGTTACAGTTCCTAGCCCAACTGCAACCAGAGAGGGCTCTCTCTTTATGATTTATCTCTGTTATGATTGTGTTTTAGGCTAGCTATGATGCTCAGGTTTTGTTTGTGTTTTGGTTGAAGGATTTCTTTCAGGTCTTATGATGTAGTGTTTAGATAATGAGATGCCATTGGGCAATGGAGTCTGGATGCTGTGAAATGATCTTATATGTCGGGTGGTGTTCTAACTGCAAGGCCTATTGTGTATTCAAACAGACAAAATTAAGACTGAGTGGTGATGCATGTCAACCAACAGAAATCTATTGAGAATTTTCTGTTAAGTTGGTGAAGTGAAAGTGGACTCACTGCCCAGGAGCAAAGTTTGAATTCCTGTGACAGAGGCCAATGTGAAAGATGTATTCTGAAAGTGCAGCAGTTAAGAATCACACTTTATACAGATTACAGCTGAAGAAAACATTTATAAACAACAGAGACTGAACTCAGGGTACTGAGTGAGTAAATCCTTGGAGTTATTCTTTTTCTTTGTTGCTTAATATTAGAAATCAGATAACGTATATGGATTTATTACAAAACAAGCAAATAACAGAGAGAGTTACAGATACTTATTGCATGGTGAGATACACAGGGATCCAGCAGTCATCAACAGGCACAGAACGTTTTCCACACATCAGACATCCAAGAAATTCCATTGTTCCCTTTATTAGCTTCAGAAAAATGATTACAACATAAGAAACTCTTCAGGAGAAATCAACAACAACCCTTGCTATCTCATACGAAGGGGATTTTATAGAGATGTGTATACAAAATATCTCAGGCATTGAGTCATCTGAGAGAGAAAAATATCTTCAGTAACGTTCAGAAAGTAGGCAAGAAGTTATTACAACTTTGAATGCAGCGTAAATGCTCTTTATGTCTGTCAGAGGATTGTTTTGACTTTTGAGAATCACTGAGTCGGTTGCATCACTCTGTTTTAATTCTGGAAATATGCATTTACTTTTGTCTGCGCAGTGCTTTCTCGGGTTTGCCAGCTGTGGTCTTCTATCACTGCTTTGTTGGCCGCTACTTCCGCTGAGTTGGCTCAGCTCTGATCTATGATGCCTGCTGACTGTTCTTTTTATCATAATTTGTAAAAAACAGAAGTTGGTGAATGACTTACTGTTTACAAAATTCTCTGGATTGCATCTGTCCACCATTCCTGTGTAGGGAGCTGATGCCTGAGGATTGCCTCCATTGTCTCTTCTAATTCTGTATATTTGAAAAAATTTGGGGCCACATCAAATAAGTGATTAATTTCATTCATTATATAAAATAGATTTTCTATCTTACTATAGAAAATCTGCCCTATAATAGGCCCTGTGTCTTCTGAAGTGCTGGCCTTCTCATTGATCTGTGCTGAAGCAAAAACATTTACCCTTTTAGCATATTGTTCATGGGTGAACAATTTCCCTCCGCTATTCAGCAAGCTAGGGAGTCCTCTATTCTGCAATACTTGGAATCTCTCCATGAACCTGTTTACCTCTGTCTACATATCATGGGTTCTTCTGTCCAACGTCTACACCAGATTTCTAAGAGTAAGAACCCTCTTGATCATTTGAATAGTCTCAGTTCTATTTGTAATTCCCATGGTGGCCAACTGAGAACTTGTTTTGTGGTTGAGCACATTGATCATTCTTGTAGCAATTTCAGGCATATTTCCCAATAACGCTCTTGATGCTCGGACTTCCTTCTGCGCTTTTGGGATGAGCTCTAGTTGCTCATGGATAGTCTCAATATATGACCATTGGTTGGTGATGGATTGGCCAATATTAGACCATAACATTGCTCTGATCCCAGATATGATTTTGTCTAACTTGAGCTCATTCTCAAGTTCTTTGATCCTATCTTTAAGGGCCTTAATTTCCTTGGCCTTTTCTCCCACCTCTCTTTTTGTCTTATCATGCCTTTCATTGACCTTGGCCAGCTTATCTCTGGTTTCATGCAGCTCTGTCATCTGAGCTTCCAAGACTTGTATTTCATTATTTAATTTCTGCATGTCTAGAGTGTGTGCCTGTTCGGTGCTTGTAGGTGTTGCTGAAGTGGATGTGGCTATTTGTTCTGGTTGTTGAGGTGGAGGCACTGTAGTAGGAGCAACATCCTCAAGATTGATGACTTGAGGAGGAGCCTGAGAAGTCTGACCCTCTTGTGCTTGCTTTAGTGCTGCTTGTAAGGCTGCTTGAGTAGCCTCAGATTCTCCTAATTTCTCTTGTGTCTGCTGGAGCTGCTTGTATATAGCTATTAGCAGATCTGTGGCATCCTTCTCCATCCTTTGTTGAGCCACCTCATCTGTCTGGGGGTGAATGGTAGCTGGGAGCTTGGCTTTTTTCCTTAATGCAGCCATGTCAGCATCCCTTAGTTTCAGAATTTCCTGTATCCCCTTGATGTCATTTGGGTTATGCCCAATCTCCACGATGATCTCCTCTAGGGATCTTATCCTGTTGACTTTGGCCTAAGATGAAGCCTTCTCCAATTCTAGTTGAGAGGTTGTGGCATTGAGGCTGCTTGTTAATTTGTAATTATCCAACGTTTTATCTGCCAAGGCTGCATACACCATTTCACCAGTTTGCTTGTGCAGCTCTATTTTATCCATTGGATGGATATCCTTGGCCAGGACCTCTAGATTAGTCCTGAGATAATCTGCAGTAGTTTGTGGTTGGAGCGTTGTGGGTATGAAGTGACTCATTGTCAACTTGCCTTCGTCCACATCAAAAGCAGACATTAATCTTTGTTGGTTGGAGGGAGCCAATTTCAACAAATGGTTATATAACTTGACCTTCATGGGCTCACTCCTTCTTTTAATGTCTATGAATTGTTGTTTGATGCCTACTTCTCCTTCCTTCTGCTGACTGGAAGAAGTGACCTCCCCTCCTATGATTCTGTCTTGTTCTTGGTGGAAGGAACTGACCGAGGCTTCCCTGCTGGGTGGGCCCATACCCATTACTTGTCTGATTGCAGCATCATCCTCTGAGCAGTCATTCAATCTCTGTCTCTTCTCCCCGATGGATGAAGTCATGGGTGTTTCTCTGTCTCTTTTCCTACTTAGGTCCTCCTTCTGTGGAGTTTGAAGGACCGAGGCATCAGTGATATTTTCAGGCCTTGAGTGTTCTACATTTTGGGCCTGCTGCTCAGTGGTAGGTGGGGTATCTGCCACTCTTTCTTGTTGTAAGGGCTGCTGTGTTTCAGGTTGCCCTCCTCCTTGCTGCTGTTGCTGTTTTTGTTGTTGCTGCTGCTGCTCCTGCTCTGCCTCCATCTCCTTTTCTTTTCCCTCCTCTGATATCTTTCCAGCAACTCTTGTAGTTTGCTGTGGGGCGGTTGAAGAGGACGCTGCTGCTCCAATTTGTATGCTTGGCAGTGAACTGACCTGTGAATAAAACTCAAGGTCAGCCATCTTCTTTAGGTTTCTTAGAGCTCTTTGATTAAGCTCTTCTTGAGTAACAGCTTCTTCCAAAGTGCCTCTCCTCCATTTGCTTTGATTGGCATGTTTTTCTATGTGAGGAAGGCTGCAATGATCATAGGCAGACAATTTGTATTTAAGCCTCCTCATGGTTATGAAGTTGTTAGGGTCATAAGGTTTCCATAGGAAGCTGTATTTGAGACCCAAGCCCCCAAGTATTCTATCTGCTTCCTTCCACCCTTCATCCCTTTCATTATAGAGGAAATGGCCAAGTTGACTTTTGACCTTTAGCTGTGCCTTTTTACCTTTGCCTGAGAAGTGGAACATATCCACAAAGCCAAATTGCCTGAAGTATTCTAAGGCAAATAGCCTCATAGGCACAAATCTGGGTAGTCTAAATGGGGGCAGCTCACACCCATATATTCTAATGACGGTGTGGTGTTGGTAGAAGTACCAATCCCCAATACTGTATGCCTTTGATAACTGCAGGAGTCTTTGCATCTCATCTGTCAATCTGGGAGGAGGTGAGCCCAAAAATAGAGTCATGGCTGGATGAATGAAGTGATCAATGAACTCACAGTAAGTATATGGTGAATAACTATGGAGATGGAACACAGAGGTCCAGTACACCACAGATTTCAGATTTCCCTGTGCATCTTCTCTCTTCATTGGGAAGGAGAACTTCTCATGCTGGAAGTATAGGAGCAAATGATATATGTAGGAAGTGTATTTAAACACCCTATCTCTTGACAGGTTCATCAACTGATCATGCATCTTGTCCGAGATGTATGTGGCATAGTCATAGCAGACTGGTTTTCTCCCTGGAGCAAACATAAGCATTATGTGCATAACTGTTTCATCCACATATTCCACTGAATCATATCCCAGGATGGGACTGATCATGTCAACAAGGTCTAGGCCCAATTGGTTGAGGTAGACACAGTTGATGGGAGGAGTTTGTAGAGTGTCAGCTTTGATGAACAGCTGGTTGATCTTTGTAATCTGGGCCTCTGTCATCCTGGCTCCCTCCATTATCAAATCAGCTAAGGATAGAGGGACCATCTTCTTATCTGTTTTAAACTGCAGCATTTCCCTGATGATTTCAGGGGTAATGAGAAACAGAATTCCACCTGAAGAATCAAGTACCACCCTCTGGGATGCATCATAATGCTCAGCACATAGGTGGATGAGTTCTGGGAATTGGTAAACCTGAGGTAGCTTGAAGATTGGGAGAGAGGAATCCCAAATTCCCAGGATGTCTGTCCCATTCTGCTGTTTGATTTTGATTTCATTTAGTATTTGAAGATGGAACCTGCTCCTGCCCAGCATTTCCTCTGATATTTTATAGTCTAGATCAGCTAATGCTTGCCAGCTCAATGCTTTGTGAGGGGCATTCAGAGGAGCTACATTGAGGGCTATAGGAGCCACAGGGGGATCCATTGTTCTTCTTAGGATTCTGTTTTCCAAGGACTGGTGTTACTATGCAGAGTAACACAACTAGAGTTTTCTTGTGAGAGAATGAAAATTTTGTGATAAAAAGGGTGAATGTAGAGGCTGCAGCAGTTGAAATACTGCCTTTGAGTTAACAGGTGAGTTGCAGACCTGAGCAGAGTTCGTTTTGAGGCAAATTGGCTTTTGCAGGTGACTGGTTCACGATTGCGCGAACCAGCGACAGTTTACTTTCAAATTACCCACAGTGGTTCGACAGAAGTGTAGTGACGGCTCTGGTTCAGTCTAAATGTCAATTCAGTGGCATTTAACGGTGAATTTCGGGTCTTAAGGTCTGTTACTTATTGATACGCGAAATGCAGTGAAAATGGAGTTTCAGAGCTGAGATGAGGAATACCTGTAGAGTTGGGCTGGTTAGAGCTTGCTGGCGCTGAAGAGATGGACGTTCTGGCGGTCAGGAGACAGTTTTCCGCGGATGGTGCAGGTTTGGTCGTGATTATGCATGCAGGATAAACAACGATGAATGCGCTCAAAATGGCAAAAAACACAGATTTTCGGCCAAAATAGACCTTTTGGTGATTTTGGCGCGAATTCGTGCTGACGTCATCATGACGTCATGAGTGGGGTCGGGGCCGGATGACGTCAGCAGGACGTCATCCGGCCAGGTGGCGGGGGCTGGTTGGTCCACTGGGGCAGTGAGATGGCAGGACAGGTGGACCAATCACTGGGCAAGGAAATGACAAGACGGCGTACCTGGGGTGACGGAGCGATGACGGGTTGCTGAGGTCACGTAGGCGGGAATGGGAAAACCAGAAACCGCGGTGGTTTGATATCGCACCGCCTACGGTACGATGGCGGTTTGCAGCAGTTGTACCTCCGACGGATTGTGGAGCCGACGCGTGGATCCAGCGTGACGTAACCTTTATACGGCCGTCGGAAGGTAACTTTCGGGCATCGGATGAACTCCGACGCTATAGTGGCCGTCAGATCTGGAGGGGCCAAATCGGACGGTGATCGGATCATTGACGTGACAGGGAGATAGCGCGCTTAATTCTCGGACGTCGAAAGGACTCCGACGCGATCAGGGCCGTTGGATGGGAGTTATTTGATCGGACGGTCGTCGGGACAAGTGAGATGACAACCAAGTACGGGGAAAGGGAGGGTTAAAATAATGCTTTTTCTTTGAATTTGCGCTATGGCGGAGACTATGTAAAAGTGGGTTTTCACGTTTTGTTTGAAAATAGCTCCGCCGCTTCAGACTTAGCATAAGGAGAACATGTGGGTTTTTCATGATTTTTGGCCATTTGAAGCGGGTGAAGGTAGGAATTAGGCTTTTTTGGGGGTTTTTATGTGCAAAAGGGGGTCAAAATGAAGGAATTAGCTCATGAAGGGGGAGAGGTACTTGGCCTAGGTTCATCAACATGACCAGGTGTCATTTGATCCCTGACTCAAGACTTATTGGCTATAATACCAAAAGGGGGGGGTATTTATAAGATTTTGGGGTTTATACACCATGGTGTTAGTAATATTAGGGAAAAAAGGTGATATAAGGGATTTATATAATAGGGTTAGTGTTAGCATGGATGAGAGGGTAAGTGGAGGGGAAACCATTAAGTTTATGTGAAACAAACTTGGTTTTAAGAGTAGATCAAAATGAAAAGATTTTTAGACAAGAAATGTGGCTTCTAAAGATTAAGAACCACCATGAAACCTTAGTCTTTTCCATGAATCTTAGCATAATGGGGGAATGTTAGAAATGAAATTGGAGGGGAATGAGGGAAATTAGTCATGCTTCCTGCTGTAATTCGATGAAGAAGAACACCTTTGTCAATTTATTGACTTTGCTTTGATGCCCACCATCACTATCTCTGCAATGGTAGGGATAACCTTTCTGCAACCCCAACTACTTACCCAGCTACTTGCCTAGCATTTTTTCTTCTTAGAGGGTGCACTTGGACTTGCAGACCCTTACTTGCCTTTTCTTTTCTTTGGCTTTTTCTTTTGTTTTTTCTATCTACTTCTACCCTTATCTCTTCCAAGGTCCCAGATTAAGCTGTTGGGAACCTTTTCTTCTCTACCTGAACTAGTTGTCTGCCAAGATTAAGCAGTTTGGACAGACTTCTTTCTCTAGTCTATAACAGGAAATTGAAAACATGGCATGACCCAGATTAGACTGTTGGATCATCCATCAAAATTGAAACAAGGCAATCAAATTTGAACCAAGGAGAAACATCTTGCACACCTTGTTTCTTATAGAAAATATGGGATCTTTGTGAAGTCAAAGCAGAGCATATTTGGGCCTTCCCCTTGCCAATCATGAAATATGAAACCTATTGGTATAGGTATCCAACAGTGGCTCCACATGGGGATGGTTTTTCTTTTGAAAGACCAAGAACAGCAGGTCAGATTGCCTTGCTCTTTGACTGGCCATACCAATCTTGAAATTTGCTGCTTTGATGTGTCAAAATTGTGTGCTTCTTTTCATGGTAGACTTCTGATTCTATTTACTTTTGCTGGTCGGTGAATAACTTGGAAAACTGCATTTTTACAATCTAAACAGAAAATAATATGTACATCTGCATATATACAAGGGAACCTTAGGTTGCACTCATGGGGAATAGTCAAAATAGTGCTTCAGCATCCTGCCATTGACAGGACCTTCATCCAAGTCAGTTTCAGTCAGACCTTTAAGGAAGTAAGTGTTGTTACCTTGTACTGCTTGGACAGCAAATGGTCCTCTCCATAAAGAATCAAATTTTCCATGTTTTCCTTTCTCTTCTCTTCTTGCATCCCACTTTAGGACTTTGTCTCCCACATTGAAATCTTCTGCTTTGGTTCTTCTATCAAAGGCCTTTTTTAATTTTTCTTGTAATATCTGCACTCTGCTGAAAACTTGTTCTCTAGTTTGCTGTAAGCAAATTATCTGGTTGATCCTCCTTTGCATATCATTTGGCTCTGCTTGACTTTCTTGCAGAAGCTTCATAACAGGCACTCCTAGTGATGAAGGAAATCTGGCTTCTAATCCATAGACTAACTCATATGGGCTGGTCCCAATTGATCTTTTTGTTGTTAGTCTATCTGCCCATAAAGCATTGACTAGTTTCTTATGCCAGTTCTTTTTGTTCTCTTCCAGCACCTTCTTTATGATATTTATTAAGCTTTTGTTTGATGATTCAGCAAGGCCATTTCCTTGAGGATAGTATGCAGTAGAATGGCCCAAAGTAATGTGAAATTTATGGCAGAAGTTCACCATTTTCTTGGATCTGAAAGCAGCAGCATTGTCTGTTATTATTTTGTCTGGACAGCCAAATCTAGCCAGTATATTGTTTTCCAAAAACTGAATGATTACTGAATCATTTGCTTGTCTGCATGGGGCAGCTTCAATCCACTTGGTGAAGTAGTCTGTTGCTGTTAAAATCCATCTGTGTTGGCCTGAAGATGAGGGATGAATTTCCCCAATGAAATCCAAGCCCCATTGTTGGAAAGGTCTCTCTGTTGCAATGGGTCTTAGGGGAAGTGGCAGCAACTGTCTTTTGCCCTCAAACACTTGGCATTTGTGGCATGAGGTTGTGAATTTCTTAACATCAGAGAACATGGTGGGCCAGTAATAACCAGCCCTCAGTATCTTGTCCACAGTGGACTTCCAGTACAAATGTCCACCACAGTCTCCTGCATGGAAATCTTGCATGATATTGTTAGTTTCATTCTCCATTAGACAGTGCAGCAATATACCTTCATGGTTTTTCCAAAGTAAATTTCCATCCATCACACAAAATCTAGATGCTTTCATTTTTAGGAACCTACACTTAGTTCTGGACAGTCCTGGGGGAGCACACAGGTTTTGTAACACATAACAGATATCAGAGTACCATGGGGATTGTTCAAAGGCTACATTGATCTTTGGAGTCGCCAGCTCTGTTTCACTGTCCAGTTGATTGATATCTAGGGCTTGGAAATTTGCTTCTGTCATTAATTTGGCCAAGCCTTGCCCTTTTATTAGCTTTGTAGGTTTTATTTCAATGTCAAATTCAAGTATGCTGGCAATCCATTTTCCTCTTCTGCCCTCTAAGTTTTCTTGGGTGAGAATGTCTTTGACAATAGGACTTGGTACATAAGCCACAACATGGGAGTAAAGGATGTAAATCCTAAAGTCTTTGATAGCTTTGACCAAAGCATAGGCTTGTTTCTCCATAATTTGATATTTTAGAGGGGCATCTCTAAGAGCCCTGCTGAAGAAGGCAATAGGCTTCTCATTCCCTTGGTCATCTTTCTGTAATAAGACAGCAGCAATGGTATGCTGGGAGGCAAAAGAGAAGATGATGAATTCTCTGTCAAACTGAGGATTGGTCAACACTGGGGTTTGGGTAAGGGCCAGTTTTATACCTTCAAAGGCTTGCTTGGCTTCAACAGTCCATTTGACCTTTGAATCTTTCTTTAACATGTTGTTCAATAATCTGATTAGTTCTGCTAAATTTGGGATAAACCTTCTTAAAAAGTTGATTTTTCCTAAGAATCCCTGCAACTCCTTGACATTCCTTGGGTGAGGCATTTGTAGGATAGCTTGTATCCTATCTGGATCAATTCTTATGCCATCTTTTGAAATAATGTGCCCCAAGAGTTTCCCTTCTTCCAAGCCAAATAATGACTTCTTGGGATTTAAGGAAATGCCATATTTCCTGCATGTTAGGAAAATCTGTCTCAAATGTTTCAGGTGTTCTTGGTCAGATTTTGAAAAGGGTGTAAGATCATCTAAGTAAATGACCAGGAAGTCATGAATTTCTTTTGCAAAAGCAATATCCATTGCTCTTTGAAAGGTTGCCCCTGCATTTTTCAATCCAAAGGGCATTTTTACATATTTGAAAGTTCCCCATGGGGTTGTAAATGCAGTTTTATCTTGGTCATCAGGGTGTACCAAGATTTGATTAAAGCCTGAGAATCCATCAAGCAATGACATCCTTGAAGCCCCCACCACTCTTTGGAGAATGTGATCCATTTTGGGTAAAGGATAGTTATCTTTGAGTGACACTTGATTTAGATTCCTTAAGTCTACACAAAGTCTAATCTCACCAGTTTTCTTTCTTGTAGGGACTAAATTTGAAATCCACTCAGAGAACCTGATTGGTGCTATGATACCAGCTTTGAACATTTTATGCAATTCTTTTTCAATGGAAGGAAGGAGTACAGGATTGATCCTTCTCAACTTTTGTTTGAATGGTTTTTGATTAGGTTTGAGGGGAATGGTATGCTGGATGACAGAAGTATCATAGGACTTTAGATCCTCATAACCCCATGCAAAAACATCTTGAAACTCTTTAAAGAGGTCAATGTATTTGGGTTTTTGATCAGGGGGCAAAGAAGCAGATAGCTTTATTATTTTAGGCTTGTCAATAGTACCAATGTTGCATTCTTCAACTGCTGCATCTAATGGCTGCATCTTTGGCTTCCTGGGGACGTCATTTGAATCAAAAATGTCCTCTAGTGGGGTAAGGCCTACTGGAAGGAAATTGTCTTTGAGTTGTATGATTTCAGCTTCAGCGCTGCTCACCTCTTCACAGTCAATTTGGTGAATTTGCTGAATGTTTTCATTGTTGAAAATGGTTGGACTCAGTAATTGTTTTGCTGTTCTAGGTGATATTGGCTGAGCAGTCTGTTGGAACTGTATTTGTGATGGACTTGCTTCATCAAGTATTTGTGATTGACTTGCTGCATCAAGTATTTGTGATTGACTTGCTTCATCAGTGTCAATATTTAATCCTGTGAACTCTTGTTGTAGGGTTAAAAAATTGTTTATTTGCATATCATCCTCAAATACTTGCCATTCTTTGACATTGTTTGGAATGGAGGGTCTGTATTTGACCTCGGCTGTGAAACAGTTATTGGGTTCTAGTGGGAATTTGAAGGTGCTGGCAAATGTTGCCAAGCTGTGTGCATGGAGATTGTGGCCCCTTGAAATTTTTGTGATAAAGAACTCAGAGAAAGTCTCCAATATTTCAATTACAGCAGACCTGTAGGACCTCAATCTTTTGTCATTGGTGACAAAACTTCCTTTCACTTGTTGAATCACTAGATCAGAATCTCCCATGATGGAGAGCCTAGGAGCTTGTAATGACTTTGCTAGTTTGAGACCTAGTAACAGAGCTTCATATTCTGCCATGTTATTAGTGCATCTAAAATTTAATCTATAAGCCCTGCCTTCTGCATGGTCTTTCCCTTTGTTATGTATCCAAACTCCAGCTCCTGCCCCTAACTTGTTAACTGAGCCATCAAATTCTAGGACCCACAGGATATCTTGCTGAAAAGGAGATTTAAAAATCTGTTCATGGGATGGCAATGTAAGCAGGAGTTGGGGTTTCTTCTCCAGCTTGTTTTCTAGGACAGTTTCATCACTTGTTTGACAATCTTTGACAACTAGAGGAGGGATAATGTCTATTGTTGGACTGATTGATGTTTTATGGGTGCTACTTGCTTGATTAATGTTTTGTTCTTGCAAGAGTTTCTTAGTCCCAATATCATTGTTTGAGAGGCTTGCGCTGTCATTGAAGAGAATGAAGGAGTCTATGTCTGAATGGACAGCATATATTGGAAAATTTTGAGGCTTTTCTTCACTGCTGACCATGTACTTCATGAGTGTTTCCCTGTAAAGTCTTTTTGGTTGCCCAAAGACAGAGATGGTGGCATATGACATATCTAATTGCAGGGAGCCTTGGAGTTTGGCTCCCCATGATCTTGATAACAGCATCCCATATTTAGGTGGGATATCAGCGACTACAACATCCATTAGAATGGTTTTATTGGGATATTGAACCAGAGACACACATAAATCTTTTATTAGACCTAAACACTTGACTTGGCTGGAGTCAAAGGAAAACAGGTCCTTATATGGTCTTGTTATATCCAAATTCAATCTTTCCATGACTGCTTTTGGCATGAGGTTATGAGAGGCACCTGAGTCAAACATCGCATTATGCAGTATTTTGTCATGAACATGCAAGCTGACATAAAAAGGTAATATCCCTGTGACTGCTGTTTTTCCATCTACCTCTGGGCCAAACAGTAATTCCGGAGTGTCATCTAGCACATTTACATCATCTTTGCTATTAGTGAGTTGAAGGGATTTCTTGATCTGTTGCTTGTATATGTCATGCTTGGCTAGCTCTGAGAGGGGAATTGCTATCTTCAGCTTGCCGATCTCTGTGCCTAGGTCAAAAGGTTTGTCAGCTTGGGTTTTGGAGTCACGGATAGCAGTCCTTTCTTTGTTCATTAAATCTTCTTGTTGGATTTCATCTTGACTTCGAGACCTGCCCCTTTTACTCATGTCTTGAGGGGTAATATTTAAATCAGGGTGAGAGGACGAAGTTGCCATGGGCTGTTGTAGTGGTGACAATAGTTCAGTAACCTCTTCAACCACTACTTCTTCTGCAGGCAAGTTTATTTTGTCATTAGGTTCTGTGACTATGGTTTCTTTAGACCTCTGTTTATCCTTTATCTTGTCGGGCTGATTTACATTCACAGTCCTACTCCTTAGCTTGTACTGTTTATGGACTTCATAGACAGCAGTATCATATCCTTGTTTAAAATCAAAGGATTCTCCTGATTTAGTTTGGAATGTTTTGATTTCATCTTCCTCATGGTCCTCTTGTGTTAAGAAAACATGGCTTTTACCATCAAGACCCATTAAGTTAATCTCCGGATCTTCGTTAAGTTCATTAGATGTGGAAGTTTCTGCATAATTTTCTTGAAAAGGGGGTCTAATGTCTTGGTCAGCACTTGTCTTTCCTATGTTTGGGTTCTGAGTTCTCCTAAAATTCGGATTTCTAGGAGGGTTGCTTTGTGATGCTTCCCATGATGACTTTCTTTCAACTGATTCCACTCTTTCACCCAATCTCTTCATGCTATTTAGTATTGCATCCAGCTTTTGATCAAAGCCCGAGGGTTCTTCTTTGAAGGCAGTCCTTTTTTCCAACTTTGCCCTGTTTCTTTTGGCAATTAGGTTAGCCTCTACTGTGACAGCAACCCTTTGAGCTTCTGCAAGGGTTGGAGGATCTCTTTCCTTCAACTGATAGGCCATATCAGGGTCAAAACCGTCAGGGAATTTATATAGGGCTAAATCAGGAGGGGGCCTTAAGTTCTGTGGGATAGCATTATATACATTGTTAAACCTAGCACAATATTCCAAAACTGTTTCTTGGGGACCTCTCTTGATAGTGTCATATTCACCAAGTATGTGGAGTGGATCTTTCTTTTTCTCCCATCTATTGGTAAAAGCTTGGTAAAGCTCCTCAGGAGTTGTAATGGAGTTTGCATTCAGGGATCTAAACCAAGTTCTAACATCCCCAGTTAAGCTTTGAACAAAAATTCTCATCCTGACACTGTCATCATCTATTTCATAGGTCTCAAAGTGGTCTTGCATCTTCCTAGCATGCTGAACAGCTGTCAGAGGGCCGTTTGAGTCAAAATATGAGATTTTGCTTTGATAATCTTGAGGTAAAGCCGCAGCATTAGCTGGTATCTGCAGAGGTGCGTACCTGTTAGCCATGTTTGTGGGATTTAGGGGGTTGATAGGAACCAACGGGACAACAGGGGTTACTGGTATAACAGGGTTAATGGGATGGGTAGCAAACGGGAGACTGGTTAAAGGAGTATATGCAGTGGATGAAGGCGAAAGAGGAGGACTTTGAGATGTTGATGGTGAACTAGGAGAACCTGGGACAGACCTAAAGAGGACTTTGAGTGGAGTAGAAATGTTGGGAAAATCTTGAACTGAGGCCAAAATAGCAGGCTGGTCCTGCTCTTGTTGCTTCCTGATGTTTTTTCGGATGGTATTTGGGTTATCAACAATGATGGGTGGATTAGGGTCAGGATTTGCCCTAGTGTACCTTGGGTTTTTCTTGGGAGCCAGTTTCTATCTGTTTTTTAGGACTTGTATAGGAAGGTTTATATATGCAAGGACTGGATGAAAATTTTGGAATGGCTATATATGTCTCAAAGCTAGGATGAAGATTCCCTAACTAGCTCTTCCCTAAAGCTGTCCCTGTGTTACAGAAACAGTTCTAAGGCCTCTTGGCTGGTTTCAGGCTTGATGGTAGCTTTGGAAGATAGATAGTAATTGCAAAATCCTAAGAAGTCCCCAGCGGAGTCGCCAATTATGTTAACACCCAGGTTGTTCCCTATGACTCCCAAGGGAATACGGCCGGGGTAACCACTAACCAATCTTTGGGTTACAGTTCCTAGCCCAACTGCAACCAGAGAGGGCTCTCTCTTTATGATTTATCTCTGTTATGATTGTGTTTTAGGCTAGCTATGATGCTCAGGTTTTGTTTATGTTTTGGTTGAAGGATTTCTTTCAGGTCTTATGATGTAGTGTTTAGATAATGAGATGCCATTGGGCAATGGAGTCTGGATGCTGTGAAATGATCTTATATGTTGGGTGGTGTTCTAACTGCAAGGCCTATTGTGTATTCAAACAGACAAAATTAAGACTGAGTGGTGATGCATGTCAACCAACAGAAATCTATTGAGAATTTTCTGTTAAGTTGGTGAAGTGAAAGTGGACTCACTGCCCAGGAGCAAAGTTTGAATTCCTGTGACAGAGGCCAATGTGAAAGATGTATTCTGAAAGTGCAGCAGTTAAGAATCACACTTTATACAGATTACAGCTGAAGAAAACATTTATAAACAACACAGACTGAACTCAGGGTACTGAGTGAGTAAATCCTTGGAGTTATTCTTTTTCTTTGTTGCTTAATATTAGAAATCAGATAACGTATATGGATTTATTACAAAACAAGCAAATAACAGAGAGAGTTACAGATACTTATTGCATGGTGAGATACACAGGGATCCAGCAGTCATCAACAGGCACAGAACATTTTCCACACATCAGACATCCAAGAAATTCCATTGTTCCCTTTATTAGCTTCAGAAAAATGATTACAGCATAAGAAACTCTTCAGGAGAAATCAACAACAACCCTTGCTATCTCATGCGAAGGGGATTTTATAGAAATGTGTATACAAAATATCTCAGGCATTGAGTCATCTGAGAGAGAAAAATATCTTCAGTAACGTTCAGAAAGTAGGCAAGAAGTTATTACAACTTTGAATGCAGCGTAAATGCTCTTTATGTCTGTCAGAGGATTGTTTTGACTTTTGAGAATCACTGAGTCGGTTGCATCACTCTGTTTTAATTCTGGAAATATGCATTTACTTTTGTCTGCGCAGTGCTTTCTCGGGTTTGCCAGCTGTGGTCTTCTATCACTGCTTTGTTGGCCGCTACTTCCGCTGAGTTGGCTCAGCTCTGATCTATGATGCCTGCTGACTGTTCTTTTTATCATAATTTGTAAAAAACAGAAGTTGGTGAATGACTTACTATTTACAAAATTCTCTGGATTGCATCTGTCCACCATTCCTGTGTAGGGAGCTGATGCCTGAGGATGGCCTCCATTGTCTCTTCTGCTTCTGTATATTTGAAAAAATTTGGGGCCACATCAAATAAGTGATTAATTTCATTCATTATATAAAATAGATTTTCTATCTTACTATAGAAAATCTGCCCTGTAATAGGCCCTGTGTCTTCTGAAGTGCTGGCCTTCTCATTGATCTGTGCTGAAGCAAAAACATTTACCCTTTTAGCATATTGTTCATGGGTGAACAATTTCCCTCCGCTATTCAGCAAGCTAGGGAGTCCTCTATTCTGCAATACTTGGAATCTCTCCATGAACCTGTTTACCTCTGTCTGCATATCCTGGGTTCTTCTGTCCAACGTCTGCACCAGATTTCTAAGAGTAAGAACCCTCTTGATCATTTGAATAGTCTCAGTTCTATTTGTAATTCCCATGGTGGCCAACTGAGAACTTGTTTTGTGGTTGAGCACATTGATCATTCTTGTAGCAATTTCAGGCATATTTCCCAATAACGCTCTTGATGCTCGGACTTCCTTCTGCGCTTTTGGGATGAGCTCTAGTTGCTCATGGATAGTCTCAATATATGACCATTGGTTGGTGATGGATTGGCCAATATTAGACCATAACATTGCTCTGATCCTAGATATGATTTTGTCTAACTTGAGCTCATTCTCAAGTTCTTTGATCCTATCTTTAAGGGCCTTAATTTCCTTGGCCTTTTCTCCCACCTCTCTTTTTGTCTTATCATGCCTTTCATTGACCTTGGCCAGCTTATCTCTGGTTTCATGCAGCTCTGTCATCTGAGCTTCCAAGACTTGTATTTCATTCTTTAATTTCTGCATGTCTAGAGTGTGTGCCTGTTCGGTGCTTGTAGGTGCTGCTGAAGTGGATGTGGCTGTTTGTTCTGGTTGTTGAGGTGGAGGCACTGTAGTAGGAGCAGCATCCTCAAGATTGATGACTTGAGGAGGAGCCTGAGAAGTCTGACCCTCTTGTGCTTGCTTTAGTGCTGCTTGTAAGGCTGCTTGAGTAGCCTCAGATTCTCCTAATTTCTCTTGTGTCTGCTGGAGCTGCTTGTATATAGCTATTAGCAGATCTGTGGCATCCTTCTCCATCCTTTGTTGAGCCACCTCATCTGTCTGGGGGTGAATGGTAGCTGGGAGCTTGGCTTTTTTCCTTAATGCAGCCATGTCAGCATCCCTTAGTTTCAGAATTTCCTGTATCCCCTTGATGTCATTTGGGTTATGCCCAATCTCCACGATGATCTCCTCTAGGGATCTTATCCTGTTGTCTTTGGCCTGAGATGAAGCCTTCTCCAATTCTAGTTGAGAGGCTGTGGCATTGAGGCTGCTTGTTAATTTGTAATTATCCAACGTTTTATCTGCCAAGGCTGCATACACCATTTCACCAGTTTGCTTGTGCAGCTCTATTTTATCCATTGGATGGATATCCTTGGCCAGGACCTCTAGATTAGTCCTGAGATAATCTGCAGTAGTTTGTGGTTGGAGCGCTGTGGGTATGAAGTGACTCATTGTCAACTTGCCTTCGTCCACATCAAAAGCAGACATTAATCTTTGTTGGTTGGAGGGAGCCAATTTCAACAAATGGTTATATAACTTGACCTTCATGGGCTCACTCCTTCTTTTAATGTCTATGAATTGCTGTTTGATGCCTACTTCTCCTTCCTTCTGCTGGCTGGAAGAAGTGACCTCCCCTCCTATGATTCTGTCTTGTTCTTGGTGGAAGGAACTGACCGAGGCTTCCCTGCTGGGTGGGCCCATACCCATTACTTGTCTGATTGCAGCATCATCCTCTGAGAAGTCATTCAATCTGTCTCTTCTCCCCGATGGATGAAGTCATGGGTGTTTCTCTGTCTCTTTTCCTACTTAGGTCCTCCTTCTGTGGAGTTTGAAGGACCGAGGCATCAGTGATATTTTCAGGCCTTGAGTGTTCTACATTTTGGGCCTGCTGCTCAGTGGTAGGTGGGGTATCTGCCACTCTTTCTTTTTGTAAGGGCTGCTGTGTTTCAGGTTGCCCTCCTCCTTGCTGCTGTTGCTGTTTTTGTTGTTGCTGCTGATGCTCCTGCTCTGCCTCCATCTCCTTTTCTTTTCCCTCCTCTGATATCTTTCCAGCAACTCTTGTAGTTTGCTGTGGGGCGGTTGAAGAGGACGCTGCTGCTCCAATTTGTATGCTTGGCAGTGAACTGACCTGTGAATAAAACTCAAGGTCAGCCATCTTCTTTAGGTTTCTTAGAGCTCTTTGATTAAGCTCTTCTTGAGTAACAGCTTCTTCCAAAGTGCCTCTCCTCCATTTGCTTTGATTGGCATGTTTTTCTATGTGAGGAAGGCTGCAATGATCATAGGCAGACAATTTGTATTTAAGCCTCCTCATGGTTATGAAGTTGTTACGGTCATAAGGTTTCCATAGGAAGCTGTATTTGAGACCCAAGCCCCCAAGTATTCTATCTGCTTCCTTCCACCCTTCATCCCTTTCATTATAGAGGAAATGGCCAAGTTGACTTTTGACCTTTAGCTGTGCCTTTTTACCTTTGCCTGAGAAGTGGAACATATCCACAAAGCCAAACTACCTGAAGTATTCTAAGGCAAATAGCCTCATAGGCACAAATCTGGGTAGTCTAAATGGGGGCAGCTCACACCCATATATTCTAATGACGGTGTGGTGTTGGTAGAAGTACCAATCCCCAATACTGTATTCCTTTGATAACTGCAGGAGTCTTTGCATCTCATCTGTCAATCTGGGAGGAGGTGAGCCAAAAAATAGAGTCATGGCTGGATGAATGAAGTGATCAATGAACTCACAGTAAGTATATGGTGAATAACTATGGAGATGGAACACAGAGGTCCAGTACACCACAGATTTCAGATTTCCCTGTGCATCTTCTCTCTTCATTGGGAAGGAGAAATTCTCATGCTGGAAGTATAGGAGCAAATGATATATGTAGGAAGTGTATTTAAACACCCTATCTCTTGACAGGTTCATCAACTGATCATGCATCTTGTCCGAGATGTATGTGGCATAGTCATAGCAGACTGGTTTTCTCCCTGGAGCAAACATAAGCATTATGTGCATAACTGTTTCATCCACATATTCCACTGAATCATATCCCAGGATGGGACTGATCATGTCAACAAGGTCTAGGCCCAATTGGTTGAGGTAGACACAGTTGATGGGAGGAGTTTGTAGAGTGTCAGCTTTGATGAACAGCTGGTTGATCTTTGTAATCTGGGCCTCTGTCATCCTGGCTCCCTCCATTATCAAATCAGCTAAGGATAGAGGGACCATCTTCTTATCTGTTTTAAACTGCAGCATTTCCCTGATGATTTCAGGGGTAATGAGAAACAGAATTCCACCTGAAGGATCAAGTACCGCCCTCTGGGATGCATCATAATGCTCAGCACATAGGTGGATGAGTTCTGGGAATTGGTTAACCTGAGGTAGCTTGAAGATTGGGAGAGAGGAATCCCAAATTCCCAGGATGTCTGTCCCATTCTGCTGTTTGATTTTGATTTCATTTAGTATTTGAAGATGGAACCTACTCCTGCCCAGCATTTCCTCTGATATTTTATAGTCTAGATCAGCTAATGCTTTCCAGCTCAATGCTTTGTGAGGGGCATTCAGAGGAGCTACATTGAGGGCTATAGGAGCCACAGGGGGATCCATTGTTCTTCTTAGGATTCTGTTTTCCAAGGACTGGTGTTACTATGCAGAGTAACACAACTAGAGTTTTCTTGTGAGAGAATGAAAATTTTGTGATAAAAAGGGTGAATGTAGAGGCTGCAGCAGTTGAAATACTGCCTTTGAGTTAACAGGTGAGTTGCAGACCTGAGCAGAGTTCGTTTTGAGGCAAATTGGCTTTTTCAGGTGACTGGTTCACGATTGCGCGAACCAGCGACATTTTACTTTCAAATTACCCACAGTGGTTCGACAGAAGTGTAGTGACGGCTCTGGTTCAGTCTAAATGTCAATTCAGTGGCATTTAACGGTGAATTTCGGGTCTTAAGGTCTGTTACTTATTGATACGCGAAATGCAGTGAAAATGGAGTTTCAGAGCTGAGATGAGGAATACCTGTAGAGTTGGGCTGGTTAGAGCTTGCTGGCGCTGAAGAGATGGACGTTCTGGCGGTCAGGAGACAGTTTTCCGCGGCTGGTGCAGGTTTGGTCGTGATTATGCATGCAGGATAAACAACGATGAATGCGCTCAAAATGGCAAAAAACACGGATTTTCGGCCAAAATAGACCTTTTGGTGATTTTGGCGTGAATTTGTGCTGACGTCATCATGACGTCATGAGTGGGGTCGGGGCCGGATGACGTCAGCAGGACATCATCCGGCCAGGTGGCGGGGGCTGGTTGGTCCACTGGGGCAGTGAGATGGCAGGACAGGTGGACCAATCACTGGGCAAGGAAATGACAAGACGGCGTACCTGGGGTGACGGAGCGATGACGGGTTGCTGAGGTCACGTAGGCGGGAATGGGAAAACCAGAAACCGTGGTGGTTTGATATCGCACCGCCTACGGTACGATGGCGGTTTGCAGCAGTTGTACCTCCGACGGATTGTGGAGCCGACGCGTGGATCCAGCATGACGTAACCTTTATACGGCCGTCGGATGGTAACTTTCGGGCATCGGATGAGCTCCGACGCTATAGTGGCCGTCAGATCTGGAGGGGCCAAATCGGACGGTGATCGGATCATTGACGTGACAGGGAGATAGCGCGCTTAATTCTCGGACGTCGGAAGGACTCCGACGCGATCAGGGCCGTTGGATGGGAGTTATTTGATCGGACGGTCGTCGGGACAAGTGAGATGACAACCAAGTACGGGGAAAGGGAGGGTTAAAATAATGCTTTTTCTAGGAATTTGCGCTATGGCGGAGACTATGTAAAAGTGGGTTTTCATGTTTTGTTTGAAAATAGCTCCGCCGCTTCAGACTTAGCATAAGGAGAACATATGGGTTTTTCATGATTTTTGGCCATTTGAAGCGGGTGAAGGTAGGAATTAGGCTTTTTTTGGGGGTTTTTATGTGCAAAAGGGGGTCAAAATGAAGGAATTAGCTCATGAAGGGGGAGAGGTACTTGGCCTAGGTTCATCAACATGACCATGTGTCATTTGATCCCTGACTCAAGACTTATTGGCTATAATACCAAAAGGGGGGGGGGTATTTATAAGATTTTGGGGTTTATACACCATGGTGTTAGTAATATTAGGGAAAAAAGGTGATATAAGGGATTTATATAATAGGGTTAGTGTTAGCATGGATGAGAGGGTAGGTGGAGGGGAAACCATTAAGTTTATGTGAAACAAACTTGGTTTTAAGAGTAGATCAAAATGAAAAGATTTTTAGACAAGAAATGTGGCTTCTAAAGATTAAGAACCACCATGAAACCTTAGTCTTTTCCATGAATCTTAGCATAATGGGGGAATGTTAGAAATGAAATTGGAGGGGAATGAGGGAAATTAGTCATGCTTCCTGCTGTAATTCGATGAAGAAGAACACTTTTGTCAATTTATTGACTTTGCTTTGATGCCCACCATCACTATCTCTGCAATGGTAGGGATAACCTTTCTGCAACCCCAACTACTTACCCAGCTACTTGCCTAGCATTTTTTCTTCTTAGAGGGTGCACTTGGACTTGCAGACCCGTACTTTCCTTTTCTTTTCTTTGGCTTTTTCTTTTGTTTTTTCTATCTACTTCTACCCTTATCTCTTCCAAGGTCCCAGATTAAGCTGTTGGGAACCTTTTCTTCTCTACCTGAACTAGTTGTCTGCCAAGATTAAGCAGTTTGGATAGACTTCTTTCTCTAGTCTATAACAGGAAATTGAAAACATGGCATGACCCAGATTAGACTTTTGGATCATCCATCAAAATTGAAACAAGGCAATCAAATTTGAACCAAGGAGAAACATCTTGCACACCTTGTTTCTTATAGAAAATATGGGATCTTTGTGAAGTCAAAGCAGAGCATATTTGGGCCTTCCCCTTGCCAATCATGAAATATGAAACCTATTGGTATAGGTATCCAACACAGGGACCATGTTTCATAAATTTTCACACTGGACCCATTAGTAACATTGAAGCTCAAAATCAATCACCACTAAAATACAACCATCAAAACCAATCAATAAAACTCAATCATCAATGACTGAAACCCGATCATCAATCTCTGATATAACTGAAACAATCAATCACTTAAACCTCTGAACCTCTAACACAACTGAATCAGCCATTCATTCGAACTTAATCGAATTCAACCAATCAACTGGAACATATAGAACGTTGTAACCAATACACATATCTAAACCCAAAACACTGCATCAACAACTAGAACTAACTGTAACCTCAAAAGACATGTGTTAGAATGTATACGCCCTTTCAATGAAGCAAACCTGCTTGTCTACGCTACTTCCTTTTTCCCAACCTACGTATACCTCTAAAGATACACTCAGGTGCATACTTAGTCTAGATCAAGCAAACCATCAGAAACCCATAACATGCATATTTTCTTTTGATCTAACACTTCATAAGATATTAATTACTTGTGCCCTTATCCCTTTGATCTTCTCCTTCTTACATAGTTTTGGCCTTTCTCAATACCTTAGACCAAAACCACTTAGGACCAATTCCTCAGATTGAATACCTCAGACCAATACCTCGGACCAAAAACCTCAAACCCATACCTTGGACCAAAAACCTTCGACCAATACCTTGGACCAAAAACCTTCGACCAATACCTTGGACCAAAAACTTCGGACCAATACCTCGGAGCAAAACCACACTTAGGATCTGTGGTATTCTTGGACGGGATCAAACAGTCGTTACTCTACTCAATATTGTGGGCTAATACCATGGTATTGACCCCTGGTATTCTCTACTCTTGAAATTCCTTGATTTTCCAACCTATACGCGCTTTTCCTCTTGTGAAAGTGCATGTATACATATATGCTCTTTTTGTTCCGTGAACCAACTTATATACGCTATTTTGACTAAGTTTATCTATGTATACATATTAAACTTCACCATCCTTCACATTCAACTTCTTCATTCTGATTACCAGACTATAGTTCCATCTTCCTATTCTTCTATACTAATGCCCTGTTACATCTTAATAGACCTGTTACACTGTGGGTTGCCTTTCATCAAAATTTAACTGACCTGTGCATGAGTTTCCATCAAGGAAAACACTTGTATCATAATGCCAACGCCAATTTCTTTTTTTAGTTCAAATCTCCAAGGTGTCGAGTTAAATTACTCTGCTCTAGAAAAACATGCCCTTGCTACTTTTTAGTCAATAAAGCATTTCAGATCATTTCTCCTTAAAACTCACACCAAAATAGTTCCATTCCTAGTAATAAGGCAATTACTGGTGCAAAGGGAAGTAGGAGAAAAAAGGGCCAACTGGGTAACTACACTTTAAGAATATGATGTCGAAATTAGACCAGCTAAAATTGTTAGGGGTCAAGGTTTTCATAGAATGTTAGCTGGAGCATCCAACTTACTAGCATAAGAAGATTCAGGTAATGATATACAAATATCTGAGGTAAGCCTAAACAATACTGAATCTCAATATTTTGATCTCATCTTTTATTTAAAACATGGATATGCCCCTATGCAGTTTAGTTACAAAAGAAAAAAGGCTTTGAGATTAAAAGAAAAGCAATACAAAACCATCAATGATGTTTTGTTTAGAAAGAATTATGATATTGTTTTACTCAGTTGCCTTGAAAAAACTGAGGTAGAAAAGGTTTTGCAAGAACTCCATGATGGACTAGTTGGTGGACATTTTGGAGGAGACACAACAACACATAAAATCCTGCATGTTGGCTATTATTGGCCAACCTTGTTCAAAGATGCATATGAATACGTAAGGAAGTGAAACACCTGTCAAAATGCTGTTAGAAGACAAAGGAAACTTGCATTTCCATTACAACTAGTCAACATTGAACAACCATTTGAGCAATGGGGACTGGAGAATAGGTGAGATCATTCCTCACTCTTCAAAGAAGCATAGATACATCCTTACAAAAAATGTTAATTTATTAAATGGGTGGAAGAAATTCCACTAAACGTAGCCAATTCCGATAACATCATCGAATTCATTGATCAATTTATCATTACCATATTTCGCCTACCAACTGCCCTGATGTTTGACAATGCATTTTATTTCACAGGAAACATTATGACATAATTTTCTCTCAAAAGAGGTTTCAAACTCAAGTATTCTACTAACTATTATCCTCAAGGAAACAGTTTAGCAGATTCAACCAATAAAAATCTCATCAGGATCAATAAACGAACTATTGATCAGAGTCAAAGAAACTGGCATAAATCTCTAATATTTTCTCTATGGGTAGATCGAATAACATAGAAGGTCTCAATAGGCACTTCTCCATTTAATCTGGTCTATGGGAAAGAAGTTGTTCTTCCTACAAATATATTTATTCCCTCTCTATCTCTAATTCAATTTATTGAAGAAACTCCTTCTTCTTCTTTGCAATTAAGGCAATCACAAATCCTCAAACTTGAAGAAGAAAGAGAGAAAGCCAAAATCGTACATGCCCATCATCAACAATTAGTTAAATCTTCCTTTGATGCAAATTCTGTAAGTCCAAAATAATTTCAACTAGGATACCTTGTATTGAAGTGGGATAAAGCACACGAGGAAAAGGGTAAGCATACCAAATTCCAAAGAATGTGACTTGGACCATTTCAGATTACAGAACAAATCGGCCCATCAATGTTTCTATTGCAAGATTTATCAGGAAAGAGAGATTCTCTGCCTGTGAATGGGCAGATTTTGAAAAAATATTTTTCATAGGAGATAACCTCTTCTATCCCCTGTACATTATCACTTTTAATTTTCCTAGCAAAATAAAAAGTTAAATAGTAATTACTTTTGGCCTTTCAATAAACAATCTCTTGAAATATTTTGATTTTTCGCTTTTATAGCTAGAGATTATTAAGTAAATAATTATAACGTTTGAAAATTAACTAGGTTCTATCTCTCTGAAATTTGTTTGTTTCCACCAAAAGTATTTATTATTTGAGAAACCTCCACCTTTATAAAGAAACTTTTGTTCTATTATGAGTCAAGAAAAGTATCTTTAACAAAGTAAAGGCTCTTTGCAGATAAGCATCTTCATTTCTATAATTGTCATCCAGAATTCTTAAGGAGTCAATGATTCTCCCCATCGAGTAAACTTTTCTCTTTTTAGAGTGTAATTCTAAAATATGTTGAAACGTAAAAGATAAGAGGTCTCATCACGAGCTTGCTCACCATGTTCATAGGGAAAAAATAGACTAACATTACCAATACTACATCCCAAAACAGGGTAATGGCTTGAGATTATTGTAATCAAAATACAAGGGGTCTCATCATGAGCCAACTTGTTTAGTTGAATTACAACCAGTGAATGGCATTGTCACTATTTGGCCACCAAACCAAGACAATGAATTTTAAGTAATAAAAAAAAAATTGCAAAAAAATAAGTTGTTTAAAAAAAAAAGAGGAGAATAATAATATGATTTCGAATTTATCTCTAAAAATTGCACTCTTATCTGGATGGGACACTGAATCATTTTTGGTTAAAAGGTAACCATTTCGAGGCTATGGACACCTACTGAAAGCAGAGGCTCTACTTGTAACAAATGAGTACATCTAAAAGTTGATCTGCAAAATCCCACTACTTTATCTTTAATCTAAGTAAACACTAATATAGACAAAGGAATTTTCTTTAAGAGAAAATCAAATGAATTGTAATTATGTGAGTTTATTTTTTTTTATTCAAAGAAATGTTACTTATCTTAAATTTCATATAATTCTTATTTCAACAACTACCTTTATTTTGAAAGTTTTAGAAATTTCAAAATCATCAGAGATAGCTTGTTCTTCCAGTGAATCGCCAATTGTTGTATTGTTTAACAACCCCCCATTTGCTTATATAAATAGTTAGTATTTTTATTAATAAATGGCAACCCTTTAAAACAATTTCAGAAAACTTAGCAACTAAAAGCTTCCCTTTTGAAAACATTCAAAATAAAACCTTAAATAAACCTAAGATATCAAGCCAAGTCCCTTTATGGCTAGGTATTCTCACTTCATCACAAATTGCATGATCCAAAGTAACAAGGATTAGTCATAAGGCAGAATTTGCGAGACGCAATCAAAGAATCCTTAAAAGACCAAAGGCAGTGTTGAACTTTTTATAAAACTTAAGGCTTAAGATATTCCTTATATAATAAAGTATTCATTGCAATCGCATCGCGACTTTTACAAAGGGCACAAACATGCAAACCATAAAAAACTATGAAATGCGATGAGGTTGAACCCGATGGAGCAATAAAAATTGTTATAATTTAAATAAAGCTTGACATATTGCAAAATAATTGTTTTAGTGGAATAATCATTTGTTTAAGAAAACATGCTCGATAGAGTAAAAAGTATGCCGCTCATCACAAATCACAAAATATCAAAGCAACCTTAAATTGGTCTACTCCCGATTTGCGATTTGCGATTTTTGATCTTTCTTATATTTCTATTTGTGATCTTTCCGACATTGCGATTTCCAATCTTTCCGATATTGAAATTTGCAATCTTTTCAATATTGCAATTTGCAATCTTTTAGATATTATGATTTGCGATTTGTGATATTGCGATTCACCGCTATCGCATGATTGGTATTGCACATACACAAACCAATTTGAAATATCATTTTAAAACTTTCGACATGATATTTTGATGAGTCATGAAGGAAATCACACATAGGCCTTAATGCATGGTTAACAAGGTTTAACTACATTTACTCTTTTAACGACTCAAGAAGATAGATATCTTTTTTATCCGTGTTTGAAATAAAACATCCATACTTATGTTCCTTCAGAATTTATTGTGCTATTGCGTTTCCGCTTGTATTTGCCTCTCTCTGTTTTATCTTATTTTCTCCATTACCCAAATTTAAGGGGAATTCTGAAGAAGACAACGCTCAAAAAAATGGTTAAGAAAGGAAAGAGTGTTGCATAAGCTACTACGTCTGAGGATTTAGACATGCTGCTTCCACTCTTCTCTGATACCACATGCAATAAGGATGGCAGGACTACAACATGGGAGGCAATATATAATTTATTGGAGGAAGAAAACCCAAAGGCCTTGGAAACCAAAAGCAACATATGCCGAGGAAAGTTCTGATGCTTCCTATTTTGAAGAAGCATGTTCTTTCATGAACAGGATAGCTACAAGGCTGAAAACCTTACCATACATGGATATGGTAAGATGGATTATTCATAATGTGGACATTTTAGATAGAACATTCAGAAATTCCAAGCATGAAGTCATGGGGTCATTTAAACCACACAATTTATGCCAAATGTACCATCTCCTAGAGCCACGGAAGATCTATGATAGAACCTTTATTTAGCATTTTCCCAAATAAAATGAACTCGATGGATGTTATGCAGAATTGGAGGTCTAGCTCCGACACGTTCGGGTGGGAGAAAACTGGTCTGTACCCCATTGAACCTCTGTCAGCCTCGCATAATTTTGCAAACGCAATGTTATATAGGCTGTTTGGAAAAGATGATACCACCAAGTTTTCTATTGAATTGGTTCCATTGATTGATGTGGTTTTTAATGCTATAATCATGAACTAAAGTAATATTTTGTCTGACAATTTGACTATGTCCATTAGAGAATACATGGGTAATAGAATTATCTCCACTCAAGTTATCCCTGCCTTTTACATGAGTGCTTATGTTATGGATGCTATATGTTTTTGTTCACATTTTCCAAACATGGGTTGGAAATGGACTTTAAAGGATCCTACTCTTATCCATGTTTAGCATAAAGTTTTGTGGGAATCACGTTTTACCTCCCATTTTTATAAAATTTGTCATGGTCTTATGTTGCCAATTTACCAGGCCATTTTTGATAAGAAAGCACCCAACCTGTCAGAGGAAGCAAAGGTAAACATATTTCTAGTGGCAAGATGGTTTGGTGAGGAATTATTTACTTATATCAGAGTTTTTCGGAGTATTACAGCTCCGCATGTTCTTTCATATTATGTTCCCGATAAATTATTGGCAAGAGACATTTCCTACCAAACAGTAGGCGATGGTATTACCAAAACCCTTAAAGAATGAAAGAAGTCCATTTGGTTGACCTTCCTGTTGCAATGTGGTGCTTTCCAGTTACATGATATTGGGCACACAATAAAAGATATACAAAACATCACATCTCTAAATCCCTACATTACACGATATTGGGCACACAATAAAAGAGATACAGAACATCATGTCTCTAAATCTAGCTACAATGCCAGGCAGACAGTATGACCCTAACAAGGTCACCAAGAATTTCACTGCTATGGTAAAACTCAGTCAATTTATTCATGAGGATGATGAGTTTGATGATATCTTTGAGCAAGATGAGATATTTTCACAGGTTTTACATTTAGCATCAATAAAATTGGACCCAACAGACCTCAACCACTTCCACATATACATAAATAAAAGACTGGAAAAGGTCCCTTTGGACCTATTACAGATTGAAGAAATAAGAGAACTTATTTCCAGCATAAGCCTAGAGGAAAGTTCCAAGCACAATTCTGATGAGGAATCTCAAGAGAAGTCAGTTCAAGGTTCAGAAGACTCTGAAACACAATATGATATTAAGGAAAGAAGCCCCGAGGAAGACCCTGAGATGGACATAGAAAAAAATGCTAAAGAAATGGCCAAAAAGGCCTCAACTCAAGAACACATAGAGAATGGCTCCACAAAGGTTCAAACAGAAAATATCACAGTCATTGATCTGGATTGGGAATGGGAAAAATTTAATAAAAAGCTCCAAATCTGGATTGGGAATGGGAGAAATTTAATAAAAAGCTCCAAATGCCACAAACAGAGAGTGCCCTTGAAGGAACATCTTGATTTCAGACCCCACAACACACTCAGCAAGTTATAAATCTAGAAACAATAATAGAAGAAGTTATAACTACTCAAGATATTGAAGTCATCCTGGCACAGGAAACTTCCGAAATTGTTTTAAAGATTGAGTAAATACCACAACTGGACATATTATACATCCCAACACATAAGGCTATAGTAAAAAAGCAAAGGAAGAAAATAAAATTGGATGCATTAGCAACAACAACTCTTGGAAGTGAATCAATGGAGGTAGTATGGAAAGACATCCCCATTGATCCATCAGAAAATCTTACAAATCTATCACAATTTTGAGGTGCCTATGCAATAGCAACAATTGATAAGGCAACAAAAGTTCGACTTTTTCTTAAAGAAAAAGAAGAAAGAGTTCAGCTGATGGAACAACTTGAGTAGAAAAGATAAAGCACCAACAGGCAAGTGGAAATGAAGATGGCACAGATTCAACAATATTTTGAGCAAATGAGAGTATAACATCAAATAGACATTATAGAGAAGAACTCACAGATTCACCAAATTCAAGCTATAATGGATAAATTCAAAGACAACCCTCAAACAGATGAATTCATTAAAGAAGCACTTGAATTAAATTCTCTATTGTCATAGCAGCAAGAAATGTTCTACCAAAGAATCTCATCGATCAATCCGTATTGTGAAACAAGTGATAAATTAACCAATCAAGTGGTTGATCAAATATTAGAATAAGAAGAGATCAATAAAAAGATTTTAGATTTTATTTCTTGGCAGGAATCTGATGAAGGAATAAAATCCCATCTACCAAAGATCGATTCCCAAAAGAATATCTTATTCGCATATTGGGACATACACTTAAAGCAAGCAGAAAGGGCAGCAACAAGAGAAGCTAGTACAACAAACAATATATTTGAGGTTGTGAACAAAAACCTTCACACTGCCAATCTTATCAAAGAATGCAGGCCAGAATCTCTCCCAGACATTAAACAGTTAAAAAATAGTGGAAAGAGACTATCGAAACAAATGCAGAGGCAATCAAACAACTGTCTAAGCTTGACTAGGAAACCTACTGGCAGTTTATGGTAAAACCACACAGTCATTGGATAACTATGTGATGTCTAAAAAATTCCACAATAAAGATGGTGCCACCTCTCAGTGATGATGTATTCACAACACAATTGAGATCTAGAGTTGGCCAGTCACCCTAGGTGAAGCCAATGATAGACATCATGGTTGAATAGGACCATTCAATTTGAGGAAGCTTGTCATCATTTTAATTTCTATTTTAGTTTTATTTTACTTATTATGTGGACCGTTGTTTGAAACCTCCTCAACTTTTTATGTAATAATCTATTTTTGATACATACTTTGTATTAGTTAAACCCCTCTCATGCATTTAGAGAGGGGTCCAGAATTTTATCAAAAACACTTTGCAAAGGATTGCACTTCTGTTTTTTGTGACTGCTTTGATAATATGATTAGAACAACATCTTGATTTTCTTAGAGATTGAAGCATACTCTATTGAATTTTCACTTATGTACTCTTAGAGTATATTTAGTTGAAAATAAGTAGATCAGTATTGGTGACCTTATGAGTAGGACCTTTCATATATGGTACTTCTATCTTTATGATAGTGTTTTTTTTATGAATTAGTAGTAATCTTTCTTATATTGTGTTATGTATGAGATCTGAGTTATAATTTGACATTAAAGCACTTTTCTATAAATGTTTCAGCTGTAATTCCTTATTGAATACATGAGCAATTGATATATGCGATATATTTTCTACAATTATTTTGCCTAATTATTTAGTCAAAATAATTATCATTAACGATTTCTTCTCTTATAGAATTTGAATGATCTTTATTACCTTTTTCTTTAAGATATTTTGTACATCACATTATTTGAGTTATTCCCGGGTATAAATTAAGATATAGGTTAAAATAGATAGATGCATGTGTTTGTTATTTAATTAGATACTTTTTAGTTAAATCATTTCCCATTATATCTTATATCAAACCAACATCATCATCATATCAACTCTTACTAGGAAACTAGTCCCATTATCCGAGTCTAAGCTAGTCCCATTATCCCGAGTCTAAGCCACCATATCAAACGGAAAAAGAGATGCTTGGGTGGTTATCCCCCATGTTGTTGCAAGGGAATTCCAGGGATTCAATAAAACCTGAAGTACTTATTGAACCTTTTGAGAAATTGGATTTAGGCTTCGTTGGTTCAATCAATCCACCGTCAAGACAAAAAAGTTACATTTTTGTTTATAGAGATTATGTCACAAAATGGGTAGAAGCTAAAGCACTTCCTTTTGCTACTGAAAATGTCGTCGTCGTTTATGTTTGAGGATATTTTCACTCATTTTGGTGTCCCAATGGAAATCGTGACAAATCAAGGCACTCAATTTACATCCAAGTTGGTACTGAAGATAATGGACGAGTATAAAATCAAGTATGTTTGAGGATATTTTCACTCATTTTGGTGTCACAAGGGAAATAGTGACAAATCAAGGCACTCAATTTACATCCAAGTTGGTACTGAAGATAATGGAGAAGTATAAAATCAAGTGTAGGAAGTCAACTCCATATCATCCACAAGCCAATGGACAAGTTGAATCTACCAATAAAGTAATTGAAGCAATTTTTTCACATAAAGAAATTGGATCCCTCTTGTCTCATGCTAGATTTGTATTTAAGATAGATCTTTGTTGGTTAAATCCATATTCTATATCGACCACATTAAATAATATGATTGTGCATATTATTGATATACACTTATTGGTATATCAACCACATTTATTAATGTCTATTGGCATATATATTTCAATTTGGGGTGGAAGTAGGTTGATTGAATAATGGATGAGATTAAATATAGGGTGCATATGCATGGAATATGCTTCTTCGGAGTCGCGAATCCATGGCTTTGACAAGACGGAGCATGAAGGAATGAGGATAAAATATTTGAAAGTAAGAAGCTTTGGCAAGAGGGAGCATGAAGGGATGAGGATAAAATATGTGAAAGTAAGAAAATTTTACCGATGGTGATGCAAACACAATCGATGGTGATGCGTTGTTCTCAAAATTTTACAATCTCCACATAAGTCAAATGACTACTCTGCTTAGTTATGGAACATTCCATAGTTGCATCAAAATCATTATGATGCCCTAGCGCATTTTTTTTAAGAATGCATTGATCAACCTATATTTTTAACACGTCAAAGATAAAAAGGTAGAGATTCAAAGTACATAACAAAGATTTATCTTCAACTTTGAGGCCTCAGGAAGTTAGGAATGTGAAAAGAACATATAGTTCCTTCGAAATTCATTTAGGTTATTGAGACATTATTTGTTTGGTAGTGAGAATGCCATATTCCAAAAAAAAATTAATTATATTTAGTAAAATCTCTTTAACTCTCAATGGATAAATAAGAATAAAACTCTCCATGGATAATTAAGAATCAATGTTTTTTATACTTACATCTAGAAACATCCCCTGGAGTGCAATCGCAGATGTCCTCAAATCCATCCCTCCTCTTGAATGTGTTCTCTCCACCATGATATTAAAATATGCACTCCTCCTGACTGGGATTTTTTCACTGTAATATTCAAATCCATCCATCCTCTTGAATGCATAATAGGGTGATTTCTCCATATAGAAAAAATAGTGCAGAATGTGTTTATGTATTCTTTTAGAATTTTAAAAAGTATATATTTATAATATCATATACAAATTATCTCTATAGTTGCAACAATATTTAAAAATTATCTTCGTACCTCTTAACGTTATAACAGTCTGAATATATCCGAACGTGCTTATTACATAGCATAGAATTAAGCATAAGACATTTCATTAAGTTAATATATCGTTGACAATTTTTATAAATGAAGAAAAAAATTTGCAATACACGGTATAATCAAGAAAAATTGAAACGTCATCCACTCCATAGGATTCAACCAATGATAATTGGCCATGTTTCAATCTGTTTAAGTTTTAACCTATCAAAGTGTTATTTTTCGCTAAAATATAGAGGCAGTAGTAGAAAATTGACCGAGTGGAATTTGTATCCGAGATTTTTCCCTAAAATATAGAGGCAGTAGTAGAAAATTGCCCGGGTGCAATTTGTATCCGAGTTTTATCTTTTGGTCAGGTTGTATCTGTTTCCCATAAGGTAGAACAGTAACCTTGACACGAGTCCTTTCAAAAACCTAACGAGGTGGGTTTATATATATATATATATATATATATAATTGATGATTTTTTTAATAAAAATTTACATATTTTATTTTATTTTATTTTTTATTTTTTTCGGTTTGAATTTATAATTTAAAAAAAAAAAATTCATATTATATATATGGGGGAAAATAATTATTTTTAATAATAATAAAAAAATAATTGGTTTATTTTTAATTGTTATTATATTATTTTATTTATTTCAATTGTTTGATTAAAAATGTAGGAGACATCCATGTCTTCAACCATATTACAAATTTTGACCTTCTTAACGGGTACTAACCTAACTCTGACCACAAACCTTTGTCTTTATCCCTCAATCTTATTATGCATACCACCCACATGCAAGAGAATAGTGAAAGCAAAAGTCACATTCACTTCGATAGAAGTAATGTCGTCCTTTTCTTAAGGGATTTGGAAAGGAATCTAGGCTCCCTAACTTATAATAACAACATTGATCAAATCTATTACCATTTTACTACTACCCTTTCCACCACCATTAGCAAATTCTCTAATAAGACTTCATATAAGAAAAACAATAGAACTTCCAATCCTTGGTATGACAAAGACTATAAAATTGCCAAGAAAGCAATCAAAGACGCCCCTAATGAAAGAATTAAGCTCCAAAATATAAGTATATACAAATCTCTCACTAAGAGAAGAAGAGGTCATATATTAATAAGAGACAAGAACATCTTCTCCACCTTTCTAAAGCTACGCCCAGAAAGTTTTGGCGGAACGTGCTTGTTCATAAAACTAAAGATAATCATTCTATCCCCCTTGAAAATTGGGATAACTATCTTAAATATTTGTATGACTCTCCAAACACCATGGGTGCCATCTTAAACACTCCTATTGAGGATGATATTTTTCTATGGAAGATGTTGAGTTTTAGATTAATAAGCTCATTAATGGGAAAGCAAAAGATATTGAAGGTTACCAAGATGAGATCTTTAAAATGGGAAAATTTATCCTCATTACTCATCTCCATAAGCTTCTCAATTTGGTTGCAAAGCATGGCTTGCCTAAGCTTTGGATGCAAAGCCTTATTGTGCCTATCTTCAAAAATGGGGACAAAAGCATGCCCTATAACTATAAGACCATTATGATTAGCCACATCGTATGTTATGAAACAAACTCACAAAAAGATAGAAAATATAGATCAATGCCTTAGAAATAAACCTCTTCGAGGGGGCGACCTCCTTTACATTACACAAATGAACAATTCTTGGATGATACAAATGACAAAACCTCATTTCTATATATAGAAGTCTAAGGGGTCATAATATAATCAAAGCCGACATAACAATAATAATGTAAGGGCACAATAATAACAATAGTGGGCTTCTATGGGGCACAATAACAACAATATAAGGACTACATGGGCACAATAATATAATAAGGGGTTGTACTAATAACAATAAGGGGTTACACTAGTAGTATAAGGACCTAACATGCCCCTCTTCTTCAAAAAGTGTTGTCCTCAATGCTTGAGTAGTTCTTGATGCTTCTGTATAAATTCTTGTCCTCCCATGTGGAATATTTAGCGGGTAAGTTCTTCCACTTGATGAGATACTATGAAATTGATCTATTTTGTTGCTTTTAATTTCTTGGTTCTGTGACTGCTTCAGGTTCCAATATGATTTTTCCTTCCTTGTCAAGTTCTCGCAATACTGTTTGAACTGGGATCTTATGCAACTTTTTAATGAGTTCCCACTCCTTTAGGCATATGAATATATGTAAAGCCTGATGTTTGGAGGAACACTTCATGCAATCAAATGAATAGCATGATCATGATCACGAATAGGTGGGAGGCCTTTGGAAGTCTCAAATACCTTGGAATGATTGTCCAAAACGTTTTGGAGATCTAGAGAAATACATGATTTCGATGTGGGACCCTCTAGTGAACATAATTGTGCAATTACACCCCATTGTTCTTTATTTAGAAGCTTTGTCATGATGTTAGAGTTAATTATCTTTCTAGCTTTTCCTTGGATGCCCCTCAATTCAACTTCCTTTCCTTCCCAAAAAAATTTCAAGAAAAGTTCTTGAAAATTAAAAGCTATCGTATCCAAAGATTGTAGCCATTGGACTCCTAGTAAAACATCAACACCACCCATTGGAATGGAAAGCATTAGGCTATTCAACACATATTCTCCCATGAATAGCTTGATATTATGGCACTTTCCAGAGTAATTTATTGTTCCCCCACTTGCAACCATCACTTGACACTCTGGTGCTGGATATACGAAGCAATTCAATTCCTTGGCTATCTTACAATCAATAAAATTATGGGTACTGCCTAAATCAATCAACACTCTTACCTTTTTCTTCTTGATATATCCTTCTATCTTGATAGTTTGAGGAGTGGTAATTTCTTCCAATGCATTACAAGATATGGTCGGATTGATTTCTTGAGACTCGTTGTGATCTTTCAATTCTTGAACATTTTTCTTCTTGATATTTCCTTCTATATTAATAGTTTGAGGGGTGGTAATTCCGTCCAATGCATTACAAGATATGGTTAGATTCATTTCTTCTTTCCCGATGTGATCTTTCACTTCTTGAACATTTTTCTTCTTGATATGTCCTTCTATCTTGAGAGTTTTAGGAGTGGTAATTATTTCCAATACTTTACAAGATATGGTCGGATTCATTTCTTCTTTCTTTGGGGTTGGTTCTTGGTGTATGTACTCTTCTTTTGACGTTTCTTGATCCTTTTCTTCCTCCTCTCCACAATCAATGTAAAATAATTTTTTCTCAACACACGTATGACCTTTAATGTATTTGTTATCACAATTATAACAAAGCCCTTTTTCTCTTTTTTCTTTCAATTGTTGTGGTGTAACCCTTGTATGTTGTAGAAGGCTAGGAGAAACTACACTTCCATCTTTATAGTTGTGAGGGGTAGACTTCCTTGTTGCCATAATTTTGCTTTCCACTTTGTAACAAAGCCATTTTTCTCTTTTTTCTTCCAATTTTTGTGGTTTTTCTCTGAAGAAAGTGTTGCTCTTTGTATCCTCATAATGTGCTATCATTTCCTGCGTGAAAATTGACCACGTAACAAGTTTTTTATGAGAACAAAGCCCTTTATACCATAAAAAATGATCTGGTTCTAATATCCTATTTACATGATCCTTTCCATTTGTAGTATCCAATTTACTCGATCCTTTCCATCAAACTTTCTCATATCACCTTTTCTTGATTTCAAGAGCTCAATATTGAAATGACTGTAACTCTGTACTTTCGGATCTCAAAATTAGGAAATTGTCTCCTGCAGTATCCCTATGAGTCCTCTTTCTAACCCTCCAAGTCTGATCAGAATTTGATTCTCCAAGAAAGAGTTATGCCCAATCTCCTAAGATGACTTGATTATATAATGTTTCAGTAGAGAAAACTTGTACGAAGTGCCACATGTCACTGTTTTGACCTTCAGATCTGAAAACTATGCACATAAAACTATAGTTCATCCTTGTTCTATAACTTCTTATGAAATTTCAATTTGTTGCTCAGAGAGAGAGCTATGATGATTTTCCCAAGGTCACCTATTTAGGATGTAATTTGGGAATCTGCAAAAACCCTAACTTCCTCAGATCATATACCCGAAATATAGCGAGACAAGATCTAAAATTCGGACCCGAGATTGAGAATGATTTCTTCTCAAATGGGTTTTTCTTTAGCTTCTAAATCTTCGTAGAAAAAAGGTTATAGAGAAAATACCACAATGACCTGTTTTAGATGAAATTATGGAGCTTGCAAAAACCCTACCTTCCTCAGATGATATATCTGAAAATATAGCGAGACAAGATCTGAAATTCAGACGCACGGTTCAGCAAGGATGCTTCTCAAATGGGTTTCTTTTAGCTTCTGAAACGTCACAGAAAAAAAGTTATAGTGAAAATACCACGATGACCTGTTTGGAGCAGCGAAACCCTAGAATCTAAAGCTCTGATACCAAATGTTATGAAACCAGCTCACAAAAATATAGAAAAGATAGACCAACGCCTTAGAAATAAGCCTCTTTGAGGGGGAAACCTCCTTTACACTACACAAATGAACAATTCTTGGATGATACAAATGACAAGACCTCCTTTCTATATATAGGAGTCTAAGGGGTCATAATATAATCAGAGCCAAAATAACAATAATAATGTAAGGGCACAATAATAACAATAGTGGGCTTCTATGGGATAAAATAATAACAATATGGGGACTACATGGGCACAACAATATAATAAGGGGTTGTACTAATAACAATAAGGGGTTACACTAGTAGTATAGGGACCTAACATCCTAGCCAAGATTTATGGGCTCATTCTGGAAAAAAAGCTTAGCCTTTGGCTTGAGAACCAGGGTAAAAGAGCTGAAGGGAAAGCTGGTTTTAGGAGACATAACTCGACCATCGACCACCTTGTCACCCTTAGGATTATCGTGAAGGAATTTCACAATAGTAGAACCGATCTCTATTGTTGTTTTTTGGACTTTAGAAAAGATTTCGATACTGTCCCCCAAGATAAGCTTTGGGCGAGGCTTGAAGAGATCATGGTTCCTCCTAAAATAAGGATTATTGTGATCCACCTCTACAAGACTGTCATTTCCAAGCTTAAGACCAACGAAGGTTGTTCTAAATATATTAAACATAATATCGGGGTTAATGAAGGTTGTCACCTCTCCCCTACCATTTTTGGTATTTACATCGATAAACTAAACGGGTTTCTGGAAAATGCGGACTGCAAAGGCATGGAGCTCGGTGGTATTATCATTACTCTTCTCCTTTATGTTGATGATATCTCTATTCTTGCAAGGAGCCATGATGAACTAGACAAGTAGATTAAGACTCTTCATGTCTACTACTCCAAGATGGGTATGACATTTAATACCAACAAGACTAGAGTCATGATCATTAAATCCAAAAATATCACCCGTGGTAGTTTCGTCTATGATAACTATTGTCTTGAGTAGGTTTCTTCTTATAAATATTTGGGTATTGACTTTCCTCATCAGCTCTACTAGAGTTATAGCATCGAGAAAAGAATTATTAGTTGTTGGAAAGCTTGTTATGAACCTGAAAACAATTGTAAGCCACGTAATCTTTACATTTGGAGTAAAAAAAGGTTCCTCTTTGAGATGCTCGTCACCCCTATTATCTTATACAGATGTGAAGTTTTGGGTTGCAGTATATCTAGGGAATCATGGAGAACAATTGAGATGATCTAAAATCAATTCGTAACCTATAACGTCAAGGTCAAGGGAAATACTCCCTATCTTATCCTCTTGATCAAAGTTGGCATTTCCCCCATTGAAGGTGTGGCTATGTTTAAATATTTGATGTATAAGAAGAAGATTCACAATATGGAATCCAAGAGGCTCCCAAAAATTGCTTCTAACTTTAGTCAAAATCCCCACTTGTGCCTCAAGCATGGGTTGCATTAGGATGCTTAGCCTTGGCTAAACCTTTGGGTGATTAAAGAGGAGATCATCGTGGGAATAAAGGATAGTATCAAAGAGACTATTATCTCTAGTTTTAAGGACAAGATGTGGGATGCTGGAGCTAGAGGGTAAAAAGAAGCTAAGGTACTATAAGGAGCTGATCAATCCCACCCTTGATAACCAAAATTATCTCTCTATGTTCACTAGCACCAAGAAGAAAATGAACATGATTAGAACTAACTCTCATGAGCTTTAGAGTGAGACCGGATGGTGGTCTACTCCCAAGACTCCCTGGGAGGATAGAATTTTTCAGATTTCTGATACTAGGAAGGTGGAAGATGAAAATCACTTCCTTTTAGACTACACGGCTCTTGCACATATCGACTCTCAATTCCATATAACCTGCCAAACCTCCAATCTTCTTGAATTATTAAGCTAGCACATCTATAGTGATCTTAGAATGATTCTTTCCCTACTCTTTGATCATAGAAACAAGATTTTGAAGAATGAAAATTGGACTCTCTTTTCTTGAGGTCTGATAGACCACATTGGCCTTAGTGAATGTTAATCATCATCATCATCATCAATTATTTAAAAATAATTAATTATAATTATATAAAATTAAATATAACATATTTAATTATTTCAAAATATTTATATATAATTATATAAAATGAAAAATATAGTTTATATTTAACTATATGTTGAAGCCCCGAAAATCGGGTCTACAACAAGGGGGATACCCACTCGGTCCGGACCTTGGTTAGCAGCTCCTTTTCTGTTTGGGATGGTGGGTCCAACTGGGGATAATGGGACCAGTTTCCTAATTTATGTGTGTGTGTTGAGAATTGATATTTCCTTTCTAATAATTCCTAAGTAAAACGCTTTTATTCTAAATCTAATCTAACAACATGCAATTATATTCTAATGAACAGAAATATCTAATTCTAAAACTAACATAGGGTTTAATATTTCAATTATGCAATCTAAAATAGTTTCTACAGCAATTGGTAATAAAGATCGTTCAATTGATATGAAAAAAGAATTCGATAAAGATGAACCGTTTCATATAAAAAGTTAGTCGAAACAATTGTGAAAAGCATATCACATAATAAGTCATCCATAGATTAAGCATAAATAAAATAGCCATCACCGTACAAAAGTGCCAAATGATAACTCAAACATTCAAGCATTCATATATAAATAACTGAACATAAATATCACTTAAACACATAGGCAGAAATCGTTAAAAGATAAAAGTACCATTGAAAACAAGTTCTACTCATGAGCTTCAACAATAATGATTTATCTCTTCTTAGTTCAACATCTACTAAGAGTACAAAAGTGCAATTTCAGTAGTAGATATCAAACACAGATATCAATAAATATTGTTCCATTCATTCATCAAAATCTCCTCTGAGGGTGCAGAAGTGCATGTTCTGAGGAAACATTTTCAAGACCCTTCTCTAAATGCATGAGAAGGGTGGAAATACTACTAGCTAAATTCTAAAAATAGTTTATTACAAAAATATAGGAGGAGGTTTAAATGACCATCCTCATCTAAGGAAAAAATAAAATCAGAACTAAAACTAAAACTAAATCTAGAAATTACTATCTATGTATCTGTTCTCTATGGTTGCAAGCATTCAGCATCGGCTTGAGGAGAGTTGGTTGGCCGACCTCTGACTTTATTTTCCCTACAAAAATAGAATCAGCAAGTGTTGGCGCTATCTTCTCGGCAGAGTTAGTGAGGCATTTGAGAGTCATGCATTGACTGTGTGGTTTAATAAAGTATTTCCAGTAAGAATCCCAATTCAACCCAGTTAATTTCTTGATGGACTCTGCTCTTTCTTCAGCCTTTTGCCTCCAGCTATTCTGTAGATGCTGTGCATTTGAGCAAAAATTACATACCATTTAAGGATATCCCTAATAAATACCACTGTTTTTAGAGCTAGAGTTTTGCCTTGAGCCTTTAACACTTTTTCCTACAATTGTCTGGGCTTTCAGGTAACTGAACATTCAGAGGCTTTCCTTCTCAAGGGGTTTTTCCTGGTGATGTGCGATTAGTGCTAGGCTCTAATAGCACATCGAAAACTACCTTTGTTTCTTGATATGGGCTTCCCTAGTGCCAGTTTTCGCCTCTTGTGCATTCTTGTTAGATGACTTCAGAAATTGGAGCTTCTCCTCCTTTTCCCATTATACTCTAAACATTGCTACGTATATCTTTCTGTTTTCCACTCCTGCAATTTACAAAATAAGGAAAGAGTAATGATATGAATAAGGTGACGGGAAAGCTTTAAATGCCGAAATCATATAAAATATACCACCCTACGTGAACTGACCTCTCGATCAGATCAAAACCTTATTTCATTAATGATCATCAACTAACTTATTAAATTAACATTAATGTGCATAACTTGACATCGAATTACGAAAAAAAATTTGGAACGATGTGCCCTACAGATCTGCGATAAAGTGATTTTGTGATTTGCTTCGCAATATCGCTAATCTGTTGTATTTTGAAAATCATTCATTACCATGTGTTTTTTCAAAATGCGATTTGTGAGACGCGTTATCGCATATCGCCGGTTTGAGGTATTTCACATTAAGTGATATTTGAGGCATATGGAAACTGCGATGCGTGATGAGTTTCTTCAGTGTTCGATCTCGCATCGCAATTTCATAATCTTAGGAGTTTGCTCATATGGTGTCATTATTACCTTTTTGCGATGCGATGTTTTCTGAGAGAAACATTTTGTTCGAACTCATCATAAACTGAATTCCTTTTGGATTTTTGCGAGTATTTTCCTAAGTTTATGATAGTAAGATTTATTCAAAAAAGGAATACAAGTTCTAATTTATTTTTATTTTCTAGATGAATGGTCCCCACTTATTTAGTATTGATATCAAAACTAAAATAAGAAGGGGGGTTGTTGCTGGCCACAACAATTGGCGATTCACTTGGAAGAACCAGTTATCTCTGATTTTCTTTTGAATTTTCTAAACTTCCAAAACAGAAGGGTTTTTGGAAAATCAAACTTTATTATAGAAAGATAAATTATATTATGCTTTCAGTTGTTAAATGGTAATTTGTTTCTTCTATGTTAACTTTTATTATTTACTTCCTAAAGCTAGTCATTGTATTTACATCAGCCACTACTTGGTTTGTAAAGATAAAAACAAAGTCTCCTCTGTAAATCAGTTTTAAATATGCTCATTTGTCATAGGTAGAGCCTTTGCTTCCAGCAGGCGTTTATAGCCTCGACAGGGTTACCTGTTACCCAGCAATGATCTTGTATCCTACTTCGAGAAATATACAATTTTCAAAGGGAAATCCATATCCACACTTATTGCTTTTATTTTCTTTTTATTCTTAAATAACAATGCCTTGGTTTGGTAGCCAAATTATGACAGTTCCACTCACTTGATTTATAAATTTATTGAATAAGTTGGCTCGTGATGAGACCCCTTGTCTTTTGATTGCAATAATATTGAGTCATTGCCCTGTTGTGGTATGTAGTTTTGGCAAAATCAACAAGCTATAATATCTATGATCATGATAAGTCAGCTCGTGATGAGACCTCTTATTCTTTAAGTTTAAAGTGTATCACTGGATTATTCCTTGAAGCTTGTAATTCTCTAGGTTGGGAGGAAGTCATTGGTTCCTTAAGAAGAGCTCTGGACGACAATTGTAGAGTTTTTGGAAAGAGCTTTTCTACAAAGAATCCTTGTTTTTTGTTATTAATGCTTTTCATTAATTGATATAAAACAAATTCCCACTAAAGTTTGTTTTTTTATCAAAGTTCACAAAGTTGAAACTAGTATCGTTTCCAAGCTTATAGCCTTTGACCGTAGCTTTCAATAGTAATGACCAATTTTCCAAATCAATTCTATTTATACAAGTGAAAAAAAAAAAAATCTAAAAGAAATACTATTCTTTTTCGTGAATTCCAAACGTAACCATTTACAACTGGTTTTATTATCAAAATAAAGGGAAAAACTAATTTACAAAAATAGAAAAATGATCTTCTATGGAAAGTATTTTTTAAGGATCTACCCGTTAACAGGTAAAGATTCTCTTTTCCCTGTTAAATCCTACAACATAAAAGTGGATGGACCTATGATTTCCGTAATTTGGAATGGGCCAAGCCACATTCGTTGGAATTTCGTATGTTTGCCTTTTTCTTCATGAGCCTTATCCCATTTTAAAACTAAATCTTCAATTTGAAAGTCCTTGCTGGATACCATGTTTGAATCAAAAGAAGCTTTTACTAACGCTTGATGATGAGCATGAGTTATTTTAGCCTTTTCTCATTGTTCTTCTAGCTTAAGAATTTGCAGTTGTCTTAGCTGTAAGGATGAAGTTGGTGTTTCATCAATAAATTGAACTAAGGCCAAAGAGGGAATTGCTAGATGAGTTGGGAGAACCACTTCTTTCCCATAAACTAAATTAAAGGGAGAAGTGCCAATGGAGGCTTTCTGCGTTATTCGGTCTGCCCATAGAGCATACATCAAAGATTTGTGCCAATTCTTATGATTTTGGTTGATGGTTCACTTAATGATTCTAATTAATTTTTTATTTGTTGATTTAGCTAACCCGTTCCCTTGTGGGTAATAATTGGTAGAGTATTTAAGTTTGAAACCTCTTTTTAGTGCAAATTCAGTCATAACATTGCTAGAAAAATACGATGCATTATCAAACATTAAAGAAGAGGGTAAACCAAACCTAGTGATTATGAACTAATCTATGAAATCGATGATGTGTTCAGCATTAGCTGTCTCGAGAGGAACAACTTCTACCCATTTAGTAAAGTAATCTGTAGCTGTAAGGATATACCTATGCTGTTTAGAAGAGAGAGGAATGATCTCACCTATTATATACTATCCCCATTGATCAAAGGGTTGATCGATATTGACTGGTTGCAAAGGCAATGACGATTTCTTTTGTCTTCCACTAGCAGTCTGACAAACTTGACATTTCCTTACATAGCTATGCACATCTTTAAATAGTGTAGGCCAATAGTACCCTGCGCGCAAGATTTGATGTGTTGTAGCATCTCCCGCATAATTTCCACCTATCAGTCCATCATGGAGTTCCTGCAACACTTTTTCAGCTTCAGATTTCTCAAGACATCGAAGGAGAACAGAATCATAATTCATCCTAAACAGTACATCGTTTACGAGTTGATATTGCTTAGCTTTCAATCTTAGGGATCTTTTCTTTGTGTAATCCAGGTTTGAAGGAGCATATCTGTTCTTTAGATAAAATTTTATATCAGCATATAATGATTCAATATCGTTTAGGCTTACCTCATACATTTGTACTTCTAAAGATGGTATTTCGGAAATACACAATGCTCCAGCTAGCATTTTGCAAAAGCCTTGACCTTTTACAATATTTGTTGGTTTAATTTCAGTGTCGTATTCTTGTAAGGTAGTAACCCAATTTTCTCTTTTCTCACCCATGTCTTTCTGTACTAAGAGATTTCTTACCGCTGGAAACGGTACTATGATTTTGTATGGGTTTTAGGTAGAAAGGGTTTAAAGTGCTTGATCGCTTTGAAAACAGCATAAGCTTGTTTCTCGATGTCAGAATAATTTAATTCGTCCCCTTGTAGATTTGAACTGAAAAGGGCAATTGGGGCTTCTGCCTTATCTTGATTTTCTTGAGTGAATATCGCAGCATATGATCTATCATAGGCAAATGTATACAAAATGAAAGGATCGGTAAGGATGGGGCGTTTACAATTGCTTGCTTAATCAGACTGAATGCTTCATATTCCTCTTGGCCCCATTTGAAGATTGAATTCTTTTTAATCATTGCTTGTAAGGGAGATACAATCCTTGAGAAGTCTGGAACAAACCTCTTAACAAAATTAATTTGGCCAAGGAAGGATTGCATGGCTTTCTTGTTGTGTGGCAAGGGTATTTCAGAAATATCCTTAATTCTATCGAGAACAATATGGATTCTAGATTTTGACACTATAAATCCAAGAAGTTTTCCTTCACTTAGTGCAAGAAAGGATTTTTTTGGATTAAGTGAAATCCCATACCTTTGTCAATGTTGGAAGATCTGCTTTAAGTCCCTGAGATGATTACCACGTTTCTTAGAGTATACAGTTATATCATAGAAGTAGATTACTACTGATTTGTTTACTAATCCCTTAAATGCGATGTCCATGGCCTTTTGAAATGTGGCGCCATCATTGATCAAACCAAAAGGCATCTTTTGATATGCGTAAGTACCCCATTTGGTTCTGAATGTAGTTTTTAATTGATCGTCGGGATGGACCAAAACTTGATTGTAGCCGGAGAAACCATCCAAAAAGGACATTAATTCTGATCCTGCAACTGCTTGCAATATTTGCTCCATGGGAGGCAGGGGAAAATTATCCTTTTGGCAGGATTTGTTCAGGTTTCGAAAGTCAATACAAATTCTAATGTCTCTGTTTTTCTTTCTGATGGGAACTAAGTTAGAAACCCATCTAGAATGTCGAACAGGAAAAATAATTTTGGCTTTCAATAATTTATTGAGCTCATACTTAATCTGGTTTTCCAAATTAGGATGGATCTTCCTCAGCTTTTGCTGGACGAGTTTTTCATTGGTTATCATTGGGATAGTATGTTGAATGATAGAAGTGTTGTAGGTCTTTAGATCATTGTAGTTCCAGGCAAAGACACTTTTGTATTGTTTCAGGAGACGAACATAAGCTAATCTTTCTTATTTGGTTAGAAAAAAGGCCTAAGTTGATATTCTGCGGCTTGGTATCAGTTCCTAGATTTACTAATTCATAGTTCAGAGTCGAACTCTAAAGTTTTGAGTTGGTAGACCTCTTAAATCAGTCTTTCAAATCATATAGGTCTTCCAACTTGACTACTGATTTTGGTATAGCATTATTAGTGCTTTCTTGTTGCAATTGTTTGTCATGTTGGTATTTGTCAATTATCTGATTAGTGTAAGATCCCTCTAATGCGAGGAAGCTTACAATATCAAGATCATCGTTGAAAATTCTCCAGTTTGTAACATTGTCAGGAATTGAGGGTCTAAAGATTAATTTTATTGAAAATCTATCTGGGCTATACTCTTCTAAGGGAATGAGCTTGGAAGCTACATTTTCCAAGAGGTCAGCACTAGCATTTTGGAGTCTGGGAATTAATGAAATATTAAATGCTATAAAATGTTCAGTCAGAGCTTGCACTAAAGATTGATAATGCTTTAAATGACCTGATAGGCAATGTATAATATTTTGTACCTGTCTAATTACAATTTCAGAATCTCTGAAGACTTGTAGATACTCGATATCTAATCCGATTTCCTTATATAATCCTTGGACTAAAGCCTTGTACTCTGCAGTGTTATTGTTGCAATCAAACTCGAGCCTACAAGTTAGCATAGTTTTGTTTCCCTCTAGACTAACTAATATGCATCCTGCTCCTGCTCCATCGTTAGACTTAGAACCGTCAAAAAATAACTTCCAAAATAAATATTTATTTACAGGACTATCTATAAAATTAACACATTTAGAACTATCTATTTGAGAAAAAATTTCTACTTGAGACAAAACAGAATGTTCTAAGTAAGGCGAAGTATGAGCATTAAAATTTCCTAAGAAAGAATCAACAGAATAGTTGCCAATTATATTGTTGTTGTATGCTACAGGTTCATTTTCTCCTTCCAATTCTGTTACTATGTATTTTTGATGTCTTTCTTGCTGAACCTTTATCTGATTCAGTTTACCCATGTAAGGGAGCCACATATGTGACCAATTGGTAGCAAAGTATCCATGAAGCTTTTTAGACCAATCCCTACTAAGAATTAAGCCATAAAATTCTAGAATGTCTGAAACTAGAATATCAATAACTTGACATACCTTTGGATTCGATGACAACCTTATGGTAACTTGATTTAGTTCACTGATCACTTCAACCTACAACCGGTCCAGCTGAACTATACGTACTGCAAACTTTTGTGGCTGAACGTTCAACTTTGCACATATTGATTTAGGTAAGATATTAGATGAAGCTTCTGAATCTACTAAAAAATTGTGCAAGTTTTTGTTGAAAACTTCATAAGTAAGAAGAAATGGGGGAGTATGAGATCTTGACCTTCGTCCAATTAAAGCGATATCATTTGGATCAACTTTATTAGTCACATTAGTTGGAGGTCTTCCAATCTCATGAGAAGCTTGTGAGATTATAGCGGCGGGCAGAGGTGCAATAGGTATCACATGTAATTCTTTCAAAAGGAGCTTTTGTTGATGTTTTAATTTGCTCAATTCATGAAAGGTAATGTTAGCCCTAGTCTTCTTCATGTCTTCTACAATATTATACTCCATCTCATCAGAAACAATCAATGTTTTGGATGGAGTTGGTGAATCGGATTGGACTGGGCTTGTTTGAGTCACTTTGGGTGACGTTTTCTTACTTGCGATTTTATCTTTAGATATCGAGCTTGCACTCTTCTGTTTAGGAGTTGGTTGTGGAGGATCGAGTTGATTTCTACTTCTTGTACTAACTGGTGATGCCTCTTGATCCTCTTCGTCAGGGAGAATGAAGTCCCACATTCCTGCACTTCTACAACTTCTTCTTCATCAATGGGCTCTTCATTGGAAACTTCTTCTTCTTCTTCTTCTAATTCTGAATTTGTAATAAAATTGGGAGGCTTTGAATCAGTTGAAGGATTTCTTCTATAAGGCCTGTAAGGCTTTTTAGAAGAATTCTCTGCTACTTGTTTCTTTATATCAACCATCTCGTTAGACATGGTTTTCAAAACTTTTTGCAATCCTTCTAAATCAAATGGGTCCTTTGGTTGTTTTTTCTTGGGATCCTCTTTAAAGGTGACCTTCTTTGATTTTCATTCATCAACATTGTTTTTCTTCTCTAAGGCTATGATACATTTTTCTACCGTTATTGCTTCTTTCATATTATCAACCAAAGTTGTTTTGGAAACCCTATCGACAAAGATCGCTATGTTTGATGGTAGAGCAGATATGTACCATTCACTTTGAACTTCCTCGCTAGGCTTGGAAGCAGCAGGAATTTTATTCAAAAATCTATTGAAACTCAAGTTAAAATCTTTGATAGGTTCTCTTGTTTCAGTCTTGAGATTTGACAGGTCATTGATCAATGTCGCAGTAGGCCTATCATCACTGAAATTAGTCAAGAATTGATCTTGGAAAATATCCCAACTAGTGATAGATCCAGATGGTAATGAAAAATACCAAGATCTGGCTGCTCCTTGCAAAGTCTAAGGAAAGAGCTGGACAACATCATCTTCATTAGTAACTCCATTGAGATTTACAGATAACATAAAGTTGTTGATGTGTTCTTCTGCTAGTATTATTGTTTTAGGATTAAACTTAGGTAACCATTTTTAAGGATGGGCCGATAATTGACTCAAGGGCACAGGCATTAAGACTGCCCCTGGGTTATTCCATGGGTTTTGGACCATCGTTGAACTACTAACAAAAGAAAGTGCAGAAGATGTTCCTTGCGGTTGGGAAGATGAGGATATTACAGTTCAAGATGATTGTGAAGGAGATGTTGAAGTTCCAGTAGTGTGTTGGACAATAATTTGAAGTGGAGGAGTGGAAGGTTGACTTCACAATGGAGAGGTCAAGATGGATGACAATGATGAAAGAGTCTCGCTATCAGACCCTTTAGGTGATTTCATTGCTTTTTTCCTTTTAGGTAGAGGTAATTCAGTTGGTTCGATACCAAACTTTTCACTCTGCAATCTAGTAAGAGGATGAGAAGGGTTATATTGTGAAGTCACACTACCTCAAGATATTTCAGAATTTTGGGGTGATATAGAAAATCCTTGAAGTTTATAAATCAAAGATTCAACTTTAGGAGGTTCAATAGTCGATCTCTCTAAAATATTTGGGTTTGTGGCAGTGGTTATTGTTTTATTGACTTCTCGCTCAAGATTTAAAGATTCTAAGTGCGATGGAGAAGTCGGGGGAGATGTTGAGGGTGATTTACTCCCAGAATGGTATTTAGATTTAGATTTACTAGTTATTCATAGTTCAGGCCCTCCTTTTAGCGCCAAATATGTTGAAACCCTGAAAATAAGGTCTACAACAAGGGGGATACCCACCCGATTCAGACCTTGGTTAGCAGCTCCTTTTCCATTTGGGATGGTGGGTCCGACTGGGGATAATGGGACCAGTTTCCTAATTTATGTGTGTGTGTGTTGAGAATTGATATTTCCTTTCTAATAATTCCTAAGTAAAATGCTTTTATTCTAAATCTAATCTAACAACATGCAATTGTATTCTAATGAACAGAAATATCTAATTCTAAAACTAACCTGGGATTTAATCTTTCAATTATGCGATCAAAAATAGTTTCTAACATAAATTGGTAATAAATATCATTCAATTGTTATGAGGAAAGAATTCAATAAAGATGAACTATTTCGTATAAAAAGTTAGCCGAAACAATTGTGAAAAGCATATCGCATAATAAGTCATTCATAGATTAAGCATAAATAGAATATCCATCATTGTACAAAAGTGCCAAATGATAAATCAAACATGTAAGCATTCATATATAAATAAATGAACATAAATATCACTTAAACACATAGGAAGAAATCGTTAAGAGATAAAAGTACCATTGATAACAAGTTCTACTCATGAGCTTCAGCAATAATGATTTATCTCTTCTTAGTTCAACATCTACTAAGAGTACAAAAGTGCAATTTCAGTAGCAGATATTAAACACAGATATCAATAAATCTTGTTCCATTCATTCATCAAAACCTCCTCCAAGGGTGCAGAAGTGCATGTTCTGAGGAAACATTTTTAGGACCCTTCTCTAAATGCATGAGAAGTGTTGAAATACTACTAGCTAAATTCTAAAAATAGTTTATTACAAAAATATAGGAGGAGGTTTAAATGATCGTCCTCATCTAAGGTAAAAATAAAATTAAAACTAAAATTAAAACTGAATCTACAGATTATTATCTATGTATCTATTCTCTATGGTCACAAGCATTCAGCATCGGCTTGAGGAGAGTTGGTTGGCCGACCTCCAACTTTATTTGCCCTGCAAAAACAGAATTGGCAAGTGCTGGCGCTATCTTCTCGACAAAGTTAGTGAGGTATTTGAGAGTCATGCATTGACTGTGTGGTTTAACCAAGTATTGCTAGTAAGAATCCCAATTCAACCTGGTTAACTTCTTGATGGACTCTTCTCTTTCTTCAGCCTTTTGCCTCCAGCTGTTTTGTAGATGCTGTGAATTTGAGAGAAATTTACATACCATTTAAGGATATCCCTGATCAATACCACTATTTTTAGAGCTAGAGTTTTTCCTTAAGCCTTTAGCACTTTTTCCTACAATTTTCCAGGCTTTCAGGCAATTGAACGTTCATAGGATTTCCTTCTCAAGGGGTTTTCGCTCATCGAAAACTACCTCCGTTTCTTGATCCGAGCTTCCCTGGTGCTAGTTTTCGCCTCTTGTGCATTCTTGTTAGATGACTTCAAAAATTGGAGCTTCTCCTCCTTTTCCCATTATTCTCTGAACATTGCTACGTGTATCTTTCTGTTTTCCACTCCTGCAATTTACAAAATAAGGAAAGAGTAATGATATGAATAAAGTGACGGGAAAGCTTTAAATGCCAAAATCATATAAACTATACCACCCTACGTGAATTGACCTCTCGATTAGATCGAAACCTTATTTCATTAATGATCATCAACTAACTTATTAAATTAACATTAATGCGCATAACTTGACATCAGATTACAAAAAACTTTTTGGAACGATGTGTCCTATAGATCTGTGATAAATCGATTTTGCGATTTGCTTCACAATATCGCAGATCGCAATATCGCTAATCCGTTGTATTTTGACAATCATTCATTACCATGTGTTTCTGTGAAATGTGATTTGCGAGACACGTTATCGCATATCGTTGGTTTGAGGTATTTCACCTTAAGTGATATTTGAGGCATATGGAAACTGCGACGCGCGATGAGTTTCTTCGGTGTGCGATCTCGCATCGCAATTTCACAATCTTAGGAGTTTGCTCATATGGTGTCATTATTACCTTTTTGCGATGCGATGCTTTTTGAGAGAAAGATTTTGTTCGAACTCATCATAAACTTAAGTCCTTTTGGATTTTTGCGGGTATTTTCCTAAGTTTATGATAGTAAGATTTATTCAAAAAGGGAATACAAGTTCTAATTTATTTTTATTTTCTAGATGAAGGGTCCCCACTTATTTAGTATTGATATCAAAACTAAAATAAGAAGGGGGTTGTTGCTGGCCACAACACTATATAAAATGAAAATTATATATATTTTATAATTTATAATTAATTATATGAAATGAAAAAAAAAAATAGATAGATTTATAATTTTAAAATGAAATAACTTTTAATTATTTAATCTTATGAATCAAAGAGATTAATAAACTCAAATGGATTACTAATATTATAAATCAAAGGGGTTAATAATATGACCTAAGGGATTAATATTATAAAAATTGAGGGATTGATATTAATATTAACAAAGCCAAGTGATTAATAAACCTAAGAGATTTTGAATATTATAAATCCAAGGGGTTAATATTATATAATAAAGGGATTATTAATATTGATATGATTGATAAGCACATGCAATTAATATTGTAAACACAAGGTATTAATATTCATAAACCCTTGGGATTAATATTATAAATGAATTATTGATGTTATAAACACTCGGAATTAATAAAGCTAGGGGGTTATTAATATGAAAACCCAAGGGATAAATGTGGTTGACTATGTTAGGGTTTAAAATATTTAAACATTAACACATGTTAACGATGGTTGATTATTATTGAGATGGTCAACTATAGTCAACATGTGGATCATAGTCAAGATTAGTCAGCTTGACTACCATGGTGAACCATACTTAGCTTGAGAACTATGGTATTTATAAGTGACCTATAGTGAGCCATAGTGGATGGCCATGGTCAACCATGGTGAACCTTGGTTCAACATCACATTGTAACAAAGATTTTCCCAATATGAAAATAAACCATGGTCAACGATGATCAATCATGGCCATCAAAGTTCAACCATGGTGAATCATGGTCAACCATAGTCAACCATGATCAATCATGGTCAACCATGGTTTATAATATTAATCTCTTGGGTTTTTAATGTTAATCCCTTGGATTTATCAATTCCTTGAGTTTATAATATTAATCCCTTGGGTTTAATATTATTCTCTTGGGTTTAAAAGTTTGTCTATCATTAGGACATATTTTTATACACACTTATAAAATTAATTTCTCTTTTTAATAGATCTCTTCCATAAATATGTGTAAATAGTTTTTGAAATATAATATTAAAAATAATATTTTAATTTTAAAAATACAAAACTATAATATTTATTAGAACTTTATATATTTTTAGATTTACTTATAATTATTCATTAATATATTTATTATTTTCATTTCAATTACATTAATTTTACTTTTCAATTTTAAAATTTTATGAATATAATTTTAGAAAAATCTAAATGAATCAATTTAATTTAAAAAAAAAAATACTTGAATTATTTTATTTAATCTTATTAAACAAAATACTTTTATTGGAAAATTACCTATTTCTTTCTTATTGGACTATTTCATTGATATTATAATTCAAAATAAAAAATATTTATAACAAATTCTCGTATTCAACAATTAATATCACAATACGACATTCAATAAACCCAAAGGATTGATATTAAAAACCCAAGAGATTAATTTTATAATCCCAAGGGATTAATATTATAAAGTCTTTGAATAATATTATACCTTATATATATGAACCCTTATATTAAAAAACCCAACGGATTAATACTAAAACCCAAGGGGTTTATTAATCTAAGAGTTCATATTCCTAGGGTATAATATTATTCATAGGGTTTATAATATTAATCCTACGGTTTAATAAAGATTGATTGGATTTATAATCATGGTGAACCATGGCCCAACATCAAATTGTGACAAATATTGTCAATATGAAAATTAACCATGACCAACAATTATCAAAAATTGTCAACCATGGTCTCATGATCAACCATGGTATAACGTCACATTGTGACAAAGATTGTCTCAATTTGGGAATCAACCATGGTCATCCATGGTCTAACATCACATTTTAACAAAGATCATCTCAATATGAAAATCAATCATGGTCAATCATAGTCCAGCATCGCATAGTGACAAAGATTGTGTCAATATGAAAATTAATCATGGTCAACCATGTTTATTTTAGGGTTTATATACCTTGGGTTTATAATATTAATCCTATGGGTTTAATATTATTCACTTGGGTTTGTAATCCCTTGGGATTATAATATTAATCCGTTGGGATTATAATATTAATCCCTTGGGTTTTAAATCAACCCCTTAGATTTGTGGTCAACCATGGTCCAACATCGCATTGTGAGAAAGGTTATCTCAATATGAATATCAATCATGGTCAACTATAGTCAATAAACATGGTCAAATTGTGAAAAATATTGTCTCATCATCGAACGTCGCATTGTGACAAACATGGTAAATGATGGTTCAATGTTACATTGTTACAAAGATTGGGTTAGTATGGAAATAAACCATGGTCAACCATGTTTACTTTAGGGTTTATAATACTTATGTTAGGGTTTATATATTAATATAATATAATATTTATATGATATAATATTAGTCACTTGGGTTTAATACTATTCCCTGTTGGAAATACTGAGAGGGGGGTGAATCAGTATTTCTTAATATTATTTATTTTTTTAATTGTTCTAGTGATTGCCAATAACATATATAGATATGTGTATGTATACACAGAACATAGAAATCAACAGTTGTAATTAATGCTTTTATTAAAACTCAAAACAGTGCAATGAAATAAATACAATATAAGTATAAATCTGATTGTGAATAGTTGCCAAGCTCCAACTTGGACTTCAGTGAGGCTCCAACCTCCAGAGCACCAACTCTGTTTTGCAGTGTTCCTGCACTTAGGAGCACCTACCCCCAATGACTTCTGTCCAGTTCATTTCTGAGGCTCCAACCTCTTGGGCTCCAACCCAACCTTGGTATAAACAGGTATGTTGTTGCACACTATTCAGCTGAGATTGTCTCACTCTTGTTCTCCTGCCTCTGTTGCTTCTACTACCGCTACAGCCTTTGCTGCTTCTACTACCTCACACTCTGGTTCTTCACCACACCAACAGCAACAACAGTTCTCTGTTTTTACTATTTTATACATTCTCATGCCTTTAACCATTCGTTTTTGCTTACTCAATGGCTCTTTGGCTTCCTCCTCGCTTGCTTGAGCTTCGGCTTCCTCAACACTCGCTCAACCTTCAGGCTTCCCTCCTCCATTCACTTTATCTTCCTCATGATTACCTTCGATTGATGGTGTCATGAAAATATAATGTCGTCGCGGAGGTGTTTCAGCAACGCGGAAATATAATGTCATCCCGGAGGTGTTTCAGCAACGCCGAAACTGGTGTTTCAGCAACGCTGAAACTGGTGTATCGGCAAATTTTTAACAAGTGTCGGTGTTTCAGAAATGGAGAAATTGGTGTTTCAGCAATTTTTCTCCAAGCGTTTCAACAGTGTTCAACAGCTACAATAGCTTTCACCAGTGTTCACTAGCAACTTCATACAACACAAATTTTTCATAAGTGTCGGTGTTTCAGCAACGGAGAAATTAGTGTTTCAACAACTTTTCTCCAAGTGTTTCAACAGTGTTCAACAGCTGCAGCAGCCTTCACCAGTGTTCACCAGCAACTTCATACAACACTTAACTACCTCTACTCCTCTTGGCTCCTCTTGGCTCCTCTTGGCTCCTCTTGGCTCTGTGTGCTCCACTTCTTGAATATTGCCATATTGACATCAATGACAATCTGTGTCCAACAATCTCCCCCTTTGTTATTGATGGCAATATTCTTCTTCTTCTCTCTCTCCCCCCCTTTGACATCAATGGCAAAGGAATGCATACAGACTCCCCCTGTCAACCTGCTCCCCCTGTCCTGCTACCTCTTTATGAATGAACTTGAGTGATGATAAATAAATAACCCACATCTTTTGACACAAATGTTCGAATGCTTCTCAAGGAAGAGCTTTTGTGAAAACATCAACTATCTGCTCCTTAGTACTAATATATTCCAGGACAATGTTTTTTTCAGCTACTTTCTCACGGAGGAAATGATACTTGATTGGAATGTGTTTGGTTCTTGAGTGCATCACTGGATTTTTGTTGAGACTGATTGCACTTGTGTTGTCACAATAGATGGTAATTGGTTGATCTGTACATATGTCGAGATCTTTTAGAGCTTCCTTCATCCAAAGTATCTGAGTACAACAGTCTGCAGCAGCAATATACTCAGCTTCGGCTGTGGATAATGATATGGATGACTGTTTTTTGCTGAGCCAGGATACCAAATAGTCTCCTAGGAAGAATACATTTCCACTAGTACTTTTCCGATCATCTATACTTCCAACCCAATCAGCATCAGTGTATGCAATTATAGTCATTGTTGAGTTCTTTGGGTACCAAAGACCAAAATCAGAAGTTCTCTTTAGATATCTGAGAATTCTTTTTACAGCTAATAAATGGGATTGTTTGGGAGCAGATTGAAATCTTCCCACCATTCCTACTGCTTGCATTATGTCTGGTCGTGTAGCTATTGCGTAAAGAAGGGCTCCGATCATTGACCTGTAATGAGTTGCATCCACTAGAGGGGAGTCATCATCTTTTCTCAGTTTGCAGTTGGTGGTCATAGGTGTGCTCATGGGTGCACAGTCCTCCATTCCATATTTTTTGAGCATGTCTTTTAGATATTTGGTTTGAGATATACACAATCCTGCTCTGGTTTGAGATATTTGAAGTCCAAGGAAGTGGGACAGCTCTCCTATCATTGACATCTCAAACTCTTTTGACATGTTTTGAGAACATTCATGGCTTATTTCATCATTATTACTAGAAAAACTCAGATCATCGACATAAACAAGAGCAGCTAGTAACTTACCTTGATATGTCTTTATGTATAGATCACTTCTAGCCACTCCCTTTTTGAAGCCTTGTTGTTGTAGGTAGTGATCCAATCTTGCATACCAAGCTCTAGGAGCTTGTTTCAATCCATATAAAGCCTTTTTCAACTTACAGACTAGGTCCTTTCCTGCTGTCAAATCAAAACCTTCTGGCTACTCCATGTAGACTTCCTCTTTGAGTTCCCCATTTAGAAATGCTAATTTCACGTCCATTTGATAGATTTTGAAACCTTTTGAGAAAGAAAATGCTAAGAACATCCTGATAGCTTCCATACAGGCCACTGGTGCAAATGTCTCTTCAAAGTCAATTCCTTCAATTTGTGAATAGCCTTTGCAGACAAGTCTTGCCTTGTTTCTGATAACTTGTCCTTCCTCATTCATTTTATTTTTGAACACCCATTTGGTTCCTATTATGTTTTTGTCCTTTGGATGAGGTACCAGCTCCCATGTCTTGTTCTTCTCAATTTGGGACATTTCTTCTTCCATTGCTTTTACCCAATGAGGATCCTTACTTTCTTCTGCAAATGTTTCTGGTTCTATCATAGATAGGAGGGCAATGAATTTTCTCTTGGGTGAGGTTGTTATCCTTCTTCGGGTCTGCACACCTTCATCTCTATTGCCAATGATCTGTTCTTCTGGATGGTATCTTTCAACATACTTCATCTTTGAAGGGGTACGAGGTGGTTCTCTTTTCTCTTCTTCTTCTTCATCATCTATCTCTTCTTCTTTAGGTTCTTCTTCTTCAAGGAGAATGTCATCTTCATGTTCTTCAATTTCCTTTACTGGAAGTTCTTCATCAACCTTTACATCAATGCTTTCCACTATTTTCTTCAGTCGATAATTGTAGCACTTGTAAGCCTTGCTTCGTGTAGAGTATCTAAGAAATATCCCTTCATCAACCCGATAATCAAACTTTCCGGGTGAGCCATCATTTATTTTTATGAAACACTTGCTTCCAAATATCTTGAAGTACTTCACCGAAGCAGGTCTTCCTTTCCATGGCTCATAAGGAGTTTTATCACAATTTGGTCTTAATTGAGTTTGATTCAGTGTATAGACAGTTGTTGCTACTGCTTCTCTCCAGAATTTAGGCTGTAGGTCTGCTACTAATAGCATGGTTCTTGCCATCTCTTAGAATGTTTGGTTTCATCTTTCAACTACCCCATTTTTCTGAGGTGTTATGGCAGCCGAGAATTCCCTTTTAATTCCATGAATATTACAGAACTCACTAAACTCTTTTGATGTGAATTCTCCTCCTCTGTCTGTTCTAAGGCACTTAATTTTTGAATCTTTTTCATTTTCTACAAGGGCTTTTAAATTCTTAAAACACTCAAAAGTTTCAGATTTATAATTTATGAAATATATCCACATCATTCTAGTATAATCATCAACAAATAACAATAAGTACCTTTCTCCTTGGAGTGCTTGATTTCTAGTTGGCCCACACACATCAGCATGGATGATCTCCAAGGGCTTTGATGTACAGTGTTCCTTTGTCTTGTGGCTGGTTCTGGTCTACTTTCCATGTTGACATGGACCACACACTGCTTGATTTGGTTTGAACAGCCTTGGGATGTCTTGTACAGCTTTGATCTTGCTGATATTGATCAGATTTTCGAAACTTGTATGTCCAAGTCGCTTGTGCCACAACCAACTCTCATCTGTTTGACTCAAGTAGCATTTATTTTCCTGAATCTTGTTCAGAATGTAAATGTTGTCTGGTGTTCTCACCCCTTTTGCCACAAGTTTCACTGAGGCAGAGTTCCTTATTTCACAGTCTTTGGTGTTGAAAACAACCTTATGTCCTTGATCACAGATTTGGCTGACACTCAAGAGGTTGTGTTTGAGTTCGTCAACCAGCAGAGCATCTTGAGCTTTTTCTTTTCCATTTATAAGAGTAACTGTTCCTTTTCCTGCAATTCTACCAGATCCGCTTCCAAAAGACACATTCCCTTCCTTTTTGCTCAGTGAGACAAACTTCCCTTTGTCTCCTGTCATGTGTCTAGAGCACCCACTATCTACAAACCATTGGTTTCCATTATTTTGAGCATATAGAGCCAGGACGCATTTGTCCATGCTGGAATTCTTGTTGCTTGTCTTTCTTCCTTTGAGTGGGAAATCTTGTTCATAGTGTCCAATGTTGTAGCATAACGAGAAAATCAGATCAAATTTGGTTAAGGGATCAAATGAATTGAAGGTTTTGATTTGTCCCTGCCTTTTGGGGGCATATGAATTGATTATTCGGTCCTTTAGCTCTGTCTTTTCATTTCTGAGAGCCATACAATGTCTGGCTTGATGACCAAAATTTTTACAGTGAAAGCAATGTCCAAGAAAGATGGCTTTGTACTTGTTGAAGCAACCATGGTTTGAGTCGATTTCCTTCCTGGGAATTACTTCTCCCTCGCTCTTTGGATTTTTTATTGGCCCTTGGTGGAGTACATGTTTGTATTTGCTGTAGTGTCCATGATTCAACTCCACATTCTTCTTTGGAGTAATTCTTTCTTCATTCTTGGAATCTGGGATGCACTTTTGATAACATACATTTTCATCTTTTGGATTGCAGGAAAGTGCATCGGCATAGCTTTTCGCACTATTCTTAGTGCTTGAGGATTCTCCTTTGAAACCTATTCCAGACTTGTCATGTTTATGAGAACATTTTGCTACATAATGACCTATTTTACCACATTTAAAACAAATAAGTGGATACTTGCCTTTAAGCTTAGATCCTCTCTTAAGCTTTCATACAAATTGAGCCAATTTGGATTCTACATCAGACTCATCACTACAATCATTCCTTTCTTTCCCCTTCTTTGACTTTGAGGCCTTGAATGCTGCATCTTTGGAACTTGGGCCACCTTTCCTCATTTCATAGGCAGTGAGAATTCCATGGAGTTCATCCATTTTGAGGGCATCTAGATCCTTTGCTTCTTCTATAGCACTTATTTTGGAGTCAAATCTATCTGGAAGAGACCTTAATACCTTTTGAACAATGGTACTTTCTTCAACTTTTTCATCCAATCCTTTTAGGGAATTTACCACTTCAGCTACTCGGAGGAGGTATGTTGCAATGTCTTCTTCATCTTCCATCCTCAAACTTTGAAATTGTCTTCGGTGAGTTTGAATCTTTGCCTTTCTTACTTTTGAGTCTCCATCATACAAGCCAACTAGCTTCTCCCACATTTCTTTGGCAAATGTACAGTGCATGATTTTTGTAAACTTAGAATCAGTGATTCCACTAGTGATGGAGTTCATGGCCTTTGCATTTGCGATGTAGGCTTTCCTCTCGTCTTGGTCCATTGGAAGAGTGGTAGTCGTTTTGTATTCATTTTGAACAAAATGCCAGACTTCGGGTCCAAGGGACATCAAGTAGTAGGTCATTCTTTTCATCCAGAAACCAAAGTTAGTGCCATCGAACAGAGGAGGTCTTCCTGATGCTTCGTGATTTCTCATCATGGCTGCGGATCCTTCTTCAAGCTGTTAGGCTAGTATGAAGAAGCCTGCTCTGATACCAATTGTTGGAAATACTGAGAGGGGGGTGAATCAGTATTTCGTACTATTATTTATTTTTTTAATTGTTCTAGTGATTGCCAATAACATATATAGATATGTGTATGTATACACAGAACACAGAAATCAACAGCTATAATTAATGCTTTTATTAAAACTCAAAACAGTGAAATGAAATAAATACAATATAAGTATAAATCTGATGGTGAATAGTTGCCAAGCTCCAACTTGAACTTCAGTGAGGCTCCAACCTTCAGAGCACCAACTCTGTTTTGCAGTGGTCTTGCACTTAGGAGCACCTACCCCCAATGACTTCTGTCCAGTTCAATTCTGAGGCTCCAACCTCTTGGGCTCCAACCCAACCTTGGTATAAATAGGTATGCTGTTGCACACTATTCAGCTAAGATTGTCTCACTCTTGCTCTCCTGCCTCTACTGCTTCTACTGCCGCTACAACCTCTGCTACTTCTACTACCTCACACTCTGGTTGTTCACCACACCAACAGCAACAACAGTTCTCTGTTTTTACTGTTTTATACATTCTCATGCCTTTTTCCATTCGTTTCCACTTACTCAATGGCTCTTTGGCTTCCTCCTCGCTCGCTTGAGCTTCGGCTTCCTCAACATTCGCTCAACCTTTCAGCTTCCCTCCTCCATTTGCTTTATCTTCCTCATGATTACCTTCGATTGATGGTGTCACGAAAATCTAATGTCGTCGCGGAGGTGTTTCAGCAACGCCGAAACTGGTGTTTCAGCAATGCTAAAACTGGTGTATCGGCAAATTTTTCACAAGTGTCGGTGTTTCAACAACAGAGAAATTGGTGTTTCAGCAATTTTTCTCCAAGTGTTTCAACAGTGTTCAACAGCTGCAACAGCCTTCACCAGTGTTCACCAGCAACTTCATACAACACTAATTTTTCACAAGTGTCAGTGTTTCAGCAACAGAGAAATTGGTGTTTCAACGACTTTTCTCCAAGTGTTTCAACAGTGTTCAAGAGCTGCAGCAGCCTTCACCAGTGTCCACTAGCAACTTCATACAATGCTTAACTACCTCTACTCCAATTGGCTCCTCTTGGCTCTGTGTGCTCCTCTTCTTGAATATTTCCATACTGACATCAATGACAATCTGTGTCCAACATTCCCATGGGTTTATAATCCATTTTAGTATTAATCCCATTAGTTTATTATGCTATTTGGTTTATAATATCAACACCTTGTGTTTATTAATCTAAGGGTTCATATTGTTAGGGAATAATATTATCCATAGGGTTTATAATATTAATCCTTGGGTTTAATATAAATCCCTTGGGTTTATAATCATGTTCAACCATGGTCCAACGTCACATTGTGGCAAATATTATCTCAATATGAAAATGAACCATGGACAACCATTGTCGACCATGGTCTACCATGGTCAACCATGGTCCAATGTCACATTGTGACAAAGATTGTCTCAATATGGAAAGTAATCATGGTCAACCATGGTCCAACATCTCATTTTGACAAAGATTGTCTCAATATGAAAATAAATGATTCTCAACCATGGTTCATCATCGCATTATAACAAAGATTATGTCAATATTAAAATCAACCATGACCAACCATGATCAATAACCATGGTCACATTGTGTCAAAGATTATATTAATATGAAAATGAACCATGGCCAACTATTGTCAACCATCATCAACCATAGCCTAATGTCACATTGTGACAAATATTGTCTCGATATAGAAATCAATCATAGGAAATCAGATCAACCATGGTCAAATGTCACATTTTGACAAATATTGTCCCAATATGAAAATAAATCGTCATCAACCATGGTCCAAAGTGGTATTATGACAAATATTATTTCAATATGAAAATAAACCATGGTCAACCATGTTTATTTTATGGTTTATAACATTTATCTTAGGGTTTATATAAATTGGTTCTATAATATTAATCCCTTGGGTTTAATATTATTCCCTTGGGGCTTTAGTATTACTCCCTTCGGTTTATTATTCTCTTGCATTTATAATATCAATCCCTTAGGTTTATGATAAACCATAATCGATTATCGCATTGTGAGAAAGGTTTCCTCAATATGTAAATCAACCATGGTCAACCATGCTCCAACGTCACATTGTGACAAAGATTACCTCAATATGAAAATCAAGCATGGTCAAATATGGTCAACCATGTGTATTTTAGGGTTTATAATATTTATCTTAAGGTTTATATACCTTTGGTTTATAATATTAATCCATTTGGTTTCATATTATTCCATTGGGTTTATAATCCCTTAGGGATTTAATATAAATCCATTGGCTTTATTATTCCCTTGGGTTTATAATATCAATACCTTCAATTTATTAATCTAAGGGTTCATATTCCTAGGGTATAATATTATTCATGGGATTTATAATACCAATCACAGTGTTTAATATAGATCACTTGGGTTTATAATCATTGTTATCCATGGTAAACCATGGTCCAATGTCACATTGTGTGAAAGATTGATGTAATATGAAAATTAACCATTTTCAACCATCGTCAACCATGGTCGAATGTGTGACAATGATTATCTCAATATGGAAATCAACCATGGTCAACCATGGTGCAACATCACATTCTAATAACTATCGTCTCAATATGAAAATCAATCATAGTCAACCATGGTCCAACATCCCATTCTGAAAACGATTGTGTGAATATGAAAATCAATCATGGTCAACCATGTTTATGTTATGGGTTTATAATATTTAGTTTAGGGTTTATATATCCTGTCTTTATAATATTAATCCCTTGGGTTTATAATAGAAATCCCTTGGGTTTATTATTCCCTTGGGTTTATAATAGAAATCCCTTGGGTTTATTATTCCCTTGGGTTTATAATAGAAATCCCTTAGGTTTATGGTCAACCATTGTCCAATGTGACATTGTGAGAAAGATTGTCTCAATATGAAAATCAATCATGGTCAACCATGGTCAATAAACATAGCCACATTGTGACAAATATTGTCTCATGGTCTAATGTCACATTGTGACAACCTCGATCAACCATGGTCAATGATGGTCCAAATCAAATTACTACAAAGATTGTGTAAATATGAAAATCAACCATGGTAAACTATGGTCAATGATGTTTATTTTAGGGTTTATATACCTTGCATTTATAATATTAATTCTGTGGGTTTAATATTATTCTCGTGGGTTTATAATCCCTTGAGTTTTTATAATTAAGCCCTTGGGTTTATAATATCGATCCCTTGGGTCTTTTAATCTAAGGGTTCATATTCCTAGGGTATAATATTTTTCATATGGTTTATAATATTAATCCTTGGGTTTAACATAAATCCCTTGGTTTTATAATCATGGCCAATGAGGGGCCTTAGTATTTCATCAAGGATGTTGCAACTCTCAAGGCTCTTAACTTAAATTATCAACCCAGGGTCCATACAAACTTAGAGGTGATGGTGCTATATGCACACTAGGTTAAGTTATACTCATGTCATCCTTAGTCATTAGATCATATCAAGGTATTCAGATACCACTCACTTATATTACTATGAAGAGGATTTCCTATGAAATCATATCATGATTTCAAGGAATGAACATGATTCTAACTACAAAAATGAAAATGTCATTCACAAAATGTAAAGGCTAATTGTACTTACATGAAAGGAATAGACTAGTCTATTTGTAGAAGTAAACCATGATACTCTGCTTGCACACTAATCAAATCAGTATTCTACTTGCATGAATCATTTATCTAATTGTAGATTGCTTGAAAAGGAGGAATTGAATATTCAAAACAACTGTGGAATCGAAAAATACTAAGTCTAATTCTACTTGTTGTCTTGTCTTTGTAGTGAGAAAAATATAGGATTAAAGAGGTCTTGGACTTCCCTTAATCATGTAATCAAAGCTCAAGCTTCATTATTCAACCCTAAAATGCAAGTGTCAAAGTCTAGGGAAAATATGGTTGGATTTAAGCAGTGTTACAACACTACTACAGCAAGTGCTACAAGAGGTCATGTTTTGCTACAAGAGGGGATCTGAGAGCGTTTTGGGGGAAATGAGGGTGTCTTGAAGGTGAATGAAGGTGGATGAAGGGAGTGGGACCCCTTTTATCAAGCCTAGTACCACTCAGAGGCCTATCTTTCACAAAGCGTCATGCCAATGATGTTCTTCATTGGCTCTATAAGGGTGATTTCGGTGGTAGAGTTTGAGAGTAGTATGAGGTGTCCAAGAGGAAGATAGAATTGACTATGTAGATGTGGATGAGTTTTCCAAGCCCTACAAGTCAAAAGCAATCCCTGCAGATCAGTGAAGTACATGCACTAAATGATCAATATTGCAGCAAAATGAATCAAGGTGGAAAAGATGAATTGAATTTTATTTCTTCAAGATCTAAACTATCCTACAACATGAATCTAAAATAATTTCCAAATTAATGTTGCTAACTCCTAAATTGTAGAAACTAACAACGCAAAAGAATCTCAATCCAGAACTAAATAATTTCCAAGAAGTCACAAACACACGTTTTTGGCTTGTTGTTGTAAAGTCTTCCACCACACTTTCCACAAGAGAGGTGTTAGTCTAACCTGCAACTACAATTTTGAAATATAATCCTACTTAAGTAGAGATAGAAGTAAAATCAATTACATAATAAAAAAAAAATAGAATACAAGAGAGGGACTAAATCCTCTAGGTTGGGTCCAAACTCGAGGATTACATCCCTCCAAAGCTAACTCACATGGAGGCCAACAATAAAATTTACAATAACAGAAAATAAGAACCACATACATTACATTGAAGATGAAAAGAACAATATCAAGCACTAGGCTCTCAAAAGATATACTATCTTGAACACAAATTTAAATCTCAATGAGCCTTTAGGCTTTTTTATTTATACAAAATGTAGCTGAACGAAATCTCCCTTGAAAGGGGGATTGCTTCCCTCCAAGATCTTGAAATTAATTGATCCGGTTCCCTTGGATCTTCACATGCTCTTGATTTCCTTTACTGCTAGTGAATTTGAGTTGTTGGTGACGAATATTTGATCTCAAGTAGAGTTGGAGAGCTAATTTAGTGGAAAAGCCCCCCTATATTCTCTCTAGATGTCTCCAACAAGCCCTTGCATAGTAAATATCTCCAAAAATGCTTCTTTTACCTGCATGGCAATCACATTTTGCCATGAAATATGTAAAGCACCCTTTAGTCTTCCTACTATGCATATTATGGTTAACAATACAAATTAATGTGAGAAAAGCAGAATTTTAACGGCTGGAGGATAACACAATGGGCCTCAAAATATTCCTATTGATGGGATCCATCATCACCCCCTTATTTCTCACCCTTTGAGAAATGCATTCTCTGATGTGAATTTCATTGATGGCCCTGGTGGCTTCTCTAGCATCCCAATGAATTTTAGATGGTGTGCCTTCCATTGGATAGAATCCTACATTTTCCTCTATGTCTACCCAATCCTTTTTTTCTTCTATCTGGTCTCTTCTTTGTTGTAGGCCCAACAGTAAGGGAGGACTGAATTTGAGCCCTATCCAATTGATCTTCAACCTTTGCATGATTATTTTGTAGAGTGGGGTTCTCTCTAAGGAACTCCTTATTCTTTTTGGAGAATGGTACTCTCTGATTCACAAACTGTGAGGTAGAGCATGCCATATTCTTTGAAAAGCCTGCAAACTTTATGTCCTCAACATCCTAAAGGTGTCCATAAAATGGAGGATAGCTTGTTCTTGGGTTTCCATATACCAAGGTGTCAATTCAGGACCAGTGGAGATGAGGTGGTGGTTATTGATGCTAGCCTTGGGGCTCACTAATTATTCTCTTATGTATAAAGGCTCCTTCTCTTATTTTTCCATTACCCTTCTTGCATCTTCAACCATTACTTCTTTATGGGTCAACCAAGAGGCTAGTTCCATTAGTTTCATCTCCCCCAATATTAATTTGGGGTCCTAGAAGTTCATGTATCTGAGGATCGTATTATGCATTGAGAACTCAGCCAGTTTGGCTTTATCCTCAATACTTTCCTTTTTCCAAAAATCAATGAAGTTTTTGCAGCCTTGGAAAGGTAGAGAGCCATGTTGTGCTAATGACCTTATATGGAATTGCAACAACTGTTCCTTGAGAAATATATCATAGGATTTGGATGGCTTCCTGCATTATATGGCTTCCATGGATAAACTTTCCATAGTGGCAAGTTTTGTCTCTTTTTCTTGCAGTTGTTCTCTTAGCCTTTTATTCTATGTCTATATCTTCTCCTTCATGAGTGACTCCCTAAGCCTTAAGTTACTCAATTCCTTGCTCATTTGATTCACATTTTCCTCCATACGGCCCACATCTTCCACCTTTTTGGATATTTCAGTTTGTATCCATCTATGAGTCCCACCTCTTTCCCTTTCTAACTTAAAGAAGAGTGATATTGCAAATTTCTTGGGTACAATCCTACTTCCTTCAACAAATTTGTAGTGGGATTCAAGACTAGGTTGTGGATCTAGCTCCTAGAGTTCTTGGGGACCACCTTCTTTTCCTTTTTATGTGGCTACCCTTTCTTGTAGCATCTCTTGTTGCTCCTATAGCACTCCATGTTTCTCTTGTATCCATCCTTGTTTCTCCTGTAACATTCCTTTATCCATCCTTGTTTCTCCTGTAGCATTCCTTTTTCTCCTTGTAGCAACCTTGTTTTTGTCTGTATCTCATATATTTTCTCTTGTAATAGGGTAGCTTGTGATTTGAGCCTCGTAGACGTCATTGCCTTATTGGTGGGCCTCCATATGGGGGAAAATATTGCTTACCCTTGGCTTTAAGCGAGGTAACCTCCTCAACGTTTCCTTCACCAGGTCCCACTTCTTCTCTTTTTTTCGTTGATTCATCAATGATGATAATGAATTTTCAAGGAGGTTGAGGCTTCCCTTGCCTTACCCTAGTTCTCTTTCTCATTTTAAAATATAAGGGGCCTTGCCTAGGGTGCCTTCTCTTTGGCTTGACAAGTGTGCCTAATGTGGCTAATGTGGCAGCCACCTCTTGTTTTGTGTTTCCTGGTGAGGGACTTATTTTCTTCCTTTACCTTTCTATCCTTTGAGGTTTAGAGGAATCCTTAGGGTTCTCTTCATCTACTCTTTGTTTCTCTCCCTCTTTTTCCTATGTTTTCACTTTCTCCTCCTCTTCTTCCTTTTCCTCCCTTACCCTAGTACTAGATGTTGGTGTTTCTTCTTACTATGTAGAGGTAAGGGCTTGCGTCTCAATCAACATCTCCCTATACATGTCCACAAAGTCAGTCCATAGCACAAGATTCTTTAGGTGGTTTAAGGCATCCATGACAATGAGCTTGCGGAGGCCATGATGAAAATGTGTTGGTGCTTCCCTTCCCTCACTTTATAGCTCATTTAAATGACGGACTGTAAGAGGAAATGTGGAACACTAAGCCTCCTCAAAATGGGTAACTTTGTCTAGAACCTTAGCTCATAGAGAACCCTAAAGTGATAGGCATGCATAATGTTTAAACTCCCCTCACAGGATATGCATTTGAGGATATGATAGGCCACTTCATCCCAAGGGTAAGGGAGGCTCTCTCTTTTGACTCCATTTTTTTATTCCACAAGCTTCTCTTTATGGAGAAAGATTTTTTTCTTGGTTGTAACACCTACCTCCTTATCCTCCTTGCCCCATAAAAATCCTAAGGGTCTGGTGGCAACTCTGCTTATGATATATGCATTTAAATGGATTGCAAGTCCTCTAACAATATTAGTGACACTATTCTCTCCCTTACAATTGAGGGCCATGGAAAATTGATGGGTTACATCATAATCATACCCCTCTAATTGCTCGAAGAGTCCCATCCACTAGTGTCTTAGAAAAATGTTCCTAAAAAGGGGATGTTGATGGATTCTTTTGGTCTCTATGGGTTCTCTTTTATTGAAACCTCCTCACATTACTCCTATTTCCCCTTCTCTAGGTTATCTAAGGGAAATTTTCAAGATTTTCCTCATATCAGTCTCAGGTGTAGAGGTAGTGGCTAATGCTTATATTTTTGTGTTAGAGGAGGGAAAGGATGATACTCCTGACTATGGTCATAAAATTTCTCTACTCGTGTCGTGCCTTCTTATGTGATAAATCTTGCACAAGGGTTTGTTACACGCTACCCATATTAAGCAAAGTTCTTCATGCAATTGTATAAAAATTAGAGAGTGAGGAGGCCACTTACCCATCCTAGGATGACTCTCTCATGTGTTTCATGAGGGTTTGAGGAAATGTTCTAGTGGTTTTGGCTCATTTTCTCCCCTTAATTCATCCCTATATCTTCTCTTTTGTGCTACTGTAGCATAGTCCTCCTATAGTAGCTCCTGTAACACCTAAAAACTCAACCTGTAGTAGTTCAATGGAACCCTAGGCAAATTTTGGTAGCATCTAGCTCTTCCTTCAGTACCTTGGTGGGTCTCTCCAACTGTTTTCTAGGAATGAGAAATTGTGCAAGTGTATTCGAGCCTTGTACTTTTATTCCCTTTTGTGGTAATGACTCGAAGCACTTTGATGACTTGGCTCTTGCATGAATTTCCCTTTTTAACCATTTTCTCCACTCCTCATAATTATCACCCCCCTCGATTTGATTTTTCCATATTTCATTGGTGGTTGATTGAATTTTAGTTTACTAATCCAATGTGTCCAAGTTTACTGGCCACCTCTGGTCCATAAAAACTCCATTTGCAATCATTAAACACATTGTTTTTACCATCATGTGCTTAGGGAAGAGGTCAGGGGTGTCATACATGATCCTACATGTGATGTTGAATTGTTGTAGATGCATTCATTTTTTTTATGATATGATGATCAATCTACTGACCTCTGGAGGCATTGATTTCTAATTTTTTCTTATGCACAAGTCTTCATGGCATAATGATGTAGTCAACTGATGAAATTTTTCTTCCATGCAGACCTCTTTCCAGTATTCGATCTATTGTTATTGGACTGGATGGATGACCTTAAAAATTCTCCTCAGGGATGGTGTGACTCCTCTAGACCTTAGGAATGGTCTCTTAATGCCTTAGAGTGGTCAAATATTCATTCTAGAGCTGTAAAAGAAATTTGGTCCTTGGTCTTTTTGGATTTGTGTAGGTAGCTATAGGATTGTTCTCCTCCATGTAGAAGTCACTCAGTTACACCTCAAAACCTCATAATACCTTCAAGGATTTGGGAAAATCATATTGGCTCTCTAGACATGAAAGAAATCTTCAGAAGGTGGTGAAAATGGTGAAGGTAGAGTTCTCTTTCTATGCTTTTTTATATATGGGTAGAAGTGGAATCTTGAGGATGAAATTGGCTAAATGCAATGGATGAGGGGTGAAGGAATTTTGGTGGACTTATCCAACATTTCCCAAGGAAAATAAATGATATTTTGGCCCTTTTTTCAAGTGGATCTCCCTCCTGTAGCATTTCAAGTTGCTCTTGTAGCAACAGAGGAAAATCGTGTAGCAGTTAAGGACAGTCCTATAGCATTGTAAGAATGAGGCAAAAAATGGTTGAGTTGCTAGATACATGATGGAGAGAGGTAGGGAGGTGGATGAATGAGGATGAAAAGTCAATGGATGGCTAGGAAAAATAGATAAATTGATTATGGATCATGTCTTGCACCCATTGTCACTTTGACTATCTAGAGTCTTACAAAAGAGAAATGTTAGTTGAATTGATGTAAGGACTCCTCCTTGTGGCTTATTACCCTTTTATTTTCTCTCTCTTTTTATTTAGACATGTAGCCTACCTCTGGAGAGGTTTTCACCCTGCATGCCTACCCTAGGTGCCTCAGAGGAGGTATTTACCTCGGGATCGTTTCACTTTTTCTTTTTTATTTTTACTTTTTCCTTATTTTTTTTTTCCTCTTGGGATGCCTCACAGAGGTTTTCAACCCTAGATTTGACCTTAAATTCCTCATGGAGGTTTTCATCTAGGCCCTTTATTTTTATTTTTCTCTTTTTTTTATTAGAATCCTAGTGGACTAAGGACTATGAGCCTCCCAATCATATTCAACTACTTTCTAATTGAACTAATAAAATCTTCTATGGATAGAGGTATTTTGTACAACTTCAACCTGTAACCATTAACAAGTAAGGGAATACCTTACTTATCAATTGTTATGATTTGAGAAGACCCATTATCATGACATATTTCCACTATATAGGGACCCAACCATCTTGTCATTAATTTTACGTTGAAATCCTTAAATTTGGAATCATATAGCAGTGCCTAATCACCTTCTTGAAAATTATTCTCCCTAATGTTTTTATCATGCCAAATCTTCCTTTGTAGCTCGATTACCTCAATGTGTAAGAGAGCTTGCAGCCTGAATTCATCTAAACATTGGGATGGAACAACCTCTCTTCTTGTATTTCCATGAGTTCCAATTCTAACTGAGTTACCATCCTTAAGGTGTTGTATTCAAATTTAATGGACAATAGGGACTTTTTTCCATAAACTATTTCGAATGGAGTAAATCCAATGGTGGTCTTCCAAGTGGTGTTGTAGGCCCAATTGGCTTCTACAAGTCTATCTATCTAAACATTTTTTTTGTTGCTAACAATGTTGGTCATAATGTTCTCCAATGCTCTATTTGTCACATCCACTTTCCCATTTTCCTAAGGGTGATAGGAAGTGGATGTCCTGTTCTTGATGTGGTGCTACTTCATGAGGTCTTCGATCATATTTGAGGTGAACTATGTCCCTTGATCAATGACCAACTCTCATGGGAAACAAACTTGTAGAAGATTTTCACCCTCATAAACTAAACCACATTCTTCTCAATTACTTCCTTAACTACCTTTGTTTTAGCCTATTTAGTCAGGAAATTAATGGACATAATGATATATGTCTTCTAATATGATGGGGGGTCTAGTAGCCCCTGAGGTGTAGTGCTGCTATTTTTAGCGGAAATATTCCCTGTTTTAGCTCTGACGGCCACATCTCCTCTTGCTTCGCTTTGGCCATAAGGCATACTTCAAAATATTACTCTCGCATTTATAATTTCATCGGGTCCCGATCCAAATGGGTCCAAATATGCTCTCTAAGTCTTCAAAAGCCAGTAAAATAATGGCAAATATCAAAACCATCGCAGGAGAAGAACCCTTAGAATGGCGGAGAAGCACTATTGGGAGGCAAAAACCCAAGGAAACAGTGAAAAAACTAAGTATCGGAGGCATAAATAGTGAAATGCACAGCAGCCATCAGATCTGGCCGATCAACGGTCTAGATTTGATCGGCAGGTCACAATCGTCGGTCACAATCAACAGTCGCAATCAGCGAAGGTAATCAGTGGATTAAGGGCAGAATGTGTGGAACTTGTGATGGAGATCGGCGATGCAATGTGGACCGTCGATCAAGTGCGCAGATCGATGTCCCACGTTGCATCGAAAGATCGCTATTGGAAAATACAAGGAGCGCTTATCGGCCCGGGGCATGAGAAATATGTGATTGCGACTAATCGCATCGCGATATCGCATCAGAGTTTCACAGAGGTGCGATTAGTCAGACCCGATGGTTGTATAAATATTATTGCATAGATTTTGAGATCTGTCAAACACCATTTTTAATGTAGTTTCGTAGTTTCATTTATTAAACGAAAGGTGAAGGATGAAGTGTTGATGCGATAAGCTGGACCCGAAAGGGTTCCTTAAATCCATTGTATACTTTTTCAAATCCGCCATAGGTCATTTTTACGTTATTTTCACGATTTTTAACGTATTTCAAAATACAAAGGGAAGACTAGGAAAAGGCCATTTGTGACTTGCGATAGTGATAAGGAGAGAACCGATAGAGGAATATACCATATTTGAGGACTTTTGAAGTCTAAAATGAACTATGTTTTGGCGGAATTTCATAGTATTGCAGCATTTGTCCGTGTTAACAGAAAGCAATCATTTAGAGGGTTTCAAAGGCCTGATGTACTCATCTAGACAGAGGCTGGGAGACAGAGGACAGAAGGATAAAAAGCCACAGCACGATGCAGCCAAAACCAACAGAAGTGATCATGGAGCATCACTGGCACAAGCGAGCTCCCTGACAGCGCAACAAATTACCAGAATGTGGTTACTCTGCTGTTAGAAAAAGAAACCTCCAAGCTCATGCATGTCTAGTCATGGCATCAAGTCGTTAAAGACAGAGGGGATAGATTAAGGCCTCTCAAGCCTCAGAAGGTTCGAGAGCATTGTAAAAAGCCTATAAATGGCTGAGAGTTATATGTATGAAGGGTTCAACTTTTGGAGACTGTGGAGACTCTACTCCTCTAGCTTCTCATCTCCATTCAAGCAATATAAGCTTCTTTTGCTATTACATGTTCAATTCCCATTTTTTCTTCTATTCTAATCTTGCACTTGAATAGGTTATTCATTTTTTCTTCTGTCTAATGCCAGATAATTGTCATCTTATCTTTGCATTGATAAATTAGATTTATAAGCTTCATTTGCTTTTTGTAGCTAGCCATTCATATGTTTTTATGTATGCATCTACTAGTACAGTCTGTATTCTCCGTCTATCCATTGAATCTATAAAATATTGAGCATTAGTTGTCTAAAGCCTTGTAAATCTAAGGGTGTTCATGCATGTCTTGAGTCAAAATAGAGTTGAAACAGTCATCTGACTTGATCCAAACCCTCATCCATTCCAATATTTCAGAGAACAATATTGAAGATTTATATATTACCAGGCATCTCCGAGCTACAACTTAGGAGAGCTTCCTGGAGTGATAACATAATTGGTGTTGTTGACGGGGAGAGGAAGCTAAAGCTCAACTTCCCTGGGAGATGACACAGATCCAGCTTTGATGATAGACAAAGTTTGGGAACTTTTTCAGTTGTAATCATCTATCTGGCGACTCTACTAGAGGACGAACCTCTTGGTGACTCCACTTCATAGTTCTAGCTCAGTTTGTGAGGCATACTCGGAAAAATCCTCAGAAGCCAAAAGCTGACCCAGTATCTAAACCTAAAAAATTCATCAAAGAAAGAAAGGCATTGCAAAAAGGAGCATCAGGTTTAGGTAGCTCTAAACAATATTTTATATCTCTTCAAGAAAATCATGTAAAAGAACAAATACATGTTGAGAGTATAGCATCTAATACTAGCAATGAAGAAAAAATCTCAGAGATTCATAAAGCTCCTTATTCTTTAGGTTCTCCTTTTGTTGCAAGCCCAAAGGAAACTTCTCCTCCTATCCATCACACTCCTTTAGTCTTATCAGTCACTCCTCAGCCCTCTGTCATTCAAACTTCTAGTACCCTTATAGCCACCACAGCTATGGCAGGTCCACAAGCACCTACCAAGATGGAAAGAATCATAGCTATGAGGTATGGACCTCTAATACTGTCCACTCCTTTGAATGCCATGCCTACTGGAGAATATCAGAAGTATAGGCCTAAGTTCACTAGGATTGAAGGTGTTACAGCTAAGGAGCATCTTGAATCATTATATAGCTATGTTAATAACCTGGACATTAGTGAAGATGATGTGTGGATGAGAGTCTTTGTCCAAAGCCTAGATGGAGAAGCTAGAAAATAGTTCAGAGAACTGACCCCAAGATCTATAGTAGATATTGAGGCTTTAGATGATGCATTCCTAAAGCATTGGGGGTATAACAAGGATCTACTCTACTACCACACCAAGTTTGGGAACTTAAAGAGGGAAAATGGTGAGTTGTTGTCTGATTTTAATAAGAGGTTTAACTGTAGGTTTTAACCCCGTATAAAAATTACCTGCATACGAATTCTAAAACACAGAAAATAAATAATGTGAGAGCAGAACACATATAACACATATACACAGAGATTTTCCCCTGGATCCCAAAACCATGACTATCAGTTTTATTTTTCATTATGTTCCTTTCAATGTTACAATACATATTTATACATGCCAAAGCATCCAATACCATGAACCGAAAAACATCACGTCCAATACCATGGACCGAAAACCATTGTGTCCAATACCATGGACTGAAAACCATCTTATCCAAAAAAAAAAAACATGTGCGAAAATCATGACAAAACCATAGGTGGGTCCGCCCAACCCAACGTAGGGTCCAAAACCAAAATTTTTCGGGGCACTGCCCCGAACCCCATAAAGTGGGGTTACGGGTGCCCCTCAAACTCCCTGTTAACTACATGGAAAAAATATAACACAACCCAACATTCTCCCACTTGTTGTTTTCTTTCCACATGGGGCCACAACAGAGCTTAGTCATTTTTCAAGCCCTGAAATGCCCATTGTCTCTCTACACCAAGAGAACTTCTCAGAGCTCATAGATTTTTTCAATGCATATGCAGTATTCTTCAAAGTGTCCACCTTTACCAGCAACACCTTTTTTTCTTCTATCATGTCCCTCACAAAGTGATACTGAACATCAATGTGCTTTGTCTTTGAATGATATGTGAGGTTCTTTGCCAAGAAAATTGCACTTTGGTTGTCACAGTCTATCCTTATAGCTTCCTGTACTAACCCCATACTTGAACACAATCTCTGTAACCAAACTGCTTCCTTGCTTGCATGAGTGGCCGCCATGTATTCTGCCTCTATATTTGACAGTGCCACTATAGATTGTTTCTTACTCATCCAACTGACTGCACCTCCAAATAGGTTAAACACATACCCAGTTGTAGATCTTCTCCGATCCAGATCTCTAGCCCAGTCTGCATCAATAAATCCACAAATATCCAACACTTTGTCCAATCTTGGTCTTCATTGGTAGCACAAACCATAATCACTAGTGCCATGCAAATACCTGAAAACCGGCTTCACTACTGTCCAATGTTCCTTTCCTGGTTTTGACATAAACTTGCTCAATACTCCAACTGCATGTGCAATGTCTGGTCTAGTACAGACCATTACATACATCAGGCTACCAACTACACTTGCATATGAAACACGGGACATGTCCTCTTCCTCTTCTCATGTCTTGGGACATTGTTAAGTAGATAACCTCACACCTATAGGAATAGGAACCTTCACTAGTTTACTATCCTGAATATTAAACCTCTACAATATTGTCTCGATATACTTCCTCTGGTTTAACCAGAGCGTCCTCTTTGCCCAATCTCTTTTAATTTCTATGCCCAAAATATAGTTTGCAGCACCAAGATCTTTCATGTCGAATTTGGAGGACAATTTGGTCTTCAAATCATAGATAATTTCTTTGTCATTTCCAACCAGCAACATATCATCCACATACAGGACCAGATAAATAACACGGTCACCAATTAATTTAAAATACACACAGTGATCTGCTTTGCTTCTGGTGAAGTTAAGTCCCCATATAAATGTATCAAATTTCTGATACCACATCCTTGGTGACTGTTTTAACTCATATAGATACTTCTTTAACTTGCATACTAGTTCTTTCTTACCCTTCACCGCAAAGCCTTCAGGTCGCTTCATGTAGACTTCCTCTTCCAGATCCCCGTGAAAGAAATGTTGTCTTCACATCCATCTGTTCTACCTCAAAGTCAAAAGCAGCAGAAACAGATAAAAGTAATCTAATAGAAGTTACCTTGGCAACAGGAGAAAAAATATCACCAAAATCAATTCCCAGCACCTGGGAATAACCTTTTGCTACCAACTGAGCTTTGTATTTCTCCACATTTCCTTTTGCATTTGTCTTATTTTTGAACACCCATTTGCTGCCAATGGGTTTCCTTCCAGCCGGCAACTCCACTGATCCCAAACCTCATTTTTGTGTAAAGATGCCATTTCATCAACCATGGCCTCTTTCCATAGTTTTCCATCCTCTGAATCCACTACTTCCTTCACAGTTTTGGGATCATCATTAGTAACAGAAAAAAACAAAATTTGAACAGAAACCAGATGGACTATACCTTTCTAGTTGCCTTCTTTCTCGAACTGATCTTCTCACAGCCGGAGTTTGTGGCTCTTCATCTTCTAATTCCTCCTCTGCTGTAGAGTTTGATTCTTCCTCCTTTAGCTCAAACTCTATCTTCGCAGGTTCCTTTGGTTGGACTTCATGTTTCATAACATCTTTTACCTCTTTGAACACCACATCTCGACTATACACAACCTTCTATGTGACTATGTTCCAAAGCTTCTAACCCTTTAAACCATCCTTATACCCAATAAAGATGCACTTTTCAGATTTACTATCCAACTTGGTTCGTTTCTCCTTTCGAACATGTACATATGCATCACATCCAAATACCCTCAGATGTGAAAGAGAGGGTTTCTTACCAGTCCATACTTCTTGTGGAGTCTTATCCTCCAACGCTGATGAAGGTGACTAGTTGACCAAGTAACATGCAGTATCCACTGCCTCTGCCCAAAATTCCTATCCTAACTCGGCACCACTGAGAATGCTTCTTGCCCTTTCTATCAACGTCTTGTTCATTCTTTCTACAACTCCATTTTTCTAAGGTGTATATGGAGTAGTCTTCTACCGTGCTATACCACACATCTTACAGAATTCTTCAAATTCCTTGCTGAAAAACTCTCCACCATTATCTGTCCTCGACACCTTTATCTTCTTCTTTGTCTGGTTCTCCACTAGAGCCTTAAATTCTTTAAACCTATCAAAGACTTCAGATTTATTCTTAAGGAAATATATCCATGTATTCCTTGAGAAATCATCTATAAATGATACATAGTACATAGACTTACCCAGTGATGTAACCTTCACAGGTCCAAACACATCACTGTGCACAAGCTCTAATATATGTTTCGCCTTCTTACCACCAGAGGAGAAACTCACCCGATTCTGCTTCCCGTATACACACTTTTCACAGAAATCAAAATCCAAAGAGCTATTACTTATACCTTCTACCATACCTTTACCATGAAGTATTCGAAGGCTCTTCTCTCCAATATGTCCAAGCCTTTGATGCCACAACATGGTCTTATCTCCAGAGACCATTAGATTTTTTGCTCCACTTTCAGGAACCACGAAACTGTTGCACCCATCAACAACAGTGCTACCTTTCAGCTTGTATAGAGTTCCAATCTGAACTCCCCACATCAATACCAGTGCTCCTCGAACCATCGTACAAGTATCCTTCTCGAACACTATTTTTACACCTACATCATCTAGCTTGCTTACAGAAATTAAATTTCTGGCTAATGCAGGAATATGCAGAACACCTAGAAGCATTATAACCCTTCCACCTTGAACCTTCAACTTTACTTTTCCACGCCCAATGATTCTAGCCTTCCGGTCATCCCCCAAGAAGACATCACCACCATCATATTTCTCATACTCGCAGAACCACTCTCTATGGGGAGTGAAGTGAAAGGATGCACCTGAGTCAATCAACCATGCCTCATGATCTACATGTGTACTTGAAGAAGCCAAGTACACATCCCCACCTTCATATGAGGTTGTTTTTGCCTTTGCAAAAGGAGCATCATCAAATCCCTTTCCTTTTTCAGGAGCTTTAGATTTACAGTCCCTTTTAAAGTGGCCTTCCTTTCCACATTTCCAGCACACCACCTTTACAGGTTTTCCTGGAGATTTAGATCTCCCTGTAGATTTAGATCTCCCACTCGATGACTTATTTTTGTTTCTGTTCTGGGACCATCCTCGTACAGACAAGGCATCACCATTCTAGCTCTCCATATTTTTTCATCTCATCTCCTCCGTCAGCAAGGCTCAGACTATTTCATCAAACTGCAAGGTAGTTGCATTGCTACCTATTGCAATAACTAGACTATCCACAAATCTGGTAGAGAACACAACAAACTGATGCACTTATATTCATCTGAAATTTTAATATCAATAGATGCTAACTGACTTACCACAGTATTAAATGTGTTTAGATGCTCTGTCATTGAGTCTCCATCTTTCATCCTCAAGTTATGCAACTTTTTCTGCGAGAACAGTTTATTCACCAGAGACTTAGATTGGTACAAAGTCCTTAACTTGTCCCACAAAGCCTTCGTCGTAGCTTCCCCTAATACATTCAGCAATATTGAATCTGAGACACACTATCATATTGTGCTCTTTGCCTTCCGATCCAACTTCTTCCATTCTTCATCGAACACTCCCGTTGGTTTAGTACCCAAATCTACCACGATCCACTAATCTTTATCCACCAACAAATACTCCATATTGAGTTTCCACAACTCAAAACTCTGACCATTAAATTTCTTGATCTCTATCTTTCCACTGCTTGCCATCTTCTTTCACCACCAAAATCGATCTCACAGATCTCCCACTGAACAGGGTCTACTACAGGTCCGAGCGAAAACCCTCAGCAACAAAGGTGTCTCCTTGAAGACAAATATGTTGTGATACCAAATGTAGGTTTTAACCCCGTGTAGAAATTACTTGCATACGAATTCTAAAACACAAAAAATAAATAATGCGAGAGAAGAACACATAAAACACATATACACAAAGATTTTCCCTTGGATCCCAAAACAGGGACTACCAGTTTGAGTTTTCATTATGTTCCTTTCAATGTTACAATACATATTTATACATGCCGAAGAATCCAATACCATGGACTGAAAACCATCACGTCCAATACCATGGACCAAAAACCATCACGTCTAATACCATGGAATGAAAACCATCGCGTCCAAAAAAGAAAAAACATGTGTGAAAATCATGCACAAAACCATAGGTGGGTCCACCCAACCTAACATAGGGTCCAAACCCAAAATTTTCCAGGGCGTTGCCCTGGACCCCATAAAGTGGGGTTACGGGTGCCCCTCAAACCCCTTGTTAACTACGTGGAAAGAATATAACACAACCCAACATTAACCGCATGTATAGCAAGATACCAACTGAAGTAAAACCCACCACTACCTCTAATAAACTCACCTATGCCAGTGCCTTTGATTCTGACTTCTGACTACTGTTGAGGGAGAGGCGATGTGCTACTATGGCTGATATGCAGGATGCAACCTTGGAAGTAGAATCAAACATCATGGTTGTAGAGAAGCTCAAGGGGAATGTTGATAGAAGGAGACAGAGGGGCGAATCTTCATCATCTTCAGATCCCAAGATAGATAAAATGACCAAGATGATAGAGTCATTAGACTCTGAAATCTCCAAATTAAAAGTTGAGCACCACCCTAGGAAAGGAAGAGTTCCTAATACCTTTTCTCCTAGAATTCCAAATCCATATAGAAGAGCTAATGAGCAGTTGTAGATTCTGCAAAGAAGCAAAGATGACAATGAAGACCAAAGGGTGAATACCCCTTTCCGGAATTTAGTCATGGAAGAAGAGCAGTTTGAAGAAGACGATGAGATCCATTATCTGGAAGACAAAGGTAGTGCCTTCTTTTTTACCTCAACTACCTATGAAAAATCATTATTCAATGACCAGATCAACCAAGAATGGGATGGTGAAGCTATTTTGCAAACTGAAGATCGTCACAGATATGATCTGAGGTCGAAGATGAGTAATGATAAGGAAACTCCTGTTCACAAGACTATTGTCCCTACAATACAACAAGCTAATAAGCAAAAACGACCGGCAATTGATCCCATCATCCTCAAAGCTCCAGTTCATGAGGTAAGAGGCCTTGACAAGTCCCCTTCTCCTTTCAGTTTTCAATCATAAATTCAGAAGCTAAGAATACTTATACTTATGATTGAACTACTGAAGAATGAGTCCTTCAAGAAATCTATCCTCGAGGCACTTGAGCCTAAAGCCATCCAAGCCTCCACTGACTATGTAAATCTGCAAGATGACAAACCAACTGTTATTCTCAACCCAATGATTGAAAATTGTGAAGACATCTCCCCATCATTCTATGTCTCTCTAACTATTCATGACAAAATCCTTCACAATTTCCTTCTGGACAGCGGAGCCAGCCATAATTTAATGTGCAAGGCTGTCATGGATGAGTTGGGTCTTGACATTACCAAGCCTTATCATGACTTGTTTTCTTTTGACTCTAGGAAAGTGAAATGTTTGGGATTAATAAAAGATCTAGCCATCACCTTGTCTCAGCTGCCCATGAAGAGCATGATGATGGATATTATGGTAGCAGATGTAGCCCCCAAGTTTGGCATGTTGCTTTCCAGAGGTTGGATCAAGAGATTAGGTGGAACATTGCAAAATGATCTGTCCTACGCTATTGTCCTAGTTTCTGGAGGTGTGAGTAAGAGATTATACAGGGAAGATCAGTTGGCTTATATAATCAGTGATGAAAGGAATCCCACTAATCATACCATCTATGCTGTCGACACTGATTTTGGAGCTTGTATTATTCATATTGAAGAATCCCAATTGGCCTCCACATAGCTTAAGAAACCAGTTTGCTAGATCGCAGAGGAATAAGGCCCACAAATTCGGGACATGTTCTTTGATGGAGCTTGTTCGAAGGAAGCTGCAGGGGCAAGTATAGTCCTTGTGTCCCCCACACAGGAATGCATTCATTTATCTTTCAAACTAACCTTTTAAATCACAAATAACATAGCAGAGTACGAAGCCTTGATATTGGGCTTAAACACTGCTAAAGAAATGGGCATCAAAGCTTTGAAAGTGTTTGGGGATGAAGACCTTATCATTCAGCAAGTCAACAAAACTTTCCAAGCAAAGCATCCAAGGCTGAAAGCATACAGAGATGAGGTATGCAAGCTCAAGGATTATTTTAATAGTTTTAGCATTGCTTACATCCCGAGAATGAAGAACCAGCTTGCTGATTCCCTTGATATGTCTGCTAGCACGTTTATTCCTCCTTTCCCTCCTAAATTGACTTATGAAGTTCAGGTGAAATATAGACCATCTGTTCCTGACAATGTCAAATACTTGAAAGTTTTTGAAGATGATGATGAAATTAATAGGTTTTTACAAGTTTTTGATGAATTTTCTAAAATGCACATTGACCAAGAAAATGAAACCATGGAAAAATGCAACCAGTCCAAGCTAAAGGACGAGATTGGCCACGAAAGAATTCTCCAGCTACCTAGTAACCATATACCCAAAGGATTGGTGCCCCTAGAGAAGTTGTTTGATCATAATGATGTACCTTATAAGCCTGCCAAAAAGAAAATGAATCTAAACATAATGTAGGGAATCCAGCCCATCCAAAATACATAAATATGTGCACTCACTTGTCTTCTGTCCAGAGTTCCGAGTATTGCACCCTAATGAAGCAATTTGTTGATATTTTTTCTTGGGAATACAATGATCTCAAGACCTATGATGCAAACATCATTCAGCATAAGATTCCACTAGAGAAGAACACCATCCCTTTCAAGCAGAAGTTAAGACCTATCAGCCCTCTCTCATTTCCTTTGATTGAAAAGGAAATCAAGAAGTTGCTGGATGCCAAGATCATAGTTCCCCTAAGGTATTCAAAGCGGATAGCTAACCTTGTGGTAGTAAGAAAGAAGAATGGAGAAATCAAGCTTTGTGTTGACTTCAGGAATCTGAACAAATGCTCTAAAAAAGACAACCACCCCTTGCCTAAGATGGAACACTTGCTACAAAAATATTCAAGGGCTAGAGTCATGTCTTTCTTAGATGGATTTTCAGGTTACAATCAGATTGATGTACATCTAGAAGATTAGGAAAAGACCACCTCCACTACTCCTTGGGGCACTTTCATGTACTCCAAGATGCCTTTTGGACTGATGAATGTTGGGGCTACTTTTCAAAGGGCCATGGACATAGCCTTTGTGGGAGAGAAGGACAAGTTTGTCCTTATTTACCTTGATGACATAATAGTCTTTTCCAGCACTCACAAGGACCATTTGCAACATTTGAAGAAGGTGTTTCTAAAGTGCTGATAGTTTGGAATTTCTGTGAACCCAAAGAAGTCACAGTTTTCTCTAGAAGAAGGCAAACTTCTGGGACATATTGTTTCTGCTGAAGGTGTGAAGATTGATCCAGCAAGAGTTCAAGCAATTCAGACATTGTCTATCCCAAGATCAAAAAGGGACATTCAATCTTTCCTAGGTAAGATCAACTTTGTCAGGAGGTTTATTCCAAACTTTGCAGAACTAGTGAAGCACATCACTTCCATGCTGAAGAAAGGATCAGAAATAAAATGGACAGATGCTGCAAGAAGCTCTTTTGAAGCCATCAAACAAGCTATCATGGAAGCTCCCACTCTAATCAGCCCAAATTACACCAAGGAGTTTTATATCTTCTCTTTTTCCTTTTATGAAACACTTGCAGCAGTTCTATTGTAGAAAAACGATGAAGGTGTAGAACACCCTGTGGCCTTTTTGACCAAAACTCTGAGGGATGCTGAACTAAGGTATGACCTTATTGAAAAACAAGCTTATGCTCTCATGAAATATTTAAATGCATTCAGAATTTATATTCTGCATTGAAAAGTGGTTGCTGCAGGAATTTACAGGGTAAGTTCCACAGAAAGAATACCAAAAGGACACCGCTCACAACCAGATCTTAAATCAATACACCAGTATTTTTGACGTGGTTAAAACCCTCAGAGTGCAAGGAGGGAAACAGTCCACAGCCTGTCCCAACGTGGGTACTACAAGCAATTTATTAATCAAAGAATGAAAATTTACATAAGCTTCTCTCATGCACGGATTTCCCGAACAATGACCCTCCATGCGCTTTAAATAGAACTCATGGACCAATTGGGTGTCAAGCCACGGATCAAGTGTCGGTAATACCGAGGTGAGAGTGAACCGTTGGATCACTACATATCGTGACCGTCGGATTGTAAGTTACAAAATGTACAACGGTAAAGAAACACACTTTACCTAACTCTAACCTAACTCTATACTAGACCAAGTTGAACTTAACTATATCCTATGTGTCGGAATATCCTAACATCCCCCCTTAAGAAAAACTTGGGATAGGATTGAAGGATTTACAAATATGACACAATAGGAGAAGGAAGGAGGCACTAGAGCCTATCCCCCCTTAGTGACAACTTCCTGAACTCCAAGCATATATCGAAGTTTAGTGAACTTCGCCTCTGTGAGAGCCTTTGTGAAGATGTCTGCAACCTGATCATCTGTTGGACAATATTGCACTTCAAGAACATGGTCATGAATGAGCTTTCTGATGAAGTGCATGTGTAGTTCAATGTGTTTGCTGCGCTGATGCTGGACTGGATCTTTGCATAGCTGAATGGCACTTTGATTATCACACCAAAGTGTGGTTGGATGCTGCTGCTCAAAGCCAAACTCTGATAGGATCTGACGAAGCCACAAGGCTTCCTTACTAGCTTCCACGGCACCACGATACTCTGCTTCTGCTGACGAAAGAGAAATGGCAGCCTGTTTCTTACAAGCCCATGTAATAGGTCCTGAACCAAGAGTGAAGACATAACCGGCAGTAGACTTCCGATCATCAGGGTCACCAGCCCAATCAGAATCAGTGAAACCAACTAACAGAGGAGCTGCTTTGGCACTGTAATGGATCCCAAACTGTATTGTACCTCGAACATAACGAAGAATTCTTTTAGCTGCTTTCCAATGACTTTCATGGGGGGTTTTGCATAAAACGAGCAACAAGGCCAACAGCAAAGGAAAGATCAGGACGAGTATGGGTTAAATACAAGAGTTTTCCGACAAGTTGACGGTATAAGGTAGCATCAACTTCAGGAGAAGTACAAGAGACTGAAAGTTTGACTCCAGACTGAAAGGGAGAAGGGGCTGGCTTACAGTCTTCCATGTGAAAATGACGAAGAATATCACAAGCATACTTGGACTGGGAAAGGAAAATACCCTCTTGGGATTGCAAGACTTGAAGACCGAGAAAATAGTGTAAGTGTCCTAAGTCTGTCATTTCAAATTTCTTTTTAAGGCTGGACTTCACATGGTTTATAAGGTTGGGATCACTACCAGTAAGAATAAGATCATCAACATAAAGAACAAGGATGATAAGAGAGTTGCCCCCTTTCTTGGTGTAGACAGTATTGTCAGAATGACACCTAGAAAAGCCAGATTCTAAAAGAAAGCTATCCATTTTGGCATACCAAGCCCGAGGAGCTTGCTTGAGGCCATAAAGGGATTTCTTAAGTCGACAAACAAGGCTGGAGTCTGTTTGTATGAAGCCAATGGGTTGTTCCATATAGATTTCTTCCTGCAAGTCCCCATGCAAGAAGGCAGATTTAACATCCATCTGATGGACTTCCCATTTTAAAGAGGCAGCAAGGGAAAGAACAAGGCGGATAGAGTTCATTTTGGCAACAGGGGAGAAGGTTTCAGTGTAGTCAATGCCTTCAACCTGTGAAAAGCCCTTAGCAACGAGACGAGCTTTATGTTTATCAACTTTCCCATCTGGTCCATACTTGGTTCTGTAAACCCATTTACATCTAACAAGTTTGCGTCCCTTTGGTAGAGGAACAAGATCCCATGTATCATTTGTCATCAATGAATGATATTCTTCATTCATAGCTGCTTCCCAATGTGGATGGCCTGAAGCTTCTGCAAAAGTGTCAGGATCATGATTTACTGGAGCTTGAGCCAGTAAAGAAGAGGCTCTTTCAAACTGAGAACGTGTACGTCGCTGATCTGTAGGATCACCGGCAAGATCACCTGCTGCATCCCGAGTAGCACGGACCCATCTTGGAAGTTGAGGATCCTGAGAAGGTGGGGGAGGATTATCATCCTCGCTTTCATCATCTGAAGAAGAAATGTTTTCAAAGATAGAAGAGATAGGAAGAGGTGGCACATCCGCCGGACTAGGCTCGCAGGCCGATTTATTTTCATCAAATTTTACATCTCTTCTAATGATAACATTTTTGGACTTAAATGGAATAAGTCTATAACCTTTTACATCTTCAGAATATCCAACAAAAGTACATTTCTCACTCTTAGGTTCTAAAGCTTTATGCTTTTCATCTGGAATATGGGCCCATGCTTCACTTCCAAACACACGAAAGTGACTTACATCTGGTTTAATGGAACTCCAAGCTTCTTCTGGAGTGATATTCTCTAGAACCTTAGTAGGAGTGCGATTGATTATATAATTTGCACAATTAATTGCTTCGGCCCAAAAACTAAGACTGAGTCCTTTAGATTGCAGCATACAATTAGCCATTTCCTTTAAGGTGCGATTTTTCCTTTCAGCTACACCATTTTGTTGTGGAGTGTATGGAACAGTATGTTGCATTTGAATTCCATTTTCGGTGCAAAAGTTGATGAATGTGTTTTTAACATATTCTCCACCATTATCAGTTCTTAGCTTAAGAATTTGATGTCCAGATTGTTTTTCAACAAATGCTTTGAAGGCCAAAAAAGTGGTAAATACTTCGCTCTTGAGTTTTAAGAAGTATACCCAAGTGCGTCTGGAGAAATCATCAATGAAAGTTAAGAAGTACTTGCAGCCAGAGAATGAAGCAACAGGAAGAGGACCACATAAATCACTGTGCACAAGCTGTAAAGGGGCTGAGGCGTGCCAAGAGGCACGTTTGTCAAAACTGTCCCGATGATGTTTTCCGAGTACACATCCGGAACAAACACCATCTCTGCAAGATACCATAGGAAGACCTGTCACCATATTTTCTTTACATAGATGCTGAAGGGAGCGATAGTTTAAGTGACCAAATCGCTCATGCCAAAGTTTGCTCACTTCATCATTATGAGCAACAAATACTGAGGGAAGATTGGATGACCCAAAGTTGTGAAACTTATACAACCTTTTGGAATCATCAGCAAGACCAGTAGCTAGAATCTGTTTAGGATCTTTTAGATCCTTGATTACAACATCATGAGGTGAAAATTCAACAATTTTACCTTCACCTGAATGAGTTATCTGATAGACAGATAGAAGGTTGCAGGATAAGGTTGGAACACATAATACATCATTAAACTGACCATTGTCTAGATGAACAGTTCCAGTCCCTACAACATTAAGAGATCTATCATCACCAATATATATATTTTTGGTGTTACAATCATTTAAAGAAGAAAACATGGCTTGGTTTTTGGCCATGTGACAAGAGGCTCCAGAATCAATGAGCCACTCATGAGAATGAGAAGAAGAAGAAGATACATTTAATGCATAACCAGACTGAGATGATTGACAATGACATGCAGAAAGTGCCATTCCGGAAGTTGAAGTTGAAGTAGGCTCCACATGGATGTTATGTTTCTTCATTGCGGCTTCCAAGGCTTCCATCTTCTTAAAGCATTTAGATTCTAAGTGGCCATCTCGATTACAAAAGTTACAATGTCTATCAGTCTTCTTCCATTTGTTTTTATTGGTCTTATCATTTTGCTGAAATGATCTTTCATTTTGAGGCTGAGATGGTTTAGGACCATTCTTTTGAGGATATGACTTCTTAGGATTCTTTGAATTTGGTTGCTGCTGGGCGGCTAACGCTTTCGTGGAAGAGTTTCCAAGATTAAGAAGACCAAGGTGTAAGAGTTTTTCTTGTTCTCTTATTAAGAAATCAAAAAAAGGAGTCAAAGGAAGGGGCCTTGTAGTCTTGTCCTTGACAAATGAAAGCTTCCCTTGTAGAATGGAAAGTGGAGACAAATACAGAGTAGGCTGGTCCCAACTTAGTAAGGATGGAATAAATAAGGTTACCATCTTCTTTCTTAACTTTAACACCTTCCAAGAGATATCTAAGGGTCTTGAATTTGGACAAGAAATCTTCAATGCAAGAAAAATTATTAGGATCCAAAGTAAGAAGCTCATTTTCAAGTTGATGGGCTCTAATTTCATTTTTAATCCCAAAAACTTTAGCAAGTTTTTCTAATGCTTCATGAGGAGTCTCAAGTTCTGCAATGTGGAATCTAAGATCAGGAGAAATAGACATCCCTATCAAACCACGTGCTTGATCTTGTCTATTTTCCCATTTTGCCGCCTTGTCTTCATCTTTTGGTTTCTTCTCTTGGTTGTGGCTATTCTGAAGAGACCTTTACTTCTAAGTAAATCTTCCATGTATTCTACCCATTGGAAGTAGTTAGTGCTGTCAAGAATGACTTGGCATGGACTTTCCATTTTTTAAAAAAACTGAAGCTGAAGATGCTAAAAGTAAGTGTACCAATGGATAGATCTCGAAAAAATAGGCGGTTTAAAAAAAAACGGCTCTGAAAAAGGCTTCCGGATGAAGAAGTTATGGCTTTTTGAAAAACAATTGTTGACGTTGCCGGCAAAGTGCGCGAATGTGCGGGAATGAAAAAATCCGCCCCCACAAAATGGAGACTTGAACCCAAGACCTCTACTCTCTTAAAATAGCTTTGAACCAATTGATCTATACAAAAAATTTGAGAAAGAGAGAGAGAGAGAGAGAGAGAGAGAGGGGGGGGCCTTGGTTTGCGTGCTTGCCTTGAGAAAGCTCTTTTTCCCTACAAAACACAAAACACAAAACCCAACACGAATATGCAAAGAAAAATGAACCTTGCAGCTCGAAGTTAGCTTTAGCTAAAAAACTAGAAATTTAAAAAAAAAAAATCTCAAGGTTAGCTTTAGCCGAAAAACTAAATATTTTTCTCAATGTTTCTGATTTTCCGAGATCACACTAAGGTGCAAGGAAAAGAGCATACGCATGAGAAAAATCCTTCCTTTCTGTTTCTGATTTGCCCAGATCACACAGAGTCGCAGGGCAAAGAGCATACGCAGAAATGAAAGGTATAGATACGGTTAAAAAAAAGGCTAAATAAACTGAGACCGAAATAAGCAGAGAGAAATTAACAGTAAACTGCAAAAAAAAACACTGTATACCTCCCGATCTGAAAAAATGACGCAGCTAGGGCTACCGGAAACCTTTTCGCGTGAAACGAAAGGGGTTCCTCACTGGAACAGATGCTCCGAACACAACAGAGCAGTCCTCTTGGCCCGAAAGCAGTCAAAAATAGCAGATCTAGGAAACGACAGCCGCATGCAGTTCTACCGGCTTCAGATTTGGATCACCAACGGACGCGGCCCTCAAATAGCTCTGATACCATGTAGGAATTTACAGGGTAAGTTCCACAGAAAGAATACCAAAAGGACACCGCTCACAACCAGATCTCAAATCAATACACCAGTATTTTTGACGTGGTTAAAACCCTCAGAGTGCAAGGAGGGAAACAGTCCATGTCCTGTCCCAACGTGGGTACTACAGGCAATTTATTAATCAAAGAATGAAAATTTACATAAGCTTCTCTCATGCACGGATTTCCCGAACAATGACCCTCCATGCGCTTTAAATAGAACTCATGGACCAATCGGGTATCAAGCCACGGATCAAGTGTCGGTAATACCGAGGTGAGAGTGAACCGTCGAATCACTACATATCGTGACCGTCGGATTGTAAGTTACAAAATGTACAACGGTAAAGAAACACACTTTACCTAACTCTAACCTAACTCTATACTAGACCAAGTTGAACTTAACTATATCCTATGTGTTGAAATATCCTAACAGTTGCATATGTACCTTCAGCCTCAGTAAAAGATGTCTTAATGCAGCTGGATATTGATGGAAAGAGAGCTAAATGGATTGAAAATTTCATAGAATTCAACATAGAGGTGAAGCCCACCAATCTTGTCAAAGGTCAAGGCTTGGCTAAGCATATGGTTGAGGAAAATTGTAGTTTTCTAGACATAAATTGCATGGGTTCAAATTCGGTGATGAGCAGACAGAGGAAGCAGAAAAAGAGAAAGAGCAGAATCAGTCTTTGGCTGAAAATCTAGCCACTTGTCAATGGTATTCCAGCATAGTTCATTTTTTGCAGAAGCTAGAAGTCCCTCCAGGGCTTAGCTCGAGTCAAGCCCGGTCCATTAAGCTCAGATCAGCCAAATTCTGCATTAATAAAAACCTTCTTTATTGGAGAGACCCATCAGGAATCCTCTTGAGATGTCTAGATAAAGGGAAATCTATGGAAATCATGCACCAGTTCCATTCTAGCATCTGTGGAAGGAATCATTATTGGAAAACCACAGCCCACAAGATCCTGAGAGTTGGGTATTATTGGCCTACTTTGTTCTCTGATGTGTTTTCTTTTGTGAAATCTTTTGATAAATGTCAGAGATTTGCAGGAAGACAAGAGCTAAAATCTCTGCCCTTGAAGCCAGTACACATCAATGGTCCCTTCCAGCAGTGGGGCTTGGACTTCATAGGTGAGATTAATCCACATTCCAGTGGCCAGCACAAAAAGATCTTAGTAGCCACCGATTATTTCACCAAGTGGAATGAGGTTATACCCACTAAGAATGCTAATCATCAAGTTGTCATAAAGTTATTGAATGAGAATATTTTCACTAGATTTGGTTGCCCAACCAAACTAGTCACTGATAATGTAGCAGCTTTCAAGGAAAAAGAATTGGTGGACATGACTGAATCCGTGGGCATTCAATTGGTGCATTCTACCTCATATTATCCTTAAGGCAATGGTCTGGTAGAATCATCTAACAAGAGTCTTGTAAGGATAATCAAAAAACTATTGGAGGACAACAAAAGGAGCTGGGATTCCAAGTTGAAGTTTGCACTATGGGCTGATAGAGTTACCATTAAGAAGTCCATAGGAAATTCTCCACTTAAGCTGGTTTATGGTGCTGATGTTGTTTTTCCTATCTAGATGATTCTCCCTGTGGCCAAATTCTTGCAAGAAGAACATGATGAAGAGAATGACATGATAAGGAGAATGAATAACCTAGTTGAATTACAGTAGATCAAATAGAAGCTGGTTGAGAAGTCAAAAGTTCATCAAAAGAAAATCAAAGAAACCTTTGGCAGGAAGGCAAAAGTGGAAAATTTCCAAGTTGGTAATTGGGTTCTCAAATGGGATGCATTGAAGGAAAATAAGAGTAATCATGGTAATTTTGACTCCTTATGGATAGGTATGTTTGTCATCACTCAAATTTAGCAAAACAATACCTTTATTCTGCCGAGTCTGGAAGGAGAAGATGTTTTTGGTGGCCCAGTCAATGGGTGGTTCTTGAAAGTTTATTTCATTTAAGGCTTTAAAGCCTCGATATTGTAAATATGTTTTTCAGTTTTTATTTTCTATGCAAAATATACTCCATGCCCAACGGAACACCAAGAGATAGATTTGATTTTGGTTTTACAGGAAAGGCATTGGTCTATAGTTCTTGAAACTCACAGGGAGGCTTTCATCCCCAGAAGGAGCCAGTGTTAGCCCCTGAGGTGCAGTGCTACTATTTTTAGTGGAAATGTCCCATGTTTCAGCTCTGACGGCCACATCTCCTCTTGCTCCGCTTTGGCCATAATCGAGACTTCAAAATATTACTGTCGCATCTATAATTGCATCATGTCTTGATCCAAATGGGTCCAAATATGCTCTCTAAGTCTTCAAAAGGCAGCAAAATCATGCCAAAGATCAAAACCATCACAGGAGAAGAACCATTAGAATGGTAGAAAAGCACCATCGGGAAGAAAAAACCCAAGGAAACAGTGAAAAAGCTAAGTATCGGAGGCATAAACAGTGAAATAAATAGCAACTGTTAGATCTGGCTGATCAATGGTCTAGATCTGATCAGCGTGTCACAATCGGTGGTCACAATCAGCAGTCGCAATCGGTAGTCGCAATTGTCGAAGGCAATCGGCAGATTGAGGGCAGACTGTGTGGAACTTGTGATGGCAATCGGCGATGCAACATGGACCGTCGATCAAGCGCACAGATCGATGGCCCATGTTGCATCACAGGATGGCTATCGGAAAATACAAGGAGCGCTTATCGGCTCGGGGCATTAGCGATATGCGATTGTGACTAATCGCATCGCAATTACACAGAGGTGTGATTAGCTGGACCCGATGGCTGTATAAATATTATTGCATAGATTTTGAGATCTATCAAACACCATTTTTAATGTATTTTCGCAGTTTTCATTTATTAAACGAAAGGCGAAGGATGAAGTGTCGATGTGATAAGCCAAACCTAAAAGGGTTCCTTAAATCCATTATATACTTTTTCAGATCCGCCATAGGCCATTTTTACGTTATTTTCATGATTTTTAACATATTTCAATATACAAAGGGAAGACTGGGAACAGGCCATTTGCGACTTGTGATAGTGATAAGGATGGACCCAATAGAGGAATATACCATATTTGAGGACTTTTGAAGTCTGAAATGAACTAAGTTTTAGCACAATTTCATAGTATTGCAGCATTTCTCTATGTTAAAAGAAAGCATCCATTTAGAGGATTTCAAAGGCCCGATGCACTCATCCAGACAGAGGCCGGAAGGATAAAAATCCACAACATGATGTAGCCAAAACCAATAGAAGTGATCATGGAGCATCACTGACATGAGAAAGCTCCTTGACAGCACAACAGATTACCAAAATGTGGTTACTCTGTTGTTAGAAAAAGAAACCTCCAAGCTCATACATGTCTAGTGATGGCATCAAGTCATTAAAGATAGAGGGGATAGATTAAGACCTCTCGAGCCTCAGAAGGTTTGAGAGCATTACAAAAAGCCTATAAATGGCTTAGAGTTAGATGTATAAAGGGTTCAACTTTTGGAGACTGTGGAGTCTCTGCTCCTCTAGCTTCTCATCTTCATTCTAGCAATATAAGCTTATTTTGCCATTACATGTTCAATTTCCATTTTTTCTTCTGTACTAAGCTTGCACTTGAATAGGTTCTTCATGTTTTCTTCTGTGTCTAATGCCAGATAACTGTCATCTTATCTCTGCATTGATAAGTTAGATTTGTAAGCTTCATTTGCTTTCTATAGCTAGCCATTCATATGTGTTTGTGTATGCATCTGTTGGTACAGTTAGTATTCTCCATCTAGCCATTAAATCTAGAAACTATTAAGCATTAGTGGTCTAAAGCCTTGTAAATTTTAGGGTGTTCATGCATGTCTTGAGTGAAATAGAGTTGAAACAATCATCTGACTTGATCCAAACCATCATCCATTCCAATAGTTTAGAGAACAATATTGAAGATTTATATGTTACCAGGCATCTCCGAGCTACAACCTAGGAGAGCTTCCTCGAGTGATAACAGGGTTAATGGGCCCAACAATGTCCATGCCCCATTTCTCAAATGGTTCTAGAGTCACTTGAGGTTGTAAGGGAATTTCATCCTTAGGTGTGGGCTTACCCATCCTTTGGTACTAATCACACCTGGTGGTGTATCTTCTTTCATCTTGATGCAGAGTGGGATAGTAGTAACTAGCTTGTATAAATTTGAAGCTTGTTCTCTTGCCAGCAAAGCGGCCTCTACAAGGCCCATCATGGCATGATGAGAGAATGTCAAAAACATACTCTTCCCTCACATGTCTTCCCAAAATATAATACGGCCCAAACTTGAAAATATTTTGCCTAATCCAAGCAAGCGAGACAATTTTCCTAATAATCTTGCTTCTCTCCTTGGAGGATAAGTTAGGACAGAATCTCCTAGCAACCAAGTGATGAGCCTCAGTATTGCAGCAAGAATGTTGCAACTCCCAAGGCTACCGACTTTCAATTATCAACATGGGGTTCGTACAAACTTAAGAGGTATCGGCACTATATGTGCAGCATACAATGTGTCCTTCCTTTGCTATCATGAGAGAAAATAAATGCTGCCTATTTGCAGGAACGAAAGACTGAAAACATTCTTGTAAAGTAACATGAAATCCTCTATCTACTTATTAGCACACTTTTCTTGTAAAAGAACCTTATTTTAACCGTATTTTTCTCATGTGATGTTTTAACTAATCTAAGCATGAAATCTGATCTAGAGAGTATTAACTGTTGTGTGCATGTGTAAATAAAAAACAACTCATTTTTTTAATCTTTTTACTTTATAAATGCAAATGCTAATCTTTCTTTGGTCTTTGGTAGGGAAGACAGGTGTGGAGGAAGAGGGGTACAATGATTGTGATGGCTTGGAGGTCATGTAGGGGCCTAATCCCAGCTTCAATGATGATTTTTCTCAATTTGGGCTCAAAAAAGGCCGCTACAAGATTTCTTACAGGATGTACTAGTTATCCTACAGGATCCCCTAGTTCTCCTACAGGATCCCCTATTTCACTACAGGATGTTACAGATTTACTATATGAAATTATAATTCATCGAACGACCAAGAAAATAAAATCCAAATTGCATGGGAATTTTCTTTTATTGAATAGGATGTCATAGGTCCCCAATCCAAGTGGAATCACTCAAAAATACCTATGTCAACCCATGCTAAAAAAATATCAGAAAATTACTAGTCGAAAATCTAGAAATTCGAGAACTAGTGAGATAGTAAATCTATAAAATTCCTAACCTAATAAAGTGAAAATGAAATGTGGTAATTATTTCTATTAACTAGAATGTTTTTTTGATCTTAAATAAGTGGAATCAACTTGATTGAAGCTCGTTAGCATGCTCTAAAAAACAACAAAAATTTACTAGTAGTTGCCACAAAGGAGTTCGAGAAATCTAGATTTGGGAATAAGAAGACTAATCCAAGTAGCTCAATTACTATGACCTTCCAAATATTTTCCAAGGATGAAATGATGCTTTTGATCTGAAAAAATAACTTACATCAGCCATTTAATGAAATCCTACAACAAGAAATCATTAATACTAAATGCAGAAATAGAAAGGAATAAAAACAAGAGATGCATGTGAATAAGAAGTGAAAAGAAAGAAAGAAAATGATACAAAAGAGCTTTGAGGCTCTTGGGATGTCCAAGCCCAAGAAAAATCAGAGAACTATGGAGGAGAACAAGATTTAGAAGCTGAACATGACATAAATCTTCATTATTTTCATCAATACAATTACATCCTTGCAAGAAAATATAATGGAATTGCAAAAATACGAGTTCTCTCCATAAGAACACTAATCAAAATATCCCCCTAGAAGCAAATTGGACTTGGTTCTTATACAAAATGATTTGGAATCATTCCCCATGAATGGAGGAAGCTTTCCCCACAAAAATCCCTTGATTAGTGGAACTGGTTCCCAATAATAGCAATCTACATTAAATGGCAGGGAACACATTCCTAGATTTTCTCAATCATTGGAGTTCCACAATCTGCACCATAATTCCATAATATCTTGTTGATTTGTTATTTAATAGTGATCCTCCTATAGTAGGGAAAAAGTCCCTAAATTATCTCCTCCTCCAAATCTTCATAATTTGCCCAATATTCAAAATATTCCACAAAAATAAATAATATTAGGCACAAATATGCAATTATTCATAAACCTTGCTAATGAATATCTTAAAGTTATTATCTAATGCAAAAAGAGAGGTTTAATGTGTCAAAGGATGGTCATAGGCCTTAATTTATGTTTAATTTAGAGGCATGGGCCTTAATTTATGTTTAATTTAGAGGCATGGGCCTTAATTTATGTCTAATTTAGAGCCCCATCATACCCCCTGCTAAAAGTGTTGCTCATCCTCTGAGAAACTTAGTGACCTCATTGTTCCTCATTCATGGACCTGCTAGCCTCTCTCTTGTGCATTAAGAATCTTGGTTGTAATTTCTGCAAGGACAAGCTTAAAAACATATCTGTGCAAGAAAAATCCTTGTTTCTTGAGACCATTAGTTTGCATTCTTCCCCTTATTCAAGATGGTTCTTGAATGTTTTTTAGTTTGGAAAGGTCTTCCACATCCTTATCAACCTTGTTCCACCATTTGGAAACCTTTGAAACCTTCAAAATGTCTTTAGATGAGAACTAGGACATCCTGTAGTAATTCTTGTCAAAATTACAGGAAACCCTGTTAAAACTACAGGAAACCCGTTTTGAGCATAAATGATAGTCTGAGGTTAGGGTAGGCCCTTAACTTGAATTCCATGCCTTTCTCCCATTTCTATAACATCTTTTAGGTCTTGGGAAAAATCTATAAAGAGATTCTAGACCTCTTGGAAAGCCTCTATTTATCACTGCAATTTGAGTTCTGTTTTGATGGTGAATGCCTCATTTTCTTTTGTTGCCTTCTTCTTCTCTCTTGTGGCACAGATAGTTGCCTAATGGCCTTGGAGTTATTTGTTTTGATTAGGTCTCTCTTAGGCACTATCATTTTGGGTTTTAGCACAATTTTCTCTTTCTTCTTTATTGTAGCAGCACTCTACCTTCCTATAGTAGGCATTCCTTGTTCCTTCAGATTCTTCTAACTGTATGGGAGTGATGAGAAATGATGTAGGTTTGTGAAAATGGATAGGGTGCTATATTTGCTTTCTTAAAAAAAAATCAGTGTGAGATAGATTTTTTTCTTGAAATTATGAAATGGGGTGGATGAATGATGGATAGATAGTGAATATGAAGTGGATGGAGGGCTTGGAGTGTTGTGGTGACTTGGCCTTTGCAAAAATTTCTACTTTTAACTGTTGTCCTCATTCCTTGAAATAATCACCCTTCATAATTTTACTTTTCAACATTGCATGAGTGAAGGAGTGAGCTTCAATTAACTAGTTGAAGGAGGCTAAGACTGCTGACCCATCCTTAGCTTATAAAACCTCATCTCTCATGCATTGACAACAAATTTTTAACTATAACATGCTCAAGAGAAGAGGTTAAGAATATTGCATACCTGTACCTACCTGATGGTTGTTGGAGACACATGCATGCTGCTGTTGATTTGATGTTGTTGTGCTTCTCTTGACTCAGGTACATCTTCTTGATTGCCTTTTTCTTTTCTGTTGATCTTATTTTGTTGATGGGTTGTCTTCTTGTTGATGTGTAGGTGATGGCTTCCTCTGTTGCTCCTGAGCTCTAGAGGAGTTTCATTGCGCCTGTAGTTATGCTTCTCCTCTTTCAATCATGATGTGGAAGGTTAGGCCTGTAGTCTACTATTACATCCAAATAGGTTGTCGTAGTTGCCCTTTTTTTAAATTTTTGTGTCCTTTCTCTGTTGGAGGATAAATAGGTATTGGAATGAGTGGAAGGTGTGGCCATAGAGTGACATGGTCATGATGGGTGTTAGCTGAGATGTGGTGAAGTCAATGTCATTTTTTCCTCTCCCAAAGCAATCCTACATCATAACTTTTCCATCGGACTTCCTTTCCTATAGATTTTCAGAACTTCCTGTAGTACTAGAAAATCTTATAGTAATTCAGGACAACCTCTTGTAGTAGACTTGTTTTGTCCATATCTCCCAAACAGTAGAATGGATTGACCTGAAACTTTCTGAGCATGTTTCCATCATCATTATGCACCTCCCTATAAAACAAAATTAGTCAATGGATTTATGGATCTCAAGAAAAACTAAAAATGGCTGAAGGTGATGGAGGCCAATTTATTGGAAACCGTGCACTGGAAGTTGCTGAAATTGTTTGGGCATGTTACCATCATCCATATGCATATCCCAATGAAAAAAAATTTAAATGGATGCATGGTTTTCAAGTAATGGAAAAAATAAATTTATGCTCTATGTATTTTTGTTTCCTGTAGTAAAACAGAGCCTTCCTGTAATTTTTTAGGACAGCAAGCAAACTAAATGGAAAAAGCTTGAGAATTATGGGTGGATGGTATAAATAGATGAGAGAAATGGATTGGTATGGCTTTGGCCTTTTTGGAGCATTTGACAAAAGGAGGAGAAAGTCAAAATTTGACTTCTTTTGACTAGGTTTGACCTATTTTTTCTTTCTTTGGTGGCAACTTTTTTTTGTTCCTTGTAGATGTTGGAGAGCACCTACATTCATCAAAGAGATACATGGAGCAAGGATTTTTTTAATTTTTTTTCTTTTTCTTTTTTTCTGGGCATACTAGTTGCCTCAATGAAGTTTTCAACTAGTAGGTTTGCCTAGGAGCCTCAAACGAGGTTTTCCCCTAGGATCTTTTCTTTTTTCTTTTTTTCTTTTTTTCAACCCATTGACCGCCTCATGGAGGTTTTCAATCATGAGCCAATCTAAGGCACCTCCAAGGATATTTTCACCTGAGATTTTTAATTTTTTCTCTTATTTTTCAAAAAAAAAAATCTACCCTACCCTACTTGAAAAACAAAATCATTTCAGGTATAAGAATATTGTTGAAAATAGCAACAAGAAATAATAAAAATAGAACCTGCAATATTCCAATTTTAATTTGTCCTTGAATTAAAATTGTGAATTAAAATTCAAATTTAGTCTCACCAACTGCTTGGAAATTAATTAATTAATTCATTATGGATTAATTAGTTGGAGAAATTCAAGTTAGAAGTCTTTCTGAAGTCATGCAACAGATATCCCTTAAATTAAGGAGATTATCCCTTAATTAAGGTTATAAGATTGAGTTATATTTGATTTGTAAATAGTTAGCTCAGTTTATTGAGTTAAGTCCAGTTAAATTAGTTCCAAACTGTTTCAGGAACTAACTGTGAGTTATCAGTGAGTTGATGCATGCATGCACTCAACAAGTGTACTCCAGATAACTAAAGATTCTCTCATCAAAAACTCATGCATGTATGTTCTGAGAAAGACCCAGTTGAGCTAAATGTCAAGGACATGTTACTATCAGTTGCATGTGTTTTCTTATAAAGGAAACTCATCCATGCAGTCATGGGAAGGTTCCTTGAAGATTGCGCAGTTCTGACAGGGTGTGGGATCAATGTGAGTGATAAGTCTTCCACTTGGTAGCAGGAGGATCACCCAGGAAAAATTGTGCAAGGAAATAGGATCTTGGAGGGCAGAGAAGGCTTGTGAGAAGGTTTGATTTCTTGTGAACATCCAAGAGGATTGTACTGAGAGCTGGCTAGCTGTGAGAGCTAAGGCTTTGTATAATTCCGATATATTTCCACCTTGTATGATAATACAGATAGTGGGGTTTTTAGCTGAGGCTTTCCCCTGAGTATTTTCTGCGTTTCATGTGCATTGATTCTTCTTCTTATGGTTATATGTTTTCAACTCTAATCCAGCTCGATCTTTAAGCTTCCGCAAGTTTGATAGTAGAAGTAGATTATAGTATTTTGCTTTGGTTATATTGCATTATCGGGTTAATCTACAGTCAGATTTTCTACATAGATCTCATAGGTAGATTTGTAGAGAATTTGCAAGAAATTCCACAAATACTTCCAATGGAGCCATGTGCACATCAAGATGACAGATAAAATGATTTGTAGGTTTGAAAAGTATACTTCGAAATGTACCTGGATTTCAGAGACCAAAGGATTTTACTTTGAAAGAATCAAGAATAGTTGAAGAAGAGAGTGATGCTCCATCTTGTTGATTTTCTGGAACCAAACCTCAATATAACTTTGATGTCCTTGGTTTTCTTTCTTATCTAGATCATTCTTCATGTCTTCTTCTACCATGACCTTCAAATCTTCCTCTTTTTGTTGATTGTTCTCTTGAATACATGGAGGATTTGATGGTAACCATGAGGGAGCTCTCTCGATCTCTGATTTTGATGTCTTCTCTTCATCAAATGCAGCCCATGATTCTGTGGTCTTCTCATTTGAATATTCTTCTTCTGGATGTGGTCCTTCAATTATATCAAGATAATCTCTTTTTTGAAATACTCTTCCTGAGCTATGGTGAATATCATTGATCTCAAGAGGATATGTTTGAAAGTGTTGTACCTTAGCATTGTAAGTGGGTTGAGCTACTTCAATGAGTGGGTTTGGAAATGGTGGTACAGGTAGTTGAGTGGGAGTGTATATTTGAGATGGATGCGGTTGGGGTTGTGGTTGTGGTCGAGGTGAATGGTAAGGATAACATGGAGTTGAGTATGGAGGATATTGAGGAAAATACTGAGGATTTTGTGGATAGATCCCATAAGTTCTTGGCCAACCTTGTTGCCAAGATTGGTTTTGCGGGTTGAGATGGCCAATGTCGCCAAGGAAAGGGTGTGTTCCAATTACTTTGAGGTGGATATGCATAACCTTGAAATTGTGAATTAGGCTCTTGCATCATACTAGGTTGACTAGGCTTCCATGGTACTCTTGGACCTACATAACATAGTTGCATTGGCAATTGACTTGCTCCATTGTCCTCTTGGTGAGCTTCCTTCAACCTTGGTAATGAGGAGAAACATTTAACATCACGTGGTTCTGCATGGACAACACAAATTTCAACATCTTCTTTTTCTTCATCTTTCATTCTTAAAATTTCTACTTGTTTGGTTATATTGCTAAGAATTTCTGTTTTAAAATCATCAAACAAATTTCCAAGTTTAGCTTGACTTACCAATATTGATGTTGATTTACTTACTCTTGCCCTTCCCCTTGATATATGTTTGCATGTTTCACAAATTTCTTCAAATGATAAGTGGTATACTACTCATGAGATCAAGGATATCAATCCATTCATCCTTAATTTTTCTAAGTAAGAGGGTTTTTTGTGTGTCGGATCCTAAATGATGTAGCTTTTCTCTCTTAACATTATACATGAACCTCTCTATTAGATCCTCAAGGATCTCATCTTCCCTTTGATTCATTCTAAAGATTTCTTCCTTAAGATCATGATATTTATATTTTTCTATAAACATATTTTGCATATCATTCCATGATCTTATTGAATTAGTCCCTAAACTCATGAACCATTTAATAGCTCTATCCTTCAATGTTGTCGGAAGCAATATTAGTTTTTGAGTTTTTAATGAGTAACCATAAAATCTACAAATAATTTCAAATTCAAAGAGAAAGGTTTATGGATCCTCTGACCTTAGATCATGAAATTTTGGCAGAAAAGATGGAGGGATGTTCTTCATGTGCACACTACCATCAGTATCTTGAATGGGAAATCTGAGAGGATCTTCCTCATTTTCATCATATCCATCCATTTCTTGTACATTCTTTACAATCCCTTATTCTACCTGCAAAAGTGAATGGTGATGTGGCTCCTACTGCACCACGTGATCAAATGGGGGGGTGGGTTGGTGTTGGAGATTTTTTTTTGTTTTTATGATTGAATGAAAACACTAATCCAATGCACTTTTCTATTTTTGAAATGAAATATGCCTAATGAAAATATTTTTTTTTCAAAAATTAAAAATAAATTAATCAACTAGGGAAGAAAAAAATGCATAGTTTGACACCTCCCCAGCAACGGTACCAAAAAGTGATGAGCCTTGGTATTGCAACAAGAATGTTGCAACTCCCAAGGCTACCAACTTTTAATTATCAACAAGAGGTTCGTACAAACTTAAGATGTATCTGCACTATATGTGCAACATACAATATCTTCTTCCTTTGTTGTCATGAGAGAAAATAAATGTTGCCTATTTGCAAGAATGAAAAACTGAAGAAAATGCTTGTAAAGTAACATGAAATACTCTATCTACTTATTAACACACTTTGCTTGCAAAAGAACCCTATTTTAACCCCATTTGTCACATCTGATGTTTTAACTAATCTAAGCGTGAAATCCGATCTAGAGACTACTAACTGCTGTGTGCATGTGTAAATAAAAAAGAACTCATTTTTTTTAATCTTTTTTCTTTATAAATGAAAATGCTAGTCTTTCTTTGATCTTTGGCAGGGGAGACAGGTGTGGAGGAAGAGAGGTACAATGATTTTGATGGCTTGGAGGTCAAGTAGGGGCCTAATCTCATCTTCAATGATGATTTCTCTCAATTCTGGCTCAAAATAGACCACTACAGGATTTCCTACAGGATGTACTATTTCTCCTACAGGCTTCCCTAGTTCTCTTATAAGATACCCTGTTTTACTACAGGATGTTACAAATTTACTATACAAAATTATAATTCATCGAATGACCAATAAAATCAAATCCAAATTGTATGGGAATTTTTTTTTTATTGAATAGGATGTCTTAGGTCCCCATTCCAAGTGAAATCACTTAAAAATACCTCTATTAACCCATGCAAAAAAATATCAGAAAATTACTAGTCGAAAATCTAGAAATTCGAGAACTAGTGAGCTAGTAAATCTATAAAATGCCTAACCTAATAGAGTGAAATTGAAATGGGGTAATTTCTGTTATTAACTAGAATGTTTTTTTTTAGCTAATACAATTGGAATCAACTTGATTGAAGCTCATTAGCATGCTCTAACAAACAACAAAAATTTACTACTAGTTGCCACAAAGGAGTTCCAGAAATCTAGATTTCAAAATAAGAAGACTAATCCAAGTATCTCAATCACTATGAACTTCAAAATCTTTTCCAAGGATGAAATTATGCTTATTATCCTACAAAATAACTTACATAAACCATTTAACCAAATCCTACACCAATAAATCATTAATTATAAATGCAGAAATAGAAAGAAATAAAAACAAGAGATGCATCTGAATAAGAAGTGAAATGAAGGAAAGAAAATGATGTAAAAGGGCTCTAAGGCTCCTGGGATGGCCAAGCCCAAGGAAACTCAGAGAAATATGGAGGAGAACAAGATTTAGACGCTGAACATGACACCAATCTTCATTATTTTCATCAATACAATTACATCCCTACAAGAAAATACAATGGAACTGCAGAAATATGAGTTCTCTCCACAAGAACACTAATCAAAATCTCCCCCTAGAGGAAAATTTGATTTCGTACTTATAAAAAATGATTTGTAATGATTCCCTATGAATGGAGGAATCTTTCCCCACAAAAATCCCTTGATTATTGGATCTAGTTCCCAATACTAGGAATCTGCATTAAATGGCAGGGAACACATTCCTAGATTTTCTCAATCATTGGAGTTCCACAATATGTGCCATAATTCCATAATATATTGTTGATTTATTATTTAATAGTCATCCTCCTGTAGTAGGTATCAAGTCTCTAAATTATCTCCTCCTCCAAATCTTCATAATTTGGCCAATATTCATAATATTCCACAAACAATCAAAAAAATATTAGGCACAAATATGAAATTATTCATAAACCTTCCTAATGAATATATTAAAGTTAAAAATACATTATATAATGAAAAAAGAGAGGTTTAATGTGCTGAAGGATGGTCATAGACCTTAATTTATGTTTAATTTAGAGGCATGGGCCTTAATTTATGTCTAATTTAGAGGCCCATCACCAAGTAGTTAGCTATATCAGAAAACGAAGGAGACAACACCGAGAGAAAAGAGGTGTTCATATGGGAGTTGATAATCTACCATCTCCTCGTTTTCTATAGACAAGGTCAGTCTTGACAATAAATATGCAACCACATTATCTTTCCCTAGTTTTTCAATAATAGTCAAACCAAACTGTTGTAATAATAACAACTATCTAATTATCCTATCATTTATACCAACTTTATTCACTAAATACTTAAAGGATGCATGATCGGTGTGGGAAAATTTTTCATATCCAGTGATGTAGTGCTTAAACTTGTTCAGAGAGTGTACCACATCCAGGAGTTCCTTTTCAGTGATTATATAATTTAGCTCAACTTTAGAAAGGTTCTTAATAATGAAATAGATAACATAAGGAAATTTGTCTTCCACGTGTCCTAAGGTTGCTCCTACATCTTTCTCTAATGCATTTGTGTGTATATGGAAAGGTAATGCCTAGTTGGGACCCCTAAGGATGGGTGTAGTGGTCAAATTTTCTTTTAACACCTTAAAGGCCTCTTTAAATTTGTATATCCAATAGAATTTAGAATCTTTAGCTGATAATCCAAACAAGGGTGAAGCCAACTTACTAAATCCCTTGATGAACCTTCTATAATACCCATCCAACCCAAGGAAGCTCCTGGCATATCTTTGCTTTTGAGGGATAGGGAGGCTTTTAACTATGGAAATTTTGTTCATTTCAACCTATATCCCTTCATTGGATATGGAATGGCCAAGGACAGTCCCTGCATTCATCAAAAAATCACATTTTTCAGGACTTAATGAGAGATTCATATCAATGCATTTCTTCAAGACTTTTCATATGTTATAAAGAGATTCTTGGAAGTAACAACAATAAGGAGTGAAGTCATCCATGTGCATATCAATATTTTCATGAACAAGGTCAGCAAAGATACTCAAAACTTCCCTCTAAAAACTAGCAGGTGCATTACACAAACTGAATAGAAGGACCGTATACCTAAAGGCACCCCAAGGACATGTGAATGTGATCTTGTATTGGTCCTCCAAGCTGATTTGTATCTGGTTGTACCCACTAGACACATATAGAAATGAAATGAACCTCTTTCCTCCAAGGCCATCTAGGACTTGTTCAATGAAGGGAAAAGGGAAGTGGTCCTTATTTGTATCCTTGTCAAGCTCTCTGAAGTCAACACATATACTCCATTTCCCATTTTTCTTGGGGACTATAATGAGAGGGGACACCCACTCACTGTCTAAAATTGGGTATATGAACTCTGCATCTAGTAGATTTTGTAATTCCTCTTTCAAAATGTCCTTAAGAGTTTGGTTCATCCTTCTCTGGGGTTGGAACATAGGCTTTCATCCTTCTCTGATGTACATATAGTGAGTATAGACTAAGGGATTCACACTTGTTGGGTCCTTTATTTTTTAAGGAATAGAAGTTGCAGAGGAAATTTTGGATAGAGACACCGGAAGCGGAGCACCAAAAAATCAAAGCAGAAGCAGAATATTTGTTTTGGGACTTGCACATTGGAAAGTAAGGGTGCACACCGAAAAACTGGAATCGATTTTGAGACAGTCAACAGGAAACCAAGTAATGGTTCGAGGTTTTGGAAAGCCACGGATCAAGTGAGTGAGGGATCAAAGACCAAACCAAGTGAATGCAGGCTATAAAAAGAAGATGAAAAGAAACGATAAATAAGTTTAGAAGGATTTTCGAAAGTTTAGATGACATTGCAAGGATTAGATCTGGGTTGTGTAAAAGAAATATTTCTTGTAGGCATATCTGATTATGAAATGATGTATTCTGATAGTTGTTTCAAGTTATAATATCTGTGCACAAGTCTATAATGTGTTGTGATTTGTACTAAAAGACTGATGTTTAATAATAAAAGCAAAATGGGAGTTTTGTCACATGTTTATGTGTTTCACACCCCCTTTTAAAGTTTTATGTATGTTTATTATTCTGTTTTAAATGAATAATTTAGCTTGTTGTGAATGAATGTATGGATCGTTTCACTGACTACATAATATTTAATTCTAGATCCCCTTCTATATTTCTATGGTTTTGGCTCGCCTTGAGTGAGATGATCCTTTGATCTAAGGGAGTGAAAATGTTGGCGAAGTTTTAGACAATACAGAAATATTTGTTGGCACCCTAGGGCAAACCCTAGGTCATTATTCATTCAAATATTTTTTCCAACAATACCCTTCATCTCCTTAGAGTCCTAGGAAAAATAATCAAGGTGTTGCCTTAGCTCACTGCATAATTATTCTTCCCCCTCATAAGAGAGATATGGTTTGATCTTCAAATTTCTAGATGGGCTAATTTCCACAGCCTTGGCATGTTCTGCGCTAGGTCCAATAGAGCACAAATCAATCCAACGATTACTCTTAGATTCCTTCGTTAGTTCATCAACTGGCATGTCAGTAGGGCATTGATTCTGTAAGATATGGTCAATAATGTCATCTTCATCAAGTTTCCTCCCCCCTATGGCAGTGTCTAGTGTGTAGTCTGGGTAGAGGGATGTTTGATAAAATTCCTCCTCTTCCTCATCCTCTAACCATAAGGGAAAGTCATGCTCAATAGAAGGTTGAGAAGGAGGATAAAACATAAATTGTTTTGATAGATTCCCTTTCTTGATGGTCATGTTCCCATCCCTGCAACTAATGTACACATCAACAATGGCAAACCAAGGTCTTACTAAGATGAGAGGATATCCATTAAACATGGTTTTGTGATGGAGGACAAGTAAATCAGTCGGGTAATCCCAAGAGTCAATGGAGACCATTACGTCCACAATAACTCCCTCAGGATATACTATGGATCTATTTGCAAGTTACAATACTATAGTGGTCTTCCTTAAGTCTTCTTAGAGATTGAGCTTGAGCATGGTTTCCTTGGTCATCACATTGATTGCAGCGCTGAGGTCAATCAAGCTATTATGGACCATAATCCCATCAATGTGTACATCCACTACTAGGTTACCAGGATCCATGTACTTGGGGGATATTACCCTCCCAAGCATCACATCAGATAGTTGTCCAACAACATTGATAGTGGGGGTATGTCTTCCTCTTCTCCCATGCTATTTGAAACACTCTTCCTTAATGATATTTTTGTAAATGGGGACATCTTTGATGGCCTGAAGAAGGGGAATTGTGACACACAATTTCTTTAATTCTCCCAGAAGTTCGGCCCCTTCTTGTTGGAAATAATGATAATACAGAGAGGCAAGGGTGAAACAATATTAAGGCTAATTTTAAACTTTATGCCTATTTACTTTTATTATTAAAGGTTGTCACCCATCCATATAATCAGCAACAATATGTAATATGGTGGCAACATGAATCCAACATGTTAACACCCAGGTTGTTCCCTATGACTCCCAAGGGAATACGGCCGGGGTAACCACTAAGCAATCTTTGGACCACAATTTCTAGCCAAACTGTAATCAGAGAGGGCTCTCTCTTTATAATTTGTCTCTGTTTTGATAGGATTTTAGGCTAGCTATTATGCTTAGGTTTTGGTTTATGTTTTGGTTGAAGGACTTATTTCAGGGCTTAAGATATAGTGTTCAGAGAGTAGTATATCATTGGGCAATGGAGTCTAGAGCTATGAAATGCTTTGAAATGCTGGAGTGATGATGTTCAGACTGCAGGGCCTATTGTGTATCTCAAACAAACAAATTTAAACTTAAGTGGTGATGGATGGTCAGCCAACATAAAGCAATTAAGAATTCTCTATTGAGCTGGTGGTGTGAAAGTGAAACATGTTGCACAGGAGTAGACTTGAATTCCTGAAGCAAAGGTCACTGTGAAAGATATATTCTGAAAGTGCAGCAATTAAGAATTACACTTATCAAGATTATAGCTGAAGAAAAACATTCATTAACAACATAGATTGAACTCAGGGTATTGCATGAATAAGTCCTGAAAGTTATTCTTTTTCTTTGTTGTCAAACACTTAGAAATTAGAAACATATATGGATTTTAATAGATTGAAAATACATAACAGAGAGAGTTACAGAAACTTATTGTATTGTGAAATACACAGGAATCCTTAAGTTTTCAACAACCACCAAAACGCATTCAACACTTCAGAACTCCGAGAAATTCCATCACTTTCTTTATTAAATTCTGAAAGGATTACAGCATAAGAACTTCTTCAAGAGAAATCAACAACAACCCCTCCAAGCTTGTGCGAGGGGAAAATATATACAAACAGTATTACAAAATATCTCAGGCGTTGAGTCATCTGAGAAATGAAATATCTTCGCCAACTTTTCAAGATATTTAGATAAGAAAGTTATTAGATCATTGAATACAAAGTAAATGCATCTTTATGTTTGTCAGAAGATATTTTGGCCTTTGGAGGCCACTGAGTCGGTTGGAGTGATCTGCATAAATACTGAGAAATGTGCTTTTGGAGCTGTCCTGCTATAGCTTCTCGGCTTGGACACCTGTAGCTCCCTACCTTGCTTTGTTGGCCAAAATTTCTGCTGAGTTGGCTCAGCCTTTATCTTTAATGTATGCTGATTCTTTTTAAACTGTCCTGTGTATGACAGTTTTCATTTTCCATGAACAAAATTTGTTGAGTGGCATCCTGTTTATAAAATCGTCTGTATGGCCTTGGTCCACCATTCTAGTGTAGGTAGTTGATGCCTGAGAATTGCATCCATGGTCTCCTCTGCCTCTGTATATTTGTAAAAATTGGGAGGCACCTCAAACAGGTGTTTGATTTCATTCATTATAAAAAATAAATTTTCTACTCTGTTGTAGAGAGTCTGTCCTGTGGCTGGCCCTGTCTCTTCTGAGGTGCTGGGCTTCTTGTTGATCTGACTTGTGGCAAATGTGTTAACCCTTTTGGCATACTGGTCATGTGTGAACAATCTCCCTGCGCTGTTCAGTAAGCTAGGGAGCCCTCTATTTTCTAACACCTGAAATTCTCCATAAACCTGTTCACCTCAGTCTGCATGTCCTGGGTTCTTCTCTCTAATGTCTGCACTAAGTTTCTCAGTGTGAGAACCCTCTTGATTAACTGAATGTGCTCAGTACGGTTTGAAATTCCCATGGCATCCAACTGAGTGCTTGTCCTATTGTTAAGCACATTAATCATCCTGGTGGCTATTTCAGGCATGTTGCTTAAAGCAGCTCATGATCTTTGAATCTCATTCTGTGCTTTTGGAATGAGCTCTAACTGCTCATGGATTGTTTCAATGTATTGCCATTGCTCATTAATAGATTGGCCAATGTTGGCCCACAGCACTATTTTAAGCTCAGCCACCACCTTATCTAATTTGAGCTCATTTTCTAGCTCTTTGATTCTTTCTTTGAGGGCTTCTATCTCCTTGCCCTTTTCTACCACAGACTGCTTGGATTTGTCATATCTTTCATTGACCTTGGCTAGTTTCTCCTTGGCCTCATTCAATTCTATCATTTGTGCTTCCAAGGCCTGGATCTCATTCCTCAGCTTTTGCATGTCCAGGCTTGGGGCCTGCTCTGTTGTTGGTGGTGCTACTGAGGTGGGTGTTGCTGCTTGTTCTGTTTGCTGAGGAGGAGGAATAGTAATTGGAGCAGTTTCCTCAAGGTTTATTAATTCAGGAGGAGGCTGGGAGGTCTGACCTTCTTCTCTTTGCTTCAAGGCTGCCTGTAATGCTGCCTGTGCAGCCTCTGATTCTCCCAGCTTTTCTTGTGTCTGGATAAGCTACTTGTAGAGAGACACCAGCAAGGCTATGGCATCTTTATCATCCCTCTGCTGGGCAACCTCATCTGTTTGAGGGTGAATTGTGGCTGGCATTTTGATCTTTTTCTTCAAAGTAGCCATGTTTGCATCCCTTAACTTCAATATCTCCTGGATGCCCTTGATATCTTTGGGATCATGCCCAATCTCAATAATTATATCTTCTAAGGACCTAATTCTGTTGTCCTTAGCCTGTGATGATGCCCTTTCCAACTCAAGTTGGGTAGTTGTATTATTAAGGCTATTTTCCAGCCTATAATTGTCCAAGGTTTTGTCTACCAAGGAGGCATACACCATCTCACCTGTTTGTTTGTGTAGCTCAATTTTGTCCATCGGGTGGATGTCCTTGGCCAGGACCTCAAGATTGGTCCTTATAGAATCTGCAGGGGACTGGGGCTGTGCTAGAGCTGGCAAGAAATGACTCATGATCATTTTGCCTTCACTAACATCAAAAGCAGACATTAGTCTTTGCTGGTTAGTGGGAGCCATCTTTAGCAAATGATTGTAGAGCTGTATTTTTATGGGCTCATTCCTTTTCTTTATGTCTATGAACTGTTGTTTGATGCTTAGTTCACCCTCCCTCTGCTGGCTAGAGGAGATGACTTCTCCTCCCACAGTTTTGTTCTGTTCCTCTTGGAAGGAACTTGCAGATGCTTCCCTGCTAGGTGGGCCCATGCCCAGAGACTACCCCATTAGCATTTCCTCATCAGAGAAAGGGTTCAATCTCTGTATTTTCTCACCATGACTTTCTAATGTGGTCAAGGGAGTCTCTCTGTCCCTTTTTCTGCTAGTATCCTCCTTTTGTGGAGTTTGGAGGATTGATGCATCAACTGATGTTTCTTGCCTAGGAGGCGCCGTATTTTGTGCTTGCTGTTCTGTGAAAATTGGGGCCCCAACTGCCCCTTCTTGCTGTGGGGGTTGATCTTTGTCATGCTGCCCTTCTCCTTGCTGCAATTCCTGTTGTTGTTGTTCTACCTGCTGCTGCTGTTGCTGCACCTTGTCATGAGGTGGCTGCTCAGTCTCCATTTCCTTTTCCTTGCCCCTGCTAGATATATCTTCAGTGGCTTTGGGGGCTTGCTGATTTGCAGTCGAGGAGGATGCAACTTCTCCCACTTGTGTGCTTGGCAGTGAAAACACCTATGAACAAAGTTCAAGGTCAGCCATCTTTTTTAGATTCCTCACTGCTCTTTGATTCAACTCTTCTTGTGTAACCGGCTCTTCTAGGGTTCCTCTCCTCCATTTTTCTTGGTTTGCATGTTTTTCAATGTGAGGGATCTTTACATGATCATAGCCAGAGAGCTTACATTTGAGCCTTCTCAAAGTAATGAAGTGGTTGGGGTCATAAGGTTTCCAGAGGAAACTGGTTTGAAGTCCAAGGGACTCAAGCATCCTCTCTGCTTCTCTCCAACCTTCCTCCCTCTGGTTATAGACAAAGTGGCCAAGTTGGTTCCTGACTTTCAACTGTGCTTTCTTGCCTTTGCCTGAAAAGTGAAGCACATCAACATTGCCAAACTGCCTGAAGTATTCTAGGGCAAATAGCCTCATAGGCACATATTTGGGTAGTCTGTAGGGAGGCAGTTCACACCCATACATCCTGATGACGGTGTGGTGCTGGTAAAAGTACCAGTCCCCAATGCTGTATGATTTGGATAACTGCATGATCCTTTGCATTTCATCTGTGAGCCTCAGAGGAGGTGAGCCCATCATCATTGACATAGCTGGGTGGATGAACTGATCTATGAACTCACAATAAGTATAAGGAGTTTCAAATCTACAGTGGAAAACAGATGACCAATAGACCACTGATCTTGGATTGCCTTGGGCATCCTCTCTTTTGATTGGAAAAGAGAATTTCTGATGTTGATGATATAAGATCAAGTGGTAAATGTAAGAGGTATATCTGAAAACTCTTTCTCTTGCCAGGTTCATTAGTTGCTCATGTATTTTGTCTGCTATATAGGTGGCATAGTCATAGCAGATAGGAGACTTGCCAGGAGCAAACATGAGCATGATTACCAGCACAGTTTGATCAACAAACTCAATGGAGTTGTAGCCCAAAATGGGACTAATCATGTCTGCCAGATCTCTACCCAGTTGGTTGAGGTATACTTGATTGATAGGAGGATACTTCACAGAGTCAGAGCTAATGTATAGCTGGTTTAGTTTGGTGACCTGAGCATCTGTCATTCTGGCTCCTTGATTTATCAGGTCTACAAGTGATAGAGGGACCAGTTTCTTCTCAGTCCTGAAGCAGAGCATATCCTTGATAGCTTCTGGGGTGACATAAAACACAGCTGATCCTGAAGGGTCAAGAACTGCCCTCTGAGTGGGGTCATAGTTTTCAGCACACAGATGGATCAAATCAGGGAATTGGTTAACTTGAGGGAGCTTAAAAATAGGGAGGAATGAGTCCCATATGCCCAGCACATCTGTTCCAGCCTCATGCTTGGCCTTCAATTCATTGAGCAGGTGGATGTGGAACTTAGTACTCATCAGCATTTCCTCTGAAATCTGATAGTCCATGCCTAAAGAGACTGCCATTCCAATTGTCTCTGAGGGGCATTCAATGGAGCAACGTTCAACGTTATTGGAGCTACTGGTGGATCCATGATTTCTCCTAGGATTATGGATAGAGTTACTATGCAGAGCAACACAAAGAGTTTTCTTCAACAAAAAATGTGAATTGTATGGAACAGAGGGTGAGTGAGACAACTACAGCAATTGAAATACTGCTTGAAGTGCCAATAAGACCAATGTATGGTCTCAATCTGTCTTTTTTAACAGGTAGGTACAGTTTGAGTAAGCTGTTTCGCGATTGCGCGAACAAAGTACAGTTTTTTGTGAAAATATGGGCAAACAAGGCTCAGCTGGTGTTTTTCGAGCTCACAGTTGTAAATGGGGGCTAGGCACCAAGATTTCGCCGGTGAATTTGCGAGTTTTTTGTTGTTTAAGCTCTTTTGAGGGAATTCACAGACAAAGTAGGCATATGAAGGATTTATAATGGAAAATACCTGATGAAGAGCGAGCAATGGTCACGAATGACTATAGAAATAGTGCGCCAGAGGTCTCCGAGTTGATTTCAGCAAAGGTGGTGCAATTTTGGACATAAAATCATGCAGAGAAAGCAACAGATCTAGCGGCAAAAAGTATGAAAAAACGCGAAAATTGGCCTAAATATGGATTTTTGGCATATTGGCGCGTTTTTGGATGACGTCAGCATGACGTCATCAGGTGGGGTCAAGGTCGAATGACGTCAGCATGACGTCATCAGGTGAGGTGGCAGGCTGTGATTGGTCCACGGATATGATGAAGTGGCAAGACAGATCAGCATGGGGGCGGACGCAGGGGCTAACGCGACGGCAGGGTGGCACTGACATGGGTATGACGTGGTGGTGACGCCCGTTGGGCGGATCGACTGAAAACCGGGCGCGGTTAGCGGTTTCACATCGCACCGCTTATGATACGGAAGAGGGATTTGTCAGGCGTACCTCCGATAAGCTGTGGGGACGACGCGTGGCGGACGCCTGATGTCACCCTCTGATAGATATCGGAAGGTATCTGTCGGACGTCGGGGCCGGTCCGATATGGATTAGGGCCGTCCGATCAAAAGCGCTCGATCGGACGGTTGACGGGTCGCTGAGATGATCGGTGGATATGACAAGGGCCGGGATTATTTTAATATTTATTTTCGGGATCAGTGCTTGGCGGAAACTCTTGGGATATGGCGGGTTTAGAAAGGTTTTTCAATGTCCATTCAATGTAAAAATTTAAAAATAACCCGGCGCCCATACTTTGGATAAACGAAAAAAGTGGGTTTTTTGTTCATTTTTGCAAATTAAAGCGGGTATAGGTAGAACAAGGTCTTTTATAAGGTTTTCTTTGACAAATGAGGGTTTTAAGGGGCCAAATGGATTCAGATGAGGGGAGGGGGTTAGACTTAGGTTCAACAAAGTGACCAGATGCCAATTTGATCCCTGACAGAGGATTTATTGGCTATAATGCCAAGGGGAGGGATATTTATACAATGCTTGGGGTTTATACACCATGGTGTTATAATACTAGGAGAAAGGGAATCATAGGGGAATTATATAATAGATTTAGGGTTAAAATGGATGAAAGGAGTGGATGAGGGGAGATAACACTAAGTTTATTTGAAAATAACTTAGCTTAAGGAGTAGATCAAAATGAAAAGAGTTTTAGACAAGAAATGTGGCTTCTAATAGGACTAAGAACCACTAGAAACCACCAATTCTTTCATGAATATCAACTGATGAGGGGATGTTAGTAATGAATGGAGAGGGGAAAATTGGGAAGTTAGACATGCTTCTTTGCTTGCTGCAACCTGATGGAGAAGAAAGACTTCCCAATCCATTGACTTTGCTTTGTGAAATAGGTTAGCATACCTTCAATTGTAAGGAATGATACTTCTGCAACCCCAACTGCCTACCCATCTATTTGCCTAGCATTTTTTGCTTCTTCTTGGAGGGTACACTTAGGCTTGCAGACCCTCACTTGCCTTTTCTTTTCTTTGGCTTTTTCTTTTGTTTTTCTATCTACTTCTACCCTTATTTCTTCCAAGGTCCCAGATTAAGCTGTTGCGAGCCTTTCTTCTCTACCTAAACTACTTGTCTACCAAGATTAAACAGTTTGGACAGACTTCTTTCTCTATTCTACAACTGAAAATTCAAAACATGGCATGATCCAGATTAGGCTGTTGGACCACCCATCAAAATTTGAGTCCACATTAAGCTATAAGCACAGATTGTATTCTCTTGGAAATATGTGATCTTTGCATCATCAAAGCAGAGCATATTTGGACCTTTTCATTGCCAATCATGAAATATGAAACCTATTGGTATAGGTAGCTAACAGTGGCTCCACATGGGGATGGTTTTTCATTTGAAAGACCAAGAACAGCAGGTCAGATTGCCTTGGCCCTTGACTGCTCTTGCCAATCTTGAAGTTTGCTGCTTTGAAATGCCAAAATTGTGTGCTTCCCTTCTTGGTAGACCTTTTGATCCTATTTACCTTTTGCTGGCAGTTTAAGAAAACTTTGAGAAATTACATTTTTACATGTTGACAGAAAATAATATATACATCTGGATATGTACAAGGGAAAACTCCGGCTGCACTTATGGATGGTAGTCAAAATAGTGCTTGAGCATCCTGCCATTCACAGGACCTTCATCCAAATCAGTTTCATTAAGACCTTTAAGGAAATAAGTGTTGTTTCCTTGTACAGCTTGGACAGCAAATGGTCCTCTCCAAAGGGAATCAAATTTTCCATGTTTTCCCTTATCCTCTCTTCTTGAATCCCACTTGAGGACCTTGTCACCAATGTTGAAATCTTCTGCCTTAGTTCTCCTATCAAAGGCCTTCTTTAATTTTTCTTGTAGAACTTGAACTCTGCTGAAAACTTGGTCTCTAGTTTGCTGTAAACATATTATTTGATTGACTCTTCTTTGCATATCATTTGGTTCAACTTGGCTTTCTTGAAGAAGTTTCATAACAGGTACCCCTAGTGACGAGGGAAATTTGGCTTCCAATCCATAAACCAACTCATATGGGCTGGTCCCAATTGATCTCTTGGTTGTTAGTCTATCTACCCATAGAGCATTTACAAGCTTCTTATGCCAATTCTTTTTGTTCTCTTCTAGCACTTTCTTTATGATGTTTATCAGGCTTTTGTTTGATGACTCAGCAAGGCCATTACCTTGGGGATAGTATGCAGTAGAATGGCCTAAGGTAATGTGAAATTTGTGGTAGAAGTTCACCATTTTCTTGGATCTGAAAGCAGCAGCATTGTCTGTTATTATTTTGTCAGGGCATCCAAATCTAGCCAATATGTTGTTCTCCACGAACTGAATGATAGTGAAATCATTTGCTTGTCTGCATGGAACAGCTTCAATCCACTTAGTGAAGTAGTCTGTGGCTGTTAAAATCCATCTGTGTTGGCCTGAAGATGAGGGATTAATTTCCCCAATGAAATCCAAGCCCCATTGTTGAAAAGGTCTCTCTGTTGCAATAGGCCTCAAGGGAAGTGGCAGCAGATGTCTCTTTCCCTCAAACACTTGACATTTATGACATGAGGTTGTGAATTTCTTGACATCAGAGAACATGGTGGGCCAGTAGTAACCAGCCCTTAGTATTTTATCCACAGTGGACTTCCAGTACAAGTGTCCACCACAGTCACCTGCATGAAATTCCTTTATGATATTGTCAGTTTCATTCTCAATTAGGCAGTTTAGCAATATGCCTTCATGGTTTTTCCACAATACATTTCCATCCATAACACAGAATTTAGAAGCTTTCATTTTTAAGAACCTACATTTAGTTCTGGACAATCCTTGGGGAGCACACAGGTTTTGCAATACATAACATATATCAGAGTACCAAGGGGATTGTTCAAAGGCTACATTGATCCGTGGAGTCGCCAGCTCCGTTTCACTGTCCAACTGGTTGATGTCTGAGGCTTGGAAATTTTCTTTTGTCATTAGTTTGGCCAAACCTTGCCCTTTTATTAGTTTTGTAGGTTTTATCTCAATATCAAATTCCAAGATGTTGGCAATCCACTTTCCTCTTCTGCCCTCTAAATTTTCTTGGGTGAGAATGTCTTTGACAATAGGACTTGGCACATAGGCTATAACATGTGAATAAAGGATGTAAATCCTAAACTATTTGATAGCTTTGACCAAAGCATAAGCTTGCTTTTCCATGATTTGATATTTTAAAGGTGCATCTCTAAGAGCTCTGCTAAAGAAAGAAATTGGCTTCTCATTTCCTTGGTCATCTTTCTGTAACAAAACAGCAGCAATAGTATGCTGGGAGGCAAAAGAGAAAATGATAAATTCTCTGTCAAATTGAGGATTGGTCAAGACTGGGGTTTGGGTAAGGGCCAGTTGTATACCTTCAAAGGCTTGATTGGCTTCAACAGTCCATTTTACTTTCGAATCCTTCTTTAGCATGTTATTTAGCAATCTGATCAACTCTGCTAAGTTTGGGATAAACCTTCTCAAGAAATTGATTTTTCCCAAGAATCCTTGCAACTCTTTGATATTTCTTGGGTGGGGCATTTGTAAGATAGCCTGTATCCTATCTGGATCAATTCTAATGCCATCTTTAGAAATGATGTGGCCCAAGAGTTTACCTTCCTCTAAACCAAACAGGGATTTCTTGGGATTCAAGGAAATTCCATATTTCCTGCAAGTTAGGAAAATCTACCTTAAGTGTTTTAAATGTTCTTGGTCAGATTTTGAAAAAGGGGTGAGGTCATCTAAGTAAATGACTAAAAATTCATGAATCTCCTTGGAAAAAGCAATATCCATTGCTCTTTGAAATGTTGCCCCTGCATTTTTCAATCCAAAAGGCATTTTTACATATTTGAAAGTTCCCCATGGGGTTGTAAATGCTGTTTTGTCTTGATCATTAGGGTGCACTAGGATTTGGTTGAAGCCTGAGAATCCATCCAGTAATGAGATCCTTGAGGCCCCTACCACTCTTTGGAGAATGTGATCCATCTTGGGTAAGGGATAATTGTCTTTGAGGGATACTTGATTCAAGTTCCTAAGATCCACACACAACCTTATTTCACCCGTTTTCTTTCTTGTAGGGACCAAGTTTGAAATTCACTCAGAGAATCTGATTGGTGCTATGATGCCTGCCTTGAACATTTTATGTACCTCTTGTTCCATTGCTGGGAGAAGCATAGGATTGATTCTCCTCAATTTTTGTTTAAAGGGTTTTTGATCAGGCTTGAGAGGGATAGTATGCTGGATAACAGAGGTATCATAGGACTTTAGGTCCTCATAACTCCATGCAAAAACATCCTGGAACTCTTTAAAGAGGTCAATGTATTTAGGCTTTTGATCAGGAGGTAGAGATGCAGACAATTTTATTATTTTGAGTTTGTCAATGGTACCAATGTTGCATTCTTCAATGGCTGCATTTAAGGGTTGCATCTTTGGTTTTCTGGGAATATCATTTGAATCAAAGATGTCCTCTAGTGGAGTTAAGCCTGTTGGCAGAAAATTGTCTTTCAGCTCTATGATTTCAGTTTCAGCCTTGGCCACTTCTTCACAACTGATTGATTGAATTTGCTGAATGCTTTCCTTGTTGAAAATTGTGGGATTTAGCATTTGTTTTGCTGTTCTAGGTGATATTGGGTGAGTAATCTGTTGAAACTGTATTTGTGATGGACTTTCTCTTTCAAGTATTTGTGATTGACTTGCTGTATCAAGTATTTGTGATTGACTTGCTGTATCAGTGTCAATATTTAATCCTGCAAATTCTTGTTGCAGAGTTAAAAAATGGTTTATTTGCTTGTCGTCCTCAAACACTTGCCAATCATTAACATTGTTTGGAATGGAGGGTCTGTGTTTTACCTCAGCTATAAAACAATGATGGGGCTCAAAAGGCAGCTTGCAGGTACTTGCAAATGTGGCTAAACTATGAGCATGCAGATTGTGGGTTCTAGGAATTTTAGTGATTTGGAATTCAGAGAAAAAGTTTAGTACTTCGGCAACAACAGACCTATAAGACCTCAGTCTTTTGTCATTGGTGACAAAATTTCCCTTCACTTGTTGGATAACTAAATCTGAATCACCCATGATTGAAACCCTGGCAGCTTGTAAGAACTTTACTAACTTGAGGCCTAGTAAAAGAGCTTCATATTCTGCCATATTATTTGTACATCTGAAGTTTAATCTATAGGCTCTGCCTTCTGCATGACTATTTTCTTTATTGTGTACCCAAACTCCAGCTCCTGCCCCTAATTTGTTGACTGAGCCATCAAATTCAAGGAACCATAGAATATCCTGTTGGGAAGGAGATTTAATGATCTGTTCATGGGCTGACAATGTAAGTAGAAGTTCTGGTTTTTCATCTGGCTTGTCTTCTAGGACAGGTTCATCATTTGATTGGGTATGCTTGATATTTAGAACAGTAGCAGCGTCTAGCATTTGATTGACTGTTGTTTCATGGGTGGTAATTCTTTCATTAGAGTCTTCCTCTTGTATGAATATCTTGGTTTCAACATCATTTTTTGAGGGAGTTGTGCTGTTATTGAAGAGAATGTATGAGTCTATGTCTGAATGGACAACATATATGGGAAAGTTTTGAGGCTTTTCTTCACTGCTGACCATGTATTTCATGAGTGTTTCTCTGTACAGTCTTTTTGGTTGCCCAAAAACAGAAATGGTGGCATATGACATGTCCAATTGTAGGGAACCTTGGAGTTTAGCTCCCCATGATCTTGATAACAACATCCCATACTTAGGTGGGATATCGGCAACTACAACATCCATTAGAATGGTTTTGTTTGGGTATTGAACCAGAGACACACATAAATCTTTTATGAGGCCTAAACACTTGACTTAGATGGAGTCAAAGGAAAACAGGTCCTTGTATGGTCTTGTTATATCTAGATTCAATCTCTCCATGACTGCCTTTGGCATGAGATTGTGAGAGGCACCTGAGTCAAACATTGCATTATGTAATATTTTATCATGAATATGTAAGCTGACATAAAAAGGTAATACCCCTGTGACTACTGTTTTTCCATCCACTTCTGGGCCAAACAGGAGTTCTGGGGTGTCATCCAACACATTGACATCATCTTTGTTGCTAGTGAGTTGAAGGGACTTCTTGATCTGTTGTTTATAGATATCATGTTTGGCTAGTTCTGAGAGAGGAATTGCTATCTTTAGTTTGCCAATTTCAGTTTCTAGGTCAAAGGGTTTTTCATATTGGGTCTTGGGGTTATGGATAGCAGTCCTTTCCTTGCTCACTAGATCTTCTTCTTGATTTTTATCTTGATTTTGGGACCTATCCTTTTTACTCATCTCTTGAGGAGTAATATTTAAATTAGGGTGAGAGGATGAAGTAGCCATAGGCTGTTGTTTTAAGGACAATGGTTCAGTAATCTCTTCAATAATTACTTGTTCTGCAGGTGAATTTGTTTTGTCATTAGGCTCTGTGACTATGGCTCTTTTAGGCTGTTGATTATCCTTTATCTTTTCAGGCTGGTTTACATTCACAGTTCTGCTCCTCAGCTTGTATTATTTATGGACTTCATAAACAACAGTGTCATAGCCTTGTTTAAAGTCGAAGGATTCACCTGATTTAGTTTGGAATAGTTTGATTTCATCATCCTCATGATCTTCTTGTGTTAAGAAAACTTGACTTTCACCATCTAGACCCATTAAATCAATTTGAGAATCTTCATTGGGTTCAGTTGATGTGGAAGTTTCTGCATAATTTTCTTGGAAAGGGGGTCTTATGTCTTGGTCAACACTGGTCTTGCCAACGTTTGGGTTTTGAGTTCTCCTAAAATTTGGATTCCTAGGAGGGTTGTTTTGTGGCACTTCCCATGATGATTTTCTCTCAATCGATTCCACTCTATCACCCAATCTTTTCATTCCAGTGAGTATTGCATCCAGCTTTTGATCAAAGGCAGAGGGTTCCTCTTTAAAAACAGTCCCCTTTTCCAACCTTGCTCTGTTTCTTTTGGCAATTAGGTTGGCTTCCACTGTAACAGCAACCCTTTGGGCCTCTGCAAGGGATTGAGGATCTCTTTCCTTTAACTGATAGGCCATGTCAGGGTCAAAACCATCAGGGAATTTGTACAAAGCTAAATCAGGAGGGGGTCTTAAATTTTGTGGGATTGCGTTATATACATTGTTAAATCTTGCACAATATTCCAAAACAGTCTCTTGGGGACCTCTTTTGATAGTGTCATATTCCCCAAGTATGTGCATAGGATCCTTCTTCTTCTCCTATCTACTAGTAAAGGCTTGATACAGCTCATCAGGAGTTGTGATGGAGTTTGCATTCAGGGATCTAAACCAAGTTCTTACATCCCCAGTTAGGCTTTGAACAAACATCCTCATTCTCACACTGTCATCATCTATTTCATAGGTCTCAAAATGGTCTTGCATCCTTTTGGCATTCTGGACAGCTGTCAGAGGGCCATTAGAGTCAAAATATGAGATTTTGGTTTGATAATCTTGGGGTAGGGCTGCAGCATTAGCTGGTATTTGCAAGGGTGCATATCTGTTAGCCATATTTACAGGGTTTAGAGGATTAACAGGGGCAGCTGGGGTAATAGGTAAGGGTGAACCTAGAGTTTTGGTCAAAGGGATATGTGCAGTGGGTGAAAATGTGAGGGGAGGACTTTGAGATGTAGATGGTGAACTAGGGGAACTAGGGGTAGACCGGAAAAGGACCTTGCATGGAGTAGAGATAAGGCTGGGATGATCTGAATCTGAGGTTAAATCAGCAGGCTGCTCCTGCCTTTGCTGCCTCCTAATGTTTCTAGGGATAGTATTTGGATTATCAACAATGATGGGTGGATTAGGGTCAGGATTTGCCCTAGTATGCCGCGGATTTTTCTTGGGAGCCAGCTTCTAACCGTTTTTTAGGATTTTATAGGAAGTTTTTATATCTGCAAGGACTGGATAAAGATTTTGGAATGGCTATATATATTTCAAAGCTAAAATGAAGATTCACCGAAAAAAACTCTTCCTTAAAGCTGTCAACGTGACACAGAAACAGTGTTGAAGGCCTCCTGACTGATTTCAGGCTTGATTTGTAGCTTTGAGAGATGAATAGAAATTGGAAAATCCTAAGAAGTCCCCAGTGGAGTCGCCAATTATGTTAACACCCAGGTTGTTCCCTATGACTCCCAAGGGAATATGGCCGGGGTAACCACTAACCAATCTTTGGACCACAGTTTCTAGCCAAACTGTAATCAGAGAGGGCTCTCTCTTTATAATTTGTCTCTGTTTTGATAGGATTTTAGGCTAGCTATTATGCTTAGGTTTTGGTTTATGTTTTGGTTGAAGGACTTCTTTCAGGGCTTAAGATGTAGTGTTCAGAGAGTAGTATATCATTGGGCAATGGAGTCTAGAGCTATGAAATGCTTTGAAATGCTGGAGTGATGATGTTCAGACTGCAGGGCCTATTGTGTATCTCAAACAAACAAATTTAAACTTAAGTGGTGATGCATGGTCATCCAACAGAAAGCAGTTAAGAATTCTCTATTGAGCTGGTGGTGTGAAAGCGAAACATGTTGCACAGGAGCAGACTTGAATTCCTGAAGCAAAGGTCACTGTGAAAGATATATTCTGAAAGTGCAGCAATTAAGAATTACACTTATCAAGATTATAGCTGAAGAAAAACATTCATTAACAACATAGATTGAACTCAGGGTATTGCATGAATAATTCCTGAAAGTTATTCTTTTTCTTTTTTGTCAAACACTTAGAAATTAGAAACATATATGGATTTTAATAGATTAAAAATAGATAACAGAGAGAGTTACAGAAACTTATTGTATTGTGAAATACACAGGAATCCTGTAGTTTTCAACAGCCACCAAAACACATTCAACACTTCAGAACTCCGAGAAATTCCATCACTTTCTTTATTAAATTCTGAAAGGATTACAGCATAAGAACTTCTTCAAGAGAAATCAACAACAACCCCTCCAAGCTTGTAAGAGGGGAAAATATATACAAACAGTATTACAAAATATCTCAGGTGTTGAGTCATCTGAGAAATGAAATATCTTCGCCAACTTTTCAAGATATTTAGATAAGAAAGTTATTAGATCATTGAATACAAAGTAAATGCATCTTTATGTTTGTCAGAAGATATTTTGGCCTTTGGAGGCCACTGAGTCGGTTGGAGTGATCTGCATAAATACTGAGAAATGCGCTTTTGGAGTTGTCCTGTTGTAGCTTCTCGGCTTGGACACCTGTAGCTCCCTACCTTGCTTTGTTGGCCGAAATTTCTGCTGAGTTGGCGCAGCCTTTATCTTTAATGTATGCTGATTCTTTTTAAACTGTCCTGTGTATGACAGTTTTCATTTTCCATGAACAAAATTTGTTGAGTGGCATCCTGTTTATAAAATCGTCTGTATGGCATTGGTCCACCATTCTAGTGTAGGTAGTTGATGCCTGAGAATTGCATCCATGGTCTCCTCTGCCGCTGTATATTTGTAAAAATTGGGAGGCACCTCAAACAGGTGTTTGATTTCAATCATTATAAAAAATAAATTTTCTACTCTGTTGTAGAGAGTCTGTCCTGTGGCTAGCCCTGTATCTTCTGAGGTGCTGGGCTTCTCGTTGATCTGACTTATGGAAAATGTGTTAACCCTTTTGGCATACTAGTCATGTGTGAACAATCTCCCTGCGCTGTTCAGTAAGCTAGGGAGCCCTCTGTTTTCTAACACCTGAAATTTCTCCATAAACCTGTTCACCTCAGTCTGCATGTCCTGGGTTCTTCTCTCCAATGTCTGCACTAAGTTTCTCAGTGTGAGAACCCTCTTGATTAACTGAATGTGCTCAGTTCTGTTTGAAATTCCCATGGCAGCCAACTGAGTGCTTGTCCTATTGTTAAGCACATTAATCATCCTGGTGGCTATTTCAGGCATGTTGCTTAGAGTAGCTCTTGATCTTTGAATCTCATTCTGTGCTTTTGGAATGAGCTCTAACTGCTCATGGATTGTTTCAATGTATTGCCATTGCTCATTAATAGATTGGCCAATGTTGGCCCACAACAATATTTTAAGCTCAGCCACCACCTTATCTAATTTGAGCTCATTTTCTATCTCTTTGATTCTGTCTTTGAGGGCTTTTATCTCCCTGCCCTTTTCTGCCACAGACTGCTTGGATTTGTCATATCTTTCATTGACCTTGGCTAGTTTCTCCTTGGCCTCATTCAATTCTGTCATTTGTGCTTCCAAGGCCTGGATCTCATTCCTCAGGTTTTGCATGTCCAGGCTTGGGGCCTGCTCTGTTGTTGGTGGTGCTGCTGAGGTGGGTGTTGCTGCTTGTTCTGTTTGCTGAGGAGGAGGAATAGTAATTGGAGCAGTTTCCTCAAGGTTTATTACTTCAGGAGGAGGCTGGCAGGTCTGACCTTCTTCTCTTTGCTTCAAGGCTGCCTGTAATGCTGCCTGTGCAGCCTCTGATTCTCCCAGCTTTTCTTGTGTCTGGATAAGCTGCTTGTAGAGAGACACCAGCAAGGCTGTGGCATCTTTATCATGCCTCTGCTGCGCAACCTCATCTGTTTGAGGGTGAATTGTGGCTGGCATTTTGATCTTTTTCTTCAAAGCAGCCATGTTTGCATCCCTTAACTTGAATATCTCCTGGATGCCCTTGATATCTTTGGGATCATTCCCAATCTCAATAATTATATATTCTAAGGAGCTAATTCTTTTGTCCTTAGCCTGTGATGATGCCCTTTCCAACTCAAGTTGGGCAGCTGTATTATTAAGGCTATTTTCCAGCCTATAATTGTCCAAGGTTTTGTCTGCCAAGGAGGCATACACCATCTCACCCGTTTGTTTGTGTAGCTCAATTTTGTCCATCGGGTGGATGTCCTTGGCCAGGACCTCAAGATTGGTACTTATATAATCTGCAGGGGACTGGGGCTGTGCTACAGCTGGCAAGAAATGACTCATGATCATTTTTCCTTCACTAACATCAAAAGCAGACATCAGTCTTTGCTGGTTAGTGGGAGCCATCTTTAGCAAATGATTGTAGAGCTATATTTTTATGGGCTCATTCCTTTTCTTTATGTCTATGAACTGCTGTTTGATGCTTAGTTCACCCTCCCTCTGCTGGCTAGAGGATCTGACTTCTCCTCCCACAGTTCTGTTTTGTTCCTCTTCAAAGGAACTTGCAGATGCTTCCCTGCTAGGTGGGCCCATGCCCAGAGACTGCCCTGTTGGCATTTCCTCATCAGAGAAAGGGTTCAATCTCTGTCTTTTCTCACCATGACTTTCTAATGTGGTCAAGGGAGTCTCTTTGTCCCTTTTTCTGCTAGTATCCTCCTTTTGTGGAGTTTGGAGGATTGATGCATCAACTGATGTTTCTTGCCTAGGAGGCACCGTATTTTGTGCTTGCTGTTCTGTGAAAATTGGGGCCTCAACTGCCCCTTCTTGCTGTGGGGGCTGATCTTTGTCATGCTGCCCTTCTCCTTGCTGCAATTCCTGTTGTTGTTGTTCTACCTGCTGCTGCTGTTGCTGCACCTTGTCATGAGGTGGTTGCTCAGTCTCCATTTCCTTTTTCTTGCCCCTGCTAGATATATCTTCAGTGGATTTGGGGGCTTGCTGATTTACAGTCGAGGAGGATGCAACTGCTCCCACTTGTGTGCTTGGCAGTGAAAACACCTGTGAACAAAGTTCAAGGTCAGCCATCTTGTTTAGATTCCTCACTGCTCTTTGATTCAACTCTTCTTGTGTAACCGGCTCTTCTAGGGTTCCTCTCCTCCATTTTGCTTGGTTTGCATGTTTTTCAATGTGAGGGATCTTTACATGATCATAGACAGAGAGCTTATATTTGAGCCTTCTCAAAGTAATGAAGTGGTTGGGGTCATAAGGTTTCTAGAGGAAACTGGTTTGAAGGCCAAGGGACTCAAGCATCCTGTCTGCTTCTCTCCAACCTTCCTCCCTCTGGTTATAGACAAAGTGGCCAAGTTGGTTCCTGACTTTCAACTATGCTTTCTTGCCTTTGTCTGAAAAGTGAAGCACATCAACATTGCCAAACTGCCTGAAGTATTCTAGGGCAAATAGCCTCATAGGCACATATTTGGGTAGTCTGTAGGGAGGCAGTTCACACCCATACATCCTGATGATGGTGTGGTGCTGGTAAAAGTACCAGTCCCCAATGCTGTATGATTTGGATAACTGCAGGATCCTTTGCATTTCATCTGTGAGCCTCGGAGGAGGTGAGCCCATCATCATTGACTTAGCTGGGTGGATGAACTAATCTATGAACTCACAATAAGTATAAGGAGTTTCAAATCTACAGTGGAAAACAGATGACCAATAGACCACTGATCTTGGATTGCCTTGGGCATCCTCTCTTTTGATTGGAAAAGAGAATTTCTGATGTTGATGATATAAGATCAAGTGGTAAATGTAAGAGGTATATCTGAACACTCTTTCTCTTGCCAGGTTCATTAGTTGCTCATGTATTTTGTCTGCTATATAGGTGGCATAGTCATAGCAGATAGGAGACTTTCCAGGAGAAAACATGAGCATGATTACCAGCACAGTTTGATCAACAAACTCAATGGAGCTGTAGCCCAAAATGGGACTAATCATGTCTGCCAGATCTCTACCCAGTTGGTTGAGGTATACTTGATTGATAGGAGGATACTTCACAGAGTCAGAGCTAATGTATAGCTGGTTTAGTTTGGTGACCTGAGCATCTGTCATTCTGGCTCCTTGATTTATCAGGTCTACAAGTGATAGAGGGACCAATTTCTTCTCAGTCCTGAAGTAGAGAATATCCTTGATAGCTTCTGGGGTGACATAAAACACAGCTGATCCTGAAGGGTCAAGAACTACCCTCTGAGTGGGGTCATAGTTTTCAGCACACAGATGGATCAAATCAGGGAATTGGTTAACTTGAGGGAGATTAAAAATAGGGAGGAATGAGTCCCATATGCCCAGCACATCTGTTCCAACCTCATGCTTAGCCTTCAATTCATTGAGCAGGTGGATGTGGAACTTAGTACTCATCAGCATTTCCTCTAAAATCTGATAGTCCATGTCTGCCAGAGACTGCCATTCCAATTGTCTCTGAGGGGCATTCAATGGAGCAACGTTCAACGCTATTGGAGCTACTGGTGGATCCATGATTTCTCCTAGGATTATGGATAGAGTTGCTATGCAGAGCAACACAAAGAGTTTTCTTCAACAAAAAATGTGAATTGTATGGAACAGAGGGTGAGTGAGACAGCTGCAGCAATTGAAATACTGCTTGAAGTGCCAATAAGACCAATGTATGGTCTCAATCTGTCTTTTTTAATAGGTAGGTACAGTTTGAGTAAGCTGTTTCGCGATTGCGCGAACAAAGTACAGTTTTTTGTCAAAATATGGGCAAACAAGGCTCAGCGGGTGTTTTTCGATCTCACAGTTGTAAATGGGGGCTAGGCACCAAGATTTCGCCAGTGAATTTGCAAGTTTTTTTTGTTGTTTAAGCTCTTTTGAGGGAATTCACAGACAAAGTAGACATATGAAGGATTTATAATGGAAAATACCTTATGAAGAGCGAGCAATGGTCACGAATGACTGTAGAAATAGCGCGCCAGAGGTCTCCGAGTTGATTTCAGCAAAGGTGGTGCAATTTTGGACGTAAAATCATGCAGAGAAAGCAACAGCTCTAGCGGAAAAAAGTATGAAAAAACGCGAAAATTGGCCTAAATATGGATTTTTGGCATATTGGCGCGTTTTTGGATGACGTCAGCATGACGTCATCAGGTGGGGTCAAGGTCGGATGACGTCAGCATGACGTCATCAGGTGAGGTGGTAGGCTGTGATTGGTCCACGGATATGATGAAGTGGCAAGACAAATCAGCATGGGGGCGGACGCAGGGGCTGACGCGACGGCGGGGTGGCACTGACGTGGTGGTGATGTCGGCTGGGCGAATCGACCGAAAACCGGGAGCGGTTAGCGGTTTCACATCACACCACTTATGATACAGAAGAGGGATTTGTCAGGCGTACCTCTGATAAGCTGTGGGGACGACGCGTGGCGGAGGCCTGACGTCACCCTCTGACAGATATCAGAAGGTATCTGTCGGACGTCGGGGCTGGTTCGATATGGATTAGGGCCATCTGATCAAAAGCGCTCGATCGGATGGTTGATGGGTCGTTGAGATGATCGGTGGTTATGACAAGGGGCGGGATTATTTTAATATTTATTTTCGGGATCAGTGCTTTGCGGAAACTCTTGGGATATGGCGGGTTTAGAAAGGTTTTTCAATGTCCATTCAATATAAAAATTTAAAAATAACCCGGCGCCCATACTTTGGATAAACGAAAAAAGTGGGTTTTTTGTTCATTTTTGCAAATTAAAGCGGGTATAGGTAGAACAAGGTCTTTTATAAGGTTTTCTTTGACAAATGAGGGTTTTTAAGGGGCCAAATGGATTCAGACGAGGGGAGGGGGTTAGACTTAGGTTCAACAAAGTGACCAGATGCCAATTTGATCCCTGACAGAGGATTTATTGGCTATAATGCCAAGGGGAGGGATATTTATACAATGCTTGGGGTTTATACACCATGGTGTTATAATACTAGGGGAAAGGGAATCATAGGGGAATTATATAATAGAGTTAGGGTTAAAATGGATGAAAGAAGTGGATGAGGGGAGATAACACTAAGTTTATTTCAAAATAACTTAGCTTAAGGAGTAGATCAAAATGAAAAGAGTTTTAGACAAGAAATGTGGCTTCTAATAGGACTAAGAACCACTAAAAACCACCAATTCTTTCATGAATATCAACTGATGAGGGGATGTTAGTAATGAATGGAGAGGGGAAAATTGGGAAGTTAGACATGCTTCTTTGCTTACTGCAACCTGATGGAGAAGAAAGACTTCCCAATCCATTGACTTTGCTTTGTGAAATAGGTTAGCATACCTTCAATTGTAAGGAATGATACTTCTGCAACCCCAACTGCCTACCCATCTATTTGCCTAGCATTTTTTGTTTCTTCTTGGAGGGTGCACTTAGGCTTGCAAACCCTTACTTGCCTTTTCTTTTCTTTGGCTTTTTCTTCTGTTTTTCTATCTACTTCTACCCTTATTTCTTCCAAGGTCCCAGATTAAGCTGTTGGGAGCCTTTCTTCTCTACCTAAACTACTTCTCTGCCAAGATTAAACAGTTTGGACAGACTTCTTTCTCTATTCTACAACTGAAAATTCAAAACATGGCATGATCCAGATTAGGCTGTTGGACCATCCATCAAAATTTGAGTCCACATTAAGCTATAAGCACAGATTGTATTCTCTTGGAAATATGTGATCTTTGCATCATCAAAGCAGAGCATATTTTGACCTTTTCATTTCCAATCATGAAATATGAAACCTATTGGTATAGGTAGCTAACACAACATACAAGCATACACACCATTAGTATCATACACATGAGGCACAAGGTTTTTACATGGAAACCCTTTCGAGAAAAAAACACCAAATATTATTGTTGTTATTGATGTAAATAAGCGCACCTACTATATTACATCCATCTATTTTGTGAGCGCCCACCCATAAGAAGCACCAACTCCCTTTGATTGTTTGCTAGCACTGACTAGCAGGAAGCAAAAACTCCCTCTTTTTGTAGACACTTGTCTAGCTTACCAGAAGCACTATGTGAGGTACCAACCTCATGGACTTTTTGCAAGCACCAGCTTGTAGCTCCTTGGATTTTTGCAAGCCAAATTGCAGGAGGAACCAACCCCCAAGCCTTCTCAAGTACTCACTAGAGATGGAAGCACCAACTTCCTGTATGCAGGGACCAACCCACACTCAAATAGGAATCGTATATTCATTGTAAATGGCAGCCACTCTCCCTGATCTCAGCTTTTTTCTGTGCTCACTTTGCAGCAACACCCTGATCTGTTGAACGATGGTCACTCATCGTAGTACATGCATCTTTGTCCTCTTCTCTACATTAGCATGTTGTCATCTCACAACCTTTTTCTCTCCTCAGTAGAGGCTCATCTCTAAGCCATCTTTCTCTGCACAGGCACCTTCGGCCTTTCTCACAGCATAGACACTTTTAGCCTTCTTGCCCAACACATATGACTTCATTTCTCACATAGCACATGAAACTATGGCCCCTCTCACAGCATCACACAAGAAACTTCCACCTTACACATAGCGCACAGGAAACTTTCGCCTTTACTCACAGTAGTGTAGCTCTCGAGGTCTCTTACCTTTGCATAGGCACTCTTCGCCTTACTCTACAGAACTGGCTCTCACTCACCCTTACATAGAAATTGACACACTTAGATATTTTCCACTTATCTCACTCGAAACTATGTTTCTTTCCCCCCATTTTCTCATCTAATCTTCTGGGTTTTGTTCCTCTGCTACCCCCCGATCGATGCTGCCACACTTTCTTTTGTTCACACTGTGTGAGTGTACCTCGGCATGGCTCTTCCATTCTAATATTTCATATGACTTGGTCTCTTCCACTGCATTAACCATGAGAATGGGAACCTAACAGTTTCTCCATACTGAGAATGAATTCTCAGTCCACCTACACACTCCAACCAGGCACAGTCCTCTCTGTGAACAACACTCTTATCATTGTGGCTCTCCATTCTTATTCATGGTTTCACATAGTTTGATTGTCCTCAACATGGCTTCTCAATAGATTTAGGCATGGAATTCCTTTTTTTTTTGCATCTCCTATCAATTTCTTGTCACATTGCAGAAACAGTGATCGACCTTGCAGTCCTTCACCACCTGACTACATGGAGCTCCATGCTGAGAAATTAATTCTCAGATGACCTCAAGGAATACCCAACACTCTTTCCTAAATATCATGGTCCTTTCTGCCTTGACCCAACGATCTTTTACGGTCATCATTATTCCCGAGACCAACTCCTTTTCCTCTATAGTTAATCTCACAGTTGCCGACCCATACGCATTTACCTCTCTGTATTGCGCTATCGGAGGAATTCCACATCACAACTTCATAGTACTGTAATGTTCATTCCAGAGCAATCCTTTGTTATGCTTTGTGCACTTGGCTCTATGGATTGACATGACCAAGAGCCTACCCAATATAGGAAGTTCCCATTGTTGGAACTTTTTCAATAACCAATTGTTCTGAAGTTTTGATATCCTAATCCTCTGATTGTCGAGCTCCTTCTGTTTAGCCCTCACAGTGCACTTCTCACCTTAGGACAGTTTCCTGTGACCTGCCACTTAGCATTATGGTTCTTAAGCCTTCAGAATCTTGTCAGGGGCCATTCTCCCTTTTTTAACTTCTACGCACACTTGCTTCTTTGACCTCTCATTAGCATGTGCCAGCCCAATATCGGAATCCCTTCTATATAAGAAGTTTTCCAAACTCCAACTGTTCTAGAGCACCAATGTCTTCAACCTCCAATTGCTAACTTCTAATAAGATGTCATCACTTCATATGGCGACTCCTTAGTGGTGACATGTGTCACCAAGTTCTGTCCCATTAGCCTACCCGATCAGGTTGAATATCCCTACCACATGTCCTATTGTACGGTCGCGTCATGTTGACACCAAATTCCATTATACCTTATTGGAGCCAACTAGATGCTGCCATGTGTCATTATCGAAGCCAATCACATGTTGCCATGTATCCTTATTGGAGCCAATCATATCCTACTAGAGAAGAGAGAGGAGGACCCATCAACCTTGGTTTTGCATTGGAATCCTTTGTTAAACTTCCTTTGGAATTCCTCAGCCTTTTAAACGCTTATCAGTAATTATCGATATGGTAATATTTTAAAGGTTCCTCACTTGAAAAAGTTCTGATATTGCGATCTTTGTTATGTCGATGTTCTGATACGTCGATCCTCAGGATTTTGATATCCTCCAACCTCCAATACAACCTGATTCGATGTATCACACCTCTGATATTTTTATATCACTGATATGTTGACCTCTGACATTCCAATGCATTGATACACCATTCTTTGCGCTTCCAATCTCCTGTTGCATCGATACTCTGACCTTCCATCATCGACACACCAATATTCTGGCCTCTGATCATTGATACGCCAATATGTTGACCTCTGATCACTGATGCGCTAATATGCTTATGTGTTGATCTTCCGATCTCTAATATGTTGGACCTCTGATATTCCAGCCTTCTTAGGACTTCAAGTCCCTGATCATTGGCAAGCCATAACTTTTGAACGAGGAATCCATTTCTGGACTTCCGCATATCATTGGAAATATCTTCCAGATAAATTTCCAATGGAGAGGCTTTGATGTAGTTTTTGAGCCCATATTCTACCTCTACAACGGATTCAAAATCTCTATAATTATTCTTCTCCTTGAGCGTACATACAATTGAACTCACAACCACCAAGGTAATCCTCTACATGAAGCCTGTAGCTACCATGGAATTCCATCTGGTCCATCACTCTAACCATAATTTGATTGCTTCTCCAATAATTCTGATACTGTGATGATTTTCTTCATGAAGCATGTAGTTATCATGAGATTCATCCTGATCCATCACTAGCAACATCTGTTACGCCAAGCATTCAAGATAATCTGGTTGACATCAATGCCAACACTCCTGCCAGCAGTTAGGTAATGCTCCAGCCAATATTTAGGCACTGCTCTTGCCAACAGTTAGGCAATGCCAATTTCCCAACACATCTCCCCATCATGATTGTTGACATCAATGCCAACACACTTGCAGATGCCTTCACTAGGCCACTTAACATCCAGGCAATGCGAACTATACAACACTTCTCGGGTGTGTTGTTTAGGGTGGACAACCTTTTAGGGTAAGAAGGTGTATTGGCTTGAGGGGCACTTTCTTCCTTATCTTCTTCAATCTCTCCGGGTGGAGAAGGTGGATGACCATTTGGGAGCACCTTCCTAAACCAAAGGTTGATCTCTTATAATTCCAAAACATAGGCAAGATAGTATGTCTCCCCACTATAAACCTATTGTATCTACTTATTATTCATGTTCGAATTGGGTTGAGTAGTACTTTGAGGTTTCTTAGGTGGGTTACGGTGAGGGATATGTGGTTGAGGCTAAGGTGGAGGAATTAAAGAAATATTTTGGGTTTTCTGAGGCCTCCACCCTTATGAGGGGTTTCACCATTGGGAAGAAAGAGGTGTATAGGGCTCGAAAGGAGCAGTAATAGACTAAGGAGGATATTGAGGAGTATAAAGCCAAGGAGGAGGTGTGGGCCATGTTAGATGGATAGAAGGGTACCAAGGTTAGAAAGGTGCACTTTGATGGGGAGTGTAATGAGGATAGTGTACCCCTTGCATGCTCTGTTGATATGGTGGAGGGCCTTGAAGCCTCCTTTGATTAATGAAGAAAGGTTGCTCCAACCCCTTGGTATATATATTTTAGGCTTTGAAAAGAAGGAAATTAGTCCGTTGCGTGGTTTTCCTCACAGATAAAGCAGACTTTTATGACATTTAATGGAGACTCATTCCTAGGATGTCTCTTAGTGAACCTAGGGTAGAAGATAGCTAGAGATCTTTCTGCTTCCTCCTGCTTCCTTTTAATTTGTATAGTATCCATCTATAAGGAAACGTTATGCAACATTTCACTCTTGAAATTCTCCAACATACTTCCTATCACATGTTTGATGATTGATGTAGAGGGAGATGAACTAACCATGACTTGGCTAGACCTACCCTTTTTCCTAGCAACCCTAGATTGGTTCCTGAATACTATCTTGATGTCATCATAAGTCATTTGTTAGATGTATCCTCCAAACATCATGTTGAGGATCTCCATTACATATTCCCTGATCCCTCGAAGAAGAATAATGAAATTGAGTGACTTAGTGTCAAGGGTGCAATTCGCTCTCTTATAATTAAGTTGGAACCTTTCCTCATAGTCCTCTAAAGATTCATCTAGTCCTAGGGTCATCCTAAAGATTTCCTCCTTTTTTTCTTTGGACCTACTGTAATCCTTATACTTATCATTAAAGGTTTTCTGCAATTCAACCCAGGCAATGATGTTACCTCTAGGCAAGCCCATAAACTAGCGCAAGGCTACATCTTTCACGGTAGATGGAAACAGCTTCAACTTTTTTTCATCGTAGGTATAGTCATAGGTCCTATAAACAAAAGAAATTTCAAACATGAAGGTGTCAGGGTCTTTAGAGGTTAGGCCATGGAAATGTGGAAGGGAAACATGACATATATTTTTCGTTCCGGCCTCCCCAGTGGTTTATCTCTGTTGACAGTGCTAGACCTGCCAACATGTCAAGGAGATCTCCCTAGTAAGAAGTCCCAATTAGACCTCAAATTTTTTGGTATAGGAGTCCCAACAGTGGGTCATAAGGTAAGGCCTTGACCGCAGTGTTGCAGAGAGGCAAGTAGAATAACTTTGTCAGCAGCAAGGGTGTGACTAATGTAGTGAGTCAAGGAAGGTGTATGAGAGGTTCCAACACTTCGAAAAGGGGAGGAGGTGAAGGTGAGTTCCAAGTTGTAAAGAATCAGTCCCAAATCGGCTAGGAACACACAGCACAAAGGACATGCACAAATTTCGATGGAGCAGTCCACTCGGATGTGCCAGCCACATCATATAAAGTAAGATACCATGTACAACACTCACGGATCAGTCCGACATGAGTGTGACAGTCGTTATAGTAATTTTTAAGTGAAATATTTTTCTGGTGTCCAATAGAGCAGTCAACACAGACGGTGACAGCAATGACAACATATGCAACACATTAACAACAAGATTCATATAATATCATGTGAATCAATTCATGCACAACGACATAAGTTAAGCAACACATATCATTAAAGCAACCAAAGCAGTCCAACTACAATAACAACATATGCATGAAAATGTGTTGGCTCTTATTATATAAAGAAGTGCAAGTCACAATCATACAATACATCCGTGTAAACCTGCTAGCCCCAATAGTGGAACGTTACAGCCACATCCGCCTACTCCTCCAAATATGTACTGGCTCCATGCAGTGGAGAAGCCAAGGCACGTTACAATACTATCCATGCCTCTTCAAAGTAGTCTTAGTAGAAGCTTGGCTGACCAAAAGCCTATACAAAGAGTTATGAGGGACTATTTATAGCAAAGGGTGGGGTGGCCCTTGACATTCCCCTTTGTGACCATTCAACTACCCTCATGACCTTTCACCTACTCGATGACTATTACATCCACTCTTGACACTTGACTTACACTTGACATGACTCAACATTACAATGCACATGTACCCATGTGAACAATAGCTTGGACAAGCCAAACTAGACATCATTCGGACTTAGATAACCATAGGAGTCCAACTTCTCGGCATCCTCATGTTGATCAACAGTGACATATTGATGCCAAGATTGGTAGTCCTTGAGAGTGTCTGTGTGTTCTTTTGTGACATCCATTTGAAACCTAAACCTTGCCTCCATAGCATCTAGATACATTTCTCGGGCTCCTCTGTCCAACTCATCTATGAGCATGCACATCATTGTCTTCAGTGTGACCAGACCAACAACATACTTGAGCATGATGTCTACACTGATAAGAAAGTCTGGGCTAGTGGCGGTGCACATCAACTCGTTGAAGTACGAGTCAAGCTCCTATTGGACCTACTTCTTGGACTTCGCCTGGGTGAGGATCCCAAGTGATGGGATTGCATGAGTGTGCACTATAGCCTCCATGATTTTGAATACGTGTGCATAGGATGCCTATATGCTAGGGATTAGTTGCGGTAGGTATTCATAGTTCTAGATCTAACTCTGGATATGTGCTTACAGCTCGACCGCATTGGCCTTCATCATCTTTAGCAAGTGAAGCGGGGCTCCCTTGTACTTCATCGTCCATGCTCGCATGTTATCAACAACAGTATGTATGTTCTTCAATATGTGTACTCTTCTTTCACATCGATGTTGCCATCCATGGAGATGAATGACTGCTTGATGCATGGTACCAAACTTGGAGTACAATGCTCACATAATTGTGTCCAAGGACAACACTTCATCTAGTATTGCCTTCTTTAGTTTAGCTCTGGCAAATATTGTCACCAAGTATCCTCCCTACTTGGCCACCTATAGTTCCTTTGCCATTCGCTCATTATCAGCTATGAGAAAATGAAAACTTGAGCTAGTGGCTTCAACATACACTCTAGTTGCATCTACCAACACAAATGGATGTTTGTGCACATTAGTCATGATCACTTGCTCCTCAAATTGTGTAGGGATTGTTTCGTCCTTTGGAGTCAGTACTCTTTGAGACTACACAACTCTATGGTGAGATTCATCAAAGGAGATGTTGTGCATCTCTGCTTCTGGTTGACCACCAAGGATCTCAATGCCTCCTTGGTCATTCGAGACTTTCTCATCGTCTAGATGCATTGAAGCAGGTGAGTCAACCTCTCTTTGGTGAGGCATGAGGTCAGTGTCATGTTCCAACTCTTGTTGCTCCATGTCTACATCCAATTGTTCAAGAGCCAGTTCTATCTCATGAGAAAAGTCTTTCCCCTGCGAGGGTTCACCCTGTTTTCCTGATGCCAGCTAGTCAAAATAATTAACTAGTTGTACAAGTACTGCTTCGTCTGTCTGCACATGATGCACCCCTTGTTGAATTTGCTACTATTGTGCTTCCTTATCTTGTTGGTGCATCTCTTGTTCTTTCTGGAGTTTCTCATCGTCTGGATGCATTGAAGCAGGTGAGTCAACCTCTCTTTGGTGAGGCATGAGGTCAGTGTCATGTTCCAACTCTTGTTGCTCCATGTCTACATCCAATTGTTCAAGAGCCAGTTCTATCTCATGAGCAAAGTCTTTCCCCTGCGAGGGTTCACCCTGTTTTCCTGATGCCAGCTAGTCAAAATAATTAACTAGCTGTACAAGTACTGCTTCGTCTGTCTGCACATGATGCACCCCTTGCTGAATTTGCTACTATTGTGCTTTCTTATCTTGTTGGTGCATCTCTTGTTCTTTCTGGAGTTTCTCCCTCAGCTCATGTAGCTCCTTCTCTAATTCTTCCATTCTCTTCTTATCCCTCTACCTTCACACAATTCTCTTGTTGCACTATTGCCTTTTCTATTGAATAGTCATAGCTGCTTGTTCTACAAGTGGATCTGGTTGAAACTTGCAGCTTTTCTCCTCCTCTAAGCAGTCGAAAATCTTACTCTTCCCTTTGTCGCGCATAGGTATGCTCGGGTCTTTTGTCTCTACTGTTGTTGCTACTATTAGTGTTCTCCATGATGCTGCTTCGTGCTTCCATGCTAACCTCTCTATAGTGAAACCGACCTGTTCATTGGGTCTGGAGGAATTGTAACAGTATCTCCATGGGCCCTCTTTGGCCCAATGAAATGCCCCATGGATCCAATTGAATTGAACTCTCATGCTGTGATCCTTCATAATGCAATGTGGGTCATACGAGTTGAAGCTTCGAAGGTTGAACGGGTACTTCTTCATCTGCTTAACTTTGACATACGCTTGCTTAATGCTCTGGATCTCGTATAACCTAATCCACAACGGAAGAGTGCGCCAAGGTGTCTTCTTGTTCCATTGCAGCCTAGATGTTAATCCTGCTGAGATATGATATGCTACTTCCTACATGATAAGCACGTCCAAAGAAAACTTTGGCAAAACATGCGGAGGCTTCTCCGCACTGAAGACTCAGATGAACATGTCGTCCAGTGAGGCATACCAATCTGCAATGCCTAAAAATTCCTTCATCACTTCTTCTGACATATAGGGTGGATCCTGTTCAAATATCAACTTGTACACTGGGGTGACAAGATGGTCAGATAGTTGTATGACAACTCCTCTGAAGCTACACTTAGACAATAACTTGAAATACATGCTCACAATAGTCTTTGTCGGTGACCATACCCACTCTAAGCCCGGGAACTCATGTCGAGCACAATTTGCATCTAGAATGTAGGCATACATGTAAATCTTTGCATGCATGCCTTCGGGTAACTATCGAGCCTTCATGACTTGATCCTTCAGCTGATGAGCCAGTATGCCAGACTAGTTGCATGGTCTTCATTTTCTAGCCAGTTGGTCAAGCGCAACCACCCAACTCTAAGGGAAGGTATCAGTGCTCACTTGGCCACTCAGTCAACATGTGAATATAACCAAGTATTGGTATTCCTTCCTCAATATCTTCGTCTTATAGATTTGATTGGGGGTCATCCTGAAATGAGCTAGCTCCTTTACCCAATCCTTCAGAATGTCTCTAGAGTGGCCTCTATTGTTGGGCAAGCTCAATGGGGGAGTCATGAAAATCATGGGCTCAGTCATCAGATACATCTCATCAAAATCTTGTGCCCAGAAGGTTGCAAGCTTCGTCCCACTGACACTACTAAAGGTCATCGTCTCGAGGTTAGTGTGAGAGACAATCCAGTGAATCATGTTCGTGCATGGGAATGCGGGGTATCTGCATGTAGTCCAGTACAAGCTGGACTTATGAATGTTAACGTACACCTAATAGCATTCAAGGTCTTCCCCAAAAGTACCTGCGAAGGTTTCATTCACCTCTTTCCACTTCAGTTTGATGTCCTTGTCTAGATATAGCTTCGTATCTTCATAGATTGGCAAACCAAACGAAACCTGCTCAACTGCTACTCCAACTGCCATACCATCAGTGTCCTAAGATCTTATTCTCTTGGAAGCCATTAAGACAGATGAACACCTTAAATATGTAGAAACAAGTGGCATGCATGGCAAGAAATATGTCAGTGAAAACAAAGAAAATCTCGGGAAGGACACAACACATAACTAGGAAACTAATGAGAAAGATTGCGCAAATTTCACTAGGAGGCTAAGTGAATGGTTGCCAAAACTACGCAAAAGGTAGTTTGGGCTATCTTGGAGGTTGTACTAGCTATTGGATCTGCGAAATGCGAAATCCAATTGGGCAGCTGGCTGCTGGGATTGCGCAATGTGCAATTCCAGCTGGGAAGGATTACTGGCCCAGGGACAAATTTGCGCAATTTCCTAGGCCAAGCAACTATTTCCCTCTAGGAATGTGAAAAATAGTCCAGGGGGCCATTTCTAGGCTAGAACACACAAATATATAGAGGAAAGTGAGCCTTCCTTCCCCATATTGCGCAATGCAGCCTAGGTGAAGGTAGATACCGGGCTAAGGTTGGCCCGACTTGCCGACGTGCAACTGAAAGAAAGTAAGTCGATGAAATGCATGGAGACACTAAGTGATAGAACAAGTGATAAACAGTGCATGAAAAACATGAACGGAAGATTAAGAAAACAGATCAACATGCATGTGGGTGAGGCCATTTGTCGGTTGGATGAACGTCCGTGCAAAATAGTTTCATGCATGCGATAGCAATGAGATAGCAACAAAAATTAAAAAAAATCTAGGACAAGCTAGAATATATGTAAACGATAGCAGGTGTTCAAATAAATCAAGAAAACAACACTCACACAAGTGAATACACTAAAAGCGACAAAAATGCTGAAAAAGACAAGTTGAGGCCACTTACCCGTGAATAGTTGAGTTGGATCTATCGAAGAATCATGTATGTGTTGTGGTAGTTCAAATATCCAAGATCGATGTGAATGAATGAGCTCTGATGCGTTGAATAAATAATATTGGTCTTATGATGTGCATGCCACAAATCTAGGAAAAGGTGACACTTGGAGAGAAACTTCTAAAACAACTTTGCATGTAACCCCTGGTTGCTAAAAATAGTTCCCTAAATCATGAGATGCATTTTTCGTGTTGTCTCTTGCTATTCCGAGGAGATCAAGTCATGCATGCATGCAAGTCAAGTTTCCTTGGAACCCAAGTGGAACTGTTCAACTAGACCATTCATGCATGTGAGTGCTCAACTGCTCGGGAAAATGCGCATTCCTAATTGTGGGCTGGGATGACTGCCCAAGGGGATTGCGCAATTTATGGGTAGAGCAATTGACTACTGCCTAGATTTGTGCAAATCCATGGCTGAACAACCTGCTGCTGGTAAGAATTGCACAAATCCTGCTTGGAGGGTTGGCTAGAAGGATTGTGCAATCTTGGATCCGAGCAGACTGTTAGAGAGGATTGTGCAATTCCTGGAGGGAAGGCTAGTTTCCCTCTAGGAATGCACAATTTTCAAGGGGAAGTTGCTCAGCCTGCAACTGGACCATGTCCGAGTAAGCAGCCTATGAGGGGAATGGATTGATTGTGATTGACAGGCTGCCTTTGTGCGAGGAAAACACTGAAGCTTGAGTACTTGACAAAGCAAGACAAATTCCTGTGTAAGGTTGGTAGGGAGACTCCAAAATAGGATAAGGAAAAATTTGGAGGGTCGTTTTAGACGCTACAACAATCTCATAGGAAAATCTCATTTTGCCTATTTTTAGGCATGGTGTGGATAAGCAATGTGGGCTCCTCTTATCCTATGGGTTCCTCAAGAATTTCAAGTTCCTCACCTAGAGGTTTTTCTAACTACCCTGCAGAAACGAAGAAAGTTCACAGTCACCAAAGAATAATGAAGGTTGGCTACTTGAAAGGGTGGGGGTCCTAGGTAGGAATTTTCCTTGACTATGAAAAAAAAAACTTCTAAGTAGAAACAACACCTACTTGGACACCTCCCAGAAACAATGCAAAAAGTGATGGACCCTAGTATTGTATCAAGGATGTCACAACTCCCGAGGCCCTCAACTTAAATTATCAACCCAAGGTTCGTAAAAACTTAGAGGTGATAGTGTTACATGCACAATAGGCTAAATTTTTCTCATGTCATCCTTAGTCATTAGATCATATCAAGGTATTCATAAACCACTCCTTTATCTAACTACGAAGAGGATTTCCTATGAAAGCATATCATGTTTGCAAGGAATGAACATGATTCTAATTACAAAAACGAAAATTCCATTCATAAAATGTAAAGGCTATTTGTAATTGCATGAAAGGAATAGACTAGTCTAGTTGCATAAGTAAACCATGCTACTCTACTTGCACACTAATCAAATCAGTAGTCTACTTGCATGAATGATTTATCTAATTGTATCTTCCTTGAAAATGAGGAATTCAATCTTCAAAACAACTGTGGAATTCAAAAAAACTAAGCCTAATTCTACTTGTTGTCTTTTGCTTGCAGTGAGGAAAAGGTAGGATTGAAGTGGTATTGGAGATCCCTTTATCATGAAACCAAATCCTGGGTTTCATTATTCAACTCCAAAATACAAGAGTCAAAGTCTAGAGAAAATCTAGTTGGATTTACGCAGTGTTGTAGGACCACTACAAGAAGTGCTACAGGAGGACTTTTTTTGCTACAGGAGGGGGTCCGAGAGATTTTTTATGGAAAGGAAGGTGCCTTGAAGTGAAAGTAAGGTGGATGAAGGTGAATGAAGGGTGTGGCAGGCCTTTTACCAAGCCTAGTACCCCTCAGAGGCCCGTCTTACACAAATGTTAATGCCCACGGTGTTCTTCATTGGCCCTGTAAAGGTGATCTCTATGGTAGAGTTTGAGAGCAGTATGAGGTGTCCAGGAGGAAGATGGAATGGCTTGAGTGGACTTGGATGAGTGTGCCAACAACTACAAGTCAACAATAATCCCTGCAAACCAATCAAGTACATGCACTAAATGAACAATATGGTAGCAAAATTAATCAATGTGGAAACGATGAGTTAACTTTTATTTATTCAACATCTAATCTATCCTATAACATGCATCTAATCTAATCGCCAAATCAATGATGCTAACTCATAAATTGTAGAAACCAAGAATTCAAAATAATCTCAATCAAAAACTAAATAATTTTCAACAAGTCATAAACACAAGTTTTTGGCTTATTGTTGTAAAGTCTTCCACCACAATTCCCACAAGAGAGGTGGTAGGCCAACCTGCAACTACAATTTTTAAATATAATCCAACTTAAGTAGAGAAGGAAGTAAAATGAATTACTTAAGAAAAGAAACAAGAATAAAATACAAGAGAGGGACTAAAGCCTCTAGGTTGGGCCCAAACCCATGGGTTTCAACCCTGAAAACCTAACTCAGATGGACGCCAATAGTAAACTTTCCATTAAAAAAAAAATAAGAGTCACATACGTTACATGGAAGATGAAAAGAATAGTATCAAGCACTATGTTCAAATCGTAATGATCCTTTAGGATTTTTTATTTATACAAAAAGTAGCTAAGGGGTAGATCCCTAGAAAGGGGGATTTCTTCCCTCCAAGATCTCAAAATTGGTGGATCTAGTTCCCTTGTATCTTCACATGCACTTGAGTTCCTTGGCTACTATTGAATTCAAATTATTGGTGAGGCATATTTGATCTCAAGCCGAGTTGGAGAGTTAATGTAGTGGACAATCCCTCCTATATTCTCTCTAGATGTCTCCTACAAGCCCCTGCATAGTAAATATTTCCAAAAATACTTCTTTTTCCTGCATAGTAATCATATTAGGCCATGAAATACGAAAAGCACCCTTTAGTCTTCTTACTATGCATATTATGGTTAAAAATTCAAATTAATGTGAGAAAAGGAGAGCTCTAAGGGCTGGAGAGTACAATGGGCCTCAAAATATACCTATTGATGGTATCCATCTTTCAACCATGGTCCAACGTCACATTGTGATCAATATTGTCTCAATAGGGAAATGAACCATGGACAACAATTTTCAACTGTCGTCAACCATGGTCAATCATGGTCAACCATGGTTTAACGTCACATTGTGACAAAGATTGTTTCAATATGAAAATTAACCATGATCAACCATTGTCAATAGAGGTTAATCATGTTCAATTATCACCAATAATGGTCCAACATTGCATTGTGAGAAAGATCATCTCAATATGAAAATCAATCATGGTCAAACCCACATTAATAAAAATCAATATTGATAAGCCCTTAGGTTTATTAATTAGGATTGTGTTAGTATGAAAATTAATCATGGTCAACAATGTTTATTGTAGGGTTTATAATATTTATCTTAGGGATTATATACATTTGGTTTATAATATTAATCGCTTGGGTTTAATATTATTTCCTTGGGTTTATAATCCCTTGGGGTTTTAGTATCAATCCCTTGGGTTTATAATATCAATCCCTTGGGTTTATGCTCAACTATGGTCCAGTGTCACATTGTGAGAAATATTGCCTCAATATGTAATTCAACCATGATCTAATGTCACATTGTGACAAAGATTGTTTCAATATGAAAATCAAGCATGGTCAAACATGGTCAACCATGTGTATTTTATGGTTTATAATATTTATCTTAAGGTTTATATACCTTGGGTTTATAATATTAATCCATTTGGTTTAATATTATTCCCTTGTGTTTATAATCCCTTGGGTTTATTATTCCCTTGGATTTATAATATCAATCCCTTGGGTTTATTAGTCTAAGGGTTCATATTCCTAGAGTATAATATTATCCATGGGGATTATAATAATAATCCTAAGGTTTAATATAGATCTCTTGGGTTTATAATTGTGGTCAACCATGGTCAATCATGGTTCAACGTCACATTGTGACAAATACTATCTCAATATGAAAATTAACCATGAATGACCATTGTTAACCATAGTCAACCATGGTCATCCATGGTATTATGTCACACTCCGACCAAGATTTTCTCAATATGGAAATCAACCATGGTCATCCATGGTCAACCATGGTCCAATGTCGCATTTTAACAAAGATTTTCTCAATGTGAAAATCAATCACGGTAAACCATGGTCCAACTTCTCATTGTGAGAAATATTATGTGAATATGAAAATAAAACATGGTCAACCATGTTTATTTTACGGTTTATAATATTTATTTTGGGGTTTATATACCTTAAGTTTATAATATTAATCCCTTGGGTTTATAATATCAATCCCTTAGGTTTATGGTCAACCATGGTCACATTGTGACAAAGATTATCTCATGGTCCAACATCACATTGTGACAACCATGGTCAACCATGGTCCAACATCACATTGTTAAAAATATTGTGTCAATATGAAAATCAACCATGGTAAACCCTGATCAACCATGTTTATTTTAAGGTTTATAATATTTATCTTAGGGTTTATATGTCTTGTGTTTATAATATTAATTCTTTGGGTTTAATATTATTCCCCAAGGTTTATAATCCCTTCTATTTTTAGTATTAATCCCTATGTTTAATTATTCCCTTGGGTTTATAATATCGATCCTTTCGGTTTTTTAATATAAGTGTTCATATTTCTAGGATATAATATGAATCATAGGGTTTATAATTCTTGGGTTTAATATAAATCCCTTGGGTTTATAATCATGATTAACCATGGTCCAACGACACATTATGACAAAGATTATCTCAATACGAAAATGAACCATGGACAACCATTGTCAACCATCGTCAATCATGGTCAACCATGGTCCAACATCGATTGAGACAAATATTGTCTCAATATGAAAATCAACCGTGGTCAACCGTCATTAAGCATGGTCAATTATAGTCAACCATGTTCCTACGTCACATTGTGCAAAAGATTGTCTCAATATGAAAATCAATCATGGTCAACCCCACATTAATAAAAATCAATATTAATAATCCCTTGGGTTTATTAATTGGGATTGTGTCAATATGAAAATGAATCATGGTCAACCATGGTCCAATGTCACATTGTGTCAAAGAGTGTGTCAATATGAAAAACCATGGTCAACTATGGTAAACCATTTTTTTTAGGGTTTATAATATTTATCTGAGGGTTTATATACATTGGGTTTATAATATTAATCCCTTAGGTTTAATATTGTTCCCTTGGGTTTATAATCCCTTGGTGTTTTAGTATTAATCCCTTGGGTTTATTGTCAACCATGGTCCAACATCTCGTTGTGAGAAAAAATGTCTCATACGAAAATCAATCATGGTAAATCATGGTAAACCAAGGTTAATAAGGATGGTCACATTATGACAAATATTTTCTCATAGTCCAAGATTGCATTGTTAAAACCATGGTCAACGATGGTCCAATGTCACATTGTTCCAAAGAATGTGTCAATATAAAAATCAACCTTGGTAAACCATGGTCAACCATGTTTATTTTAGATTTTTTTATATTTATTTTAGGCTTTATATACTGTGGGTTTATAATATTAATACCTTCAGTTTAATATTATTCCTATCACCAACTAACTGTGGGTAGTGTATCTAGGAGAAAATCTTTCTTTTAGATGGTCCTCAGCCGAAAGCCAGCAGGCCCTTACAGTCACCAGATAAATCAATGTTCTATTATCTTTACCAATTGATCCAGCCATGTGGTCCCTCAACCACTTATTATGATTGTGTGTTTGAAGGTGGGCCTCCTGGCCCCTAAGGTATGGATTTTCATTTGTATAGTTGAGTAATTTTCCTTGTCATGGGCACTTTTAGTAATGGATTTGTGGGGGGATTCGGCGGAAAGAGTGGGTTAGGTTTTCACTCTTGTATCCACTGCCCAATTTGATGGTTAACCATATGTCCTAGTCTCCTGGGATCTCATTTATTGGCTATTAGCTTTAGGGTTGCCACTACATGGGAAATCCAATTTTGGTTGTGTGGTTTTGCTTCCCGACACCCTGTACATCTCCCATTTCCACTCATTTTAGCCCCATTCATCTCTTTTCTTGTTCGGGTCCACATAGGTTTATCCTCCCCGTTCCCTTGTCCAGACCTTAGGTCATTCCTAGAATGATGCCCGAAGGTTGATGCAGCTAAAAAGAAAATAAAAAGCATATTTGGCCACTCTCACCAGGAAATGTACCACAAAATGGAAAAGATGGTTGGGACACACAAATTTAGCACGTTGGAAAAATCCAAACATGAGCTCTACTCATTATCCATGTCCATCCTAGTTCCTTTGGGCCCTATATGATCCCCCTCCATCATTAAGGAACCCATGATCGTCATGACCCCTGGTGGACGATGCACTGCCCCACCTTAAGGGGGGTTATCCATTATTATATATTACATAACATTCTCTCATCCTTTGGAGCCCCAAGTAGTCATGAAGAAAAATCAATCAAAGGAAAAATGCATATGAAGAAGGTTGGAAAAACAAAGGTCGAGGTAACTCATGTACCATGCTTTTCTCCCACCTACACTCATCTACCCGAGTGTGGGCTTCCCTTATTATACCTATCCTTGTACCATGACATGTGTTCTGGATGATTCCCCTGATCCCCACTCTGCTCCATTACTATATCCTTTGCCACCTAACAGTTGAGGGATGTACCATGGACATGTCACCGCCTTTAGAGTTTGAAACCACCTAATAAGATCCTTGATTAACCCCCTATTGAGCTTCGAGAAACTTTTACATGCCAAAGACCACTAAGGAAGTGCATGCCACCATGAAGTGCCCCATTGATTCCATGACTTGTAAGCTATTTTAATTGATTATTCTAATGATTTGTTTGATTGGAAAGCAAGGGGATGCATTAGATCTTACGCTGGATTGCAGGTGGGTCTCCATTTGGTGCTTGATCTCCCTATACAGGGCCCTGTCCCTCGAGAGGGCCACATTGGCCCTTTTAGGGTGAGCGTTGAGAGCCATGGGCCTCCACAATAACATAGAATACTTCATGGATCCCCAACACCACTCATTGATTTCTCGTGTTCCACCTCTTGGAGGAGGAGGATGCACATACTTCACCATGCCAAGTTGACTCAACACTTACACCATAGACTTGGCAGATGGTTCGGGATCCATATGAGGGCTTATGATATCATCCTAGCCCTTATATATGGTTTACAGGCATTTTCGATCTACTTGGAGACCCATGAGGATGTCCTTGTGCCCCTCACACCCACTTGGGATCACCATAGGGATTTTCTTGGAAAAAAGGGGCCAACACCTTGTCCACTATGTTTGAGCTCCATTCTCGCATCATAACACATTCTAGACTTTTTTTGGCTTTGTGTTATATTATTTCCATGACTAGCCCCAGGAGTGAAGCCAAGGGGTTACAAGGGGATGGGAATCCCACCCTTGGTTGCGTCAAGCGCAGCGAGGGGGTCACAGGGTGGGTAGCAGTCTCCCCTGTCAAGGGGGTGGTAACCCCCCTTGCACAGGGTTCCGGGCAGCACCCCAAAAATTTCTTTTGTACCCTATATTAGGTGGGAGGACCTACCTATGGTTTTGTGCATGGATTTTATAGATGGTTTTGGGCATGATGGTTTTCTTCCCATGGTATTTTGTAGATCCAGTCAAGGGAACTATGGTTATGTTCTAATCTAGGGTTAATGGATTGGGGTTTATAGATGATTTGACATGTATATATATGTATTGTAACATTGAAAGGAATATAATGAAAAATTAATCTAGTAGTCCCAGTGTTGGGATCGAGGGGAAAATCTTTGTGTTTATCTATTTTATGTTTTATGCTCTCGCCATTGTATATTTTCTATTTTTCAAGAATCCGTTTGTAGGTAATTTCTATACAGGGTTAAAACCTATAACTTAATTAGGCCTCCTCAAAGGCCCAATGACTCACTTTATTAATCATTCAACCCTCTTGAGAGGCTTATTATTGTGTTATTGAGAAATCTTGGTGGGCTTGTCGCCAAGGGATGTTATTATTGCACATTATTTTATTGTTTAGGGTTCAATTAGGCAAAATTAGGCAAATCAAACTCATTAGTGATTGTATAAATAGAAGTGAGGTGATTCATTCTAATCATCTCACTCAAATTGAGATTTAGTAGCTCTTGTGAACTTCAAATTCCCCTTTGGAGGACGATTTTCGATGTTATGGATGAATTTTGATGTTTGGATCTACTTCTCTTGTCTTGGAGCTTCATTATTGGCATAATATAATGATTAGATATACTATTTTGGACATGTAAGTAATTTTTTTCATGATTATTCTTGTCATTTAATTTGTCACATGAATGTTGTTGGGATTTTTTGTTATATAATTTTGAAATTTTTTGCTTTCTTGTACGAAATTGTGGAAATTTTGATCTTTTATACCACTGCATCATTGCATGGTCCATGTATGAATGGTTGAAGCTTCCTAGAGGTTATTTTGTCACAATATACCTTGATAAGTCATCATTTGTTGCATATCAAAGTGTAAATATCTCAAGTAGCTACCCTCGTGCCTTAATGCTATGTGAAGTTGGTTGAAAACCTCCTTTATCAAGTGAACTTCTTCCAAACCATAAATTCTCATCGCTCCATCTCTCGCAAATGATAAGGCACTTGTCCTTCCATAGGTCATCACTTTAAATGCATATTTCTCTCACCTCCCCTTCTCCTTCTAGGCCTAGTCTCCATAGGTCATACAGGTCATCAATTATATCATGTTGTAGCCATCAAAAGACTTCAATCTCTTTCACATTTCTATGTTAGGGTTTCCACTAGAGGCTCTCCAAATTTCATGAAATTCTGACGATGGGATCTCAAGATATTACAAGTCCTACCCCAAGGATCATCTCTTGCCCTAGGTTTCCCTTGGCTAGTGATATTATTTAGATAATTGCACTTTCTTCTAAGAAAATTTTTCCATTGATCCTCTTCTCTTCCACAATTAGGTCAAGCCACGTGAATTCCACTTCCTTGATCTACTTAGTCTTGTGTGGTCCCGCAACCTAACAATTCCAATGCCACAAAGATCATACAGAGACCAATTCTCCATAAGGATTTATAGGCCTAGGAATCATCTTTACAAGATATATTCCCAAACCCTAGCCTCAAGAATCCTTTAGGCCTTCTTAAAGAGCCTATCTCCTTGCTTCCCTAGCAAGAAAGCCATACAATTGAGTCTCTCTTGTGAATAAGCCTTAGGAACCATTCCTTATCTTCTTATTGATCTATTCATCTAGTGATTCCCCTTTATACCAGGTCTTCTCCCATCGATGAAATTCTATAAAGAGCAAGGATCCTTGGTTGAGGTGATAGTTGATTATCACTCCATTGTTTCCCTTGACCTAGTAGTTTCCCTTTAGGATCCCCTCCTAGGACCCCTACTAGTTTGATTGGTAACAATTCCCATGGGTTTATAATCCTTTGGGTTTTTAGTATTAATCCCATGGTTTAATATTCCCTTTAGTTTATCATGGGGTTTTCTCGATATGAAAATCAATCATGGTCAACCATGGTAAATAACCATGGTCAGATAGTGACAAATATTATTCCCATGGGTTTATAATCCCTTGGGTTTTTAGTATTAATCCCATGGGTTTATTATTCCCTTCGGTTTATCTTAGGGTTTTCATGATATGAAAATCAATCATGGTCACATAGTGACAAAGATAGTCTCATGGTCCAATGTCACATTGTGACAACCATGGTCCAACATCACATTATTACAAAAATCAACTTTAAAAACAATACTTACAGCTTGTTGAAATATTACCATACAACTATAGTGGTTTATGATCACAAATAAGAAGAACTCAATGCAAAGCGTACAAACACATAATAAAAGTGAACACGGAATTATCACAAAATTTCCTCATATCAAAACTAGCATAACAAAACAAAAAAATACTTATTTATTCATAAATATCAACCTGGAAAATGGGTTGTCAAGAGAGCATTCACAGCTTGCCCATAACAATTTGATTCCAAATGCCATGACTAACATGGAAATGAGATGACAAGGGCATGACTGCTACCACTTTACTCTAAAAAAAAATCTCTAAGTGTATGTCCCAACATTCGGAAGCTAGGTATGAAACTGAGTAACAATGCAATCAAAAACCAACTCAACATTTGCAAGAATAGTAATCAACAATAATGAATCTCATTTAAAGAAGGGAACCATGAGGAATGTTGAACCTTGTTTAAAAAAAATACCACTGCCCCCTAACAAATACAAGGTAATGTCGAACCTCATTTAAAAAATAATGCTATGACTCCTTCAGAAATAGAAAACAGTGGTCGAGGTTATCTCGATTTAGACAAATTTTGAGAATCAAAGGGACATGGAGAAGGATGCAAGGAATATATATCAACTCTTTTTTAGGTGAGAAATTGTGTTTAGTTAGATTATTGTATGTAGGTCTGTCTACCTATATGTTTTTCTCAACTACTACTTTTGTTTTAAAGAATTTAATGGAAATTTGTTAAAATCACAGTTGCAAAATATTTACATTATAAAATTTAAATATTCTTCAATAAAACATATATATGAAATTATGTAAACTATGGTAAGGAAGTGTTTAAACTTTGAGAATGTGGGTGTAACTCACTGCCATGGTCAGCTGAAAGTTCAATATATGGTTGTGCTCAGTTAGATGACTTGAAAATTCAAAAAAAAAAAATTGACTGGTTTGATATAAGTTTTTATTATAATTAAAATTGATTTGTTAAATTTTAGATAACTTAAAAATTTTAGTGTAACTAGTAAAAGATTGTTTTTTAATTATTATATTTTTAATGAATTGAAAATATAGAAAGATTTATGTTTAAAAATTAAATGGAAAAATGTATTTATATAATAATTCCAATTACAAAATTTACATATTTAAAAGAAACTCAAATTGGCTCTAAGGCCTTCCCGAGCTCTGTAAAAGCCCTAGACTAATCCCATTATGAAATCCTTGGAGGGGACCTCTCCACCCTTGCCAAACAAGTTGCGGCCTTCCAGGCTCTTGTGGCTGCTCTATAGAAAAAACCCAGAAGCAGAGAAGTGTAGGAAACATTTGTGAAGACAAAACTCATTCCTTCGATGGTTCTTCCCACAAGACTTCAAAGAACAACCTTGGCCTTTTCTAATTGAGCTATGGTTGGAAATTTCACTGGGATGTGATCATCCCCATGATTTATGGAAGCATCACTAGATAAGACTTGGAAGTTGATGATGAAGGGTAATATCCTACTGTATGCGTGTGGTAATGGATTTTTTGGTTTCTTGTTTGAACTAAAGGAGAATAAATATTTGATCTTCGGAAACAAACCCTATTTTTTTGGAACTTGAAGTATGTACTTCAACAAATTGTCTCTTGACTTCGACCCTGATGAAAGTAATCCCAAACGTACTCCTTGTATGGTTAAAATCCCTCAGATCCCGCTCTCTTACTGAAGTGACGACTATCTGTGAGCAATAAGAAACGGAGTTGGAAAATATTTAGATAGGGCTAAACCCAAAGTATCAAAGTTTTCATGTGCCAAGATCTATGTGGAAGTAATCTGGAGAAGGGTTGTCCTTCAGAAAATAATCTCACCCTAGGATATGGACTGACTTCTAGCATCTATATTATGAGAAAATTCCATTTATGAGTTGATTCTATCATGAATATGGCCTTTACACTAGATATTGCAAGAAGTCCCGAGCAACTAAGGGCACAGATTCACCTATAGAACAAGAGGAGCAATGTAAAACACAGAATCAAGGAGGGAAATAAGTTGAATTAACAGTAGCTAAGAACCAAAATAACCAAAGCGAAAATAGGGACTCATCACCAACAAATCTATTCAATGTCCTGTAGGCCCAAGTCAAAAATGAATAGGAAGAATCCAATCCTAGGTCAAATAAGGGGACTCCTAGTGAGAAAGAATGATCCTAGAATAAGAAGATGGGGAGATAAAAGATATAGAGGAGGTTCCAAACACCGAGCATGTTGAAGCCTAAACATTTTTTTGAAATTTTGTGTTAAGTGCTAAAGAGGGTGACCACGTAAAGGATAGATTAGCACATCAGGAGAAGCAGTTAATGCACAACAATGAGAGCTAGCATGGGGGGTAAGATGAGGAACATGAAGGCATCATGCATGAAGGAAGTGGAAACATCCAGCGAGTAGGGACGCATGCAAATAAGATCCAGTAGTTAGGATTTTGTAGTTAATGGCGAAGGAAGAGAGGGATGCCATGGCATAAGAGGCTGAAGAGATTTGCATGAAGAAGTAGTTTGGTGAAATGGGATGAGTGGGAAGGAAATATTTTCAGTAAATGATTGGAAGATATGGGATAGTTAGAGAAAGGATGTCAGAAAACATCCTAACTGTTAGTCAGCCAGGAGGACAACTGGAGGAGTGGAGGAGTTTGCCAAAGAAGATTGAAAAGATAGCAAGAGATGATATAGGGACATGTTCAAGATATAATGTGGGTTGGACATTTGGGCGATTGGATAATTAGACTATAGTTGCCGAAGACAAAAGGATTGTTTTTGTTTTCTCTTTTGGTTACAAAAGTCTTATGTGTTAGTCTCTATCTCTATAGTTGTTGTGCAGCGTGAATGTGATAGAAGTAATATCATATGGAGTCGTTATGCGTTGACATTATAATGGTTGTTATGTTGTATTCTAAATGGTTCAATGAAGGCAGGTGAGCCGAAGGTACATGATATGTGTTGTAGCACCTTGTGCCTTATTGTATTTTCTGCTAAAGTAATAGAAAGAATGATGAGTTTCCTCCTTTATTTTGTGGTATATGAATTTATTCTTTTATTAATATTATTTGTTCACTTATCCTTTTTTGAATAATATTTGATTGAGTTGAATATATCTTAATGTTATAAATAGTTGAATGGAATGATAGTTGGTAATATTTTTATATGGTAAAGCATTGTTGTGGTGAATTGTAACCCATATGATGATGTTGAAAGAAATATTGGAAAGAATAATATATATATGCCTTAGTCATATCTTCGAATATTTCCTGTGCACTAACTAGTGTGTGCAAGAGATCATGGAGTCCTGCACAATGTGCAGTCACAAATTGACTACTAGGTTTCTATCTACTAGATGTTTGAATTATGCGTTATAGTTGAAAGTTTGAGTGATTGAGGGTTCCAACAATCCCATATGACTACAAAAACCTAGCTCCAATATTCCCCATTGGCATCTCGAGTGATATTTCATCCATTTTTCGGGTGATGCCAAAAGGGTTGATATCGAGTGGCTTGGTTGGCCAACTACACAACAAATCCCGAGTCTAATAGAATCCCACATGCCAACAAAAGGTTTTGTTGTCAGGACTATGGAGCGTTGTATGATGGGATTATTTTGCAGAAAATATGTGGAATCGATGAAACCCCACCAAGGAAGAAGTTACTCAATGGTAATAGGTTACTCAATGGTAAACAAAAGGAGCACGAATTTGCAACAAAATATATCGGGGATAAAAGACAAAGCATAGAAAAATGGTTGGAAAAGTATGTCTTTACTGAACTTTAGGAACCTTTCTTTGGAGAATTTCCCAATACTTTGAGAGGGTGGTCACAATTGCCAATGAACAATAATCTGACCTACTAAGAAGATGGACCAAGGCAATGGACTCTTGAGCAGATATGAAAATTACAAGTGGCAAGTGATAAAGTTTCCCGTGTTGTATATTTTTGGTTTGAAAGTGTGCTGGAAGATTATGTTATTGAATTTGAAATAGAAGCGATAGTTTCCTATGGTGCAGGACAAAGAAAGTTCTTTGAGGGATTGTGAGGCAGATTCTTACAATCACTATCGTTATTCATTAAGATGTTACTGTATGACCATAAATTTTTTCCATTAGATTTAGACAACATGAGAAGTTAAATCGCTCTCGCACGAAGGGGAAGGGGAGAGAACCAGAAGATGGTCTTATAAGAGAGAAAAGAGAAAAGATGGAAATAGTGTGATGGAGGCTAACAATGAGTACAAGACTGTGTAAGTGAAGGTAAGCATATAGTATGGAGATAGAGGGTTTTGAGGGTAGCACCTTAAGAAGTGGACAGAGGTTTCGACGAGGTGATGTTGGAGGAGGTTGATTAGCTTCGATGCCTACTAAGACGAGGATCCCAGGGAGAGAGGTAAGAAAAGTCCATCGAAGAGTATTAAAGAGAAGTGTAAGTGATTAGAGTTATGAAGGATTGCAGTTCAGTACTCCATGTACTGAAGTTGGGGAAGAGGATTAGCTAAGTCCACACAGCATGGAACCACTAGATCTTGGATAACAGAATCAAATCATGTATAGTGTCAAACCCATGACCCCGCGTGCTTCTACTAATCTAGAGGAGAGTACTCAACATATTACCCTGAATACTATAGAGGGTAATTATAATCAAGGAGGTGGAGGTACTAGTAGTAGTGGAATTGGATAGATTATAGGAGGAGGGTCGCAAGGGACTTAAGCTCAGTTAGGTGTGAAAACAAGTGCATAGTTTCTAGTGGTTCAATGGGTGTAAGTGGGAGTACTTCAATGAGAAATGTTGCGCAAAGTTAAATTGCAGGCATAGAATTAAGAATGCCCGTGTTCCATGGTGCTAGGAATGAATACCCAAAGCAACATTTGCTTGTTTGTGAAGTTGTCTAGACAAAAAATAGGTCCAAGAAAATGAAACACATATTACACAGTGGGGAGAAGCCTTCAAAGATTGTGTGTTGACATGGTACATGAAATTTAAGAGCGTGATTCCAGCTGGGAAAATATAACCTTGAATGAGATCAAGTGGGATTTGATCGGAGAGTTTCAGAAGCCAAATTCTAAATCCCAGTGAATTACTAAGTTGAAGGAGATCAAGCAAGGTTGAAGCAAATCTATGTGGAATTTTGACCAATGCTTTAAGATATTGAAGGACCGGTTGACGTTTGAAATCTCGGACATGCAACACAAGCAATGGTTCATCACTAGGTTATCACCCTAAATTAGGATACCCTTAACACAACAATGAATTTGTTCATATTTTAAGGCATTATATCTCCTATTGAAGTTGGAAGCGTCGCCAGTAGGAAGTGGAGAGAACAATGGTATGGCCCAGGTACATTCATAGTGTTGGGTCCCTATAATACTAGTGATTACCCCATTACTATTGTATTTATACCCCTTATTAATATTTGTGTGCCCCTATTGCCCCCATATTTTTATTACTGTGCCCCATATAATCCCTCTATTATTATTTTTGTGCCTTTATATTATTATTGTTAGGTCGGCTGGGTTATATTGTGACTCCTTAGACTCCTATATATAGAAAGGAGGTCTTGTCATTTGTATCATCGAAGAATTGTTCATTTATGTAATGTAAAGGAGGTTGCCCCCTCGAAGAGGCTGAATTCTAAGGTGTTGATCTATCTTTTCTATCTTTTCTTGAGCTAGTTTCATAACATTTGGTATCAGAGCTTTGGATTCTAGGGTTTCGCTGCTCCAAACAGGTCATCGTGGCATTTTCGCTATAACTTGTTTTCTATGACATTTCAGAAGTTGTAAAAGAAACCCATTTGAGAAGAAATTGTGCTGAACCTTGGGTCCGAATTTCAGAGATTTTTGTACTATATTTGCGGAGATATGATCTGAGGAAGTTGGTCTTTTTGCAGACTCCTGAATTACATTCCAAACAGGTGACCTAGGGAAAACCGTCATAACTTTCTCTCTGGCAATCAGATTGAAATTTCGTAACAAGGTACAGAAAGAGGACGGACTTTAGTTTCTTTTATATATTTCTTTAGAGCCAAAGGTTGAAACAATGATTGGTGGCACGTCGTACAAGTTGGCTCTACTGAACTAGTCTATAAGCAGGTCACTGTGAGAGATTTTGCATAACACTTCCTTGGAGAATCCAATTTGGATCAGAATGGTGGCATTGGAAAGAGGACGCAGAAGGCTACTACAGGTCACAATTTCAGAATTGGATGAACTGAAATTACAGAGATACATCAGATTCAATATTAGGCTTCTACAAAGTGAAAAAAGGTGTGTAGTTTTTTTTAAATTTTTGCGTAAGCTTGGTTTGAAGGAATTCAAAGGGCATAGTAAAGCATTATTATTGGTAACTGATGCCCCAAGGAAATAAAATGCAAACACCTAGTAAGGAACCTGAAAGCTCTAGCATGACTCATGAAGAAGAGGAATAAATGCTACATGATATATCAAAATTACAAGAACAAGTGCAACAAATGTCACGCTCACAAAAGCTAACAGAAGCTAAGATAAATGGTGTGGAATCTAAGATAAATGGAATAGAATCTAAGATAAAAGGCATGGAGGCTAAGATGGATGATTCAAAGACAGATTTGAAGAGAGACATGGCAGATTTGAAGACAGACATGGCAGATTTGAAGACAGATTTGACAAATTTTCTACAAGAAATACTTACTAATGGTGAAAAGGTTGTGTTATCACTGAAAATTCTGTTTCCAAAAATTGCTCAGACTAGGTTAAGGACAAAGTGTTTTCGCAGCGCATAAATCCTTTAGCAGTTTCGCAGCGCTACATGTTTAGGTGGTTTCGTAGCATGCTACGAAATTGGGGATTTGTTCGAGTTTTCAGTGGAGGCCAAAATCCTGGCATGCCTATTGTACAGAGTTATGTTTCCCTCCAGAAATGCAGATGAGAGCAGCAACAGTGTTTTCAAGGAAGCAGTGCATTAAGCTCGTTTGTAGCAACACAGATTTGCTCAGTGCTCTCCCTGAGACGAATACCTTGAAGATCCTTTCCTGGGACAATCGCCTTTCTCAAGTCAATGAAGCCCTTCTGATCCCAACTCAGGTTAACTATGTTGGAAAAGCAGCAAATATATATGAAGCTGGTTATCGACTAAGTGGTAGTGTATATATCATCTCCAAGTACATTGGGAATACATGGTTGGGGGATCGTGTACGTGTCAGTGATGAGTTTTTGACAAACGAAATGTGTTTGCATTTAAGTATGTGCCTCATGTTCTAATCTTTGTGTTTTGATCGGATACAAGGAACCAAACGAGATGTTGAGGTTTGGCAAACATTACTAGTTGTTCGTGCATTAGTTCTTCCACCGACAGAGGACATAGACACCTGGTTGACATTTGTTTTTCTTTGCCGGAAAAGGGGTCGTATTAGTCAAGGTCATTCCACCAGCACATTGATGCAAACGGTATTGTGACTGTATCTGCTAGAAGCAAAGCAACGAATACTGGTGATTGGTATCGTAATCCTCTGCCATCTCATAATCAACCGTGGTACTTGGGGATTGAAGCTACGTCAAGCTCATATTACCCGCCTGTTACTAGTGAGCTCAGTCCTTATTGTTATTTATCTCCATATGTGCAAGATCCAGTATCTTCAACCACTTGTATTACTCCTCAGGAGGATTGGTCCTTGGCTTCAATTTCCCATTCTCCAAATACCGATAACACAAGTAGCCTTGATTGTCCAATTCAGAGTGACAGTTCCAATTTCTATACATGGTGTCAAAGCGAGCACACACAGGAGAAGCCGTTTGAAGACAAGGTCAATATCGCCCTTTCTGAACATGGACATCCAGATTCTGGGCAATAGACAGCAAGCGAATCGACACAAGATATCTCAACTCTCTCTTTTCAAAAATACTTGAAGTCAAAAGTATATGGGCCTCCTTCTAGCCAATTGCAACAATCAGTTGAATTAGCGGATCCAAAATCTGGACAAACGGCATCTTGTCCAGCTAATTCACAAGCGACGGCATCTTGTCCAGCTAATTCACAAGCGTATATTTCCACTGCCAATCCAATAAGTCTAGGCATTGATTCTCTCCTAAGTTATCATTCACCAACTTTTATTAATGATTTTCATGAATCAAGAAACCCAACAGTTTTGTCTCCACCGGCGTTTTTTGAGATACTGCAGCCAATCATAGCTAATTTATTCCAGTTTTGGATATTTTATCCTCGGACTACCACCCGCCTACGCCTAAAAGACTGTTTCCTTTGTCTTCAAGGGAGAATACGCCTATTGTTTCAAATGCACAGCTTGTAAAAAGATCAACAAGACCTATTAATTTAGGATTAAACTCACTGCTTCATCCCTCTTTAATGGATTTTACAATTTCTGAGCCAGAGTTTTTAAAAGATTCGTCAGAATATCAGAAGTTAGAGGTTTGTCAGTTACCAACTCTCTATTTCAATGAAACTGCAGCAGTTGAATGTTCTCAAGGTTTTTCTACGACTGATGATGGTTCCCCTTCAGAAAGTACAATAATAACAAACGAGTATCTTGTAAAAAAGATGGAGTTTCCTATATCAAATATTGGAGATGCATCAAACCCTGAGATGTCCTCTATTTCTGGCAATTTAAGGAGCACTCAAAAGGTTTGACATCCATGAGATTTTCTCAATCTTAACAGGTAAAATGTTCTGAGATGATGCACAATAAGCTGCAAAACTTCTTGAAGAATTTGAAACAAGATTTTAGGTCTGAACTGAAGGAAAGGGATGAAAGGATTTGTCTCTACAAGAGTCTGTGGAGTGATGCTGAAGCAGCAGTGGATTCCATGTTGTTTGAGATGAAACTGATCAAAATGGAGTTTGAAATGGAGAAGCTAAAGATGAGAAACAGAGGAACGCTGGAATTTAGCAATAGAGAGAGTGAAATTTCTGCATCTACAGATAACACACTCAAGTTGTGGGATTTTACAAAAGCCAATCCTTCTGGGTTATCCAATAATGCTTATACTCTGACCTATACTGGTCATACCAATGAGAAGATTGTTGTGGGGTTTTCTGTCATGGATGGATATATTGCATGTGGTTCAGAGATCAATTCCGTTTTTGCCTACTACAAATCTCTGCCTATGCCTATGGGATCACATAGATTTGGATTTGAAGACCCTATATCTAGTCAAGGAATGGAAGATGATAGTGGTTAGTTTGTTTCAAGTGTATACTGGAGAAGGAAATAAAAAATAATGGTGACTGCAAATTCCACTGGCAATATTCAGTTGATAAGAATTTTGGGTTGAAGTTATGTTTTTGAAATTACACAGCAGTTTCGTAGCGCGCTACGAAACTGCTGTAGGTTTTGTTTTTGAACGCCGACATACAGTTTGATATGATGATCAGAAAATTTTCAAAGGAAATGTCTAAGGGAGATTTAGGAGACAACATGATGCTAGCATAGCCATTCAGATAATGACAAGTGTACCTTTTTGTAAAGGTGAAATGTTTTGTCTTAAGTTAAAGCTTTGATAAAGGTACTTTATGACCGGTCATTAGGGTTTGGAAGGAATTGTGTACAAGGAGTTTTGGTCTGCACACCTGTTCATCAACGAAGCATCCAACACATCAAGAAACATGATAGTGCTCATCATTTTTGGGATGTTAAAGAGCTAGAGACAAGCTGCTGCATTTTCGAATAAATGGAGCAGCATATCAAAGACCGACAAACAGGGGCCTATGTTTCAGGATAACAGAAAAGATGTGTCATGGAAAACAAACATGGAGCATTAAAGGTTCATTACAGCTATCTCAGCCAAACTCCAGATGTCAGAGAACGAAAAAGGATTGGAGATCAAGGCTATTATGGAGTTTAAGTCCTATTTAATTTAGAAGTCTAGAAGATTTAGTGGAATTAGAATTTTAATTGTTTTATGATTCCAGCGCTGTCAATTAGTAATCAGCTGTAATTATTAGTTAGTTAAAAGTTAGTAGGTGTCATCATAGGCAGTCATCGAGCTCCCCTCATGCTGGAGGAGGAAGCTCGAATGAGATAGAATAAGCACTTTATAAATAGCTGAAACAGAGATAGACAAAGGGTTGGATGTTTTGGAGAAGTCTGTTTTTGGTTTATGTATAAACAAGTTTCAGTAATGCAAATGACTGTGTTTTCTTCTCAGGATTCACAATGGATCTTTTTGTTCAAATGTGTGATGGTATTCTTTCTTTAAGGTTCTTTTACAGTTTGGTTAATGCATAATCACTCAGAAGTCATGAATCATGCTCTGACTTCTTGTATGCGTTGACAAACTGTGGTTTCAAAGTTATGTTTGAACATATAGATGTAAAGTGACCTGATTTCTATGAAAAGATAGTGTTTGTGTTTGCTGAGATATGAGAGACTCCATAAGCCTAATGGGAATCAATTCAATGTTGTCCAGCCAGCTTATTTTTCATGTGTCTTATAAGAGTTAGCCATCTTTTCTTGTCATTAGTCAATATTCATAATCTGTGAGAGAGCCCTCTCAGACTAAGGAGGCTAAGCCTTAGTCCAAAGCCTGGTTTGAAATAGTTACACAGAATCTTGCTGATTGGCAGCCTTCAGTGCTTGATTTTGTGATAACATTTTGGTGCGTCTGCCGGGAGCCTGAAGTCTATTCATTCCCGAAATTAAGAGGTTGAACTTCTGAAGGTAGCAGGAGCTTAGACATCAATTTGAGGCTGCAAAACTACCTTGGCGACTCCACACATCAAATAAGGAATTGGAAGGTGACTCCACTGCTAGAAGATCAGTAGCTTGATGAAGTTTCAAGATGAATTCCACTGCAAGAATGAATGCCAGGTATGCTCCTATGAATCGGTCTCATAGCCCTGGTTTTCCAAATCCTATGCCAGAGGTTGATTGGTTAGATGATCTTCCAATATTCAAAGATGAAAAGAAGGATAATGTTGCTCTCCATTTGGTTAAATTCCATATGCATGTACGCAGTCTTAAGGCTCATTTCCCTGAAGATTGTCTCATGAAAATGTTTATGACCACTTTAGAAGGAAAAGCATGGTCTTGGTATAAAAGTCTGGAAAATGGTTCAATATATTCACTTGCTAGTTTTCATGATGAATTCTGTGAAATGTATAAAGAAGGTTATCCTTCCTTATTGCTGCTTAAAGATTGTTGTAGGCATTCTTTAAATCTTATTCAGTATTTGAAGGATTGTTATGATGATGATGAGTTTACGGATGAAGAAATTTTAGAGGCTCTTCATAACAATGCATTCCAGCACCAAGGAGAAGGTATAACATTCCATGAAACACAGTATGAAGAGCAGCAGGAGTTTACTTGTGAAAACCATGTTTTATCCTTAGATATTGATGTAGAGGTGCAGCAGATTTGTCACGCTTCAGATCATGATGAAGATGAAATTGATTGCACCCAGCAAGAAGAAATATTGGAGGAAATTTTCTATGACCCTCAGGCAGAGGAAAAGCTTGTTCAATTTTGTAATTCCTTGCAGCAGCTTACTTCAAATAATGATCATAGTAGTGAGGAAAATTACATTGTTTGTGAGCATCATTCAGAAAAGCAGTTGGATAGCATATCAAATAAATTTGGTGTGGCTGAGGATAAGTTGTTTGAAGATATAGAATGTTATGAGAATCAGCAAACTAACCATGTGTTTTTTGACCCTACAGCTGAATACATGGAAAAGATTTCCTGTTCAGGCTTCCAATTATATTTTCATGTTGAAGAACAGTTACACCTCATGCTGCCTTGGTTACTTCGGTATCTGGTTTATTTTTGTTTCAAGCACAGCCAAAGGACTCAAATGTCAGATAAGATAAATGATTGGCTACATTGGAAATTTCATATTGATTGAGCAGAAAGAAGTTGAAATTGATAGGGTAGGTAGGTAGGAAATTTCAAATAAGCTCAAGGTTGACTGAGGATTTTTTTTAGTAGATGTAGTTTTCTTTCTCCTACAGTGATCATCCAGCTAAAGCCCGAGGTGAAGGCCCAAGGAAATTAAAGAAGATGTTTGTCAAATAAATTTTATAAGGCACATGACCTGCGAGTTCTTAGTGTACCACAAGGGCACACTATCCCAAGTGGAGCCACTGTTATCACTGAAAATTCTGTTTCCAAAAATTGCTCAGACTAGCTTAAGGACAAAGTGTTTTCGCATCGCATAAATCCTTTAGCAGTTTAACAGCGCTACATGTTTAGGTGGTTTCGTAGCGTGCTACGAAATTGGGGATTTGTTCGAGTTTTCAGTGGAGGCCAAAATCCTAGCATGCCTATTGTACAGAGTTCTGTTTCCCTCCAGAAATGCAGATGAGAGCAGCGACAGTGTTTTCAAGGAAGCAGTGCATTAAGCTCGTTTGTAGCAACACAGATTTGCTCAGTGCTCTCCCTGAGACGAATACCTTGAAGATCCTTTCCTGGGACAATCGCCTTTCTCAAGTCAATGAAGCCCTTCTTATCCCAACTCAGGTTAATTATGTTGGAAAAGCAGCAAATATATATGAAGCTGGTTATCGACTAAGTGGTAGTGTATATATCATCTCCAAGTACATTGGGAATACATGGTTGGGGGATCGTGTACGTGTCAGTGATGAGTTTTTGACAAACGAAATGTGTTTGCATTTAAGTATGTGCCTCATGTTCTAATCTTTGTGTTTTGATCGGATACAAGGAACCAAACGAGATGTTGAGGTTTGGCAAACATTACTAGCTGTTCGTGCATTAGTTCTTCCACCGACAGAGGACATAGACACCTGGTTGACATTTGTTTTTCTTTGTCGGAAAAGGGGTCGTATTAGTCAAGGTCATTCCACCAGCACATTGATGCAAATGGTATTGTGACTGTATCTGCTAGAGGCAAAGCAACGAATACTGGTGATTGGTATCGTAATCCTCTGCCATCTCATAATCAACCGTGGTACTTGGGGATTGAAGCTCCGTCAAGCTCATATTACCCGCCTGTTACTAGTGATCTCAGTCCTTATTGTTATTTATCTCCATATGTGCAAGATCCAATATCTTCAAACACTTGTATTACTTCTCAGGAGGATTGGTCCTTGGCTTCAATTTCCCATTCTCCAAATACCGATAACACAAGTAGCCTTGATTGTCCAATTCAGAGTGACAGTTCCAATTTCTATACATGGTGTCAAAGCGAGCACACACAGGAGAATCCGTTTGAAGACAAGGTCAATATCGCCCTTTCTGAACATGGACATCCAGATTCTGGGCAATAGACAGCAGGAAAATCGACACAAGATATCTCAAATCTCTCTTTTCAAAAAGACTTGAAGTCAAAAGTATATGGGCCTCCTTCTAGCCAACTGCAACAATCAGTTGAATTAGCGGATCCAAAATCTGGACAAACGACATCTTGTCCAGCTAATTCACAAGGGACGGCATCTTTTCCAGCTAATTCACAAGCGTATATTTCCACTGCCAATCCAATAAGTCTAGGCATTGATTCTCTCCTAAGTTATCATTCACCAACTTTTATTAATGATTTTCATGAATCAAGAAACCCAACAGTTTTGTCTCCACCGACGTTTTTTGAGATACTGCAGCCAATCATAGCCAATTTATTCCAGTTTTGGATATTTTATCCTCGGACTACCACCCGCCTACGCCTAAAAGACTATTTCCTTTGTCTTCAAGGGAGAATACGCCTATTGTTTCAAATGCACAGCTTGTAAAAAGATCAACAAGACCTATTAATTTAGGATTAAACTCACTGCTTCATCCCTCTTTAATGGATTTTACAATTTCTGAGCCAGAGTTTTTAAAAGATTCGTCAGAATATCAGAAGTTAGAGGTTTGTCAGTTACCAACTCTCTATTTCAATGAAACTGCAGCAGTTGAATTTTCTCAAGGTTTTTCTGCGACTGATGATGGTTCCCCTTCAAAAAGTACAATAATAACAAACGAGTATCTTGTAAAAAAGATGGAGTTTCCTATATCAAATATTGGAGATGCATCAAAGCCTGAGATGTCCTCTATTTCTAGCAATTTAAGGAGCACTCAAAAGGTTTGACATCCATGAGATTTTCTCAATCTTAACAGGTAAAGTGTTCTGAGATGATGCACAATAAGCTGCAAAACTTATTGAAGAATTTGAAACAAGATTTTAGGTCTGAACTGAAGGAAAGGGATGAAAGGATTTGTCTCTACAAGAGACTGTGGAGTGATGCTAAAGCAGCAGTGGATTCCATGTTGTTTTAGATGAAACTGATCAAAATGGAGTTTGAAATGGAGAAGCTAAAGATGAGAAACAGAGAAACGCTGGAATTTAGCAATAGAGAGAGTGAAATTTCTGCATCTACAGATAACACACTCAAGTTGTGGGATTTTACAAAAGCCAATCCTTCTGGGTTATCCAATAATGCTTATACTCTGACCTATACTGGTCATACCAATGAGAAGATTGTTGTGGGGTTTTCTATCATGGATGGATATATTGCATGTGGTTCAGAGATCAATTCTGTTTTTGCCTACTACAAATCTCTTCCTATGCCTATGGGATCACATAGATTTGGATTTGAAGACCCTATATCTAGTCAAGGAATGGAAGATGATAGTGGTTAGTTTGTTTCAAGTGTATACTGGAGAAGGAAATCAAAAATAATGGTGACTGCAAATTCCACTGGCAATATTCAGTTGATAAGAATTTTGGGTTGAAGTTATGTTTTTGAAATTACACAGCAGTTTCGTAGTGCGCTACGAAACTGCTGTAGGTTTTGTTTTTGAACGCCGACATACAGTTTGATATGATGATCGGAAAATTTTCAAAGGAAATGTCTAAGGGACATTTAGGAGACAACATGAGGCTAGCATAGCCATTCAGATAATGACAAGTGTACCTTTTTGTAAAGGTGAAATGTTTTGTCTTAAGTTAAAGCTTTGATAAAGGTACTTTATGACCGGTCATTAGGGTTTGGAAGGAATTGCGTACAAGGAGTTTTGGTCTGCACACCTGTTCATCAACGAAGCATCCAACACATCAAGAAACATGATAGTGCTCATCATTTTTGGGATGTTAAAGAGCTGGAGACAGGCTGCTGCATTTTCGAATAAATGGAGCAGCATATCAAAGACCGACAAACAGGGGCCTATGTTTAAGGATAACAGAAAAGATGTGTCATGGAAAACAAACATGGAGCATTAAAGGTTCATTACAGCTATCTCAGCCAAACTCCAGATGTCATAGAATGAAAAGGATTGAAGATCAAGGCTGTTATGGAGTTTAAGTCCTATTTAATTTAGAAGTCTAGAAGATTTAGTGGAATTAGAATTTTAATTGTTTTATGATTCCAGCGCTGTCAATTAGTAATCAGTTGTAATTATTAGTTAGTTAAAAGTTAGTAGGTGTCATCATAGGCAATCATCGAGCTCCCCTCATGCTGGAGGAGGAAGCTCGAATGAGATAGAATAAGCACTTTATAAATAGCTGAAACAGAGATAGACAAAGGGTTGGATGTTTTGGAGAAGTCTGTTTTTGGTTTATGTATAAACAAGTTTCAGTAATGCAAATGACTGTGTTTTCTTCTCAGGATTCACAATGCATCTTTTTGTTCAAATGTGTGATGGTATTCTTTCTTTAAGGTTCTTTTACAGTTTGGTTAATGCATAATCACTCAGAACTCATGAATCATGCTCTGACTTCCTGTATGCCTTGACAAACTGTGGTTTCAAAGTTATGTTTGAACATATAGATGTAAAGTGCCCTGATTTCTATGAAAAGACAGTGTTTGTGTTTGCTGAGATATGAGAGACTCCATAAGCCCAATGGGAATCAATTCAATGTTGTCCAGCCAGCTTATTTTTCATGTGTCTTATAAGAGTTAGCCATCTTTTCTTGTCATTAGTCAATATTCATAATCTGTGAGAGAGCCCTCTCAGACTAAGGAGGCTAAGCCTTAGTCCAAAGCCTAGTTTGAAATAGTTACACAGAATCTTGCTGATTGGCAGCCTTCAGTGCTTGATTTTGTGATAACATGTTGTAAATGAAACTCATGATGCGAACAAAAGAAATGTTAATCATGATTCCATAGAGTCTAATGTTGGACCAAAGACCCACCATATTCCAAAAATTTATATGAGGAAGTTTGATGGCAAGGATCCGGCAACATGGATATTACAGATGGAGAAATTTTTTGATCTCAATAATGTGCAAAACACACAAAAGGTACGTATGGCAACTTTATATTTGGAACCAAATCAGTTTGTATGGTATCAATGGCTTTGCTCTCATAAACAATTTATCACTTGGGCAATTTTTACGGAAGAATTGATAGCACATTATGAGGATACAAAAAGCAACACTTTTTTTAGCCAATTGATAAGTCTCAAACAAAAGGGGTCAATAATGGAGCACATTGAGGAGTTCCAAAAATTGAACATAACGGTAAAATATATTCCAGAGGAGCATAGGATTGATGTGTTCATAGGGTCTTTAAAGGATAATATCCAACATGATATTCGCATTTGGGAACCTGATTCATTAGAGAAGGCATTCAGGTTAGCAAGAAAAATGGAAAGCAAAATTATGGCAACCAGGAAGCATACCACTCACAACTATAAAGACGGAAGTGTTGTTGCCCCTAGTATTCCACAACCTATAAGGTTGACACCTCAAAAATTGGAAGAAAAAAGAGCAAAAGGGCTTCGTTACAGTTGTGATAGAAAATACACTAAAGGTCATAAGTATGCTGAGAAGAAATTATTCAACATAGATTGTGAAGAGGAAGAAGAAAAGGAGCAAGAAAGGTCAACAAAAGAGGATATACTCCAGGAACAAAGCCTAGATGAAGAACAAATAAATCTAACCATATCTTGTAATGCATTGGCGGGAATTACCACTCCTCAAACCATCAAGATAGAAGGATAAATCAAGAAGAAAAAGGTAATAGTGTTGATTGATTTAGGAAGCACCCACAATTTTATTCATTGTAAGGTAACAAAAGAATTGAATTGCTTCCTATATCCAGCACCAGAGTGTCAAGTGATGATTGCAAATGGAGGAACAATAAATTTCTCTGGAAAGTGCCATAATATCAAGCTATCGATGGGAGAATATGTATTGACTAGCCCAATGATTTCCATTCCAATGGGAGGTGCTGATGTTGTACTAGGAGTCCAATGGCTACAATCCTTGGGTACAATAGCTTTTAATTTTCAAGAACTTTGCATGAAATTTTCTGTCGAAGGAAAGGAAGTTGAATTAAGGGGTATTGTAGGGAAACCGGGAAAGATAATCAGCTCTAACGGTATGACAAAGCTTCTTAAAAAAGAACAAAGAGGTGTAATTGCACAATTATGTTCGCTCGATGTGTCCACAGTGGAATCATCTATTTCTCCAAATCTCCAAAAAGTCTTGGACAATCATTCCAAGGTATTTGAGACTCCCAAAGGTATCCCACCTATTCGTGATCATGATCATGTTATTCATCTGATTCTAGGAAGTGTTCCTCCAAACATCAGGCCGTACAGATCTCCCTATGCCCAAAAGAGTGAAATGGAACATATGGTTGCAGAAATGCTAGAGGCTGGTATAATTCAACCAAGTCAAAGTTCTTTCTCTGCTCCAGTTGTATTGGTGCACAAGAAGGATGGATCATGGTGCATGTGTCCGGATTATAGGGAGCTCAACAAGCTCACTATTAAAGATAAGTCTCCCATTCCTGTCATTGATGAATTACTGGATGAATTGCATGGATCAATTTACTTCACTAAGTTCGATCTTCGTTCAGGATATCATCAAATCAGAATGAAGATTGAAGACATTCCGAAAACAACATTTAGAACTCATGAGGGTCATTATGAATTTTTGGTCATGCCTTTTGGCCTTACCAATGCACCTTCAACATTTCAAGGTTTGATGAATTCAATTTTCAAACCATTCCTTAGAAAATTTGTGTTATTATTTTTTGATGATATACTAATCTACAGCAAGTCTTGGAAGGATCATGTTGAACATGTTGACAGGGTGCTACAACTATTGGAGGAGAAACAATTATATGCAAAAAGACCCAAATGTTTCTTTGGAGTACAAGAGGTCGAATATTTCGGTCATATTGTATCTCATGAAGGAGTTAAGGTATACCCTAGCAAAATTAAAGCCATTAAGGAATGGAAAATTCCCACATCGATAAAGCATCTGCGAGGGTTTCTCGGGTTGACAGGGTATTATCGCAAGTTTGTTAAGAATTATGGGAGAATAGAAGCACCTCTAACAACATTATTGAATAAAGATGCATTTTCATGGACTCCGAAAGCAACAAAGGCCTTTGAACATCTTAAAGAGGCAATATGCCAAGCACCGGACTTCAAAAAAACCTTTATTGTGGAATGTGATGCTTCAGGAAATGGAATTGGTGTTGTTCTAATGCAAGATGAAAGACCCATTGATTTTGAAAGTCGTCCAATCAAGGGAAAGTTTTTAAGCAAAGCTATTTATGAGAAGGAAATGTTGGCAATACTCCATGCACTTAAGAAATGGCGACCCCACCTAATGGGAAGACACTTCAAGGTAAAAACGGATCGTGATAGCCTTAAATACTTTTTAGAACAAAGATTATACTCTGAAGAGCAACAAAAGTGGGTCACAAAAATGTTGGGTTATGACTTTGAAATCATCTACAAAAAAATGGAAGCAAAATGTGGTGGCAGATGCACTCTCAAGAAAGGATGAGGATGTAGAAGCATTGTTGTGCGCCATTTCTATTATCCAACCAGATTGGATAAATGAAGCAAGGGAGGAATGGAAGAATGACGAAGAAGTGTGGGCACTTATTCGAAAGTTGCAACAAGATTCCAGTATGTCTGATACATTTAGCTGGAAAAATCATTCGTTATGGTACAAAGATCGCTTATACCTCTGTAAGAATTCCCAGCTAAAACAAAATATTCTTATGGAATTGCACACTTCTCCCTTAGGAGGGCACTCAGGATTTTTAAAAACTTACCACAGGGTTAAGAAGGAATTTTTTTGGGATGGCCTTAAATCAGATATTCAAAAGTTTGTGGCGGAATGTTTGGTTTGCCAACAAAATAAAGTTGAAACAATTAAGACACTGGGTCTATTACAACCTTTATCCAATCCAAGCCAACGTTGGGAGGAGGTTTCAATGGATTTTATCACAGGTTTACCCAAGTCTGAGGGAAAGAGTGTCATCATGGTGGTAGTTGACAGACTTACCAAGTAAGCACACTTTTGTGCATTATCACATCCATTTAAGGCCAGTACAATTTCTACTGCATTTATGGAAACAATTCAAAAGCTACATGGAAACCCAAAGATTATTGCAAGTGACAGAGATCCCGTTTTCACTGGAAATTTTTGGACAGAATTATTTTCTTGTCTTGGTACTCAGTTAGCTCATAGCTCATCTTATCATCCTCAATCTGATGGCCAAACTGAGATAGTAAACAAATGTTTGGAAGGATATCTTCGTTGCTTTGTATCTGATAAACAGACACAATGGGTCAAATGGTTGCCTCTGGCTGAATGGTGGTATAACACTTCCTTCCATACATCAACAAAAATGACCCCATTTATGGCACTTTATGGGTATCAGCCACCATCCATCACATCATATTTAAGAGAAAATTTTAAGGTTCAAACAGTGGAACATCACATTGAACATCAATAACAAGTCCTCCAACTCTTAAAGGATAACCTCGTGTTGGCACAGAATAGAATGAAACAACAGGCAGATCAACATCGCAGCAAAAGAAGTTTTGATGTAGGTGGTTGGGTATTCCTACGACTACAACCATATAAGCAAATGTCCCTCAAGCAAGCTAAGAAGGATAATAAATTATCACCAAAGTATTATGGTCCGTACAAGGTGTTGCAAAAGATTGGTACTATGGCATACAAATTGGAGCTTCATGCAGCTTCTCGATTGCACCCAGTTTTCCATGTTTCATGTTTAAAGAAGGTTATAGGTGACAAGATCCCAGTTCAAACAATATTGCCAGAACTTGATGAGGAAGGAAAAATTATATTGGAACCGGAAGCAATCACAGAAAAAAGAACTCGACAGCTACAAAATCGATCAATTTCAGAGTATCTTCTCAAGTGGAAGAAATTATCCACTAAAGATTCCACATGGGAGGATGAGAATTTTATACAGAAGTATCCAGAACTACTCAAGCGTTGAGGACAACACTTTTTTGAAGGAGAGGGGCATGTTGGGTCCCTATAATACTAGTGATTACCCCATTACTATTGTAGTTATACCCCTTATTAATATTGTTGTGCCCCTATTGCCCCCATATTGTTATTATTTTGCCCCATAGAATCCCTCTATTGTTATTTTTGTGGCTTTATGTTATTATTGTTAGGTCAGCTGGGTTATATTGTGACTCCTTAGACTCCTATATATAGAAAGGAGGTTTTGTCATTTGTATAATCGAAGAATTATTCATTTATGTAATTTAAAGGAGGTTTCCCCCTCGAAGAGGCTGAATTCTAAGGCGTTGATCTATCTTTTCTATCTTTTCTTGAGCTGGTTTCATAGCACATAGTTGGTTGTGTTGACTCTACAACTCCAATATTTGGACAAAGGGAAAGAGAAGTAGGAGGAAGTATAGGACCTAGACAATACAATCAACCAATTCAAGGATAGGGATTATAAACTAGAGGTTTAGGAGGGCAATCTTGAGGAAGAGGAATTGGGCAAGGATGGGGAATGATAGTCTGTTATAATTGTGGAAAATAGGGACACCTCACGTGGGATTCCTCTAATCCCTACTACACATGTACATATTGTAGGAAGTTGGACCATTCGAGTGAGAATTTCCCTCAGTTAATTTCCAAAGGGCATGAGAAGAAAGGGACAAATGTACAGATGATAGTTGTCGAGCCAAACAATGATTTGGCGTAGTAACTTGAGGAGGTCCCAGATCAACTAGACAAAATTTCGCGAAGTCTGTAATTCCATAGTCACAATAGGTGAGAAGGGAACTTAACCTCCACTAAAGTTTGATCCTATCCAAGAGAAAGAAATTTATAAAGAAGCACAAAAGGAAATAGTTGTGAAATGGGACAAACCAGAAGCAATCCGTGAAGCAGCTATATTGGTTATCTATGATGATATTGCGTATTAGGAGCCTATGAATGAGGTAGATCCATTCCAAAACCTGCTTCAAAGCTACCTTGAGTTGGTGAAGGATGCACATCTGCTAGAGAAATTTAGGAAGTTTATGGAACAATGTGGAATGGAATCTACTGCTCAAACATCCTCATCCATTGTCATTCGGGTAGCTTGAAGGAAGAGGACAAGTAAGGAATTCAAATTTGGCATGCAAGTTCGAGAATATGAAATGGAAAATATCATAATGGATTTTGGGTCCGATGTAAATACTTTTCCAAAGAGTACTTGGGAAATTATGGGAAAACCAAATTTAAATTGGTCTCCTACTTAGTTGGAATTAGTAAATCATCATTGTATCTTTCACATTGGTAGACTCACAGGAGTGATAATAGATATTGATGGAGTTGTGAGTATTGTTGACTGTGAATTCATATATATTTTTAATGACACCAATCCATACCCATCTTTGTTGGGAATTGATTGGGTTTATAATTATGTGATCATTAATTTGAATAAGAGGCAAATGATTTTTGAAGGGGGGGTTCAGGTGATAGTGCCCCTAGATCCATGGGAAGGAGACCGATATATTGAACTTGTTAAAGGTGAGATGAGTAGGGAAGATTTAGAGAATATCTATAATGTGACAACCCATCAGGAGGATTATGTGAACACTACCATGGATGGAATGTTGATATTCCAAAGTATTTGGTTGTGTGCCTCCCATTTGGAAGAAGCATTGGAAAACTAGTAGAAGTGATCGCACGAAGTCAACACCTGAAGGTGTGCACATTTCACCCCAATAGTGCATTGGATAGGGACATAGGTACACAATCCACCTTTCTTTTATGGATTATCTGACGTGACTATTTTTATGCAAGAGTTCAAGGATTAGATACCTCAACAGCTGAGGATACCCACATTGGATGTTAAAGCTAGATGGTGAGTTGTGCACAAGAACCAGTTCGCGGGGTGGTAATAGTCTCTTGGAAATAATACTAGGGGGGGTGAATCAGTATTATCAAATCAATATAACTTTTTCATTTCCATACTCAGATTCATATACACTACTTCAATTAAGGGAACCTGCGTGTACACGCAACTGTGTCTAATGCAACTAGTGTATATCGAGTAAACATATGATTCAGTTAATCCATTAAATGTTGATCTTTAGTTAGTGCATCAGAACTTCTATTAACCATATGAACAGTAAACAGGTGCAGTAAAAACATAACAAATCATCACACACAATAAGCACACATGAACACCATGATGTAAGGTGGAAACCCAATGTGGGTGAAAACCACCTTCTGCAAGTCGTTTCTATCTTCCTTTAATAAGAAACTTCTTTTTACAATATTTTTGTACTGGTGCAGTCTTATACAAGTACACAGGCTTCTACCTGCAAAAGGCTACAACCATCTCTCGTTTTCCAACTTCTCCTGGAAGGGAGCTGCAACCCCCTTAGCTCTTGTACTAGCCGATCCTTTTACTAGTACGTAGGTGCCGGCCTACTGAATGCTCCAACCTTCACTCGTTTTCTAGCTGCTACTAGAAGGGAGCTACCACCCCCTTAGCTCTTGTACTAGCTGATGTACTAGTACATAGGTGCCGACCTACAGAAGGCTACAACCTTCTCTTTCTTCCTCCAGGTACCGCGTTTCATAAATTTTCAGACAGGATACTCCTGAATCACAACACCATAATCTGAAGGCGACGTTTCATCCAATTTTCATACTGGACCCATCAATATCATTGAAGCAAACAATCAATCAACACTAGAATCATCAATCTCCGAATCACCCAATACTGAATCACTAAAACCCAGTCAACAAACTGCAATCACCAGAACACAGAGAAGAACATAGAACTTTGCAACAATGTTCAAATCTAACTATATCATCAAAAATCATGTATCAGAGTGCATACGCTACTTGGAAGAGCCAAACCAGCGTGTATATGCAACTTCACCAAAGAGAACCAGTATATATGTCATCAATTACTTACTTATAACTTCACTGCACTTCCTGACTCCAGACAAACCCAGATCATTACATATACAAGGATAATACGTAAGTTAGCAACCAGATCTAGTCCATCATATCACATAAAAATAAGTTATTATGATCCTGATCCATTATAGATCTCATCCATCAACACTGAAGCTAAACACAATCAACCAATCTGAATGTGCAGAATACTGACACGAATAAACAGTCACCAGAACTCAGATTTTGCATCAACTACCAAAACCACCTGTAACTTCAAATATGATAGTGCATAATGTATATGCTACTTAGATGTATATAACCTGCGTATGTACGTGCTTTTGTCAAAGTCAACCAGCATATACATCTGTAAATATTCATTCATGAGTTGCAGTTATTTCAAACTTAAGTTCTACCCAGATCAGAACATTACATGTGTTAGTATACAGATCTAGAATAAGCATAATCAAACCATATATAGATGATTCATTCCAAACCATTTGATCTCGGTCTATCCTTAGATCTTGTTCTCCATCAACTGGTGAGATTCCTCCTTAGCTCAGATCAAACAAAGCATCATGAACCCATAACCTGCATACTAGATCTCATACTTTATCAGATATTCAAGACTTTCTCAATGCCTTTGCCTAATGATCTCCTTCTCCTTTTATAGTCTTAGGCCTTACTCAATACCATGGTCCAAAACCATTTATAACCAATTCTAGGGACCCAATACCTCAGTTCAACACTTCGGACGCAATACCAAGGTCCAAAACCATAGGTCTAAATACCACGGACCCAAAAATAAGCTTTCCCACATGTACGCGCTTTTCCGTCCATGAAAGTCCGTGCATACGCATACGCAAATTTTGATCAGCAATCCCGCGTGTATACGCACCTTTGTATATAGTGAACCTGCATGTATACACTACTTGGTATATAGCGAACCTGTGTATATACGTGACTTGGTATATAGTGAACCTGCGTGTGTACACGACTTGGTATATAGTGAACCGGCGTATATAATTTTCTTTCTTTATTCTTTGTAGTCTAATCATCAATTCTTTGCTACTGACTTGATGCACTATGATATGTCATCTGTGTGAGTTGCCATCAAGGACAACACTTGTATCATAATGCCAACATAGCCTAGGCAGTTGATGTGTATTAAATTCAAGACCAATTTTGGTGTCCTTTGATCTAAGTGGATATTGGTGGCCACCCGCATATTCCACCTAGACCTCCATTCGGTTTCATCTATTTCCTTATATATTGTAACATTTACTATTTTTATCATTTTTTCAGACCCTAAACTTCTAAAGAAGTTTTGACCCTCTAAACGGTGCTTTTTTGAGGTCTGCAACAAGCCCATAGTCCTTGGTAGGGGCTTGTCATAAATCTTATAGTACTCAGATAGATATTTCCAGCAAGGCGTCGTATGCACCAAATGGAGATAATATGACCAAGTTATGACGTCGGGAAGTTGGTTACCCAACTAACTCCAACAAGGCCCACAAACTCTTGGTGTTTGTTGGCTAGCGGATCCCTCGCATAATAATTTTGGGGCTTAAAGCCAGGTTTTGGCTCAATGTAATGTAAAGACCCCGCAAAATGCAGGCGCGGAGTGCGAGAGTCTAGGGTAGTCTGCCCTAAAATATTGTAATTTAATATAGAATGTGACGGCCTACCAATGGTCCGCAAACCATGGGAATGTATAAATAGAGTGAGGCTCTAAGGGTAGAAGGAAGTTTTTAGATCCGATCTGAAGTGATATAGGTTTTTGAATTCGAACTTCATTTTGAGTTTGTAACTTCGAGTCTTGGGTCATAGTAGTAGGGAAAGGCTCTGCAGCTGTGTGCACAGAGGCCTGGTAGAATCCGTAGCTGTGTGTGCGGACCCTTGGAACTTTGTGCACAGGGTAGGAAGTGGATTGTACAGGAACAAAAGATTAATACAAGATAAGTTGGTTTTGGAATACCGCGTATCTATTTCTATGTTTCAGTTGAGCATCTGTTTACAATTTAGGATTGTGTGCATGTCTATTTATGTTGAATGGTAAATGAAAGTATTGGGCCCACTTAATTTAATTCAAGATCTATAATAATAATAAGCACAGTAAGAGTAAAGAACATTCATGCTCAAGCCATGCAAAGGTAGTTGCATTGAACAGACAGCTGCGCGGAAGTAGCGCAACACGTAGGATTGGGTCGCGAACTTTCCAAACCTCATCAAGACATCCCTAGGGTGCATAAACCTGGTTCCAACACCCTCCCATACTAGCTCGGGTGAGACTTTAGTCCACGCCCCACGGACTGTTGCCGAAAGGGCCGATAGTTTTGGGATTTGTTTGGCTAAAAACTTCTGAACCTAGGTCGAGATTTGTTTGGCTAAAAAACTTCTGAACCTGAACCTCTTCACTATCTCTATCTGTCCCACTGCTTCCTAAACAAGCTCGAGCCAATACTTAACCAATTTTTTTCTTACCAAAGTCCTTATTTCCTTCCATTGTTTCCATTTGAATTATCCCCCTATTGAATTAAGGAAATCCCTCAATTGGAATTGTGCAATCCTCATATGCCTTCCTCTGATTACATACACCACCTGTACAATTCAGATGATTAAACAATTGATAGTACAATGTCCTTGAACTCCAAGCTCAACTAGGTAACTCTCAAATATGACATGCATGAGTTATTTATGACTGAATCATTAGTTTACTGGTTGATCACCACAGGAAGCACCACACTACACTACAGGAAACACCACACTACTAGACCTCCCACTAGTTCCTCCAACATTTAGAACTAGATTAACTGACTTTAACTCAGTTAAACTCAATTAATTAGTTACAACTCAAATTAAACTAAACCAAAGAACCTATAATGTAGGAGACACTCTACATGACTCAAGTTAGAACCTCAAATTGAATTAACTAAGCCAAATAAGTCAAATTAACTTAGTTAACTAATACAAGTTCTCATGAGCTGTGGAATTACAATTTTATTCCCAAGTTAATTCAAGGAAAAAATTAAAACATGATTTTTTTGTTGCATTTTCAACACTCCCTCTCAAGAAGAAATGGATTGTCTACTACCCCAATCCTGCCTTTGTGAAACTCGAATTTGCATCTTGACAATGCCTTTGTCAAAATATGTGCATCATGTTCTTCTATAGGAATGTACTCCAGCAACATGATTCTCCTTTGCACACAATCTCGTAGATGGTGATACTGGATGTTGATATTCTTGGAACGATCATGAAAAAATGGATTCTCATATATTTTGATACAACACTTATTTTCATAGTAAATCATTGTATGATCCATCTAATGACCAAATAACCTAGCAAGGATCTTCCTCATCTAGATAGCCTCACAAGTTTCTTGACTAGCAACTATGGACTCTGCTTTTGTCGAACTGAGTGCAACTAATCTCTGCTTCTTGTTGTACCAATACTAAAGGTTCCCCCTTATGTTCTCTTGCTATTGGATGGACTCCCTTCCCAATCTCTGTCTGTGAAGCCTTGAAGCTTCACTCCCTCTTTCCGGTTGTACCAAAGACCAAACTGAGTGGTGCCTCTAAGGTATCTCAACACATGTTTAGCTGCCTTCCGATAGAGTTTGGTTGGCTAATCTATTTCTTGACTAACATGATTAACTAAAAAGCATATGTTCGGTCATATGTTCACCGAATACATAAATGAACCCACAAGTTTTCGATAAATAGTACCTCCACTACTTCACCAGAAGCAGCATCTTCCTTCCTCCAATTTACTGTTAGAGGAATCTCCATCGATTTACTTCTCTCCATGTGGAACTTCTTCAGTATCTCGTTGGAATACTTGCCCTAGGAGACAAATAGTTCCTCATCTCCTTGTCATACTTCCATACCAAGGAAATAATGCATGAGCCTCAGGTCCTTCATCTCAAATTCTCTTGCAAGATCTTCATTGCAAGATTTTACCAGCTTCTTATAACCTGTTAGAATTAAATCATCAACATATAATACTATAATCAACAATTTACCTTCAACCACAATATGGTAAAGTTTTTCATCTGCTTCACTTTTGGTGAAGCCCAACGGTGTGAAATAGTTGTCAATCCTAGCGTACCAAGTGTGAGGTGCTTATTTCAATCCATACAGTGCTCACTTGAGTCTTCACACATGAAACTCTCTGTTTAAGGTCTCAAATCCTTCTGGCTACTCAATGTACACCTCTTCCTCAATCACATCATTGAAGAATGTTGTCTTCACATCCATCTAATGTATCTTCCATCCCATCTGCGTTGAAAGTGCTAGAGTAGATCTAATTGAAGAGTACCTTGCTACTGGAGAAAAGCTCTCCTTGTAATCAATTCCCTCCACCTGAGAGAAGCCTCTAGCCACAAATTTTTGAAAATGGCAACAAGAAATGCTAAAAATAGAAATGCAATAAATAGCATCTCAGGTACCAGTGTTGGATATAGCGACAAGGAATGAAAAAATGGAAATGCTAAAAATAGCATTGCTATTAATAGTATTTTGGGATAGATTCCAATTTTAGTTAGTCCCTAAACTAAAATTGAGAATTAAAATTCGAATTTGATCTTAGCAGTTGTTTGTAAAATAATTAATTAATTCATCTTGAGTTAATTAGTTGTAGTAAATCAAACATGAAGTCTATGTGAAGACATGCAACAGTTTCTCCATTGATTGAGGAAGTTATCCCTTGATTAAAGGAGATTAGGATGAGTTGTACTTTGAGTTGTAATTAGTTAGCTCAGTTATCTGATTTAAGTCCAGTTAGCTTAGTTCCAACAGTTTGTGGAACTGATTATGAGTTCAATTAGTTAATGCATGCATGCATGTAACTACTGCACTTCAGATAACTGAATATTCTCTCATAAATAACTCATGCATGTCAGTTCAGTCAGAGACCCAGTTGAGATCAGATGATGGGATAGTGTACTATTAGTTGGAGTATTTTTCCCATATAGGAAACTCATCCATGCAGAAGGAATTATCTCCTTCAAGATTGCACAGTTACATCTGAGTTTAGTGAGCAGTGTGAGATGTAAATTCACACAGGTGGTAGCATTGGACCCCAGGAGAAACTGCGCAAGGAAATAGGAGGCTTGGAGGATAGATGAGAAGGTTTGTGAGAATCCTTTGACTATCTATGAGTAGCATAGGGATTGTACTGAGAGCAGGATAGCTTGTGAGCTAATTCTTTGTGCAATCTGAGCATATTTCCACTTGTATGATAATACAGAGATTGGGGTTTTTAGCCAAGGCTTTCCCTAGAGTATTCTTCTATTTTCATGTGTGATTGGTCTCTCATTCTCAATTATATGTGTTCTATTTGATCTTGCTCAAAATCGATTAAGCTTCCGCAAGTTTGTTGTAGAAGTAGACCTTGTATTTTTCTTTACTATATTGCATAATCTATTGACCTATAGTGGGAAATTCTACTTGGTATCAGAGCTAGCTGATCTATAGAGAAATTTCTAGATGGCATCAGAGCAAAGGTGATCAAAGAGGAGAACAGTATATAAAGAGAAGTTCGAAGTTTCAAGTTCCTGATTATAGAATTCGAATTCTTATCACATCTCAAATTTCCACAATGGCATTCAACGGTTTAAGACTCGAGTATGCCCTTGATGGCAGCTCGAATTATATAGCCTGGAAGGATCACATGGAAGAAATATTAGAGGACAACAGTCTAAAGGACTTTATTGATCAAGAATTCCCCAAGCCGGCAACGACTAATGCTACAGAATTGGCGGAATGAAAGAAATGTGTTGCTAGAGCGAGGAGAATCCTATTGGAGGGAGTTCGATACCACATTGTCTCAAGCCTCCATGGGAAGGAGACACATATTTCAATGTGGAAAACATTAAAATATCTATATCAAAATAGCTGCGATAAGAGGAAGCTGGCACTGAAAGACAAGCTTCGAAAAATCAAGTGTGAAAAGGGCGACACGATCTCTACATATCTGAACAAGCTCACCACCTGCAGGGATGAGCTTGGAAGTGTAGGGATCACGACAGCCAATGATGACATGGTAAGTATTTCTCTCCTCGGTCTTCCTAAGAGCTGGCATAGCTACCAAGACTCGATAAATGGAAGAGAGAAACTGCCAGATTGGGAATGACTTTGGTTGGATCTGATGCAGGAGGAGATAAGGAGAAGCAACAGAGATGGTTCTTCATCCAAGGAGGATGAAGAAAATTGCACCTTAGAGAGTAAGGAAAAGAAAGGAAAGGAGAAGGATTCTCATCCCAAATCAAGTTCTTCCTATGGTGGGAAGAATTTTGACAAATCAAAAGTGTGATGCTTTCATTGTCATGAGGTGGGCCATTTCGCTACAAATTGTCCAATGAAGAAATCCAAGATGGAATCCAAGGAAGGATCTGAAGGTGAGGCATTGGCCTCACAGTTCGAGTTGCATTTCACCCTCTTCGCATGCATGGTTTCATCCATGGTGGGATGTGGTTGGTTTCTTGACAGTGGAGATTCATTCCACATGACCAACGATAAGAGTTTTTTCAGTACCTTGGAGGAGAAATATCTCCAGATACTCATAGCAATGGGTAATGATGAAAACTATAGTGTCTCAGGAGTACGCACAGTTCTTTTTCAGAGGGAGCATGGATCTCGCATTACCTTGACAGATGTGAAGTATGTGCCACGACTGAAGAAAAACTTGGTATCGATCGCAATGCTGGAAGACAAAGGCTATGATGTAGTCTTCAGTAAGGGAAAGGTTTTCCTTAGACACATCACCACGAGACAGGTGAAGCAGATCGGTCCACGAGTCAAGAACCTGTATGCTATTGAGGTTCAGGATGCATGAAAAGCCTTAAAGAGCAAGGAAACTATTGGAGACTTGGTGGTTGAGAGGGAGAGTACATTACCTCTCAACATGCAATGCCAGAAGAAGTATTAGACAATTGTGGAGGAGCCACAATTGGTGAAGTAGCTTCAGGAGGTTGTGGAGCAGCCACAACTGGAGAAGCCAAGAGGAGATCGACTGGAGGAATACACTCATGTAGAGACCTCCAGTAGGAGGAAATTTGGAGCCAAGTGGGCAGAGGGATCACATGCATCCATACCTCTAGGTTGGAGGTGGGGCAATGTGGAGTGACAGTCCCAAGAAGGCTAGAATAGGGGCAGGATCATTGAGGTACCCAACCTCTTTGATTAGACCTTGCTACAGAAGCCCCAATAAGGGGTAGCAAGACTGGCTGAGTAGGTAGAGATAGATGCGGATGGAGTGGCAGATAGAGCTACAGCGCAGGAATCCATAGACAGTGCAGAGCTAGCAGGCTGCAACAATGCGAGAGGCACAGGAGTGTTTCACAGGTGTAGGATGGCGCACAGAGAGGTGTGCAATATTGCGAGATGCATGGAGTGTTACAACAGCTCAGAGGTCACATAGGGAGCACTTGTCAACGAAAAAGGGAGATTTAGCATCAGAGAGTGTTTCTAGCCCAATAGGGAGGTCAGTTGGGAGATTTTTTTGTTTCTAGAGTTGTTGGAGCAACAACACTTGGGAGAAGTGTTGCATGCAGAACATTCCAAATGTTTAGGATTGGGTTCGAGTTGAATTATTTTCTTGTTGAGAGGGAGTGTTGAAAATGGCAACAATAAATGCTATAAATAGCATCTCAAGTACCAGTGTTGGATATAGCAACAAGGAATGAAAAAATGGAAATGCTAAAAATAGCATTGTTATAAATACTATTTTGGGATAGATTCCAATTTTAATTAGTCCCTAAACTAAAATTGAGAATTAAAATTCGAATTTTATCTTAGCAGATATTTGTAAAATGAATAATTAATTCATCTTGAGTTAATTAGTTGTAGGAAATCAAACATGAAGTCTATGTGAAGACATGCAATAGTTTCTCCATTGATTGAGGAAGTTATCCCTTGATTAAAGGAGATCAAGATGAGTTATACTTTGAGTTGTAATTAGTTAGCTCAGTTATCTGAGTTAAGTCCAGTTAGATTAGTTCCAACAGTTTGTGGAACTGATTGTGAGTTCAGTTAGTTAATGCATGCATGCATGTAACTATTGCACTTTAGATAACTGAATATTCTCTCATAAATAAATCATGCATGTCAATTGAGTCAGAGACCGGATTGAGATCAGATGATGGGATAGTTTACTATCAGTTGGAGGATTTTTCCTATATAGGAAACTAATCCATACAGAAGGAATTATCTCCTTCAGGATTGTGCAGTTACTTCTAAGTTTAGTGAGCAATCTGAGAGGTAAATTCACACTGGTGGCAACATTGGACCCCAGGAGAAACTTCGCAAGGAAATAGGAGGCTTGGAGGGTAGAGGAGAAGGTTTTTGAGAAGCCTTTGACTGTCTATGAGTAGCAGAGGGATTGTACTGAGAGCGGGATAGCTTGTGAGTTAATGCTTTGTGTAATCTGAACATATTTCCACTTGTATGATAATACTAAGATCGAGGTTTTTAGTTGAAGCTTTCCCCAGAGCATTCTTCTATGTTCATGTGTGATTTCTTTCTCATTCTCAGTTATATGTGTTTTATTTGATCTTGCTCAAAATCAATTAAGCTTCCGCAAGTTTGTTGTAGAAGTAGATCTTGTATTTTGCTTTAGTATATTGCATAATATGTTGATCTACAGTGGGAAATTCTACACAAATATGGCCTTGTGTTTCTCCACACTCACATCTACTACTTGCTTTACCTTGTAAAGCCATCTGGAACTCACCACTGACTTGTCTGTTAGCCTTGGGACCACTTCCAAAACACTATTTTTGATAAGTCATACTCATCTACCATGGCATCAACCCATACTGGTTTATTCATTTCTTCCTCAAATGAGGATGGCTAATTCTCTACACTCTCGCTCATCATATCCATGTAGCCAGTGTACCAATTTGGTGATCACCTCTGCATGTGTTATGATCTGGGTGCTCCCACATTCTCTCTAGCATCATGCATTAATCTGTTAGCCTCTCTGGTGCGCTTCCTTCCATCTCTGAAATTTTCTGCATGAGTGGGTGTTTCCACTCTCTTCTCCTCAGCATGTGGTTGCTCCACATCCTCTTTAGGTGCTCCCTTTGGAGCTAAAAGCTCCTCATCTGCATGTAACTTAAGTTTCCTTTCAAGGGAACATCTCAAGCCTTCTCTTCATCGAACTTCACATCTCTACGAACCACTTTTATCCTATAAGATGGAAGGTACACCCGATTGTTTTGAGGTGTATCAGTGTACTCCACAAATATGCCCAACTCAACTATTGGTTCTAGCTTTTTCCTTGCATCCTTGGTAACATGACAGTAAACTAATGAACCAAATATCATGAAGTGTGCCACATCTATTTTATTACCTTAAAAGGATTCTTATGGTGTACTCATCTCAATAATTTGATAAGGACTTCTATTCTGCACATATACAGTTGTGTTGCATGCTTTAGCCCACAAATGCAACGATAAGACCTAATCATGTAACATTTCTCGTTCAGCCCCCACAATACTTCCATTCTCCCTTTAAACCACCCCATTCTACTATGGGTTATGGGGTTATATTAACTCACATTGAATTCCTTCTAATGCACATAATTTATTGAATTCATTTGACACATATTCTCCACCGTTATCGCTCCTAATAGCTTTAACTTTTCTTCTAGTGTCTTTCTCAACAAGTTCTTTAAGTTCACAAAATTTAGTGAACATATGATCTCTCTTCTGCATGAAGAAAATCCAACATTTACATGAGAAGTCATCTACAAATATTACATAATACTTGTGATTGTCCATGGATGCTATCGAGAACGTCCACACACATCTGAGTGAACCCTTTCAAAGATCACTTGTGCTCGACTATCCTTATCATGAAAGGTATATTTGGTGTACTTCCCCAATGTACACCCTTTGCATGTGTATCTCTTCTCTACTATACCCTTGGGAAGTACTATAGAAAGATGTTGCATGATCTTCAAAGCTCTGTGGTACAAGTGACCCAATCTTCTATGCCACAACTCACCGATGTATCGACTCTACACCTTCTCTAATTTTGTGCTCAAAGTAGCACAATATTCTAAATCCAATTTTTATAGGTTCTTTACCTGAACGTTGATCCACTTTACTTGTATTGAGGCTATGTGAAAAAGGAAAGCCTTTCCTTTCCTAAATATGACATCGTAGCTACAATCCTCAAACATGGCAACTAAAACCAAATTCTTCTTCGAACTCGGAACATATATGACATCTTTTAATGTGAGAGGAGAACCATATTCCCTTTGAAAGGTAATAGTATCGATTTCGATCGCACTATACCTCCCATCATCTCCCATTTGGATGTGCATCTGGAGGTCCTTCTCCTCCAATTCACTGAAGAATTATTTGTTATCAGTCATATGGAATGAGGATCCACTATCTAGATACCACACACTACCCATCACCGTTGTCAACATGCAAGCGATGAGGGTTAAATCTAGTTCGAATTGTGAAGCAAGAGCTTCACCTACCACTCTTCTTGAGGGCTTCTTTCTGGACTTCTTGTGTAGACACTTCGTGGCATAGTGTCCTAGCTCAGGACAGTGAAAACATTTAATCTTCGACGTGCCCTTCTTCTTGTCACCCCAACTAGAATCTGATTTGGAATGGGATGACTTCCCTTTCCCTTTCTTCACATATCTAGCTAAGGTGCAGTTCTCCACGTCATCATGCTTGGATGAGTATCCATCTCTAGTGTTCCATCGAATATCTTCGTTCACCAAGTCTAGCCACAAACACTCTCCCTATGGTAACTTCTCCCTCACATTTACTAAGTCCTGGTAGTTGTGCCAACTCTTGGGAAGGCCTAGAAGTGTTATGTTGACTAGATCATCTTCAACAACTATAACACTAACACTTCCAAGCTCATCCCAACATTGGGTGAACTTGGTCAAGTACTTTGGTATTGTGTCACCCTTCTCCATATTGATATTCCTGGGCTTGTCCTTTAGTGCCAGCTTCCTATGGTCACTTTTGTTTTGAAATAGGTCTATCAAGGCCTTCCACATTACATATGGAGTCTCCTTACCATGGAGGTTCGAGACAATACGATCTTAAACTCCTTCTACAATTATCCTTCTCACCTTTGCAACACATTTTCTCCACTCTTCCAGATCTTGAGCATCATCTATTGGAGGCTTAGGAATATCTTTGTCTATGAATTCCTTATGCTCATCATCTTCCAACATTTCCTCGATCTTTTCCTTCCAAGAAATATAGTTTGAACTATCCTAAATGGAATATTCGAGCCTCAATTCGTAGAATGGCATCTTGCTCACTTTGAAGAATGATACTACAAATTCGATTTCATGTTCAAAATACAAACTTGTATTCTTCTCTTCTAGAGTTATTTCTTCTCTGATACCATGTAGAAATTCCTTGTATATTCAAACTGCTAATTGTAATATGCTAAAACAATAGACTTTAATCTACTCTACTCATAAGCAGAAACAATTAAATGATTGTGAAATCATAAAGCATACAAGAGAAAGAATTCAATAAACACATTCATAATGATTTCCTGGGGAAAGCCACAACTTAAAACCCCTTTTATTTGTATATTGCATTAGTTAGAAAATATGAGAATATTACAATTCTTTTCTCAAGCCCAAGCAACCCCTGCACTATCTCTATCTGTCTCACTGCTTCCTAGATAGGCTCGGGCCAATACTTAACCAATTTTATGCTTTCACAAGTCATTATTTCCTTGCATTGTATCATTTGTAATTAGCCCCCTATTAATTAGGGAAATTCCTCAATTTGAACTGTGCAATCCGCATTGGCCTTCCTCTGATTGCATGCATGTTATAGCTCCAAATCTCACTCTTATGGTTTGTGATGTTGTACTCATGGCCTAGGGCAAACCCTCCTTCCAGACCTGGTCCTAGAATTTAAAAAACAGTGTTTTATCCCTTATACGCGACATTTCCCTAAGTTAAACGCGTGTATACGTGGGTCTGTGTATATCCAACCCGTGTATATGTATTAAAACTCTTAAAAAAATATAAAATTTCTTATTTTTAGGCGGATATTGCGGGTTTTACCTGTTGATCACCTGTTAGTGCTCGTGGCCCAACTATTCCCAACCAACTCCCAACTAAAAAACTACTTTGGGAGAGGTATAAAAAGACCTCATAGGGAGGGCCTAAGGGAGAAGAGAAGAGAGAGAAAGGTTATTAGGCTAAGATTTTTCCCCTGACCAGGTCTAAAGTCCCTTGTACCTTCTACACTTCCCCCATTTGTACAGGAAACTCTTGTTTCCTTGTGTGTTGATGTTCATCCATTACTTGTGACATCATGGAGAGAGTCATGGAAGGATTTTGTTAGAGGCTTGAGGCTGGAATGGATCCGGAAGGAAGCTTTTCTTGGAGCCTATTGAAGGTGACTCAGGTGAAAATATTCCTTTTTATGTACTTTATTTGTCTATAATAAAAGAAACACATGACTTGGTTCCCGAAATGAATCCTCTTTATGTTAATGATATTCATGTTTAGAATTCATATGTAAATGGTTGTTTGGATTTCATAACTAACTACCTTTATTTATAACATGAAGATGGTTTCTTTATAAGGTTTTGTCCATATACTGTTGTGTTCTTTGGAATTGGTTGTTTTGCAGGACAAAAGAGAAGAAGGGAACTCCAAGAAGGGTTTGGACCCTAAGGGCCTTCTCGAACGTAGGACCTTAGGTACGTACCCTGTACAATAGAATTTGCTTATAATAGCATAATGGCTGTGTGAATGTGTGGTTCTTTGAATAGACAACTTTCAGTCTGCTAGGGTTTCAACCCAAAAAGCCCTAGGGGAACATTTCCCTCCAACAGAATTGGCGACTCCGCTGGGGAAAACACTCTTATTGTTCCTAGTTTGGGTGTTTTTCAAGCCAATCAGGGCTCGGCTGCCTGTTTGTTTGTTGTTGCTGTCTGGTCTGTTTTTGAACTTTAAGTTTTTCCAGTTTCTTCAGTTTGTTTTTTATTTTTCTTGAAACCTTTTATATACACTGTTTTTCTTAGTTACAGAGGCGTATGTACGCATGTTGCTTTAAGTGAACCCACGTATACGCAGGTTTCCTTAGTTACAGTAGCGTATACACGCATTCTGTACATAAGTACAGTCACGTATATCTTGCAATTTTCAAGATTTGTAAATCTTTTTGTCTCTGAAGGTATGTCTAGTAGTTTGAGTCAGTCTGAAACAGTCATTTTCCAGTATCAGTTATTTGTTTTACAGTGAGCATCTTGTTTCGAATTCTCTCTGAGTATAAGAAGTATTGGTCTTGTTTTTTGTTGATTGCAAGCGTCATCGTTTTTTGCTAAAGCACACAACATTTCTTGCTAGGAATATTGGCTACTTTGATTCATCAGGGTAGGAAGATTGATATCAATCTTTGTGTTAACCTTGCTTTTGGTGACTTTTTGTTTGCTTGACAAAAACCTCTTTTTGTGACCATCCACTTCTTTGTTTCATGAAAGTTGTTGATTGAAACTTTCTTGGAATTTGTCTTTTTGATCTTTTTGGTTTTCATTGCCAAAGCTTTCATTGCTGCTTTTGATTGTTAAGAGCACTTTTAAACACATTTATTTTTGTTGAGTTTTCATCTGTTGTGTGGTGTCAACTTGCAAAGGTGTTTGATTGCCTATTCTTCAATCATAAGTTTCAGTGTTGTTGAGAGCATTTTTGAAAAGACTCTTTTGTTGTTACTTTTGAAGAAAATCTTTTTGAAAAAATTAGTTTTTCTTTCTTGAACTTGGTTTTGATTTGGTTTCCTTTTAGTGAGTGAAAGTGCTTTATGTTTGTCTTAGAACTTGTTTTTAGTGTTTAGACGAAATGAATTGTAGCATCTCATATTCCATCTAGACATTTTAAGTGGCAAGATAAAGATTGATAAGCAAGCAACTTTCATTTTTTGTTTTTAGAGTAGTTTTGAATCTTGCATCGGCATATATTTTTTGCATTAGGATAGATTTGCATCCCCTTTTAGGCATACATAGAGTTGTTAACTTTTGTGAGTGTGAAGTGTGAATTAATGAAAAGAAAATAAAAATTTGCTTTATTAGAAGTTCCTCTGAACCCTGTAGAAATTGCTCTTCATCGAAAAACAAAAAAGTGCATGTACATGTAGTTAAGTTTTTATTAATTTCTTTTGCGTCAAAAAACACCACTAGTTTCACTTCCGTTACCTTGTGACTTAAAGAATAGCCTATTTTAAAATCAAGTGCTAACTAAAATTCACTAGAACTTTTTGTTTTAGTCAGTTACACCAACAAGTTTAGGAGTTTAGGGCCTTGGATTAGGCGAGTGGAGAGTTAACTCTCCAAGGCCATATAAACGTCAAACGTAGGAGTCCGAATAACGAGAGAAAATCCAATAGCGTTAGGAAGACCAAGAAAGCTCCAGATCTGGGAGTTAAGCACGAGGGTCTGTGACGACAGGGAAGAGAGATACCCCCTCTCCTACTTGTCCGATCTTACCTCACGACTGTTCCGCCTGGCTTCTGCAACAAGTTGGTATCCATAGTTGCTACTCCTAGAGATCTACACAGGTGGATGCGGAGGGGAATCCCATGGCACTTGAGGTCGACGTTGCATCACTCTCGACAGTATTACTGGAGGGAACCCTTGCGAAGCTTGGGGGCTTGCACTGGCGCAGGCTGTTGTTAGGAGGTCAGCGTAACTTCCTCTGATACCTTCGCTGATAAGACTGGGCCCTCATCATCCCAGACTATCTTCGGAAGGCCCCTTATTTCACTTTCTTGTATATTGGTGTCCGATCCTAATCACCTGGAGCGGAAATACTTGGAAGTTGTTTGACTGGCTGTTATCTTTAGGGACTTTATAGTGTGTGCTCTGTGCTCTTAGTTGGCCTAGCTTTCAATTTTTTGAGTCTTTAGTTAGATCATAACAAAAATTTCAAAGTGGCTGACCGATCTCCCAGACGGTCTCGAAGACTTCGTGGTCTTTCACCACCAAGTTTAGAGCCTTCTCATAGAAGGTGCAGAGGTAATACTAATGGTGGGTTCCATCCCACGCCATTTGACGCATCGGGGATTGATCCTCCTCTCGGGGGCATTAGTGTTCAAGCAAGGCCTGTCACTTCTGAACAGGAGAGGGACACTCCAGTCCTTTCTCGAGTTCTCTTTCAAGCGGAGAATAACATAGAGGTAGAAGAACTCTCAGATTCGTTAACGGCTCCGAATTCTCCCCTACCATCTAGTCATCCAGACGTATTACAATACGTTGGGACTCCGGCGCATAGACCGTCAAGTCCAGGTTACGTTACGCGCTTACCATCGATGACCACTACTGAAAGCATGGCTTCTACAAGTGCTACAACTATGCAAACTCCAACATCAGTGCAAGGGGGAGGAACGATTTCCATCTCCTCTGCTTCCTTGTTTGGATCTTTTGCTAGCACATCTTTAGTTGGGTCTACCTCCATTCCGTCCACGAGTGGAAATGCCCAAACTAATGCTTTTGGTACTGGATTTTTTCCATTTGGCACCCACTCACAGGGTATTCCATCGGTTCCGTTTAGTGTCGCTACGTCCATGATGGGCGAATCGGCTTCATTCCAAGGTTTTCCTTTCGGAAGTGGACATATACCACATTCCAACCCAACGATAGGATCCATACCTTTTTCTTCTATAGGACAAAGCAGTAATCCTTTCCAAGGTTGGACTAACCCTGGGGTCAGTGGCACGGGAACTGGGAATCCGTTTATCGGCCAACAAGGGAATAGGCCGTACTCCACGGTTAGTTTGTTTCAAAGTATTCCTCCCTTAGCTTCGGCTTGGAATCCTTATCAGGGGTTATCAACTCCTTACAATCCTTTAGGAGGAAACTTTGTTGGTTATGGAGGTTTTGCGACCGAAGTTGGTCAAACTCCAAATTTTACTGGATCACAAGGCTTGCCTTTTGGTTCAGTCAGTTCTACTGGTTACTTCGGGCAACCTGGTGCCTCCCAAAATCCAGGACAATCTTTTCAGAACTTTGGGAGTTCTGCCCAGTCTGGGTGGAATCCCCAAGGTCCTCCTAGGCTTCTGTTTCTCGCAACGTTGAACTTGCTAGATCTCACTAAGTTAACAAATGACCCAATCAAATACAATCCGGCCTGGCCTCCGGTCCCAACCAAACTCCCTTCGAACATTCCAAAATTCGAAGGGAAGAGTGGTGAAGACCCAGACGACCATGTAACCACATTCCATTTGCGGTGCTCATCTAACTCCCTTATCGATGATTCGATTAGGTTGAGACTCTTTCAGAGCACTTTGACTGGTAATGCGGTCAAATGGTATATAGAGTTGCCAGGGGCAGCTTTATGTCTTTCGCTGACTTAGCCAATATTTTCTTAAATCATTTCCAGTTGCCTGTCCGCTATGATGTCGGAACTGAACTTTTGGCCACTTTTCGTCAGGATAAGGCAACTCACATTTCTGACCATATTCAGGAATGGAGATAGAGAAAGAGGCTCATTAAAGCCGAAATCCCTCTTGAGTACCGTCTCAAGTGGTTTTTGAAATCTTTACAACCCGAGATCTCCAAGGATGTCTCCATGTCTGGAGTCCATTTTGAGGAGCAAGCCATTTTTAGGGCCCAGCAATTAGAAATGATCTACTCTCAGTCTGGGATCCTACAAAAATACTTGCCAGATGCTCCTGGGTCTAAGGTTGACGTAGCTAAGTCGAAGCCAGGTCCACACGCGGATGGTATCGTTGGGTCAGTAGACATAACTACCGTGAACTTGTTGAACCAATTACAGCAGTTGTCCTTACAAACTGCTTCTAACAACCAAGTCACATCGTCTAATCCCCCCGCTTCCCAAACTTCTTCAATTAATGTCGTCCAATCTGATAACCCCAAAGGAAATCAAAATTCCAATGGGAAAAGGAAAGGACGAGGTAAGAAAAAGAACCAGAATGGGAAACCTGATGCAAATAAATCTGGCAACAACGCTAGTGGTGGTAGAAATGAGTCTAGAAAGAAATTCAAGTTTCCATGCAAGTTGTGCAGTGGAGACCATTTAACTCATCTCTGCCCTAAGATTGAAGACGCTCAGCGCTTGTTAGGACAGCAAGGGACTTCTAGTTCTCAAGTTGTGTTAACCAACCCGTTTCCCCAAGGGCAGCAACTTCTTGCTAGCGCGAGTTCAAATCATGGTACCTCCGCATAGGGCAACCAGGAAGGGGAAAAATCATTGAATGTTTTCATGATGGGTTCTAACGTCCATGTGACTACTTGGTCACGTGATTATGGTGAAGCTGAAACTTCCAAGGACAAGACTGTTCCCGGAAATACCGACCTTCATATTGAGCGACCCCCTGTTGAGACTATACCACGGATACCGAAAGGTTCCGCTAAACGCGCGACTATTAATACTAATGCCAAGGCCACCCAAAATTACTCCATTGTGGAGGATCTGGCTTAGAGTCCATGCGCCATGTCCGCTTTAGAGGTTCTCTAGTCGTGTCTGGCTCAGCGAAGTGCTTTACTTTCCGCGATTGGAGCAGTCGATCCAGCTAATTCTTTAGTGCTCACCTTTGACATGTTAAATGTCAAGAAGTGACTCCCTCATCATATGGCTTTCCAAATAAAGTCTACATACCGGAAAATAAAATTTTTTCGTACCATTATTGATGAAGGAGCTTCCACATGCGTCATGTCGATGTCATGCTGGAAGGCTATTGGATCACCTTCGGTTGTTCCTTCACCCACCGTCTTGACTGCATTTGATGGTCATTCTCATAAGCCGCATGGGATTATCCCGGCCTTTCCTATATGTGTTGGAGGGAAGGTCGTCAATATTGAAGTAGAAGTCATAGATGCTAACCTAGACTATAATCTCCTATTAGGAAGGAACTGGGTATACGAAATGGACGCCGTTGTTTCGACTCTGTTTCGTGTCATTTGCTTTCCTCATGAGGGGAAAATCATTAAGGTTGATCAAATGGATTATTGTCTAGTCGATCCTCAAGCAAGCTCTGACTCTACAGTTCCTTTAGTGGATAACCCTCGCCCGCCTACTGAGAATTTAGGAGTGGGAATGTATTCCTCATTGATGGGTACCTTTGATCTTCCCTCTCCTTTCACTAAAATCAATGCTATTTCATCATCTAAGGAGTCTCCTCGAGAAGAGTTCTTCCGAACTCATTATTTTTCAGACCCTTGGACCTTGCCTTCACCTACAACCACATTAGTTGAAGGACAAGTAAATGGAATGGCATTCCCTATATCTGCAGCTGAGCTTAGATATCAGTCTATCGTAGACTCTGCAGACAACAACTCTGCTCCTTTTTCCAAACAGGAGTTAGATGGTGATGTGGCCCCGACTTGGAGCCTTAATTCTACCTCTGCCTTGGACTGCTTAGATACAATTTTACCTTCTGAAGAAGCAATCCTCGAAGCAATGATGGGTATAGATCGACCTTGGGAATACTTACACCATCGTTCGTACTTTCTTCCTCCATTGCAGGAAGTAGAATCTAGATTCTCCGAGCTCTTTACTAGTGATGTTTGTACGGTGTCAAATCCTTTGGCTCTAGCACACATTCGTGCCGAAGGTAATATGTCAGTGATTTCAAAAAACATACCTATAAACATCTCTAGGGACCCTAATGTCATTGAGAATCTCTTCATCGGAATTGAGTGTTCCCCCGAAGAAATTCAAATTTACACTGACCTATTTAAGGAATTTCGAAATGTATTTGCTTGGTCTTATGAGGAAATGCCTGGCATTGATCCTTCTATAGTTCAACATGAGATCAAGACGTATGAGAACGCCAAACCGGTTCGTCAAAGGCTTCGGCCGGTTAACCCTAGGAAAGTGGCAGCTATCAAAGCTGAGGTTGAGAAGCTGCTAAGGGCATGTTTCATATACCCTGTTCCTCTTACTGATTGGGTTTCTAATCCAGTCCCTGTGGATAAAAAGCAAGGAACAAGCCGAGTATGCATCGATTTTAGGGATTTAAACAAGGCATGTCCAAAAGATAATTACCCCACACCATTCATTGATCAGATTATCGACGAGTGTGTGGGTAATGAGATTTTTTCCTTCATGGATGGTTTTTCGGGTTATAATCAAATTTCTATCCGTCCTGAAGATCAACATAAGACAGCCTTCATATGTCCCTGGGGTACCTTTGCATATAGAAAGATGCCTTTTGGTCTTAAAAATGCTGGAGCCACTTTTCAGCGAGCCATGTCATATGCTTTCCACGACATCAAACTTGTCATCTAGGCTTACTTGGATGATCTCCCTGCTCGTTCTCGAAAGAGAAATGATCACCCTAGTCATCTTCGATTGGTTTTCGAGCGATGTCATTTTTATAAAATCCGGTTGAATCCCAACAAGTGCGTTTTCGCGGTTACGTCCGGTCGGTTGTTAGGGTTCATCGTGTCCAGTGAAGGGATTCGGGTTGATCCCTTCAAGGTTGAGGCAATAGTTCAGTTGCTTCCCCAGTCCTCAATTCGACAACTTCAAAGTCTTCAAGGGAAGGCTAATTTCTTAAGACGGTTTATAGCAAACTATGCCAAGATCACTAAAGGGTTCATGCGTTTGCTCCGGAAAGGCGTTCCATTTGTATGGGACGACTTTGCGCAGTGATCATTTGACGCTTTGAAAAAGGCATTAGTCTCTACCCCGCTTTTGAGTCCACCGGATTATGGTAGAGACTTCCTTTTATATCTCGCTGCAGCAGAATCAACCATTGGTATGGTTCTCGTTCAAGAGGACGATGCTCTCACCGAGCATGTGATTTATTATTTGAGCCAAGGCTTAATAGGTCCCGATCTTTGCTATTCTCCTGTTGAGAAGCTGGCCTTGGCAGCTGTCCATGTTGTCCAGTGGCTCCGTCATTATATCCTGCTACGCAAAATTTTTATCTTAGCGGCAGTCAATCCATTTCAATTTGTCCCCCGTAGGCGAGTGATTGGGGGCAAATATAATCGATGGATAGTCATTTTGCAAGAATTCGATCTCAAGTTCTTGTCTACCAAGTCTAAGAAATCTATGGTTTTCGCGGAGCTAATTTATGAGCTACCATGTGGAGAGGATACTGTTTATGAGGAAAGTTTTCCCGACGAACATTTATTCCTCATCTCTTCACTCGACCCTTGGTATGGAGATATCATTGTCTATCTCCAGACTTCGAAGTTTCCCTCTACTTTCTCCAAGGATGAACGTCGAAAATTACGTCACCTGGCTAAAAACTATGTTATCATCGGTGACACATTATACCGTCGAGGGGTTGATTCAATCCTTCGGCGTTGTTTAACCTTAGAGGAAGCAGAGTCAGTGCTCAATGACTGCCACAGTGGAGCTTGTGGTGGTCATCTATCAGGGCTTGCTACAACCCAGCGCATCTTACGTGCCGGCTATTTTTGGCCTTCACTCTTTAAAGACTGCATGGAAGCAATCAAACGTTGTCACCCGTGTCAAATTTTTACTCGGAAAATACGCGCGCATCCAACTCCTCTTTTTCCCGTTTTCACCGTCGGTCCCTTTGCTAAGTGGGGTATTGATTTTACGACTTGTAATCCACCTTCAGCGGCGAATCACAGGTACATTATCGTGGCTGTAGACTACTTTATGAAGTGGGCCGAGGCCATGCCTACTTATAAGAATGATAGTGACACGGCAGCATTGTTTCTTTTCAATCAGGTTATCTCAAGATTCGGTATCCTGAGAGAGATTGTCACTGACCATGGCAGTCATTTTCAGAATCAACTGATGTTCGAATTGGCTCTCAAATTGGATTTCTGGCAGGAGCATTCGTCTCCTTATTACCCTCAGGCCAATGGACAGGTCGAGGCAGTCAATAAAACTCTTAAGATGATACTCCAACGGACAATCGATAAAAATAAGTCCAATTGGCACGTTATGTTGTATTCGGCTCTTTAGGCATATCGAACCTCCGTTAAGACAGCTACTGGTTTTACACCTTTTCAGTTGGTTTATGGGATGGAATCTATCTTTCCGATTGAATGTGAAATTCCATCTCTTAAATTTGTTGTTGAGCTCCTTCCAGAGACTTCGAGTCTCGAAGAGTGCCTACTTCACTTGGAACATCTCGATGAGCAGCATCGAGATGCCACCACGATGAATGAGGCTCATAAGAAAAGGGTTAAAACGCAGTATGATAAATCTATCCGTCCTCAAGTCTTTTCTGAAGGTGACCTTGTCCTGGTCTATGACCAAGATAAAGACACCTTGGGGGCAGGCAAATTTAAGCCTATGTGGTACGGTCCTTTCATTATTAAATGAGTTTTAGAAAAAGGGTCGTATGAGTTAATCGATTTTGAGGGAAACAAGCTGGCGGAGCCCCGAAACGGGGTCTACCTAAAGAAGTACTTTGCTTAGTTTTGGCCAGGCAATGGCTTCTTTGTACTTTATGTATATTTGTACATATATCGTCGAGAGTTTTCTGATATCATCACTTTTTGGTCTACTGTGGCAGGTGTCGATGGATGATTTGGTCTATTTTGGGTTCGCCGATGGTGCTAGTTGACACACTCGGAATCTCTCTTCCGCAGCTTGGGTACTCTATTATCCAACTGGTCAATTGATGGCATCAAGAGGCGTGTGTATCGGTCTTGCTTCAAACAATATGGCCGAGTATACTGTCGTTATTAATTTATTATCCGAGGCAACCTCTCATGGGATCGAGTCGTTGGTAGTGTATCTTGATTCTCAATTGATAGTGTCACAATTAAACAACATTTATCGGGTAAGGGATCCATCTTTATATCGCCAGTATTTAAGGGTGAGGTTGTTGCAAAGATCATTTACTTATATTAATTATTTGCATATTCCAAGATCTCATAATTGGTTAGCTGATTCTATCGCTAATCAGGCATTAGACTGGCACATCAATCATTCATCATAATAAAATCAAGCATCAAAAAGTCAAACTGTATATATATATATATATATATATATATATATATATATATATATATATATATATATATATATATATATATATATATATATATATATATATATATATATATCGTAAAGCATCTCGAGTGTACATATGTGTGTCCAAAAATATACAAAATTTGGGACTCAAATGCCCATAATCATGTCCGGCATATCTAATGCCTCGGCTCAGGATGAGCGTCTAAGTATGTAACTATCACATTGGCCACACGCCGAAAAGTGTGAACCCAGTCACGTGGCATGCCAACCACATGATGCTGCATATCCTCAGGAAGGTCCTCTATGGTGGCCATCGGTACTCGGCAGCTCAGTCTCGCCAAGTGTCGCTGGACGTTGTTTAGAGTCCGTTCTGTATCAGCAGCCGCCTCTTCGGCTCCTCGGCCGCGCCGTCCATGCCGTGGGAACCCATCTGGTCGTACCGGACCAATGTCTGGAACATGATCATCATATCAGTCATTTGAATCTTAGCAAAAATATTTTTCAAAATGCATCATTATATTTGAAAAATCCAAAAAAATGGTGAGTCCAAAATGCTTTTTATAAGTTTTGAAAATGCAAAATTTTTTCTAAATTTTATTTTGTTTAGCCTCATGTGAATTTTAACTTGGGAGCTTGGAATGTCGAGAATGGTTTGTTTTTCAGGACATTTTTGACGATTTTCAGTTTCGAGACGGTTCCATGACTGCTGACCCGTCATGGCAGGTATCGTTCTCTCACTGGCATATAGGTTAGGGACACCATTTTTCCGTTGCATTATGCATACTAGCCTCCATTTGCCCATACATCTGCCATAGGGTCGATCCCATCATGTTATGGTTCGTAAGCCATCTTCACTCGCCGATTCTTTAAATCATGACACGATGGTAGAGCCATCCTTTACATGGGCATTGTAGTTAGCACCTCACTGACATTTGTTGCCCATGCTGCTCTATTGAGTAGGCTCGGGAGTCCTCTGTAGTCCCGCCATGACTTATGCGTTGAAGACTCATTCCTCTTCGCTTCTCCGCTTTGTTCTAGCCTTATACCCTAGAGGCTCCTTTGTGTTGAGTTGTACTACTGCATTGCATGTTGACCACTTGCACCTTTTGGCCTAGAGCCGGTTTCACTTGGACTCATGTTTAAGCCAACTTTTGACCATGACGACTGCAAAATCAACCTTGCATACCTTTGACTTATGTAGCTTGACACACCTTGACTCGTGGAAGGAACACACCTTTGAGTGTCACTGACCAGTTTTCACCCCCCTGCATTGAGCATAGTAACTTTCCATTCCCAAGAACAGGAATCATCTGTTTCACCGACACTCGTTCTTTCCACTGTACCATAGCATTCTTTTATTCTTTTCAGCTTAACAGAAAAAGAGAAAAAAAATTAAATATTCCAAAAAGAGTGGGAATGGGACAGTATTTCCATTTATTGTTGGCAGCTAGAGTCAGTCGTGTCGCCCTTGAACAAAGCACTCAAAACAAAGTCTCCTCTGCATGGGTGGGATTTAGTTTGACTTAGGTACGCCACAACCTTGTTATTGAGTCAGTTCTCCCCCGATTGGTTATCTCTTCTAATCATATGGAGGGTTCGTTCGTGCCTCCTGCATGGCAAACTTATACAGAGTCATCATATGCTGCCACATAGTCACATTGAGTCATGCTTTTGTTCAAGGGAAGTTAGCCTGAGTCGGCCTCTCTGCGATGTCTCTTGACTCATTTTTCAGTTGGCCATCCCTGGTTGTCAATGTCATGTCTATCATAACATCAGCTATATTGGTCCTTTACTCATGCTGTTTTGAGAAGGTCCCCATTGACTTCTTGCTGGCGGGTCTTATCCTTATCGACGACAACATCTTGCTTTGAGGACAGGCATAGAGTCGCACCCTGGCCCTATTTTCATTATTGATAGGTCACCTTGTGCTCAGCATTGATTAGTATCATGATTCTTTGACTGAGCGGTTTCCCTTGTGTTCGACATCAGCTTACATTATCACACATTGGGATTCGTGCAGTACCTTGGTTTCCATTTGACCCTATTGGTGGATACCTCGCCTCTGTGTCAGCTTTCATTATTGGTTGGTTCAGAGGGTTTCTGTCGTGCGCTAGCCACATCTTGTGTACACCGGAAACGTACTTCGGTTGCGTTACTACATCTTTTTCGTCTGATTCCTTCCACATTATTGGCCTGCGGGTTACACTCGCGCTAGATTGATGAAGGATGCCTTAATGCCTTCCTTCTAGCGGATCTTTCCCTATCGACTTCGACTCATTGCTCTGGGGCAAGGATCTAGAGTCCATTTGGCAGTACCTTGGGGTTTGCAGTCATTAGTGGTAGATCCTTCACTATCGACAGTGGGAAACCATCATTGTCTCCTGATCGATAGATTCTTACAGGTGTTCGACTCCAGCTCATCTATTCACACTTGTTAGATTGTACTGGGTACCTTGACGCTCATTATCATTATCGGTGAGTAGTCTCGCGTTTGTTAACGGTATACATTAATGACCGGTAATCAAATGATTTCTCACATGGTTGACTTCAGATCATTTATTCCCATGGTGTAGAAATGTACCACGGCGATTGGTGAAGACCTCGGGTTGTATCAACATTCATTGGTTCACTTGACAGTTGCTCCTATTGCTGCTAGTTGATACCACTCCACCTTATATGTTGCAGTCAGTTATGGAAACATTCTATATGCTGGCACCTGAGTTTGTAGTGTAGTACCATCCTATTCCATCATGTTCAGTTGGTACCTTTTGGGTTCAGTCTTTGATATCAGTGATCCGTTGCATCTTTCAACATCATTGACAGTCTTATATGTGATATTTAGACATGTAATTGTTCATTATAATCAGATGATCCATTATGTGTCTTTCAGTCATTTATACTTGTATACTTAGTGGATCCGCTTGTACTTGATATGCGGACATGCTTTACTTTTTCTGAGCATGGGTATGCCCGCCTCAGACAGTGTTTCTTTCTAATCTCCTTTGGTGGCTAGGCAGGCTAAATTCTGGTGAAGTCCTTCTCGGTTTTTGACAGACTTCCTTTCCATGTACTCGCATAATATATTTCGGCCATCATGTACCCCTTCTGACCTCATATATTAGGGGGTATCTGTTATAGCTCCAAATCTCACTCTTATGGTTTGTGATGTTGTACTCATGGCCTAGGGCAACCCCTCCTTCCAGACCTGGTCCTAAAATTTAAAAAACAGTGTTTTATCCCTTATATGCGACATTTCCCTGAGTTAAACACGTGTATACGCGGGTCTGTGTATATCCAACCCGCGTATATGTATTAAAATTCTTAAAAAAATATAAAATTCCTTATTTTCGGGCAGAGATCGTGGGTTTTACCTGTTGATCACTTGTTAGTGCCCGTGCCCAACTGTTCCCAACCAACTCCCAACTAAAAAACTACTTTGGGAGATGTATAAAAAGACCTCAAAGGGAGGGCCTAAGGGAGGAGAGAAGAGAGAGAAAGGTTATTATGCTAATATTTTTCCCCTGACCAGGTCTGAAGTCCCTTGTGCCTTCTGCACTTCCCCCATTTGTACAGGAAACTCTTGTTTCCTTGTGTGTTAATGTTCATCCATTACTTGTGACATCATGGAGAGAGTCATGGAAGGAGTTTGTTAGAGGCTTGAGGCTGGAACGGATCCGGAAGGAAGCTTTGCTTGGAGCCTACTGAAGGTGACTCAGGTGAAAATATTCCTTTTTATGTACTTTATTTGTCTATAATAAAAGAAACACATGTCTTGGTTCCCGAAATGAATCCTCTTTATGTTAATGATATTCATGTTTAGAATTCATATGTAAATGGTTGTTTGGATTTCATAACTAACTACCTTTATTTATAACATGAAGATGGTTTCTTTATAAGGTTTTGTCCATATACTGCTGTGTTCTTTGGAATTGGTTGTTTTGCAGGACAAAAGAGAAGAAGGGAACTCCAAGAAGGGTTTGGACCCTAAGGGCCTTCTCGAACGTAGGACCTAAGGTACATACCCTTTACAATAGAATTTGCTTATAATAGCATAATGGATGTGTGAATGTGTGCTTCTTTGAATAGACAACTTTCAGTCTGCTAGGGTTTCAACCCAAAAAGCCCTAGGGGAACATTTCCCTCCAACAATGCACCACCTGTACAATTTGGATGATTATACAACTAATAGTACATTGTCCCTAAACTCTAATCTCAACTGGGTAAATCTCAGATCTAACATGTATGAGTTATTTATGAGTGAATCATCAGTTACTGGTTGATCATTGTAGGCAGCACCACACTACTAGACCTCCCACTAGTTCCTCCAACAGTTTGAACTATTTTAACCGACTTTAACTCAATTCAACTGAATTAATTAATTACAACTCAAAATAAACTCAACCAAGGCTCCTATAATGTAGGAGACACTCTACATGACTCAAGTTAGACCCTCAACTCGAATTAACTAAGCCAACTAAGTCAAATTAACTTAGTTAACTAATACAAGTTGTCATGAGATGTGGAATTACAATTTTGTTCCCAATTTAATTCAAGGACAAAATTAAATTAGGATTTTCTTGTTGCATTTTCAACACTACCAAGTGAGCATTCCAGGTGAGTTAGGAAAGTGAGCGGGTTTAACCTATACTCCAACTTACCTATACATGTCATCTCATATTCCACATCACCTTTCTGTATTCTTTCACGTCATCCAACTTTTTGTTTCTCCTTCCGAGTACATGAAGAATAAAAAGATGTGCCACCTATTATTATTTTTCCTTTAGTTTATAGAGCCATAGAGACTAGTATCCAGATTTTTCCCAGTCAACACCATGTCAGCATCCTACCTCTCGCCATCCTTTATTGCTAGATAATCCATAAATCCTCATTTTTTTCTTACTGCTTTTTTAAAACCATCAGTACCAAAAAAAATAGAAGGAAATTTAAAATCCTCCAATAACACTACCATCTATTCATATTCCACTCATGGATAGAGAAGCAAAAACTATGACTCTCACTACCCTTTTGACTTCTTGGACATTCATAAATATTCCCTTGATCATTTAAATCATTCCAATGAACCCTTTCAAGTTGTGCAGTCTGGTCTTTACCATTTTATCGTCCCAACCACCTATAGCTTTCCTGAATTCACATGCTAGTTAATGTCTTCCCTTGTACCGCAAAGGAATTTCATTATGTCATAAATAGGGGAGAATGTTTTTGAGGTTAACCCATAACTAATCCATAAAGCTTTCAATTTTCCTATGATTGAAAATCTTGAGGGTTTTACAGATAATTCCTTGCTTCTTACTTATAAGAAACTCCCTAACAAAAGCAAAGAAAGTTTGTTCAAACTTATCCTTCCACCCAATTCACAAATTCCTCCATCAACAACAGAATATCCTATGGCCTTATTCTCTGAATTTGCATAATAGGTATTGGCCATAGTTTTATCCTTTATAGGAGAAGATGATACTAATAAAATAAATGAACAAAGCTAGAGGTTTTTGAGTTTAATGTTGCAACCAAATGTTGTCCTGGACATTCCTTTATTTTACCAAGTATAATTATCCTTTTCCAATCTCAAAATTTCCATATAACTAGTTATTTCAATACCCTTCTATCTTGGTCCATTATTTCATATATTTCCATGATGACAAGTTTAACGACTCAATTTAAACATGTGGATGCAAACAAACAAACTAAATTTTTGATTGAATGGAGTAGTGTCATTAGGAGGAAGGAGAACAATGAGGGATTTGTTAAATATTTACCATCATTCATGGCTATTGTATATTTCATTCTAAATAATCAATAGCCCCCTAGAATTCTACCAAAGGAAAAACAAATGTTGTAGCTGAGTGTAAATACCAGTGTGGGAGACTGGTATATCTTTGAGGAATACACTGAAATAAGTTTATCTGGAGCTGAATTCCAGCCCCACTATTTACTAAATTTCATTTCCAAGAGGATATTTTCCTTGGAATTTAAAAGACAAAGTCTTGATTTGGATCAAATTCACTTCATCCCTAGGCACAGAAAGTATGTTTTCAAATTCGAGAATGTTTTTAGACCATTTTTTGTAAATCCTAGACAAGCCATTTCCTAGGTCGAAGAAATGATGAAATAATTTGGTTTTGAAAAGTGAGAGAAGTGGAAAAACAACCCCCATAATATCATTTCTAATGAAAGGATGGACACTAAATCTGCACCATATCCTCATGAAAGTAAACCTGAACTTGAAAGGATGGATAATCAGGAGAATTGGAAAAATAGACAAATGCAACACAAAATGGAGGTTGAAACTCCTATAGTAAAAGATAGAATCTTGAAAAGGGATGTCTCTAAAAAAATATATGTTGTGATGGAGGATGTTCAAGCACAAAATATAACAAAACTTCAAGGGGAAAGTGATAAAAAAAAGGTCAAATTGACAAAAGGACCTTCAAATCAACTTGGTTTTCAAATGCAGTTGGGAAATTCAGGACGTACAATTGAATCTTCTTCCATGTCCACTGATTTAAAAACATATTTAGTATAAGAAACTCCTTCTTCAACAAAGACATTGCAGAAAGATTATCAACAAATTCAAGAAAGGAGTTATAGGACGAGAACTAATGTGGCTACTCAGTTAGCAACACAAAAAGTTCCATCTTATCAGATGAGACTATTTTTTGCTATGGACCTTGATAGAAACCAATTAAATTTTTCACTCATGCATCAAGTTGTTCAATCTATTCCTTTAGTGCCTAATTTTAAAACATTGAACCTATCTATAAATGTAAATGTTATTTCGTTGCCTAATAAGATTAATTTGCATAAGCAGGGAAAATGTAATACAATGAATTTAGCAAAAATTCTTTGACAATTAACAAAGTAGATAAACTCCTAGCCAAAGTCTCACATTAGCTTAAGAAGGAAAACTAAAACATCAGGGATCTGGATATTCAAAATGAAGAATATAAGAAGTTAGTTATAAAATTGGGAATATATCCTAAGGATAGGGAAGCCATCAAAACCTTGTTACAAAATACAAAATTTGAAGTAGAGTAACTAAGGAAAAAGCTAAAAATGCCTACTACAAAACATGCCCAAACAATTGAATTATCACAAGTGGAGAAAGATAAAGAAGTGTTGATGAGAGAATTAGTTGATAGAAATAAAGAGGTTGTTAATTTGCAACAACAGATATAGAGTCTACAACAATCAATTGAGAGACATGTTTGTATTATTGTTGTTTTAGTTGATTCAGAGGACCCTGTAGAGAAACTAAAAGGGTAACGACAAAGCTCAGGATTTTAGAAGGTGAGTTAAAGAAAACTCAAGATAATTTGCACCTAATAAAAAAACAGCTAAAAACAAAGGAGAGATAGTTGAATGTGGAAAATGAAAATAATAATTAACAAACAAATAGGCATAAGGAAGCACAAGGTGAAATCAAGGGGCTAAAAACCAAACTAAAGGGTAGCATTACCTTGATTAAAGCTAGGAAAATCATTTGGGACAATATTATTCAAGAAATCCATTCTATATAGGAATGTATTCAGATAATTGCACAATAGAAAATTATGATCAAAGGATCTAAAATGGTCATTCATACATGCAAAGGACAGGTCCAAAAATGAAGTGTTAAAAGTTAAGAAGATGTTCAGTTATCTAAATGAAAATCTTGCAACAAAATTAAAGGCATTAGATATCATAGATGGAGATGCAATAATCATGGAAGTCAATAAGAAGGATGAGAAAAACATTCTTCATATTCATGTTGAGAAGAAACTCAATGAGGTCCAGAGGTCAATTTCTTTATTTGATTATAAATTCAATTAGAGGACTGGAGTTGGCTGACCCAATTGCTAGGATCAACAAGTGAATTTTCTCTCATGGGAATTATATGAGAAAGAGTTTGTAGCAGCCACAATTAAAGCAGATATTACTCATGAGAGGACTATAGTATTGAAGGGAAGAACTATAGTAAACCATTTACAAATATATTTCCAAGTTCTATGGCAAGTGAAAACCCTATTTGCTACAAATCCCAACTACGTGAAGCTGACAAATTTAAAGGCCACATTTTAAAAAATGATCCTATGTACACTTCGAGATCCATTGCTTTGGAAAAAATGTGAAAGGTTGATTACACCCATGAAGTTCAAATTGTGGAACCAGGAACTACTTCTCAAAGTCAAAGTTCCACTAGTCATATTATTTCTCGTCAATGAGGATGTTTGTTTTGTAAATTTTGGAATTTGTTAATTTTGAAGATAGTTAAGATAGTTAGCGAAGTTTGACAATTATTTTATAATTTTTTTGATGTAATATTCAAAAAGACTTGCGAACTATTGAAGGGGGGTTCAAATTTTTTGGTTAAGAGACTTTTTTTGAAAATATGTATGTGTAATGTGTAAATTGTTTTGGAGGTGAATAAATATTATTAAATTTGATTTCAAAATATTATTGATTGTTCACAGTACATGTGTCTTTCTTCTGTGATACATCCATTATTGTTCTCTATTTTTTGAATTACATGTATGGCTGCAATAGTTTTCTTATTTAAATGAGAATATTTATTTATGTTTCTTAAAAGTTACAGAAGATACCTATGATTCTATTTGCAGAAACCTTAATATGCACCCCACTACTTCACCATTGCATTTTCCCTTTCATTTCACCAAGAAGTTTTCTTCTAGGGTTTAGTATATTGTATTTTGTAATGCCCAATATAATTTCTTCTCACTATTCTACAACTTCATAAAAAGTTTTGATCATTAGTATCAAGCCAATTTGAGTAGTTTTTTAGACCTCCAAGATTAAAATCCCATTTTAAATAGAAGAGTTTGTCTCTAGGAAATTTTTTAAATAAATTTATAAAATTTGAAGTCAATGTCCTAGGCACTAGTTCCCCTTCAGCCAAGAACTATCTCTATGGAGACAACAACTGTAATAGTAGACTTACCACTACCTACCTCAGTTAGACAATTGTGATATACCTTAGGGAATACAGGTTATTATGAGAAATTCATACAAGGGTACACCAAGGCTACATCTCCTATGGAGAATTTATTGAAGAAAAGGACAGATTTAAGCTACCATGATAGCATGAAGATTCCACTATTGTGCTTCCTCTATCTTTTAGAAATGATAGCTGTTGGGCCCACTTCCTTAACATTTTCTTTTTATTCAACCTCATCTTCCAACTGAGAATCTACTTCAACATCCCCAAGTCTCCTATTTTCTAGCTTTTCTATTTTTATTCTCAATTCCTCCAATTCTCGATCACAATACCTCCTCATGTTTCTCCTTCTCTACATGGTGTCTCTCCTACAAGTCGTCTAGTGGCCTTAAACCTAACTGATCCAGGGGATCAATTTAGTGCTCAAAATTCAAAGTGTGTGACAGAGCTCAAAACCTAAATGACTGGATAGGTCTCGACAATCTAAATCCAATGCAACTCGTTTCACTCAAAACTGATATCGTATGCTCCCGATATCGTTTTCTGATTTAAATCTCAAATAGGTAAAATTTGGAAAAATTGACAGGTGACTCGACATTTTGGACCCGTCGCAAGCTACGATATGGCCTCTCTTGATTGGTCTAAAAATTAAAATTTTATTGACCAATGGCTTTTCACCATTTTTCCTTTTGTGATTAGCTCAGAAATTATTTTATTATATAATGGGTTGATTTTGTGTTTGATGTGGACCAATGTGGGAGTGCCACGTGGGTCAAGAGGAGGCAGCCACATGACCTCCAAGGATTGGACCAAATTTTTTTATGGATGAGGCCAAGCAACCACTGGAGTCGAACCTGTGACCTCTGCCAAGCAACCATAGGCATCAACCAACATGCAATGCAATGTTTCTTAACCATTATATTCATGACTTATACTTAAAGTTTTACGTATTAAACATTGGAGGTTGGTGTCAGGGTTAAGCCCCAACCCTAGTCACCACACCCATAGGGATTTAGGGGTGGGACTGTGGGCTAGAGCTTAGCCCCAGCCCCGTGGTCACCGCCCATGACACAAGCACCGAGAGCTATTAATGAAAGAATCGTGGCGGAGTTTTGAATAGGGGCCATCCCGCGAGTCACATGACCCTCAATGGAATCGGGAGCACAGAAGAGTTAGAGGGGGCATCCCCGAGTCATATGTGAGTCCAAATGACCACCGACAGAAGAGCAGTAGGAGCCAAGCCTAGGCGCTTGAAGTGGGGCTCAGCCCCAGGCCATATGGCCCCCCATGTGACCAAGCCTGTCAAATTTTTTGGGTGCGCACATAATTTGGCACTAGCCCGGGTTATATGTGCAGTTATATGACCTCATGTCAAGCAGTTAGGGACCTAGCCAATAGGGGTGGGCAGTTAGCCCCAACCCTTGGGCATGTGACCCCCATATGATTGAAATTTTCAAAACTTTAGGGTTAATGGATAGTTTAACTATCTGACAAATTCGCCCTTTGGGCAGGATTATAGACCAGATTTGCACGTAGGTTCCGAGTTTTGGGCGCTCAAGCCATATTTGGGTCGAATTGTAGGATGACTAGCCATAAAATTTGGGAAAAACTTGTAACAGGAATAACATTCTCAATTTTTGGCCAAATGAGGTGCAGAAAGAACTCAACTGGGGGTTTTTGACAGTTCTGGATCCATTGGAGACATTTATTTTTCATTATGAGCATTGTAAATCCATGAAAACACATTTTTTAGCACTTAATGAAAGATGCCCAGCATTGGAATCTGGACCAGGCGATGTAACCCAAGAGAGGGGTGAACTCCTTTATCATGTTGTGTTGTTATTTGTTTCTGAAATGGTTTATTGTCTTTGTTTGGTTGTTAATTGTGTTTAAAAATCACTTTTTTATGTGTTTAGTAACTTGATCCATTACCCAAAACACATATAAAATTTCACTTTTAGTTTGTATATCACCTTCAGTTTCAATTACAGATCATTTTGGTATTAGAGCATCAGGTTATTATGAAGGTTTGATTTTGTTTGGAAGTGTTTTTCTTATTCTTACAAGGTTGAAGTTTAAAAGAGGAGAAGGAGAACATATGGAGCCAAGATCTCAAATTGTTTCAAGGAGAACAAACACACTTCAAGCCTCAATAGTGATGGCACATGAAGAAAGTCCCAAAGGGATGTTTGAAGATGAAAGAAATTTCAAAATATAATTCTTTGAGATGTCTCAAATGGTAAAGGTTGTTTATGAAGAGATAAATGCATGGTTGTATGGAGAGAGCTCAAAACCTCCAAAAGGAGATGGAGGAAAAGGAGACAAGCCTCCAAAAGGGAATGGAGGGAATGGTGACAAACCACCACCTTCACCTCCATCATCCTCATCCTCATATTCATCCTCATCTTCTACTTCTTCTACCCTTTCACTAACATCTCCAAATTCTCCAAAGGGACATGGTAAAACTCCTTTGCTTAAGATTGATATAAAGTTTGAATTGCCTATGTACAATGGAGAGGTAAATGCAGAGAGATTGGAAAATTGGGTTCATCAAATTGAAGTGTATTGCAAGATTAAAAGAATCAAGGATGATGAGACCAAGATTCAACTTACTTCTCTTAGATTGGAAGGTGCAACACTTATTTGGTGGGAAGCCAAAACTCAAGAGGACATGAAGAAACATGGTAAGGTTGTATCCTCTTGGAATGATTTTGTTGTTGTAATAAGAAGGCATTTTTATCCATTAGCATACATTAAAAATGCTATCATGGATTGGAAAAAATTTAGGCAAGCTAAGGGGAAAAATGTGCAATCTTATACTCAAGAGTTTAGGAAAAGAGCTTTGATTTTGGGTATATATTTTTCCTCTCAAGATACTTTGCTCAAATACATTGGAGGATTACATAGCTACTTGAGACATACCATTCTCATGTTTAACCCTACAAAAATAGATGAATTTTGTGTACAAACAACTCATTTAGAGGCAAGAGGGAAAAATGTTTCTGAAGAAACTAGTCAGAAGTCATTTAAGTATGGAGAAAAAGGAAAAGGGAAATTTAAAGGCAAGGATAAAAAGAATGTTGCAGTCAAGAAATAAGGAGAAAAGATCATATGTAAACATTGTTCTAAACAAGGCCATGATGAAGACCACTGTTGGAAAAATCATCCTCTGATGAGATCCAAAAAATTTAATAACAAGGAGAAAGAAAAGATTGTTTCAACTACACAAAAAGATCTAGGTCTGATTCTGGAGATGAAACAAAAATTATAGCCATGGGATTGAAAGGTAAGGATTCAATTGCAAGTAATATTTCCTATAGAAAACCCATTGAAACTCAAAATGAAAGAGAAAGAATGGAGTTGTTCCATATTAGAATCATCACAAAACATAACAAGGTAGATACTTTGTTTGATAGTGGTTCACAAGAAAACCTAATTTCAGAAGATATTGTCAAGAAATTAAATTTGGAAACCATTCCGCATCATAAACCTTATCCTTTGGGTTGGTTATGTGACAATGCCAATTTGCAAGTGACAAGGAAATGCATACTTATATTTTCCATCACTACAAATTTTATTGATGAGGTAGAACATGATGTGGTAGCACTTGACATTTGTGGGATTATTTTGGGAAGCCCATAGTTACATGACAATAAAGCCATCTTTCATCTCCATGAGAACAAGTATCACTTGTTTAAATATGGGATTGAAAGAGAACATAGAAAGAAGATGAATTTATCTCTTGTGAATGTTGGACAAATGAAGAGGTTTCTAAATGCTAGTTAGAATTTTACATTGTTGATGATTAAACATAAAGATGTTGATGAATCTAATGTCTTTCAAGGATATGAATTAAGTTTATACTCTGATTTAATTGAGGTTTCTAATCCTTATGATAAGATGTTTCACGAGTCTAACATGTTGCCTCCTAAAAGAGGAAAACAATGTGAAGTTCATTTGTAGCAAGATGCATCATTGTTGAACATTGGTATGAACAAGAAGCCAATGTTAAAGAATGCAAGGGTCAAAAAGAAAATGAAAAAGCTATTTGATAAAGAGGACATTGGTTCTAAAATATCTTCTTGTGGGTTACATAATGTTTTGGCTTTGAGGAATAATGGTGCAAGGTGATTGTTCACATTTGGTGAAGAGTCGAGCCAAAAACAAGGCTAGACATGTTAAGCATCATCATGACTATAGTGTTCAAGGTGAAGTGAACTTGAAATTGAATAAGTCTCCTTTGATTGAAGGTCGAGGAGAGAATGTTTAGATTTATTTAACAAAAGATTTCTTTGACAGAAAGACAAAGACTTCAAAAGTGAAGTTCCTTCATGAGAAGCTCAAAGCGAAAAAAACAAACAAAGCCAAATGGATTAAGGTTGGAAGGGTGAGTGAATTGTACTTTCATCTATTTATTGATTGAAAATGAGCTTTTGGAGGTCCAAAAGCTTCCAATGGGGAGGAGTGATCTAGGGGATCAATTTAGTGCTCAAAATTCAAAGTGTGTGATAGATCTTTAAAGCTGAATGGTTGGATAGATCTTGACGATCTGAATCCAATGCAATGTGTTTCACTCAAAACCAATATCGTATGCTCCCGATATCGTGTTCTGATTGAAATCTCAAATAGGTAAAATTTGGCAAAATTGATAGGTGACTGGACATTTTGGGCTAGTGGCAGACTATCACATGGCCTCTCCTGATTGGTCGAAAACTTTGAATGTTATTGACCAATGGGTTTTCACCATTTTTCCTTTTGTGATTGGCTCAAAATTTATTTTATTATATAATACACTGACTGTGTATTTGACGTGGACTAATGTGGGAGTGCCACGTGGGCCAACAAGAGGCATCCATGTGGCCTCCAAGGGTAGGACCAAAATTTTGTTATGTATGGGGCCAAAAAACCACTAGAGTCGAACCCGCGACCTCTGCCAAGCAACCATAGGCATCAACCTTCGTGTCATGCAATGTTTCTTAACTATTATACTCACGACTTATACTTAAACTTTAATGTATTAAATATCGGCGATTGGGGCTAGGTCTAAGCCCGAGACCTAGTCACCACACCCACAAGGATCCAGGGGCAATACTATGGGCTAGGGGTTAACCCCAGCCTCGTGGTCACCACCCACAACACAGGCACCAGGAGCTATTAATCAAAGAACAATGGTAGAGTTTTGAATAGGGGCCAGCCCCCGAGTCACATGACCCTCAATGGAACAGGGAGCGGGAAGGAGTTAAGGGTGCCAACCCCTAGGGGACCAACCTAAAGCAATATGAAAGTCCAAACAACCACCGAAGGAAGCGCAGGAGGAGCCATGCCTAAGCACTTACAGCAAAGGCCAACCCCGAGCCATATGACCCGCCATGTGACCAAGGCTGTCGGATGTTTTGGGTGCGCACGCAATTTGGCACCAACCTGGATTCTATGGGTGGTTATATGACCATGTGTCAAGCATTCGGGGGCTCGACTAGCAAGGGTGGGTGGTTAACCCTGACCCCTAGGCACGTCGCCCCCATACAACCGAAATTTTCAGAACTTGGGGATTAATGGACAGTTTAACTATCCGACAAATTCGCCTATCAGGTGGGATTGTAGGCCAGATTTGCGTGTCGGTTCCAGGTTTGGGGCGCTCAAGCCAGATTTGGGTCGAATTGTAGGATGACTAGCCATATAATTTAGGAAAAACTTGTAACAAGCATAACTTTCTCAATTTTTGGCCAAATGAGGTACAGAAAAAACCCAAATTGGGGTTTTTGATAGTTCTAGATCCATTAGAGACATTTCTTTTGCATTTTGAGCATTGTAAAGCCATGAAAACACACTTTTGAGAACTTAATGAAAGAGGCCCTATATTGGAAGTTGGACTAGGAGATGTACCCCAGGAGAGGGGTGAACTCCTTTATCATGTTTTGTTGTTATGTTTTTCTGAAATGGTTTATTGCCTCTTTTTGGTTGTTAATTGTGTTTAAAAATAACTTGTTTATGTGTTTAGTTACTTG